>CM039674.1:175795673-177159867 GCA_022496015.1 Hordeum marinum
ATCGAGTAGTGTAGGTTAGCCATGAGTCAAAGCTGGCATTCTGCATAAACTCCACCACCCCCTTGTTGATACATGAGCATAAATAGACTAGGTCTGTTTTAAAGACTTGCTGAGTACGATTGTACTCACCCTTGCTTAATTAATGTTGCAAAAGAGAACCAGGACCCATCAGGTGGGTTCTATCTAGACGTTGACGATGCCGAATAGTTGGTGTCCCAGCTATGATCTTGCCCATGTGGTGGGCTGTAGATAGTCAGGCCGTGTGCCTCTTTTTATATTTTGTCGTCTGTACTCAGATAGCTTAAGTTTCCGCTGGCTTGTATGACTTGAGTGCCGGGTCATGTGACCCCTATCTGTAAGAACATATTATGCAAGGCTCGTCTGAGTCTCTCAAATAAAAGTCATGTTGTTGTATGGTTATGTTGTGATGCCATAGTTGTATCTATGCATATCGGGCATGTCGTGCGTACGTGTGACGTGCAACGGTATGTATGGGATCCGACACCTAGTCGCGTGCATGTAGTAGTACTCTTTACGGGAAACTGCCTCTTTGTGCTTCCACCGAGCCATGGTAGCTTGCTACTGCTCCGGACACATTGATTGACCGGCATGTATCCTTCTTTGCTGCTGTGTCTGTTCCTTCGGGGAAATGTCTCGCAGTGTAATGGAGTCCCCGTAGCCTGCTACGACTCGTCTACGTGCAGTGAGACATTCGTGTCTCGCGACGTAATGGAGTCCTTGTAGCTTGCTATGACTCGTCTACACACGCTTGAGACCGACACCTGCATTGCTGGGTTATGTATGCCTGTTTCCGTACGGATGTGCCACTTGGGTTCTATGACTAGTCATGTCGGCCCAAGTTCTTTGTTGTGTGATTGCTAGCGACATGTTCACATACGTGAGCCAAAAGACGCAAATGGTCCTGGCCAAGGTAAGGTGGCAGCCGTGGAGTACCGTGCGTGAGGCCGCAAAGTGATGTGGCTTGTTACAATATGGAATCATATGACTTAGAATCGGGGTCCTGATAGTCAAGGCCATGTATTTCTTCAATAGGTGGTAAAATCTTAATATCCTCCACTTTCATACCTTTTTCCTTCATACATTTCTTTGCCTCTTACATATCCTCAGGATTGAGAAATAAGATACCCCTGTTCTTAGGAGTGGGTTCACGTGGTGATTCAGGGAGAGTCCAATCATCATAATTCTTCAATATATTTTTCCATAGTTCCTGAGCTTGTTCAACAGTTCGTTCCCTGATAACACAACCAGCACAACTATCTAGCAAGTACCTAGAAGCATTAGTTAGTCCGTTATAGAAGATATCAAGCATTTCATTTTTCTTAAGAGGATGATCAGGCAAAGCATTAAGCAATTGGAGAAGTGTGGGGAACCTGACTCATATGTCGTGATCACCGAATGTATGTGCACACTAATCCAAGAGATCAATGCTCACTGAACAAACAGAAACTGAATAACAAGAGTCTTACATCCATTACATACCATTTTACTCGAATATGGCCCTTAAGGCCTAGTCTTCATAAAATTGCACAAGAAATCTTCAACGATAGCGTGAACACATGCCATCTACCTCAACCCTACAGGCATTCTGACTGGGAAGCGTCCTAGCTCACATGACCGTCACCAAGATAATCTTCCGCATAACCTGATCTTTCATGCTTGGCCAATAAAATAACAAGTGTCAAGCCAATGAGTACTTTGAATGTACTCGCAAGCAACCCATGTTTACAACAAGGTTCAACAGAGCATGGTATAATACTAAGTAGGTAATTTTGGAGAAGCTAATTTTGAGTGCAGTGACATGATCAACTAATTTATGTAAGCATGCATCAACAGTTGGCAGTTATCCATATGAACAAGTTACAGATATCTTCATAAACAAGGGGTTAAACATCACATGTTCAATCATCTGATCAACTCTTCCGACTTACCTTAAGTATCTCTTTGTCACACACACACCAAGTTCTGTGAAAACATCTGGACATAGTCTAAGCAGCACCACCCAACTGTCCTTGACCATGGACACGGCTATTCGAATAGTTTTACACTATACAGAGGTTGCAAACTTTACCCACAAGACTTGGGGAACTGCCGTGTCATCCACGACTTGTGGTATATTACATAACCGAGGTAAGCACCCAAACAATGCCTTTCCCACGGTGATACTAAACAAAGAGTCCACTCATTGGTGCCATCCCTCATGATATATAGCACACATATCATTCATGAGGGCACGCAATGGTGTACCGGTGCCTGTAAAGACAGCGCATGGCCTTCCACTCCGGAACAACTCCATCTCGAGAGTGACCACTTCACACTCGCCACTGGTAATGCCGGCTCCTTGCTAGCACCAACCGTAGTAATCAACAAAGCCCCTTCCCATATAGGCGTAGAGTGGTTGTACATGTAAGGTTTGGACGGTCAACAAATCTTAAATCTAATCCGTTTTCGAAAACCACACACACTCACTTGCTCCTGTACACCACTTTTTTATCAAGTGTCTACCCAGCTCATCATCATCTCCCTCAAGCATTAGTGGCACCCGACGGGGTTTTCAAAAAGTCTTTGAAATCATTTTGTTTCCATCACCATGCATATTCCCATTCCACTTGCGTAGCAACTACTACCAACCTAACTACTTCCACCTGCGCAACCCTCATACGAATGGTAGGGTCATGCATGATGCAAGTATCAACAAGAAAGTATCAAAGGCATCCGACCGAAGTGGTCACCACCTCAACATGATCAATGTCAAGGATTAAAATGCTATATGCCATGCAAAAAAAGGGTTTCATGGTCATGGTCAAAGGGCTTCTTGCCTAGCTTCGCAAAGTCTCCGAGGTCTTCACACGCTTCTCATCCAACTCTGAGAAATCCGTCTACTTCGTCAACTAGCATCGAAAACAACCGCAATAATCAACATAACAAGATGAGAAATAAAAGTGCTCTATAAATAGGAGCTTTGGTTTTCTTGGACACCTCTGGTCATAAGAAAAATAACCGAGGGGGTTCATTGGATATGGATCAAGAGAGATTTTTGAACGGTGGAAATGAAGGAAATGATGACCCTATAAGATGTCCATAGAAAATATCTTTGAAAAAAATGAGTGAATGCACCCATCTAATAGGGCAAGATATTATAAGATTTTTGGAAGTGGTTTTAATGTATTTGGAGGTGGGGGGATTTCATATGATGAAATAAATGGAAATGGGGTTGTTTATTTGTTATAGCATAATATGGGATAGGAAAATGTTATCCACGGCTAGTAGGATTTTTAGAGTCTTTGGAAACTTGAATAATAAATTTTGAAGCTAAGTTGAATGCTCTAGAGATTTAAAAAGGGGACATTCGGAGGTCCAAATTTGTGTTTAAATTTAAATATGGCAACCTCTTGGGGTGAAAATTTATGGAAGTGATGCCAAATGATGAATGGGATTTTTACAAGTTTATAGAAACTGGAATCATCCAATTTGGAGCCCATTCAGATTTTCTAGGAATTTACTTGTCTCTTTGTAAAAAGATAAATGGAAACATATTTACAAACAAAAATCAAGGGCCAAACCGGCGAACCGGGATCCGGATAGCAATTGGGTCGGCCCACCAGCTCAGCTGAGTGGGTAGGGTGCCACACCAAAGGCGTATTCAGCCAAAGGCCCTTTCGCCTGCCGAAGATGTCTTCCACCAAGGCCGTCTCCACTTACCCCGCGCGGGCCTGGTCTCTGTGCCGCTTACAGGTGGGCCCCACTAGTCCCTTCCCTGCTCTCCCACCCCTCCCCTTCTTCTTCCTCACGATAGGGCAGAGAAGGGCGTCGGCTATCGTGGTTCCGGCCACCCTGCCGTAGCGGGTGCCGAGCTGGTGGTCCAGGCGGACGCCCGACTCCATGTCACGCCCCGGGATGGTCGCTTGAGCCGCGGGGACATTCGGAGTGAGCCACTCATTGTCAGGGGTGGAAAGCGACACCGGCATCTCTTGGGGGCGTGGCTTAGTCGTGGGGAGGGAGCCCTTGGTTTCCAGGAAGGCTGAGAATGCCATGGGGATCCACCTGGAAGTGGAGTTGAGGCACAGGAGGGGCTGGCTCGCTCGAATCCAAGGAGAGACGAACGGCAGCAATGGCGGCCGTTGGAGGAGAAGGAGGAGGGTGCAGGATCAAGAGGGATTGGTTTGGGGAGTGCTTGATGGGGAAATGGGATGGCTTAGGGGCACCGGGGCGCTCACGGGGAGGTTTACCCAGGGGGGTGGAGGGGGAGCTCGGGCGTGCCTCGGATGCCCTCGGGCACGGAGAGCACACGTGTCAGAGCCTTCTTGGAAGCTTGCGCCTGTCGTGGAGAGGTATGGGAGGCCGAGGGGAGATTCCTGGCACACGTGGAAGCCCTGCCATAGCCAGCCACAAGCTATAGGACAGCTTCTGTTGGCAGAGCGTAGTTTGTGCATGTCCATTGCGTGGTCACCATGTTAAGGCCTGTCCTTGGTGCCTTTTTGGTCAACAAAGGTGGTCTGAGGTGCAAGGCATGCATGCAGGAAAGCACTGGTGGTGTTGCATTGCCTATGGATCTATATGGGCTGGTTTCCACATGTTTGCAGCAGAAAACTTGGGGGCTAGCTTAAAGGGTTTTACTGAAGGGATTAGGGGTAAAGAGTTGTCTAGGTTTATTAGGTATGAAAGGAGTACTAACACCCCAAATTTAAGCTCAGAGAGAAGTATAACTGGTACTTGTAGTACAAGCCATATCTACTGCCATAATTTGGTTTCAGATGATTTGCTCATATTTTCCACATCGGCATTGCATCTCCGAGTTTGGATTGATGCAATAGCATGAAAATGATGTTTTGGCCAGGTCTGGGGGCATTTGCATGTACTGAATAATGGTGAAGGCGAAAAAGAGGTCTTTCCATGGTAAAAATAGAGGGGAAATGGGGGAGTTACCCCCAATAATCTATCATAGGCCATGACCAAGTTATTGGAGGTAAGATGAGGTTATAAGATGTTGTGGTAAAAAGTTGGAGGCAAGGGGAATCTTTCTAGGTCAACTTTGCTTGTCCACTAGTTTATGAAAGAAGGTGTTTGTGTTGTGGTTGGGCTAGGTAGAAAATCCTATGGTCTTAAGATTTACCAAATGTAAATGGTATGTCTATTTGGTCATGCTCACAAGTTTTCACCTCATTTTAAGAAGCTTGATAATGCAAACTTGGTAAACCCTAGAAATGGATTTGCTTAGATCTAGCTATGAAAATACATTTTCCTTGATGCTCCACTAATGTGGTAGCATTATTTGGGTATTAGAGCATACCCAAACAAGTTTGGGACGAGATGGGGAAACTTGGCAAAGCAAACATTTCCAATTCTTAAAATCAATAGAAATGGGTTTGAGAGGATTTGGACAAGTTAATATATTCTCCCTGATGCACCACTTTGTGTGGATGCCTTATTGGAGGATTTCAACATGTCCACAAAGTTCGATATCAATTGGAGGTAGTTGGCAATGTAGAGTCGCTCAAATTTGGATCTGGGCTGGAATGGTTTTGGAATATTGTGGTGTATCAAAACAATTTGGATTGACATGAAACTTGTCATGACAATCACGTATGTCATATGAGACATTCTATAATTTTCTTCGATTTATTTTTGAATATTTCTTATAGAAATATCTCAAATGCTTGAAATAGGAAGAAATGGTTTTGGAGGGTTTTGTCCAATATTTTGAACATGACCATGCATTGAAACTCTTATATATGGACAATATATGTCCTCTGAGTTATCCTAAATTTTCCCAAATATTTTTAAAGATTTTAAATTATTTTTCCCTATAAAATACCCTTTTTGGCCTTAGGAAAAAGCCTTTAAATAAAATAGGAATGATCTTTAAAAATAATATTTGGTGGTTTTGGGAACTTATATATATATAGTAGGTTCCAAATAAAGCATTTAGGGAAAAAGGATCCACCCAATTTGGGGACTTGTAGTGCAAATCTCAAACCAGGGGTTTTTGAAAACCTAATTTAAGTAAATGCTTTTTGGCCAAAATAAAATTTTGTAAAAATATTTTTAAGTCCTACTCACATGGCATGATCATTGGACAAGATTTGGGATCAAGGAAAAAGAGTTCTTGATGGTATGAGGATGTTTTATGAATTATAGAGCGCTAGCAAGCAATCAGACAAGCAAGTAAATAACACACAACTCAAGCACTCAAATGCACTCAAAAGTTTTAATTGGCCCTAATTTTTGAGTCATGTTAACTTAGTCATGAGGCAAAACACAGGATGTGACAAATCTACCCCCTTATAAGAATCTCGTCCCCGAGATTCCTAGGCTAGGTGCTGATGCGGACATCCAGAGGCGAGGTAATCTTCAAGTTCCACGTTATTTCTGCTCTGACATGGTTGTCCTTCTGGATCTTGAAGTGCCTGATGATATTTCTTTGAGTGCATTGTTGACTTCATCTAACGGTAAACGGGGTTCTTGTATTATGCTAGGCTTGCCTAATGGTTAAGGGTTTGGTGGACGAGGTTCTAGCAAGGTCCTGGCTTGCGTGTGTATCCTAAAGTCGGAATACCTGGCCATGTAGTGAGTCTGTGTGCTGGTCCTGGGACTGCTCACGTTGGTTAGTGACATCTGGATGTCTCGCGTTAGAATAGAAGGATCGAGTCTTAGTGTAGCTTCTCATTGACGGGGAAGTCCTTATCTTCCTTAAAGCAGGGGGTCTTTAGTCATAGGTGGTCTCCATCCTTGAGAGCACTGAGGTGCGTCATGATGGGCTTCTTGTGGAGATCTTCTGCTTGAGTAAGTTTCCTAGGTAGATTCTTCATTCTTCTTTGGTCATTTTGTCCTCATCGTCGTGGACGCGTGTTTCTAGTGGGTCTTCGAGTGTCTGGTCTACTCATCTCTTCATGGCCATCATGGAAAGGGTTTGGGCCAAGCCTCGTCCCTAAGACTATGCATAGAGACTTGGTGTCGAAACGGGCCCTACCATCTAGTAAGGTTTCTGAGGGGTTGTACATAAGCTGACTATCCAAAAGTATAAAACAGTCATTTAGTCCCCATGGTCTGAGGCTTCACAAGTGGGGTGAACTACCTTTGACAGGTGTTTTACCATGATCGAGTCAGGGTTTACGCCCTACATTGTCAAAAAGGGGCTGGTAACAAAGCCATGACAGCCGTCCACTCCATTCCAGGCGTTTGAAGGGAGTAGGGACGTCATGCTTACCGTACACCATCAAGGTGGTGGAGTGAGAGGTGTTGTCCACTTCTTCGTTCCTTCCTAGTCAGGAAGTAGTATGTGACCACTTAGAACAAGGGGACCCTTAGTCCTCTCGATATTTAGGGACTCTGTTGCACTTGACGTGGGTGCTTCTTGATATAGTCTAGTTGATGTAGTCAGTAGAGGAGTGGTGGTTGACTTCTCTTGCTTCTTGTTGTTCGTCATGGTTTCTTAACCGTAGTGGCTCTTCATCTTGCTTGGGAAGGAATGTCTGCGGGGTCTAGGGTTTCCTATTCACCCATTCTTGAGAGGGTTATTGGAATTTTATGGGAGCTAGCTCCACCATCTCACTCCAGGTCTATCCTGCACATCTCGGGCTTCCTCGCCCTTTGTGAGATGTTCCTCGGCTGCAAGGCACATTTTGAACTGTGGAGGAAGTACTTCTGCCTCGTCCCTCGAACTCAAAATGAGACAATCTTGGAGGGTCGGTGGAGCCGAAGTATGCCGCATAGCAGGGATGGGGTATCCGGTGGGTACACCGAAGGAGTCTAAATAATTGTCTTCGGAATGGTTTTATATCAAGGACATCCCCCTATTCGATCTAGCTCGAAGGGGTCTGCATGAATACTCTGACGCTCCCTTAAAGAAAGGTACAACTGGTGGCTGAAGAGTTCGTCCCAAGAGGACAGCGCTGAAGTGCAACGCTTGGTAGCCCAGGTGAGGGTACTAGCCCACCATAAGTTGACCATGATCGACATCATGGCCACCGCCATCACCCGATGCTTGCAGCCTCTTCACCAGAGGATACACCCCTTGTGGCGTTACAACGGGACAAGCGACACCACACGCTCCCGAAGACTGGATCATGCCGATCAGACATCATTGGCCGCTGCACTTGCCGACCTATACAAAGGGGAGCAAGAAGACTTTATCCAGTGGTCGACAAAGGAGGGATACTCAAGCCACAATCCCATCAAATGGGTAAGCCTTTCAACTTTGTGACCACCATTCAGGTTTCAATTTTGTCCCTTTTTTGACCGAAGCTTTCAACTTTATGTGAACAGGACTAGAGAAGCTTTATCGAGACAGTTAAATGTCCGGCCCCTCAGCCCAAAGACTATTCTCGCGACGATGATCCGGGCTTTCAAGAGGACCCGGATCTGTCAATTGAGCTTGAAGACGGGGTTTTCTACGAGGAGACTCTTAACTGCTCCAAGGTGGCTATCATAGCCGATTACGCTAGGTTGTACCCTTCTCCTACTACAAACAAGAAGAAGAAACCTCATCCCACAAAAGGCAAGCATCCTCCAATGTCCCAAATGTGTCGTCTCCTCCTCCCAAGCGTCGTCGATCCACACATCATACATCGGCAATGGCAGCAGTGCCCAGGAAAGCAACAGGGATCCGACAAATGAGTCGGCTATGAGGACGAGTCCATCCACTCGTTCAACCCAAAGGTATTTTCTTCGGATGTTTATTTATTCTCACAACTGATAGATCCTCATAGCAGAATTTATATCGAAATTCATAGGCAAAAACTCAGCCTTCCTCTACTGAGGAGGTTGCCAGGGTGTCCTCGAAAGCTCAAAATTCCAGAGCTTCGGCTCATGATGAACCTGCTATGGAGGTTCCCATGGTCAATCCGGCCCCTATCGATTCCGGTGACGCTATGTCCGTTACCAGGTCTGAAGTAGGAAGCGCCATGAATCATCGGCGGTGACAAGTGGCCCTGGGTCACCCACTATTTTCTAAACAGGAGTTCGGTGCTCTACGCACAACGGACGCGCACAGCGGTGCTGCCTGAGATGGGTTCGGGGAGGCCATGAAATTGATATCATCCAGCCTGCACGTACATAATCTATTTTGTAGAGTCTGAACACTTGTGGGAACCTAGTATCCCCCAAGCCTTAAATTGGTCGGAATGACCGAATTAAGGGTCCTTGTTTTGTTCCTAATGCAGGCCTCGAAGCACCAGAGCGAGTAACTGGCCAAGGAACTAGAAGCCAGCCGAACATAGGTTGAATCTGTGAATGTGAAACTGGAGCAAGTGAAGAGCTTTACTCGGGAGGCACATGGTGAGTAGATTTGTGCTACTGATCTTAGTATATTCCTGTGCTGACGCAAGGGTACTTTTTAGCAGCTGAATCAATATGGCAAATGCAAAAAAGATTTGGATAGAGCCCGAGAAACTCAGCAATATGCCGAGTCCCAGCAGGAAGCCGGTTGCCGTGTTTTCCAACGACATCTTGAAGAGAAGAACCATCTTCTGGCGGAGAACAAAGAACATGCCGAGGAAATTCAGTGCTTAAAAACTCAATTGGCCCATGTCCAAGAAGAGAACCAGAAACTACAGAGGGGCATGTTCGGTAAGTGTGATTCTAACATCGGCAAGTACTTCTTATAAATGAAGTATAATAGGCATGCCTTTCACTCATATTGTGGGGACCCCGACTCATAAGTGATGACCACCGAATGCACGTGCATGGTGACCCAGAGATCAATGCTCACTAAGCACACAGAAATTGGAATACAAGAGTTTTACATCCTTGCATAATTTCTCACACAAATAAAGACCATGAAGGTCATGTCTTAAATAGATAGGGCCACTAGGGCCAAACACTTAAAGAAAACAAACAACGGAAATCTTGCTCGAAAGCGTGCACCCATGCCATTTGCCTTAAACCTACAGGCATTCTGACTGGGAGGCGTCCTAGTTCGCATGTTCGTGACCAATGAACTCTTCATCGTATTCCTGATCTTCCATGCCTGGCCAACTAAATAACTAGTAGCAAGCCAATGAGTACTCTGAATGTACTCGCAAGGAACCCATGTTGGAACAAGGCAATAATCATGCATGATATAACTCTAAATAGGTATTTTGCAGAAAGCTGATTTGAATGCAATGACATGATCAAGTAATTATGTAAGCATTCATCAACAGTTGGCCGATATCTATATGAACAAGTTACATATATCATCATAAATAGGGGGGTGAACATCTCATGTTCAGTCATCTGACTCATCTCAAGTATCATCTCTGTGTCATCACACACACACCAACTTTTGAGGAAACATCTGGACATAGTTTAAGAAGGACCTCTAATTATCCATGACCATGAACACAGCTATTCGAATAGTTTTACACTCTGCAGAGTTTGCACACTTTACCCACAAGACTCGGGGAACTTCCATATCATCCACGACTCGCAGTATATTACATATCGGAGGTAAGCACCCGAACAATTCCTTTACCCTTGCGATACTAAACAAAGAGTCCACTTGTTGGTGCCATCCCTCATGATGTACATAGCGCAATGTGTGCCCGGTGCCTGTAAAGATAGCACATGATCGTCCATTCTTGTACGACCCCATATCGAGAGTCACTTAACTCCTGCCACTAGTAATGCGGGCTCTATGCTAGTACCCGCAAGGTTAACAACAAAAGACCCGTCCCACAAGGGGTATCATGGTTGTGCATGTAAGGTTGGGACGGTCAGCAGACCTTAAATCTAATCCGTTTTCGAAAACACACACACTCACTTGCTCCGGTACACCACTTCTTCCACAAGTGGTCACCCAACTCATCATCATCTCCCTCGGGCATTAGTGGCACCCGACGGGGTTTTCGAAAAGTCTTTGAAATCATTTCTTTGTTCCATCACCATGCATAATACCGATCCCACTTGCGTAGCATCTACTGGCATCATATCTACTCCCACCCGCACAACCCTCATAAGGATGGTAGGGTCATGCACGATGCAAGTATCGAAGGTAAAAGTAACGGAGGCATCCCAGCAAAGTTGTCACCACATCACATGATCAACAACAAGGATTAAAGTGCTATATGACATGCATGAAAATGGTTTCTTAACATGGTCAAAGGGCTGCTTGCCTGGCTCAAAAAGGTCTTCAGGGTCTTCAAAGTCTTCGGGCCCCACTCCCTCATCAAGAGCATAATCTATCATCACGGTAAAAAAACGGAAATAGTAAGAATCATCACAAAAACAGATCACAAAGACTACTTCTAAAATGCTACCCTACTTTGATAAATACTAATAACTATTCTAAGAATATTTGTATAGGTTTTTGTAGGAAAAAGGTTCTTAAAACTATTTATGATAGAGGCTAAAAATGCCTAAAAGAGGTTTTAAAAATAAAACAATAGATAAAAGATTTTCAAAAAAATTTACAAGTGGCACTATTAAATTCTACAGAATAATATAAGATTTGTGGTGGAAAATATTTGGAATTGGACAGATATTTATTTGAGTGGTTTTTTTGCAAATAATGCTAGAAAAAGAAAAGGAAAAGGGCTCCAATGCCATGCGCTAGTGGCGGGCAGCAGCTGGGCCAGCCCGTCCACTCAGCCAGCAGGTGGCCTAGGGGCTCAGTGCCCCCGCGCGCTTCAGGTTTGAAACCTGACCGGTGGGGCCTGTTGGCCAGAGAGAGGGGGAGAGACGCAGGAGGGGCGAGAGGCTGCCACGCGCCCCACCCCACGGTCATCTTCGACCTCTTGAAAGAGGAGGGGGAAGCTCACGGGCAGCATTCCTGGTGACAACAAGGCCAGGTGGAGGTGGGAACAGACTCAGGGTCGAGCAGTTGTTCCTCTAGAGCTAGAGGGGCGACCCGAGGTGCCCTGGCTCGCCAGCAACGAACTCCCACGGCGGAGGAGCTTCTGGAGGGGGTCAGAGTCATTTATTTTTGCAGGATTTCAAGCAGAGGAGCGATGGGTAAGAGCCAGAAGTCAGCTGCTGTCATGATGTATGTGAGAGGAGTGCTGGAGTGGGCCTATGTCTCGAGATCGATGGAGCTCTGACGTGGCGGCGCCTCGGCCGATCTCGAGCACGGGTGCTCGAGAGGCTCGAATGGGGCTCGGGATGGTAGATTGGGAGTGGAGTGAAGTCAGCAGAGGGAACAGAGAGACCTAGGTAGCTTTATAGAGCTAGGCACATGTGCACCAAGCTCGGGTGCACTGGTGAGGAAGAGGTGCTCGCTGGAGCGCACGGGGGAGAGAGAGTGTGTCTGGGGTCCTTCTAGACGCGGTCCAAGACCAGGGGAGCGAGAGATAGAAAAGGGGAGGCTTGGCCAAGGGGTCGGCCATGGAGCGCATGTGGGAGGCCGTTGGAGGAGGAGAGACAAGGGGCTGACAAGGCTAGTATGTCCCGGACGTCGAGGGGGCCAAGTGGCGAGAGGGGGAGATTGAGGCCGTCGGGGACATGCAGCGGGCAGCCGCTACAGTGCGGTCAGGTACTGTAGCATGCTCTAGAGCGCGCGTATGGCATGCCAACGGCGTCCCGGATGCAGCCAACCCTGTCCAGTGGGTCAAGGTGAAGTATACTTATGAGAAAAAGGCATAGGATGCTCTGGGGAGTATAGCCTAGAATAACAGGGAAGGTGAGAGAGAAGGAGATTCCTGCTGTCCAGGGGGTAAAAATGGAGTTTTACCCCCACTTAACCATGGAGCTGAGGCTTGTAATTCTTACTGCGGGTGAAATACCTCAGTAAGAAGTTTTGGTAAAAATTTAGACTCAAGGAGAATAGAGGAAGGGGGTCAAACTTGGCTTTTATCAAACAACCAGAAGGTGTTTGCTAGAGTTTTAGGCAAGCAAATGGAGTTTGCTTGACATGAAATTTAACAGTATGGAAATCTAGATAAAAATAGGGAGGATCACCAAGTTTGAGCTTCATTGAAGGAGATTCACAATGCAACTTTGTAAAACTCTAGAAATCAACAGAATTTGATTTCTGTAGATCTAGTCATTCTAGGATAATCTCCTTGATGCACCATTTAGTGTAGCATCATTATTTGGGGATAAGTACATGTCTAGAAGGTTTGGGGTCAAGGGAAGAAACTACACAATGTAAAGTTGTTCAAATTTGAATCTGGACAGGTGTGGATTTGTAATATTTTAATGAAGCAAATCAATTGGGATTGAGATGAAACATATGATAATTGTGACCTGCTGAAATTTTCCTGGAATTTATTGATAATATTTCTTTTAGAAATATTTCAAAAGCTTGATTTGACCAGAAAGGGTTTTGAGGGGTTTTGCCCATGATTTTGAACATGACCATGTGTTGAAACTCATATATATGGAAAATATATCTCCAGTGAGTTTCTCTAAATTTTCTCAAATATTTTTAAAGTACTTAAATATATTTTTCCTGTAAAAGACCATTTCTTTCCTTAAGAAACATCCTTTGAATAAAATAGTAAAATAATCTTTAAATTTAATATTTGGTGGTTTTGGTAAGTGATATATATAGTAGGTTTCAAATAAAGCCTTTGGGGGAAAAGAATCCACTTAATTTGAGGACTTGCAGTGCAAACCTCAACTCAGGGGGTTTTGGAAAACCTAATTTGAATAAATCCTTTTTGGCCAAAATAATATTTTATAAAAGTAGTGTTGGGAACTATTCACATGGCATGATCATTGGGAAAGAAGTTTGGATCAAGGAAGATGAATATGGAGAGGAGTAGAACCTAAGAGTGCCCACAAAATGAACCAAACAATCAAACAAGCATGCACTCAAAAAAATTAATTGGCTCCAAATTTTGTAAATCCAAGCATAGCAAGGTGATACAAACACAGGTTGTGACACATGTGTAGATCTCATGTCTAGGTGACTCAAAGAAGAGATCGGATCAAACCGGGGAACCTTCTAAAGGAGCTTTCCGCCCTTCATGAGCATGCTTGAAAGGCCATGAAAAGCATGGTAAAGGTGCTGTGGCTTGCCGAGCAACCTCCAGAGGGAATGACCGAACTAGTCGATTGATTCAACGGGGCCCGAAGTAGGTTCATCCTGTGGAAGACATCACCTTGCTCGGAGGGAGCATGGGAGGCATGGGCGATGATCAAGAGCCGCAATACCAGACTTAACCACGAGCTTATGGCTCGGGTTAGGCCAGTAGGGTCAGATGGACAAGAAGTGCCACTTCACCTGGTGTACGACCAAGTTATGCGTGTTGTCTATCTCTTGCAAGAAGACTGCTCCCTAGACACTAAAATTGACAATCTCGATCAGTAGCTGAATGTACGATTATATGTAACTATGTACGAATAATCGAGTAGTTGCTCCATCTGTGTTGTAAACTTTCTATTAACCAGCCATCAACTTCTGCCTCCTATGCTAAGAGCTCAGGAGTGTTCCTCGTAATTTATCACCCTAGAAGAGTGGATTATGTTCAGGGAACCAGGCAATCCGGCTATTTGGTGCGAATGGACAGAAAGCACACAGCGACATATGTTATATTACTGCTTAGCGTAAGAAACATCTCCCGAAGAAAATAATGCCTCTATCAATACCTTTCTTCAGGGTTCTACGCAGATCGTAGGTAGAAGGCCATATACTACTAGTATGCGACTAAGGGCTTTCGAGAGAAAGAAGCCCAAGTAGTGGTAATAACAACCATAGTCGTATTAATTGCTTCCGTCATAGCCGACCAATTGTCTACTTAAGATAGCTAGCTTTTGGCTTCACCTGTCTGAGGTACGTATCCAGATGACCCGGGCGTAACAATCGCGGACGTGCCCCATTTATCCTCTAGCCAAACATTGAGGAACGTAGAGTCATAGTTCGAATTGATGCATATGATGGCTTGAACGCAACAAAGGAAAATGTGTACACAAGAAGTGTGAATAAATGCTTATAATATGATAGCATTGGCTTCGGAAAGAAGCCCCCAGGTGTTGTGATCGGATTGAACACTCAAGGGTGTAAGCCAAGAATCTTAGTACAAGATCAGTTGAACTGAACATAGATTTGTGAAGAAAATAAAAAAAATCAAATGTATCAAACAGCAAGGTGGGATGAGTAGAAAAGAGTAAAGAAAAACTAAAGAAAGAAAAATGAGTTAAAGGGTAAAGAATGTGACGACACCGGTTTATCCGTAGAAGCGTCGAAGACGAGCTGCGTTACATGGTTTTGGTTCAAGGCGGTTGTCCGACGAGTTTCAAAGACGGTAAGCCCCTACCGCTAGTACCTCATCGGTTATGAAGGGGCCCTCCCATTTGGGCTTAAGTTTATGCTTCTACTTCTCTGAGAGCTGTAAGACGAGTTCACCCACATTATTCACTTTCTCCCTAACCTCCCTACCCTGGTAACGTCGGGCCTACTCTAGGTAAAAAGTAGAGCGAACCCGAGCTATGTCGGGCTCTCCTTCTAAGGCGTCCAGGTCGTCCTGCCGATCTATCTCGGCTTCCATTTCCTCGTACATGCGCACCCTTGGTGTGTCCTGAATAATATCACAGGGGAGGACTGCTTCTGCCCCATAGACCATGAAGAACGGTGTGTATCTCGTTGATGTGTTCAGGGTGGTGCGCAGGCCCCATAGAACGGAGTCGAGCTCCTCCACCCAATAACCATCGGAAGAGATTGGACCAAATTGACTTAATGCTGCTCATGATGAGACAGTTTGCTCGTTCGACTTGTCCATTGGTCTGCGGATGATACACTAATGCATAATCAAGCTTGATGCCCATCTTTGCGCACCAGTCCTTGACCTCCTGGGCCGTGAAGTTGGATCCATTGTCCATTATAATATTGTGCGGGACATCGTAACGGTGTACCATGCCGGATATGAAGTCGGTTACTGGTCCGGACTTGGCCGATTTAACGGGCTTTGCCTCTATCCATTTGGTGAACTTGTCAACCATGACCGGTAAATATTTATTATTCTTGGTCCCCCCTTTAAGTGGTCCGACCATGTCCAGCCCCCATACCACGAAAGGCCGGGTGATCAGAATTGTCCGAAGAGTTGTTGGGGGCATGTGACATTGATTTGTGAAAAGTTGACACCCCATGCAGTGTTTGACAAGTGATTGGGTGTCTGCCCGAGCAGTGGGCCAAAAGAAGCCAGCTCGGAAGGCCTTGCTGACCAAAGCTCTTGCTATGGCATGATGACTTCCCATCCGAGTGTGGAATTCAACCAAGAGTTGTTGTCCTACTTCCTCAGATATGCACCGCTGTAATATTCCGGTGGTGCTTTTCTTGTATAACTCACCCTCGTGTACCTTGTAAGCTTTGGTTGACCGAATTATGTGTCGTGCCTCTGCCTAATTATCAGGGAGTTCTTTGTGAAGAAGGTAGGAGAGAAAGGGCTCGGTCCATGGCGCGATTACTGCCATGACCTCATGAGCCGAAGGCGTTTCATCCATTACGGAGCCGCCGATGATTTGGTTGTCTGGTTCGTTTATAGAGGGAATAACCTCTTTTGCCGTATTTGGACCAGCACCCTTATTATCGTCCTACAAAACCACGGATGCCTTAAGCAGCCATTCCAGGAAAGTGTTTTTTGGGACAGGGTCACACTTCGCCCCCATGCGGCAAGTATGTCGGTGGCTTGGTTGTTGTCGTGTGCGACATGGTGAAATTCCAACCCCTCGAACCGTACCTCTTCGGGTTTGTATATGCTTTCATCCTAGGGTTTTTGGCGTCAAATTCGCCATTGATTTGAGAGATGGCCAAGTTGGAGTCTCCCCATACCTCTAGCCGCGGTATGCCCATTGATACTGCCATTTGAAGACCGTGCAAGAGTGCTTCGTATTCGGCTGCATTATTGGAGTCAGCATACATGATCTACCACACGTATCGAACATTCCGGCCAAGCTTTTGGATCCGTCAAAGTACATTGTCCAATGGGAGTATGTACAATATTCCCTGGGGAACTCGGCCTCTGTCCACTCAGCCAGAAAATCTGCCAGTACCTGTGTTTTTATGGCACGTCGTGGCTTGTAGGTTATTTCAAAGGGAAGGAGCTCAATACCCAACTTGGCTATGTGGCCGGTGGTGTCCCTATTGTTGATTATGTCGAGCAGGAGTACTTCGGATGCCACCATTACCGAACACTCTTGGAAGTAGTGTCTGAGTTTCCGTGATGCCATAAATACTCTATAGGCTATCTTCTGATAGTGCGGGTATCTACACTTGCATTGTGTTAGTACTTCTGACACGTAATAGACCGCTTTTGTGTCCGGAATTTGTGTCCCTCCTCCTCTCGTTTGACGATGAACAATGCGCTAACGACTTGGTTGGTAGCCGATATGTATAATAACATGGGTTCACTAACGCCTGGTGATGTGAGTATGGGATTGCTTGCCAACATTGTTTTAATTTCTTCTAATGCAGCCACTGCTTCGCTGGTCGACTCAAAATTGTTGGTCCGTTTCTGCAAGTTATAGGGCGGTAAAGCCTTTTCTCTGAGGCGATAGATAAAGCGGCGTAACACTGCTACACAACCAGCCAACCTCTGGACATGCTTTTGCTCTGTGGGAATTGCAAGTTCTGACAGAGCACGGATCTTAGTCGGATTCGCTTCTATTCCTCTATGGGAGACAATGAATCTGAGTAGTTCACCAACGGGAACTCCGAATACACATATTTCCAGATTGAGTCATCTGTCATACTCGCGTAGGCTGGCAAAGGTTTGTCGTAGGTCGTTGATCAACTAGCTGACGTGTTTGGTTTTGATTACCTCGTCGTCCACGTATGCCTCGACTATCTTACCGACTTGTTTCATGAGACAAGTCTGCATCATGCGCTGGTATGTAGCCCCAGCGTTTTTAGCCCAAAGGGCATCGTGTTGAAGCGGAATGGCCTATAGGGGGTGATGAATGTGGTTGTAGCTTGATCGGATTCCTTCATTTTAATCTAATGGTATCTAGTATAAGTGTCGACGAAACACAACGAGTCGTGTCCGGTTGTGGCATCGATGATCTGGTCTATGCACGGTAAAGGGAAAGGGTCCTTAGGGCAGTCCATGTTGAGGTCTTGGAAATTGACGCAAAGCCACCAGGATTTATCTTTCTTTGGTACCATCACCAGATTTTCCAACCATTTGGGGTGCTTAATCTCTAGAATGAATCCAGCCTCTGGCAGTTTAGCCAATTCGTCACCCATAGCTTGTCGTTATGGTTCGGAAAAGCGGATCAGAGTCTACTTAACAGTCTTGAAGCCTGCCATGACGTTCAGACCATGTTCTGCCAGCCGCCATGGGATTCCTGGCATATCAGAATTATGCCAAGCAAAGAAGTCCCAGTTTTCCCGTAAATATGTCCGTAGTGCTTCGTCCACTATGTGATCGAGCTCAGCTTCGATGGACACTGTCTTGTTGGGGTCCGTCGGTTGCACTTGAAATTTAACAATTTCTTCTGCATGTTTAAAGGACGTGGGCTTGGGCCTTTTGCTAAGTATCACGTCTTCCTTGTCTACTAGACCGAAGTGCGGTCAGTTCTTTTGCAGCGAAGGTCTCGGCTAGTGTCTCAAGGGCCAGCGCTGCTATTTTGTTTTCCGACCTATAAGTGCATCTAGTGCCCCTTAGTGATTTTGGTGTACTGAAGACTTATAGGTTAAGGAACTAATGTGTTTGTGAGTGTACACAGGCTCTATATGATGCTGAGGACTTTGATATATTTGGAGATTATCGACCCCTAAAAATGTATGTCTTCAACCGAAGACTTTGTTGAAGACTTTGCTGAAGACTTTGGTATTCCCTGAAGACTTTGAAAATGAAGAAGTTGGTGTGACCTCGAAGATATGAACGAGGACTATGAAGCGTGAAGACTTTTGTTTTCATAGTTTCATTTCCTTTTTTTGAGTCATAGGAAACATCGTACTGTTAAAGGGGGCCTAGGTAATACTAAGGAGAATTCCAACTGATGCTCAACTCCAAAAGCCTTAACCTATCCAATTCTTCGAGTGAAGCCTTTGGAAATCTCTTGCAGTTCATTCAGGCTCTTCAGTGATAGAGATGATGTTCTTCTGGTCTCTGATGACATTGATCTGACTAAGGAGTTAGGATTTCATCAGTGCGAATTTCCTACAAGTGAGGAACATGATAAGCCTGAGGACTTTCATAGTTCAAAATTATGACCGTTGTTGTGCTTAGCGCTAGCTGTCCCCAATAATCTTATCCACATAACGGTCATATCATTGGGGGCATTTATGTCTTAACATGTTAGGTTGCACCCTAGCTATAAATAGCTACCCCCACAACCACTAATTGCTTGGCAGCTCCAAGGGAGAACTGACACTTGTCATTTGAGAGCAACCCATCCTCCAAGGACTTTGAGAGAAAATCATCAGTGAGGAAACACCCAAATCCAAACCACCAAACCCAAAGTGATTAAGCATCACTGAAGAGATTGTTCCTGTGTGGAAGGGATGCTTGTTACCTTTGAAGACTCTGTATCTTCCAGATGGTTAGGCGTCATGGTCTAGTGCATCCTGTAGTCAATTGGGGATCACAGGGTGACCTTGGTCTAGAGCATCCAGCAGTCAATTGTGGATCGCCGGGTGACCAGTTTGTGAGGGTTTTGGAAGTCTACCCTGAAGACTTACTATGAGTGTTGGGCGAGGACTTTGTGACCTTAGCTCAAGGAGAATACGGTAAGGACTATGTGTCCTCGGACTGTGTGAACTCTGGTTTAAATACCAGGCCGCTCCAAACTAGACGTACGACTGTCACAATAGTTGGAACTGGGTCATCAAACCATTCTCTTCATCGAGCTATCTGGTTCTACTTCCTCAACCCCTCTATTACCTCGTATACTTGTTAATGAAATTTATCATTACTGTTTGAAGAATTCGACCGAAGACTTTAACAATTTCCTCACCTCAAATTCTTCAAGTTGCCTTGTTTCTCACCTGCTTATCCTGTATCATGCTACTTCTAATCTGTGCATGTTTTATTTCAGCATGATGACTATGGTCTCATTATGTTTCTCATGCACTTGAGTACTTATTCTGTTGCTTGTTATTCATCACATTTCAAATTCCTCATGTGATGAATTTGTAAAAATCGCCTATTCACCCCCCTCTAATTGATATAACACACTTTCAATTGGTATCAGAGCAAGGTACTCCCTTGTTCTGTGTGATTTTGGTTTAACCACCTGGAGTTCTAGTTATGTCGACCGCAGGTGTTGGGGATATCACCTGCTGAAGAGGGTCCGGGTCATGATATTGGCTCGTGAACCGACCCAAAGGTGAGTCATAATATTAAGTGGCCCAGGAAGATGCGCGGCTCACGGTATGGGCCGTACGACGACCTGGACTGAGAAGACCCGGGCGTGCAAGCCGACTCACAGACGGCTTGGGTAAGAAGATAGAGAGAGACTCGGTTAGCAATTGTAACGACCCGGATGTTACGACCTCTTATATAAAGGCAGACCCGGGGTGACTTAGGGGGCAGGCAATCGAGAACTAGGTCAAGCTTTTAGCTCCTTGTAATAGATACGCAAGTAATACAAGCACAAGCAGGACGTAGGCTGTTACCTCGATTCAAGGGGCTGAACCTAGGTAAACCCGTGTCTTTCGTCCCAATTAACCCCTTTGAGTCCACCTCATTGGCGATGGCCTTGAACCAAAGTCCGTTCACCCGGACATCTGCCGTGATAAAACCACGACAGTTGGCGCCCACCGTGGGGCTAGCGCTTGGTGGTGTTGAGTTCTCAAAGGGCTCTCTCCCAGGGCTCGAAGGATACGTGGTTGGAAGGATGAGCAAGACGCCGGCTGGGGGCTCGATGTTGGTTCTGTGGAGTATGGATTTCGGGCCCCGTTCGGCGGGATCCAGATTTTCATCGGAAAGGTTGATGGATCTACACCCAATACGGACGTCTGCACCAACATCGATGAGCCAGCTCGGCGTCTCCAATCTGCGCGCAGTACACAGTTTGCCCATGCCCGTCTTGGTCAGAAGCACGTTCTCGTGGGCTTCACTCAAGGCTTAGATCTGGAAGCGTCCGGGTCATAGGGAACTCTCGTTTGCTCGGAACATGAGTCTTCTAGTGAGGAGACAGAATCAGTGTATCGTCTCAGCAATGGTGGCCTTGGGGGCTACTACGACGACTATTCTGAGGTAGAAGGCATTGAGATGGATGCTATGAGCCCCCCGGTTCACGCGGCAGTATTCATGGCAGGATCAGCCTCAGCCGCCGGTGGCACGGCTACGGGAGCCGCCGCAGCAGGCGATAGCCTGCCACCGCCGGCTCAGGTTCTAGTGGAATTGATGGACGAACTTACAGCTCTCATGGCCACAGAGGTAACCCTGGATAATCAAGCAGCCAGGAATCTAGAGGTAGCACGGATCAAGGGCCAGATGGCAGAGTTACGACAAAGGATGGATGAGCTAAAATCCCAGATGGAGGAAGAGGCGGAGCGTATCAAGGCAGACGCTTTCCGACTGGAGCTAGAGCAAAGGTCAGTGGCCGCAGTGCACCGGAGGAGGCATCAATCCTGTCTACCGGAACGTTACAAAGTGAGGGACCTTTTTAACACCCCTGGTGCGGGGCGGGTTATGGGTGTGCTAGAGAGCCGCCCGATGGAGCGCCCGACGACAAATCCACCCCAGCATAACAAAATCTCTCCCAGGGCTTTTCCAACACCGGCGGGTCATTATTCTAACCCAGCCGAGAACATGGTACCAGCGGCCGCCCGGCTTTAGACGATCCCCATCCCAGATGAGGCACCCTTTGCGGAGGAGGTGCGGAACGCCATTGGATATTTATAGACGGCCATGGCCCAACAAGAGAAGTATACTCACAGCCAGAGCCGGGTTCACTCTACCCCTCTCCCTAGTCGAAGTTTCAGCCGGCGTTATGAGTCGCCGGCGTGTTCCAGTAGTCACCCGCGCCGTGGACCATCGGAGGGTAATAGGGCAGCTCAGGATGCACAAGCCATCATGGGCTAGGAGGGAGACCGGCGAGAGGTGGAGGTAGCTACAGCCCATCCAGAACCGGTGCTTTCTGTGTCAATGGGAGCAGCTAGTACCAGAGCCGTAGGTGTGCCATGTTTAACTCCGGCTTTGAGGAGTGAACGGCTGCCCAAAGACTTTAAGGGACCTCGAAAGGTCCCGAACTACACAGCTGATCTACCCCCGGAGGCGTTGGTTGAAAGTTACGAACAGGCCATGGAGATGCTGGATGTCAGTGAGGTGGTATGCACGAAATACTTCATCATGATGCTTGAAGGTCCGGCCCGTACATGGCTAACAGGTCTGCCACCCAACACGATAAGCTCATGCGCGAAGCTGAGAGCGAAGTTTATTAAGAATTTCCAGGGGATCTGTAAGCAGCCTATGACTATTGTCGATCTGGACCACTGTGTTCAACAGGAGAATGAATCGGCCCATCATTGGGTCCGGCGGGTGTCGACCATTATTCACTCTTCAGAGCAGATCACAGCGGCTCAAGCGGTGCTTATCTTAGAAAAGAATTGTCATTTCGTTCCATTGAAGCAGAAGCTTGGCCGGCTCAAGCGCACGTGTCAGGATATGGGAGAGCTCATGACGGCCTTGACGAAGTATGCCGACTCAGATAACACAAAGGATCCGGGTTCAGATGATGAGAAGGCCAATCGAGCGAAGAAAAACAATCAAGGAAAGGGTTTTGCGAACTATGGGAATCAGAATAAGCGGAAGAACGCTGATGGCGGATCTGAGCTAGTGGCGAATACCAACACAGGACAGAATCATCCCAAGGGGGTGGAAGATTCAGGCCAAGGAATAGGGGCCCCTTTAATTTAGAGGAGGCGCTTAGGAAGCCTTGTCCGGAGCACAGCATGCCCGACAAGCCGGCGTTACATGTGTGGGCTGATTGCTTTATCATGCAGAGGTTCAAAAACTAGCATTCCCAACCACGGAATAACCAGGGTGGTGGCCCGCCCGGCGGCTCAGGGCACGGCGGGTCAGGGGCTGGATTCGGCGCCGGCGGTTCCAGAAACGAGAATCCGAGTCAGAATAACCAAGGGGGCACCAACAGCATGCTGGCAACAATGGCAATAACAACAGTCAGTAGCAGTGCAATCAGTCCGGGTTTCAGAGTAACCCGAAGCAGCTCAGTTCTGGGCAGTATCATGTATTCACGACCGGTCACAGTAAACGAGACGATAAGTTGCGGAGGCGAGCGGTTAATATTGTTTCTCCAGCTCTCCCGCGATATTTGCTGTGGTCTGAATGTGATATAATGTGGCGCAGGGAGGATCATCCGCCACGGGTGGATGATCGGGGCCGGCTGGCTCTAGTTGTGGCTCCTCAGGTGAATGCCTATATGGTGAATAAAGTGCTCACAGACGGAGGTAGTAGCATCAACATCGTTTACTATGACACTTTACGGCGGATGAAGTTCCTTGACAAGGATCTCAAACCCTCGACCGTCTTTCATGGTGTGGTCCTGGGTAAATCAGCATACCCGGTGGGCCAGATATCATTGGAAGTAGCTTTTGGTGATGAGCATAATTACAGGGTGGAGTCTTTGTGGTTCGAGGTGGTCAAAATCAAAAGTCCCTATAATGCGCTATTTGGGAGGCCGGCTTATGCTAAATTTATGGCTAGGCCTTGTTATGTTTATCTGCAGATCAAATTGCCCGGCTTAAATGGCACAATTACCGTTCACGGTAACAGGAAAACGACTCTTGAGTGTGAAGAAGGAGATGTGTCTTATGCAGAGTCTAATTGTGCTCAGGAGGAACTGAAATTTTACAGGGAGAATGTTGATCTGGAGGACATGACCCCGCTCAAGAAGCCTACGACAAAAGTTGAGCCGCCACTCAAGTTTTCAGCGGATGATACCAAGGCAGTAGACTTCAATCCGGGTGATTCATCTAAGTAGTTCATCATTGGGGCTCACATGGATCCCAAATAGGAAAGCGCGCTCATCGAATTCATCCGTGAGAATCGGGACATCTTTGCATGGAAGCCTTCTGACATGCCGGGTGTGCCGAGAGAGTTCGCCGAGCACAATCTTAATGTGGATCTAATGTTTAAGCCGATCAGACAGTTTCTACGACGGTTCAACGAAGAGAGACGTAAAGCTATTAGGGAGGAAGTTGCTCGACTTTTGGCCGCAGGCTTTATAGTGGAAGTTTTTCACCCGGAGTGGTTGGCTAACCCAGTGCTAGTACTAAAAAAGAACGGCATGTGGCGCATGTGCATAGATTACACGGACCTTAACAAGGCTTGCCCGGCTAACCCTTTTGCGCTTCCTCGTATCGATCAAATTATTGATGCAACAGCCGGTTGCGAAAGTTTATGCTTCCTAGACGCTTATTTAGGGTATCATCAGAACAAGAGGGTAGTAAAGGATCAGGAGAAGACGGCGTTCATTACACCTTTTGGCGCGTTCTGCTATGTCTCCATGCCCTTCGGGCTCAAGAGTGCCCAGGTGACTTACCAACGTTGTGTACAGAATTGCCTCCACAGTCAGATTGGCCGAAATGTCCATGCTTATGTAGACGACATCGTGGTTAAATCCAGAAAGAAGGAAACTCTTTTAGAGGATTTGAAAGAAACCTTTGACAACCTCCGGGTCTACAAGATGATGCTTAACCCGGCAAAGTGTGTCTTTGGTGTTCCAGCAGGAAAGCTTCTAGGTTTCTTGGTCTCTGAGCGGGGCATCGAGGCTAACCCAGATAAGATCAAAGCCGTCACTTCTTTGGGTGAGCCGACGTGTATTAATGACGTTCAGCGCCTTGCAGGGTGGATTGCTGCATTGAGCCGCTTCATAAGCCGGCTTAGAGAGAAATCTATTCCTTTATACCAGATGATGAAGAAAACAGACAAGTTTAAATGGAGCGCAGCAGCGGCTGAAGCACTTGAAGCTCTTAAAAAGCAGTTGACTGAGACGCCGGTGTTAGCTGCTCCGGTTGAGAAAGAGCCTTTGCTCCTATATGTAGGGGCTAACAACAGAGCGGTTAGCGTAGCAATTGTGGTTGAGCGCAAGGAGGCAGGGAAAGAGTACCATGTGCAAAGGCTGGCTTATTACATCAGTGAAGTTTTGGCAGTCTAAAAAGAGGTATCCGCATTGGCAGAAGTTAGTATACGGAGTTTTCATGGCCAATCGCAAGTTAAAGCACTACTTTTTGGGGCACCAAACAACAGTGGTCAGTTCTGCCCCATTGGGGGATATCATTCAAAATAGAGAGGCTACAGGAAGGATTACCAAGTGGGCCTTAGAGTTGAGTCCTTTTGATGTCAAGTATGTTCCTCGTATCGCAATTAAGTCTCAAGCTTTGGTGGATTTCATAAATGATTGGACTGAATGTCAAGCCCCCGAAGAGAAGCCGGATAACATGTATTGTACTATACACTTTGATGGATCCAAGTAGCTAGAAGGGTCCGGGGCAGGAGTTGTTCTCACCTCCCCCAAGGGTGACAAGTTTTGTTATGTGCTCCGGTTAATGTTCCCTTGTACTAATAATGCAGCTGAGTATGAAGCACTGCTCCATGGTCTCAGAGTCGCTAAAGAGATGAACTTAAGCCGGGTCAGGTGTTTAGGCGACTCAGATCTGGTGGCTCACCAAGTTTCAGGCACTTGGGATTCAAAGGATCCGCGGATGGCGGCTTACCGGCAGGCGGTGGATATCATTGCTAGTCACTTCAAGGGGTACCAGGTGGATCACATTGATCGTCGCAGGAATGAGGCGGCTGATGCCTTGTCACGGCTAGGTTCACAACGAAAGCCGGTACCACCTAATGTTTTTCTAGATGTATTGTATCACCCGACTGTCAAGATACCTTTTGAGGAGGATCTAGCTATTCCTGACCCGGAGGCGGAACTGGTGGCGGCTCTGCATGCTACCCCAGATTGGACTATTCCTTACTTGGCGTATCTAACACGCGGCGAGTTACCTCAAGAGGAGGATCTGGCCAGGAAGATCACTCGCCATTCTAAGTCTATGACGATTATCAATGGTGAGTTACATAAGTGTAGTGTGATGGGTGTCTTTCATTGCTGCATCTCACCAGAGGAGGGCCCACAAATATTAAGTGAAATTCATGATGGCGACTGTGGGCACCACGCGGGGTCAAAAAATTTGGTGGCTAAAGCCTTTCGACATGGGTTTTTCTGGCTGACGGCTCACAAGGATGCAGAGCACTTAGTTCGCAAGTGTGACCGCTGTCAAAAATTTGGCCGGCGCGCTCACGTTCCAGCTCAAGAATTGAGGATGATACCAGTCACTTGGCCGTTTGCGGTTTGGGGGCTTGATATGGTAGGACCTTTCAAGCGATCTAAGGATAAGAAGACACACCTTCTGGTGGCGGTTGATAAATTTACTAAGTGGGTAGAGGCAGAGCCGGTCAGTAAATGTGACGCAGCTACGACGGTTCAATTTGTTAAGAGGCTGATTTATCGCTTTGGTTACCCACACAGTATTATTACAGACAATGGGACAAATTTATCCAAAGGAGCTATGAAAATGTTCTGTGAGAAAGAGCATATACGGCTTGATGTTTCAGCCGTGGCACATCCATAGTCTAATGGTCAGGCAGAGCGAGCCAATCAGGAAATTTTGACAGGTGTCAAGCCACGGCTCATGGTTCCTTTGAAACGAACACCCGGATGATGGGTTGAGGAGTTGCCTTCCGTCTTATGGAGCATCAGAACTACACCTAACAGATCTACAGGTTTTACACCCTTCTTCATGGTGTACGGTGCTGAGGCGGTTCTACCCAGTGACATCCAGCATGACTCACCAAGGGTGGCGGCTTATGTTGAGACGGACAATGAGGTAGCCCGCCAAGACGCGTTGCACGCTTTGGATGAAGCACGAGAGTTAGCAGTAGCCAGATCGGCAATTTATCAACAAGACCTGCGACGCTATAATAGCCGCAGGGTAAAGACCCGGACGTTTCAGGAAGGTGACCTGGAGCTCCGGTTGATTCAAGACAAATCTGGAATGCATAAGTTATCTCCACCATGGGAGGGGCCTTTTGTGGTCAGCAAGAACCTTAACAACGGATCATATTACCTCATGGATGTCAGAGATGAGTCGGAAACCGCGGGACAAGAGACGTTGCGGCCCTGGAATGTCGCACATCTGCGGCCGTACTTTACTTAACAGGGGTTGAAAGCCGCTATCATTGTATATATCATGAGAACATGAGTAAAATCTAGCATCCTCGCACAAAACTGAGGCCTCTGCTTTTATGTATACCTTTATATGATCAAGATAAATCTTTCGGCTCAAAAAGTTTGAGTTGAAGAGGGTCGTTCGCCGTCAAAACGACTGATCTACCTTTCTGCTTTACGCCTTATTAAATGCTGTTGCAAAGAGGCTTCTTGCCTTCGGGTATAGCTTACTTCTCCTTTGCACAGCCAGCTGCCATTAAACTGTTGCAAGGAGGCTTCTTGCCTCCGGGTATAGCTTACTTCTCCCTTGCACAGTGGGCTTTATGCAAAGTTTGGATACATTAAGCGCTGATTGTTAACGGAGGCTTCTTACCTTTTGGTATAGCTTACAGTTCCCTAAGACAACAGTGTGTATACCAAATTCGAGTTTCTTATCAACTACGGCCATCGAACGGGGCTTCTTACCGACGGGTATCGCTTATCTCACCCTAATGGCCGGCTTTATGCCATTTCCGGTTACTTATTAACCGCAGTTGTCGAAGGGGGCTTCTTACCGACGGGTTCGCTTATCTCACCCTAACAACTGGCGTTTACGCCAAAATTCAGTTGCTTATCAACTGTAGCTATTGAAAGAGGCTTCTTACCTTCAGGTATAGCTTACTTCTCCTTTCAAACAGCCGGCTTTATGCCGTCTCAGGCTAATTATTGGCCGCGGTTATCGATGGAGGTTTCTTGCCTTGAGGTACAGCTTACATCTTCCATTGACAGCCGGTGTTCACTATACTCTTATCAGTCAATCTCGCCTAGAGACCCTGAGCCGGTTCAAGAAATTGATGGCCAATCTCGCCTAGAGACCCTGAGCCGGTTCAAATAATTGACAGCCAATCTCGACAGAGACCCTGAACTGGTATGAGTTTAACCATTCAGATCCACGCAGAAGAGCCGTCATATGAAAGGAAAGATCATCATCACATATGGTATCATGCCGGCTTATCAAAGCCGGGCAATTGTAAGTCCCGGGTTGCCACAGGCGAAACTACCCGGCCCTTAGGGGCTACATAGCCAAACTCCCATCAAAGGTTCCGGTTCATTAATAGCCGCAGTTGTCGATAGAGGCTTCTTACCATCAGGTATAGCTTACATTATCCTAAAGACAACCGACTCTTTAATAACTCCGTCCAATGAAAGCCGGAGCCATGTGGCTTCGGTCAACAAAATTGAAGGTTTCAAAGAGATTGTCCGGCTATAATATTCTGGAGAAAGGAATGGCGTCTTAAAGGACAGGCCCCTCATCAGAAAATTTCAAAGGTAGAGCCGGCAACACATCAAAACACAGAGAGGTGCAAGTATATATGGCCACCAACTAGCAGAGTCATGGTTACTCTATTACAAAAGATACTCTCGGAAAGAGCAAAAGTATTGTCAGCCTCCCACGGCGGGTCATTACATAAAATCTGCGCTCAGAAAGGCTAAGAGATTACAATTCAGTTGTTGGCGGCTCATCCTGCTCCGGGTCTTCTGCTGGCTTTATCTGAAGATTGCCCAAGTCCCAGTTACAGTCAGCCAGAGCAGCAAATGACCCCTCAAGGAACGGAGACGCGTGAAGCTCACAAGGAAAGAGATCCTTACTGCAGGCGGGTGTCAGATCTTTCCACTCGTAGAGCGGCCCGCGGATTCTCTTCTCTTCTGCGTCGTAAGCCGCCAGATAGTTCTTCAAATCAGCTTCATCCGCCAAAACAGAGGCTAAATAGCGCGACTCTTTGACACACTGGGTATAATCTTCCTTGGTGAAATTTGAGCCGTCATGTCTTTTAGACGGATAGCCATCCATCATCTCAGACGGTGTTAGCTCGGGAGCAAAGGCAAGAGCCCGGCTCAAACCGGCAATGGCTCCTTGGCGGAAGGCGGACTTCTTGAGCTCTTCAATCAGCTTCGGCATTGTAGAGAAGAGCTCCAAGACCCCTTTCAGAGTAGTGGGGATCTTCTCCTTGTACTGCACGCTCTTTATGACGAAGATGGCACCACAGTATAGCTGCTCTGCAAAAGTGTAAATGGCCTTCAATGGCAGAAGGCTATCAGAAGCCAACTGCCGGCTCCTGGAACCTAGATAAGTCGGATAAAATTAATGAGCCGCCAGTTTTCTTACTAGCAATGCTAAAAAGGACAAAGTGAACAAGGAAGCTTACCAAATAGGGCGGCTGACATCTTCGTAATATGCTATTTCAGACCTTCAAGTTCATCCGCCACGGCTGTGAGCCGCTATTCAGCATCGTCTGCCCGTTTGGTTAAGGCGGCCTTTTCAGATTCAGCCGTCTCTTTTATAGAGGTGACCTCGGCGGTAACACTGGCCAGTTCTTCTGAGAGAAGCTGGCATTTTTCATCCGCGATACTTCGAGCTTCTTGCTGAGCTGCCAAATTGGCCTTCAGATCCCTCAGCTGAGACTCGGTTTCCTTCAAAGCTTCCTATAAAACATCAAAATACAGGATAAGCCGCCAAAATGCAAGATGGCTGTTAAAAGCAAATACAAGTCTCAAACAGATTGCGAGCAATATATTTGACACTTGGGAGCTAATATCTATTTAATCTTGCAAGTATGTAGTTCGGGTTCATTTCCTTCAAAGTTGATCCGGAACTTGGGGCTATATAATGGCTCTTCAATATGCTAATAATGGAAGCACCAACTCAACTTGATCAAGATTGAGCCAGCCCTTGGGGGTTATGATTACATCTTCAAGTTGTCTACATTACAGGCCCGACTCAAATGTAATCTAAGACAGCCCTTGGGGGCTACGATTGGCAATTCACTTTACTTACAGTACAAAGTTAAAGGAATGACAATCTCTGCAAGAGGTCACAGAAAGACCCGGCTCAGCGATGATAAGTTAAGCCGGATCTTGGGGGCTAAGAAAGGATATAGTAAAGAAGGAAAAGTACCTCCTATTTTGTCTTCATGGAAGAGATCAGCCGAAGTTCAAAGTCCCGGCTGGTGGTAACCCGGTTTACATACCCAGCATGTAGCTCTTCAACGGTCATCTTCTCGCATGAAGAATCGAAGTTCAGTTTCATTGAAGCTTCAGTCGGCTCTGTATGTTTGGTCAACACATGAGCCAGAGGCATTTGATGATCAAACCCGGTGATAACAACATCCGGGGTGTCAGGGGTCTTGGCACGAGTTGCCGGCTTAGAAGGAGCCCTTGGAGGACTCTCCATGATGACATCTTCTGTGGCCGATTCAGTGGAGGCAGCCGGCGGGTTTCCCTCTGGTTGAGTTTCTTCCGGCTACTTTGGCTCCGGTTCTTCAGTAACTGGGCCGGAGGAGGGCTTGTTGGCCTTGCGACGTTTAGCTTGAGCACAATAAAAAAGAAGAAGAATCAGCGGTTGAAGATATTGCTAATCATAGTAACAACCGGCCATCAAGATGCTTACACTGGATTAATCTTAGGCGGTGGTATGATTGACTCCGAAGAGTCGCTAGAGGAAGGAGTTTTCTGCAAAAGTAAAACAGAAAGGTGAAGAGAGTATCAAGTTTACAAAGAGAAAGATAAAGGAAAAGAAGGGGTTCAAAAATCGGCAGGGCGTTTCTTGGGAGCCGGAGAATTTGGCAACCCGTACATGAGCTCAGTAGAGCCGGTGCTTCAAGTCTGTCGACGCTCGATTTGCTGTTGCTTTTTTAAGAGGAAATCAGGAGCCAAATAAGCAAGAGGGTGAGAAAGAGGAACTTTTCTGATAACCCGCCGCAGCTTTTGGGGGATGAAACATTCTGAGCCGGAGGAAAAGTAATTTACCTCAGGAGCATTAGAACGGCTGGTCTCCACTTCATCCTGTGAGTAAAGTAAGTGTTAAAATAGGAAGGTAAAAGATCAAGAAAGAGAGTTGAAACTTTACCTCTGAGCTGGATGATGGTGGTGGGTCAAACAAATTTTCTTGCGGGACATGTTTTTTAGCCTTCTTTGTTGGGACCTTCTTCCTAGATTTTTTCGCAGGGGCAACATATTCCCTGTTCCAGAATTCTGAGTCGGCCTATAAGGATGACCCGAAGAGTGATTATCAAATTAGCAAAATGCAAACAACGTCTAGGAGATGGAAGGGAAGAGATTAAACTTACATCGGGAGCCGGATTGATAGCAATGAAAGGCGCTAGGCCAATTTCGCTACATGATCCGGAAGCTTCGTGGACAAGACTCTAGATGGCGAGGGTAATGTCGGACTCTATCAACGAAGATCGGCTGAAGCATAACGAGCTGTCATACTGGCCTTTGTATTTGCACATGAGCCGGCTTCTATGGCTCAAAGGCATAATCTGCCATGAAATCCAGCAGCGGATCAGGTCCAGCCCGATTAAACCTTTGGCCATGAGAGCCTTGATTTTGGCATGAGTCGGCTCATATCTTGCGCGTTCTGAAGCTGGTAGCCGGCCAGGAAGCTCTGATGTTGTTGTGAGTCGGGAAGGGCGATAACCCAATAAAGGATGCTCGTTCCCAGGAGAGGTGTCCTTGCAATAGAACCAGGTCCTGTTCCAGTCCTTGGGGTGACTCGGCATCTGTGTGGCTGGAAAGATGATATCGCTACGCCATTGGATGGATATGCCTCCAAGTTCTAAGCTCGGGCCGGCTTTCACTTCAGTTTGCCGGTTAGCATAAAAGAATTCCCGAAAGAGTCCCACCGATGGCTTGATTTGAAGGTAAGCTTCACAGAGCACTTGGAAATTGCACATGTTTGAGAAGGAATTGGGGGCCAAGTCTTGCGGGTGAAGCTTATAATAGTGAACGACGTCCGGAAAGAATTTGGAGCCGGGAGGTACGAACCCTCGTTCAATATGGTCATAGAACACAACCACTTCACCTTCTTGAGGTTTGGGCCGTGTCTCATCACCTGGAACCCGCCAGCTAACGGCTTCCTTAGGAGGAAGAGTACCCGTGTGAACAAAATCCGACAAAAGGTCCTCCGTAATGCATGACCCAACCCAGTTGCATGAGTTGGACGCACGAGACATGTTGGCAGCTTAAGTGATGTGCAAGATAAAAGGCGCGATGAGTCGGAGTGCAGGAAAATATTTTTGACGGCTTAAAAGTTTAAGGGTTCTACGGATAAGGCTGAAGACCCGGCTGGTAAGAGTCGGAGGAGTTTGGCGACTCAACAGGGAAAAGGAAGATCGAAAAATCGACTAAGTCCTAAAAACAGATTCCGCAAGATGTCACTATATCTACGGATCTACAAAAGCAGAGAAAATGAATTTTATTTCTAACCTAGCGATGAGCAGCGAAGGAAAAAGAAAACGGACTGGGACCATCGGGCCCGTGCATTACGCGCGGCCGGCCCGCGGACGGCGGCGGAGCAAAAGCGCATCCTAAAGACGTCAGCGGCGTCGTAATGCGCTGGCGGTAATGGAGTTGGAACCCAAACGACGGCGGCAGAGCACTGGTAAAAACCCTACTGCAGCGGCGACCATCTAGGAAGCAGGAAAACTTACCGAAGACGGCGCGGCAGAGGCGGATGGATCTCTGGTACGTTCAGGGTGATGCAGTGGCCAAGGTCGGGGACGATGTACGGACGGCGTCGGCGTAGAGCTCGAAGGCGCTGGGGCAGAGACGGGAAGAAGACAAAGAAGCAGAGGCACGGGTGGGAGAATGGAAACCCTGACCCACACGGGTCATATTTAAAAGAGGGTTAAGGAAGGCGCGAAAATCCAGGCGATGACACCGTTCGACCGAGGCGGACGCCTCGATTCTCGGGATGACAGTTAAGTGAAAGATTTGGTGACACATCAGCAGATCTCATGACGTCACGTCGGTTCAGTTCTGGGCGGCTCGCCAAAAGTGGAAGAGAAGGATTAAGTGAGCAACCTCAGTTCAACCTGGGGCCTAATGTTGGGGATTTGACCCGCCGAAGAGACTCCGGGTCATGATATTGGCTCGTGAACCGGCCCAAAGGTGAGTCATGATACTAAGTGGCCCAGGAAGATAGGCAGCTCATGGTATGGGCCATACGACGGCCCGGACTAAGTAGACCCGGGCGTGCAAGTCGACTCATAGACGGCTTGGGCAAGAAGATAGAGAGAGACTCGGTTAGCAATTCTAACGACCCGGATGTTCGGACCTCTTATATAAAGGCAGACACGGGGTGACTTAGGGGGCAGGCAATCGAGAACTAGGTCAAGCTTTTAGCTCCTTGTAATTGATATGCAAGTAATACAAGCACAAGTAGGACGTAGGCTGTTACCTCGATTTGAGGGGCCGAACCTGGGTAAACCCGTGTCTTTCATCCCAATTAACCCCTTTGAGTCCACCTCATTGGCGATGGCCTCGAACCAAAGTCCGTTCACCCGGACATCTGTCGTGATAAAACCACGACAGCAAGTATGATCAAGGTTTCCGTAGGGTGTCCTACCTTCGATGGGATGGATTACCCCTACTGGAAGAACAAGATATGCATGCATCTTGAAGCTAGTGACAACGATCTTTGGTATGTTGTGGAAAATGGTGTTTCCCCCATTCCTCCGACTATTACTGCTGCTGATACGAAGAAATTCAACCAAATCAATTCTCAAGCAAAGAATATCATCTGTGGCCATCTGAGCAAAGGTCAGTATGGCAGAGTGAGTGCTTTGGAGTCTGCTAAGCTTATCTGGGATAGGCTATCCAAAGTCAATGAAGGTGTTTCCACTCAGCGTGACTCTCGTGTTGACGTTCTTCGCAATCTCCTCAACTGCTTCAAGAGACTCGACAATGAAAATGTTTAGCAAAATTTTGGTCGTATCACTGATATCTCCAATGAGATTCAAACACTGGGTGCTACTGATATCACCGACCACGAGGTGGTGAAGAAACTACTAAGATCTCTTGATTCCTCATTCGATACTCTGACTTTGATGATTCAATAGCATGGAGACTACAAGTCACTTGATCCTACTAATATTCTTGAGAGACTCAATACTCATGAATTCCAACAAGTTGAGAAGAGAGACCTCTACGAGCCAATCTATGAAAGGTCTCATGCTCTGAAGGCAAAAGCTCATCCGAAGGCGAAGATTCTGATAGTAGCCTTGGTGATCCTCAAGAACTGAGTTAGGAGATGGCAATGCTCGTGTGGAAATTCCAGAAGTACTCATGGAGAGGTGGATCAGGAAAGTCATCAAAAAGTGGCTTGAGGAAATCAGATTCCCAGACGACTACAAGAAGAGAACTTGTCCCAAATGCAAGAAATATGGTCACTTCATCTCTGACGTTCCTCTCTAGGAAAAGAATAAAATAAAAAAGAAGAAGAAGTATGAGGACGATAGTTCTGATGGCTCGAAGAAAAAGAAGAAATCTTCAAAGTACACATCTACAAAGTCCTCATCTTCAAAGTCCTCAATGCACAAGAGGAATAGTTCCAGAAAGGCTCGGGCTTTCATTGGCAAGGAAATGGACTCAGAAGAAGAGTCTGAAGAATATGAAGAGGAAGAATCTGAGTTGGAATCTGAATCTGGTATCGCTAGCCTTGCTCTCTCTACCACTTTCGTGAGCAAGTCTATCTTCAATGATGAACAAAATGACTACTCCAACGACTCTGATGTCAGCAATGATGATTACGCTCCCACATATTGCTTCATGTCTAAAGGTTCCAAGGTACATAAGCATCACTCCTCCTCTGAATCAAGCGATGGTGAATCTGATGAATATGTAAAACCTAGCTATGCCACACTTGCTAATAGTGCCACTAAGCAACAAAGTGCACTTGAAAAGATTCAGAAAATTCTAGACAAAAGCGATGATCTGTTGAATGAGGAAGTGGATCGGACTCAAACTCTGTCTGATGATCTCAAAAATCTTCAAACAAAGTATGATAACCTTCAGAGTCATCATAATGCTCTCTTGGATGATCATGAGAAGCTTTCTTATGAATTTCTTCAAAGAAAGCAAGATCTTGAGAAACTAAGGGTGTCACATGAGCATCTCCAAAGGGAAACCGATTCCTTACTGGTTCAACAGATCAGTACCGCTCAGGGAGAATTTGTCACACCTTGTTTGAAATGCATCGAACGTGAAACTGCTAATTCTTCACCTGAATATTCAAGTGCTTCTGTTTCTGGAAATTCTTCAACTATTCTAGTGGTCACAAATTCCTCATCTGAGGATACCACAAGTATCACTGACGAAAATGCATGGTTGAAGGAATTGTATGTGACAGGCACGTACAAAAGTCTCAAAGGGAAACAAACCCTTTGCAATGTCCTCAAAAAGCAGATTCTGAACAAGAACCCTAGGTAAGAGGGTATTGCATTTGAGAGGAAAATTAATTCTGATGGATCTTACTGCACTCTGGAGCAGTAACCCCAAACCTCATAGGTTGCTGCAAAAGGACCTCATGTAGATCCTTCCACTTTATCTAGCTTTACTTGTGAAACTTCATATTCCTCTGGTGAGTCTCGTGACTCCAACTACAAATTCTTCAAAAATCAGAAAGGTGAAGTATTTGCAAGATTTGTTGGAACTAACTGCAGCAACGTTTCACCTATGAAGAAAATATGGGTTCCCAAGAGCTGCGTACAAAATCTTCAAGTGAATGTCCTCACGACACCATGCATGAAGAACAGGAACCCCAGATCAAATTCCTCGTATGGACCAAAGTCTTCACTTGGACCAAATTCCTCAAGTGCTCAAAAATATCATTTTCGTGCTAATGCATCTGTTTTGTAGGGAAAATCTAAGAGTTCTGATTATGTGCATTATTCTTCAAATCATTATGTTCATAAGTCCTCAAAGAATTTCTCTGCTTATTCATATGAGTACTCTAACCCGCATCGTGTAAAACGAAGCGCACTAGCTTCAATGCCTCCCTTCTCATATGGTGCTCGTAGAATGATGAACTCTTTTCCACCCCTTCCGATGTGGGTGGTGAAGAAATTTAACTATTCTCTTATGTAGGGTCAGGTCTCCAGATGAACTTGAACATCTAATGAATTTGCTGGAGACCTGAGGAAATGCTTGAAAGGAAGCAAGCTAATCATGTAGAAATAAATTCCTCATTTCTCACGTCCTCACACTGCGTTACTTACTATGTTGTCTGATGAAATTATGTCTGATGAAATTGATGTCATATTCTTCACTATGAAGCATATGAGTTCGTAAGTTGTACTAATTCATCTGAAGGATGAAACCCCAAAAGGTACTAAGTGGATCCTCGACAGTGGATGCACAAACCACATGACTGGTGACAAGAATCTACCGATGAATTTGTCACTTCCTACATCTCATCTGAAGCATATCACCTATGTTGACAAAGGAAAAAGCAAGGTACTGGGTCTAGGTAAGGTTGCAATCTCCAAGGACCGACACATGGATAAGGTGATGCTTGTCGAATCCCTCGGGTTCAACCTTATGTCTGTCTCAATGCTTTGTGATCTTTATATGGTTGTCGTATTAGGAAAATATCGTTGTGGTGTCATCATGGAATCTGACAATTCCAAAGTCTTCGAAGGCTTTAGGAGAGGAGACTTGTATATTGTTGATTTCTCTGCAGGTCCTCAGCCTGCCACATGCCTACTTGCAAAGTCCTCAGAAGGCTGGTTGTGGCATCGACAACTTGGACATGCTTGTATGAGGAACTCGCACACGCTCGTGAATAAAAAGCACGTCATTCACATTGAAGGTGTCAAATTCCTCAAGGATCACCTCTGTGGTGCATGTGAGTTTGGGAAGATGACCAGATCCAAGCATCCCTCAAAGACAATCATGACCACGACTCGACCCTTAGAATTGCTTCACATGGACCTATTTGGTCCCACTTATTATTCCACACTAACAAATTTGTGAAGTTTGTATGGCTTTGTCATCGTTGATGATTACTCTTGTTACACTTGGGTGCATATTATTCTGTACAACTCTGAAGTGCAGGATGTCTTCAAACGATTTGCTTCAAGGGCCTCCACGAACTTCAGTGTCAAGATCAAGCATATCAGGAGTGATAATGGGAAGAAGTTCAAGAACACCAATATTTATGAATATGTTGATGAACATGGTATTAATCATGAGTTATCTGCCCCATATACTCCTCAGCAGAATGGCGTTGTGCAGCACGAAAACAGGACTCTTGTTGAGATGGCCTGCACCATGCTTGATGAATACAAGACTCCTCGTCACTTCTGGCCTGAGGCAATTAATACAGCATGCCACATATTCAATAGGGTATATCTTCACAAATTCTTCAAGAAGACTTCATATAAACTTATGACTGGCAAGAAAACCAATGAAGCTATCTCAAACTCTTCGGTGCAAAATGCTGGATTAGAGATCCTCACCATAGTTCTAAATTTGCACCGAAAGCACATAAAGTTTTATGCTTGGTTACAGAAAGGACTCGCACACCTACAGAGTCTTCAACACCTATCACCACAAGGTTGTTGAAACTATAGATGTGCGGTTCGATGAAACTGACGGCTCGCAAAGAGAGCACCTACCTTCTGTGCTAGATGAACAATCTCCTAAGGAATCCATTAAGCTGAAGGCTACTCAAGATGTCATACCCACTGAAGAACCTCAACCTATTGAGGAAGTCATTCCCACAAATGAAGACATTCATGCGGATACACCTAAAGAAAATGGTGCTGAAGAAAATCCTCAGCCACGTCAACCTGTTCATCCAATAGTTCCAAACGAAGTGTAGATAGACAAAATCATCGATGATATCAATGCACTAGGTCCTCTCACTTGCTCAAGAGCTTCACATTTGACTAACTTCTCTGGGCCCTTTGCTTTTGTCTCTATCATAGAGCCCACCAAAGTTGATGAAGCATTCAAGGAGCCCGAGTGGATTCAAGATATGCAAGAGGAATTGCATCAATTCAAGCTCAACAACGTGTGGGAACTTGTCAAGCGGCCAGATCCTCGCAAGCACAACATCATAGGTACCAAGTGGATCTACACAACAAGCAAGATGAAAATGGCCTTGTGGTAAGAAATAAGGCTCGTCGTGTAGCTCAAGGCTACACACAGGTTGAAGGAATTGACTTTGATGAAACTTTTGCAGTTGTTGCTAGACTTGAAGCTATTCGCATATTTCCTGCTTATGCTAACCATCATGATATCATCTTACATCAAATGGATGTCAAAAGTTAATTCCTCAATGGTAAGCTTGAGGAAGAAGTATATGTTGGTCAACCCCCAGGTTCTGAACACCCTAAGCATCCTCACAAAGTCTTCAGACTCAACAAGGCCCTCTATGGCCTCAAGCAGGCCCCTCGGGCGTGGTACGACACTCTGAAGGAATTCCTCATGAAGAAAGGCTTCAAACCCGGTTCACTCGACCCAATTCTTTTCACTAAATCCTATGCAATGAACTATTCATATGCCAAATATACGTAGATAATATTATCTTTGGTTATACTAACAAACATTATAGTGATGAATTTTCCTATATGATGAGTGAAGAATATCAAATGTCTATGGTGGGAGAGTTGAAATTCTTCTTAGGTCTTCAAATTCGTCAGCAAGACAATGACACCTTCATCTCCTAAGAGAAATACCTCAAGGATGTTCAGAGGAAATTCGACATGCAAGATTGCAAAGGCGTCAAAACTCCAATGCCTTCAAAAGGCCACCTCTACACTGACGAAAATGGTAAAGATTTCGATCAGAAGGTATATCTCTCCATGATTGGCTATTTATTGTATCTGTGTGCATCTAGGCCCGATATTATGCTGAGTGTTTGCATGTGTGCCCGATTCCAAGCACCACCGAAGGAATCACACCATAAGGCTATGAAACATATTCTTTGATATTTAGCTCACACACCAACACTTGGATTATCGTATCCCAATGGCTCAAATCTTCACCTCGTCAGATACTCTTAACACTTGTGCAAAATTTTCTTTGAATCTTCAAATGTTCTTTGAAAAGACACACATCCTAACACTTGTGCAAAATTTGATGACTTAGATGTGCAACAAACGAAGTAATGTTTTTCTTCAATCAATGAAGAATAACCTTCTAAGTGTGAAGAAATTAATGAAGAATTTTATTTCTCAGAACCCTACGACAATTGTATGCGGTGTATGAAATCATCATTCTTATATGGTGGGTCACGCCACCAACAATAGTTAAAATTCTTCAACGTTGAGTTTTTCGTCATTTTGCAAATTCTTGAAATTTTCAAATTACTCAAGTTTGCAAATTCCTCAACTATTGAATTTCTTCAAACTATGAAACTCATGTTCTTAGTTGACTATATATATATATATATATATATATATATATATGAGTTTTCAATGTCCTCAATAGCATTCACTTATTGCTAATTCTTCAAGTTGATTTTCGTCTAAGTGAATGTGTTCGGACCCTTTCCCCCTCTATGCTAAACTCAACCCAATTTGTTCACAAATTCTTCATATGAGTTCTACTTTCAAATTCGTTCAAAGTATTCACTATGTCCTTGACAGCTGAAGAATTTGCGAATGGAAACTTTAAAATTTCCACTATCTAAATTTTCGGCGCTTCCTGCTCAAACTGTTCCGATTCCCACGACTAGATATCCCATGATCCCCCACTATCACCACTACTCAGAACGTGGGTGACACATGTCGCATGGAGAGCAAAAGTCAGGGGCAATCTAGTCCAAAATCTTCGGACAGATTGATTTTCACCTCCGCTATAAATACCCCTTACCTGTCACTGTGCTCGGTTACTCCTCAATCCTACTCTCTCCCGAGCTCCGACCTATCGCTGCCGCTAAATTCAGCGTCACTTGTGTGGAAGAGCTTCACTTCCTCAACCTTGTCGTCGTCGTACTCGCATCGGCCACGGAAGTCTTCACCCCGACACCGCTATAGTTGTCTCCCTTTGCCAAGCTAGGGCGTGGGAGACCTAGACGGACGAACTTCCTCGTTTTCTTCTCTTAGTTCATCGTGTTCTTCATCAGGGTAAATAAAATCTGTTTTTACTGCCCTTGTTTTATCTTCAAGTTGTCCACAATTTCCTCAAAGATGTTTATTATTCAAGAATCTCATGTAAAGCACCTTACATGTTCATACACTTCATGTTTTTCCTAAGTTATGATTTTCTTCAAGATTCCTCAATTTTGTAGATCCTCAAAATTTGCACAACTCTGGAATCTAAGACAAAGAAGACTTATTGAAAATCCTCAAGACACCCATGGTCAAATTCCTCACACTTGATGTTTTTGAAAAACTTTGGAGAACGCATATGACCTCTTCAAATTCCTCCCACCTATACTCTGTTCATAGGTACATACATGTCCGCTGATGAATCACTAGTTTCTCATCAACTTAACTCATTTGCAACATTTCTTGAGGAAAAGTTGTGTACATCTTCAGAATCCTCAAGAGTTCAGAATCCTTAGCCGACGAAAATGGCTGATGGGAAGAAGCCATAGAAAGGTGGAAAGAAAGCTAAAGTTCAGACTGCATTTGAGATACCTGATGACTTGTATGAGGAATATTGCACTCCAGATGAAGAAACTCATGGCAAGGAAACAACAAAGCAGAGAAAGATTCGCATACAGAAAATTGAGAGGAGATGGGCAAAGGAGTGGAAAGAATATCACTATGTCCCTCCCAAGTATATGAAGAAATTCGAAGTTAAACCCCCTTGCAACAGGCCACCCTTGGCTCCGAACCAAACTGCTGACCCACAAGTATCAAGACTGGTGATGAGTTTCCTCATGAATGGGAAAGACAGCAAGCCAAGCTGGCGAAGAAAGCAAAAGAGGCTGTGAAGAAATTCAATGAAGACTCTGCTGCTGTTTCCACTGCTGGAGCCTCTGCTAGTGCTCCGAAGAAATCAATTGTGAAGAAATCTGTTGTGAAGTCAAAGTCTTCGACTTCAAAATCATCACTTTAGATTCCTCAAGCAAATCCTTCAAATGCCTTAGCCACTGGTTTAGTAGCTGCTTAGTCCTTTGCTGCTGCCGCAAAGTCCTCAACGCGTGTGCACCTTGCATCATGTCAGAGGACAGAGGGCTTCTCAATTGCTTCAAGGGTCTCTGCAAGTTCCTCTGCTCAAGCACAATCTTCAACACTGCTACTATGTTGAAGCTAAAGAAAACTGCTGGACGAGGTCACAGACCAAGTCCTCACACTAGCAAAGCTATAGTGAATGTACCCTCGGGATCTGAGGTTGATGATGAGGCTGATGATGAAGAATTGGAAGAAATCATTAAAGAAAGTCAGCAAAAGGCTGCAATAGCCAAAGGCAGCTCTGTTCCTCTTATGCTGGATCCCAAGATGATCCTCCACTTCATTCATATATGGCATGAGGATCCCTACTCTCCACTTTCCTCACTGAACCTACCTCTTGGTGTGGACCATCTCCTCACTCACTTCATAGCTAAGGAAAAATGGAAAAGAGAGCAAGCCTTGAGAGCTAAGAGGAGTAGGGCTCGAAAAGAAAAATTTCTAAGAAATAATGTGATGAATTTGACTCCAAATCAACTCATCATTGTTTAGTCTGAAATTCGTTGCCTTTCTGAAGAACAAGACAAATATGATGCTGAATGGAAGCACACCAAAGTAAGATTTGTCAGGGCAGCCCAAGCTGCCGTTAAGAACCATAACTCGAGGGTTGCAGCTCGATCGCAACCACAAATTCCTCAGGATAAAGAATCTGCTCAACCTGCTGAAGAAACTGCTCCCGTGGCTGAAGAAACTTAGGCTGCTAAAGAACATGCCAGGAAAACCTCCACTTTTGTGCCTGAAGAAAATGCCAGGCCAGCTGAAGTTTTTCCTACGCGTGAGGAAATTGAGACCACAAGGGCGACTGCATCAGTTGCACCTGAAGAAAATGCTCCTCCTTCACCCTCTGCAGAGACAGTAAAACCATCAAGGGTGAAGATCATCAACCTTCCTTCTGCCTCAGAAGCGAAGAAAACACAGGCTGCAGAGAAGAAGGCACTAAAAAGAAAAGCATCAACTTCAGATTCCTCAGCAGTGAAGAAATTGAAGACACTATCAAGTTCTTGAACGGAACTATCTGATGCAACACCTATCAGCTCCATGCTAGCCTATGAAATTGTGCCATTTGGTGTTGACTATGTCATCCCAAATGATGATCAAGAAGAAAAGGATCCATCTGCTACTACCTCGGAGCAGATTGATGAAGAAATTGAAGTGGAAGAAAATACTTGAACTACAAAGGTATCATTGCCCCATCCTCATTTGACTACTAAAGAGGCCAGCATTGAAGAAATTGATGAGGACGTGGACATTGGCAACACAACCCTTCTCATCAATGATGAATATTGGGCAGCTGCACACCCAAATTCACCAATGACCACTCCTCTATCACATATTCCTCAGTCTCTAGCCTAGACTGAAGAAATTCAACGAGGATCTGATGACTTGAATGCCATTGCCACTGACAAAATTCCAGCTGCATCAGCTGAAGAAGTTGTTGCTCCAACTGCCACTAAGGAAACTGTAGTGCAAATTCCTCAGTCTGAAGAAGTTCCTCCTATGCCAAAGGAGGTTCTGGGCCGCTTCAAGCCAAACCTTCAGGCAAAGCAATGAATGACATTCAAAGCGCCCAAAATTCATCAAGACCAATTTCTTCAATGAGCACATTTTCTTCACTAGACCTAACCCATAAGACTCAGCTAGGGCCGCTCCCACCAGATTTTGGACTCCTACACAGATGAACTATTACGCATCAGTACTGTTTGACAAGAAGAAAGTCTTCGAGCACCATCAAATTCCTCATGCGGATATGGAAACAATCCCTTCCTTCACACCAGTGCTCGTAGTTCTTCACAATGCAGGAATTCTTCCGTTCTTTGTGGATATCTACGATTGAAATGAAGAGCTAATTCTTCAATTCTATGCCACCTTGCACATCACAGGTGGTCTGACTCTTTTTGAACTGCTTTCCGCATGCTTATTTCCTCAAGTACCTTAATGCATGCATGCTGAATTTCGTGAGACACCATTTTCATCATGCATTTCAAATTCTTCATATCATAAGCTAAATGCGTGTATGAATTACAAGATATCGGGGGAGTTCTCCATGTTTTTAACCTACCATGTGCATCTGCAGTCCAAAGCAAATTCCTCAAATATGCACATCTTTAGGGGGAGGTCTTTCTATATCTTGCAATCAAATTCCTCAAACTCAGTGCTTACACCTAATATGTTTATCCCCGTTGTAAACTTAACCTATTTGTCATCAATCACCAAAAAGGGGGACATTGTAAGTGCAGCTAGTGCCCCTTAGTGATTTTGGTGCATTGAAGACTTTTAGGTTAACGAACTAATGTGTTTGTGAGTGTACATAGGCTCTATATGTCGATGAGGAGTTTGATATATTCGGAGATTATTGTCACACCCAATGTTTGTAGAACATTTTTATGTTTGGGTTTATAAAATTTGGAGCCAACTAAAAAAATTTCATATTGCTTGTGCTTGTTTGCTATGTTGTTTGCTTCCTTGATGATTGTGTTATATGGCACTCCTAGATTCTATTCCACTTCATCCTCATCTTTCTTGTCCCAAACCTCTTGCCTAATGATCATGCCATATGAATCGTGCCCAAAACTATTTTTACTAAATTTTGTTTTAGCTAAAAATGATTTATTTAATTTAAGTTTCCAAAACCCCCTGAAATGAGGTTTGCACTACAAGTCCTCAAATCACGTGGACCCTTCTTTCCCAAAGGCTTTTTTTTCAAACCTACTATATATAAGACTTCCCAAAACCACCAAATATGATTTTTAAAGATTATTTTCTTATTTTATTTAAAGGCTTTTTCTTAAGGCCAGAAATGGTTTTTCCTAGGGAAAAATTATTTAAATGCTTTGAAAATATTTCAGATAATTTAGAGAAACACAGTGGACATATATTTTCATATATATGAGTTTCAACAAAAGGGCATGATCAAAATATGGGCAAAACCCCTCAAAACCCTTTCTGTTCAAATCAAACTTTTGGAACATTTCTATAAGAAATATTCTCAATAAATTCCCGGAAAATTCCAACAAGTCAACACTAGCATGGGTGATGATCTTGCAAAGTTTCATATCAATCCAAGATGGTTTGGTTCATCAAACCATCCTAAAACCATTCCTCTCTAGAATCAAATTTGAGCAACTTTACATTGTGAGGTGTCTCCCCTTCGCCTCAAACTTTGTTGGCATGCTCTAATGGATAAATAGTGATGATACACTAAGTGGTACATCAAGGGTAAAAGCCTAGCATCAATGGATCTACAGAAATATGATTCTACTAATTTCTAGGGTTTATCAAATCTACATTGTCAACTTCTTCCTATTAAGATCAAATTTGGTGAATCCCCTCATTTCTACCTAGCTTTTGACCCTGGTAAGTATCTCAATAAGGTGGAAGCATCTTCTTGCCCAAAAAACCATCAAACACCTTCTGGTGATTTGGTAAAACCCCCATTTTCACCCCTCTCTCTTTTACCCTTGCCCCCAATTATTTACCACAGACTCCTATGGTTACCTTTCACCTCGAGTAGAACCCTCATGGTCATAGCTCAAGTAAAATGCGGTGAAAAGCCCCATTTACCTCCCCGGACAGGAGCTTTCTCTCTCTTCCTATCAACTTTCCTTCTCTCCTAAGGCATCCCAGGGCATCCAATGCTCTATCCAACTATTTTTCTCCGCCCTGGAGCCTCTGGACAAAAATGGCCACGCCCAAAACGCCAATGGCATGCCCTGGCATGCCATTTGGGGGCTCGGGAGCGTGCTATAGTGCACTCCCGCACTACAGCTCCCCCTCCCGATGCCCCGACCACCTCAGGCCAGGAGAACACGCCACCAGGCTCCCTCGGCATCCGCACCTCCCTGTCGGTCGCCTCGCCCTCCTCTTTCCCTCTCCAGCGGCCTCCCCGCATGCGCGAACTGGCCGCCCCCTCAGCCAGTGCCAGGGCTCACATGCACGACATCCTCGCCCCCCTGTGCTTGTCCACACCCTCCAGGGCATCTCCCGTGGACCCCCTAGGCACCCTCCTTGGCATGCCGTGGCTCAGTGGTGAGAGCTAGAGCTCTCCCGCGCTCGCCACCTCCCTGCCTCCGCCTCGCCCATATAAGGGACCCCCAGACCTCCCTCTTCTCCTCTGTCGCCTCTCTCCGCACCCAACCGAGCGCCCGTTCCACCCCCACAAGCCTCGAGGGTCCCTGCTCCTAGATCGCACCTGAGCTCCACCTACGGGGATCATCTTCGATCTAGGGGTATGCGACGTCTCCAGCGCCCATTCTTCTTCCCCCGTGCCTCCCTCTCCCTCCTAGGCTGATCCTTCCTCCTCTCCGCTTCATTTGCAGCTCAGGGCGGCCGAACTGTCCTCTTCCCGAGAGCTCTCCGCCGCGGGTTCACGTCACCGGCGAACCCTGGCCCTCTAGCGACCTCCTCCATGACCGAGCGGACAGCGGGACCTCCCTGAGCCCCCTCATGCCTTCCTCAAGTCGAATAGCCGCCGGAGTTGCCGTTGGTGAGCCTCCCCTTGCCCCTATGCGTGAGGAAGGAGATGACAGGCGGGGCCTTCCTGTCAGACTCCCCTGGCCCTTGTGCCACCGATAGGTCGGGCCCGCCTGTCGGGTTCGAACCTGTCGACTGCCGCGCGTACCGTCAGCCTGGGCCAGTTTCCCTGTGGGACGGCTCTGCCTTGGTGCTTCTGGCCCGAGAGGCACAGTGTGGTTTTTATTTTTATTTTTTCTGTCTTACTTCCAAAAATCCCACAGACTTATATATCCATCTAAAAACAAATGTATTTCCACCTAAATTCTTAGAATAATCTAAATGTTTGAAACTATTTTTAGTATTGTTTTATTTTAAAACCTATAATTAGGCACCTTTTTGCCTCTGTTATTTAATTTATAAAATGTTTTTTCACAACAAAACTCTAGGAGAATATTTTTTGTATGGCATTGGGTATTTATCATAATAGAGTGGCATTTTTAATAAGTAGTTGGGTGATCTATTTTTGTATGTTGCTTATTTTTATCGCATTATTTCGCGACGATAGATTGCGCAGTTGACGAAGAAGTTGGACCCGAAGACTTCGAAGACCCCGGAGACTTTGTTGAGCTAGGCAAGCAGCCCTTTGACCATGTTAAGAAACTTTTTCATGCATGTCATATAGCACTTGTTGATTCGATGAAATGATCATGATAAGTTGTCCCCCCTTCGGTGGGATACCTCCGTTAATTTTACCGTGCATCGTGCATGTGGGAGTAGATAGGTGCTAATAGATGCTATGCAAATGGGATGGGACTTATGCATAGTGATGGCAAGCAGAGAAATGATTTCAAAGACTTTTCGAAAACCCCGTCGGGAGCCACTAATGCCCGAGGGAGAGGTTGATGAGATGGGTGACCACTTGAGAAACAAGTGGTGTGCAAGAACAAGTGAGTGTTGTGGTTTTCGATAACGGATTGGTGTAAGTTGCGACTGTTATTCCAACCTTACATGTACGACCACGATACCCCTTAGGGGACGGGGCTTTGTTGATTACTATGGTTGGTGCTAGCAAGGAGCCCGCATTACTATTGGTAAGAGTGGAGTGGTCACTCTTGAGACGGGGTCGTCCCTGAGTGGAAGGTCATGCGCTGTCTTTATAGGCACCGGGCACACCGTTGCGTGCCCTCATGGATGATATGAGCGATGTATATCATGAGGGATGGCACCAGTGAGTGGAATATTTGTTTAGTATCACCATGGGAAAGGCATTGTTCGGGTGCTTACCTCGGATATGTTAAATACCGTGAGTCGTGGATGACACAGAAGTTCCCCGAGTCTTGTGGGTAAAGTGTGCAACCTCTGTAGAGTGTAAAACTAGTCGAATAGCCCTGTCCACAGTCAAGGACAATTGGATGACCGCTCTTGTGCTACGTCCAAGTGTTTTCACAAATTGATGTGTGTGGGTGCATTGGAGACAAAGATGGTACTTGAGCTAAGTCCGATTACTAGCTTGGAAAGTGATCTAAGTCCGATGACTTAGTATGATGAATGAACACGAGGTGTTCAACACCCAGCTTATGATGATATCGGTAATTGTTCAAATGGATACCTGCTAGTTGTTGATGCATGCTCACTAGTTACTTGATCATGTCATTGCATACAAAATTAGCTTTCCGCAAATTTACCTACTTAGTGTTATATCATGCATCACTGTTACCTTGTTCCACAACTTGGGTTGCTTGCGAGTACATTCAAAGTACTCATTGGCTTGCCACTGGTTATTTAATTGTCTAGGCATGGAAGAACAGGAGTATGTTGAAGAGTTCGTTGGAGACGAACATGCGAACTAGGACGCTTCCCAGTCACAATGCCTGTAGGTTAAGGCAGATGGCATGGATTCACGCTTTCAATCAAGATTTCCGTTGCTTGTTCTAATTAAGTGTTTGGCCTGTGTGGCCCTATCTATGTAAGGCAAAGACCTTCGTGGTCATTATTTGTGTAATACGTTAAGTGTGGATGTAAGACTCTTGTTATTTAGCTTCTGTGTGTTCAATGAGCATTGATCTCCGGGATCACTGTACACGTGCATTCGGTGATGACGACTTATGAGTCGGGGTCCCCATAGAGCTGGTATCAGAGCCATCCTGACTATAGGAAGCCCTTAGTTAGCATGGACGTTAGACAGGATAAAAGTCAATTTCAAAACTACACCTAGCATTGGAACTTAGGAATTCTGAACTATTTACCTCTCCAATGCTTCACACAACACTTTGCGAACTCTCCTCCTTTCGAACCTTTGTAGATGGTCGTCATACCCAAAGCCTTCCTAAGATCCGGCTTTCCCTTACTCCCTCGGGATAGCTTGGAGAAGTGCTAGTTTCGCCAACCACCCATTTTCCTCTACCACGAGCACTGGGTCAATGCCGTCACGAAGGAGTACCACGTGGATGTGGTCGTGAAGGCAAATGACTTACCGACTAGTTGGTTCTTTAAAGGACCATGGATGGAGACCATGATACTCGCAGTCAACACGGCTACACGCAAGGCACTCCTACACCTTCGAGACATCATTCTAGAGATGGCTGACGAGCCAGCTACTCGCTACCTTCCCTTCAGGAAGGATGAGTTTGGCAAGAGTTGGATGCTGATTCCGACCAAGGAAGATGGCACACCACTCAGGTTCCAGACCTATTTCTGCCTCTCTGCCGATAGTCTGGTTCACAACCTGATGAAGGAGTCCGTGAAGCTCTACGAGGAACTTGACCACACCCGAGAGCTACTTCGACAAGCCAAGACGAAGCCAGAAAAGATCAAGAAGGATGGAGCCCCTGGGGGATGACCAGCTGTCGCCTATCCAGGAGGATTACCCCCATCTAGTGATGCACCTACGCGTCATCATCACATGAGTGTTGTAACAGCCCGGGACTGATGCTCCAGAAGATTCCCCTTTTATTTCCATTCTCTTTTGTGTTTTGTTTGGTTGTTGCATTCATCATCGCATCATTTGCATCATCTGCATAGCATCATCCCTCGTTTTCAAAACATGCATCCGTTCGTAGTTGTCGCTTCCCTCCGTTCTCGTCGCTGACCATTTTGAGACCAACCACACACGCACGCGCCCATGGCATCGTTTAAAAAAACCATTTTTAAAGCGTGTGAAAAATATTCCTTGATTGGGTCGAAACCTGGTGTGCGGTCTTATCATAGTGTAGGTAGACCGCTTGCCAAATTTCGTCGCATTCCAAGTTTGTTTGATACCCCATCGGTCAACCGTAGCAGTGCGGTCATCGGTTATTCGTCGGACATTTTGCGGTGTTTTAAAACCTCGTGTCATGGCACATCAACCTTCCCTCTCATATCCCCTAGCCCATCTACACAGCCCACATAGCCCATCCTAGCCTACCCCGCAACCGGAGCCGTCCGATCACGATCGGAGGGTCTGAAAACGGGCTAAAACTGCTAATCCTAGCCCCCTTTCCGATTTAAACACCCCTAACTTGCCGCTAATGGAAACCCTAACCCCTGCATCGATTTCTGCATCACCGCCAACCTCCCACCTCCCAGCCATCACCCCTGTCTCTCCTCCTAGCGCGCAGCCCGCCCGAGCCCGGTCGGGGCCCGCCCGAGCCCGGTCGGGGCCCGCCCGAGCCCGCCCGAGGCCCGCCCGAGCCCATCTGGGCCCGGGTCAACCATCGCAGCCCGAGCCCATCTGGGCCTAGGACGCCGATGACTCCCGGAGCTCCTCCAGCCCCGCATCCCCTCGCCGGAGGCCGCCGCTGCTAGCCCGTCACTGCCACTGTAAACCTCGCCGCCGCCGCTGCAAACCCCGCAGCACCGCCATGACCGGGCCTTGCCGAGCTCAGATCTGGCCGCCCCTACCATTCTCCGGCCATCTCCAGCCTTGGATCGCCTAGATCTGGCGAGACCCGGTCGATCTACGACCTCCCCACGTCAGGCCTGACCTAGGAGCCCCGTCGTCGTTCTCCCGTCGCCATGGGCTTCCTCTGGTCACAGGAGGCGAAGCCCTCGAGCGACGCCCAGCGTTGCCCGCTCGAGCGCCGACCTGGGCCCTACGTGCACGTGGGCCGCCGCCCCGTCCCAGTGCAGCCAAGGCCCAGCCCCAGCCGTGCCAGCCCCACGCATAGGCCACGATGGTTGCCTCCGAGGCCGGCCCATCAGCCCCACCAAGCCTGCTGTGAGCCCTGATGCCCTATCCCCCGCACTAGCACCTTTTAGTTATCTATTGCCCATGCACATGTTTGTCCCGAGAGCAGATTCGGCCCATAGTCATTTTTTTCTTTCCTGCAAATTTTACAAAATTAACGAGTGATTATAAATTACAGAAAAACTCCTAAACTTCATGCATTAATAACTTTTCACCCGTGCATCACATGTAAAAACTTTATATATTAAACCTGACTAGAATTTTATGTAGTTTCAAAATATCCAACTTTCACATGTGATAAACATGTTTAAACTTGATGTTTGCATTAATTTGCGTGAATGCCATGTTAAAATGAATTATTTCATATCTAAGTAATCGTAGCTCCGTTTAAAATGTCCCACATATGTAACTTGCCTAAAAAATGTGTATAATCACATGGTGACATTTATTTTTCTCTTTAACAACTTTAAATTTTTGTTAGGCCAGATCTAGACCAATTTCATTATATGCTTATGGGGATGTTTTGGAAATGTTATATATTGCTTCCGGCCTCATTTAAAATGCCTAGATGTTGTAGTTGTTTGTGCTTCACCATATGCCATGTTAAACAACATTTAATATTGATGAGTACCTAAACGGGAGTGAACTAAATAATTCGAACGTGGAGTTTCGTCAATATGCAACTCGTTGCATATTGATCTTCACTTAATGTGTAGTGGTTGTTGATGTGATTTGCCATGCCTTGCGTATTTAAACCGGACATGCATCATATTTTTTTGCGCATCATGTCATTCATATGTTGTGGTGTTTCCCGTGTGTTGATTGTTGTTTTCGGTTTGCTTCTTCTCGTTAGAGTTCCGAAAGCGTTCGGAGTGTGAGGATTCGTTCGACTACGTTGGATCGTCTTCTTCATGGACTCGTTCTTCTTCCGAGCGGGATCTCAGGCAAGATGACACATTTCCTTGGATACCACTACTATCAATGCCAACCTAGTTGTCCCTCTTTTATCGTTATGTCACGCTACCTACCACTTGTTTGTCAAGCCTCCCAACATTGCCATGAAAAGCTTCCAACCCTCCACTTCCCAGCAAACCGTTGTTTGGCTATGTTACCGCTTGCTCCGCCCTTCTTATAGCATTTCTAGCTGCAGGTGCAATTGCTTCCATGTGACAACATGGGCATTATTTTGTTATCACAATATTATTGCTATTTAATTTAATGCACTTATACACTTGGTAAAGGGTGGAAGGATTGGCCTTTTGCTCGATGTTTTGTTCCACTCTTGCCGCCTTAGTTATTTGTGAACCGGTGCTATTTTCCATAATTGAGTGATCCTAACATGCTCGGGGTTGTTATGGGGACCCCCTTGATTTTCTATTTAGGATAAAGCTTGTCTGGCAAGGCCCAACATTGGTACAATTTGCTTAATAACAAGTAAAATGTGCATAGGGCATGATCACCCCATGGATTAATCAACAACCCAGGCCAGTGCTCCTCATGAGTGTTGGTCCAAACTGGAGCGTCGTGCGGGGCCAACCCGGGGCAACTCGGGTGATGTCTATCAGGCCACCGTACGCTTTTCTTATCTTTCATGTCCTGAGAATGAGATACGCGTCTCCTATCGGGTTCGTTGACACGTCGGGCGGCCTTGCTGGATTTGTTTTACCTTTCTCAAACGTCTTGAGTGAGGAACTCTGATCTTCTTCGGCTATCTCGAGGTGTCGTATTTCCTTTGGAATTGCCAAGGATGATCACGAGATCCGTGGTCGAGGTTATTCCCGTTGCGTGTGGTTAATTTGTGATGGATGAGTTGGAGCACCCCTGCAGGGTTAAATCTTTTGGAGAAGCCATGCCCGCGGTTATGTGGCAAACTTGGATTCTTTGTTTAACACCCGATCATAGCAAACTTGAAGTAAACTCAAATAAAATACACCAACTATGTGCCTAACCGTGACTATCTCTTCTCGTGATTTCTTATCCGGAAGAGAACATGGTGGGGTTGTGATTGACGTAAGTAGGTGCTCAGGATCAGTCTGTGATCATTACTAGTTCACATCCATTATGCGTAGACCACCATACTTTACTTTCTGTATTCGTAAGTTAGCCACTCAAATAAATGCTTAGTCGCAGGCTGCAGTCTCACCACTTAACCATACCTCACCCATTAGGCTTTAATAGTCTTGATACCCTTGGAAATAGATTGCTGAGTCCCAATGGCTCACAGATTACTACAACAACAGTTGCATGTATAGGTAATGCGATGATTTGACGTGAGAGCGATGCTTGTTTGTTTTGGAGTTATTCTTCTTCTTCATCATCAATCTAGGATGGGTTCCAGGCGGCAGCCTGGGATAGCAAGGGTGGATATCATTTTATCATTTGATTTCGTCCATAGTCGAACCCTGCTCGTCTGTATGATGTTTGAGTATGTTGTTGTATTGATGTGACTCTGATGTAGCTTGTGGCGAGTGTAAGCCAGTTCCATATAGTCATCTCTTCTGTACATGTACTTATAATGATATCCATTCATGCAACATGCCAAGATGCGGTTCTATCCCTATCGAGGCCCTCGTGCCAAAATAAGGATAGGACCGCATCTTGGGCGTGACAAGTTGGTATCAGAGCCTGTACCGACCTAGGAGCCCCCTTGATTGATCGATCTTGGCCGAGTCGAATCTAGAGAAAAACTGTTTTGAGTCTAGTTATATCGGAGAGTAGGATTCTTTTTACTCCTCTTCTATGCTCTGGTAAGGTATTGGACTTAGGAATATTGTTTCTACTCCTCTTATCGCTCAAAAAAAATTAAGATCACGTGGGTACTTTGGAAACTATATGATGTCGATGTGACGGAGTTCTTTCTGGGTGCCTCCTATCTGACTTGATTTCTTCTGGGGAGTTGAGCTCTAGGGAATTCTTGGCACATCGTTATCATTCAACTTCCTTAGTATCTCAGGACGGAGGGTGTTCGGAATTGCTTCAATACTTGTCGTGGTCAGATAAGGTCGGAGTGACCCGGTACTGGGGAGGCGTCCGGGGTACCACCATGGTTAGTATCGTTGTGCCTTTGAGGATCTGAGTTAGATGGAGTTGCGAAAGCCTCTGGTTATGTGTTGAAGGATGGATACAGTTGGTGTATAGGTTTGTTAGTTGTGTGAGATATTTCCTCCTTGTATCCCCCACACCGGATTGCATAACCAGAAAGTTTTCAGAAGTTCTTAGGTGGGAATTCAAGTAAGTACCTAGGATTATCTTTCCAACAACTGCATAGTGGGTATGTATTTGTTTTGGCTTATTTCGTAAGCCTCATCCTTCGTTTGTTTTGAATATGGTAATTCGAGTTGTTTCGATGTCAAGTGGTGATTTCATATCTTCCTAAGTGTTCTCATATGTCTGTGGGATTGCTAATTCTTTTGCTCAATCGGAGTTGCTAATTCTCATATGTCTGTGGTTTCCATGTTGGAATTTCTTTTCCATGCCTCTCTTGTTTCTTCGTCTCTCTCTGTTCTGTCCGGAGTGCTCAAGATATCTCAAAAGACTTTCATTTCCATTCATAATCCTCTTAAATTATTTCAAGGGTCTCATATCATCAAGTTCTTAATTTGTACTAGTGCAATCTCTCTTTTAATCAATTATTTCAACGGTGGTTTCTTTTGAGTGGGCCCATAACCCACAGGGCTTTTCCCAGGATCCTACTTGATTCTTCTATTCTTTCCGGAGATGTTCTCAAGTTCTCTTCAAATATGACGTAAGAATGAATTTCATCAGTCGTATGCCTTCTTCAAGATCGCTTATAAATAATTTTTATTGTTGGCACAACCTTTTCTTTATTCATTTCTCCGGAGTATCTCAGTAACTGATGGTGTTGTTTCTCGTCATCTTTCTCAGCATTAAAGTCCGAAGGAGAATTTCTCTCAAACCATTGTTCGTTCTTCCAAGGATTCATGGTTTAAGTTGGTTCCTATCATCTCAAATTGTTTTTGATCGTGAGTAATTTCTCCCATATCTCTTCGGTGCATTTCATAGTTGTTGTCAGTTCTCGATCCTCCCGAAGGCCATCGTTTCAGAAGATTTCTTCATTATTAGCTTTAAGCTTTCGTTCTCAAATTCTTCCGAATTGTTGTCTCTTCGTTCATATCTCAAGAATTCCGGTGCCTTGTTGAAGTTTTCTATTAGGTGGTTCATGCTCTCTTCCTTCTCATGTTATATCATCCATTTGCATTATCCTCTTTCATTTTGAATTCTAACCGGTGTTCTCGTGCAAGACTTCTGCAAGTTTGTGATCTCTCTATATTTCTCTTCAATTCCTTGCAACGTGTGAATTCGTGTCTTGTCATCCATTTAATTTGGTGAAGGATAGGCATATCATAATTATTATTCTTGTTTCATCCAAGTGATTTCAATCCTTCTTCCGGAGTCTTTCATGATATCAAATTCCTTATCCCAAGTGGTTATCTTTGTTTTCTGGAGTTCCTAGTTTTGCTTAAGTATCTTGCCCCGAAGCATCATTTAAATCATTGGAAGGCCGCAATCTTGTTTTTTTGCAACCTTCAATTCTTTTCTATCATCCTTTAATTCTGGAGTTCATCCCAATGCTTCTTCGTGGTGGTTTGTTAAGGGTGTAATTCTTCTCGAAGTGTTCGTCAAGATTCTTGTTGGAGGTTCTCAAGTGTTCTTTATCTTGGATTTCTAAGTTTGATTCCTTCTCCACTGTCTTTTGAGATGGTGTTCTTAAATTCTTGATTATGAGAAATCTCGAAGGTTAATTGTCAAGAATAAGATAAGTAAACCCATCCTATTTTCTCGGAGTTATCTTGGGTTGGATTCCATGTAAAGCATTTCCTCAGGATTTTTGCTAACATGGTGTCATAAATGATCCAAGTTTTCTCCTCCACCTCTTGGTGAAAGAAGTTTTGCATATCGTGTTGTTCTCAAGCAATCAATTTTTCCTGTTGTGGCAGGTTGTCACCGCACAATTTTGAGTTGTTTTCCATAAGGTCGTAACAAGATATTCTTTTCATTGTGGATTCTCCATCGACTCCGTTCAACCATGCTTTTGAAATTCATTGGTGGTAGAAGTTGCCTTTCTCTTCTCTCCAAATATCTAGTTTCTATTCTCTTGTTACGGAGGCCTTGTGATGTTGCTCTCTTCAATCCATCATCTTGTTTTATCAAGACCATGTTCCTTCGTGCTTATTCATCTAACCGGAGTGCTATGAAATATTTTAATGCTCCTTCTATCTTATGAAATTTTGTTTCTAATCCAACTGAAATTTGGTGCCTCTCTTTCAATTTATTTCCTTCATATCAATTTTGCCTCTCTTTCCTACCGAAGTGCTGCCGAAATTTCTTGTGAATTCTTGCTTGTTCCTCTTGTGGGTCTTCATCCCTTTCCAACCTTCAATGATCATTGATTTCAATCGTTTGTCAGAGAAGCAACTAAGTTTTACCTTTTGCTCTTTATCTTCCCCTTCTCATTCTAGATCTCGGGATGAGATCCTCGTGTAGTGGAGGAGAGTTATAACAGCCCGGGACCGACGCTCCAAAAGATTCCCCTTTTATTTCCATTCTCGTCTGTGTTTCGTTTGGTTGTTGCATTCATGATCGCATCATTTGCATCATATGCATAGCATCGTCACTCGTTTTCAAAACATGTATCCGTTCGTAGTTGTCGATTCTCTGTTCTCGTCGCTTACCATTTTGAGACCAACCACACACGCAGGCGCCCTCGACATCGCTTAAAAAACCGTTTTTAAGGCACGCGAAAAATATTCTTGGATTTTGTTGAAACCTGGCGTGTGGTCTTATCATAGAGTAGGTTGATAGCCTGCCAAATTTTGCCGCATTCCGAGTTTGTATGATGCCCCATCGGTCAACCGTAGCAGTGCGGTCATTGGTTATTGGTCGGACGTATTTCATTGTTTTATAACCTCGTGTCACGGGCCGCCAACCTTCCCTCTCATCTTCCCCTAGCCCTTCTACACAGCCCACCTAGCCCATCCTAGCCTACCCCGCAACCGGAGCCGTTCGATCCCGATCAGAGGGTCCGAAAACGGGCTAAAACTACTAATCCTAGCCCCCTTTCCTATTTAAATGCCCCTAACCTGCCCCTAATGGAAACCCAAACCCTTGCATCGATTTCCGCACCGCCGCCAACCTCCCACCTCCTAGCCATCGCCCCCGTCTCTCCTCCTAGCGTGCACCTCGCCCGAGCCCGGTCGGGGCCCGCCCGAGCCCATCTGGGCCCGGGTCAACCGTCGCCGCCCGAAGCTCCTAACCTTCCCGTGCCTCCTCGCCTGGGACGCCGATGACCGCCGGAGCTCCTCCAGCCCTGCATCCCCTCGCCGGAGGCCGACGCTACTAGCCCGCCGTTGCCGCTGGAAACCCCGTCGCCGCCGCGTTTGCCCCGCCGCAAATCCCGCAGCTCCGCCATGGCTGGGCCTTGCCGAGCTCAAATCCGGCCGCTCCAGCCATTCTCCGGCCATCTCGAGCCTTGGATCACCCGGATCCGGTGAGATCCGGACGATCTACGAACTCCCCGCGTCAGCCCCGACCTTGGAGCCCCGTCGTCGTTCTCCCGTTGCCATGGCCTTCCTCTGGTCATAGGAGGCGAAGGCCTCGAGCGACGCCCAGCGCTACCCGCTCGAGCGGCGACCTAGGCCCTGTGTGCACATGGGCCGTCACCCCGTCCCACTGCAGCCAAGGCCCAGCCCCTGCCGTGCTAGCCCCACGCATGGGCCGTGCCGCGCTAGCCCCTGCCGTGCTAGCCCCTGCCGTGCTAGCCCCACGCAAGGCGCAGCCCCTGCCGAGGCCGGCCCATCAGCACCACCAAGCCCGTTGTGAGGCCCGATGCCCTATCCCCCGCCCTAGCACCTTTTAGTTATCTTTCGCCCATGCACATATTCGGCCCGAGAGCAGATTCGTCCCATAGTCATTTTTTCCTTTCCTGCAAATTTTACAAAATTAACTAGTGATCATAAATTATAGAAAAACCCCTAAACTTCATGCATTAATAACTTTTCACTCGTGCATCACATGTAAAAACTTTATATATGAAACTTGACTAGAATTTTATGTATTTTCACAATATCCAACTTTCACATGTGATAAAAATGTTTAAACTTGCTGTTTGCATTGATTTGCGTGAATGCCATGTTAAAAAGAATTATTTCATATCTAAGTAACCGTAGCTCCGTTTAAAATGTCCCACATATGTAACTTGCCTAGAAAAATGTGTAGAATCACATGGTGACATTCATTTTATTGTTTAACGGCTTTAAAATTGCGTCAGGACAGATCTGGACCAATTTCATTATATACTTATGGGGATGTTTTGGAAATGTTATATATTGCTTCCGGCCTCATTTAAAATGCCTAGATGTTGTAGTTGTTTGTGCTTCACCATTTGCCATGTTAAACAAAATTTAGTATTGATGAGTACCTAAACGCGAGTGAACTAAATAATTCAAACGTGGACTTTCGTCAATATACCACTTGTTGCATATTGATCTTTACTTAATGTTTAGTAGTTGTTGATGTGATTTGCAATGCCTTGCATATTTAAACCATGCCTTGCATATTTAAACCGGACATACATCTTATTTGATGAGTGCCTAAACGCGAGTGAACTAAATAATTCAAACATGGAGTTTCGTGAATATGCAACTTGTTGCATATTGATCGTCACTTAATGTGTAGTAGTTGTTGATGTGATTTGTCATGCCTTGCATATTTAAACCAGATATGCATCATATTTGTTTGCGCATCATGTCATGCATATGTTGTGGTGTTTCTCGTGTGTTGATTGTTGTTTTCGGTTTGTGTGGGGACCCCGACTCATAGGTCGTGATCACCGAATGTACGTGCATAGTGATCCCAAAGATCAATGCTCACTGAACACACAGAAACTGGATAACAAAAGTCTTACATCCATAACATACCGTTTTACTCGAATATGGCCCTTAAGGCGTAGTCTTCACATGATTGCGGAGGAAATCTTCAACGATAGCATAACCCCATGTCATCTGCTTTAACCCTACAAGCATTCTGACTAGGAAGCGTCCTAGCTTGCATGTCCGTCACCAAGGTAATATTCATCATAACCTGATCTTTCATGCCTGGCCAATAAAATAACTAGTGGCAAGCCAATGAGTACTTTGAATGTACTCGCAAGCAACCTATGACTGGAATAAGGTAATAACAATACATGATATAGCACTAATAGGAAGTTTTGTAGAAAGCTAGTTTTGAGTGCAATGACATGATCAAGTAGCCTAAGTAAGCATTCATCAACCATAGACAGGTGTTCATAAGAACACGTCATAGTCATCATCATAAGCAGGGGGTTGGATGTCTCATGTTCAACCATCACACCAAGTCCTCAGACTTGTCTCATGTACCGCCTGAACATCTCATGCTCAGTCATCATGCCAAGTCATCCTACTCGACTCAAATATCATCCTTGTCACCACACACACACACACCAAGTTTGCGAAAACACCCCGACATAGTTTAAGAAGGACCTCCAACTATCCATGACCGCGGACGCGTCTATTCGAATAGTTTTACACTCTGCATAGGTTGCATGCTTTACCCACAAGACTCGGGGAACTTTTGTGTCATCACTTTCGTGTCATCCACGACTCGCGGTATATAACATAACCGAGGTAAGCACCCGAACAATGCCTTTCCCCTGGCGATACTAAACAAAGAGTCCACTCGATTGGTACCCAGCCCTCACGATGTACATCACATGAGCCTCGCTCCAGATTGTACCATCCATGAGGGAACCAACGGTGTGCCCGGTGCCTGTGAAGAAAGCACATGATCGTACATACCAGTACGACCCCGTATCGAGAGTGACCACGCCACTCTCGCCACTAGTAATGCAGGCTCCATGCTAGTACCCACCAAAGTAATCAAGAAATCCCCTTCCCATATAGGGGTAGAGTGGTCGCACACGTAAGGTTGGGACGGTCAGCAGACCTTAAAACTCTCCGTTTTCGAAAACACACACTCACTTGCTCCGGTACACCACTTCTTTCTCAAGTGGTTACTGAAAGCACAACATTCTCCCTTGGTGGTTTTGATAATTCATAACAACATACATTGTCTCTTGAACTAATGTTTCCACTAAGTATATTTCAGGAAATGTTCTATGAGAGGATTGGCAAAAAGGAGATTGTGGAGAAACCCCAAGATGCAAGGAAATTGGTTGGCCAAGCTTCAAGCAGGAGGACTCTACATTTTATATTTGTGAGAAATCACTTTGAGTCCATAGGAAAGCCAATACTATTAAAAGGGGGTAAAGTCTTGTTGGTGAACAATATGCTCAAACATGCACAAGTGATAGTCGCCAAAAACATCCACAAAACTCTCCCGCCAAAGTCTGTTCCATACCCAACACTCAAAATCGGTGCAACCAACTATCCAACTTCGGTGCCACCGATTCCAGTACCTAGACATACTCTGCCAAACCCTAGCCACTTCGGTGTAACCGATTCCATATTGGTGCCACCAAGTTTAGGTTGCCAACTTTCTATTACACAAATTCACATTGTCGGTTCCACCGAGAATGTTGTATCGGCATCACCGAGATTGGAAACCTGACCGTTGGTCACCTTATCTGTGCAACCGAGAATTGTATATCGGTCCCTCCGAGATTCAAAAGTTACCACCTTTTGGTCACTTCGGTACCACCGAGATTAAAACATCAGTGTCACCGAGTTGGTCATTTTGTGTGTAATGGTTGGATTTTTGGGGATGCCTATATATACCCCTTCACCACAACTTACTCGCAAGAGAAGCACTCAGAACTATTCCATACCTATCCTATTAGATTTTCTGAGAGAACCACCTACCCTTGTGTTGAGGTCAAGATCTTCCACTCCAATCATATGGATCTTGATTTCTACCCTCCCAAAGTTGCTTTCCACCAATCCTATCTCTTCTACCAAGCCAAACCCGTGAGAGAGAGATTGTGTGTTGAGGAGTCTAGCATCTTGAAGCACAAGAGCAAGGAGTTCATCATCATTACCGAGCCTATTACCTTTTGGAGGGTCGTGCCTCCTATATTGGTTAGGTGTCGCTTGGGAGCCTCCTACTTCCTGTTGTGGAGTGAACCAAGAAGTTTGTAAGGGCAAGGAGATCGCCTACTTCGTGAAGATCTACCCCATAGTGAGGCTAGTCCTTCGTGGATAGAAGCCGTATGGAATAGTCAAGGATGCTACTTCGTGGACCCTTTTGGGTGGAGACCTCCGTGGACTCTCGCGACCGTTACCCTCCATGGGTTGAAGAATCCATAAACGTGGATGTACGATAGCGCCACCTATCGGGACCACGGGAAAAATCATCGTGTCTTCAACTACGGTTGATCTACCTATCTCAACTCTCAATTCTTTACTTCATATGAAATGTCTTTACTTTCTGCTGCCATATTTATTGACATGCATGTGTAGGGCTGTTAGACTTTCTAGCTTTGCTAAAACTGTTAAAATCTGCCAACCAATTAACTTGGGAAAGGTTAGGTTTTAAATTTCTGCTAGTAGTCTATTCACCCCCCCCCCTTCTAGACACTCTTCTAGTGATCCCTCAATTGGTATCATAGCATTGGTCTCCATTGCTTCGGTTTAATCACCGAGGAGGAAGACGGATGTGTCTAGTATAGGGAGTTCAAGTTGTAGAGTGCCCATTCTTGATGGAGAGTACTATAGTCAATGGAAATCCTTGATGCTTGAGTTTTTTAATGAATTTCAATTGAGCAAATATGTTATGCGCCCCTATGATCCTTCTATTGATGAATTGCATCTGACACACGAAGAGGAAATTAACATGTTTGGTAACCTAAGAATTGTCAATCTTATCATTAGAGGTTTAGCAAGATTCGTACTTTCTCAAATGAAGAACTTTGGATGTGCATATATCTTATGGACTGATTTGGATAAACGATATCCAAATCTTTCCCTAGGGAATCTAGATGAAATTCTTCATAAAGCCATTGCTTTTCACAAAATGAAGCCTAGTGATCCAAACTTTGATAAATGCCTATTTGAACTTTGTGATTTTATGCGTGCTAAAGGAGATGTCACCAATATCAACAACATTATCTTTGAAGCCATTCACACTCATAAACTTGAACATTTTCATGATCACTATTCTAATGAATCTCTTGTTCTTTATGACGAGGATTTCCCACTTGATCATTACAATGTGGAACATGGCTATTATGAAGCAGATGAGTTGTTTGACATCGAGTATGAGAAGAGCATGAAGAATCTATGTCTTATGGAAAACCTTAAGGACTACATGTCTAGAGGAAAAGAGTGGATTCTCGATAGCGGATGTACGGATCGTATGACTGGTGATAGAGACATGTTCCAAGAAATCACGCCTAATCAAGGTCCTCAATGGTACGTGACCTTTGGAGACAACTCTAAGGGTAAAGTACTTGGCCTTGGTAAGGTGGCCATATCCCATGATAGCTCTATTCAAAATGTTATGCTTGGTTACAATCTTCTTTCCGTATCTAGACTTGAAGATTTCGGTTTCAATGTTCTATTCAGGAAAGTAGATTGCCAAGTGTTTCGTCAATATAATCATTAAATTGTCTTTAGCGGTATCCGTAGACGTGATCTATACATTGTCTATTTCACTAAAAGTTCCAAACCTCGCACTTTTTTAATTGCTAAATCTTTTAAAGGTTGGCTTTGCATTGAAGATTAGGACATGTTGGCATGCGCAACTTAGACAAACTTATCAAAGGTGATCATATACTTGGTGTTAAAGATGTTATCTTTGACAAATATAGACTTTGTATTGCTTGTCGAGCTGGAAAGCAAGTAGGTGGAAGTTATCCTGTTAAGAATATCATGACTACTAGGAGACCACTCGAGTTACTTCACATGGATCTTTTTCGGTCCCAATACTTACAAGAGTCTCGGTGGAAATTCCTATGGTCTAGTTATAGTTGATCATTTTTCCAGATTTACGTGGGTATTCTTCCATGATGATAAGTTGCAGGTTCAAAAAATCTTCAAGAACTTCGCTCGTAAAGCGCAAAATCAGTTTGAAGTGAAGATCAAGAAGGTTCATAGCGATAACGGATCTGAGTTCAAGAACACCCATGTGGATACCTTTCTTGACGAAGAATGTGTCTCACATGAGTTCTCGGCCATATACATACCTCAACAAAATGGAGTTATTGAGAGGAAGAAATGGACACTCATTGAGATGGCAAGAACGATGCTTGACTAATGCAAGACGCCAAAACACTTTTGGGAAGAAGCCGTGGAAACAGCAAGTCATGCCACAAACCGACTTTACTTGCACAAGCTTCTCGGTAAAACGGCATACGAGCTACTCACCCGTAACAAACCCCAAGTTCGATACTTTCGGGTATTCGTCTCTAAGTGCTACATTCTTGATAAGCATCGTCATACGAAATTTGCTCCTAAATCTCATGAAGGATTCGTACTTGGTTATGGATCAAACTCTCACACCTACCATGTATACAACAATTTCACACGAAAAGTTGAAGAGACGGTAGATGTGAAGTTTGATAAATCTATTGGTTCGCAAGTCGAACAATTGCCAAATGATGTAGGTGATAAGAACCCTTCAGAAGCTATCCCAGATTTACCTATCAGCATGATTCGTCCCATGGAGGTGAAGGAAAGTACTTCATCAACTCAAGTGGAAGCCCCTACTTCATGATAAGGTGAACCACAACATGATATGGAGGCATCCACAAGCGGTACACGGCAAGGTGATGAAGAGGAGGAAGTGCATCATGAAGATCCACCACAACCTCCGTCACCACCACCTCAAGGGAACGACACCTTCAACAACAATGAAGATGAAGAAGATGACGATGAAGAAGAAGCTCCACGAACCAGCAATCGGAAGCAGACCTGAGTTCGAGCACAAGTGACCAAGAACCATCCCCTAAATCAAATCTTTGGTGATATACAAACGGGGAGAATCACTCGCTCTAAAACTCGTCTAGCAAACTTTTGTGAGAATTATTCTTTCATCTCTAGCATTGAGCCCTTGAAGGTAGAACAAGCTCTTGAAGATGCGGATTAGGTGAATGCTATGCATAAAGAGCTTCACAACTTCGAAAGGAACAAAGTGTGGACACTCGTGGAGAAGCCCAAGGATGAACATAACATCATCGGAACCAAATGGGTATTTCGGAACAAGCAAGACGAATATGGTCAAGTCGTGCACAACAAGGCTCGTCTCGTAGCTCAAGGATACACGCAAGTCGAAGGTATGGACTACGGTGAGACCTACGCCCCTGTCGCTAGACTTGAAGCTATTCACATTCTTCTTGCTTATGCCAATCACCATGATATCACTCTTTATCAAATGGATATTAAAATTTCATTTTTAAATGGTGAGATTGAAGAAGAAGTGTTTGCTAAGCAAACACCTGGCTTTGTAAATCCTAAGAAACCTAATCATGTTTACAAGCTTCGTAAAGCTCTTTATTGTCTTAAGCAAGCCCCTCGTGCTTGGTACAAATGTTTAACGAAGTTTCTCATCGAAAAAGGTTTTGAAATTGGTAAAATTGATGCAGCCTTATTAACTAAGAGAGTTAATGGTGAACTATTTGTGTGCCAAATTTATGTGGATGATATTATCTTTGGTTCCACTAACCCTCAATTTAGTGAAAGATTTGGAAGGTTGATGTCCGAGAAGTATGAGATGTCTATGATGTGTGAGCTGAAATTCTTTCTTGGCTTGCAAATCAAACAAATAAAAGAAGGAAATTTCATCTCTCAAACTAAGTATACCAAGGACTTGATCAAAAAATTCAACATGCAGGAATGCAAAGGTATGAAAACTCCTATGCCTACTAGTGGACATGTTGATCTTACCAGAGAGGATGAGCCGGTTGATCAGAAAGTTTATCAATCAATGATTGGTTCACTTTTATATCTATGTGCATCTCATCCCGATATTATGCTGAGTGTTTGCATGTGTGCTAGATATCAAGATGCACCAAAACAATGTCATCTTTGAGCTGTTAAACGCATTGTGAGATACTTGATACAAACGTAAAATTTTGGCATTTGGTATCCCAAGGGATCTTCCTTTGAGCTTGTCGGATATTCTGATTCGGACTATGCCAGTGACAAGGTTGATAGAAAATCCACCTCGGGTACTTGTCAATTTTTGGGCGGATCTCTTGTATCTTGGTCCTCTAAGAAACAAAACTTTGTATCTCTATCGACTGCGGAAGCTGAGTATATTGCTTCTGGATCTTGTTGTGCGCAACTTCTTTGGATGAAACAAACACTTAAGGATTATGGAATTCATATTTAAAATATTCCATTACTTTGTGACAATGGAAGTGCTATTAAAATTGGTCATAATCATGTGCAACATTCTCGAACTAAGCATATTCAAGTTTGACATCATTTCATTCGTGACCATGGATCAAAAGGAGATAGTAATCTTAAGCATTTTCGCACTAACAAGCAATTGGCCGATATCTTTACTAAGACACTTGATGAGCAGACATTTTGTCACTTGAGGATTGAGTTGAACATCATCGATGCTTCAAACTTGAGCTAGACTCACTCGGTTGCATGCAAGGGCATGAGCTTTCTTGATATTTCCATGTATCTTAACATTTCATCTTATGCCATGGAATTCTATGCTCCCTTGTATTGCATCAAATATCTTGTAGGTACTTGGAAAAACTTCATTCCACAAGATTGTCATCAACTCCAATCATAAGCAATATTGTCATTACCAAGTATCCACAACCCCTCTTGATGATGCAAGGAAGAAGCCACTCAACCATATCCTTGACATATACTTGATCAAAATTGCACACTCTCAATTTTTATCATGTCAACTTGATATATCTATTGTTATTCCTTGCATGACTAATCTTTATAGGTAACCAGTAAACTAGATCAAGAAGGATTTCTCAAAACTCAAGATGATCTTCATCAATCTCGAGCATCCTCAACAAGTTCAACTACAAGCTACGTCATCAACATCACTCAAAGGTATGAACACATGACCTTGAAAAGGCTTTACTCCAAGAAATGAGCTAAAGCAACTCAAGCGACATGAAGACATTAAGACGCTTAATCGAAAAATGGTAACCCCATTCTGAGCTTAACGTAGAGTATGACCAATGATCAAGTATTCTTGCTTGGATCCTAAGTCCATATACTCTAATATAGGTGACCTAGTCACCGCCCATCATCTAGTTAAGAATCAGGTGTGCTTTGCTCTCTATTGCATGATTTTTCATAACCACTCAAATCTTCTCTACTTGATGTTACTTGTGTATTTCATTGCAAATGTTCCTCTTGACTCTGTGAAAACAGAAACTTGGTTTCTCTTTGAGAGCCGCCAACCCAGATATCTCGGTTCTACCGAAATTGCAGACAAGTTGCACTACAACATCTCGGTATGACTGATCTATCTATCTCGGAGTCACTAATTTTTATTCTGGTTCATTTGAATTCAATTTTGCAATTCTGTGTTTTCTTAGTAAACTGTCTTGTAATACTTCTACTACTTCGATGATCCCTCAAAAAAACCTCGTATTGCTTAGGGGAGAAGAACTAAAGTTAGTCTTGAGAACAAAATTTCTCTGTTCAAGGATCCCTATCTTTAATGAAGAAAGGAGGAGAAGAACAAATCATTTTTCATGACACTTTATGTTTTCATTTCTATGATTCCTACATTGCGATGACCCTTGTTCTCAAGGATCCCTTCTCAGTTAATGATCCCTGTATCTATCCCTGTTTTGTTCTTCGCCCTTGCTTATTGGAAATTAATGCCAAAGGGGGAGAAGATCAAAGCTTCAACCATTTCGGGAGAAGACCAAAGCTTCATGCTAAAGGGGAGATATATGCTTATGCAAAGGGGGAGATATGATCAAGGGGGAGAGCTAACATCAATACTCATATCTTAATATCTACATGCTAAGTTTCAGGGGGAGATGATAATCCATTTTCATATCTACGTGAAAAAATTCTCAATGATTTTGGAGACATATAAATTCTAAGGAATACTATTTTTTATGTCCTCAATATCTTGGAAATTTTAAGTTATATTGTCTTGCTGTTTGGTAGAATACTCTTATGTTTCCTAACATTAGTTTCTCAAGTGTGTTTCTATTACCAGGATGCTCAAGCACTCAAGGTAAGTATATGCATCATTCGTTGATCAAGATGATCTCTTGCTTCTTGCACATATTGTTTGCAAGACTGATGTCTTGAACAAAGATACATCTCATTCATATATATTTGATGCATATAGCCAAGATACACATGACCTGTTATATCCCTTCTACCTTACATGTGTTCATGCATTCAAAAGCAACTATGCTTTAAAGAACTGCACACATTTAGGGGGAGAAAGTCTAAGTCATGTGTCTCTCAAAGTCTTCAGTATAACCATGCATATCTTTATGTGAAGCTTTGATTGTATGTTGTCATCAATTACCAAAAATGGGGAGATTGAAAGCACAACATGCTCCCTTGGTGGTTTTGATAATTCATGACAACATACATTGTCCCTTGAACTAATGTTTCCACTAAGTATATTTCAAGAAATGTTCTATGAGAGGATTGGCACAAAGGAGATTGTGGAGAAACCCCAAGACGCAAGGAAATAAGTTGGCCAAGCTTCAAGCAGGAGGACTCTACATTTTATATTTGTGAGAAAACACTTTGAGTCCATAGGAAAGCCAATACTATTAAAAGGGGGTAAAGTTTGTTGGTGAACAATATGCTCAAAGTGCACAAGTGATTGTCATCAAAAACATCCACAAAACTCTCCCACCAAAGTCTGTTCTATACCCAACACTCAAAATCGGTGCAACCAACTATCCCACTTCGGTGCCACCGATTCCAGTACCTAGACAGACTTTGCCAAACCCTAGCCACTTCGCTGCAACCGATTCCATACCAGTGCCACCGAGTTTAGGTTGCCAACTTTCTGTTACGCAAATTCACATTTTCAGTTCCACCGAGAATGTTGTATCAGCGTCACCGAGATTGGTAATTTGATCGTTAGTCACCTTATCGGTGCAACCGAGAATTGTATATCGGTCCCTAAGAGATTCAAAAGTTGCCACCTTTTGGTCACTTTGGTACCACCGATATTAACACATCAGTGTCATCGAGTTGGTCATTTTGTGTGCAACGGTTGGATTTTTGGGGGATGCCTATATATACCCCTTCACCACCACTTACTCGCAAGAGAAGCACCCAGAACTATTCCATACCTGTCCTATCAGATTTTCTGAGAGAGAACCACGTACCCTTGTGTTGAGGTCAAGATCTTCCACTCCAATCATATGGATCTTGATTTCTAGCCTCCCCAAATTTCCTTCCACCAATCCTATCCCTTCTACCAAGCTAAACCCGTGAGAGAGAGATTGTGTGTTGAGGAGTCTATCATCTTGAAGCACAAGAGCAAGGAGTTCGTCGTCATTACCGAGCCTATTACATTTTGGAGGGTGGTGCCTCCTAGATTGGTTAGGTGTCGCTTGGGAGCCTCCTACTTTGTGTTGTGGAGTGAACCAAGAAGTTTGTAAGGGCAAGGAGATCGCCTACTTCGTGAAGAACTAGCCCATACTGAGGCTAGTCCTTCGTGGATGGAAGCCGTATGGAATAGTCAAGGTTGCTACTTCGTGGACCCTTTTGAGTCGAGCCCTTCGTGGACTCTCGCGACCATTACCCTCCGTGGGTTGAAGACTCCATAAACGTGGATGTACGATAGCGCCACCTATCGAAACAACAGGAAAAATCATCGTGTCTTCAACTGCATTTGATCTACCTATCTCAACTCTTTACTTCATATGCAATGTCTTTACTTTCCACTGCCATATTTATTGGCATGCATGTGTAGGGATGTTAGACTTGCTAGCTTTGCTAAAACTGTTAAAATCTGCCAACCAAATAATTTGGGAAAAGGTTAGGTTTTAAATTTCTGCTAGTAGTCTATTCACTCCCTCTGGACACTCTTCTCTTGATGCCTCAGTTACCCTAATTCATCATCATCTCCCCCGGGCACTAGTGGCACCCGATGGGGTTTTCAAAAAGTCTTTGAAATCATCTCTTTCTTTCCATCACGATGCATAAGTCCCACCCCACTTGCATAGCATCTACAAGCATCCTATCTACACCCACCCGCATAACCCTCATAAGGTGTTAGAGTCATGCATGATGCAAGTGTCAACGGAAAAGTATCGGAGGCATCCCACCGAAGGGCGGGATGCCACATCATGATCAATCATCGAAACAACAAGTGCTATATGACATGCATAAAAAGTTTCTTAACATGGTAAAAGGGCTGCTTGCCTGGCTTATCCAAGTCTTCGAGGTCTTCACCTGCTTCTCGTCCAACTCCGAGCACTCCGTATATCTCGTCAACTACCATCGGGAAACAACCATAATAAGCAACACAACAAGCAGAAAATAAAAGTGCTCTATAAATAGGAGTTTTATTTTTCTTGGACACCCTGGGACACAAGAAAAATAATCAGGATGGTTTCATTAGATGTGGATCAAGGAGAAGTTTCTGAATGGAGGAAAAGATGGGAATGATAGTCCTTTAAGATGTCAACAGAAAATATTTTTATAAACATGAGTGGAAGGACCCAACAAATAGGGTATGATTTCAGAAACAGGTGGGAAGTGGTTTCACTGGATTTGGAGTTGGCAAGATTTTCCTATGGATTTTCAAAGTGGGTAACATTTGAATAAATGACCCAATAATTGACATGGCATAGTAAGTTTATGGAAAAAAATGACCACTACTAAGTGCATCAATTTAGATACACAAAGGAACTTGAATCACTCCATTCGAAGTTCATAAGAATTCTCTAGGAATTTGTAAAGTGGCCTCTAGTAGTTCAAATTTGAATTTAAATTTGAATCATACAGGAAAAGTGTGGTGAAAATTATGGAAGTGCCACCATTAAATAGGTGGTATTTTTGGAAGGATGTAGAAATTTGAATCATTGGATTTGGACATGTATTTATTTGTTTATGATTTTTGGAAGTTCCTGATAATAGAATAACGAAAAAAGGGTATACCTATCGGGCTCAAGCCAGTGGGCCACACAGCTCAACAGGGAAGAGCCGCTACTGGGCCGGCCCAGTGGCTCCGCTGCGCAAAAAGGAGGCCACGCCGAACGCATACTTGAGGAGTACGCTTCCCCCGGGCAGAGGCGGCATCGAGCTTTGGCGTCTCCACTTAAGAGGAGGGGCCAAGGCCCACCTGCCAGCTTCTTGGTACCGGTTTGCTGGCTGACCGATGGGGCCCTGCCGCTAGCTTCGTCTGCTTCCACCCGCTCGAACAGAGGAGGAGCAGAGAGGGCATCGACGACATCCGCTGGCACCACCGGCCGCCGCTTCGGGCGAGACCGCCACCGGAGCCCTCTGAGCAATGGGACACACCCGCCCTGGTGCAGCACGCCGACAGGGGAGGGACGAAGTGACAAGGGCTCTGGTGGCCGCGGATGTGTTCACCGGTGAGGACGGGAACGGCGCCACCAGCGTAGGAGCAAGGGAAAGGAGCTGCGGCAGGCCTCATGGTGATGCGGGGAGGCTCAGGCAAAGCTCGAAGGAGAGGGGACTTTGGGGGGAGCTCGAATCCGAGCAGAGCCATGGCGGGAGAACTCTGGCCATAGAAGGAGGAGAGGGCCTCGGGAGGAAGGGGGCTCGGTCCAGGGAAGTACAAGGGAGAGGGGAGACCAAAGGGTGCGAGAGGGAGCTCGGGGAGGGGTCTTATAGGCAGGGAAACCAGGGGGGAGCTCGGGTGGCCTCGAACGCGCCTAGGGCGTAGTGAGCATGCATGCTAGAGGCACCTTGGAGGCTTCTGACTATCGGGGAGGGGCGTGGGAGGTCAACGAGAGGCTATTGGCGACAGAAGATGCCCTGCTGAAGCTTGCTGCGAGCTACAGGACAAGGACAAACGGCAAAGCGCCGGTTTTGGATGCTGGCTGCATGGTCACAACGCCAACCCTTGTCCATGGCATCTGTTTGGTTGGCGAAAGTTGTCTAGGTGAGGAGGCATGCATGTAGTAGAGTAGTGGTAGAATCTCATGGTAAATGGAGCTGGTTAGAGGGGGTTTTCACACCTGGGAAGTTTGCAGTAGCAAACTTGGGGCTCACCCAAAGTGTTGTTACTATTGCACTCTTGTGGTAAAACCTTGTCTAATTGTCAGAGGATAGGAAGGACTATGCTCCCACAAAGTTTCACATCATGGAGATGAGGGGGCAACGTACTTGTAGTTCAAGGCTACAATTACTGCCCTAAACTTAGCTCAGATGGTTTGCTCATATATTCCACATGAGCATGCCATATTTGGGTATGCCAGGGTGCATTAACATGCAAATGAGGTTGTGGAAAAGTTTGGGGTCATTAGCATGGTCAGAAGGGAAGGAGAGTTGCTGCCATGGTAGAAAGAGAGGGAATAAGAGAGAATTACCCCCCAAATATTTGACCAAAGGACAAGGCAAAGTTACTGGAGGTATAAGAGGGATATAATATGTTGTGGTAAAAAGTTGAGGGCAAGGGGAATCTTTTTGGTCCCACTTTGCTTGTCCACAAGTCTATGCCTGAAGGTGTTTGTGTTGTGGTTGGGCTAGGTAGGGGAATCCTATGACCTTGAGATTTACCAGGGGTAAATGGTAAGTCCATTTGGTCCTGATCACAAGTTTTGAGATGCTTTGAAGGAAGTTTGTAATGTAAACTTGGTAAACCCTAGAAATGGACAGAAATGGATTTCTGTAGATCTGATCATGAAATGATATTCCCCTTGCTGCACCACTTGATGTAGCAACATCATTTGGGTAATAGATAACGCCCACAAAGTTTGGGATCATTAGGAGATACTTCACAATGTAAAGTTGATCAAATTTGGCTCTCGACAGGAATGGTTTTAGGATAATCTGGTGAACCAAAACAATTGGGATTGAGATGAAACTTGGGAAGAGGATCACATATATCATATGTGACATGCTAGAATTTTCCTAGATTTATTTGAGAATATTTCCTATAGAAATATTTCAAATGCTTGAAAGAGGCAGAATTGGTTTTGAAGGGTTTTGCCAATACTTCGAACATGACGATGCCTTGAAACTCTTATATATGGACAATATATGTCCACTAAGCTTCCCTAAATTTTCCCAAATATTTTTAAAGCATTTAAATAATTTTTCCCTATAAAAGACCATTTCGGGCCTTAAGAAAAATCCTTTAAATAAAATATGAAAATAGTCTTTTCTAATAATATTTTTTGGTTTTGAGAACTTATATATATATATATATATATATAGTAGGTATCAAATAGAGTATTTGGGGAAAGGATTCACCCAATTTGGGGACTTGCAGTGCAAATCTCAAATCAGGGGTTTTGCAAACCTAATTTGAATAAAACCTTTTTGGCCAAAATAATATTTTGTAAAAATATAATTAAGTCCTATTTACATGGGATGATCATTGTACAAGAGTGGGAATCAAGGAGAAGAGTTTTGAGAGAAGGAGGTTTCTTATGAATATAGAGCACTAGCAAGCAATCAGACAATCAGCAATCAAGTCAAGCACAACAAGCACACAGAAGTTTTAATTGGCCCTGATTTTTTGAATCATGATAACTTAGTCATGAGGCAAATCATAGGGTCTGACAGACCTACCCCCCTTACAAACTCATCCCCGAGATTCCTAGGCTAGGCGTGGGAAGGACGCGAAAATACAGAGGTGAGGTAGTCTTCACATTCCCATTTGGCTTTAGCTCCAGCGTGGTGGTCCTTATGGGTCTTGAAATGCTTGATGATATGTCTCCAAGTGCAATGTTGACTTCATCTTAGGGTGAACAAGGTTTTGGCAAGGGCTTGGCTTGCGTGTGTATTCCAAGGTCGAAATACGTGGCCAAGTAGTGTGTCTGAATGTTGGTTGTGGGACTGCTCTTGTTGGTTAGTGACATCTAGATGTCTCGCGTTAGAATAGAAGGGTTGAGTCTTGGTGTAGCTTGTCATTTTCAGGGAAGTCCTTATCTTCCTTACAGCAGGAGGTCTTCCGTCGTAGGTGGTCTCCATTCTTGAGAGTGTTGAGGTGCGCCATCGTGGGCTTCTCGTCGAGATCTTCTGCTTGAGTAAGTTGTCCAGGTAGATTCTTCATTATTCTTTGGTCATTTGTCTTCATCATCATGGACGCACATTTCTGGAGGGTCCTCGAGTGTTTGTCCTACTCGTCACTCTGTGGCAAAGTCTATGATGGGTCTCACCCATAAGATTGAGCTTTGAGACTTGGTGTCAGAACGGGTTCTACTATATGGGAAGGTTTCAGTGGGGTTCTAGATAAGCTGACTATAGTATAGATCAGCCATCTAATCCCCAAGGTCTAAGTCTTGGCAAGCGGGGTGAACTACCTTCAATAGGTGGCTTACCATGATCGAGTCGGGTTCATGTCCCTGATTGAACCTGAAAGGGGGTAGCAATGAGGTCATGATAGTTGTTATGCTCTGTTCTAGGTATCCAGAGGGAGCGGGGACGTCATGCTCAACGTAAACCATCAAGGTGGTGGAGTAAGGGGTGTTATCAACTCCTCGGTTCCTTCTTAGTCAGGAACTGATGGATGACCAGTCGTGACAAGGGGTTCTTCAATCCTCTTGTGGTGCAAGGGCTTCATCATGCTTGGACGTCGGTGCTTCTTGATATAGTCTAGTTGATGCAGTCGGTAGAGGAGTGGAGGTTGACTTCTTCTTCATTGTTGTCGCGGCTCCGCGATCATAGTGGTTCTTCATCTTGCTTGGGCAAGAAAGTCTTCTTTTGCAGGGAGGGTGCTTCCGGAGTCCAACTCCTTCAAGGTGAGACCTTATACTTGAGAGGCATGGCAGATAGTGTTCCTAGGGCTGGTCCAAACTGGACTAAGTTGTTCCTCCTCTCATTGGGTAAATAAGTATGTCATCCCTGAGGACAACAACCTATTTCCCGAAGTATCACATAAACACATTGCTCATGGGATATTTGAGAGGAGTGGGCATTCGTGGTCGTCAGTATCAAGGGTTTGCGGTCCATCCTAATAGAGGTCTTCGTGGCCACCTTCCTTATGGAAAGGTTGGGTGGTGGTCACGATGGGGTGTCAACCATGGTCTAATGACGTATAGTCCAAGGCTATCATCATTATGTGACCGCGTCATGGTCCGGTAAGGCTTCAGGGTTTTAAGGATCTTAGGATGTGAGTGAACGTCTAACATCTTATCCTGAGCACAACAATTAGATGCCAACAGTACTGCCTATTACTCCAAACAAAATCACCCTATATCCTTGAAGGTATCATCCCATATAAGTCAACTCCCATATTACACATGCTTCTCATATTCCAAGGTTTTGAGAGAAGAACTATGCTGAAAATCTCATATGTATACTATAGCTAACTCATCTATATCCCTATATAAAAATCCTCAGGATAAGTTACAAGCCGCTAAGCTTGGTCATGACATTACCACTCCAAGGGTCCTACTGACCCATCCAAGGCCTAAGGTACTACATTACTAAGCTAAGGAAAAATGTAATAAACCAATCCAAGATCTTGTTTCCTTCTCACGAATCCAATTAACCAATCCTCGAATATCAACCGCTATTACCTGATCCATTACTGCTACAAATCCATCATTGATGGTGTCCGACATAATCTCCTCGTGTTCACATGATCCACATATCATTGCAAGGACTTATTGTCATGAGCTCCCAACCTCATGGCTAGCTACACTCCAAGGTCGAGCTTATATAGATCCCTGAATTATCCCTAAGATCATCCGATTCCTTCTACTATCATCCACCGAGAAACATAGTATCATGATCAAGATCATTGGACTAAATCCAAATTACTCTGAACCATGTGGTTTAATAGATCTTGAGCACCTAGTAGGATTACCTACTTAAATCCAAGTTTTACATCTAGTAAGAGCCCCCTACTAATCCAATTCGCTCAGAGGACAAGTAAGTTATGCTACTCTATCAATCTTGATCCACCAAGTTCATCTACCAACATTAAGCCTCGTAGTCCACCAAAGGGTCTCAACTGCTTCCTCAAAGACATCTATCATGGCTAAATCAAATTATTGCCCACACATCCTCCGAATGATCCTTCATTAGGGCATCTCGGTTCAAGTGCTATCATAAGGATGAAGGATGTTTGTTCACTATGATCACTAGCTCCATAATGCACCCAGTGCTTGGCAGGGGTTATTGAAGCTCAATAAGTGCTCTGGCAAATCCATGTATTAAACGTGTGATTTAGAGACTTGTGTTGGGGAGCTTGTGAGGTCTAGGCTGGGCAAGGGAAGGTCTCCAACCTTGAGGGAAATGCATAACTCTACGGGGTTGTGTCTCTATGAGTTTGTTGAAGTCGAAGTCTTCGGTGTCGGTTGCTTGTCGAGGTGGATCCTTGGTTCATCTGGTCTTGCTGGTCTTCATTTCACGAGAGGGGGAAGAGGGAAAGTAGCATAGAGGAGAATGCCTAAGGGGGGGTATAGTGCAAGTGCAATCAAGCAAGTGCCGAAAAGGCCAAACACAACACCATGGTAAGGTAGGAGATAAAGTCATGCACTTGTTGCCCAGGGCAAAAGTGTGACTTACACCAAAGCACAATCAAGCAAAAGAAGCAACAAACATCATGGTCCCATCAGAATCATCATACGGACTCGACTGCGCATGGGGGCCACATGACCTATCCTACCCAAGGGGTTCTCGGACTCATTAGTCGTGCTTGCTTCATTTCTTGGGGAGGACTTTGCTTAGTCTTCTGGGTCTTCTTCAGGTGTCGCTATGTCTCTGGTTATTTTCATTAAAACGATCCTGGTTGCACCCGAAGAGTCCTTGACGGCTTCGGGTATGTTGAGTTGACGACGAAGGTGACTCTTCACGACTGTTGTTGATAGGGTCTTCTGGTGTCCTTGTGTTCGTGACAATGCCTTCTTGTCTTCTTAGGCGTCGAGCATTTCAGGTAGCCAACCTTTTATGCAATGACATTAACAAGGCATGGTAGAGTTGTATCCTGTCGGTCTTGTTGACGATATCATCGGCACCAAGAGCGGGGGAATGATGAGAACCGTTTTCCTTCTCACTATAGTGAGGCGGACCAAATGGCGAGGTTCTCATCCACTGGTGGTTACCTATATAACAACGAAAAGGACAAGGTTGCTCTATTAGCGATGAATTATCATGACATTGCATGTCTTGTGCCCTGGTCATCGAAGGCCAGGGTGGCATCATCCCGGGGCTGTGTAGAAGGTGTCACCATCATCATAGTCTTGACGTCCTCATCCTTCGAGAAGGTGTCTTCTACTGGTAGCTCCTTGTCTAGTGTTGCGAACTTGGGTCCAAGATATGTCGACAATCGTCTAGCAAGGTGGCTTCCTTCCAGGTTACCCATGAGGATTACAAGGAGTCCCGTGGTCAGGGGCACAAGGGTAGTAGTGACCATTGCAAAGTTTTGAAAAAGTAGACAAGGAGAGTTAAGAGAAAGATTGTGGAAATGCTAAGGCAAAAACCTTTGCTTCCCTTGGAATTTTAGGAGAGGCGAGAAGTAAGGAGGCTTTATAAGTGATATTGAAAGGTCCAGAAAAATAGTTTTGTCCTAACTAACGTCCATCCTAACTAAGGGCTTCCTACTGTCGGGATGGCTCTCATACCAGCTCTGTGGGGACCCCCGACTCATAGGTCGTGATCACCGAATGTACGTGCATAGCGATCCCAGAGATCAATGCTCACTGAACACACAAAAACTGGATAACAAGAGTCTTACATCCATTACATACCATTTACTCGAATATGGCCCTTAAGGCCTAGTCTTCACATGATTGCAACAGAAATCTTCAACGATAGCATGACCCCATGCCATCTGCCTTAACCCTACAGGAATTTTGACTCGGAAGCATCCTAGCTCGCATGTACGTCACCAAGGTAATCTTCATCATAACCTGATCTTTCATGCCTGGCCAGTAAAATAACCAGTGGAAAGCCAATGAGTACTTTCAATGTACTCGCAAGCAGCCCATGATTGGAATAAGGCAATAACAATGCATGATATAGCACTAATAGGAGGTTTTGCACAAAGCTAGTTTTGAGTGCAATGACATGATCAAGTATCTTAAGTAAGCATGCATCAACCATAGACAGGTGTTCATAAGAACACGTCACAGTCGTCATCATAAGCAGGGGGTTGGATGTCTCATGTTCAACCATCACACGCTCAGACTTGTCTCATGCACCGCCTGAACATCTCACGCTCAGTCATCATGCCAAGTCATCCGACTCGACTCAAATATCATCCTTGTCACCACAGACACACACACAAAGTTTGCAAAAACACCCGGATGTAGTTTAAGAAGGACCTACAACTTTCCATGACTGTGGACGTGGCTATTCGAATAGTTTTACACTCTGCAGAGGTTGCACGCTTTACCCACAAGACTCGGGGAACTTTCGTTACATCCACGACTCGCGGTATATAAGATACCCGAGGTAAGCACCCAAACAATGCCTTTCCACTGGCAATACCAAACAAAGAGTCCACTCGATTGGTACCCAACCCTCATGATGTACATCACACGAGCCTCGCTCTAGATCGTACCATCCATGAGGGGACCAACGGTGTGCCCGGTGCCTGTGAAGACAGCGCATGATCGTACATACCGATATGACCCCGTATCTAGAGTGACCACGCCACTCTCACCACTAGTAATGCGGGCTCCATGATAGTACCCACCAAAGTAATCAACAAAGCCCCTTCCTTATAGGGGTAGAATGGTCGCACATGTAAGGTTGGGACAGTCAGCAGACCTTAAAACTCTCTGTTTCCGAAAACACACACTCACTTGCTCCGGTATACCATTTCTTTCTCAAGTGGTTACCCCAATTCATCATCATCTCCCTCGGGCATTAGTGGCACCCGACGGGGTTTTTGAAAAGTCTTTGAAATCATCTCTTTCTTTCCATCACGATGCATAAATCCCACCCCACTTGCGTAGCATCTACTAGCATCCTATCTACACACACCTGCATAACCCTCATAAGGTGGTAGAGTCATGCACGATGCAAGTGTCAACGGAAAAGTAATGGAGGCTTCCCACCGAAGGGGGGGACACCACATCATGATCAATCATCGAAACAACAAGTGCTATATGACATGCATAAAAAGTTTCTTAACATGGTCAAAGGGCTACTTGCCTGGCTTATCCAAGTCTTCGAGGTCTTCACCCGCTTCTCGTCCAACTCCTAGCACTCCGTATATCTTGTCAACTACCGTCGGCAGACAACCATAATAAGCAACACAACAAGCAGAAAATAAAACTGCTCTATAAACAGGAGTTTTATTTTTCTTGGTCACCCTGGGTCACAAGAAAAATAATCAGGAAGGTTTCATTGGATGTGGATCAAGGAGAAGTTTCTGAATGGAGGAAAAGATGGGAATGATAGTCCTTTAAGATGTCAACGGAAAATATTTTTATAAAAATGTGTGGATGGACCCAACAAATAGGGCATGATTTTAGAAACAGGTGGGAAGTGGTTTTACTGGATTTGGAGTTGGCAAGATTTTCCTATGGATTTTCAAAGTGGGTCACATGTGAATAAATGGCCCAATAATTGACATGGCAGAATAAGTGTATGGAAAAAATCACTACTAAGTTCATGAATTTAGATACACATAGGAACTTGAATCGCTCCATTTGGAGTTCATAAGAATTCGCTAGGAACTTGCAAAGTGGCCTCTAGTAGTTCAAATTTGAATTTAAATTTGAATCATACAGGAAAAGTGTGGTAAAAAATTATGGAAGTGCCACCATTAAATAGGTGGTATTTTTAGAAGGATGTAGAAATTTGAATCATTGGATTTGGACATGTATTTATTTGTTTATGATTTTTGGAAGTTCCTGATAAAATAATAAGGAAAAAAAAGCGTATACCTATTAGGCTCAAGCCAGTGGGCCACACAGCTCAACGGGGCAGAGCCGCTACAGGGCCGGCCCAGTGGCTCGGCTAGGCAAAAAGGAGGCCACGACGAACACGTACTTGAGGAGTACGCTTCCCGCGGGCAGAGGCGACATCGAGAGTTGGCGTCTCCACTTAAGAAGAGGGGCCAGGGCCCACCTGCCAGCGTCTCGGTCCTGGTTCGCTGGTCGACCGACGGGGCCTGCCTGCCAGCTTCGTCTTTCTCCTCCCACCCGAATAGAGGAGGAGCAGAGTGGGCATCGGCGACATCCGCTGGCACCACAGGCCGCCGCTTCGGGCGAGACCGCCACCGGAGCCCTCGGAGCAACGGGACGCACCCGCCCTGGTGCAGCACGCCGATAGGGGAGGGACGCAGTGACTGGGGCTCTGGTGGCCATGGATGTGTTCTCCGGCGAGGACGGGCATGGCACCACCAGCATAGGAGCAAGGGAAAGGAGTTGTGGGAGGCCTTGTGGTGATGCGGGGAGGCTCAGGCAGAGCTCGAAGGAGAGGGGGAGCTCGGGGGAGCTTGAATCCGAGCGGAGCCATGGTGAGAGAACTCCGTCCAGAGAAGGAGGAGAGGGCCTCAGGAGCAAGGGGGCTCGGTGCAGGGAAGTACAAGGGAGAGGGGGAGAGAGAAGAGCGCGAGAGGGAGGTCGGGGAGGGGTCTTATAGGCAGGGGCCACCAGGGGGAGCACGGGTGGCCTCGAACGCGCCTAGGGCGCGGTGAGCATGCGTGCCTGAGGCGCCTTGGAGGCTTTTGAGTGTCGTGGAGGGGCATGGGAGGTCAAGGCGAGGCTATTGGCGAGAGAAGATGCCCTGCCGAAGCTTGTTGCGAGCTACAGGACGAGGACAAACGGCAAAGCGCCGGTTTTGTATGCTGGCTGCGTGGTCACCACGCGAACCCTTGTCCATGGCATCTTTTTGGTCGGCCAAAGTTGTTTAGGTGGTGAGCCATGCATGCATTAGAGTAGTGGTAGAATCTCATGGTAAATGGAGCTGGTTAGATGGGTTTTTCACAGCTGGGAAGTTTGCAGCAGCAAACTTGGGGCTCACCCAAAGTGTTGTTACTATTGCACTCTTGTGGTAAAACCTTGTCTACTGGTCAAAGGATAGGAAGGACTATGCTCCCACCAAGTTTCACATCATGGAGATGAGGGGGTAAGTACTTGTAGTTCAAGGCTATAATTACTGCCCTAAACTTAGCTCAGATGGTTTGCTCATATATTCCACATGAGCATGCCATATTTGGGCATGCCAGGGTGCATTAGCATGCAAATGAGGTTGTGGAAAAGTTTGGGGTCATTAGCATGGTCAGAAGGGAAGGAGAGGTGCTGCCATGGTAAAAAGAGAGGGAATAAGATAGAGTTACCCCCCAAATATTTGACCAGAGTCCAAGGCAAAGTTACTGGAGGTAGAAGAGGGATATAATATGTTGTGGTAAAAAGTTGAGGGCAAAGGGAATCTTTTTGGGCCCACTTTGCTTGTCCACAAGTCTATGGTTGAAGGTGTTTGTGCTATGGTTGGGCTAGGCAGGGGAATCCTATGACCTTGAGATTTACCAGGGGTAAATGGTAAATCCATTTGGTCCTGATCACAAGTTTTGAGATGATTTGAAGGAAGTTGGTAATGTAAACTTGGTAAACCCTAGAAATGGACAGAAATGGATTTCTGTAGATCTGATCATGAAATTATATTCCCCTTGCTGCAACACTTGATTTAGCATCATCATTTGGGTAATAGATAATGCCCACAAAGTTTGGGATCATTAGGAGATACTTCACAATGTAAAGTTGATCAAATTTGGCTCTGGACAGGAATAGTTTTAGGATAATCTGGTGAACCAAAATAATTGGGTTTGAGATGAAACTTGGCGAGAATATCACATATATCATATGTGACATGCTAGAATTTTCCTGGATTTATTTGAGAATATTTCCTATAGAAATATTTCAAATGCTTGAAATAGGTAGAATTTGTTTTGAAGTGTTTTGTCCAATACTTTGAACATGACCATGCCTTGAAACTCTTATATATGTACAATATATGTCAAGTGAGCTTCCCTAAATTTTCCAAAATATTTTTAAAGCATTTAAATAATTTTTTGCTATAAAAGACCATTTCGGGCCTTAAGAAAAAGCCTTTAAATAAAATACAAAAATAGTCTTTTTAAATAATATTTATTGGTTTTGGGAAGTTATATATATAGTAGGTTCCAAATAGAGTATTTGGGGAAAAAGGATCCACCGAGTTTGGGGACTTGCAGTGCAAATCTCAAATCAAGGGTTTTTGCAAACCTAATTTGAATAAAACCTTTTTGGCCAAAATAAAAATTTTAAAAAATATAATTAAGTCCTATTCACATGGCATGATCATTGGACAAGAGTTGGGCTAAAGGAAAAGAGTTTTGAGAGAAGGAGGGATTTTATGAATATAGAGCACTAGCAAGCAATCAAACAATCAGCAATCAAGTCCAGCACAACAAGCACACAAAAGTTTTAATTGCCCCTGATTTTTTGAATCATGATAACTTAGTCATGAGGCAAATCACAGGGTATGACAGCTTGCTTCTTCGTTCCGAAAGTGTTCGGAGTGTGAGGATTCGTTCGACAACGTTTGATCGTCTTCTTCATGGACTCATTCTTCTTCCGAGCGGGATCTCAGGCAAGATGACACATTTCCCTGGATACCACTACTATCATTGCCATGCTAGTTGTCGCACTTTTATCGTTATGTAACGCTACCTACCACTTGTTTGTCAAGCCTCCCAGCATTGCCATGAAAAGCCTCTAACCCTTCCCCTTCTGAGCAAACCGTTGTTTGGCTATATTACTGCTCGCTCAGCCCTTCATATAGCGTTTCTACCTGCAGGTGCAATTGCTTCCACGTGACAACATGGACATCTTTTGTTATCACAATATTATTTATATTTAATTTAATACACTTATACACTTGGTAAAGGGTGGAAGGCTTGGCCTTTTGCTTAGTGTTTTGTTCCACTCTTGCCACCCTAGTAACTTGTGAACTGGTGTTATGTTCCATAATTGAGCGCTCCTAACATGCTCGGGGTTTTTATGGGGAACCCCTTGATTTTCAATTTAGGATAAAGATTGTCTGGCAAGGACCAACATTGGCACTATTTGCATAATAAAAACTAAAAGTTTCATAGGGCATGATCACCCCGTGAATTAATCAACAACCCGGGCTAGTGCTCCTCATGAGTGTTGGTCCAAACTAGAGCACCGTGCGGGGCCAACCCGGGGCAACTCGGGAGATGTCTATCAGGCCACTATACGCTTTGCTTATCTTTCGTGTCGTGAGAACGAGATACGTGGCTCCTATCAGGTTCGTCAACACGTCGGGCGGCCTTGCTGGATTTGTTTTACCTTTCTCGAACGTCTTTAGTGAGGAACTCTAATGTTCTTCGAGCTATCTCGAAGTGTCGGATTTCCTTTGGAATTGCCTAGGATGATCACGAGATCTGTGGTCGAGGTTATTCCCGCTGTGTGTGGTTAATTTGTGATGGATGAGTTGGAGCACCCCTACAGGGTTAAATCTTTTTGAGAAGTCGTGCCCTTAGTTATTTGGCAAACTTGGATACTTTGTTAAACACCCGGTCATACCAAACTTGAAGTAAACTCAAATAAAATACACCAACTATGTGGGTAACCGTGACTGTCTCTTCTCGTGAGTTCTTATCCGGAAGAGAACACGGTGGGGTTATGATTTACGTAAGTAGGTGTTCAGGATCAGTTAGTGATCATTTCTAGTTCACGTCCGTTATGCGTAGACCACCATACTTTACTTTCTGTATTCGTTAGTTAGCCACTCAAATAAATGCTTAGTTGCCTGCTGCAGTCCCACCACTTAACCATACCTCACCCATTAAGCTTTAATATTCTTGATACCCTTGGAAATGAGATTGATGAGTCCCCGTGGCTCATAGATTACTACAACAACAGTTAAAGGTACAGGTAATGCGATGATTTGACATGAGAGCGATGATTGTTTGTTTTGGAGTTATTCTTCTTCTTCTTCATCAATCTAGGAAGGGTTCCAGGCGGCAGCCTGGGATAGCAAGGGTGGATGTCATTTTATCATTTGATTTCGTCCGTAGTTGGACCCTACTCTTCTGTATGATGTTTGAGTATGTTGTTGTATTGATGTGACTCTGATGTAGCTTGTGGCAAGTATAAGCCAATTCCATATAATCATCTCTTCCGTACATGTACTTGTAATGATATCCATTCTTGCAACACGCCGAGATGCGCTTTTATCCCTGTCGTGGCCCTCATTCCGAAATAAGGATAGGACCGCATCTTGGGCGTGACAAGTTGGCATGAAAGCCTGTACCGACCTAGGAGCCCCTTGATTGCTCAAACTTGGCCGAGTTGAGTCTAGAGAAAAACTGTTTTGAGTCTAGTTATATAGGAGAGTAGGATTCTTTTTACTCCTCTTCTATGCTCTGGTGAGGTATTGGACTTAGGAATTTTTTTCTACTCCTCTTCTCGGTCAAAAAAATAAGGACCACGCGGGTATTTTGGAAGCTATATGATGTCGATGTGACGGAGTTCTGTCTTGGTGCCTCCTGTCTGACTTGATTTCTTCCGAGGAGTTGAGCTCCAGGGAATTCTTGGCACATCGTTATCATTGATATTCCTTAGTATCTCAGGACGGAGGGTGTTCGTAATTGCTTCAATACTTGTCATGGTGAGATAATGTCAGAGTCACCCAATACTGGGGAGGCGTTCGGGTACCACCATGGTTAGTATCGTTGTGCTTTTGAGGATCTGGGTTAGATGGACTTGCGAAAGCCTCTGGTTATGTGTTGAAGGATGGATACAGTTGGGGTGTAGGTTTGTTAGTTGTGTGAGATATTTCCTCCTTGTATCCCCCCCACCGGATTGCATAACCAGAAAGTATTTGGAAGTTCTTAGGTGGGAATTCAAGTAGGTACCTTGGATTATCTTTCCAACAAATGCGTAGTGGGTATGTATTTGTTCTGGCCTGTTTCGTAAGCCTCATCCTTTTTTTGTTCTGAATATGGTAATTCGAGTTGCTTCGATGTCAAGCGGTGATTTCATATCTTCCTAAGTATTCTCATATGTCTATGGGATTGCTAATTCTTTTGCTCAACCAGAGTTGTCATATCTATTGTTTTCATCCGGTGTGCTCTCTTCAAGTGAATTCAATTCTCTCAAATATTTGCAAGATCACCCTCATATTTCGTTCCGGAGTTTGTCTCATCTGTCCTAAGTTTTCTTTGTTTTTCCCACCCTCCCGCCCTTTTTCTTCAATGATTAAATTCTCTCCCAAGTGCCTTTCTCTTCATCAATGCTTCCGCTATCATTTCTTCATATTGTATCCGGTGATTTCTTGTGGAGATTCTCAAGAGTTTGAATTTCAAGATCTATCCTCATATTCCTTGTTCTCGTTGTTATTCTTCTCCGGTGGATTCAATTCAAGCTTCGGTGCTCATCCTATCCTTTCTCATTCGTTCAATGGTTTCCATGTTGGAATTTCTTTTCCAAGCCTCTCTTGTTTATTCATCTCTCTCTGTTCTGTCCGGAGTGCTCAAGATATCTCAAAAGACTTTCATTTCCATTCATAATCCTCTTAAATTATTTCAAGGGTCTCATATCATCAAGTTCTTAATTTGTACTGGTACAATCTCTCTTTTAATCAAATGTTTGAACGGTGGTTTCTTTTGAGTGGGCCCATAACCCACAGGTCTTTTCCCAGGATCCTACCTGACTCTTCTATTCTTTTCGGAGATGTTCTCAAGTTGTCTTCAAATATGACGTAAGAATGAATTCCATCAGTCATATGCCTTCTTTAAGATCGCTTCTAAATCATTTTTATTGTTGGCTCAACCTTTTCTTTATTCATTGCTCTTGAGTATCTCAATAATTCATGGTGTTGTTTCTTTTCATCTTTCTCAGCATTGACGACCGAAAGAGAGTTTCTCTCAAATCATTGTTCGTTCTTCCAAGGATTCATGGTTTCAGCTGGTTCCTATCATCTCAAATCTTTTTTGATCATGAGTAATTTCTCCCTGTCTCTTCGGTGCATTTCATAGTTGTTGTCAGTTATCGATCCTCACGAAGGCCATCGTTTCATAAGATTTCTTCGTTCTTACCTTTCAGCTTTCATTCTCAAATTCTTCTTAATTGTTGTCTCTTCGTTCGTATCTCATGTATTCTGGTGCCTTGTGGAAGTTTTCTATTAGGTGGTTCATGCTCTCTTCGTTCTCATGTTATGTCATCCATTTGCATTATCCTCTTTCGTTTTGAATTCTTACCGGTGTTCTCGTGCAAGACTTCTGCAAGTTTGTGATCTCTCTATATTTCTCTTCAATTCCTTGCAACAAGAATAAGTGGCGTGCGAATTCGTGTCTTGTCATCCATTTAACTTGGTGAAGGATAGGCATATCATAATTCTTATTCTTGTTTCATCCAAGTGATTTCAATCCTTCTTCCGGAGTCTTTCATGATATCAAATTCCTTATCCCAAGTGGTCATCTTTCATTTTCAGAGTTCCTAGTTTTGCTTAAGTATCTTGCCCCGAAGCATCATTTAAATCATTGGAAGGCCTCAATCTTGTTTTTTTGCAACCTTCAATTCTTTTCTATCATCCTTTTATTCTGGAGTTCATCCCGATGCTTCTTCGTGGTGGTTTGTTAAGGGTGTAATTCTTCTCGAAGTGTTCGTCAAGATTCTTGTTGGAGGTTCTCAAGTGTTCTTTATCTTGGATTTCTAAGTTTGATTCCTTCTCCATTGTCTTTTGAGATGTTGTTATTAAATTCTTGATTATGAGAAGTCTCGAAGGTTAATTGTCAAGAATAAGATAAGTAAACCCATCTTGTTTTCTCGGAGTTATGTTGGATTGGATTTCACCTAAAGCATTTCCTAAGGATTGTTGCTAACATGGTGTCATAAATGATCCCAGTTTTCTCCTCCACCTCTTGGTGAAATAAGTTTTGCATATATTTTTGTTCTCACGCAGTCAATTGTTCCTATTGTGGCAGGTTGTCACCGCACAATTTTGAGTTGTTTTCCATAAGGCCATAACAAGATATTCTTTTCATTGTGGATTCTCCATCAACTCTGTTCAGCCATGCTTTTGAAATTCATTGGTGGTAGAAGTTGTCTTTTTCTTCTTCGTTCTCTTGTCTCCAAAGATCTAGTTTCTATTCTCTTGTTATGGACGCCTTGTGATGTTGCTCTCTTCAATCCATCGTCTTGTTTCATCAAGATCGTGTTCCTTCATGCTTATTCATGTAACCGGAGTGTTGTGAAATCTTTTCATGATCCTTCTGTCTTATGAAGTTTTGATTCTAATCCAACCGAATTTTGCCTCTCTTTCATACCGAAGTGCTACCGAAATTTCTTGTGAATTCTTACTTGTTCCTCATGTGGGTCTTAATCCCTTTCCAGCCTTCAATGATCACTGATTTCACTCGTTTGTCAGAGAAGAAACTAAGTTTTACCTTTTGCTCTGTCTCTTCAACTTCTCATTCTAGATCTCGAGACGAGATTCTCGTGTAGTGGAGGAGAGTTATAACAGCCCGGGACCGATGCTCCAGAAGATTCCCCTTTTATTTCCATTCTCGTCTATGTTTCTTTTGGTTGTTGCATTCATCATCGCATCATTTGCATCATCTGCATAGCATCGTCACTCATTTTCAAAACATGCATCCGTTCGTAGTTGTCGATTCTCTCTGTTCTTGTCGCTGACCATTTTGAGACCAACCACACACGCACGTGCCCGCGGCATCGTTTAAAAAAACCATTTTTAAAGCACGGGAAAAGTATTCTTGGATTGGGTTGAAACATGGCGTGCAGTCTTATCATAATATTCTTGGATTTCGTCGCATTTCGAGTTCGTTTGATACCCCATCGGTCAACCGTAGCAGTGTGGTCATCGGTTATTCACCGGACGGTTTTTCGTGTTTTAAAACCTCGTGTCACGGGACACCAACCTTCCCTCTCATCTCCCCCTAGACCTTCTACACATCCCACCGAGCCCATCCTCCCTTACCCCGCGACTGGAGCCGTCCGATCGCGATCGAAGGGTCCGAAACGGGCTAAAACTGCTAATCCTAACCCCCTTTCCTATTTAGACACCCCTAACGTGCCCCTAACGGAAACCCTAACCCCAGCATCAATTTTCGCACCGCTGCCAACCTCCCACCTCCCAGTCATCGCCCCTGTCTCTCCTCCCAGCGCGCAGCCCGCCCGAGCTAGGTCCGGGCCTGCTCAAGCCCATCTAAGCCCGGGTCAACCGTCGTCGCCCGAAGCACCCGACCTCCCCATGCCTCCTCGCCTGGGACGCCGACGACCGCTAGAGCTCCTCTAGCCCCGCATCCCCTTGCCGAAGGCCGCCGCTGCTAGCCCGCCGCTGCCGCTGCAAACCCCTCCGCCGCCGCGTTTGCCCCGCCGCCACCGCTGCAAACCCCGCAGCTCCGCCATGGCCGGGCCTTGCCGAGCTCAGATCCGGCTGCCCCAGCCATTCTCTGGCCATCTCCAGCCTTGAATCGCCAGGATCCGGCGAGATCCGGTCGATCTATAACCTCCCCACGTCAGCCCTGACCTCGGAGCCCCGTCATCATTCTCCCGTCGCCATGACCTTCCTCTTGTCGCAGGAGGCGAAGCCCTCGAGCGACGCCCAGCGCTACCCGCTCGAGCACCGACCAGGGCCCTGTGTGCACGTGGGCCGCTGCCCCGTCCTAGCGCACCCAAGGCCCGGCCCCAGCCGCGCCAGCCCCGCACATGGGCTGTGTCGGTTGCCTCCGAGGCCGGCCCATCAGCCCCACAAAGCCCATTGTGAGCCCTGATGCCCAATCCCCCACCCTGGCACCTTTTAGTTATTCGTCGCCCATGCATTTGTTTGGCCCGAGAGTAGATTCGGCCCATAGTCATTTTTTTCCTTTCCTGCGAATTTTAAAAAAATTAACCAATGATTATAAATTATAGAAACCCCCCTAACTTCATGCATTAATAACTTTTCACCCGTGCATGACATGTAAAAAATTTATATACGAAACCTGACTAGAATTTTATGTAGTTTCACAATATCCAACTTTCACATGTGATAAAAATGTTTAAACTTGTTGTTTGCACTAATTTGCGTGAATGCCATGTTAAAATTAATTATTTCATATCTAAGTAACCATAGCTGCATTTAAAATGTCCCACATATATGTAACTTGCCTAGAAAAATGTGTAGAATCACATGCTGACATTTAATTTGCTGTTTAACAGCTTCACAATTGTGTTAGGACAGATCTGGACCAATTTCATTATATGCTTATGGGGATGTTTTGCAAATGTTATATATTGCTTCCGGCCTCATTTATAATGCCTAGATGTTGTAGTTGTTTGTGCTTCACTATATGCCATGTTAAACAACATTTAATATTGATGAGTACCTAAACGGGAGTGAACTAAATAATTCAAACATGGAGTTTCGTCAATATGCAACTCATTGCATATTGATCTTCACTTAATGTGTAGTAGTTGTTGATGTGATTTTCCATGCCTTACATATTTAAACCGGACATGCATCATATTTGTTTGCGCATCATGTCATGCATATGTTGTGGTGTTTCCCGTGTGTTGATTGTTGTTTTCAGTTTGCTACTTCCCGATAGAGTTCCGAAAGCGTTCGGAGTGTGAGGATTCGTTCAACTATGTTGGAACCTCTTCTTCATGGACTCTTTATTCTTCCGAGCAGGATCTCTGGCAAGATGACACATTTCCCTGGATACCACTACTATCATTGCCATGCTAGTTGTCCCTCTTTTATGGTTATGTCACGCTACCTACCACTTGTTTGTGAAGCCTCCCAACATTGCCATGAAAAGCCTCTAACGCTCCACCTTCCGAGCAAACCGTTGTTTGGCTATGGTACACCTTGCTCAGCCCTTCTTATAGCGTTTCTAGCTGCAGGTGCAGTTGCTTCCATCTGACAACATGGACATTCTTTTGTTATCACAATATTATTTCTATTTCATTTAATGCACTTATACACTTGGTAAAGGGCAGAAGGCTTGGCCTTTTGCTCGGTGTTTTGTTCCATTGTTGCCGCCCTAGTTACTTGTTATGTTCCATAACTGAGCGCTCCTAACATGCTCGGGGTTGTTATGGGGAACCCCATGATTTTCGATTTAGGATAAAGCTTGTGTGGCAAGGCCCAACATTGGTACTATTTGCTTAATAACGACTAAAATTTGCATAGGGCATGATCACCCCGGGGATTAATGAACAACCCGGGCCAGTGCTCCTCATGAGTGTTGGTCCAAACTAGACCACCGTGCGGGGCCAACCCGAGGCAACTTGGAAGATGTCTATCAGGCTACCATATGCTTCGCTTATCTGTCGTGTCCTGAGAATGAGATACGCGGCTCCTATCGGGTTCGTCGACACGTTGGGCGGCCTTGCTGGATTTGTTTTACCTTTCTCGAATATCTTGAGTGAGGAAATCTGATCTCCCTTGGGCTATCTCGAGGTGTCGGATTTCCTTTGGAATTGCCTAGGATGAACACGAGATCCATGGTCGAGGTTATTCCCGCTTCGTGTGGTTAATTTGTGATGGATGAGTTGGAGCACCCCTACAGGGTTAAATCTTTTCGAGAAGTCGTGCCCGCGGTTATGTGGAAAACTTGGATGCTTTTTTTAACACCCGTTCATAGAAAACTTGAAGTAAACTCAAATAAAATACGCCAACTGTGTGCGTAACCGTGACTGTCTCTTCTCATGAGTTCTTATCTGGAAGAGAACACGGTGGGGTTATGATTGACGTAAGTAGGTGTTCAGGATCAGTTAGTGATCATTACTAGTTCACGTCTGTTATGCGTAGACCACCATACTTTACTTTTTGTATTTGTATATTAGCCACTCAAATAAATGTGTAGTCGCTTGCTGTAGTCACACCACTTAACCATACCTCACCCATTAAGCTTTAATAGTCTTGATACCCTTGGAAATGAGATTGCCGAGTCCCAGTGGCTCACAGATTACTACAACAACAGTTGAAGGTACAGGTAATGCGATGATTTGACGTGAGAGTGATACTTGTTTGTTTTGGAGTTATTCATCTTCTTCTTCATCAATCTAGGATAGGTTCCAGGCGGCAGCCTGGGATAGCAAGGGTGGATGTCATTTTATCGTTTGATTTCGTCCGGAGTCAGACCCTGCTCTTCTGTATGATGTTTGAGTATGTTGTTGTATTGATGTGACTCTGATGTAGCTTGTGGCGAGTGTAAGCCAGTTCCATATACTCATCTCTTCTGTACATGTACTCGTAATGATATCCATTCTTGCAACACACCGAGATGCGCTTCTATCCCTGTCAAGGCCCTCGTGGGTGTACGTCGATGCAGTTGAGTCCATCCCCTGTTTCAACCCCCGTCGTCCCCGCAGCACTGCACCATGGGTGGATGCGTGAGGAGCTTGCCGACCCATGGCACGCGTGGGTTCTAGACAGGCTGGTGAGGCTGAAGGAGGCGGGCATGACGATGGTGATGGTGGTTCCGGTCTTTGTACACCAACGAATCGCCTCCCTACATCACCATTCCCACCCAATGTGGGCCTTCATAGGTCCTCGCGATCTCATGAGGATCGAGCTCCCGTCTCTTTCTCCCGACGTGCTGTGCGAGCTGCTCCGCCGCCTGATTGTTGTTGAGCCCGGCGAGCTCCTCCATGGTGGCCTCCCCTAGTATAAATACAAGGACTGGGAAGTCCTTGTCCTGAAGAATCCATGCTTCGACGAGTGGGGGTTCCTTCCTCTTGATGGGTCACATCCTCAGGGTGTCCCCTACTCGGGTGCCCTTACCCCTAGGCGTCCTGAGGACACTGCCCTTCTCGCGGTCGAGATGGGACGCCCCTCGCCTCTTGCTTCTCCGGTTCCTGCCTCGGCTCACCCCTGGATCATGGGCGGCACCCCGTCGATGCTAAGGGTCGCCGCCTGTGCTCCTGAGTGCAGGGCACTAGTTGTTGTTTCGTCATCCCCCGGCCTTCGCTCTGGCTGGAAGAGGAAGGTGCCTAGGGGCGGCCGTTCTCCGGCACCCTGGGCACCGATGAAGAGGAAGTGGATCACCCTGGACGTGTAAGTGCCCGCGTCCCCTTGTCCTCCCCTTCGGCGCCCTCATTCTAAGCTTGTGTTTTGCAGGCTCCCCCATCGTGAAGGAGGAGCCGAGTCAACGTCGCCTGCCCTCTCAGCTACCAAGCTTCCGGCGGCCACGCCTCTCGTCGGCCACGGGGTTGAAGGAGGAGTCGAGTCGATGTCGCCTGCCTCCTTGGCTGCTGAGCTTCCAGCGGGCACGCCTCCCGTCGGTCGTTGGGTTTTCGTGGCCAGGTCGCCCATTGCCGAGCCTACTCGTCCATCAGGGGGCCTCGAGCGTGAGCCCCTGCGATCTTCTTCGCCCACGGTCTTCAACTCCCCGGGATGGGCAGCGCCCCCCATTGGTGTCCTTCCATGGAGATACGTCGCGCGGTGACCTTGGACCCCCTTTGATTTATGACATGGGGCCCCAGGAGGTGTGTCATTCTTCCGGAGCGGTTATGGGGGAGCCCCCAGACTCGAGGGATGAGTCGGGCTAGGCGGTCGCCCGCATGCCTCCCCCATCCATCCTAAGGAAGGTAGGGATCCCGGCTAGGCCCTTGAGCCCAGGAGTGACCCGAGCGTCGTGCAGGGGGGCTTGCTCCAAACTGCTGCGGAGGCGCTGCAACGTCTGGGGTTGGAGCTCGCCAACAATGATGCCTTCTTGGAGAGGGAGCGTCAATGCCTTGCGTGGTAATGGCATTGTCTTGAGGTCGCTGTGAACTTTGGGCGCCTTCAAAGCGAGCGCACCCATGCAAAGAGTCCCTTGCCGCGATGGTGGAGGCCCGTGAGTGCACCCTTGATGAAGCTCAAGAAGTCGACTACCCGCACAGGGCCTCGGAGGAATTCCTCGACGAGCTCCAAGCCTTCAGTGCCACCCTTGAAAGGCAAATCCAGGCACGGAAGGCCACGCTTGATGGTCAAGCACCCGAGTTCCTCCCCACTGGTGCGGGGCCCCGCGTGCCCTTGGAATCGTTGGTGATGGAGGCGTTGTAGAAGAGCATGGAGCAGGAGAGGCTAGAGGCGAGGGAGCGCTAGGTGTCTCTCATCAAGGATTCCCTCGCCTCCCGCGAAGCGAGGTTCTAAGAGGAGGTCGACAACAAGATGGCAGAGGCTTGGCGCTCCCTTCTCCATGACTATCGCCCAAAGCTGAAGTTCCAAGAGTCCAGGTTTTGCAAGCGATGTGACCTCCTGAAAGGTGAGGTTGATTTCCTCAAGAAAAGGTTAGACCAAGAGGAGAGGCATCGACAAGCCACGATGGATGCCCAGGCCACTGCCAAGGCCGAGTTAGCTTTTCTTTATAAACAATTAAAGGGTGTTGATTCCCTGGCGGAGGAGGCTTCGGACGAAGCAGACCGCGCCCACGGCCTCCAGCACATGCGTTCCCAGATGTTCCAATCCCTCGAGAGAAGGGCCAACCTGGCCTTGAGCGACATCTGCAACACGAGCGTCTCAAGCCCCTTGGTTTCGGACAATGTTGGGTACCTGGGCTTCTTTTCCAGGGTCATGGAGTGCCTCGAGGGGAGCACGGAGAAGGTCCTCACCTTGTGGATGAGAAATGCCATGACCTCCTTGCGCGGGCGGCTTTGAACATCTTCAGTCACCTCCTTCACCTTAACCCGCACCTCGATTTCGGGGCGGTGCCTGGTCCCGTGCCTGAAATGGCTCGTGCCGCCCACGCCGAGCGTGTCAAGGACCACGTGGAAGACCTGATAGCAGAGCTATCTTCCGACAAGGTTGAGGGTTAGGCTGGATGTGGGAAGCATGAAGTTGCCGGTGGTGGTGATGGCGAGAGTAGTGGCGACTACGTGTCCCCTTGGGCAGCCTCCTTGTTTTCCTGGCAAAGTTATGTATGTGGCCGAATGGCAAACTTAATTTATTTTCGAGAATACCTTTTGAGTGTGCTTCCAAGCGATAGGGTGTGTTATGTCGTGCTTCCCTTTGCCCGGGGTTGCTGCCAATCCGATTGGCATGCTTGCGATGGCCTTCTACGTTAGGGAGGTTCTGCTGGGATGCCTGGGGGGGCCCGGACGCCTTGACGACTTCTCTTCTTCTTGCGCGTGAGGCAGGTCAGGAGCCCTTTCGGCACTCTGTGTCTACAGGCCCCAGTCCTGCACATTTCCCTACCACCTTGTGTACGACCGGATCACCAAGGACGCAACTACGAGGTGAGGCCCCGACACCCTCGATGCCGACCGGATCACCAAGAACGACATCGAGGGTGCCGAGTGGCTATTTGACCAGTAAGGCTCCTGAGGCATGCTGCTTAGGGTCCCCATTTGACGCTCAAGCAGCTCTACGTCGGTAGGTCCCAGTCCCACACATTTCCCTGCCACTGTAGTGTACGACCGGATCACCAGGACGCAACCACGAGGTGAGGCCCCGACACCCTCGATGCCGATCGGATCACCAAGGACTGCATTGAGGGTTTCGAGTGCCTATATGACCGGTAAGTCTCCTGAGGTGTGCTCCTTAACGCTTAAGCAATCCTCATTCTACCCTGCCAGGTTCTACTTCAGGAGGCACTGGGGCCTCCTGAGACTCCATGTGGTGGTGCTGTGCAGCTGTCGGAGCCCCCGAGCAGGGGTCGGCTGCCAAAATATGCAAGTCCCAAAGGCGACGGGGCGTTACTATCCAGCTCTGAGGTGCCCCCGGGAGGGCCGTAGCGTATGGCCTCTTTCGAAACACCGATCTAGAAAAATGAGAACTCAAGATCGGTAAAAAAGAGAGTGCAGTGAGATAAAAGTCCTCGTCCATTTTTCTTTTTAAATTTAGAGCTCTGAAATCTTCAAACTTCATTCCAAAAGGTGGCAATTCGAACACAAAAAGAAGCAAGCAAACTCCACGTCCGGCACATAGGCTAGTCTTCGTCTTCCCCTAGCACTGAGCGTAGGGCATCCACGTTGCATGGGCATAGTCATTGGTGGGAACTGTTGACTTCTCCGCCAATGCGGCGCATGGGGCTGTCACATTGCGTGGATGGGAACCCCTCCGCATCCTCGAGGGGCTCCAGGCATATACAGCCCACTCATCACTACTAGGGAAAACCTTATAGACAGAATCTTACCAGCAGCGCGGTTTAAAAAAGGCGCTATTGCAACTTAGCAGAAGTGCGCTACAGCAGACCGCACTACTGCTACCCACATAGTAGTAGCGCGTCAGGAGGAAACAACACTACTACTATAATTGCCACGATCTTGCCACCAGACTAGTTATAGTAGTAGCGTGTGTATGCTCAACGCGCTACTGCTATATCGTTTAGTAGTAGCACTTTACCTCAAATAGCACTACTGCTAAAGCCTATCTTCTCCAACTTCTCCAACCGGTCGCCCCTCACTCTCCCCTCTTCACTCCACTCTCACTCTCCCCCACACCCCCTGTCGTCTGCCGCCACCACCGTTCCCCGACTACCACCGTTGTCGCTCGCCGCCGCCGCCGCTCCTGGTCCTCGTCCACTAAGGTAGTCCCTCCATCCCTCCTCCTCCCTCCTCCCTCCTCCATCCTCCCTCCTCCTCCTCTCTCCTCACTCCTCCCACTGCGTCCTCCTCCCCCTCCGCACCCCTCCCTCCTCCTCCGGCCGCCCCTCCTCCCTCCTCCCTCCACCTCCGGCCAAGCCCTCCATCGGCAGCCCTCCTCCCCCTCCTCCTCTCTCCTCCCTCCTCCCACCCCTCCTCATTCCTCCTCCTCCCTCCTCCCACCGCCCTCCTCTCCCTCCTCCTCTCTCCTCCCTCCTCCTCCTCCCTCCTCCCACCCCATCCTCTCTCCATCTCTCCTAAACCGTAAATTGTTTTTATTGTTCTTGTATAATGTATTTTTTACTATTTTTAGTGAGTGTTTAACAGAAATAGCTTATTTAGGAAGTGTTTAATAGAAATAGTTTATTTATAGTAAGTTCTTAATAGAACTTGTATAATGGTAGCGACCATCATCGACGGTCGAAAAGTTGGTGAGGGAGTGTCCACCATATATGATAGAAGAAGAATGCCGACTATTGTTGTGGAGGTCGTTTCTCCTTCTTCTCCTTGTGCTACATATTTTTTATGCACTAGGGGAAGGAGGAGAAGCGACCATCATCGATGGTCAAAAAATCGATGAGTGAGTGTCCACCATATATGAGAGAAGAAGCATGTCGACTGTTGTCATGGGGGTCACTTCTCCTTCTTCTCCTTGTGCTACATATTTGTTAAGCACTAGGGGAAGGAGGAGTAGAGACCAACATAGACGGTCAAAAAAATGGTGAGGGGGTGTCCACCATATACGTAAGATAAGAGTTTTTTATATTTAGTAAGTACTTAACATAACTAGTTTATTTAGTTTATTTAGTAAGTAAACTTGGTGTCTCATTGATGTCATTGATGTCGATGATGATGCATTCTGATTATATAGGATGTCTTCATGTTCTTGTTTGCAATGTACCACCGAGTGGCCTATGTTTTGACGGAATGTTGATTCGTTCCCGTTCCGGTAAATTTGAGGCGCTCGATATGTCCTGTTTTAGGCAAAGGTCATGCTGAATTTTTTTCATGAATTTTAGCATGACTTGTGCTACAATGTAGGACATATCGAGTGCTTTTGATTTTCCACAATGGGAATTCAATGATATTCCGGTAAAACATAGGGCATTTTTTCTATGTCATTGTTCGATATATGGAGTGGGTTGACTTTTGGTTTGCTAAGTGTTTAATAATTTTGTTTTCATCATTAAGCATTTGTTCTTGACATCGACGATGCCTGTCCTGCATCCTCATCGTCAACTCGGTGGAGGAGGCCTGCTTGATTATAGGGGCCATGTCTGCGACAAGGCTCCGCCGGGCTGGTACTAGGAGGTCCTACCTTCCAGGGCGTGCAACTTAGTGAGGAGACAGCCCGTCGTCGACCCGGAGGTTATTTGGTGGCGTGTGTGGTCCACTGTCGGTGTAGAGGGAGCCGGCCCCCGCGGAGGTGATACATCACCGTGTTAGGGAGGAGGACGAGCACGTCCAATGCTATATGGCTGCGTTGGACGTCGTGTTCTCCAATACCTGGAAGGTCTTTCGAGATCTCACCCAAGCTATGATCCTGTGATGGTTCCTTCTCTTTGGGTGTCCACCGCCTACGCTGATATCCGTCGTTCGCTACGGTTCTAACTATATTAGTGATGTTATATGTATGATACTATTCGAGATGTATTAGTGATAATATTCGACGATGTACGAACGCAAGAGATGATTTAGTTTTGCTTACTGAATGCATGCTAATTTGAATACTAATTTGTTTCTCAACCATATTTGTCTCTCCTCCTTGGTAGTTTCCTGGTAGTTTCCTTCGATCGATTTTAAATGTTTGAACTATGAACAGAGGAAATTTTTAATGACAAAAGGGAATTCGTTATGTGCAAATACTGCGAAGACGAGCGCGGCCTGTGCGACAAGCCTTACCTAGTTTATGGTAGGCGCTTCAGCATCATGCTGGATGAGACCTTCGAAGTGGATACAGTAAGTCACAACGACAAGTATTTTTTTCTAATTAAGAGTTTCTTCTGCTTCTTTTGCTTCAACTTATAATTTTAATGTTTTACTATTCTACTAGCGTATCCCAAGCCATGCAAGAATTTTTGTCTTGGATAACATTGGTTTCAATACTAAAGAAAGTATGAAGGTAAAGAGAGTTCACTTGAGGACCGACCATGGTTATAATTTTGGCGTAAAAGTGTACAATGCAGACACCTACTCCTATTTTGAATGCAAAAATTGGAGAGCACTATGCAAGGCTTATGCATTTGAGCCTAATATGCTTATCACCTTTGATATTCGTCCGGAAGATGAAATTGAAGGTAATATCGACATCTGGGTTGACGTGCAGACGCCTCTAGTTCTACCATTATGTGTGTTTATCAACCATTTTTATTAAGTACATTATATTGTTTATTCAAAAATAGTTGACACGTAATTTCTATTGACAACTTATTTCCATTCAAGCAAACATGTCCAGCACTTGGTAGACAGCAAGTACTACTGTCCCAGGGCTGAACGAAGTTGCGAGGAGATAGGTCATTATGTTTCATGGCTTGAGGATCATGATACTGTCAAGACAGGTTATTTTCCTGGACTTTGAAATATTAGTACTCAAAATGTGTGACCGGTAGTGTGTGTATTGAACTACGGTCACGTCTATTTAGGAAAGATGGTAAGATTTACTATTTGTCCTTATTGCATCTTTTGCATACATTATTTTTAAGCTAAACTTCATTGCTAACAATGTTACTATGATGTTCTTCAACAGGGACTCCCGATGAGTGTTGTGCCTCGTTGCATCGAGCCTAAAGGTCGCATGACAATGGTATCCTACATTACACATGAGTGCATTCATCATTTCTCGAAGCGAGCAAGTCTTAATAGTTAAAGACTGGAGCAAAATTGTGAAGGATCACAGAGAAGTACTAGGGGGCAACAATCGGGAGCGCATCCAACAATTAGGAGACAGGTTCATCTACATTCTCCAATATGATGAAGCAGGAGTGCTACACATGTTTTATGCTATTTTACCTAAGAGAGAGCAGCAGGAGTAGGTCCTAGGTATTAAGAACAATTAGTTAGCGTTGATTATATATGACTATGATGATGATGAGAAGTTTTTATTATGTGCTACAATGTATTAGAGTTGATGGTGATGCTGAGGAGGAGGAGTAGTGAGTATGAGTACTGTGATGATGAGGAGGTTTTATAACTAGTGACCAAGTTGTTATATGATGTCTCATGGACGAAAATGATGATGATGAGTAGTTGTTATATGACAATGATGTATTATAAAGATATTGTATAAAAACATGTATAGTGGTGTATGAATATACGACATAAAAAAGAAATGCGTAATGATAGTAGTAGCACGGGCGGAGAGGCGCGTTGCTAGTAACTACCAGCAGTGCTTTCTACTAAAAGTGCTACTGCTAAGAAGGTATAGCAGTAGCACGGGCTAACACACGCTACTGCTACACCTTAGCTATAGCACCGTAGCAGTAGCGTGCTTCCTAGCGCTACTGCTATGCCCAAAACCAGCACTACTGCTAGGCTTTTCCCTAGTAGTGCATTATTACGTGAGAGTGTCACGGGTTGGTGAAGTAGGGTCGGTTAGGGAAGGGCCCTCGGGTGTAAAGGCTGCCCCCCACACCGCGATCCCGTGACCGGGTAGCGTCACCTTAGTGAAGGCGTACCCCCCTGCGCCGCGGGCCAAGCCAGGCGAGGCCTGTCCGTTGCGCGTGAGGCGGCACCCTGGGCAATGCCCCAACATGCCTTGTTGGGGTGCACGGGGTCCTCATGTAGGTACTCGAGGCCCTGCCTCCAGGCCGGGCAGGACGGGCCAGGGGACATGGGCGAGTACAGGATCGCCCGCTGGTGATCGAGTGAAACCCTGCTCGGAGACATGGGTGTATGTTCCACCCTCCGTCTCCAAGCGGGCGTCGCACGCCCTGGAGACAAGGCTCTGTGTTCCACCCACCGTCTCCAGGTTGGGATCATCTGGCCAGGAGACATGGGCGTCTGTTCCCCCGTCCGTCTCCAAGCTGGGTCCATCGGACCCGGGAACATCAGCGCGTGTTCCACTCTCCGTTCCCAGCCTAGTGACCCCCGGTCCCCAGACCCAGATATCTTCTCAAGGCAGATCCCTACCAGCTGGTGCGCCTCGCAAAGGTGCCTGCGTCAGGCATCCTCACGAGGCCAATCCCTTAAGATGCCCTCGCGAGGCTGTGCATGCCACCCCCCGCAAGAGCCGCTCTCGAAGTCGCGTAAGTGCCTCCTACAAACATGGTAGCTAGCGTTGCTTCCTTCACGGCCCGAACGCTCGTCCAGATGGTCGTTATATAGTTGGTTGAGCCCTCGGGTGCCACCACAATCCAGCCTTTGATCCTTCTCCCTAGTTCTGGCGAGTGTGCTGTGGGGCACGAGGGGATGCCCCTTTTGTGTGGGAAGCACCCCCCACCGGTCTCTGCCGGCGTCTACGGCCAGCTCCCGTGCCCTCGGTGCCCGGGCCAAGCCCCGGGTGAGCGTGGGTCATCGCAGACGTCTCGAACGCGCCCATGCTGCCCGAGCGCTGGTCCTACCGGTTGAGTGAGTTCATGGGCGCGAGCCTAGCCAAGGGACATCAGGGCTCCGCTAGTGGCGGTGATGCGCCTGGGGGCATGCCTGGCCTAGGCGTTGCGGCGTTCACGCGCCGTGCAATGGCGCTGCAGCTCGTGCGCCACGAGGAGTGCGACGAGTCTGTGCGTCGGGTCGTGGCAGTCCCGGAAAGGTGATGGTGCGCCCCGGACACGTGGAAAGGCCAGGACGGCAAGGGCGTGCCATGTGGCTGGTGAAGGTGGCATGTCCCGGTGCCCGTTGAGGGCCCGGTCGGCGATGGCGCCCGCCGATGGAGAGGCTGGACGACGTGGTGTGCCTAGGCCTGCCAGTACCACCCGTGCCATGCGGGCAGCTCAGCGCTCAGCACGGACTCGACGTCCTTTTTCCATGAGTCCGGAGAGCAGAGGCGGGGTGAGACTGGAGGAAGACTTCGACACCCCCTACCCAGCGTACCAAATGTCGGATTTCGGGCTTCGCAAAACCTTCAAGGTTCAAACACAGGGGCATGTGCGAAGATCCCCTGCAGCCTTGCCCTACCTAGCTCGCTACTCGATGGGTACCACGGCAAACTCGCACGGCGACAAGGAAGAAGATGGACATGGTAGTTTACCTAGGTTCGAGCCGCTATGAAGCATAATACCCTACTCCTTCTTTGGTCAATTGCCTCTCAGGGAGGTGTGGTGGATGAACTAGTACAATGGTCTCGAGCCTCGCAAGGGGGCTCGAGTGGTGTTCTGGGCTCTCTGCCTTGTTTGGTGGCTCGCCGAGTGGCTAAGTCGTGAATCTAATCCCCTCTTGGTGTGACCTAGCCTCTATATATAGCAGCGGCCGAGTCCTCTTCCCTTTTCACAATAGAGGGAAGGGATCCCACAACAACCAAATTTAAAGGGGGATAGGAGTACATCTGCGCCCTGTCAAATGGTGGTCTTCGCCTGCAAAGTGGCAGTCGATGATGTAGTGGTTAGCTCGGCGATGACATCCGCCCTGCGGGGCTCATGGTCGTGGTCTTGTTGCACTAGAATGGAAACCTTTGGGGAGCACTTCAGGAACCCGCGTACATCCTTGCTCCCTTTTCACCAAAGGGGAAACTGCACCGCCTGGCACGCTGGCACCCTCTGTCCTTCCCTGCGTCATCCTTGACTCCGTAGGCTAGGTTCTGCATAGAGATATTCGCTGCTCCATAGGGGGCCTGAGGAGGCCCATCCTTGCTAGTCTTGGTGTCGTTCTTCCTAGCGAGCCTAGGGTCCTCACGAGGGCCTTGTCCTGAGTGGAGTCGCACCAGGCCGAGGCTGCTGACAAGGTGGGCCATGTCCTGCCCCGCAGGTAGGTAGGTCTGGGTACCCCCATTCCCAGAACGCCGACAGTACACGCACAGTGATCCCAGAGATCAATGCTCATTAAACATACAGAAAAGGAATAACAAGAGTCTTACATCCATTACATACCTACTCAAATATGGCCTTTATGGCCAAGCCTTCATAAAATCGCAGCGAAAATCTTCAACAATAGCCTGAACCCAAGCCATGTGCTTTAACCCTACAGACATTTTGACTAGGAAGCGTCCTACCTTGCGTGTCCGTCACCAAGATAATCTTCATCATAACCTGGCCTTTCATGCCTGGCCAATAAAATAACAAGTGGCAAGCCAATGAGTACTTTGAATGTACTCGCAAGCAACCTATGTTCGGAACAAGGTTCAACATTGCATGATATAGCACTAAGTAGGTAATTTTGCAGAAAGCTAATTTTGAGTTCCGTGACATGATTAAGTAACTTATGTAAGCATGCATCAACAGTTGGCAAATATCCATATGAACAAGTTATAGATATCATCAAAAGCAAGGGGTTGAACATCTCATGTCCAGTCATCATGTCAAGTCATCTGACATAACTCTACTATCATCTCTGTGTCATCCACACGCACACACACTCACACAAGTTTAGTGAACACTGGATGTAGCACAAGAGCGGTCATCCAACTGTCCTTAACCGTGGACACGGATATTAGAATAGTTTTACACTCTGAAGAGGATGCACACTTTACCCACACGACTCAGGGAACTTCTGTGTGATCCACGACTCGCGGTATATTTCATACCTGAGGTAAGCACCCGAACAATGCCTTTTCCCTAGCGATACTAAACAAAGAGTCCACTCATTGGTGCCATCCCTCATGATATACATCACACATATCATCCATGAGGGCACGCAACAGTGTGCCCGGTGCCTGAAAAGACAGCGCATGGTCGCCCTACGAGGCACGACCCCATATCTAGAGTGACCACATCACTCACGCCACTAGTAATGTGGGCTCTCTGTCAGCACAGACCAAAGTAATCAACAAAGCCCCTTCCCATATAGGGGTAGAGTGGTCATACATTTATGGTTGGAATAACGATCGCAACTTACACCAATCCGTTTTAAAAAACCACACACACTCACTTGCTCTGGTACACCACTTCTTTATCATTTGGTTACCTAGCCCATAATAATCTCCCTCGGATATTAGTGGCACCCAACAGGGTTTTCGAGAAGTCTTTGCAATAATTTTTGTTTCCATCACCATGCATATTCCCGTCCCACTTTGCGTAGCGTCTACTAAGCGTCCTATCTACTCCCACTCGCACAACCCTCGTACGAAGGTAGGGTCATGCATGATTCAAGTATCAACAAAAAAAGTATCAAAGGAATCCCACCGAAGGATGGGACACCACATCAACATGATCAACATCACGAAATAAAGTGCTATATGCTAGGCATTAAAAGTTTTTCATAGTCATGCTCAAAGGGCTACTTGACTAGCTCAGCAAAGTCATCGAGGTCTCCACACACTTCTCATCCACTCCGATCACTTCATCTACTTTGTCAACTATAGCCAGAAACAACCACAATAAGCAACACTACAAGAAGAGGAATAAAGTTCTCTATAAATAGGAGTTTTATTTTTCTTGGACACCTCTGGTCACAAGAAAAACAACCAAGGAGGTTTCATTGGATGTGGATTAAGGGGGATTTGTGAACGGTCGAAATGAAGGAAATGGAGATCCTATAAGAAGTCTACAGAAAAGAATTTTTGTAAAAGTAAGTAGATGGACCCACCAAATAGGGCTTGGTTTTATAAACATGTGGGAAGTGCTTTCACTGGATTTGTAGTTGGCATGATTTTCCTAGGGATTTTCAAAGTGAGCCATATATGAAGAATGGGTCCAATATTTGACATAGCAGAATAAGTGCAAGGAAAAATGTTCAACTCCTAAGAAATGATTTTAGATACACCTAGGAACTTGAATCACTCCATTTGTGGTTACAATGAATTCTCGAGGAAATTTACTAGGTGGCTCCCAATAATTGAAATTTGTATTCAAATTTGAACAAGGCAGAAACTTGTTGAGAAAAAATTATGGAAGTTTCCCAAAATGATTGATGGCATTTTTAGGAGACTGTAGAAATTTCAATCCTCAAATTTGGAGTTTCTTAGAATATAATATGAATTATATTGCTTCACTCAAAAAAAGAAAAATACAAACCCTCACCGAACGGGCTAAGACATGCACTGAGCGCGAGATAGCACTGGACCTGCCCAATAGGCCGACTTCGCCCGCGGAGGAGCCACGCCGAAGGCAGTTTTCAGGGAATTCACTTACCTTTCGGGAAAAAGGTTTCTATCGGAGGACACTTTCACTTAATATGATAGCGGGCCTAGACGGACACCTCAGAGATTGACCAGTGGGGTTGCCAGCCCCACTGGCAGGTTCGTCTTCCTCCATGCGCGGGTGCGGAATGGAGAGACCAAGGTCAGGGCCTACACGCGCGCCGGCGCTCGTCCAGGTGGTTGGGGCTTCCCCCGGCGAAACTCAGGCCACTGAAGAGCATTGTGGGGTGCGACACATCCATCCAGGTGAGGCGCGCACGGTGAGGAGGGCTGAGGCGACGGTGCCTTGGGTGACTGCGGAGGAGGCCGTCGTCCATCCTTGGGCTTTGGGCACACAGCGTCTTGGTGGAGCAATGGCAGCGAGGGGAGCTCCCCTACTGTGTTGGGAGGTCACTGGAGCCACCAGGGTACAAAGGAGGCTTAGCACGGCTCGAATATTAAGTCGAGGCCGGCGATGGGACTACAGCCATCGGAGAAAATGGAGGGCTCGGTAGGGCGATTGACTGGTGTTGGGGTTCATGATAACCCACAAGTATAGGGGATCAATTATAGCCTTTCTCGGTAAGTAAGAGTGTCAAACACAATGAGGAGCTAAAGGTAGAACAAATATTCCCTCAAGTTCTATCGACCACCGATACAACTCTACGCACGCTTAACGTTCGCTATACCTAGAACAAGTATGAAACTAGAAGTACTTTGTAGGTGTGATAGTATAGGTTTGCAAGATAATAAAGAGCACGTGAATAAAAACTAGGGGCTGCTAAGATAAAGAAACAACTAAGTTAGTTTAACGAGTGTGAAAAAGTGGTGGTAGGAGTTGTGGAATTGTCCCTAGGCAATTGATAACTAGATAGGTAATCATTATTGCAATTTTATATGAGGGAGAGGCATAAGCTAACATACTTTCTCCACTTGGATCATATGCACTTATGATTGGAACTCTAGAAAGCATGCTCAACTACTAAAGATCATTAAGGTAAAACCCAACCATAGCATTATAAGGTATCAAGTCCTCTTTATTCCCATACGCAAACAACCTACTTACTCGGGTTTGTGTTTCTATCACTCACGCCACCCACCATAAGCGAATCATATGCATATTGCAAAACCTACAACGGTGATTCCTCATGCTTGCGCGACACGGAGAGTACCATAGGACAGCACCAATAATAAAACATGCAACTCAAACTAATCGTGACCATCAATCAACCAATAGGAAAAAATAGATCTACTCAGACATCATAGGATGGCAACACATCACTGGATAATAATATGAACCATAAAGCACCATGTTAAAGTAGAGGGTACAGCGGGTTGAGGGAGAGTAGACCAATGTAGATAGATGGGGGAAGGTGATGGAGGTGTTGGCGAAGATGACGGAGTTGTTGGAGTAGATCACCCTCATGATGATGGCCCCGGCGGCGTTCCGGTGCCACCAGGAGTGAGGGGGGGAGAGCCCCCTCCTTCCTCTTCTTCCTTGACCTCCTCCCTAGATGGGAGGAGGGTTTCCCCTCTGGTCCTTGGAATCCATGGCGGCAGAGGGGTGGGAGCCCCTCCGATATTGGATCTCTCTCTCTGTTTCCTTTTGTTTTTGTGCTCCCTGATTCTGGCCTTTCACCGTTTCTTAATTATCTAGAGATCCGTAACTCCGATCGGGCTGAAAATGTGAGGGGATTTTCCTTATAAAAATATCTTTCTTGGAGACGAAGGACAGCTCCAACCTACCTAAAGGGTAGCCGCAATCCCTCAGGGCACGCCCTACGCCCCAGGGCGCGCCTGGCACGCTTGTGGGCCCCTCGGGCACCGCCTTCTATTGATTCCACTTCCAAAAATTCACATATATTCCAAAAATCTCCGTAAGTTTTTATCCCGTTTGGACTTCGTTTGATATGGATTTTCTGCAAAACAAAAAACATGCAACAAACAGGATATGGCACTAGGCACTGGATCAATATGTTAGGCCCCAAAATAGTATAAAAAGTTGCCAAAAGTATATGAAAGTTGTAGAATATTGGCATGAAACAATCAAAAATTATAGATACGACAGAAACGTATCAGCATCCCCAAGGTTAATTCATGCTCGTCCTCGAGTAAGTAAATGATAAAAATATAATTTTTGATGTGGAATGCTACCTAGCGTAATCTTGATCATATAATCTAATCATGGCATGAATATTAAGATACGAGTGATTCAAAGCAATAGTCTATATTAACATAAAAGCAGTAATACTTCAAGCACACCAACAGTGCAATCGTGCCCTTTCGAAATAACATTGCCTTAGAAATCAATCCCTACAAAATCATATGGTCTGGCTATGCTCCATCTTCCCCACACAAAGTGTCTAAATCATGCACAACCCTGATGACAAGTCCAGCAATTGTTTCACACTTTTTATGTTCTCAAACCTTTTCAATTCTCACGCAATACATGAGCGTGAGCCATGGATATATAATTATAGGTAGAATATAATATGGTGGAGGCAATGAGGAAAAAGGAGAAGATAGTCTCACATCAACTAGGCGTATCAACAGGCTATGGAGATGCCCATCAATAGATATCAATGTGAGTGAGTAGGGATTGACATGCAACGAATGCACTTAGAGCTATAAGTGTATGAAAGCACAAAATAAAAATAAGTGGTCATGAAAAAGATTCCACTAGTTATATGAAAGTGAAAAAATAGGGGACTCTTTATCATGAAGATCATGGTGCTACTTTGAAGCTCAAGTGTGGGAAAAGATAGTAGCAATTGTCCCTTCTCTTGTTCCCTCATTTTTTTCATTTTTTTTACTTTGGTGAGCATCTTTGGCCTCTTTTTTAATTTATTTGGGCTTTCCTGGCCTCTTTTATTTTTTTGTAAAGTCCGGAGACTCCTCCCAACTTCTGAGGGAATCATAGCTTCCATCATCCTTTTCTCACTGGGACAATGCTCTAATAATGAAAATCATCACACTTTTATTTACTTACAACTCGATACCTAGAACAAAAATATGACTCTATATGAATGCTTCCGGTAGGATACCGGGATGTGCAATGATCTAGCCTAGCAAATGACATCAAAAAATGGACAAGCCATGAAAACATCATGCAAGATGTCTTACGATCATGCAAAGCAATATGAAAATGATGGTGCATGTCATACTAAATGGAACAGGGGAAGTTGCATGGCAATATATCTCGGAATGGCTATGGAAATGTCATAATAGGTAGGTATGGTGGCTGTTTTGAGGAAAATATATGGTGGCTGTTTTGAGGAAGGTGGGTTTGATGCACCGGCGAAAGTTGCGCAGTACTATAGAGGCTAGCAAAGGTGGAAGGGTGAGAGTGCGTATAATCCATGGACTCAACATTAGTCATAAAGAACTCACATACTTATTGCAAAAGTCTATTAGTTATCAAACAAAGCATTATACGCATGCTCCTAGGGGAGAGGTTGGTAGGAGTTAATCATCACACGCTCCCCACCATCAAACAAAGGTTGACAATCATTAAACAAATCATGCTCCAACTTCGTTACATCACGGTTCACCATACGTGCATGCTATGGGAATCACAAACGTCAACACATGTATTTCTCCAATTCACAACTACTCACTAGCATGACTCTCATATTACCATGTTCATATCACAAAACTATTGCAAGGAATCAAACATATCATATTCAGTGATCTACAAGTTTTATGTAGTATTTTATGACTAACCATGTGAATGACCAACTCATGTTAACTCTCCAAATATATATAAGTTAAGCATGAGAGTTTAATTCTTTCTAAAAAATATATGCCCACGCTCTAACAAATATAAGTGAAGCAAAACAGCATTCTACAAATGGCGGTTTTGTATGTGTGAGAAACAGGCAATCCAAACTTCAAATGATATAAGTGAAGCACGTGAAGCATTCTATAAAGCCATACTCAAAAGATATAAGTGAAGTGCATGAAGCATTCTATAAATAAACCAAGGAATTTCTCATACCATAATGGTGCGTTATTAAAAGAAAACTAAAAAGCACACGACGCTCCAAGATTTACACATATCATGTGACGAATAAAATATAGCTCCAAGTAAAATTACCGATGGTTCTTAGAAGAAAGAGGGGATGCCATCTGGGGCATCCCCAAGCTTAGTTTCTTGGTAATCCTTGAATATTACCTTCGGGTTCCTCGGGAATCCCAAAGCTTAGTCTCTTTCCATTCCTAATTCCTTCATCCATCGTGATCTCACCCAAAAACTTGAAAACTTCAATCACACAAAACTTAACAAAACCCTCGTGAGATCTCTTAGTATAATATAGAAAATACCAACTTTATGTATTGTTGGCAACCAATTAATATTTTATTTTTTCATTGTAGCTACTGTATTATAATTTTTCCATGGCTTATACCACCGATACAATCGATAGTTTCATCAAAACGAGCAAAACAATGCATCAAAAACAGAATCTATCTTAAACAGGATAGTCTGTAGCAATCTGAACATTCACCATACTTCTGTAACTCTAACAATTATTAACAATTAGGAAAAAAATCATAGCATTACTGTGTAAAAATTTCAGAAGCTTTTGATGTTCCAGTAAAAAATGTAAATTCATGCACTACAACCAAAGTTTCTGTTTTTGCACTGCACACACCAAACAAGCAACCTAATCATCCTAAAGGCAATTGTTGGCACATTATTTTTATAATAAAATGAATTTATACAAGGGGATAATATTTTTTGTTGAAAATTTTCTATAATCAAGATTTGCAAAGTTTCTATGGGCATGAACAAAGTTCAACGCTAGCTCCCACTTTCATAATGATCGTCTCTCTCACTTTCACTTTTCTATTTGAAAATGTTTTAGGTTCCCCTCTTTATTTTTTTGTTTTTAAACTATATAAAATCACACAACAGAATTAAATGACTCTCTAAAACTTTCGGGTTGTCTCCCTGGTAGCGCTTTCTTTAAAGCCATTAAGCTAGGCATAAAGTGATCAAGTAATGGATCCACCCGGATCCCAAGGTATATCAAAGCCAATTTAAATTAACAATGATTTGTGATATAGTATTTAGCATGAAGTAACATATATCATGTAACAACGAAGTCTAACTCTCTTCGTATGCATCGACATGTCATAAAAGAACAATTCATGCACACAAAGTAAAGGCCAATACATAGCATAAGCAGTTTCTTGCAATTTTATCATATTAAACATAGAGAGGTGGAGATGTAGTTCCTCTCTCATAATAGTTTCAAGTAGGAGCAGAAAGCACATGCATATTATATCTATCAAAATCGTCATGTGTAATAGTAAAAGGCAACCCATCTATATAATCCTTAATAAGTGCAAACTTGTCCAATATAGTGTAGTTGGGAGAATTCAAAACGATAATAGGACTATCATGCATGGGTGCAAATAGCAACAATTTCATTCTTAACATAAGGAACTATAGAAAGTTCATATCCATAAGCATCTTTCATATTGGCATCATGGCCACAAGCATAGCACGCATCAAGTTCATCAAAAAGGGATATTTCAAATGAATCCAAGGGATCATAGCAATCAACATAGCATTTATCCTTCGGTAGGCACGAAGGGAAAAAATAGTATATGAGTTGAAGAGTTAATTTCATTAAAAGGTGGGCACGGTTTGCTAATCTGCTCTTCCTCCTTTTGTTCTCTGCTCTCCTCCTCATCTTTTTCATCTAATGAGCTCACAGTTTCAGCAATTTCTTCTTCCATAGATTCCTGCAAAATATTTCGACCCAAGAGGCTACATGGGATATGGGAAGGTGAATACCAGCCCTTAGTGAGCTGGTGGAAGTCCCACACAAGGCCCATGCGGCTAGGAAGAAAATGCCAAAAGGAAGAAGTTGGAAAAAGGCAAAAAGGAACAAATAAGGAAGGAGTCCTAATACAACTAGGAGTGGAGGAGGAGGACTCCTCCCTCCTTGGTTCGGCCGAAGCCTAGGGCTGGCCCCTTGAGGGCCAAGCCTCCTCCTCCCCTCCTCCTATATATACTAGTGGTTTTGAGGGGTTTTGCACAGAATTTTCTACCACGTGCTGCCCTCTTCTCCAGTGCATAGTTTCTCCTCTAGATCGGTTTTCTACAGTGCTTAGGCGGTGCCCTACCGGAACAGCTCCACCACCATCGCCAGAGCACCATCACGTTGCCGGAGAACTCTTCCACCTCTCCGCCACTTCTTGCTGGATCAAGAAGGAGGAGATCGTCATCAAGCCGTACGTGTGCTGAACGCGGAGGTGCCGTCTATTCGGTGCTAGATCAGGACGGATCGCGATTGGATTGCGAGACGCTCGGCGATTTGGATCGCGAAGACATTTGACTACATCAACCGCGTTTCTTAACGCTTCCCGCTTAGCGATCTACAAGGGTACGTAGATCCACTCTCCCTCTCGTAGATGCTCATCACCATGGATAGGTCTTGCGTGAACGTAGGAAAATTTTTGTTTCCCATGCAACGTTCCCCAATAGTGGTATCAGAGCTAGGTCTATGTGTAGATGAGATCTCGAGTAGAACACACAGAGTTTGTGGGCGTGGATGCTTAGATTGCTTCCTCCTTTGGTCGTGTTTTGGTTCACTTGTATTGTGGGATGAAGCGTCCCGGACCAACATTACTCGTACGCTTATGAGAGACCGGTTCCATCGACTGACGTGTAACTTCATTGCACAATGATTGCTGGCGGGTGTCTGTTTCTCCTACTTTAGTTGGATCAGATTCGACTAAGGAAGTCCTTGAGAAGGTTGAAAAGCAACTTATGTATCACCGCTATGGTTTATGCGTAGGTGAGAATTGTTCTTGCTAGATACCCATAGCAGCCACGTAAAACATGCAACAACAATTAGAGGACGTCTAACTTGTTTTTGCAGGGTATGTTGTGATGTGGTATGGCCAATTACATGATGAGATATATGTGATGTATGAGATGATCATTGTTGTATAGAATATCACGACTTGCATGTCGATGAGTACGGCAACCGGCAGGAGCCATAGGGTTGTCTTTAATTATTGTATGACCTGCGTGTCAATCATTAAGCGCTATGTAATGCTTTACTTTATTGCTAAGCGGTAGCAATAGTAGTAGAAGCATGGTGGGTGCAACAACCCCGATGGCGACATGTTGATGGAGATCAAGATGATGGAGATCATGGTGTCATGCCGGTGACAACGAAGATCATGCCGGTGCTTTTGAGATGGAGATCAAAAGCACAAGTTCATGGCCATATCATGTCACTTATGATTCGCATGTGATGTTAATCCTTTTATGCACCTTGTTTTGCTTAGGACGACGGTAGCATTATTAGGTGATCCCTCACTTAAATTTCAAGATGAATTGTGTTCTCCCCGAGTGTGCACCATTGCGAAAGTTCGTCGTGTCGAGACACCACGTGATGATCGGGTGTGATAGACTCTACGTTCACATACAATGGGTGCAAGCCAGTGTTGCACATGCAGAACACTCGGGTTAAACTTCATGAGCCTAGCATGTACAGACATGGCCTCGGAAGACAAGAGACCGAAAGGTCGAACATGAGTCATATAGAAGATATGATCAACATGAGATGTTCACCATGGAAGCCACCTCAACTCACGTGATGATCGGACTTGAGTTGGTGAATTTGGATCATGTGACACTCAGATGACCTGAGGGATGTCAATTTGAGTGGGAGCTTTAGTAATTTGATTAACTAAACTCATTATCTTGAACAATAGTCTAAGTAAACTTTGCATATTTATGTTGTAGATCAATGGCTCACGCAGTAGCACCCCTGAATTTTAATGCGTTCCTAGAGAAAGCTAAGTTCAAAGATGATGGAAGTAACTTTGTTGACTAGGCCCGTAATCCGAGGATTATCCTCACTGCTTCCCAGAAATCATATGTCCTTGATGCATCGCTTGGTGACCAACCCGAAGACATGTCATCCGAAGACGTTAAGAATGCTTGGAAGGCACGTTCTAGAGATTACTCAATAGTTCAGTGTGCAATACTGTATGGCTTAGAACCGGGACTTCAAAGACGTTTTGAACGTCATGGAGCATATGAGATGTTCCAGGAGTTGAAGTTTATCTTTCAAAAGAATGCCCGGATCGAGAGGTATGAGACCTCTGATAAGTTCTATGCTTGCAAGATGGAGGAGAACGGGTCTATCAGTGAACATATACTCAGAATGTCTGGGTATTTGACTCGTCTAGCGGAGTTGGGAATTGCCCTTCCGCCAGAGGCGATCACTGACAGAGTTGTTCAATCACTGCCACCTAGTTACAAGAGCTTTGTGATGAACTATAACATGCACGGGATGAACAAGTCAGTCGCCGAGCTGTTTGTGATGCTAAAAGTTGTTGAGTCTGAAATCCAAAAAGAACATCAAGTGTTGATGGTCAATAAAACCACTAGTTTCAAGAGGAATGGCAAGGGCAAGGGCAAGGGCAAGAAGGGTAAAACCAAGAAGGATGGCAAAGCAGTTGTCACTCCTGTAAAGAAGCCTAAGCATGGACCCAAGCCAGAAACTGAGTGCTTTCATTGCAAGGGAACTGGTCACTGGAAGCGGAACTGCCCCAAGTACCTGGCTGACAAGAAGGTGGCCAATGAAAAACAAGGTATATATGATATACATGTTATTGATGTGTACCTTACTAGTTCTCGTTGTAGTACCTGGGTATTTGATACCGGTTCGGTTGCTCACATTTGCAACTCAAAACAGGAACTATGGAATAAACGAAGGCTGGCAAAGGACGAAGTGACGATGCACATGGGAAATGGTTCCAAGGTTGATGTGATCGCCGTCGGCACGCTCTGTCTTCGATTACCATCAGGATTAGTGATGAACCTGAATAATTGTTATTTAGTGCATGCATTAAGCATGAACATTATATCTGAATCTTGTTTATTGTGAGACGGTTACTCATTTAAATCAGAGAATAATGGTTGTTCTATTTATATGAGTAATATCTTTTATGGTCATGCACCCAATGTGAGGGGTTTATTCATATTGAATCTTGATAGTGATGATACACATGTTCTTAACATTGATGCCAAAAGATGTAGAGTTGATAATGATAGTACTACTTTCTTGCGGCACTGCCGTTTGGGTCATATTGGTGTAAAACGCATGAGGAAGCTCCATGCTGATGGACTTTTGGAGTCACTTGATTTTGAATCACTTGACACATGTGAACCATGCCTCATGGGCAAGATTACAAAAACGCCGTTCTCTGGAACAATGGAACGGGCAAGTGACTTGTTGGAAATCATACATACTGATGTGTGCGGTCCAATGAATGTTGCAGCGCGCGGTGGATATCGTTATTTTCTCACCTTCACAGATGACTTAAGTAGATATGGGTATATTTAATTAATGAAACACAAGTCTGAAACGTATGAAAAGTTCAAGCAATTTCAGAGTGAAGTTGAGAATCATCATAGCAAGAAGATTAAATTCCTGCGATCTGATCGAGGAGGTGAGTATCTGAGTTATGAGTTTGGCAGTCACTTAAGACAATGTGGAATTGTTTTACAGTTGACATTGCCTGGAACACCACAGCGTAATGGTGTGTCCGAACGTTGTAATCGAACCTTATTAGATATGGTGCAATCTATGATGTCTCTTGCTGATTTGCCACTATCGTTTTGGGGTTATGCATTGGAGACAACTGCATTCACTTTAAATAGGGCACCATCAAAATCCGTTGAGACGACGCCATATGAACTATGGTTTGGCAAGAGGCCAAAGTTGTCATTTCTTAAAGTTTGGGGATATGATGCTTATGTCAAACTTCAGCCTGAAAAGCTGGAACCCAAAGCGGAGAAATGCGTCTTCATAGGATACCCAAAAGAGACAGTCGGGTATACCTTCTATCTCAGATCCGAAGGCAAAATGTTTGTTGCTAAGAACGAAACATTTCTAGAGAAACAGTTTCTCTCGAAAGAATTGAGTGGCAGGAAAATAGAGCTTGATGAGGTTATTAAACCTTTACTTCAACCAGAAAGTAGCGCAGCACACAAAGATGTTTCTGTAGAGCCTACGATAGTTGAAGAGGTAGTTAATGATGATGATCATGAAGCTTCGAATCAAGTTACTATTGCACCTCATAGGTCGACAAGGGCACGTACTGCTCCTGAGTGCTACGGCAACCCTGTCTTGGAGGTCATGTTGTTGGACAACAATGAGCCTACAAGCTATGGAGGAGCGATGATGGGCCCGGATTCCAAGAAATAGTTAGAGGCCATGAAATCCGTGATGGGATCCATGTATGAAAACAAAGTGTGGACTTTGGAAGTATTACCTAAAGGGCGAAAGGCCATTCAGAACAAATGGATCTTTAAGAAGAAGACGGACGCGGACGGTAATGTCACCGTCCATAAAGCTTGACTTGTGGCAAAGGGTTTTTCACAAGTTCAAGGAGTTAACTACGATGAGACCTTCTCACCCGTAGCGATGCTGAAGTCCGTCAGAATCATGTTAGCAATAGCTGCTTATTTCGACTATGAAATTTGGCAGATGGATGTCAAAACAGCATTCCTCAATGGTTTTCTTGAGGAAGAGTTGTATATGATGTAACCATAAGGTTTTGTTGCTCCAGAGAATGCTGACAAAGTTTGCAAACTCCAGCAATCCATTTATGGGATGGTGCAAGCATCTCGGAACTAGAATAAGCGCTTTGATGAGGTGATGAAAGTGTTTGAGTTTATACAAGTTTATGGAGAAGCTTGTATTTAAAAGAAAGTGAGTGGGAGCTCTATAGTGTTTCTAGTGTTATATGTGGATGACATATTGCTAATTGGAAACAATATAGAAATGCTGGAAAGCATGAAGGAATATTTGAACAAGAGTTTTTCAATGAAGGACCTAGGAGAAGAGGCTTTGATATTAGGCATTAAGATCTATAGAGATAGATCGAGACGCTTAATAGAACTTTCATAGAGCACATACCTTGATAAAGTTTTGAAGAAGTTCAAAATGGATCAGTCCAAGAAGGGGTTCTTGCCTGCGTTACAAGGTGTGAAGTTGAGTAAGACTCAATGCCCAGTGACTGCAGAGGATAGAAAAAAGATGAGTGTCATTCCCTATGCTACAGCCATAGGCTCTATGATGTATGCAATGCTGTGCACAAGACCCGATGTCAGCCTTGCCAAAAGTATGTCCGGAAGGTTTCAAAGTGATCCTGGAATGGAGCATTGGGAGGCGGTCAAGAATATCCTGAAGTACCTGAACAGGACTGAGGAAATGTTTCTCGTTTATGGAGGTGATGAAGAGATCGTCGTAAAGGGTTTCGTCGATGCAAGCTTTGACACTGATCCGGATGACTCTAAGTCACAAACCGGATACGTATTTATTCTCAACGGGGGGCGATAAGCCGGTGCAGTTCGAAGCAAAGCATGGTAGCCGATTCTACATGCGAAGCGGAGTACATCGCAGCCTTGGAGGCAGCAAAGGAAGGTGTCTGGATGAAGCAATTCATGACAGATCTTGGAGTAGTGCCTAGTGCACTGAATCCAATGAACCTATTCTGTGACAACACTGGTGCCATTGCTCTGGCCAAGGAACCAAGGTTTCACAAGAGGACCAGACACATAAAGTGACGCTTCAACTCCATCCGTGATTACATCGAGGATAAGGACATAAATATTTTCAAAGTGCAGACAGATCTAAATGTTGCAGACCCATTGACTAAACCTCTTCCAAGGTCTAAACATGATCAACACCAGAACTGCATGGGTGTTCGATTCATTACAATGTAAATCACATAGTGATGTGAACTAGATTATTGACTCTAGTGCAAGTGGGAGACTGTTGGAAATATGCCCTAGAGGCAATAAATAAAGTGTTTATTATTATATTTCCTTGTTCATGATACTTATTTATTATCCATGCTATAATTGTATTGATTGGAAACACATTACATGTGTGGGTAAATAGACAACACTTGGTCCCTAGTATGCCTCTAGTGAACTAGCTCGTTAATCAAAGATGGTCAAGGTTTCCTAGCCATTGACATGTGATGTCATTTGATAATGGGACCACATCATTAGAAGAATTATGTGATGGACAAGACCCAAACTACACACGTAGCATATGATCGTGTCAGTTTATTGCTACTGTTTTCTTCATGTCAAGTATATGTTCCTATGACCATGAGATCATGCAAATCACGGACACTGGAGGAGTGCCTTGTGTGTATCAAACGTCGCAACATAACTGGGTGACTACAAAGGTGCATTACAGGTATCTCCGAGGGTGTCTGTTGAGTTGGCATGGATCAAGACTGGGATTTGTTACTCCGTGTGACGGAGAGGTATCTCAGGGCCGACTCAGTAATACAACATCACAATAAAGCCTTGCAAGCAATGTGGCTAAGTGTTAGTCACGGGATCTTGTATTATGGAACGAGTAAAGAGACTTGCTGGTAATGAGGTTGAACTAGGTATACAAATACCAACGATCAAATCTCGGGCAAGTAACATACAGAAGAACAAAGGGAACATCATACGGGATTAACTGAATCCTTGACATAGAGGTTCGACCGATAAAGATCTTCGTTAATATGTAGGAAGCAATATGGGCATCCAGGTCCCGCTATTGGTTATTGACCGTAGAGGTGTCTTGGTCATGTCTACATAGTTCACGAACCCGGAGGGTCTGCACACTTAAGGTTTGGTGACGTTTCGGTAGTATACAGTTATGCATGGTGGTGACCGAAGGTTGTTCGGAGTCCCAGATGAGATTCCGGACGTCACGAGGAGCTCCGGAATGGTCCGGAGGTAAAGATTAATATATAGGAAGACCTATTTTGGTCGCCGAAAAAGTTCGGGCTCATCGGTAGTGTACCGGGAGTGCCGGGAGTGCACCAGGGGACCATCGGGAGGGGCATTTCGGCCCAAGAGGCTACATGGGCTTTGGGAAGGTGAATACCAGCCCTTAGTGGGCTGGCGGAAGTCCCACACAAGGCCCATGCGGCTGGGAAGAAAAGCCCAAAAGGGAAAAGGTGGAAAAAGGCAAAAAGGAACAAATAAGGAAGGAGTCCTAATCCTACTAGGAGTGGAGGAGGTGGACTCCTCCCTCCTTGGTTCGGCCGAAGCCTAGGGATGGCCCCTTGAGGGACAAGACTCCTCCTCCCCTCCTCCTGTATATACTAGTGGCTTTGAGGGTTTTTGCACAGAATTTTCTGCCACGTGCTGCCCTCTTCTCCAGTGCATAGTTTCTCCTCTAGATCGGTTTTCTACAATGCTTAGGCGAAGCCCTGCCGGAACAGCTCCACCACCATCGCCGGAGCGCCGTCATGTTTCCGGAGAACTCTTCCACCTCTCCGCCACCTCTTGCTGGATCAATAAGGTGGAGATCATCATCAAGCCATACGTGTGCTGAACGCGGAGGTGTCGTCCGTTCGGTACTAGATCGGGACGGATCGTGATTGGATAGCGGGACGCTCGGTGATTTGGATCGCGAAGACGTTCAACTACATCAACCGCATTTCTTAACGCTTCCCGCTTAGCGATCTACAAGGGTATGTGGATCCACTCTCCCTCTCGTAGATGCTCATCACCATGGATAGGTCTTGCATGAACGTAGGAATTTTTTTGTTTCCCATGCAACGTTCCCCAACGATGGGGAACTAGGGGAGTGGACAACGCAGTATTTTTTGTAATTCAACAGAAGGTGTCCGATTTAAGTTTGAGAACGTAAAAATATTCTCATTGATATGATATTTAACAGGACCGAATGGTAGGTAAAATTAAGGTTTACCACCAAGTTTGAGATTTGTTGAGGAAATTTGCCAATGTAACTTTGGCAAACCCTAGAAATCAATAGGAATAGGTTTCTATAGATCGGTTCATGCTAAGACATTCTCCTTGATGCTCCACTTGCTATGATGGCATAATTTGGTGACTAGATAATGCCTAAAAAGTTTGGGACCAATTGGGGAAACTTGACAATGCAATCATTCCCAATTTTTGAAATCAACACAAAGGGGTTTGGGGGGATTTGGGCAGATGAATATGTTCTCCTTGATGCACCACTTGGTGTGGATGCATTATTGGAGTGTTAGATCACGTCCACAAAGTTTGAGCTTAAGGGGAGACAGTTGGCAATGTAGAGTTGCTCAAATTTGGATCTAGACAGAGATGGTTTTGGGATGTATTGGTGAACCAAATCAATTTTTTTGGCTTGAGGTGATACTTGGAAAGATGATCACATCTGTCGTGACTATGCTTGAATTTTTATAGATTTATTTGAGAATATTTATTATAGAAATATTTCAAATGCTTGAAATAGGCAGAAATGGTTTTGAAGGGTTTTGTCCAATATTTTTCACTTGACCATGTGTTTAGACTCTTATATATGGACAATATATGTCCACTGAGTTTTCCTAAATTTTCTCACATATTTTGAAAGCATAAAAATATTTTTCCTCATAAAAGATCATCTGTGGCCTTATGACAAATCCTTTAAATAAAATAATAAAATAATCATTAAAAATAATATTTTGTGGTTTTGAGAAGTTATATGTATAGCAGGTTCCAAATATACCCTTTGGTAAAAAATATTCCACCTAATTTGAGGACTTGTAGTACAAACCTCAATTCAGGGGGTTTTGAGAACCTAAATTGGATAAATGCATTTTGTCCAAAATAAGATTTGATAAAAATAGTTTTAGGTTCTATACACATGGTATGATGATTGGACGAGAGTTTAGATCAAGGAAAGATTCTTGATGGTAGGTGGGAGTTTTATGATTATAGAGCACTAGCAAGCAATCGAACAAGCAAGCAAATGGCACAGCAGTCAAACATTCATAGGCACTCAAAAAGTTTAAATTGGCCCTAATTTTTGAGTCATGCTACTTAGTCATGAGGTAAAACATAGGGTGTGACAGACCTACCCCCTTACAAGAATCTCGTCCCTAAGATTCCTAGGATAGGCATAGAAGAATGGCTTGGAATTTACAAGTAAGGTGGTCTTCACATTCCATATGCTCCTTCTCCACGCGTGATTGTACTTATGGATCTTGAAGTGCCTAATGATATGTCTTTGAGTGCATTGTTGACTTTGTCTAAGCGTGAATGGGGTTCTTGCAATATGCTAGGCTTGCCTAAGGGTCAAGGGTTTGGCAAACAAGGTTCTAGCAAAGGTCTGGCTTGCATGTGCATTCCAAAGTCGGAATACATGGCAAGATAATGTGTCTGCATGCTGGTCATGGGGTTGTTCATGCTAGTTAGTGATGTCTAGATGTCTGTCTCCAGTCTACATGGGTCAAGGTCTGGGCATAGTTTCCTAGTGACGGGGAATCGTCGACTTTGTTGGAGCAGTTGATCTTCTGGTGCTTGTGGATCTTCAATTGTAAGGACGTCGAAGTCTGTTGGCGTAGGCTTCTCGTTGACGGAGAAGTACTTATCTTAAGGTAGGAGGTCTTAAGTCATAAGTGGTCTTCATCCCTATGGGTGTTGAAGCGCGTCATCGTAGGCTTCACGTCGAGAACTTCTGTTTGAAAAAGTTTTCCAGGTATGTTCTTCATCCATATTTGACTAGTTGTCTTCGTCGTTACAGACGCACGTTTCTGGTAGGCCTCTGAGTGTTTGGTCTACTGGCCTCTTTGTAGCCATTGTGGGAAGGCCTGGGCTGAGTCTCGTCCCTAGGACTATGCTTAGAGACGTAAAATTGTTCCTACTTTCTAGGAAAAAATTTAAGGGGTCCTTGGACGAGCTAGCTACCCGAAAGTTTGGACCAGCCATCCAATCCCTAGGGTCTGATGCTTGGCAAGCAGGTGAACTACCTTTGAAATGTGTTTCACCATGATCTAGTCAGGGTTTACGTCCTAGATTGGACCAAAAAGGGGCTAATAATGAAGTCATGACAGTCGTCCCACTCCGTTCCAGGCATCTGAAGGGAGTAGGGACGTCATGTCCATCGTAAACCATCAAAGTGGTGGAGTGAGGGTTTTATGAACTTCTCAGTCCCTTCCTGGTCAGGAACTGATAGATGACTAGTTAAAACAAGGGGCTCTATAATCCTCTTGATGTGCAAGGGCTTCATCGTGCTTGGACATCGATGCTTCTTGGTATAGTCTAATTGATGTAGTCGGCAAAGGGGTGGTGGTTGGCTTCTCTTGCTTCATTTTCTCGTTCATCATGGCTTTGCAACCGTAGTGGTTCTTCACCTTGCTTGGGCAACAAGGTCTTCTTCTGTAGGGAGGGTGCGTCAAGGAGTCCAAATTTTTCAAGGTGAACTCTTATGCTCAAGAGGCATGGTAATTGGTGTTCCTTGGGCTGGTCCAAACAGGACTAAGATGTTCCTTATCTTATTGGGTAAATAAGTATGTCATCCTGGTGGGTAACAACCTATTCCCCCAAGTATCAAATAAACACATCGCTCGTGGGATGCGTGAGAGCAGTGGGCATTTTCTACGGATGGTCACTAGTTCGGGGGTTCGTGATCAAACGCAATCTAGTTCTTCGTGTCCACCTTCCTTATGAATAGGATTGGTGGTGGACGAGGTGGAGTATTGGCCATAGTTTAATGTCTTAAAGCTAGGGCCTATGGTCATACTCCGACCGTGTTACGGCACAGTGAAACTTAGGGGGTTTCAAGGAGCTTAGGATGTGAGTGAACGCATATCATCTTATCCTTTAGCACACTTCTTAGATGCCAATAGTCCTTCCTATTACTCCAGACAAAATCATTGTATATCATCAAAGGTATCATCTCATATAAGTCACTCAACACTACACATGCTACACTTATCTCCGTGGCTTTAAGAGAAGGACGACCAATACTCTCGTGCATACTCTATAACCATTCATCTAGATCCCTATGTAAAAAATCCTCGGGATATCATAAAAGTTGCGAAGCTTGCACAAGACATTACAAATTCAAGTGCTCAGCTAATATATCCAAGATCTAATGTGTTGCATCTCCATGCTATGGAAACACGTAATATACACATCCAAGATCTTGTTTCCTTTCTATGAATCCAATTAACCGATCCATGAATACAATCCACTATTACATGACCTATTATTGCTACAAATCAAATACCAGTGTCGTCCCATATATCTCCAGATTTCCCGAATCCACAAATTCCGAAGGAACTATCTCATCACAGTATATCCACGAACTCCCAATATCATGACCAACTAAACTCCAAGGTTGTAACAGCCAGGGACCGACGCTCCAGAAGATTCCAGAAGATTCCCCTTTTATTTCCATTCTTGTCATGTGTTTCGTTTATGTGTTGCATTCATCATCGCATCATTCGCATCATCTGCATTGCATCGTCACCTGTTTTCAAAAGCTTGCATCCGTTCGTACTTGTCGATTCTCTGTGTTCTTGCGTTGCCCGTTTCGAGCCCAACCACACATGCACGCGCCCACTACATCATTTAAAATAAAACCGTTTTTAAGTGCGCGCAAAAATATTCTCGGTTTGAGTTCAAACTTGGCGTGCGGTCTTATTATATTGTAGGTAGACCGCCTGTCGAATTTCGTCACGTTCCGAGTTTGTTTGATACCCCGCCAGTCAGTCATAGCAGTGCGGTCATCGGTAATCGTTGGACGTTTGCCGGTGTTTTAAAAACCTTCTTGTCACGGGACGCAAACTTCCCTCTATTCCCCTCCTAGCCCCTCTGCACAGACGTCGTAGCCCCTCTCCGCTTCTGGTCCGTCGAGTCGACACCCGACGGTCCGAAAACGGACAGAGACTGTCATCCCTAGCCCCTAAAGCTATATATAGACCTCTCCCCTTCCTAATTGGGCAGGCAACCCTAATCCCCCTCATTCCCCATGCCAAACCCTAGCTTCTCCCTCCTCTAGCCGTCAGGCCCGCCCGAGCCCATCTGAGCCCGGGGAAGCCCATCTGGGCCCGTTCCCGAGCTCCTCTCGTGCTCCCATGGTAGCTCCCATGGTGCCATGCCCGTGCTCCTGTGGATCCCGCGCCGTCCTGCCGAACCTCATCGCCGGAGCCACGTCGGGACCTCGCCGGACCAGCCTCTCCTTCCTTTCTCCCCTTCCTCTCCTCTCCCCCTCTCACCCCGCCGGCTTCTCTGCCTGTGCAGGTTGCCGCCGCCGCTCGAGCTCGCCCCCCCCCTCCAAGCCACCGGCGGCCAACCTCCGGCCAGATCTGGCCCGCTGCCGCCGGATCCACCTCCTCCGGTAGCCCCGAGGCCTCGCCATGGCCAGCCCCGCCGTCGCCCAGCCGCCCCTCGCCGTCGTCCTCCTCGTGCCCGCTCGGGACCGGGCGAGCGCGAGAGCCCCGCTCCCGTTGACCGAGCCCCACTCGCTCGTGCGCTCCACGTGGGCCTCGCCTCGGCCTCCCAGGCCTAGCCAGCCAGCCGGCCTAGGGTGAGCCCAGCTCCCCCCTCCTGCATTTTCTTTTGTTTTTATTAACGTGTAGGCCCAATTGCATTTTAAAAACAGCTATATATAATTAACCGTTCATCATAATTGAATATTTTGAACATGTAAAATGTTTAGAGAAATACGTAGATTAATAATATGTCATTTGCATCCCTGCTAAAAATATTTAACATGTCATTTTGCATATTATCCATTAATTGCATTGTCATAATTATTTAACCGTGCATCGGAATTAATCCATCCATATATTAAAAATGTCCATATCATCGGCATCGTATTTTCATGCATGATAAAAATATTGGCATGATGTTTGCATTTTAGTTGCATATATGACTTGATATTAGATGATTATGCCATATGATTACATAATTAATTGTGATTAATTTCCTACATGAACCTATGCATATTATATATGTTTTCGTTGTAGAAAAATCCATGTGATTTAGCTGTGCATTTAGTTTTGTCATTTGAGAATTTTGTGTGCATGTCATTTATGCCATGTAGCCCTTTTGTCATTTTGGTGGGATTTAATCCGTGCATGATATTAATTAAGTTTCAACATGAGAAACGCTCTTTGATATGTGTCCTAGCCCATGGACATTTTGCTTGTCATAGAAACGCATGTTTAGGTGTTACTTTGTTGCTGTCAACTTGCTATAAAATTCTGTTGTGTTGAGGGTCCAAAATATTTATAATTCTGGAATCTGTTATATTTTGGTTGTTGTCTTGACATGTGACTTGCTAGTGATCTAGAACTCTTTTGTGGTAGGTGTACTGGAGTTATTTGTTGTTGATATTGTCTTTTAGTATGCTGTTAAGTTTCATGCCATTTTATGCCCTGTAGCATATAGTTTCACTGTTGTCAATATGCCTTCGTGATAAAACTGCACTGTCAAAACTGCTATTTTCACCAAGTCTAAAACTGTTTTCAAGTAGCCATCTTGTGAGCTTCCTACCAAGTGATCCATGCATGTTTTGATTATGATTTGTGAAGATGAAATGAAGTGGATGTTGCATACTAATGCCCCGTGCTTAGTTTCTGCATTTTAGAATAGTGTAACTTGTTGTTTTCATGTGTGTAAAATGCTATCTTGCTGTTTTTGGCAGATTTCAACTAAAACTTGTTTTGTTGATTATGGTTGAACCGTAGCTCCGTTTTGAACATGTTGCATATGAAACTTGAATAGAATATCATGTAGTTTCATAATAACTTGCTGCATTCATGATTTGGAATGTTTGTGATTATATTTTCCCTGCATTTGCATTCATGACATGTGCATCTTGTTTTGCTCATATCATTTAGACCGTAGCTCCGTTTGAGATGTTCCATATATGTAAATCGGCTAGAATGACGTGTAAAATAACATGGTGACATCTATTTCCCTGTTTAACAAATATAAAATATGATTAGTTCAGATCTGGACCAATTTCGAAATTAACATGTGGGGTCATTTTGGAAGCGCTATAAGTTGTTTCCGACCTCATTTAAGATGCCTAGATAGATAGTTTGATTATGCTTCACCTATTGCCATGTTTAAAAACATTTAATATTGTCGTGTACCTAACAAGAGTGAACTAAATAATTCGAACATGGAGTTTCGTCAATATGCAACTCGTTGCATATTGAGCTTCACTTAATGTGTAGTATTTGATTGTTGTGAATTCTCATGCATTGCATATTAAACCGGACATGCAGCATATTGTTGTGAATTGTCACGCATATGTTGTGGTGTATCTTGTGTTGATTTTTTTGTTTCGGATTGCTTCTTCTCGATAGACTTCCGAAAGCGTTCGGAGTGTGAGGATTCGTTCGACTACGTTGGCTCGTCTTCTTCATGGACTCGATCTTCTTCCGTGCGGGATCTCAGGCAAGATGACACATTTCCCTGGATATCACTACTATCATTGCTATGCTAGTTGTCTCGCTTTTATCGTTATGTCTCGCTACCTACCACCGGTTTGTCAAGCCTCCCAACATTGCCATGAAAAGCCTCCAACCCCGCCACATCCCAGCAAAGCTTTGTTTGGGTATGTTACCGCTTGCTCAGCCCTTCTTATGGCGTTTCTAGCTACAGGTGCATTGCTGCCATGTGTCAACATGGACTTTCTTTTGTTATATCACAATATTGCTGCTATTTAATTTAATGCACATATACACTTGGTAAAGGGTGGAAGGCTTGGCCTTTTGCTCGGTGTTTTGTTCCACTCTTGCCGCCCTAGTTACTTGTGAACCGATGTTATGTTCCATAAATGAGCGCTCCTAACATGCTCGGAGTTGTTATGGGGACCCCATTGATTTTCGGGTTAGAATAAAGCTTGTATGGCAAGGCCCAACATTGGTACTACATTTGCCTAATAACTAATGAACTTGCATAGGGGCTTTCCGCATCCCGTGGATAATTAATCAACAACCCGGGCCAGTGCTCCTCATGAGTGTTGGTCCAAACTGGAGCACCGTGCGGGGCCAACCCAGGGCAACTCGGGAGATTTCTATCAGGCCACCGTGCGCTTCTCTTATCCGTCGTGTCCTCAGAACGAGATACTGGGCTCCTATTGGGATTGTCGACACATCGGGAGGCCTTGCTGGATTTGTTTTACCTTTCTCGAACATCTTAAGAGAGGAACTCAGATTTTCCTCGGGCTATCTCGAGGTGTCGGATTTCCTTTAGAATTTCCTAGGATGATCACGAGATCCGTGGTTGAGGTTATTCCCGCTGCGTGTGGTTAATTTATGATGGATGAGTTGGAGCACCCCTGCAGGGTTAAACTTTTCGAGAAGTCGTGCCCGCGGTTATGTGGCAAACTTGCATACTTTGTTTAACGCCCGGTCATAGAAAACTTGAAGTAAACTCTAATAAAATACACCAACTATGTGCGTAACCGTGATTGTCTCTTCTCGTGAGTCCTTATCCGAAAGAGAACATGGTGGGGTTATGTTTGACGTAAGTAGGTGTTCAAGATCAGTTAGTGATCATTACTAGTTCACGACCGTTATGCGGAGACCATCATACCTTACTTTTTGTACTCGTAAGTTAGCCACTCAATTAAATGCTTAGTCTCTTGTTGTAGCCTCACCACTAGGATGGGTTGATTTGATTTGACGTGAGCGCATTGCTTGATTTGATTTGGAGTTCTTCTTCTTCATCAATCTAGGATGGGTTCCAAGCGCCAGCCTGGAATAGCAAGGATGGATGTCATTTTATCGTTTGATTTCGTCTGTAGTCGTACCTTGCTCTTCTGTATTATGTTTGAGTATGTTGTTGTATTGATGTGGCTCTGATGTAGCTTGTGGCGAGTGTAAGCCAATTCCATATACTCATCTCTTCTGTACATGTACATGTAATGATATCCATTCTTGCGAACGCATCGGGATGCGCTTCTATCCACGTTGAGGCCCTCGTGCCGAAATTAGGATAGGACCGCATCTTGGGCGTGACAAAGATCGAGCTTATATAGATCCCTAAATCATCCCTAACATCATCTGATTCCTTTTACTTATCATCCACCGAGGAACATGGTATCATGGTCAATATCATTGGACTAATTCCAAAGTACTCCGAACCATGTGGTTTAATCGATCTCGAGCACCTATTATAATCACCTATTTAAATCCAAGGTTTACATCTAGTAAGAATTCTCTACTAGTTACTCCAGTCACCAACATATCACCATCAATCCAATATCAACATTACTTGCCAAAGTCAAGTCATTAATCCACCAAGAATTTCAGCTTGTGATCATATTCGTCCTACTAATCCAATTTGTTCAAGGGACAAGTAAGTTACGATACTCTATCAATCTTAATCCACAAAGCTCGTCTATCAACATAGAGTTTCGTAATCCATCAAAGGGGGTCTCAACTACTTCCTCAAGATATCTCTTACAGCCTCATCAAATCATTAGCTTACTAGTTACGTATCCTCGGAACAATCTTCCCTATGGCATCATAGTTCAAGTGCTGGCTTAGGGATGTAATGTGTCTGTTCACTGTGATCACTAGTCTCATTATGAACCAGTGCTAAGAAAGGGTTATTGATGCTCATCAGGTGATCTAGTAAATCTGTGCATTAAACATGTGATCAGAGGTTTGATCTGTGGGAGCTTGAGATGTGCTGGTTGGTCTAGGGAGGGGTTTCCAATCTTCAGGGAAAAGCATAATTCTATGGGGTTGCATCTAGTTGAGTACGTTGTAGTCGAAGTCTTCAGCGCTAGCTGTCCGTCAAGGTGGATCCTTGGTGCATCTTGTCTTGCCGGTCTTCTGATGACGAGAGGGGGGAGAGGGAAAGTAGCATAGAGAGGAGTGCCTAAGGGGGTGGTATAGTGCAAGTGCAATCAAACAAGTGCCGAAAAGGCCAAACATAACATTAAGGTAAGGTAGGTGATATCATTGCGTACTAGTTTCCTAGGGCAAAAGTGTGACTTACACCAAATCATAAACAAGCAACACCCATCATGGTTCTATCAGAACCATCATACGGACTCGACTTCGCATGGGGGATACATGACTCATCCCTACCCTAGCGGTTCTCGGACTCAGTAATCATGCTTGCTTCGTGTCTCGGAGAGGAGTCCGCTTAGTCTTCTGGATCTTCTTCAGGTGTCGCTTTGCCTTTCGTTGTTGTTCTTTGAAATGATCTTGGTTGCGCCTGAAGAGTCCTTGACGACTTCGGGTCTATTGAGTTGACAACGAAGGTGATGCTTCACGACTGTTGTGTACAGGGTCTTCTGGTGTCTTTGTAATCGTGACAATGCCTCCTTGTCTTCTGAGATGTCGAGGGTTCTAGGGAAGCAATCCTTTATGCAATGACATTGACAAGGCGTGGTCGAGTTGTATCTTGCCATTAATGTTGACGATATCATCGGCACCAAGAGTTGGGGATGATGAGAACCATTTTCCTACTCACTATAGCGAGGCGGACCAAATGGCGAGGTTCTCATCCACCGGTGGTTACCGACACAACAACGGAAATGGCAGGATTGCTCTATTAGTCATGCATATAATTATCTTGCATATCTTATAGCCTAGTCATCATAGACCAAGGTGGCATAATCTTGGGAATGTGTCGAGGGTGTCACCATCTTCTTAGTTTTGATGTCTTCATCCCTCGAGAAGGTATCTTCTCGTCATGGTGTCATCAAACTTGTGTGAATGTTTGGCAAGGTAGCTCCCTTCCAGGTTTCCCATGAGGATCTTAAGGAATCCAGTGGTCAGGGGCAAAGGGGTAGTAGTGACCGTTTGCAAAGTGTTGAAAAGCAGATGAGGAGAGCTAAGAGGAAAATGGTGGAAATTTTGAGGCAAAAGCCTTTGCTTCCTTTGAGAATTATAGTGTCTTTGTTAGTAATTTTTTAAGGTTTTGCAAAATAGTTTTGTCCTAACTAACGTCCATGCTAACTAAGAGCTTCCTACAGTCAAGATGGCTTTGATACCAGCTCTGTGGGGACCCTGACTCATAAGTCGTGATCATCGAATGTACGTGCACAATGATCCCAAAGATCAATGCTCACTGAACATATAGAAACTAAATAACAAGAGTCTTACATCCATTAAATAACATTTGTACTCAAATATGGCCTTTATAGCCAAGCCTTCAAAAACTCGCAGCGGAAATCTTCAACAATAGCGTGAACCCAAGCCATGTGCCTTAACCCTACGGGCATTCTGACTGGGAAGCATCCTATCTTGCATGTCCATCACCAAGATAATCTTCATCATAACCTAGTCTTTCATGTCGGGCCAATAAAATAACCAGCGGCAAGCCAATGAGTACTTTGAATGTACTCGCTAGCAACCCATGTTTGGAACAAGGTTCAACACAGCATGATATAGCACTAAGTAAGTAATTTTGTAAAAACCTAATTTTCAGTAAAGTGACATGATCAACTAACTTATGTAAGCATGCATCAACGGTTCGCACATATCCATATGACCAAGTTATAGATATCATCTTAAGCAAGGTGTTGAACGACTCATGTTCAATCATCACATCAAGTCATCTGACTTAACTCTACTATCATCTGTATGTCATCCACACACACTCATACAAGTTTAGTGGACACTGGATGTAGCACAAGAGAAGTCATCCAACTATCCTTGATCGTGGACACGGCTATTTGAATAGTTTTACACTCTACAAAGGTTGCACACTTTACCCACAAGACTTCGGGAACTTTCGTGTCATCCACGACTCGCGGTATATTTCATACCCAAGGTAACCACCCGAAAAATGCATTTCCCCTGGCGATACTAAACAAAAATTCCACTCGTTGGTGCCATACCTCATGAAATAAATCACATGTATCATCCATTAGGCCACGCAACAGTATGCCCGGTGCATGTAAAGACAGAGCATGGTCGCCCTACCAGGCATGACCCCGTATTGAGAGTGACCACGTCACTCACACCACTAGTAATGCGGGCTCTCTCTCAGGACCAACCAAAGAAATCAACAAATCCCCTTCCCATATAGTGGTAGAGTGGTTGTACATGTATGGTTGGAATAACGGTCGGAACTTACACCAATCCATTTTCAAAAACCACACAAATTCACTTGCTCCGTTACACCACTTCTTTATCAAGTGGTTACCTAGCTCATCATCATCTCCCTCGGGCAGTAGTGGCACCCGATGGGGTTTTTCGAGAAGTCTTTGATATCATTTTTGTTTCCATCGCCATGCATATTCTCGTCCCACTTTGCATAGAATCTACTAAGCATCCTATCTACTCCCAGCATGATGCAAGTATCAACAAGAAAGTATCAGAGGAATCCCACCGAAGGGGGGGCACCGTATTAAGATGATCAACATCATGAAATAAAGTTCTATATTCCATGCATTAAAAGGGTTTCATAGTCATGGTCAAAGGATTCTTGCCTAGCTCAGCAAAGTCTTCGAGGTTTTCACACGCTTCTCGTCCAGTCCAAGCACCTCATCTACTTTGTCAACTATCGCCGGAAACAACTTCAATAAGCAACACAACAAGCAAAGCAATAAAGCGCTCTGTAAATAGGAGTTTTATTTTCTTGGACACCTCTGTTCACAAGAAAAACAACCAAGGAGATTTCATTGGATGTGGATCAAGGGGGATTTTTGAACGATGGAAATGAAGGAAATGATGATCCTATAACAAATATACAGAAAAATATTTTTGTAAAAACAAGTGGATGGACCCAAAAAATAGGGCATGATTTTATAAACATGTGGGAAGTGATTTCACTGGATTTGGAGTTGGCATGATTTTCCTAGGGATTTTCAAAGTGAGCCATATATGAAGAAAGGGTCCAACATTTGTCATAGCAGAATAAGTGTAAGGAAAAATGTTCAGCTCCTACGACATGATTTTGGATACACCTAGGAACTTGAATCACTCCATTTGGGGTTACAATGAATTCTCTAGGGAATTTACTAGGTGGATATCAATAGTTCAAATTTGAATTCAAATTTGAACAGGGCAGAAACTTGTTCAGAAAAAAATTATGGAAGTTTCCCCCAAATGATTCATGGCATTTTTAGGAAACTATAGATATTTGAATCATCAAATTTCGAGTTTCCTAGAATATAATATGGATTATATTGATTCATGATACGTCTCAAGTGTATCTATAATTTATGAAGTATTCATGCCATGTTTACAATAATTCTATATGATTTTGGTATGATTTTATTAGAACTAACCCGGTCTGACGATGTTTTCACTAGAACTACCACAGTGTCGTTTTTTGTGTAGAAATAGAAGTTCTCAGAATGGGCTAAAAATTTTGTATGCTTTTCTGGACGAAAAGAGACCCCCGAAGCATTGGATCTGGGCCTGAGGAGCCATGAGGAGGTGACAAGCCTGCTAGGCGCGACCACCCCTAGCCCACTAGCAGCAGGCTTGTCACCGCCTCGTAACACCTCTTGACATGAGATCGACGCCAAAAATTCCAATAAATATAGAAACCTCCGAAAAGAAATCTAGATCAGGAATTCCACCGCCGCACACCTCCAAAGCCACGAAAAAGCAATCTTGGCCCTCTCCGGCACTCTGCCGGAGGGGGTCACCATCACCGGAGGCCATCTTCGTCGTCCGGAGGGGCCATCAACACCATGGAGGCCAAGGACCAGAGGGAGAACCTCTCCCCATAGAGGGAGGAGGCTATGGAGGCGGAAGCACAAGGGGGAGACACTCTCCCCTCTCTCCCGGTGGTGCCGGAGTGCCACCGAGGGAACCATCGCCACGGTGATCGTCTTCATCAACATCAACTTCTTCATCACCATCCTCATCTCCTTTTAGCGGTCCACTCTCCCGCACCCCACTATAATCCCCTACTTGGACATGGTGCTTTATGCCACATATGATGATCCAATGATGTGTTGCCATCCTATGATGTTTTGAGTACATTTCTTTTGTCCTTTGGGTTAATTGATGATCTAGATTGGTTTGAGTTGTATGTTTATTTTGGTGTTGTGCTATGGTGCCTTCTATGCCGCGCACACGTGAAGGATTTCCGCTATAGGGTGTTGTAGTATGTTCATGATTCACTTATAGTGGTTTGCTTGAGTGGCAAAAGCATAAACCCGAGTAAGGGGGTTGTTGCATATGCGATAAAGGGGACTTGATGTTTTAATGCTATGGCTAGGTTTTACCTGAATGATCTTTAGTTCTTGTGGATGCTTGCTAGAGTTCCAATCATAAGTGCATATGATCCAAGTAGAGAAAGTATGTTAGCTTATGCCTCTCCCTAATACAAAATTGCAATAATGATTTCCGATCTTGTTACCAATTGCCTAGGATAATTCTGCAAACCGACTCATCAGTATTCCACACTCGCTATTTGTAATATATTGTAATATTATGTTAATAGCACCTATTTTCATATATTAATTCTCTGTTATCATGCAAAGCTATCCTCTTCTCGTTTCTAGGTGGAACCAAACTTTTAGTGCATGTAGAGTCGTATTAGTGGTAGATAGTATTTGAGAGAATATTGACTTAACTTTAGATTCTTGTGGGTTCGACACTCCAAAATTATCAGTTCCACCTTTGGAAATTGCTACGATGATTCCTTGCACTTGGGGATTATCCAGCTCTTTTCTGGCGCCGTTGGTGGGGAGCAATAGTGTGGGGTTGATATTCTTGTGTGTGCCTGTTTGCTTTGTTCACTATATAGATTTTCTCTTACCTTTTTGATTTCTTTAGTTGTGGAGGAAACAAACTCAAAAATTAGAAAAAATAGAAATATAAAAAGAGTTACTTGCCTCTTATGCCTAAGTTTTTCAAAAAGAGAAGTGATTCGAAGGTTGTGCATTGGAGAAGTGAGCGTCGACCTTGAACACTTGTGTTCATGCTCATATAAACAATGTAGAATTTTTCATGGAAACTTCTGAAAAATAATTATCCCCTTGTATATATCCATTTTATTATAAAAATACTGTGCCAAGATTTGCTTTTAGGATGATTAGATTGCTTGTTTGGTGTGTGCAGTGCAAAAATAGAAACTTTGGCTATAGTGCGTGAATTTACATTTTTTATTGGAACTTCAAAAGTTTCTTCAATTTTTACACAGTACTGCTATGCAATTGTTTTAATTTTTACTAAATTTTCAGAATTGTTTGAGGTACAAAAGTATACGAAGTATCCATATTACTATAGACTATCCTGTTTTTCACAGATTCTAATTTCTATGCATTGTTCTCTTATTTTCATGAATCTATGGGTTGTATCGGGGGATATGAACCATGGTGAAGTTGTGCTACAGTAGATATAATGCTAATATGAATTACGAAGTTCACAAAAGTACTTAAAGTAGTATTTTGCTTTATTATACTAATGGATCTCACGAGGCTTTTGTTAAGTTTTGTGTGAATAAAGTGTTCGAAGATCGAGGAGGTATCGATATAAGAAGAATACGGAGACACAAGATTTCAAGCTTGGGGATGCCAAAGGAACCCCAAGTAAATATTTCAAGGAGACTCAAGCATCTAAGCTTGGCGATGCCCGGGAAGGCATCCCATCTTTATTCTTTACCAATTATCGATATACCTCGATTTTTATTTTGTTCGCATGATATGTGTCCTTAGTGTTTTTCTTTTCCTTTATTCACCCTTCTAGTATGATTTAGTCCTTCCTTGATTTGTAGAATGCTTCATGCGCTTCACTTAAATCTTGTGAGTATGGCTTTATAGAATGCTCTTTGTGATTCACTTAAATCTTTTGAGTATGGATTTATAGAATGCTTCGTATGCTTCACTTATATATTTTGAGATTGGATGTTGTTTAATATATATTAATTGTATAATTCTCTATTAACTTCACTTATGTCTTTTATAGTATGAATAAAATGATCATATGAATTTGGCTTGGAAGAATATCATTGAAATATCAAGCCTAGCTAAAAAGGTATTAAAGAAAAGCGCTTGTTGGGAGACAACCCAACACTTTTACCTTCTGTTTTGATATTTTAAAATGATTAGGCTAATTAAGTAATCATGTTTTGTGCCTTTTATTTCAATAAAGTGCCAAGTAAAGCCTTTGGGATAATGTGGATACTTGCTTGTTTGATTCTATGCAAAAACGGAAAGTTTTGCGTCCAGTATATGAATTATCTGATTTTACTGGAGCGTCAAAAAATTCTATTTTTTTAAGAAACCTTTATATAAAAATTTCCTACGTTGTCCTAAGTTTTCAGAAATTTTAGAGTTAGGTAAGTATGGTGATCATTCAGATCTTTACAGACTGTTCTGTTTTTGACAGATTCCGTTTTGCATGCATAGTTTGCTTGTTTCAAGTTTTCCTATAGCTTATATTGAGTAATATAAATTATGGGAATTATAGAATACATTAGGTTTCATCTGGTAACAATGATGAATCTTGTCTTGACAGCGCCTAAGTGAAAGAATTGTCTTTATTACACTAACCCTTTTCACGAAGTTCTGTTAAGTTTTGTGTGATTGAAGTTTTCAAGTTTTGGGTGAGATACCGATATGAGGAGAATAAGGAGTGTCAAGAAACCAAGATTTTGGATGGGAAAGTCACCCCCAAGGTAATATTCAAGTAATACTAAAGCTTCTAAGCTTGGGGCTGCCCCGGAAGGCATCCCCATTTTTGTCTTCAACACTATCGGTATATCTTACTTGGAGCTATATTTTTTTTCATCACATAATATGAGTTTTGCTTGGATCGTCATTTTATTTTGTTGTTCCCTGTTAGGTGTTATTTATAATCTTGTTTTTCAATAAAAAGTTCCAATAATTGCCATAGGATGCTTGCATTGCATGTTTGATGTATGCTGTGTAAAAAACACAAACTTTTGATGTAGTGTTTGAATTTTCATATTTTAGTGGAACGTGTGAAGTTTATAAAAAATTACAAAGTGTTGTCATATAGATTCCTTAGAATGTCCTAAAGTTTCATAATTTTTAAATTTACATAGGAAAAAGGTTAAATAAATTACTACATACTGCTCTGTTTAGACAGATTGCTGTCGTAGTTTCGTTATCTACTTATCATATAGTTTCCATAGCCTATATTGGTAGATATAAATTGTGGAAATGATAGTATACACTACCTAATGTTTGAAAATTATTTTTCAACTTGTCTTGTCAGTATATGAAGTGTTGATTTGTTCTGATGTGTACTAACCTATCTCACGAGTTCTTTTTGAGTTTTGTGTGGATGAAGTTTTTGAGAATAGGTGAAACCGGGATATGAGAGGATTGAAAAAGATAAAAAAGCTCAAGCTTGGGGATGCCCAAGGCAACCCAAGAAAATATTTCAAGAACACTCAAGTATCTATGTTGGGGATGCTACGCATCCCACCTCTCTTCATCAACAATTATCGGTTAGCCTATGTTGAGCCTAAATACTTATTCGTTCTCATGATGCGTGCAATTCTTGGAGTGCCATTTTATTTTGGTTCATGTTTCAATAAAATAATTGGATCTGAAATTTTTAATAAGATATAGTACTCAAATGTCTATTTAATTAATTGACTATGCATTGATCTTCACTTATATCTTTTTGGACTAGTTTGTCATTCAATCTCATGCTTTCCTTATATCCTATGAGTAGATGGTTGAATGAATTAAATATCATCAATCTGAAATTAAATATGGTTCATATATTTATCCCATGGGGAGTAATGAATTCACTCATAATAAGTATAGGTGGTGAAATTTATTGAAAGTTAGCAAACACCGCATTGGTCACTTGAACAATCCATGAAAGAATATTGAAGGAAGAGAGATTTCACATATAAATATACTATCTTGGACATCTTCTATGATTGTGAATACCCATTAATTATTTTCAAAATTGAGAAAATTAGTTGAAGTTGGACAAGGAAGACAATGTAATGAGTTATGCTTGGGTATATTTGTATAGAAGTTATATTGTTTTGGATCCTCCAACATGTGGTGCTTGCTTCCACCTCATACTAGCCAAAACTTCCGCACCAAGTAGAAATACTACTTGTGCATCCAAACACCCTTAAACCAGTTTTGCCATGAGAGTCCACTATACCTAACTATGGATTTAATAAGATCCTTCAAGTAAGTTGTCATCAGTGCAAAAAGCAATAAAAATTGCTCCTAAATATGTAAGATATTTTATTGTAAGGGAAAATAAGTGTTGTACGAATTTGTGATGGTAAAGAAATAAAAGCAATGGACTGCATAATTAAGGTTGCTATCACAACGGGAAATACAACGTGACGTTCCTTTGCATTAAGAGTTTGCACATCTAAAAACAAAAAGTGCATGACAACCTATGCTTCCCTTTGTGAAGGGCCTATCTTTTACTTTCTAGTACTTACCTTTATACAAGATTCATGGTGATCTTCATCACTTCCTCTATTTAGCCCTTTTTCTCTTGGCAAGCATCATATGGTGGGAAAATATCCAAGAATATATGGCCATCCAAGTATATTTTATCATGAATTATTATTGTTGAAAATTATCTATATGATAAATAAGTTGGGAGGCGAAACTTTAAGCCCCTATCTTTCACTGTGTTCGACGGATGTCATTTGCTCTAAAAATATGCTTTGAGAGTTAACAATCATGTAAGACTATATGATAGTTGAGTATGTGGAATTTGCACAATCAAAGCTCCTATATAGAACCTTCCTGGAAATAAGATTAATTGCAATTGTTTGGTGACTAAAAGCATAGTTTGTTACTTTTCAAGAAACTTTCTAGTTTATACTTTAACATGTGAATAAATTGCTACTTGATCATGAGAATTTTTATGAGATGGGCTACTATTTATCATACATAATGATGTTATAAAAAGTGTTTGGAATTATCATTGATCAAACTTGTGCACTTGCTAGCATTCATACGTCATAAATTATTTCTTTTATCATTTACCTACTCAAGGACAAGCATGAATTAAGCTTGGGGATGTTGATATGTCTCCAACGTATCTATCATTTATGAAGTATTCATGCCATGTTTCCAATAATTCTATATGATTTTGGTATGATTTTATTAGAACTAACCCGGAGTGACGATGTTTTCAGCAGAACTACCATGGTGTCATTTTTTGTGTAGAAATAAAAGTTCTCGGAATGGGTTGAAAATTTAGTATGTTTTTTTCTGGACAACAAGAGACCCCTAAAGCATTGGATCTAGGCCAGAAGAGCAACAAGGAGGCGACAAGCCTACTAGGCACGGCCACCCCCAAGCCCGCTAGCAGCAGGCTTGTCACCGCCTCGTGGCACCTCTTGACATGAGATCGATGCCAAACATTCCTATAAATATAGAAACCTCTGAAAAGAAACCTAGAGAGGGAGATCCGCCCTTGCACACCTCGAGAGCCACGAAAAAGCAATCTTGGCCCTCTCCAGCACCCTGTCGGAGGGGGTCACCATCACTGGAGGCCATCTTAATCGTTCGGAGGGGCCATCAACACCATGGAGGCCAAGGACCAGAAGGAGAACCTCTCCCCACAGAGGGAGGAGGCTATGGAGGAGGAAGGATAAGGGGAGACCCTCTCCCCCTCTCTCTCACGGTGGTGCCGGAGTGCCACCAGGGGAACCATCGCTGCGGTGATCGTCTTCATCAACATCACCTTCTTCATCACCATCCTCATCTCCTTTTAGCATTCCACTCTCTCGCACCCTGCTGTAATCCCCTACTTGAACATGGTTAATTATGCCACATATTATGATCCAATGATGTGTTGCCATCCTATGATGTTTTGAGTAGGTTTATGTTGTCCTTTGGGTTAATTGATGATCTAGATTGGTTTGAGTTGTATGTTTATTTAGTGTTGTCCTATGGTGCCTTCCGTGCCACGCACACGTGAGGGATTCTTGTTGCAGGGTGTTGCAATACGTTCATGATTCACTTATAGTGGGTTGCTTGAGTGACAGAAGCATAAACCAGGGTAAGGGTGTTGTTGCGTATGGGATAAAGGGGACTTGATGTTTTAATGCTATCGTTGAGTTTTACCTTAATGATCTTTAGTAGTTGTGGATGCTTGCTAGAGTTCAAATCATACACTACAGGAATCAGGCACTTTGCCGTCAGCCATCCCGGACGGCAAAGGCATGCATGCGGACGGCAAAAGCTTTGTCGTCTGCCAGCAGACGGCCAACTATCCTGCTGAATAAGACATGGTAAAGGGTGCTTTGTCGTCTGCTGGCAGACGGCAAAGACCTTTGCATCTTTGTCGTCTGCCAGCAGACGGCAAAGGGCATGGACGGCACACGTGGAAACTTAGCTTCATTAAGGGCTTAACGGCATGCTTTGCCGTCCACTGGCAGACAGCAAAGACCTTAGTTCTTTCTCGTCTGCCAGCTGATGGCAAAGCACATGTTTCTTTGCCGGCCTAGGTGGGTTCTTTGTCGTCCGCTGGCAGACGACAAAGAACTAAGGTCTTTGTCGTCTGCCAGCGGATGACAAAGAACCCACCTAGGCCAGCCTAGTACTCCCCCAGGTTGCACAGGTAGCTGCCACATGGCATCTTTGCCGTATGCTAGCTGACGGCAAAGTGGCTATATAGCCCCTTTTTTTCTTAAAATCGTTCAATTTGATAGAATTTCACATATATATCCAACATATCAACAATACAAGTTTCCAACAAGCATACCAAGAATAAGTTTCAACAAGCATATCAAAAATAAATTCCAACAACATATTCAACATACAAGTTTCCAACAACATATCCAACATACAATGGTTTCCAACAACATATCCATACATACATATCCAAAACAAGTTTCCAACAAGTTTCCATAAACAAAAAGGAAGCACAAGTAGAAGGGTAAACTCCATCAATGCAAGCTTCCTCATCTATAGCAAATATGCAAATTAGGAAAGATGAAAGTTAGAAGAAGAAGAAGACTAGATAGAAGAAAAAGAGGAAAAAGAAGAAGAAGAAGAAGAAGAAGAAGAATTTATCTTCTCTTTCTTTTTCTCCTCTCCTCTCCTCTTCTCCAAGGTAGTAATGCCATTTTCTAGCTAACTAAGCATATCAAGTCATTTTGCAGGAAAAAATGCTAAGTATAGGTCATTTTATAGCTGTCCTACGTAGAATATATGATTTTGGAGCTAAGTAAGGTTATTATGTCATTTTTGAGGAAAATAAGCTAAGTATAGGTCATTTTGGAGCTAAACCAAGGTTATTATGCCATTTTTACCTAAGTGAGATAATTATGTCATAAATGAACTAGCTAAGCTCATTATAGATCATTATTGAGCTATCCTAGGTAGTTATGCCATTTTGTACCTAAGTGAGCTAATTATGTCATAATTGAACTAGCTAACCTAGCTATAGATCATTATTGAGCTATCCTAGGTAGTTATGCCATTTTCTAGCTAACTAAGCATATCAAGTCATTTTGGAGGAATAAATGCTAAATATAGGTCATTTTATAGCTATCCTAGGTAGAATATATCATTTTGGAGCTAAGTAAGGTTATTATGTCATTTTTGAGGAAAATAAGCTAAGTATAGGTCATTTTGGAGCTAAACCAAAGTTATTATGCCATTTTTTACCTAAGAGAGCTAATTATGTCATAAATGAACTAGATAAGCTAATTATAGATCGTTATTGAGCTATCCTAGGTAGCTATGCCATTTTGTACCTAAGTGAGGTAATTATGTCATAAATGAACTAGCTAACCTAGCTATAGATCATTATTGAGCTATCGTAGGTAGTTATGCCATTTTTAGCTAACTAAGCATATCAAGTCATTTTGGAGGAAGAAATGCTAAGTATAGGCCATTTTATAGCTATCCTAGGTAGAATATATCATTTGGAGCTAAGTAAGATTCTTATGTCATTTTTGAGGAAAATAAGCAAAGTATAGGTCATTTTGGAGCTAATTAGGTCATTTCTTAAGCTAAGTATTTATTTGTTAAGCAAAACACTTGGGAAAACTTACCATCAGCAAGGAGGTGAAGAACCGGTCGGGTTTGCGCCAGGGTGAGATGTAGAAGGACCGGTTAGTGTTGCGGCAGACACCGAAGGATCGGTCAATGCTTGTCGGGAGGCACGCTGCACCAAAGATCATGTGCAAGCAATGTCCCCTTAGCATGATGCAAGTCAAATGTGAATACTAGTAACTAATGACCATTAAAATGAAACTCACCATGGGTGCTATAGCAATATGGGGCATCGACGGAGGGGTCTGGCCATTGTTCTAGCACATGGTCTGCACATTTTGTTTTCACGAGTCATTCATATTAGTTACTAATGAAACGAACATTACGTGCATGATTTGGCTAATATGCAGGAGAAACTTACCACGAGGAGCTTGTATAGGGCCTAGTGAGACGCGTCGTTCCGGTTCCTCTCCTCCTCCAAGAGCCTAGCCGTCCTCTCCTCCATGTCCCTCTCCCTTTGTGCCGCCTGCCTGTTTGCCTATGCCAGAAGCTCTTGGGCCCTAGCCTCAATGGCGAGCTCCATTGGCCGTGGACAAGGCATTATCTAAGGATCAGAGCTCGTATGGCGCTTCTTGATCTCCGGGAGAGTTCTAGGACAACATATCAGTCCATCCCCAATGGCTATCGAGCCATGGGGCCTCCCGCCACCAGATATCATCACGAGCTCTGGATCAAAAGGACTCTAGCTCGGATTGAAGTCCTCCCCTTTCCTCGCCTTCCCCTCATATATGTACCTCACGAGCTTGTTGTGGGAGGAGATGTGGCTGAAGCTCTCTGGATGATCGACGTCATCCTTAGGGAATGCCTTGGCCTTCTTGTACGAGGCAGTATGGGCCATGGCATAGAGGTCGAACAGAGGTGGCACCTCCTTCTTGTTTTCTCATGCCTAAAAGAGAGGAACAAAATATTCGTTAAGGGCTCATGCTAGCATGAAGAATAAAATTGCATGAATTATGAAGCAAACCACATACCCAGTGATCCCCGTACTCAAACAGGTTGGAGCTCCCTTGATGGTGTGGCACACCTCTGATTTGGGAACGCTTATCCTTGGCCTTGTTGTGTTCGGCTAGCCATTCGGGAGAGCACCACTCATCCACCAATGCCTCCCAATAGTACATCCTATCCGCACACCATCTCGGGGGCACCTAAGTTAGACAAGAGAAATTTCAGCGCTACGCCTACGAATCAAATCAAAGAAACTAAGTACAAGCCCTTAACAATAGATAATTACCTTCATTAACTTCTCCTTACTCATATAATTTTTGTGGCACTTCTTCTTGTCCCTCTTAATGTTATTCGAGGCATAGTAGTCTCGAATAGGCTGCACCCAAGCCTCGTGCCATAAGATCTAGAGTAGGCGCTTGCACTCGACTTCGAGAACAATAGCCGTTTTTGCCTCATGTTCCTCAAGACACCTATAGAAGGTCTACAATCAAACAAGATAACACTAATTAGTACAATCACTAGGTTCTATTGATATTTAATTCTGTACAGGAGAAATTACGCAAAAGCAATGTCAGCCACCATCTCGCACAAGACACCGTCGACCATCTCCTTCGGCGGGGCCGTGGTAGCCATGTACAGCTCCCAAGTCAGTGCTACCTGTGGAGACTCACGCTCACCGGGCAACTGGACTTTCCCCGGGAAGTGGTGCCGGAGAAGCACACCAAGGACCTGCGGCACATCATAAACGACATCCCAACCTTTCAAATTTGGATCCGTTTGGCAGGCTCACGGTAGATAGAAAACTTGGGTCACCTGTTGAGTCGTAATATAGACATCGTGAACATCTAAATGGGTGCTTTGTTTGATTTCGACTAGCCCTATATGTTCATGAGTCCTTCTAGTCCCCTTCGGCTGGAACCAATAACCTTTGAAGACTACGACGTTTGGTGGGTTTTCACCAAAGAATGTAAGTTCATAAATTGCATGCCCCCCCCCCAATCTTGCCTCGGTCGGGAGATGCAAAATCAAATGCTGCATTGGATTAAACAAGCCTGGTGGAAAGATCTTTTCTAACTTGCAGATCAACTCCGGTGCCAACTCTTCCAGTTCATCTAGCACGCCAGGCGATAGTTCTTTCGCACAAAGAGCACGGAAGAAATAGCTCAGCTCTGCCAGTACTAGCCATTCATCCTCAGGGATAAAGTCATGCAACATCACTGACATTACCCGCTCAAGCCATATGTGCAGATCATGACTCTTGAGACCAAATATTTTTCAATTTGTCAAGACTCACTCCCCTCTTTAGATTCGCTGCATACCCATCTGGGAACATCAATTGCATTTCACCCACAAGATCATTTCCCTCATAGCTGGCCTTCCAAGATTGAACCATGCCTTTGGCTTCCTCCAATTCTTCTTTCCTTTCGATTGTCGAATGTTTTGTAACGGTCTATCACATAGAGCCTCCTGGTTGACTCTACCCTTAGGATTATCCTTCGACTTCCCCTCTATGCCGAACAATGTACCAAAAAGGGCCTCCACGATATTCTTTTCAGTGTGTATCACGTTGATGTTGTGAGGGCAAAGGAGGTCTTTAAAGTAAGGCAGATCCCACAAACATATCTTGTGAGTCGAGGCGTGTTCCGTATTATACCGTTTGAAATACCCTGGATGATCTGGATCCGGCTCGAGAGCATTTATCTGATCCAGGATCTATTGGCCTGTCAACGCAGGTGGTGTAGTGTTCTTGACAACTCTACCTTTGATGAAATTCTTCTTGTCTTTTCTGAACTTATGGGCAGGATCCAGGAACTGTCTATGCATGTCGAAGCAAGAAAACTTGCGACCCACCTCCAGCCAACGAAACTGAAGAGCTGACTTGCATGTGGGGCACGGAAACCTTCCATGCACACACTAGCCAACGAATAACGCATACACCGGCAAGTCATGCATCGAGTACACGTACCACACATGCATTTTGAAGTTCTTTTTTGTAGCGGCATCGTATGTCTTGATCCCATTATCCCAGGCTTCTTGCAATTCATCCTTAAGCGGTTGCATGTACACATTCATATTCTTCCCCGTATATTTGGGCCCTGGAATTATCAACGTCAGGAAAACTTTCTTTTTATTCATAATCTCTCCAGGTGGAGATTGAGTGGAATGATAAATATAGGCCAATAACTGTATTGTGCTGCCATCATACCATACACATTGAACCCATCCGTGCTAATGGCAACTCGAGGACGCCATGGATCTGCCGCTTTATCCTTATGTAATGCATCGAAGTGCTTCCACGCAAAAGCGTCTGAAGTGTGTCCCAACATTGGATTCCCATCTGCATCTAGTTCTGTTCTTTTGCCCAATTTATGCCACGTCATCTTGCTGGTCTTCTCTTCGACCATGAAAAGATGTTGAAGTCTTGGTATGATTGGCACATACCGAAGAACATTAATGGGGATTTTGGTCTGACTCTTCTCACCCATACCGTTGTCTACTAGAACATACCTGGAAGCATTGCAAATGGGGCAATAGTTCAAGCCCGCATACTCAATCCTAAATAAGGCACATCCATTCTCACAGGCATCTATCTTCTCATAGGGCATCTTAAGCGCACGTAGGATTTTGTCCGACAGGTACAGGTTTGGTGGCAATACATGGCCTTTGGGTAGAAAGTGTCCAAATATCGTCATCATCGCGTCGTAGCATTCTCTGCCCAGGTTGAACTGAGCCTTCTGAACCATTACTTGCGCGATGGCATCCAACTGACAAAGCTCAGTGTGCTCGTGGAGAGGACGTTTTGAAGACCCCAACATTTCATAGAAGGTCTTTGCAGATTCCTCCATCTCATCGTCCAAATCCCGAGCATCATCAAAGTCTTGCACCATGTCTTCGATCCCGGTACCATGCTTGTCGGTGCGATGACGAACCACCTTAGCTCTGGCACGTTGGGCAGACTCACCATGAAATGTCTAGACCGTATAATTAGGTGTAAAACCCCCCTTCTACAGGTGTTTGATCATTTCAAACTCTGACTTCTTCTTACAGTTGTCGCAATCGACACAAGGGCACCAGGTTGTTTTCCGTCCATTTGCAAATGCGACTCTCCCAAACTCCTTGGTTTTTGTTATCCATTCACGGGTCATGTCTTTCTGACTAGTGTGACCAGTGTACATCCACCCACGATCACTCATCTTGCCTAGATACTGGATACACAAAAAATATATACATAATTCAGCAAACCATATTCATCAGTTAATAGAGTTTATCAGTTTTATTACGTCAATGCAACCTAGACGCTAGTAGGTAAAGATAGGTCCTAATCCCACCGGAGTATGGGTAGATTGGGTTCGTTTTCCCATGCTCTGCTCCGGATCCGACGCACAATTTCGGTAGCACCTCCCCGTTGTTCTCCTGATACACGTCTCGGCAATAAGCAGAGAGGATGTGTACCCGGAGAACAACAGGCAGGCACTGACGAAATTCTGCATCGGATCCGGAGCAGAGCATATGGGAAAATGAACCCAATCTACACATAGTCGGGCTGTCCATGGATAACGTTGGACAATTCGAAAGAATCACGGTTATAAATATGCTAATGAATGCATAGTGAATCACGGTTATAGATGCAACCCTTTTGAACGGGAGACGCATAGTGGTCACGCATACTGATGATTGAAGACACCTATAGCTAGCAAGTTTCATCGGCACGAAGACCGGAACAGAGGAAATGAAGGGGGGGAAGAGGAGATGTCATTTGTGCTCACCCACGAACACAGGGGCGGAGCTCGTCGAACGCACGGGGAGGTCGTCGAACACCAGACCCTCGCAGCGACGAAACAACTGCACATTTAAATCCACCTGATCAACATAAATATGATGTCATGTATAACAAAATCGAAAATATATGACCTAACTCATAATTCACAAATATATGACTTGTCGGCCTCTGGAAGGCCGAATAGCACCTTTTTCGGGATCGGGGTGTCGGGGTAGGGGTGTTGTGTCGGGGTCGGGGGTGCAGTGTCGGGGTGTCGGGGTGTTGTGTCGTGGGTCGGGGTGTATGTGGTGTCGTGTCGGGGTCGGGGTGCTGTGTCGGGGTCCGGGGTGCCGTGTCGGGGTCGGGGTGCTATGTCGGGGCCGCGGTGTCGGGGTGTCGGGTCGATGTCGGGGTGTCATGTCAGGGTCGGGGTGTCGGGGTTAGGGGGTCGGGGTCGGGATGGCAAATCCTCGACCCCTCGACCCCTCAGCGCCCCTTGACCCCTAGACCCCTTTTCCCCTTTTCCCCTCGACCCCTTGACCCCTTGATCCTTGACCCCTAGACCCTCGACTCCTTTTCCCCTCAATCCTTGACCCCTCGACCACTCGGCGACCCTCTTTTCCCTCGGCGACCCTCTTTTTCTACTTTTCCTAGTTCTTTTTTTCATCTTCTACTTCTACTTCTTTTTTTTCATCTTCTTCGTCTTTCTTCTTCTTCTTCTATTCTTTTCCTCCTCCTCCTCCTCCTCTTCTTCTTCTTCTTCTTCTTCTTTATTTTCCTTTTTCCTCTCCATCTTTTTATTCTTCTTCCTTCTTTTCCTTCTTCCTCTTGTCTTCTTTTTCTACTTCATTTTCCTTATTTTCCTTTTTCCACTCCACTTATACTTTTTCTTCTTTTCTTATTTTTTTTCATCTCACAAAACTTACTAATAACCTAAAATATGACTAACCTAAATATGACTAAATATAAAAAAACTAACCTACAATCTACTAACCAAAAATCTACTAACCTAAAAAAAGAAACTAACCTGAATTACTAACAGTACAACCTAAATCAACTAACCTAAATTACTAACAGTACCTAAATCAAAAAACAGCAAGAAAAAAAGTAAGAAAAAAGGGGAAGAACCTCACTAGGGGGTGGCTGGACGGAGCGGCGCCGGGCGGCGGGGGGGCTGAATGGAGAGGGGTCGGGCCGCCGGGGCGGTGGGGCGGCCGCAAGGCTTGGGTAGGGCACCGGGGCAGCTGGGCGGGCGCAAGGCCTGGGCGGGGCACTGGGGCGGTAGGCGGCCTTGGGGGTCGGGGTGGTGGGGTCGGGGTGGTGGGGTCGGGGTGGTGGGGTCAGGGGCAGCGAGAGCGGTGGTGGTTGGCGGCGGGGGCGGCTCAGGCACGGGGACGGGTCGCGGGCATGTAGAGGGGATAAAGAGAGAGAGAGGGGTGGGGCGTGGGCGCTGATCGGTTTTTTGTTAGGTCAAAGCTCTTTGTCGTCTACTAGCAGACGGCAAAGAGCCTAGCTAGTGGGAGGGAACGGTCGTTAGGTTGGTAGTGGACGTTAGGTTGTTCTCGTTAGTGGGCCACCCTCCCTCTTTGCCATCTGCTAGCAGACGCCAAAGAAGCTTTGCCGTCCGCTAGCAGACGGCAAAGAATCTTTGTCGTCCGCTAGCAGACGGCAAAGAGCTGGCTGACGGCTAACATGATCTTTGTCGTCAAGTCTCTATTTGCCGTGAGTTTTATTTAAGCTGTTGGCAAAGACCTTCTTTGCCGTCAGCTAGTAGACGACAAAGACCTGGCTGACAAGAAAGATCCTGATTCCAGTAGTGATAAGTGCATATGATCCAAGTTGAGAAAGTATGTTAGCTTATGCCTCTCCCTCATATAAAATTTCAATAATAATTTCCGATCTTGTTAACAATTGCCTAGGGTAATTCCGCAAATCGATCCATCATTATTCCACACTCGCTATTTGTAATATATTGTAATATTATGTTAGCATCACCTATTTAATATTCTAGTTCTCTGTTATCATGCAAATTTATCCTCTTCATACCCATAACGTAGTTTTATTTCTCGTTTCTAAATGGAACCAAACGTTTGGTGCACGTAGATTCGTATCAGTGGCAGATAGGACTTGAGAGAATATTGATCTTACCTTTAGCTCCTTGTGGGTTCGACACTCCATACTTATCACTTCCACCTTTGGAAACTGCTACGATGATTCCTTGCACTTGGGGATTATCACTTCACTGGAAAAAGAAAAAGACAAACCCTCACCAAACGGGCTAAGATATGCACTAAGCACGAGATAGCACTGGGTCGGCCCTGTTGGGGACCGTTGCATGGGAAACATAAAATTCCTACGCACACGCAAGATCTATCCATGGCGATGAGCATCTACGAGAGGGAGAGTGGATCTACATACCCTTGTAGATCGCTAAGCGGAAGCATTAAGAAATGCGGTTGATGTAGTCGAACATCTTCACGATCCAATCATGATCCGTCCCGTGATCTCATCACGAGCCGTCCTGCGATCCCATCATGGTACTCCTGATCTAGTGTCGAACAGACGGCACCTCCGCGTTCAGCACACGTATAGCTCGATGATGATCTCTGCCTTCTTGATCCAACAAGAGGGAGCGGAGAGGTAGATGAGTTCTCCGTAAGCGCGACAGTGTTGCGGCGATGGTGGTGGAGCTATTCCGTTCAAAACTGATCTAGAGGAGAAACTGCGATCTAGAGGAGAGGTAGCACGTGGCTATTATGGTTAGATTTTCCCTCTAAATCCTCTAGTATATATAGGAGGGAGGGAGGGGAGGAGGCAGCCTCCAACCCTCAAGGTTTTGTCGAAATTGTAGGTGGAGGAGTCCTACTCCAATCCTATTAGGGGTAGGACTCCTCCTTTCCACTTGGAAACTCTTTCCACCTCTTCACCTTTGGATTTTTTTTCCTTCTCAAACCACTCCATCCACATGCGCCCTTAGTGTAGGCTTAGGCCAGCCCACCAGGGGATGGTTTACCTCCTCCCATAGCCCAGGTAGCCTCTTGGGTCGAGACACCCCTCCCGATGGTCCCCCGGTACCCTCCCGCCACTCCCGGTACACTACCAATGAGCCCGAAACTTTTCCAGCGACCAAAACAGGACTTCCTATATATCAATATTTACCTCTGGGCCATTCCAGAGCTCCTCGGGACATCCGGGATCTCATCCAGGACACCGAACAATCTTCGATCACCACCATAAAAAACTCTATACTACCGAAATGTCACCGAACCTTAAGTGTGCAGACCCTGCGGGTTCGAGAACTATGTAGACATGACCGAGACACCTCTATGGTTAATAACCAATAGCGGGACCTGGATGCCCACATTGGTTCCTACATATTCTACGAAGATCTTTATCGGTCGAACCTCTATGTCAAGGATTCAGTTAATCCCGTGTGATGTTCCCTTTGTTCTTCGGTATGTTACTTGCCCGAGATTCGTTCGTCGGTATTTTTATACCTAGTTCAACCTCGTTACTGGCAAGTCTCTTTACTCGTTCGTAATAGAAGATCTTGTGGCTAACACTTAGTCACATTGCTTGCAAGGCTTATTGTGATGTTGTATTACCGAGTGGACCCTGAGATACCTCTTTGTCACACGGAGTAACAAATCCCAGTCTTGATCCATGCCAAACCAACAGACACCCTCGGACATACCTGTAGAGCACCATTATAGTCACCTAGTTACATTTCGACGTTTGATACACACAAGTTACTCCTCCGGTATCAGTGAGTTGCATGATCTCATGGTCATAGGAACAGATACTTGACATGCAAAAAAAATAGCAATAAACTGACATGATCATATGCTACGTTTGTAGTTTGGGTCTTGTCCATCACATAATTCTCCTAATGATTTGATCCCGTTATCAAATCACATCTCATTTCCATGACTAGGAAACTATAGCCATCTTTGAACAACGAGCTAGTCTATTAGAGGCATACTAGGGACATGGTGTTGTCTATGTATCCACACATGTATCTGAGTTTCCGATCAATACAATTCTAGCATGGATAATAAATGATTGTCATGAACAAGGAAATATGATAATGACCAATTTATTATTTCCTCTAGGGCATATTTCCAACAATCTCCCACTTGCACTAGAGTCAATAATCTAGTTCACATCACCATGTTATTCGTATTGCTATGAATCTAACACCCAATGAGTTCCGGGGCTCGATCATGCTTTTCATGTGAGAGAGATCTTTTAGTCAATGGGTCTACGACATTCAGATCCGTGTGTACTTTGCAAATCTCTATGTCATACTATAGACACTGCCACCACACTCCACTTGGAGCTATTCCAAATGGCTGCTCCACTATACGTATCCGGATTGCTACTAAGAGTCATCCCGATAGGTGCTAAAGCTTGCATCGACGTAACTCTTTACAACGAACTCTTTATTCCCTCCATAATTGAGAAACATTTCCTTAGTCTTTTAGTTACTAAGGATAATCTTGACCGTTGTCCATTGATTCACTCCTGGATCACCCTTGTACCCCTTGACGGACTCATGGCAAGGCACACACAGGTGCGCTACACAGCATGGCATACTATATAGAGCCTATGACTAAAGAATAGGGGACGACCTTCGTCCTTTCTCTTTCTTCCTCCGTGGTCAAGCTTTGAGTCTTAATCAACTTCACACCTTACAAATCAGGCAAGAAATCTTTCTCTGACTGATCCATTTTGAACTCTTTCAAAATCTTGTCAAGGTATGTACTCATTGAAAGTCTCATCAAGCATCTTGATCTATCTCTATAGATCTTGATTCTTAACAATTAGGTAGCTTTATCCAGGTCTTCCTTTGAAAAACTCTTTTCAAACAACCGTTTATGGTTTCCAGAAATTCTACATCATTTTCGATCAATAATATGTCAACCACATATGTTTATCAAAAATTCTATAGTGCTCCCACACACTTTATTGTAAATACAAGTTTCTCATAAACTTTGTATAGACTCAAAACCTTTGATCACCTCTTCAAAGCATATATTCCAACTCCGAGATGCTTGCTCCAGTCCATAGAAGGATTGTTGGAGCTTGCATACTTGTTAGCATCCTTAGGAGTGACAAAACCTTCCGGTTGTATCACATACAACCTTTCCTTACGGAAACCATTAAGGAAACTATGTGTTTACATCCATCTGCCAGATTTCATAAATGAAAAACCATAGTAACTGCTAACATAATTCCAATAGACTTTAGCATCGCTATGAATGAGAAAGTCTCATTGCAGTCAACTCCTTAAACTCGTTGGAAACCTTTTTGCGACAAGTAAAGCTTTATAAATGGTGACATTTACCATCAGCGTCTGTCTTCATCTTAAAGGTCCATTTGTACTCGACGACCTGCCACGCAACGAGCAAGTCTACCAAAGTCTATACTTGGTTTTCATACATGGATCCTTTCTCAGATTTCATGGCCTCTAACCATTTGTTGGAATTCGGGCCCATCATCTCTTCTCCATAGCTCGTAGGTTCATCGTTTTCCAACAACATGACCTCCAAGACAGGGTTGTCGTACCACTCAGGAGCAGTACGTGTCCTTGTTACCTACAAGGTTCGATAGTAACTTGATCTGAAGCTTCATGATCATCATCATTAACTTCCTCTTCAACTGATGTAGGCTCCACAGAAACATCTTTCTACGCTGCGCTACTCTCTCGTTGAACAAAGGTTTGACAACCTCATCAAGTTCTATCTTCCTCCCACTCAATTCTTTCAAGAGAAACTCTTTATCGAGAAAGGACCCGTTTTAGCAACAAACACTTTGTTCTCGGATGTGAGATAGAAGGTATACCCAACTGTTCTTAGGGTATTCCATGAAGATGCATTTGTCCGCTTTGGGTTCGAGCTCATTAGGTGAAAACCTTTTTTCACGTAAGCATCGCAGCCCCAAACATTAAGAAGTGGCAACTTAGGTTTCTATCAAACCATAATTCATACGGTGTCATATCAACGGATTTAGATGGTGCCCTATTTAAAGTGAATGTAGTTGTCTCAAATGCATAACCCCAAAACAATAGTGGAAAAACGATAAGAGACACCATAGTATGCTCCATATCCAATAGAGCTAGACTATGACGTTCGAACACACCATCACACCATGGTGTTCTAGGTGGCGTGAGTTGTGAAACAACTTTCACATTGTCTAAAGTTGTATGCCAAACTCGTAACTCAGATATTCACCTCCACGATCATATTGCAGACATTTTTATCTTCTCGTTACGATTATCTTAAACTTCACTTTGAATTTGCTTGACCATTGAAAATCAAATGATTCAAAATCCGAAAAACAAGGTCATTAGTCATCTTGCCCAAGAGGCATGGTTCGCATATCTGAACCGATTCAAAATCGAATGATTCCAAAGATCCATCAGCATGGGGTTTCTTCATGCGTTTTATACCAATATGACATTTAGCGGCAGTGCCACAAGTATGTGGTACTATCATTATTAACTTTGTATCTTTTGGCATCAATGTTATGAACATGTGTATTACTATGATCAAGATTCAGCAAACCATTCTCACTGGGTGCATGACCATTGAAGGTATTATTCATGTAAATAGAATAACCATTATTCTCTAACTTAAATGAATAATCGTGTTGCAATAAACACGATCCAATCATGTTCATGCTAAACGCAAACACCAAATAATATTTATTTAGGTTTGTCACTAATCCCGAAGATAGAGAGAGTGTGCGATGTTGATCACATCAACCTTGGAAACATTTCCAACACACATCGTCACCTCACCCTTAGCTAGTCTCCGTTTATTCCATAGCTTTTATTTTGAGTTACTAACATTTAGAAACCGAACGGGTGTCCAATACCCAGGTGTTACCAGGAGTACTAGCAAGGTACACATCAATAACACGTATATCAAATATACTTCTATCGATGTTGCCAGCCTTCTTATCTACCAAGTATCTAGGGTTGTTCCGCTTCAGCAACCTCTCTCCTCATGATAGAAGCACTTAGTATCGGGTTTGGGTTCAACTTTGGGTTGCTTCACTCGAGCAGCAACTGTCTTGCAATCCATGAAGTTTCCCTCCTTACCCTTTCCCTTTTCGAAACTAGTGGTTTTACTAACCATCAACACTTGATGCTCCTTCTTGATATCTACCTTCACGGTGTCAAACATCGCAAATGGCTCAGGGATCATCATTTCCATCCCTGGCATAATTATAGTTCATCACGAAGTTCTAGTAGCTTAGTGACAGTAACTTGGAGAACTATATCAATCGCTATCTTATCTGGAAGATCAACTCCCACTCGATTCAAGCGATTGTAGCACCCAGACAATCTGAGGACATGCTCAACGATTGAGCTATTCTCCTTCATCTTGCAAGCAAAGAATCTTGTTGGAGATCTCATATCTCACAACACGGGTATGAGCCCGAGATCCCAATTTCAGCTCTTAGAACATCTCATATGTTACGTGACGTTCAAAATGTTTTGGATCCTCAATTCTAAGCCGTAATGCATGACGCACTAAACTATCAAGTAGTCATTAGAACGTGCATGTTAGATGTTCACAACATCTCCTGACGATGCTAGAGGGGGTGGCTCACCGAGCGGTGCATTAAGGACATAAGCCTTCTGTACAGCAATGAGGGCAATCCTCAGATCACGAACCCAGTCCGCAATATTGCTACCATCATCTTTCAACTGTATTTCTCTAGGAACATATAAAAATTCAAGATAGCTACAGCGTGAGCTAGTAAACTACAACATAATTTGCAAAGACACTACTGACTATGTTCATGATAATGAGTTCAATTAATCATATTACTTAAGAACTCCCACTCAAATTGACATCCCTCCAGTCATTCGAGTGATACATGATCCAAATTCACCAACTCAAGTCCGATCATCACGTGAGTTGAGGTGGCTTCAATGGTGAACATCATCATGTTGATCATATGTACTATATGACTCATGTTCGACCTTTCGATCTCTTGTATTCCGAGGCCATGTCTGTACATGCTAGGCTCGTCAAGTTTAACCCGAGTGTTCCACATGTGCAACACTGGCTTGCACCCGTTGTATGTGAATGTAGAGTCTATCACACCCGATCATCGCGTGGTGTCTCGACACGACGAACTTTCACAACGGTGCACACTAGGGGAGAACACAGTTTATCTTGAATTTTAAGTGAGGAATCACCTTATAATGCTACCATCATCCTAAGGAAAACAAGGTGCATAAAAGGATTAACATCACATGCAAATCATAAATGACATGATATGGCCATGAACTTGTGCTTTTGATCTCCATCTTGAAAGCACCGGCATGATCTCCATCGTCACTGGCATGACACCATGATCTCCATCAACGTGTCGCCATCGAGGTTTTTGCACCCACCATGCTTCTACTACTATTGCTACCATTTAGCGATAAAGCAAAGCATTACATAGCACTTAATGATTGACACACAGGTCATACAATAATTAAAGACAACCCTATGGCTCCTGCCGGTTGCCATACTCATCGCATGCAAGTCATGATATTCTATACAATACATGATCATCTCATACATCACATATATCTCATCATGCAATTGTCCATATCACATCACAACATACCCTGTAAAAACAAGTTAGATGTCCTCTAATTGTGACACGCCCAATATGCGGTCCTATCCTTATTTTGGCACGAGGGCCTCGACAGGAATAGAAGCGCATCTCGTCGTGTTGGAAGAATGGATATCATTACAAGTACATGTACAGAAGAGACGATTATATGGAATTGTCTTACACTCGCCACAAGCTACATCAGAGCCACATCAATACAAAAACATACTCAAACATCATACAGAACAGCAGGGCCCGACTACGGACGAAATCAAACGACAAAATGACATCCATCCTTCCTATCCCAGGCTGCCGCCTGGAACCCATCCTAGATTGATGAAGAAGAAGAACTCCAAATCAAATCAAGCAACGCACTCACGTCAAATCATCGCATTACCCGTACCTGCAATTGTTGTTGTAGTAATCTATGAGCCACAGGGACTCAGCAATCTCATTTCCAAGGGTATCAAGACTATTAAAGCTTAATAGGTTTGGTATGGTTAAGTGGTGAGGCTACAGCAAGCGACTAAGCATTTATTTGAGTGGCTAACTTACGAATACAGAAAATAAAGTATGGTGGTCTACGCATAACAGACGTGAACTAGTAATGATCGCTAACTGATCCTGAACACCTACTTATGTCAAACATAACCCCATCGTGTTCTCTTTCGGATAAGAACTCACGAAAGGAGACAGTCACGGTTACGCACAAAGTTGGTGTATTTTATTTGAGTTTACTTCAAGTTTGCTATGACCAAGTGTTAAACAAAGTATCCAAATTTTCCACATAACCGCGGGCACGGCTTCTAGAAAAGATTTAACAATGCAGGGGTGCTCCAACTCATCCATCATAAATTAACCACACGCAGCGAGAATAACCTCAACCACGGATCTCGTGATCTTCCTAGGCAATCCCAAAGGAAATCCAACACCTCGAGATAGCCTGAAGAAGATCAGAGTTCCTCACTCAAGACGTTCGAGAAAGGTAAAACAAATCCAGCAAGGCCGCCCGACGTGCCGACAATCCCGATAGGAGCCGCGTATCTCGTTCTCAGGGCACAGCCGATCAGCAATGGTTACCACGCCAAACACCGAGTTGCCCCGGGTAGCATTAATAAGCTGCTCTGGGTTCGACCAACACTCATGACTAGCACTTGTCTGAGGGTTGATTAATTATCCGCGGGTGCCGGCGGGTCCCTATGCAATTTTATTAGTTATTAGGCAAATGGAGTACCAATGTTGGGCCTTGTCGAACAAGCTTTATCCTCAAACGAAAATCAAGGGGGTCCCCATAATAACACCGAGCATGTTAGGAGCGCTCAATTATGGAACATAACACCGGTTCACAAGTAACTAGGGGCGGCAACAGTGGAACAAATCACCAAGCAAAAGGCCAAGCCTTCCACCTTTACCAGGTATATATGTGTATTAAATTAAATAGCAACAATATTGTGATAACAAAAGAATGTCCATGTTGTCACATGGAAGCAATTGCACCTGAAGCTAGAAACGCTATAAGACGGGCTGAGCAAGTTGTAACATAGCCAAACAAAGGTTTGTTGGGATGTGGAGGGGTCAGAGGCTTTTCATGGCAATGTTGAGAGGCTAGACAAACAAGTGGTAGGTAGTGTGACATAGCGATAAAAGCGAGACAACTAGCATAGCAATGATAGTAGTGGTATCCAGAGAAATGTGTCATCTTGCCTAAGATCCCGCTCGGAAGAAGAATGAATCCATGAAGAAGACGAGCCAACGTAGTCGAACGAATCCTCACACTCCGAACGCTTTTAGAACTCTATCGAGAAGAAGTAAACCTGAAACAACAATCAACACATGATACAACACAACATATGCATGACATGATGCGCAAACAAATATGATGCATGTCCGGTTTTAAATATGCAAGGCATGACAAGCAGGAGCAACAAACAACTACTACTGATTAAGTGAAGTTCAATATGCAACGGGTTGCATATTGACGAAACTACGCGTTCGAATTATTTAGTTCGTTCCTGTTTAGGTACACATCAACGTTAAATGTTGTTAGGCATGGCTAGAGGTGAAGCATAAGTAAACTATCTGTCTAGGCATCTTAAATGAGGTCGGAAACAACTTATAGCGCTTTCGAAATGACCGCATATGCTAATTTCAAAATTGGTCCAGATCTAAACTTATCATATTTTATATTTGTTAAACAATATAATAATCATACCATATAATTCTATATGTCATTCTAGTCGATTTACATATATAGAACATCTCAAACGGAGCTATGGTCTAAAAGATATGAGCAACACAAGATGCACATGTCATGAATGCAAATGCATGGGAAATACCATCACAAACATTTCAAACCATGAATGTATGAAGTTATTATGAAACTACATGAGATTCTAAGCAAGTTTTATATATGGCATGACCAAAACGGAGCTACGGTTCAACCACAAACACCAAATCAAATTTTACTTGAAATCTGCCCAAAACAGCAACTTAGCAATTTGCACACATGAAAACAACCAGTTACAAGATCCTAAAATGCACAAACTAAGCATGGGGCAGTATCATATAACAAACACTTCATTTCATCTTCACATATCATATTCAAAACATGCATGGATCACATGGTAGGAAGCTCACAAGGTGGCTACTTGAAAACAGTTTCATACTTGGTGAAAATAGCAGGTTTTTGGACAGTGCAGTTTTTTTATCACGAAGGCATATTGACAACAGTAAAACTATATGCTACAGGTCATATTATGGCATGAAACTTAACAACATACTAGAGGACATTATCTACTACAACTAACTCCAATACACCAACCCCAAAGGAGTTCTAGATCACTAGCAAAACACATGTCAAGACAGCAACAAAATACTACAGATTCCAGACTTAGAAATATATTGGACCCTCAAAACAGCAGTATTTTATAGCAATTTGACAACAAGAAAACAACACCTATACATGCATTTCTATGCCAAGCAAAATGTCCAAGGGCTAGGACACATATCAAAGGGCACAACTCATGTTCAAAATTATTTCAAATCTTGCATGGATTAAATCACACGAAAATAACAAAACGGCATCACAGCAAAAATGACATGCAACAAAAATGCTCACACGACAAAACAAAATGCACAGATAAATTCTATGGATTTTTTTCTACCCCGAAAACATATATAAAAGGCATAGGTTTCAAGTAGGAAAATAATTCATAATTAATTATGCAAGTTAATGGGATAACCCCGTTAGCAATTATGAATGCAAGCTAAATGCAATTATTACAATGAACAGGTTTGTCATGCATGAAAATTCAAAGCCGATAACATAAGCATTTTTAATATATGGTTTGATCAAATCCCAATGCACGTTAATTAAATATGTCAATGCAACATAATGTTATTTATGCAAATGATGCAAAACCGCAAGCTACTATATAAATCATGGATGAGAATGGCATACAATTAATCTAAACATTTTTCTAAGAATTTTTCATATATAAAACATTTAATTCCGACGCATGGTTTATTTCTATTAATGATTTAAAATGCACTAGGGCCTGAAATTAAAAAAACGCACATGGGGAGCTGGCTCACCATGGGCCAAGCCCATTCGGCAGGGACAGGGGGCAGCTGGGCCGGCTAGGCGGCGGCCCACACGCTGGCGACGCGCGGTCAACGCGGGCACGTCGTCCTCCTCGCTCCCGCAGCGAGCAGGAGGCACAGCAAGGCCATGGCAAGGGCGGCGAGCAGCGGCAGCCGGCGGAGGGCAGCGAGGGCGGATCCAGCGAGGGGGACGCGGGATCCGGCCGGAGGGGAGGTCCGGCGGCTGCTCTGGGCGGCGGCGAGGCCAAAGCGGCGGGCGGCGGCTAGGGACCCTGCGGGGACAAAGAAGAGGGAGAGGTGAGAGGAAGGAGAAGGGGAAGGGAAGGAGAGGAAGGAAGAGAAGGGCGGCGGTTCGGCCGGGGTTCCGGTCTCCAACGACGGCTACTCCGGCAAGGGGCTGGCCAGTGGCGAGCACGGGCTGGCACGGGAAGCTCAGGCACCATGGGAGCTGCGGGAGGAGGGGGGCTGCACTACGGTCGCTGGACATGTCCGGGTTGGCCGCCGAACATGTCCGGTAGGTGGGATTCTGGCGATTTTCAGCCCCTAGATCATGATCCGAGGGCCAAAAACGGGCAGATGGTTGGGGCTGCAGGATCTGGAGGAGGAGGGCTCGCACGTGGGGGTTCTCTAGGGTTGTGGCCGCAATTTTACATGGGGAAACCCTAGAGAGAGTGGGAGCTCTCTCCATGGGGTTATATATAGGGAAGGCACTAGGGGTGGCTGGACAACGTCCATTCTATCGTGATCCGACGACCACGAACGGAGGGAGTGGCTAGGTTGGGCTAGCGGGCTGTGTAGTTGGGCTAGGTGGGGATGAGAGAAAGAATTGTGGCCTATGACACGAGGGTTTTCAAAACACTGAAACGTCCGATAATAAACCGATGACCGCACTGCTATGGATGACCGAATGGTATCAAATGAACTCGGAATGCGACGAAATCCGAAAGGCGGCCTACCTGCACTCTAATAAGACCGCACACCAGGTTTTGACCCAATCCAAGAATATTTTTGCACGCACTTTAAAAACAAAATATTATCGATGCCGCGGGCGCGTGCGTGTGTGGTTGGTCTCGAAATGGTCAGTGACGAGAACAAAGAGAACCGGCAACTACGAATAGATGCAAGTTTTGAAAACGAGTGACGATGCTATGCAGATGATGCGAATGATGCGATGATGAATGCAACAACCAAACAAATCACAGACGAAAACGGAAAGAAAGGGAAATCTTCTGGAATCTTCTCGAGTGTCAGTCCCGGGCTGTTACAACTCTCCTCCACTACACGAGGATCTCGTCCCGAGATCTAGAATGAAAGGGGGAAGATAAAGAGCAAGAGGTAAACTTAGTTTCTTCTCTGTCAAACGAGTGAAAGCAATGCAACATGAAGGTTGGAAAGATATGAAGAACGACACAAGGAACAAGCAAGAATTCACAAGAAATTCTGGCAGCACTTCGGTAGGATAGAGAGGAAAAATTAGATATAATGGAAAGAAATTGAAAGAGACACACCAAACTTTGGTTGGATTAGAATCAAAACTTCATAAGATGGAAGGATCATGAAAGATTTCACAGCACTCCGGTTAAATGAATAAGCGAGAAAGAACATGATCTTAATCAAACTAGATGAGAGTTGACAAGAGCAACACCACTATGCCTCCAGAACAAAAGAATAGAAGGTAGATCTTTGGAGAGAAGAGAACGGAGAAGAAAATAACAACTTCTACCACCATTTAACTTGAGAAGCATCTTGCAAGAAGAGATTGGACGGGGTTGTTGAAAAAATGAACAACGAAAGAATAGCTTGTTATGGGCTTGTGGGAAACATCTCAAAATTATGAGGTGACAACCTGCCACAACAGAAACAATTGATTGATTGAGAGCAACAAGATATGCAGAATTTCTTTCACGAAGAAGAGGAGGAGAAAACTTGAATCATATATGACACCATCATAGCAATAATCCTTAGGAAATGCCTTAGGTGAAATCCAACCCAAGATAACTCCGAGACAACAAGATGGGTTTACTTATCTTATTCTTGACAATTTTCCTTCGAGACTCCTCATGATCAAGAATTTAATAACACCGTCTTCAAAGACAATGGAGAAGGAATTGAACTCAAAATCCAAGAGAAAGAACACTTGAGCACCTCCAACAAGAATCTTGAAGAACACTTGAAAATGAAAGAAATCTTGATGAACCACCATGAAGAACCTCCGGAAGAACTCCGAAATAAAAGGATGATAGAAATAATTGAAGGATGCAAAAGAATAGGATTGAGGCCTTTCTATGTATTAGATGAAGCTTAGCGACAAGATACTTGAGAAAAACTAGGAACTCGGGAAAAGAAAGACGACCACTTGGGATAAGGAATTTGATATCATGAACAACTCCAGAAAAAGGATTGAAATCACTTGGATGAAACAAGAATAAGAATTATGATATGACTATCCTTCATCAAGTTAAATTGATGACAAGGAACAGATTTCGCACACCACTTATTCTTCATGCAAAGAATTGAGGAGAGAGAGAGAGATCACAATTTGAAGAAGTCTTGCATGAGAACACCAGTAAGAATAGAAACTAAAGAGGATAATACAAATGAATGAGAACGAAGAGAGCATGATCCACCTAATGGAAAACTTCACAAGACAGCGGAATAATTGAGATACGAACGAAGGAACAACAATTGAGAAGAATTTGAGAACGAAAGCTGAAAGCCGAGAACGAAGAAATCTTCTGAAACAATGCCTTCGGGAGGATCGAGAAATGAAAACAATTATGAAATGCACCGGATAGATAAGGATGGAATTACTCATGATCAAAACAATTTGAGATGATTGCTACAAGTTGAAACCATGAATCTCTAGGATAAAGGATTAAGATTTAAGAGAACTCTCCGTCGTTCTTCAATGCAGATAATGACGACAAGAAACAACACCACGAATTACTGAGACACTCCGAAACAATGAATAAAGAAAAGGTTGAGCCAACAATGAAAATGATTTAGAAGCGATCATGGAAGAGGAATATTACTGATGAAAATCATTCTTACATCATATTGAAAAGAACTTGAGGACATCTCTGGAAAGATTAGAAGAGTTAGGTAAGATCCTGGGAAAAACACCTGTGGGTTATGGGCCCATTCAAAAGAAACCACCATTGAAACAATTGCTTAGAAAGAGAGATTGTACCAGAAAAATTAAGAACTTGATGATAAGAGACCCTTGAAATAATTTAAGAGAACAAGAATGAAAATGAATGTCTTCTGAGATATCTTCAGCACTCCGGATAGAATGGAGATAAGAATAAGAGAGAGAGGCTCTCTCTTGATAAAGCATTCCAACATGGGAGAGAAAATAGATAATGAAAATGATATGATGAACACCAAGAACTTGAATTAAATCCACCGGAAAAGAAAACAAGGATGATACTAATAAATGATAACTTGAGCATTGAGCATCTTCAGAGCGAATCACCGGAGAAGAATAACAACGTGAACAAGGGATATGAGGATAGATCTTGAAATGAAACTCTTGAGAATCTCCACAAGAATTCACCGGAAACAAGATAGAAGAAAATATAGCGGAAGCATTACCTGAATAGAAAAGCCACTTGGATGAGAATTTGATCATTGAAGAAAAAGGGTGGGAGGGTGGGAAAAACAAAGAAAACTTGGAACAGATGAGGCAACTCTGAAACGAAATAAGAGGAATGATCTTGCAAATATTGGAGACGATTGCATAACTTGAAGGGGAGCACACCAGTTGAAAAGAATTGATATGATGACTTGATTGGCCAAAAGAATTAGCATTCCCATAGAAATATGAGAACACTACTGAGCAAGATATGAAATCACCACTTGACATCGAAGCAACTCGAATTACCATATTCAAAAAAAACGAAGGATGATGCTTACGAAACAAGCCAGAACAAATACATACCCACTATGCACTTGTTGGAAAGATAATCCTAGGTACCTACTTGAATTCTCACCTAAGAACTTCCGAAAACTTTCTGGTTATGCAATCCGGTATGGGGGATACAAGGAGGAAACATATCACACAACTAGCAAACCTACACCCCAACTATATCCATCCTTCAACACATAACCAGAGGCCTTCGCAAATTCATCTAACTCGAATCCTCGAACTCACAATGATACTAAACCATGGTGGTACCCCGAATGCCTCCCAGTACTAGGTAACTCCGATCTTATCTCACCACGATAAGTATTGCAGCAATTTCGAACATCCTCCGTCCTAAGATACTAAGAAAACCGAATGATAACGATGTGCCAAGAATCCCTCGGAGCTCAACTCCTCGGAAGAAACCAAGTCAGACAAGAGGCACCAAGACAGAACTCCGTCACATCGGCGTCATATAGTTCCCAAAATACCCGTGTGATCCTAAAAAATTTGAGCGAGAAGAGAAGTAGAATCAAAATTCCTAAGGCAAATACCTCACCAGAGCATAGAAGAGGAGTAAAAAGAATCCTGCTGTCCGATATAACTAGACTCAAAACAGTTTTCCACTAGACTCGACTCGTCCAAGTTCGATCAATCAAGGGTGCTCCTAGGTCGGTACAGGCTCTAATACCAACTTGTCATGCCCCAGATGCGGTCCTATACTTATTTTGGCACGAGGGCCTCGACAGGGATAGAAGCGCATCTCGTCGTGTTGCAAGAATGGATATCATTACAAGTACATGTAAAGAAGAGATAAGTATGGAATTGGCTTACACTCGCCACAAGCTACATCAGAGCCACATCAATACAACAACATACTCAAACATCATACAAAAGAGCAAGGTCCGACTACAGACGAAATCAAACGATAAAATGGCATCCATCCTTGCTATCCCAGGCTGCCGCTTGGAACACATCCTAGATTGATGAAGTAGAAGAACTCCAAATCAAATCAAGCAACGCGCTCACGTCAAATCATCACATTACCTGTACCTGCAACTGTTGTTTTAGTAATCTGTGAGCCACAGGGACTCAGCAATCTCATTTCCAAGGATATCAAGACTATTAAAGCTTAAGAGGTGAAGTATGGTTAAGTGGTGAGGCTGCAGCAAGTGACTAAGCATTTATTTGAGTGGATAACTTACGAATACAAAAAATAAAGTATGGTGGTCTACACATAACGGACGTGAACTAGTAATGATCACTAACTGATCCTGAACACCTACTTACGTCAAACATAACCCCACCGTGTTCTCTTTCGGATAAGAACTCACGAAAGAGACACTAACGGTTAAGCACACAGTTGGTGTATTTTATTTGAGTTTACTTCGAGTTTGCTATGACCGGGTGTTAAACAAAGTATCCAAATTTGTCAAATAACCATGGGCACGGCTTCTAGAAAAGATTTAACCCTGCAGGGGTGCTCCAACTCATCCATCATAAATTAACCACACGCAGCGGGAATAACCTCAACCACGGATCTCGTGATCTTCCTAGGCAATTCCAAAGGAAATCCAACACCTCGAGATAGCCCGAAGAAGATCAGAGTTCCTCACTCAAGACGTTCGAGAAAGGTAAAACAAATCCAGCAAGGCCACCCGACGTGTCGACAGTCCCGATAGGAGCCGCATATCTCGTTCTCAGGGCACAACCGATGAGCGATGGTTACCACGCCAAACACCGAGTTGCCCCGGGTAGCGTTAATAAGCTGCTCTGGGTTGGACCAACACTCATGAGGACCACAGGCCCGAGGGTTGATTAATTATCCGCGGGTGCCGGTGGGTCCCTATGCAATTTTATTAGTTATTAGGCAAATGGAGTACCAATGTTGGGCCTTGCCGGACAAGCTTTATCCTTAAACGAAAATCAAGGGGGTCCCCATAACAACCCCGAGCATGTTAGGAGCGCTCAATTATGGAACATAACACCGGTTCACAAGTAACTAGGGGCGGCAAGAGTGGAACAAAACACCGAAAAAAGGCCAAGCCTTCCACCTTTACCAAGTATATATGTGTATTAAATTAAAAAGCAACAATATTGTGATAACAAAAGAATGTCCTTGTTGTCACATGCAAGCAATTGCACCTGCGGCTAGAAACGCTATAAGACGGGCTGAGAAAGCGGTAACATAGCCAAACAAAGGTTTGTTGGGATGTGAAGGCGTCAGAGGCTTTTCATGGCAATGTTGGGTGGCTAGACAAACAAGTGGTAGGTAGCGTGACATAGCGACAAAAGCGACAGAACTAGCATAACAATGATAGTAGTGGTATCCAGGGAAATGTGTCATCTTGCCTGAGATCCCGCTCGGAAGAAGAACGAATCCATTAAGAAGACGAGCCAACGTAGTCGAACGAATCCTCACACTCCGAACGCTTTCAGAACTCTATCGAGAAGAAGTAAACCGGAAACTACAATCAACACATGATACACCACAACATATGCATGACATGATGCGCAAACAAATATGATGCATGTCCGGTTTTAAATATTTAAGGCATGACAAGCAGGAGCAACAAACAACTACTACACATTAAGTGAAGTTCAATATGCAACGGGTTGCATATTGATGAAACTCCACTTTCGAATTATTTAGTTCGTTCCCGTTTAGGTACACATCAACCTTAAATGTTGTTAGGCATGGCAAGAGGTGAAGCATAAGTAAACTATCTATCTAGGCATCTTAAATGAGGTCGGAAACAACTTATAGTGCTTCCGAAATGACCCCATATGTTAATTTCGAAATTGGTCCAGATCTGAACTTATCATATTTTATATTTGTTAAACAACAGAATAAATCATACCATGTAATTCTACACGTCATTCTAGCCGATTTACATATATAAAATATCTCAAATGGAACTACGGTCTAAAAGATATGAGCAAGACAAGATGCACATGTCATGAATGCAAATGCATGGGAAATACCATCACAAACATTTCAAATCATGAATGCAGCAAGTTATTATGAAACTATATGAGATTATCTACTACAACTACGTGAAAATAGCAGGTTTTTGTACAGTGCAGTTTTTTTTATCACGAAGGCATATTGACAGCAGTAAAACTATATGCTACATGTCATATTATGGCATGAAACTTAAAAGCATACTAAAGGACATTATCTACTACAACTAACTCCATTACACCAACCCCAAAGGAGTTCTAGATCACTATCAAAACACATGGCAAGAAAGCAACAAAATACTACAGATTCCAGACTTAGAAATATATTGGACCCTCAAAACAACAGTATTTTATAGCAAGTTGACAACAAGAAAACAACACCTATACATGCATTTGTACGCCAAGCAAAATGTCCAGGGGCTAGGACACATATCAAAGGGCACAACTCATGTTCAAAATTATTTCAAATCTTGGATGGATTAAATCACACGAAAATAATAAAAGGGCATCACAGCAAAAATGACATGCAACAAAAATGCTCACACGACAAAACTAAATGCACAAATAAATTCTATGGATTTTTTCTACCCCAAAAACATATATAAAAGGCATAGGTTTCCAGTAGGAAAATAATTCATTATTACTTACGCAAGTTAATGGGATAACCCCGCAAGTTAATGGGATAACCCAGTAGGAAAATAATTCATTATTAATTACGCAATTACAATGAACAGGTTTGTCATGCATGAAAATGCAAAGCCGATAACATGAACATTTTTTATATATGGTTTGATCAAATCCCAATGCACGTTAATTAAATATGTCAATGCAACATAATGTTATTTATGCAAATGATGCAAAACCGCAAGCTACTATATATATCATGGATGAAAATGGCATACAATTAATCTACACATTTTTCTAAGCATTTTTCATATATAAAACATTTAATTCCGACGCACGGTTTATTTCTATTAATGATATAAAATGCACTAGGGCCTGAAATTAGAAAAACGCACGGGGGGGCTGGCTCACCATGGGCCAAGCCCATTCAGTAGGGACAGGGGGTAGCTGGGCCGGCAGCCCACGCAGTGGCAACGTGCGGTCAATGTGGGCACGTCGTCCTCCTTGCTTCCGCAGCGAGCAGGAGGCAGGGCGAGGCCATGGCAAGGGCGGCGAGCAGCGGCTGCCGGCAGAGGGCGGCGAGGGCGGATCCGGTGAGGGGGACGCGGGATCCGGCCGGAGGGGAGGTCCGGCGGCGGCTCCGGGCTGCGGCAAGGCCAAGGCAGTGGGCGGCAGCTGGGGACCCTGCGGGGACAAAGAAGAGGGAGCGGTGAGAGGAAGGAGAAGGGGAAGGGAAGGAGAGGAAGGAAGAGAAGGGCGGCGGTCCGGCCGGGGTTCCGGTCTCCGGCGACGGCTACTCCGGCGAGGGGCCGGCCGGCGACGGGCACGAACTGGCGCGGGAAGCTCGGGCACAATGGGAGCTACGGGAGGAGCGGGGCTACACTGCGGTCGCTGGACATGTCCGGGTTGGCCGCCGGACATGTCCGATAGGTGGGATTCTGGCGATTTTCAGCCCCTAGATCGTGATCCGAGGGCCGAAAATGGGAAGATGGTTGGGGCTGTGGGATCTGGAGGAGGAGGGCTAGCAGGTGGGGTTTTTCTAGGGGTGTGGCTGCAATTTTACATGGGGAAACCCTAGAGAGAGTGGGAGCTCTCTCCATGGGGTTATATATAGGGAAGGCACTAGGGGTGGCTAGACAACGTCCGTTCGATCGTGATCTAACGACCACGAACGGACGGAGTGGCTAGGTTGGGCTAGCGGGCTGTGTAGTTGGGCCAGGTGGGGATGAGAGAAAGAATTGTGGCCCGTGACACGAGGGTTTTCAAAACACCGAAACGTCCGATAGTAAACCGATGACCGCACTGCTACGGATGACTCAAGGGTATCAAACGAACTCGGAATGCGACAAAATATGACAGACGGTCTACCTACACTCTAATAAGACCGCACGCCAGGTTTCAACCCAATCCAAGAATATTTTTGTGCGCACTTTAAAAACAAAATATTATCGATGTCGCGGGCGCGTGCGTGTGTGGTTGGTCTCGAAATGGTCAGCGACGAGAACGTAGAGAACCGGCACGTACGAATGGATGCAAGTTTTGAAAACGAGTGACGATGCTATGCAGATGATGCGAATGATAAGATGATGAATGCAACAACCAAACGAATCACAGAGGAAAACAAAAAGAAAGGAAAATCTTCTAGAATCTTCTGGAGCGTCGGTCCCGGGCTGTTACAAATTGTTGTTGCGAGTTTTACGTGAATGCTACGGGTATCTAGCAAGAACAATTCTCACCTACGCAAAACCACAATGGTGATACATTAGTTGCTTTTCAACCTTCTCAAGGACCACCTTTGTCGAATCCGATCAAACTAAAGTAGGAGAAACAGACACCCATCAGCCATCTTTGTACAACGAAGTCACACGTCAGTCGATGGAACCGGTCTCTCATAAGCGTACGAGTAAGGTTGGTCCGGGTCGCTTCATCCCACAATACCGCTGAACCAAAACACGAGAAAGGGAGGAAGCAATCTAAGCATCAACGCCCACGAACTCTTTTGTGTTCTACTCGATATATCATCTACACATAGATCTAGCTCTGATACCACTGTTGGGGAAAGTTACACAAGATGACGATCGTCGCCTTTTTAATCTAGCAAGAGGGATCGGAGAGGTAGATGAGTTCTCTGGCAGCACGACAGCGTTGCTGCGATGGTGGTGGAGCTATTCCAGTAGGGCTTCGCCTAATAACCGCTGAAAACCGATCTAGAGGAGAAACTACGATGTAGACGAGAGGTACCATGTGTCTATTAGGGTTAGCTTTTCCCTCTAAGTCCTCTAGTATATATAGGAGGGAGGGACGGTAGAAGTCAGCCTCAAACCCTCAAGGTTTGATCAAAATTGGAGGTGGAGGAGTCCTACTCCAATCCTATTAGGAGTAGGATTTCTCCTTTCCAGTTGGAAACTCTTTCCACCTCTCCACCTTTGGATTTTTTCCTTCTCAAACCACTCCATCCGCACGTGCCATTAGAGGAGGCTTCGGACAGCCCACCAGGGGCTGGTTTACCTCCTCCCACAGCCCATCTAGCCTCTTGGGTCGAGACACCCCTCCCGATGGTCCCCCGGTACCCTCCCGACACTCCTGGTAAACTACCGATGAGCCCGAAACTTTTCCAGCGACCAAAACAGGACTTCCTATATATCAATGTTTACCTCCGGACCATTCCGGAGCTCCTCGTGACATCCGGGATCTCATCCGGGACTCGAACAACCTTTGATTACCACCATGCATAACTCTATACTACCGAAACGTCACCGAACCTTAAGTGTGCAGACCCTGCGGGTTCAAGAACTATGTAGACATGACCGAGACACCTCTACGGTCAATAACCAATAGCGGGACCTGGATGCCAATATTGGTTCCTACATATTCTACGAAGATCTTTATCGGTTGAACCTCTATGTCAAGGATTCAGTTAATCTCGCATGTTGTTCCCTTTGTTCTTCGGTATGTTACTTGCCCGAGATTCGATCGTCGGTATCTGTATACCTAGTTCAACCTCGTTACCGCCAAGTCTCTTTACTCGTTTTGTAATACAAGATCTCGTGGCTAACACTTAGTCACATTGCTTGCAAGGCTTATTGTGATGTTGTATTACCGAATGGGCCTTGAGATACCTCTCCGTCACATGGAGTAACAAATCCCAGTCTTGATCCATGCCAACCCAACAGACACCCTCGGAGATACCTATAGAGCACCTTTATAGTCACCCAGTTATGTTGCGATGTTTGATACACACAAGGTACTCCTCCGTTGTTAGTGAGTTGCATGATCTCATGGTCATAGGAATAGATACTTGACATGCAGAAAACAGTAGCAATAAACGGACACGATCATATGCTACGTTTGTACTTTGGGTCTTGTCCATCACATCATTCTCCTAATGATGTGATCCCGTTATCAAATGACATCTCATGTCCATGACGAGGAAACCATATCCATCTTTGATCAACGAGCTAGTCTATTAGAGACATACTAGGGACATGGTGTTGTCTATGTATCCACACATGTATCTGAGTTTCCGATCAATACAATTCTAGCATGGATAATAAACGATTATCATGAACAGGGAAATATGATAATAACCAATTTATTATTGCCTCTAGGGCATATTTCCAACAGGCCCAGCAGGCCTACTTCGCCCACGAAGGAGGCACGCCGAAGGTGGATTTTAGGGAATTAGTTTCTCTTTTGGGAAAACAGATTCTGGTGGAGGCCGCTTTCACTTAATATGATAGCGGGCCTAGCCGGACACCTCAGAGACTGACCAGTGGGGTTGCCGGCCCACTGGCAGGTTCGTCTTCCTTCATGCGCGGGTGCGGGATAGAGAGACTATGGGTAGGGCCGACTTGCGCGCCGGTGCTCGTCCAGGCGGCTAGGGCTTCCTCTGGCAAAACTCCGGCCACCGGAGAGCTCAGCGGGGCGCGACACATCCATCCAGGTGAGGCGTGCGCACTGAGGAGCGTTAAGGCGGCGACGCCTTGGGTGACCGCGAAGGAGGCCGTCGACCATCCTTGGTCTTTGAGCACATGGTGTCTTGGAGGAACAATGGCGGCATGGGGAGATCCCCTACGGCGTTGGGAGGTCACCGGAGCGGACAGGGTACAAAGGAGGCTTAGCACGGCTTGAATTTTAAGCCGACGCCCACGACGAGGCTGCGGCCATGGGAACAAATGGAGGGCTTAGGAGGACGATTAATTTGTGTTGGGCGTTCACAGGGAGGAGGGAGAGACAAGGGAGCAGAGAGAAATGCCTGGGAGGCCTTAAATAGCCACAACACCGGGGCACCGTAGGCCATGTCCACGACCACGGCTCGGACCACGACAGAGGCCACGGGAGTGCTTCGGGGTGTGTCTATGCGCTTGTTGGATGAAGTCCATGCCAAGGGAGAGGAAGAGGGGAGTGGGGGAACGCCAGGGCCTTGCGCATGCGAGGTCGCCCATTGGGGCTCGCGGGCGGGCGGGCGGCGCGCGGGCAGGAAGGGGCAAGGAAGTAGGGGCGCGACCGTGATGCGTGTTGCGGACACCAAGGGGGACCAACTGGCGTGTTTCCTTCGCTCAAGGTGGTCGGGAGGTGGGGATGGGCGCCGCTATAGTGCTCTGTTGCACTGTAGCGTGCTCCAGAGCGGCCAAATGGCATGTCTTGGTGTCTTGGACACGGAAAAACTCTAGGAAGATCTGTTATATATAAAAAGTGCTTGACGGGTTTATGAGAAAAAAGATAAATAAGCTAGAAATTACCACAATACTTAGAAACATTTGGTCGTTGATTTGATGGCCCATCACTTTATTAAAGATATAATTAATGGATTAGATCTAGGAGCACTCCATCTAAAAAAACACAGCTATTCTTACCCTCGCCTGTATGTGCCGATGCATGTCCCTCCATCTAAAAAAATACAACTATTCTTAGCCTAGCGTGTACGTGCTGATCCATCCTAATTAAATATTATGTGCAATTAAAAAAACTACACCCCTTGCATCTATCTGCATGTCCCTTTAAATAAACTAGAAGAAGAAAAATAGGGTATCTCACGTAGCATGTAAGACTGGTGAATCCGATTTATCCATTGTACACATCTTAGATAAATAAGCTAGAAATTATGATAATAATTAGAAACATCTGGTCAAAATAAAACCCACACTAGAACTCACGTCCTATAAAAGAAAAGAAAAACATATCTCATGTTGTAGATCTCACGTCCGTCAAAACAAAACAAAAAATCTATTAATATATATTTCCCCTAAAAGAGCTACTACATCTCATGTAGTTTTTGTAGCTGCATTTCATGTACAGAAAAAAAATAAGTGAACTCATCTTTCTTCAAGGTTCCTAGAATAAGACCCATAACTTAAAATACATTATTAATGGATTAGATCTAAGAGCACTCCATCTAAAAAAACACAGCTATCCTTACCCTGGCATGTATGTGCCGATGCATGTCCCTCCATTAAAAAAATACAACTATTCTTAACCTAGCGTGTACGTGCCGCTCCATCCTAAGTTAAAATATTACGTGCAATTAAAAAAACTACACGCCTTGCATCTATCTGCATGTCCCTTTAAATAAACTAGAAGAAAAAATTAGGGTATCTCACGTAACATGTAAGACTGGTGGATCCGATTTATCCTCTGTACACATCTTAGATAAATAAGCTAGAAATTATCATAATAATTAGAAACATCTGGTCAAAAGAAAAAACACACTAGAACTCACATCCTATAAAAGAAAAGAAAAGCATATCTCATGCTGTAGATCTCACGTCCGTCAAAACAAAACAAAAAATATATTAATATATCTTTCCCCTAAAAAGCTACTACATCTCATGTAGTTTTTGTAGCTACATTTCATGTACAGAAAAAAATACTAAGAGAACTCACCTTTCTTCAAGGTTCCTAGAATAAAAATCGCAGCCACCATTTCTCAGAAAACAAGCATGCGGAGGCGCCTTCCTCTATGTCCTCGACTTCAAGTAGTTGTTGCAAAACAAAACAGAAAACAAATAGGTACTACATCTCACGTATAAAACAGTAACTACCATATCTTTTTCCTAGAAAAAGCTACTACATTATAGTCAAAAAAATAGCTACTACATCTCACGTATCTTTTTTTAGTTGCATTTCATGTACAGGAAAACTACTATCAAATCTCATCTTCCTTTAAGGTTCCTAAAATAAAGATTGCAGCTGCCGTTCCTCGGAAAACAAAAGCACACGCAACTGCAATTCCCTATGTTCTTGACTTCACGTAGCGGTTGTAGCAATGAGTCTCTACACCAGCGTTGTCGGTCTGGCTTCAGCATCCGAGGTCTATTCTCCACCACCTAGCTACAAAGGAAAACTACCAACTCACGATCTCTTTTTTTTAAGAAAACTCTATGTTTAAGGCATCAATTCCAGATCACCTTTTACAGGATAAAAAAACTCTTCTCCAGCCCACTATTCTCACTCCATCTTCGAGCCTGAGATCCACTAGCTTCATCGATCCTGGCTATATTTATTGTGATGGTGGTGTCACTGAGTACCCGCCTTCCAGCTATGAGGCGGATGCCAGTTGATTAATTAGGTTGCATATTTTGGAACAATATGTATAATAAACAATTCTCAGAGTAACAATTGTTGGAAAAAGTTCATTGGTTTAAAACATTGACAAATCTATATTATGTGATTGTGGGTTCTCAAGCTTTTTATATGGTGCAATCAATAGTGAGAGCATATGGACATTGCTATATTTTATAACTAGAATGCAATCAAACATGTTTTCTTATTCAGGTATCAAATCTTAATATGTCTTTGGGAGTTTGTTGAAAATTAATAGGTGTAAGAGGGCCTAACATTGCCAATTTCGGTCCCAAGACCAGAAAAAAGTGGAGGGAGCATAAACAAAATAACACTACACCTTTTTGTTTGACATTCATAACTTACTATCATCATTTTGTAACTCTGCAATCAGTCAATCGAGCGAATTTCAAGAGCAGTCAGCATACAAGGTGGTACGAAAACATGAACTCGAAGGTTAGTCACTAACAAAAACTTTCTTAATTAATTTTATTAGTTCAATCGTACGGTGAAAATAGATAAATAAGGGGAGGTGGGACCCGCCGATCAAAAAATTAGACCTATTTGTTCCTAAACATGTGCTTGCACCTGGAGAACTATTCGTAGCATTCTCAAGAGTCGGAATAAAGGAATGGAGTAAGGGTAATAGTATATAAGTAAATATTCTAAAGGCATGGAAAACACTTTTGTTATAGTTCTTCTTCAACAAGATAGTGCTACTGACCTTTTATTAGACGAGAATAAGTACATGAAAAATTTATATACAATAAACAATCTTCAAAATAATAACTAACATATCGATGCTAACATGATATGGCAGCTCATTCATACCTAACATTGACGCTCAATATTATTTGATACTTGAGGCTCATTACATAGTTGAGAGCCATAATATGAATAGGGGCACGGGGGTTAACTACGAATGTCGTTCCCAAGAATGAATAAAGTGGTAGGCATAAACAAATTAATATTTGCAATACCTTAGTTACATCCGTTCAACAGTACAAACATAGGACAAGGATAATAAGAAGGGGGAATATGACATGATAGGAAAGGCAAAAAAGTTTGACTTGCAGGTGGAAGATAGCAACCACTATGGAGGACGAGGGCGATGTGTCTATCAGGCTTGATTTCACTATTGTGGATGAGTCTTCTGGAGGATGAACTCAATCTGGATCCAATCTGGCTATGAGAGATGAGATCCATGCCCACAATGAATGAAAAACAGCATCAGCGTTGCTCTTTGCATAGCTGGACATCACTCGGCGACATCAATCATGCAGTCAATGGAGAAAAGGTGGGTGGCTTTGCTTTATGAGTAGCTGGACATTAGTCAGCAATAGGAACACATGAGTCGACGTAGAAAGGAAGGAAAGGATAAATGGGACAAGTGCGGTCCAGCAAGACCAACCTTCGTGTGAAGCTATGGACCCTAGACTGCGCGAGATGCCCAGATGATGTGTGCATCTACGTGAGCCTATTGGTCTAAAAGCACAACTAATCATCCAAGTACAAAAAACCATTTTACTACAAAAATCTCAAATAATAAGCTATAAATTGTTCCAACAAAATCAGCTATGAATTATACAAAAAGACCTATGATTAATGTACATCATGTATGGAAAAAGTATAGTGCATATACATACTTTTATTGTAAATTATCTAATATTTGGTGATGTAAACTTTTCTAAATATAAATCCATGCTAACAAATACTTCATGGGCATATGAACAAAAAAATATGATCGTTACAAAATCGCCCATATTGAGTCAAAATTGATGCCTATGATACTTCTTGGGGAAACATTATATACCTAAAATAAGAAACTATAATATGCCTCAACGGGATTGTCAAGCGCCACACACCATTTACACATCTCTACAACAGCATTAGGCAATCTCATGGATTCGAGCACATAGCACTAAAAAGGTTCAACATCAACATAGCCTCAAGACATTTCCCCGAAACATTAGTGGTAACTCTTATGTTCTTAAAATCCCGACTTCACGACCAACCCAAACAACTGTTGAATATAAACTTATTTCAACCGAACATTCTTAAGTACTAGCCCATGCGAAGAGCGGGCCACTTTTCGAGTTAATCAAAAGGGGAGAGAACATAGGGTGCTCTCGTGATCCATCAGGGTGATAGAGGAGTGGAGAGAGAGGTGGTTTTCTGCTGTCCAGGGTGTAAAAATGGAGTTTTCACCCCCACCCCCCAATCTGTGACCTGAGGCCATGGGCCCTTTACAGGAGGTAGAGGACAGTCATGAGGGACTGTGGTAAAAATTAGGGGTCATGGGGAACTAGGGGAGTGGCCAAAGCAGTATTTTTTGTAATTCAACAGAAGGTGTTCGATGCAAGTTTCAGCAAGTAAAAAAGATTTTGATTGCTATGATATTTAACACAACCAAATGCTAGGTAAAATTAATGTTTACCACCAAGTTTGAGATTTGTTGTGAAAAGTTGCCAATGTAACTTTGGCAAACCCTAGAAATGAATAGGAATAGGTTTCCACAGATCTGGTCATGCTAAGCCATTCTCCTTGATGCTCCACTTGTTGTTGTGTCATAATTTGGTGACTAGAGAATGCCCAAAAGGTTTGTGACAAATTGGGGAAACTTGACAATGCAATCATTCCCAATTTTTCAAATCACTAGAAAGGATTTTGGGGGATTTGGACAGGTGAATCTATTCCCCTAGATGCACCACTTGGTGTGGATGCATTATTGGAGTGTTAGATCATTTCCACAAAGTTTGAGCTTAAGGGGAGATAGTTAGCAATGTAGAGTTGCTCAAATTTGGATTAGGACAGAGAGGGTTTTGGGATGCATTGGTGAACCAAATCAATTTTGCTTGAGGTGAAACTTGGCAATATGATCACATATGTCATATGTGACATGCTAGCATTTTCTTGGATTTATTTGAGAATATTTCTTATAGAAATATTTCAAATGCTTGAAATAGGCAGAAATGGTTTTGAAGGGTTTTGTCCAATATTTTGAACTTGACCATGTGTTTAAACTCTTATGTATGGACAATATATGTCCACTGAGTTTTCCTAAATTTTCTCAAATATTTTGACAGCATAAAAATATATTTTTCCTAATGAAAGACCATTTGTGGCCTTAAGAAAAAGCCTTTAAATAAAATAATATTTTGTGGTTTTGGGAAGTTATATGTATAGTATGTTCCAAATATATCCTTTGGGAAAAAATATTACACCTAATTTGAGGACTTGTAGTACAAACCTCAATTAAGGGGTTTTCAAAACCTAAATTGGATAAATGCTTTTTGGCCAAAATAAGATTTGATAAAAATAGTTTTAGGTTCTATACACATGGTATGATCATTGGACAATAGTTTAGATCAACGAAAAGAGTCTTGAGGGTAGGAGGGAGTTTTATGATTATAGAGCACTAGCAAGCAATCAAACAAGCAAGCGAATAGCACACTAGTCAAACATTCATAGGCACGCAAAAAGTTTTAATTGGCCCTAATTTTTTAGTCATGCTAGTTAGTCATGAGGTAAAACACAGGGTGTGAGAGGCACCTTATCATCAGTACACCCACATATCAAATTATCAATGTAACAAACGCGAATCAACTCAACATGGTGAACATGACTAGACAGAAATTCGCATGTGTCCTCTAGAGTGTTTTCTTTATATAAAAGTTTGTTCACGCATGTCCTTTTCTATAAAAAGGATTGGGTTATATTTATGAATACTTGCTACTATTGTTACTTGTCACTTATTACGAATTATCTTTCTACAAAACTATGTATCAATGTTACTCATAGCACTTGCAGAGAATACGTTCCTGAAAATTGCTTATAATTTCCTTCTGTTCCTTGTTGGATTTGACACTCTTACTTATCGAAAGGACTACGATTGATCCCCTATACTTGTGGTTCATCAAGTCTCTTTTCTGGTGACGTTGCTGGGGATTTAATTGCCTCTGGTAAGTGGAACTTGGTAAGTAAACATTTTCGGTACTTGCTGAAATTTACTGTTACTTGTTACTATGGATGGCCACCCATTGAGTCGCTTATTCGGGGCATCTTTGCCTCGAACGGAAGTGGAAAAGGTTGCTTCCCAAGATAATGAACCTAATGAAAATATTTATTATGAGATTCCTTTGGGTATGGTAGAGGAACTGCTATTTAATCCTTACGACGGTACAACTCATCCTCATTACCACTTGATATATGTAGATGAGATTTGTCGATTATTTAAGCTTGTAGGTTTACCCGAGATGACGTTAATAAGAAGTTTTTCCATTTATCTTTGGAGGGAAAGCATTGATGTGTTATAGGGTATTGGATGATACTGGATCATGGGACTGAAATCGCTTGAAGCTGGAATTTTATGAGAAGGTTTATCCTATGCATCTAGTCCATCGTGATCAGAACTTTATATATAATTGTTGGACTCATGAAGGAGAAAGCATGGCTCAAGCTTGGGGGAGGTTTAAATCTCTGATGCACACTTTCCCCAACCATGATCTCTCAAGAAAAATGATTATACAAAAAATTTATGCGGTTGTCTCATGATGATAAATTAATACTCGATTCTTCTTCTATGGGTTCCTACATGAAGACGACTATTGAATTCAAATGGTATCTTCTAGAAATAATTAAACGTAACCTTAAAGATTGGGAATTATACAATGGTACGAAGTCAAGTATAAAGGTTAAGTTTGATTGTGTTAAATATTTTATGGAAACTGATACTTTTCATAAGTTTAGCAATAAATATGGGCTTGACACTAGTAGAGAAATGGCTAGCCACAACTCTTGTTGGTGGCGCACAGTTTTCAGCCGACGCCAGCACTACATTTTCAAATATCGCTGGCGTCGACCATTTTGGTATGACATATCTAGTTACTTAGTGTTGGCGCTAGACGTAGGTGGAACGCCACTTGTATGTGGCCTCCAAGGTTGTGTGCAGACGTCACTTGCTATTGGCATACCAGGTTGGTACTATGCTAGCAGTATTTCCTATAGCTATGGCGTTGCTTTCGTCCCGACGCTAGAAGTTTATTTATTGGGTCCATTTTTTTAAATTAACATTGGGATCCACATAACACTGGCTTAGCATACGATGGCACGCTAGAAATATACATGTTAGTGTTGGTGAACTATTGTCTTAAAGTCGCCGCACTACTACCATGTGATAGCCCTTGTGTATACACTAGATTCCCCTTCTTCTTCCTTTTGCTCTTCCTTTTCCTCCTCTATATTCCTCCTCATTTTTATAAACCCAATTATTTTATCATGATTCTTAATTAGGTAATTAGATATAGCTAGGTGATGCGTTAGTTACGCTTGCTAGCCTACTCCACGCACCCACTCTCTAAGCTAGCTATATCTAGCTCTCTCCACCACCCACTTGCATTAAATTTTCCTTCACCCTCCATTAATGGTGCCCTCCAACCTACGTATGGTCGACTAGCTTCTCACGGGATGGATCAAGGACTATCTTGACTCGTGTCTCTTCTGCTTGAGGTAATTAATACAAAACACTTCCTCGTCATTTAGTTATGCATGTTACATATGTGTGTGATTTCTATATGGCAAAACGTGCATGGATGGCGAATTTGTAGAGAGAACATTGGCAAAATGTTGATTCATTTCCGTTTTGTCAAATTTTTGGTACACAATATGTAACATTTATAGCAAAGGTCATGCCAAAATTTTGTATGCCCTCGCTCATTGTTAATATATATGTAATTATTTTTGTATTTCCCTTTATAGGCTACTTTGATCTGTCGAAAGATCAATATGGATCGAAGTGTGAAGGCCTTTCTCAATTTCGCGGTGACGAATATGATACAAAAGTGTGAAACGCGGATATTATGTCCATATAAGGCCTACAAAAATGGAATTTTCCATAATCGATTCGATGGTAGCGTCCTCGCACACTTGCTTCATCATGGTTTCATTGAAGGTTATACACGATGGACAAAGCATGGTGAGGAGAATGATGATGTACGTGACGACGATGACAGAGTGGCAGATATGGAAGCGAAGAACCCTTTCGATGATGAATTAGCAGGGCCGCCAGAAGGAGGAAACAATAATGAACATGCGCCTGGAGGAGGAAATGATGAAACGCCACCCAAACATGAAGAGGACCATGTCAGTCAGGATATGTCATTGGCTGGAATGTTGCAGGATCCCCATGTTAAAGAACTGCTTCAGAAGAAGAAGACAAATGAGAGAGCTACTATTAAGGAGGATCTCAAGTTGGCGCAATTTGAGTTAGGCGCGAATGCTCCACTGTATGAAGGTTGCGACCCTGAGCACACCCGCTTGCACGTCACGCTCAAACTTCTAGACATCAAGGCAAGATTCAAGAGCACAGATGCATGTCTGGACGCTACATTGGAATATTTACATACAGTTTTTCCCAAGGGGAATTTTTTGCCTATGAGTGTTGATGAGGCAAAAAAGATCATGTGCCCTCTTGATGTGCCACATGTAAGATATCATGCATGCTTAAATGATTGCATCTTATATCGTAATGAGCATGAGCACAAAACAGAGTGTCCAATTTGCATGGAACCCCAATACAAGCCTGGAAAGAAGGATCCTTAAAAGGTTGTATGGTACCTTCTATTGATTCCACACCTCCAACATTATTGCGCTGATGCGCAGGAAGCAAACAACATGACTTGGCACAAGACCAGGAAGTCCAAAAATGATGGCATTATGAGACATATTGCAGATGGTTGTCAATAGAAATCACTTGGGTGTCAGTAGCAATGGACTAAATCCATTTGGCAAGTAGAGTAGCATACATAGTATATGGCCCATGTTTATTTGGATGGACAACCTCCCGCCTTGGCTCTGCATGAAACAAAAGTACATACACATGGTAATGCCCATTCAAGGACCGCTCCAACCAGGCAACGATATAAACACATATCTTGAGCTACTGAAGGAGGAGTTAGACATATTATGGAAGGATGAAGGGGTCAAAGCATGGGACGCTAGCACTGGAAACTATTTTCTAATAAGAGCAGCATTGCTCACGACCATTCATGACTATCTAGGTTGTAGATATATTTCTGGACAAGCATGTCATGGACATTGCAGATGTGTTAAATGTATGGATGACACATCTTTTCTCCAGCTATCAAAAAAGGGTAATTTCAAAACAATGTTCATGGGCCATCGAAGGTGGCTTGACAAAGATGATGAGTGGAGAAGTCGTGGCGACTTGTTCGACAACACGGATGAGGTCCAAGGGCCACCACATAAGAGGAGTGGAGAAGAAATCCATGAGATCTTAAGGAATTGGAAAGATTTCCCGAATCTAGGAAAGAAGAAAAGGAAGTCTGAGAAAATGCTGCTAAAAGTATAGGAAAGAAAGTCTATTTTCTGGGGCTTGAAGTATTGGGAACTACTCAGTTCGCCGCATTCTCTTGATATGATGCATATCACAAAAAAATATGTGTGAGAGTTTGCTTGGCACACTATTTGACATGCCAGAAAAAATTAAAGATGGTACGTGGGCAAGACAAGACTTGAAAGTTATAGGTATTAGGGAAGAGCTCCAACCCGCATCCCTTAAAAAACCAAGGAGACAACCAAGGGCAAAAACATCGCCATAGCCGACGAGACAACAAAGGGCAAAACCATGACAAAAAATTGCCCGCAGCTTGCTTCTCGCTCAACGAGGATGAGCTTAATCAACTTTTCAATTGCCTTGATGGCATGAAAGTTCCTTCTGGTTACTCAGGGCTAATACACATATATCTTGACACAAAAAAGCAAAGGTGTAGCAACATGAAGTCCCATGATTGTCATGTGATGATGACGCAATTATTTTCGGTATCCCACAGAGGGATAATGGATGATCAGGAATGCAACACACTTCTTGACTTCTGTAACATTTTCGACATTCTCTCTCGAAATTCAATCATTATGTGTCATCTCACTCGACTACAAGAGGATATCATCACAATACTATGTGAGCTTGAGATATATTTCCCCCCTTCATTCTTTGATGTGATGGTGCATCTCCTAGTTCATGTTGTTTCCAAGATTAAAGACCTTGGACTGACATTCTTGCATACCATGTTCCCATTTGAAAGGATGAATGGAACTACAAAGGGTTACGTTTGTAAGAGGGCCCGTCCAGGTGGAATCATCATCCAGGCCTATCTGACCGAAGAGTGCATATCATTTTGAGATAGTAGCTTCTTTCTATGAATTGTTCGCTACTCATATTGATCTCCCTAAGGAGAAGTGGTTTAAATATCTCCACCTATTGAAAAATCATAAGAAGAACCTTTTAAAGTTAAAGAAGAAACAATGTTTTACCATGTTGATCCAATTGTGCCTACTGCTTATATTGAGAAACCAACTTTTCCTGTTAGGATCAAGGAACATGCTAAACCGATGACTAACAACCAATTCAGGACTTGGGCAAGATTGTCTGCTACGCTAGTTCCCGAATCGAGACCATCTTCATCAGCTCCAGCTACTGCTCTGTCTCCTCCTTTAGCACCTCCAGTGTCCACACCACCACCCAGAGGTAATCTATAGAAACATTCACAGGCATCCTTCTCTCGACTCCTTCAACAGCTACCGGAGGAGATCAAACCCAGAGCGATTCCTACCTCTATATTCTTTGAACTTTTTGGTAACTTGTTGCCAAAGGGGGGAGTGAATATAGATCATAGGGCTTGGAGAGAGAGTGTTTTGTCGTTTGTTGCTCTCTTTGTTTTCAAAAACATTTTATCTTGTGTTATGGCTTAAAACTTCATTGTGTTTGATCCTACGCTTTGATGGTTGATGCTACTATGCCATATCTATGTGTTTCTTATATTATGATCATTCACATATCTTTGGTGTTATGAGCATTTCTATTCATTCATATAATTTATGTGCACCACAAGTTGTATGCGACATGGAAGAGTGACCCATGATCCTAATCAATTGTGCATTTGCATTCAAACGCAAATTTAAAAATAGTGGACAAATTTAGTGGGAGATATTGCTTATCACATACTTCTAAAAGTGTCGGGACCCCGATCCTAAGTCATAGCAATCCAGCATGTAACACATCACATCACTTTGCAGCCTCATGCACGGTAAACTCCACACCTGCAGCCTTACCTTAGTCGGGACTGTTTGCGTCTTTTGGCTCACGTATGTGAATATGTCGCTAGCATTCAAACGACAAAGAACCCGGGATGGCATGACTAGTCATAGAACCCAAGTGGCACATCCGTACAGGAACAGGCATACATAACCCAGCAATGCAGGTGCCGGCCTCAAGCGTGTGTAGACGAGTCATAGCAAGCTACAAGGACTCCATTACGTTGTGGGACATAAATTTCATCACTGCACGTAGACGAGTCGTAGCAGGCTACAGGGACTCCATTACACTGCGAGACATTTCCCCGAAGGGACAGGCACATCAGCAAAGAAGGATACATGTAGGTCAATCAATGTGTCCAGAGCAGTAGCAAGCTACCAAGGCTTGGTGGAAGCACAAAGAGGCAGTTTCCCATAAAGAGTACTACTAAAGGCACATGACTAGGTGTCGGATCCCATACATACCGTTGCATGTCACACATATGCACGACATGCCCGATATGCATAGATACAACTATGGCATTACAACATAACCATACAACAACACAACTTTTATTTACGAGGCTCAAAGGAGCCTTGCATAATATTTTCTTACAAGTAGGGGTCACATGACCCGACACTCAAGTCATACAAGCAAGTTCATAGAAACCATGCAGAAGCATAAAGCTGTCTGAGTACAGACAATTGAAAGGGTAAAAAGGCACATGTCCTGACTATCTAGAGCCCACCACGGGGCATAAGGTCGTAGCTGGGACACCAGCTATTCGGCGTCGTCGACATATAGGTAGAACCCACCTGATGGGTCCTGAGTCTCATCTACAACATTTATTAAGCAAACATGAGTACAAACGTACTCAGCAAGTCTTTAAAACAGACCTAGTCTACTCATGCTCATGTGTCAACAAGGGGAGTGGTGGAGTTTATGCATCAATGAAAGCTTTGACTCTTGGCTAACCTATACTGCACATATTAATTCTTTGTTCAAATTTTAGATATCGCACACGAGTCCACTAACACCACATCAATACACCACCATGGATTCACTACCATCACCTACGAGAGTGCCATCCACGGTACTCACACTTGTCTTGATATTTTCATGAGTAATCATCAAGTTATCTATGAATAGCATAAGTTCTCCAAGTTACCTACGAGAGTAATCATCATCATCAATTTCCATATCCGAGGACGAGGCTATTCGAACAAATTCATACCCTGTAGGGGTGTACTCCTTCACACATGCTCTCGCCACTTATTGGTGTGTGCTCATAAAACCAGGCACCTCGGCAACCTTCAAGTGGAAGCCAAGCGAGGGAGTCGGCCACGATCGTCGATCACAAAAGACCTCTAGTCTAGGCTATCGCCTATCTGAGACTAAACCCGCACGGAAGTCCGGCCGAAGTTTCTACTACGGCCCCAAATGATGTGTGCAGCGTTCCCAAGCCCACCATTCGGGTGACCCTTGGTACACCGTGCCACTGCCTACCGCATCGTAGCCCACCCCTAGGGTCAGTGCTACGCATGGCCTCCAGAAACTATAAACACCAAAAACTACTTGCAACTCCTCAACCAAGGACTAGGCGGTTGATAAGTCGAGAGGGGTCGAGTTACCGGAACCCAATGTGTGGTTGTAACTAGCCTTGGATCACAAATACAGGACTCAGTTCGTAACAACGGTCCCAATGAGACAACTCGCTATGTAATCCTACATAGCCTCTCATCGCTACCTTTAGCAAATCGGGTTCATCATTTATCTCATCACATCAGAACAATACTGTTTCACTCCAGCTCATCACCCAGATGAATCAGACCTGACACAACTCTAAGCATAGCAAGCATAGTAGGCATAGCAGGTAAAGCACATCATGGCTCAAGCATCTACCGGGTATGCTAGATTGCAGGGTTTAGCTATTTACTGTGACAATGACAGGTCATGCAGAGGAATGGGTTCAACTATCGCAAATGACAGATAAATGAACGTTTGTCCTAATGCAATAAAACGGAGAAGGAGCAAGAGAATGGTATTATATCAGAATCATCAATGGAGTTGCTTGCCTTGCTGGGAAGCGAGAAGGTACTCTCCTTCGTTGGGATACTCGGAGGTGTCCTCAGAAGCAGGGCCTACCGCAAAGCAGATAGGTAACGATCAATACACGGCAAGTGCAGCAGTATGATGCATGATCATGACATGGCAACATCAATGGATGAGCTAATGCAACTACTATTAAAGTTAGATGGAGTGGATTTGAATATAGGTTCAAAGTCGTTCTCCATTTAATATTCTACATATTGACCTACTGCTAAATGTCAATGTTCATCTACATACGTTAATCTAACTTGCATGATGACAGCACCATTCGATTCATTGGATTTTTCTGATAAATTTTCATATATAATTAATTTCAATTTGAGTTATAGATTAATTTCTATGATTTTTCTAAGTTTTTAGAAATTTCTGGAATTAAATTAAATTAGAAATTCCTTTTTTGCATCGGCATCATATCAGCATGATGTCAGTAGGTCAACATGCCGTTGACAGGTCAAACCTGACCAGTGGGGTCCACTAGTCAGCGACCGAGACCCTAATTAGTTTTAATAAAATACCTAATTACTAACTATATCGGATGGGCCCACCTATCAGTGGGTGTTTAAGTTAATTAAATTAATTAATTGATTTTCTAAACTAATCTCTGAACTAATAGAGCCGGGCCCACTTGTCAGTTGACCCAGGGGGGTCAACCCCGTGGTCAAATGGGTTGACTCGCCGGCGTTGAGCCCCGGCGACGTCAGGGACAGTGGAGGGGGTCAGAAAACCTCCTCCGGTGACCAAATGGATGGCGGAGGGCACCGAACGGGCCTGCATGCTCGTGAGCATCCAACCCGACACACCCCAGGGGCTGGGATGGCCGGAGTCGACGCCGGCATTGAGCTCGGCGGCTTCTGGAGCTTGGGAGAGCACGAGCTCATCAAATCTGGGCGCAAGAGGACCGGCCTTAGGCTCCTACGACCTCTACGTGGCCCCATGAGCTCAATGCTGGCCTTAGAGGGACCACCTGGTCACCGGAGCGGTGCCGGCGTTGAGCTCGTGTGGTGGAGCACTTCAGGCACCGACGGAATTGGGGGCTATGGCGCTCTAACGATGGGGAGAAGAGGGGGAATGGGGCCAGGAGCTCACGGCGGTTTCAACGGCGTCGAAAGCGGGCTCGGGGAAGGTCTGGAGCTGCGGGGAGCTTCAGGTTCCTACCGGCGGCCGGAGGTTGGAGACAATGGCGATGCAGCAATGGAGGGCTTCCGGGGGCGCGTGGCTCGGTGAGGGGGAAGAGGGCATCGAGGCGGAGCTTATGAGTGGCTCGGAGGCAAGGGGGAGCGGTTGGATTGGCGAGACTATGGCGGCGGGCTTCGGTGGCCATGGCGAAGCAGAGGAGAGGGGAGCGCGAGGGAGAGAGGGGGAGACTAAGAGAGAGAGGGAAGTGGTCGTGGGCGGTCTCGGGAGCTTCAGGAGCCCTCCACGGCAGCCAGGCAGGCAGGAGGTGGCCAGGAGCGGCGTCGGCATGCTGGCCACGGAGCTACCTGTCCTCCTGGCAGATGAGGAAGAAGACCCCCCTGCCGTTGGTGGGCTAGGATGGCTTCTCTCATGGGCCAGGCACAGGTAAGCCTCTCCTTTTTCTTATTTTGTTCATTTTTCTCTTTCTTTTCTAACATTTTTTTATTTTTGTCAGGGCCTCAAAACCTATTTCAAATTATATTGAAATATTTTGCAAGCTTAGTTTGAATATTTCAAACCTCCACAAAAAGTTTCAATATTTTTGAATGACTAAGATATTTATAATGGTTTATTTGGCATTTTCAGAAGCTTTATTATTTATTTTAAAATGACATATATGTTCTGAAAATTAAAATGTCCCCTGATATATTGATGTCAATATTTATCAGACATGGGGGCATTTTTTATGGGCATTTTGGATTTGTTGATTTTTCACAACATTTGAATTGGTTGATTCAGGTGAGGCATTAGGTTTTTTGTTGATCCCCATTCCATATTGATGCAAAAATTTAAACATGATGCACACCACATGCTAACCAGAGCAATGCTAACTAGGGATGTGACACAAAGCGATGATGCTATTCTTTGATTATATCTTTTATCGAAGCTTAGGTCTATTTCTTGTCATCAATTACCAAAAAGGGGGAGATTGAAAGAACAACTTCTCCCTACGTAGTTTTGGTAATAAATAACAACATATATTTCATTGGACTAATGATTTCGCCAAGTGTATCTCAAGAAAAAATTCAATGATGGAATGGCTAAAGGATTGTGTGGAGAACCTCCCAAAGCAAAGGAAAGGAATAGGATTGGCCATGCTTCAAGTTACAAGACTCTACATTTAATATTTTGTGAGAAATCACCTTTGAGTCCATAGTAAAGCCAATACAATTAAAAGGGGATGAGGAATTATGATGATTTGGTTGCTCAACTACTTAGAGATTAGCCACCAAAACTACTCACCCATTCTCCCACAAAAATTCTCCATCCAATGCCCAAAATTCAAAATCAGTGCCACCAAGTTTTTCCATTTGGCCATACCGATTTTCCCTTGAGACAGAACCCATGCCAAAACCCTAAGGTCTCGGTGACACCAACTACATTTTCAGTGAAACCGAAAACAGTGACCAACCTTCTATTGTACCATTTCTAAAAATTGGAATTTCCAAGTCATGGGAATCGGTGACACCGACATTTGGAAACTGCCTAGGTTATCCAGTTCGGTCCCACCGAGATTTATATATCGGTCTCATCGAAAAAGGCCAAAGTGGCCACATTTTGCACTAGTCAGTGCAACCGAGTTTTCACTCCGGTTTCACCAAGTTGGGCAATAATGTTGTAACGTTTGGATTTTTGGGGATGCCTTTATATACCCCTCCACCACCTCTCACTAGTAGAGGAAGCACTCAAAATATACAAACACTTGCCCTATCCATTTTTCTGAGAGCGAGCCACCTCCTCAACCGTTGAGATCAAGATCATCCACTCCAACCATATGGATCCTCATTTCTAGCCTCTCCAAGTTGCTTTCCACCCAATCAACCTCTTCTACCAAGCCAAATCTGTGACAGAGTGATTGAGGAGACTATTTTTTGAAGCACAAGAGCAAGGAGTTCATCATACGACCACATCTATTACCTTTGGGAGGGTGGTGCTTCCTAGATTGGTTTGGTGTCGCTTGGGAGCCTCCTACTTCGTGTTGTGGAGTTGAACCAAGAAGTTTGTAAGGGCAAGGAGATCGCCTACTTCGTGAAGATCTACCCAAAGTAAGGCTAGTCCTCCATGGACGAAGGCCATGATGGCATAGACAAGGTTGCTTCGCTGTGGACCCTTGGTGGGTGGAGCCCTTCGGGGACTCTCGTGGCCGCTACCCTCAATGGGTTGAAGTCTCCATCAACGTGGGCATACGATAGCACCACCTATTGGAACAACACCAAAAATCTCTGTGTCAACCTTGCGTTTGATCTTCCTATCCCTACCCTCTATTTACATGTGCTTATCTTTACTTTCCGTTGATATACTCGTAGACATGCATGTGTAGGGTGTACTTGATTTGCAACAAATTATAAAAGTTGCCTAGAACTAAAATAAGGAAAAGGTTAGGTTTTTAATTTATCAAGTAGTTCAATCACCCCCCCCCCTCTAAACATACTTTCGATCCTACAAGTGGTAGCAGAGCCTTGGTCTCCATTCCATTGGTTTCACAACCTAGGAGAGTATGGCGTCTAGTAAGGGAAATTATCACCGTAGAGGTCCATATTTTGATGGTACAAACTTTGCTAGTTGTAAGCATAAGATGAAAATGCATATTCTTGGTCATAAACCCACCGTATGGGTTGTTTTTCGTGTTGCCTTGCAAGGTGAATTCTTTGGTTATGGAAAGGAACCGGATCGTGAAGCTACCGCAGAAGAATTGAAGATGTTGCAATACAACGCCCAAGCATGTGACATTCTATTCAACTGCCCATGCCCCCAAAGAATTCAACAAGATTAGCCATCTTGAGAATGTAAAGGAAATTTTGGATAATTTGGTTGATATGCACGAAGGTACCAAATATGTCAGGGAAGCTAAGTTTGATGTGCTAGAAAGTCAACTTGATAAGTTCAACATGAAGGATGGTGAAGGAGTCGTGGAAACGTACTCTAGGCTTGCTCTTATCCCCAATGAGATTTCGAAATTAGGAAGCGAAGAGATGACCGACAAATTCACCATCAAGAATATACCTAGAGCCTTGGATGGGAAGTACGACACCATGTGCACATTGATCTAAATGATGCCAAACTACAAATATCTCAAGCCAAGGGGAGTCATTGGAAGGCTTGTTGCTCATGAGATGTCACTGAATGATAAGGAAGAGCTTCACAATAAGTCAAGCGGTGCATACAAAGCTTCAAGTCACACTCCCACTACATCAAGTGACAACCTTGTAACCAATGGAGAGATAATCCTCATGGTCAAGAAATTCAACAAGTTCTACAAGAGTAGTGTCAAAGAGAGAAGCTCCAACTCAAGATATGAAGAGAATCGCTCATCTAGTCATGAACGGAATAGTTACAATTGTGGAAGGACAGGACACTACTCCAATGAGTGCACATGCCCCCCCACACACACACAAAAGAAGAGAAGAGTCACCTAGAAGAAAGAGCTCAAGAGATGAGACACCTCGAAGAGAGAGAAGGAGTAGAGATGATCGTTATGAACGAAGACCCTCCCGGAGAAGTAAAGACTCGGAGAAGAAGGACAATTACAACAAGAGTTACACGATAAGAAGACATCAAGCTCATGTTGGTGAATGGGTATACGGCTCCGAAACTGATAACCACTCCGAGGAAAGCTATCACTCCGACTCTGACTATAGTCAAGATGAAGGTGTTGCCGGACTTGCACTTGTTTCCTCCAAATCCAGTGACATATTTGATTTACCAAATGAAGAGAGTGGAAGTTGCTTCATGGCTAAATGACCCAAGGTATCACACCATGAATACATTGACTTTAATAGTGATGAGGATGACTTACTTGGAGATGATGACCTGATCTTTGATAAAAACTAGTGATGTTAGTCAAAATGAACTTGATAATGTCATGCTAGTCCGGATAAGTCGTGTGATGATGATAAGAAGGAAATAGAGCAACTAACTAAATAATTTCACACACTTAAGTTAGCCCATTAATCTACTCTAGAAGATCATAGAGAGCTTGTAAGGACTCATGAGAATTTACGCTCCGAGAAGCTCAATTTAGAGCAAGAACGTGAATTTCTTAAAGCTATCAATGATTATCTTCAAAAGAGGACTTTGTCGGTGCACTAGAGTTTTTGGGCCATCTAGTGCCCCTTTACTCGTGAGCGGGCAGTAGTTGTCGCCCCGGTGGTAGGGCCCGGTGAAGACTTACCAAGCATTAGTGCGGAAGACTGAGGACTACCGGCAAGACCTTGCCAGTAGGGCTATAGAGCCTCTAGGCCCCCGGCAAGGTGAAGTCCCGGCAAGGCGACACCCCGGCAAGCACTGCCAGCGCACAAGACAGGTGTCGATCCACCTGGACGCGTGTTGAGGCATCAACGTTGGAAAGGGCTAAGCGGCGTTGATGGGACGGCCCCGTCCCGTCCCACTAACAGACTGAGGTCCCTAGCGGTGCATTTAATGCTCTTGTCCTACTCCGTCAGGGTTAGGTATGATAGCACTGTAGCAGCACTATGTGTCCCGTGCGCACACTGTACGGCACCGTTAGGATTCCCTTAAGTATAAAAGGAGGCCCAGGGTGTTACAGAAAAGGGTTTTTTGGCTTTCAGACGGTTGGGCGGTTAGACAACCAGATGGCCCGACAGTTAGACAACTGGAGGTTTCCAAGCTCACGCAGCAGCCGATCATGGCACTCTTGTAGCTCGAACCCTAGAACAGTATCAATACAACCAAGTAGGAGTAGGCTTTTACGCATCCGTGCGGCCCAAACCTGGGTAGAAACACCTCGTGTGCAGCTCACTAGACCGGCTCTTTGTGCCAGCTCACTCCCTCGTCGAACCGAAAGGGGCCCCCATGGTCCCATAGGTGTTTGTTCCCCATAACATATTTGGAACGCCAGGTAGGGGGCGCGTAAGAGGTACTACAAACCCATTTTGGTGATCTGCACCCCAACTTCATCGTCACCATGGCCCCCAAGAAGAAGGGCCTTACTTTAGTAGGTCCGTCCGCGTCCCCCGTTCCTGTATCTGCATAGACAGGGGACGACGTGGACATGGGTGGAGGAGGAGGAGGCTGAGGTTTGGAACTTCCACGATGTTTTGGTGACCAAGGCCAAGAAAGCGGCAACGCTCGCCGTGGAGACGCCCATGGCGATGGTGGGAACTCCCATGCACCCGGGTCTCAGGATAATGCGGTACCGCCTGTAGGTGGTACGAAGAACTCTAGGGGCAAAAGAGTATCCCCCAAGGCGCCCACACCGGCGCCTATGCCGCGACCTTCTCAGGACGTGTACGGAGAGTCGCGCCATAGTGCCCGCAGTTCTCAGCGTCCCCACGGAAAGAATCCTGCACATCCTTCCCAAGATGCACGGGACTGGCACGTGAGCGGGAGTGGCATGCCGACGCGGGACCACAGAGATGCTCCTTCTAACTCAGTTAGGAGTCAGAGCACCTCGTGTTCCTCGCGCCACTCGATGTCTTCCACAGCGAAGGAAGCGATGGCACGGGCGCAACTACTCCTGAACTTTTCTCCTGCTGCAAAGAAGCTCGACGAATGGAGAGCCACCATTCAGAGCCTCCTCAGCCTCGTAGACAAGCTTCGGTCCACAGGGCCGCCTCAAGCCAGCATGAGGTGCCTCGGGTCGGTGCGACCTCGGCGCACTCTCCCCCATGACAGCATCGTCGGTCGCCGACCTGACAGACTGACGCCCATGATGGTTACTCGATGGTGTCGTGTGATCCACGGACGCGTTGCGATCAGCGTCATGTCCTTTGGGAACGTGGCAAGGAGGACGCTCGAACCGCGATTGAGAGACGATGGGAAGCACGCCTGCAATCGGACAGGCACGCGAGACCCACCATGAACAAGTCTGTGTCGGGGTACCCTATTGGCCTACCTTATGAGGTGGGCTGCCTAGCATTTACCCCCGATATGTGACAAGTCCAGTGGCCCAACACCCGCACGTTCAAACCAGAAGTCCCGAAGAAGTACAATGGCAAGACCCATCCATCAGAGTTCCTGAGTGTCTACACCATTGCAGTGCAGGCTGTCGGGGGCCGCGACGACAAGATATTGGCTAACTACTTCCCATTGGTGCTTAAGCCCAACGTCAGGTCATGGATGATGCACTTGCCAGAGAGATCCATCGCCTCCTCGGCGGACCTGTGTCACGAATTCGTACGGGTCACCTCGAGTGCTCGCTTATGATGAGCTCGAGCAAGAGCAGTTGTGCCAAGACGACGCGACTCTCCTTGAGGAAGACCATCTTCAGGCTGTTGTGAGAGCTGCATGCTACCAGCAAGCCTTGCGCCGCTACCATATCTGCAAGGTCAATGCCAGAAGTCTTGAGGAAGGTGACCTTGTTCTTCGGCGAGTTCAGTCCGCCAAGAATCCAAACAAGTTGACGCCGAAGTGGGAAGGTCCTTATCGGGTAGTACGAGTCACTAGACCTGGCGCAGTCCGCTTGGAGACCGAGGATGGCATTTCGGTGAGCAACTCCTGGAACATCTAACATCTTCGAAAGTTCTACCCATAAGGCGCGGTTGCCAGACTGGTCCCGGCAACCACCTTTTGTACAAGTCTTTCCACTGAAGCATGTAATCCTTGGTACAAGGCCAGGCTCAGATCCTCTGCGTAGATAAGTAAAGATAAGTGTTCTACAATCATGTTCAGCTCTCATGTTTACTCATGTGCATGTTTATCAGGAAAGTTGCAGTGCGGTTAATTCCGGAAAGGACTAACGAGCCACCGAGGTTCCATATCCATGTTTTATTTTATTTCTTTTTCCAAAGGATAGAAGGATCCCTCGTGTGCAGATTTGTCGAGGGGAATGATGGTACGGATACCTATGAGCGCGATGTTCCAAAAAACTTGCCGGAAGGAGAAAGGCAACAAAAAAGATAAGTTGCGAAAACCCCATGTGAATCCTTATCGAAAGTTATGTGACTTCGACTCCTGTATGGAAAACGTGCATGCTTGGGAACCTTGCCGGGATTGGATATGCCCTCACTGCATTCGGGACCACTCAATGGCTTAAGTGGCTTAGCCCGCGCTCCTTGTCTCGTTTTGAGTCCGCTCGACGACTCAAGTGACAGCGCTCGCACCCTTATCCCGTTTTCGAGTAAGGCCGACGCCTTGAATGGCCACGCCAAGGACGCCAAGGTGTCTTGCCGGCAGTAACCCCGCCAGCAGGCTGCTAAGGACCCGTTCCTCAAAGCGCTTGTAGTAGGAATATGCACATCGGCAAGATTTTTTTAGAAAGGGCATAGGGAAAATTCCATACATAGAAGCGGTCTAACAAGGAAGATAATATGCATTTATTCAAAATGGGGTGAAATTTACATAAGATACCGCTTTTTCTAAGTACATCTTTATTTGACTTTCTCCCCTAGGGGAGATTACAAGAAGAAAAAGATGGAAAGGAGAGGCGGGATACAAGAAGAAAAACATGGCGAGAGGCCCCTTTGGACTAGCACTGCATGGACGAGAAGGGCTACTAGATGGGCAGGCAAGAGCTGGTCCCTCCTAGACCAGCATTGTGCGGAGGAGAAGGATGGAGTGGGCGGAAAGGAGGATGGACCCCTGAAGCCAAAGTCCGCGGGCCTGCTGAAGCTGGAATATGAGGCAGCACCCGGGACCGAAGCACCAGACAAGGACATCTTGCCAGGAGGGGGAAAGACGTGAGGCTGGAGATGACGGTGCGGCCGGCGGTCAGTCCGAGCTTGAATCTTCGGGCTCCGACTTGACAGTTCGAGGACCGGAATCATCACCGTTGTCTTCGCCACTGTCCTCCCCATCACTCTCGCCGGAGGACAGGCTTTCGGCACTGCTCGCGCTCTCTTCGCAGTAGCTGAGGCGGATGTCGGAGCTCCCATAAATCTTGATGGAGAGCGTGTCGGCCTCCGTCATTTTAAAACGAAGGACGTGCCCAACCTAGATATTGTGGGCACGGGTGAAGGTCTTCCAACCACACCTGAGGAACATGATGCGGCATGCTGGGTAATCAACATCCACCCGCGTCGCACCATTGCAGCACCCTGCCACCCACAGCCATAGGAAGGATGACTGGTCGTTCTCCATTGCCCTGGCAAAGGGGCATGGGAGACGCAGGTGTCTCCGGGGGGGACCGCCTAGCTCGAGGATGAAGTCTAGCGCCGTCCCCTCGGTGTGAGCCTCCTCGTCGGAGATGCTTGGTGTTGAAGAAGAGGGTGGAGCAGCGCTCCACCTCCCTCGACCTTGACCTCGACCTCCACGGCAGCCATGACCCTTCGCGCCTCCTGCTCCACGCGAACTCGAGCCTCCTGCCGCCTCCGCGGCTGAAGCGGCGGCATGATCCTGACAAGAGCTCCTCCTTGCTGTCGAGGAAGAAGGTCGCCCTTGCCCCCTGGTCATGGCAAAGGGAAAACACTACCTGGAGATCGAAAAGACAAGGGAGGAGGCAGTCTGTGGAGTCTTGCACTCGAAGGGTGGAAGAAGGATGGATGAGATCCACCCCCGCCATCCCCAATTTATAGGAGGAAGCGTGGGGGCTAGCTCTCGCCCACTCCCAAAGACGTCTCCCACCTCCTCCAATAGCGGCGCCCTCCTTCACGGAGCGAACAACAACCCACCCATCGCCCCAATACATGGCGTCGTAGTTACTGCCTTTTCTCACGGACTTTAAGTCACGGCCGCCCGTTTCTACCCCCTTGCCATCCATGCAGTGTGCATGGTGGAAAAGACCTGACGCGGTAATTAAAAACATTTGACGGCCGCACGCGCACGTATCCCACTACCCGCATTCAATGGGGCATCATGAGGAAGAGCAGAGAGCTCAATGGTCACAACTGCCGGCCCTTGCCATGCATGCCCACGCACTGTTTGGGCCTAGCCCAACAGCGCCTCGCGACGTGTATGGCCCAGGCCCAGGGGCCACTGTCGGTGCACTAAGAGTTTTTGGGCCATCTAGTGCCCCTTTACTCATGCGTGGGTAGTAGTGGCAACCTCGACGGCAGGGCCCGATGAAGACTTACCAAGCATTAGCGCGGAAGACTCGGGACTACCGGCAAGACCTTGTCGGTAGGGCTGTAGAGCCTGCAGGCCCCCGGCAAGGCAAAGTACCAGCAAGGTGACACCCTGTCAAGCACCGCCAGCGCACAGGATAGGTGTCGATCTACCTGGATGCGTGTCGAGGCGTCAATGTTGGAGGGGCCTAAGCGGCGCCGATGAGACGGCCCCTATCCTGTCCCACTGACGGACTGAGGCCCCTAACGATGCGTTTAATGATCTTGTCCTACTCCGTCAAGGTTAGCTATGATAGCACTGTAGCAGCAATGTGCGTCCCGTGTGCACACTGTACGCCACTATTGGGATTCCCTCAAGTATAAAAGGAGGCCCAGGGCATTACAGAAAAGGGCATTTTGGCTTTTGGACGGTTGGGTGGTTAGACAACCAGACGGCTCGATAGTTAGACAACTAGAGGTTTCCAAGCTCACGTAGCAGCTGATCATGGCGCTCCTGTAGCTCGAACACTAGAAAAGGATCAATACAACCAAGCAGGAGGAGGGTTTTACACATCTGTGCGTCCCGAACCTGGGTAAAAACACCCCGTGTGCAGCTCACCAGACCGGCTCTTTGTGCCAGCACGCTCCCGCGGTCCCATAGGTTTTCGATCCCTATGACAGACTTCCTCTTATCTAGCCAAACGACTACTCTTGTCTACATTCGTTCCACAAGTCAAACCTAGGAAAACTAGTAACAAAGGCAATAAAGGTTCTTCATATAGTAGCAACAATAAAAATGATAAATCCAATGATGATGCTTCTATTAGTTCTATTGATTCCACTAAAGATCATCTTAGAGAAGTTAAACTTGAGCAAGAAAACGATTCATGGAAAGGTATTATAGAAAAAGGTGTCTAAAAAGCCTTGCTGGATGTAAGAAATTGGAGGAGATTGTACGCAAGCATGGAGGATACCGGAAGGACCAAGGCATTGTCTACTTCAACGCTGATGGAGTCGAATGGGAAGAAGGTCAATACTCCAAGCCAAAGTTTGTTCCCCAAAGGAGAAGTATGAACATACTCTTCCCAAGGGAACAAAAGCTCAAGATGACCTTCCACCACAAGACCACAAGCTCAAGGGCAAGGACAAGATTCAAAGGGAGCTTCGTACATTTGAAGATGAGTCTGAAGCGATAGTCAAGTGGGTTCCCAAAGCTACTACAAGGTCTACTTCAACTCCAAGGATCCCCATCAAGTTGACGTGGGTTCCAAAGAAGAAGAACTGGAGAAGTTCTTCGAGGGGTGACTCCAACAACAAACTTCACTCATATTCATTTTTTGCAAGGACTATTTGCAATTAACCTCAAATTTATGCAAATAGTTCACGGAGTCACACATTCCCTCATAGGTAAGGAAGGGACAAGGTAATGAATGAATCAATGGACATCATCATGTATGCATTTCACTCCATGTCCATAGATATCCTTGTATTTGTTCCTTGTGTGGACTAACCCATGTAGGTGGAAAGAGTAAGAAACAATTGTAGGAGATATGCCCTAGAGGCAGTAATAACAGTTACTTTTGTATCTCCAAGTATGTAATGAATGTTTATGATCCATGCTATAACTGCAATGATTCTCGAGTCTGCAATATCCACGGGCTTGGAGGGAAACTCATGTGCACGTGTGGTATAATAAACGGTAAATTGTATTCCTAGTCTTTCCTCTAAGACTGGCTCAAGTATTGCATGACGATCCTGTTTTCCTGATCATGGGCATGGCTATGCCGGCAATTTTGAGGGCACGATGTTGGTAGAACACTTGTGTTGAATCGATCCGAATTGATGTTATGCTATGAGATACATTTGTCACAAGTTAATGGTTAATAACACAGAGATGGTTTACGGCGGCTTACGGGTTTCTTAAACGTCATCCGTAAATGGGTGGCTATTACAGCGGCTTACGGGTTCATGGAAAAGTATGTCAAGTAACTTGATAGCTCAAGAATGGGATTTGCTCCTCTGACGATGGAGAGAGATCTCTGGGCCATCTCGGTGTTACGGCATCCATCATCATCTGGCCAGACCTTTTGTGATTTGATCACGGGGATGCCGGAACACAAGAACAAGAAAAGAGAACAATACCGGTAACGAGGTAACTGGCATAGTGGACAAGTTGTTGATCCACGGGGATGCCAACATGACTCACCTTGGGTATTGGTAACATATCATGAAGCAACAGGAATAGCACACGGCAACTGGAGGTTCACTCGAATATTCATTCGTGTGGGTATAGGGGTCAATATGGGTGTCCACGGCTCCGATGTTGATCATTGATCGGAAGGGGTTCCGGGTCATGTCTATGCTTCACCGAACCTATAGGGTCACATGCTTAAGGGTCATCTATCTGCTGAATACTAGATAGGGAGTCTGAGAGAAACTCACCGAAAAAGTTTCGGACACCGGAAAAGTTCCGCAGAGAGAACACCGAAACAGTTTCGATAAAACTGAAAAGTTGTTTCAGGGGATACCATCAAGTTAAATTGGTTTTGGCACATGCCTGATAATTCTTGGAGGGTGCCAGAATCATTCTGGAAACTTCTGGGAATTTTCCGGAAGAAAAATGGGAGATGTTCCGGAGCTGCCGGAACTGCTTCAGATGCATTTCGCAGATGAAAATCACTAATCCGGAATTGTTCCGGATCGCATTGAAAATTATTTTAGTGGGTGCTGGAAATGTTCTAAGCCCACATAAATATTTTCAGTTCGAACGGACGCTATAAAATGTCGTCGTGAATAGTGAAAGTGCTTTTTGGAGAAAATATCTCGTGAATAGTGGAAACACTATTTATGAATAGTGGAAACACTATTGGGAGAAAATATCTCATGACTAGTGAAAACAATATTTAGAAATAGTGGAAAACACTATTGTGAATAGTGGGAAACACTATTTATGACTAGTGGAATCACTATTATGAATAGTGAAAATATCTGAGGGCATTTTGGTATTTTCACCATAGTCTCTCACCCTATAAATAGGGGTGAGGAGGCAGCCCAAAAACTCACTCCTTCTCACATACAAGTGCCATTGCAATGATCTGGCTTCTTCTCTCCCTTCCAGCGAAATAGTTTCATAGAGCCGAAAGGCTGTCCGGATTCCGGCAGGAACTAGTTCTGGACGGCGAAGCCCTGCCGGATAGATCACACCGTATGTGTGCAACCCCGTAGAGAGGTCTTAGTTTCGATATTTTGCCTGAGGGGCTGTTCGTGTGTCCTCCCGAAGGGCTGTCCGAGTCTCCGTTCGAGTTTCGAGTGTCCTCCCGAAGGGCTGTCCGAGTCTCTGTTCGAGTTTCGAGGGTCCTCCCGAAGGGCTGTCCGCTACATTGTCCGAGGGACTGTCCGACCGCCTCCCGGAGGGCTGTCCGACGTGGGCGTACATCCTCGCGGTTGGGAGGTTGTAAAATCCTAGCTGCGGGGATCTGCACCAACGATCTCCACCGACTCTTCTACCGCTGCGCTTCGAGTCGGTACGGATCAGATCAAACCTTGTATGCAGTCTCCATAGTGGTCCTGGGCATGCTCGCTATATCGGAAATTTTTGTTTTCTGTTGCGTCCCCCAACAGTGGCATCAAGAGCCAGGCTATGAGTAGATGCATGTTATGATCTAGAATACATGAGATGTATGGGTATTGCATAATATAATTTTGTAGTAGATGAGATCTATTGCTGAAAATTATTTGTGCGGGTAGCAGATGAAATCTGTTACCCGATGTTCCTGTTGCTTCCCATGAATTTGCGTAGTCCATATCTTGACGGAATGGTGGAATCTTACAAAGTTCTAGCAATCCGCGGTCCTTTCATGCTGCTCCTGAGTATGGTGATTGACAGATCAACGAAGTGCTAACAGTTCTTTGGGTTCCACCATAGTCAAAAGAAAGATGGATGTTTCGCAGACGAAAGGGCAATGCAAATATGATCTGCACGGGGGTCACGCGTATGACGAAGTTTAGTATGGGGCTCGAGATTTTATCATCTCGTGTTTCATACACCCTGGAAAGTTAATCTAGCAACTTGAATTATCATACTTGATGATAAACGTTGGTAGCTACGGTTTGAGTCAAAACCTTAGAAGCCACGTAAAATAAATTTTTGTATAAACCGATTAGAGGCGTCTAACTTGTTTTGCAGGATGGTTTGCATGTGATGTGGTATAGCAAAGCTCATATTAAATTTTGATTATGTATGAGATGGCTATATGGTGTAATTAACATGACCTGCGTGTCATGATTCGGCATGATGGCTGGAGCCATATGATTGCACTTTAATGACCTACGTGACAACCTTATGTAATGCACTTATTTTATTAGCTATAGAGATAGCAATATTATCTGGTGCATCGACAAGGTGGTGGCAATCTTCGCAAAGGTGAACACCGACGCGAATGCCGAAGACGAAGAAATACTTGACTTCTCCGTCAAAAGGGGCTATACCATATCATGCTAATTATGAATTGCCTGAGATGTTTATCCCTTATGTTGCACCCTTCTTGATTGCACTGTAGTCGCTTTTTATTAGGGTGATCTCTCACAAAAATATCACGTAGTTAGTGTTCTCCCATGTGTAGCACCGTCACGGCACCTAACTTTTCGGGGTGCGCCATGGATGCAAGGGTACAAACGATTAGGGATGTGTGAGGCGGGTGAGTAAAGACCTCGCAGCAATATCACTTGGTTGTCTTGACGTTCAGGCATGAAAGTCATGAGCTCGTAACACACGCATCGAAAGATGAACAAGAGTCACACGGAGATGTGATCGGCAAGTTAGCCTACCGATTAAAATTCCTGTCATGAGATGATGATTCTATGACGATGAATTGAAGTCTGGGTCTTGAATCACTCATAATCAATTTTGAGAGATATTGATTTGAGTGGGAGCGCACCTTGGAATAAAAACGTTTTATTCACTAGTGCTAATATCATTATGAACAAAGTCTAAGTGAATTTGTGTTTTCCGTTGTAGATCAAATGGCTCGCAATAGCGCGTTCAACTTAGGCCCGATGTTAGAGAAAGAGAAGTTAGCTGCGAATGGAAACAACTATGCGGACTGGGTCCGTACCCTGAGGATTGTCCTCAGGGGTGCTAAGAAAGTGTACGTGCTTGACGGACCTCTTCCACCTAAACCGGCGGCAACTGCTGCGGCAGACATACAAAATGTCTGGGTCACTAAGGATGATGATTACAACTTAGTGCAGTGCCTCATGTTGTCTTGCATGAGTTCAGAGCTTCAAAAACGTTTTGAATTCCATAACTCCTTTGATATGATCAAAGATCTGTATGCTCTTTACAAGTTTAATGCACGGTCTGAACGTTTTGACATCATGAAAATGATGGCGGAGACCAAGATGGGTGAGGGCAGTTCAGTTGGCGAACACGTAGTCAATATGATTGGCTACGCTGAAAGGCTTAAAATCTTGGAATTCCCGCTTCCAGAAGAGCATGTTATGGACTTGTTGCTAGGTTCACTCCCCCCGTCTTATGGCGGTTTTATCATGAACTACAACATGCATGGGATGGACAAAACAGCAAATGAGGTGCTTGCCATGCTGAAAACTGCTGAAGGAGGACTGCAGAAAAATCACAAGCAAGTGTTGCTTGTGAATAAAACTGCCAGTTTCAAAAAGAAAGGCAAGCCAAAGAAGGGCAAGGGCGCCGGTAAGACCGGTTTCCAACGCAAATCTAAGGCCGGAGCCAAGAATGAAACTGAGTGCTTTTACTGCAAGGGCACAGGTCACTGGAAGAGAAACTGCAAGAAGTATCTGGAAGATAAGAAGTCCGGGAAAACCAGAAAAGGTATAATTGTTATACAAGTTAATGTCATTGATGTTTTGCTTGCTAGCAAAAATTCTAAGTCTTGGGTATTTGATACCGGATCGGTTGCTCACATTTGCAACTCGATACAGGGGCTTCAGAAGGTGCACAGGCTGGGAAAGAATGAAGTCGTGATGCGTGTCGGGAACGGCGCTGGGATCGCCGCTCAAGCCATCGGCATTATGCCTCTACGTCTCCCTTCAGGATTTATTTTGGAACTTAGTAACTGTTATTTTGTTCCGTTGTTGTGTAGAAACATTATCTCTGGATCATGTTTAGTACACGATGGGTACTCCTACAAGTCTTAGAACAATGGTTGTTCACTTTATTGTAAGGATATGTTTTATCGATTTGCACCCATTGTTGGGGGCCTTTTCATACTAAATCTTGAAAGTAAAAATGATGTTTTTAACGTGAATGCTAAACGCCTTAAAAAGCCTGATACCACTACCACTTTCATGTGGCACTGTCGGCTTGGCCACATCGGAAAGAAACGCATGCAAAGACTCCATAAAGATGGAGTTTTACCGTCTTTTGATTTTGAATCATTTGACACATGTGAAGCTTGCTTGATGGGAAAAATGACCAAGACGCCGTTCACGGGTCATCCTGAACGGGCGAGTGAATTATTGGAAATAATACATAGTGATGTATGTGGTCCAATGAGCACAGTCGCACGGGGTGGGTATTTCTACTTCGTAACTTTTACTGATGATTTAAGTAGGTATGGATATATCTACTTGATGAAGCATAAGTCGGAAACATTTGAAAAGTTCAAAGAATTTCAAAATGAGGTAGAAAATCATCGTAACAAAAAGATTAAGTTTCCGCGGTCTGATCGCGGAGGCGAATATCTTAGTCACGAGTTTGGCCAACATCTGAGTGATCGTGGAATCGTTTCACAGCTTACGCCTCCCGAAACTCCATAGAGAAATGGAGTGTCGAAACGACGTAACCGAACCCTGTTAGACATGGTAAGGTCGATGATGTCTCTTACAGATCTACCGATATCTTTTTGGGGTCATGCACTAGAAACTGCTGCTCACACACTAAACAAAGCACCGTCTAAGTCTGTTAAAATGACACCACATGAGATGTGGCATGGGAAGAAACCTTGTGTGTCGCATCTTAAAATTTGGGGTTGTGAGGCATACGTAAAGTGTTTACAGCCTAGCAAACTCGATCCCAGATCAGACAAATGTTACTTTGTAGGTTATCCAACAAGCACTGTTGGGTATTCCTTCTACCTACCCTCCAAGCAAAAAGTGTTTGTCGCTAAAGGCAGAGTCTTTCTTGAGAAAGAGTTTCTCGCTAAAGAAGCTAGTGGGAGGACAGTACAACTTAATGAGATTAGTGAATCTTCGGCCACCGTTGATGTGGCTAAGCAACCGGAAGTAATTCCGCAAATTATCCCTACAACTGGGCCGGAAGTTGTCGCATGTGATGCGGAAACTTTAGACAATGTTGTAACTGAACTGCGCAGATCAAGTAGGGCTATCCAGCCACCTGAGTGGTTTCATAATGAAATCTTCATTCTTGAAGACAATGAACCTACACACTACAAGGAAGCGATGGCGGGGCCTAGCTCAAGGGAATGGCACAAGGCCATGAGATCCGAAATGGAATCCATGTACGAAAACCAAGTTTGGAACTTGGAAGAACTTCCAGATGGCGTAAAACCCATTGGTTGTAAATGGATTTTCAAAAGAAAGACGGACGTGGATGGTAACATTACTATCCACAAAGCTAGACTTGTCGCGAAAGGGTTCACGCAAGTTCCAGGAGTGGACTCCGACGAGACTTTCTCGCCCGTAGCTATCCTTAGGTCTGTTCGGATATTACTAGCAATTGCTGCTTATTTCGATTATGAAATATGGCAGATGGATGTCAAAACGGCTTTCCTAAATGGAAACCTTGAACAGGATGTATACATGATACAGCCAGAAGGTTTTGTCGATCCTAAGAATGCTGGAAAGGTATGTAAGCTTCAGAAAGCCATTTATGGTCTGAAGTAAGCATCAAGGAGCTGGAACATTCGTTTTGATGAAGTGGTCAAAGAGTTTGGCTTCATCAAGAACGATGAAGAATCTTGTGTTTACAAGAAGTTTAGTGGGAGCGCAAAAGCATTTCTAATCTTGTATGTGGATGACATATTGTTGATTGGAAATGATGTGAATTTTCTTAGCGAAATAAAAGACTCATTGAAAAGGAGTTTTTCAATGAAAGACTTAGGTGAAGCAGCATATGTATTGGGCATCAGGATCTATAGAGATAGATCAAGACGCCTAATAGCGCTTAGCCAAAGCACGTACATTGACAAGGTGTTGAAAAGGTTCAACATGGAGAACTCCAAGAAAGGTCTACTCCCCATGTCACGTGGCACAGTGCTTTGCAAGAATCAGAGTCCTCGGACCCTCGATGAGCGAGTACAAATGAATAATATTCCATATGCTTCGGCAGTTGGTTCTATTATGTATGCCATGCTATGTACAAGACCGGATGTTTCCTATGCGCTAAGTGTTAGCACCCGGTACCAAGGTGATCCAGGATTGGAACACTAGGCCGTAGTCAAGGGTATTCTTAAGTACCTCAGAAGGACCAAGGATTTACTCCTTGTGTACAGAGGTGATGAAGAGCTCATTGTAAGTTGTTACACTGATGCAGGCTTCATGACTGACCCACATGACTTCAAATCTCAATCTGGCTATGTTTTCGTATTGAACGGCGGCGCAGTTGATTGGAAAAGTTCCAAACAAAAGACTGTGGCGGATTCTACGACGGAGGCATAATATGTTGCTCCTTCTGAAGCCTCCAAGCAAGCTGTTGGTATCAAGCAATTTCTTGAAGACCTTGGTGTGGTTCCAAGTGCTCTGGACCCAGTGGAGATCTATTGTGATAATAGTGGCGCCGTGGCTCAGGCGAGGGAGCCATGTTCGCACCATAAGACAATGCATATTCACCGCAAATATAAACTCATTCGACATCATGTCGAAGAAGGTTTAGTGAAAGTACGCAAAGTTCACACGGATCTGAATGTGTCAGACCCGATGACAAAGCCTCTACCATCAGCAAAGCATGAGCAACACCGGATAGCCATTGGTGTTAGGGAAGCCATGTAACTAGATTATGACTCTAGTGCAAGTGGGAGTCTGTAGGAGATATGCCCTAGAGGCAGTAATAACAGTTACTTTTGTATCTCCAAGTATGTAATGAATGTTTATGATCCATGTTATAACTGCAATGGTTCTCGGGTCTGCAATATCCACGAGGCTTGGAGGGAAACTCATGTGCACGTGTGGTATAATAAACGGTAAATTGTATTCCTAGTCTTGCCTCTAAGACTGGCTCAAGTATTGCATGATGATCCTGTTTTCCTGATCATGGGCATGGCTATGCCGGCAATTTTGAGGGCACGATGTTGGTAGAACACTTGTGTTGAATCGATCCGAATTGATGTTATGCTATGAGATACATTCGTCACAAGTTAATGGTTAATAACACAGAGATGGTTTACGTTTGCATGATTCCTTAGACCATGAGAGTATCGAGTTTCTTCATGCTTGCTTCATGAACTTTGGGGTTTGTTAAACGTCATCCGTAAATGGGTGGCTATTACGGCGGCTTACGGGTTCATGGAAAAGTATGTCAAGTAACTTGATAGATCAAGAATGGGATTTGCTCCTCTGACGATGGAGAGATATCTCTGGGCCATCTTGGTGTTACGGCATCGATCATCGTCTGGCCAGACCTTTTGTGATTTGATCACGGGGATGCCGGAACACGGGAACGAGAAAAGAGAACAATACCGGTAACGAGGTAACTGGCATAGTGGACAAGTTGTTGATCCACGGGGATGCCAACATGTCTCACCTTGGGTATTGGTAACATATCATGAAGCAACAGGAATAGCACACGGCAACTGGAGGTTCACTCGAATATTCATTCGTGTGGGTATAGGGGCAATATGGGTGTCCACGGCTCCGATGTTGATCATTGATCGGAAGGGGTTCCGGGTCATGTCTATGCTTCACCGAACCTATAGGGTCACACGCTTAAGGGTCATCTATCTGCTGAATACTAGACAGGGAGTCTGAGAGAAAATCACCGAAAAAGTTTCGGACACTGGAAAAGTTTCGGGCAGGGGAAAAGTTCCGCAGAGAGAACACCGGAACAGTTTCGGTAAAACTGAAAAGTTGTTTCAGGGGATACCATCAAGTCCAATTGGTTTCGGCACATGCCTGATAATTCTTGGAGGGTGCCAGAATCATTCTGGAAACTGCTGGGAATTTTCCGGAAGAAAAACGGGAGATGTTCCGGAGCTGCCGGAACTGCTTCACATGCATTTCGTAGATGAAAATCACTAATCCGAAATTGTTCCGGATCGCATTGAAAATTATTTTAGTGGGTGCTGGAAATGTTCTAAGCCCACATAAATATTTTTAGTTCGAACGGACGCTGTAAAATGTCGTCGTGAATAGTGAAAGTGCTTTTTGGAGAAAATATCTCGTGAATAGTGGAAACACTATTATGAATAGTGGGAAACACTATTGGGAGAAAATATCTCATGACTAGTGAAAACACTATTACGAAATAGTGGAAAACACTATTGTGAATAGTGGGAAACACTATTTATGACTAGTGGAATCACTATTATGAATAGTGAAAATATCTGAGGGCATTTTGGTATTTTCACCATAGTCTCTCACCCTATAAATAGGGGTGAGGAGGCAGCCCAAAAACTTCACTCCTTCTCACATACAAGTGACATTCCAATGATCTGGCTTCTTCTCTCCCTCCCAGCGAAATAGTTTCGTAGAGCCGAAAGGTTGTCTGGGTTCCGGCAGGAACTAGTTCTGGACGGCGAAGCCCTGCCGGATAGATCACACCGTGTGTGTGCAACCCCGTAGAGACGTCGTAGTTTCGATCTTTTGCCCAAGGGGCTGTTCGTGTGTCCTCCCGAAGGGCTGTCTGAGTCTCTGTTCGAGTTTCGAGTGTCCTTCCGAAGGGCTGTCCGAGTCTCCATTCGAGTTTCGAGGGTCCTCCCGAAGGGCTGTCTGCGACATCGTCCGGGGGACTGTCCGACCGCCTCCCGGAGGGCTGTCTGACGAGGGAGTACATCCTCGCGGTTGGGAGGTTGTAAAATCCTAGCTGCGGGGATCTGCACCAACGATCTCCACCGACTCTTCTACCGCTGCGCTTCGAGTCGATGCGGATCAGATCAAACCTTGTATGCAGTCTCCATAGTGGTCCTGGGCATGCTCACTATACCGGAAATTTTTGTTTTCTATCGCGTTCCCCAACAACAACAAGGATTGCTCCCACTCAAGATGATCTTCATCAACTATGAGCTTCCACTACTACAACATCTATATGAAGTCTTCAACGACAAAACTGAAGGTTAATTTATCCCTCTTTGGGGGGATGTCACATCAAGGGGGAGCTTACTCTAAGACTTGAGTCAAAGCATCTCTTAAAGATGTGAACACATTAAATGCTTTATGTAAAAGTGGTAACCCCACCTGTTCTTAAACGATGAGTATAACCTATGATCAAGTATTCTTACTTGGATATTAAGTCAATATACTCATATATAGATGACTCCGCCATCGCCAAAGTGCTTGGTAGATACTAGAGTGGTTTTGCATATTTGCCATATTTCATTTGACATTTTATTGTGTGAGCATGTTGGTATGCATATCTTTTCTCATTTGAGGATATCCAATTGTTGTTATTTGGCTTTCATTTTTGTTTGGCCAATTCGATATGCAAGAATTACTAAGTACCTCCCTCTAGCTATCTATGCTTTCTCGTCTCAAATTCTATTCATGTTTCATAACAAAATTGGAACAAGCACTTCTTGAACCCTTTGTGTGAGGAGCACTCAGAGTTCCGTTTCACAAGAGCTAACCTCCAAAATCTCCCATATACCACTTGGTGTAACCAAATCCAAAATCTCGGTTCCACCAAAGCATTAGGGTTAATATGGATTTTGAACCTTGGTACAACTGATCCCTAAATCTCGGCCTCACCGAGTTTCACTGTCACCTGGCAATTAAGAGTGGAACCAAAATTTCTGAATCGGTGTCACCGACACCAATAGGGTATATAAACTCCGCGGACCCAAGATTGAAAATTACTTCTACTCTTCGGCCTTCCGCACCATTTTTCTACTGCTGCTCTCGTCTACGGACATCCACCTCGTCTCTAGCGTGCCCTAGACGTCGTATTCGTTCGTCATCGTCGGCAAACAACTCCATCATCGTCGTCGTAGCGGAACCTTCACCGGACTAGGGTAAGGTTTCGTCCCCTCATGCGCTCCACTTTCTGATTCTTGCGCATTAGGCTTTGTTCTTCATCGTGACACAAATTGAAACGTCTCCATCCTCTAAACAAATCCCGTAGATTGGCAGAACAAGAAAATTTAGGTTTAGGGTTCCACAACCTGCATTTTGGTGTCACCGAGTGGAAAGAATCGGTATGACCGATTTGGTTTTTAGGGTTGTGAGAACTTTATCGGTGAGACCGAGTCATTCTTTTCGGTGAAACCAAAAAGATGACCAAGTTTCTATAATATCAGGAAGTCTATCTTGGTAGCCCGAAAACTGAAACTCGGTGGAACTAAATTACGTGTTGCAGAATTCTGAAACTATATTTTCTGAGTTCAAATGTTCAAAAACTTCTATTTTCTGTGATGCTCATCCCTTCTTCTCATCTACATCTATTCAAATGGTTAGTATGTCAGGCTCAGAGGATAGTGACAATGGCTTTAGAGATTAGAGTGTTGACATGGATGCTAGTACTAGTCTAGAAGCTCGTTCTTCATCTTCAGTGGATCTAGGCACTCCCAGTTCTGATGGGTTGCCCATGGCTGCCACAAGGGCCAGGAAGAATCTCAACTCGAATGAGGAAGGCGCTGACTTTGTACCTGAAGAGGTAACCTCCAAGAGAAAGCAAACTGCCCCAAAGAATCCACCTATAACCAAGCCCAAGAGGACTACCAGAGATATTCCTACTTCTGAGAAGAACAAGAGCTCCATATCTAGAGCAGCTGCTGAGGAAGAGAAGTTAACAGTGTCGAGGAAACTGAGACCTCACTTTCCTAAGCATAATGATGCTCATCCAGTTATTAAGGACATGAAGAAGAGTAGATATCAAGGGCTGAGAAAGTGGAGAGCCAATGATCCCTATGCTACCCGGAGAAGGAATGTTGTTGATTCACGTTTTCACACTAAGGAACAAAAGGATTTCTATGAGACTGTCCTATTGGACAAGAGCCCAATAGTCAGTGACATGAGTTATGTCAATTGGGTCTACATCAAGGAAAATGAGAATTACTTCCCACATGTGTAGGACAGCTTAGATGCATAGACATTGAGAATTTTGTTGGCATAGAGTTCATAGCTTGGAACGATGAGATGATTATGCAGTTTTATTTCACAACTCACTTCTACCCCGACGGTCGTATCATATGGATGACTGAGGGAGTCAGATACCAGTCTACAGTGGATGAGTGGGCTACCATCTTAGGAGCCCCAAAGTTAGAAGAAGGAGATCTTGATGTCCACCCTGAACCCAAGATGAATCATAATTCCATGGATGATATGTACACTCCTATCTTAGCTGAATATATGAAGACACATAAGTATGGCTTTGTCTACTATTTTCAAGAAGGATTACCCACAACCAACACGATCATGAGATACACTTTGATGCCAAAGTCTGGAGATGAAAAGATGATCATGGGGGTACCCCATCAACATGCTACACCATGTAGACACCCATGCTAGTTCAGAGTGATGGACTTGATTGTAGAGAAAATCTAGAGGACAGTTGCTGATCAGAAACGATCATGTGGATATGCACCATACATACAAATTCTCATCAACTCCAAGATGGAGAAAAATGTATATTCACTTGATTTTCCTCATATGCCACTTTAGCCTGACCTAGAGGACAATGTTGTGGTGATGGACCCTTCCCATCCCACTTCAGCTACTGCACAGGCAGAGGCAGAAGTAGTTGGAGCCACTAGTGCTCTGATACTTAGGGTGAAGAGCGACCAAATGTCCCTCCTCATCAAATCTATCCAAGGTATAGAGAAGGATGTTGCAAAGATCCTTAAGAACCAGAAGAGCATTGTACGGATCATGGAAATCAAGTTGCACGCTCTAGACAACAAGGTGGATGAGCTTACAAAGACTGTCACTGAGCTGAAGCAGGAGGTTGATACAGTGCCTAGTCCACACTCCACTGATGATGATAGTCCTCCTCTCCAGACTGCTCTGTCTCCTCCTTCAGCACCTCCCTTGTCTACACCACCATCCTAGAGGACATCTGTTGAAGCATTCTCATACACCCTTCTCTTGACTCCTTCAACAGCTACCGTAGGAGATAAGGCCTAGAGCGACGCTTAGCTCTATATTATTTGAACTTTATGGTAACTTGTTGCCAAAGAGGGGAAGTGAATATAGATCATCAGGGTTTGAGAGAGAGTGTGTTTTGTCATTTGTTGCTCTCTTTGGTTTCAAAAACATTTATTGTGTGTTATGGCTTAAAACTTCATTGGGTTTGATCATACGCTTTGATGGTTGATGCTACTATGTCATATCTATGTGTTGCTTATATTAAGATCATTCACGTATGTTTGGTGTTATGAGCATTGCTATTCATTCATATCATTATGCGCACCACCAAGTTGTATGTGACATGGAAGATTGAACCATGATCCTAATCGATTGTGCATTTGCATTCAAACGCAAATTTAAAAAAAGTGCACAAATTTAGGCGGAGATCTTGCTTATCACATACCTCTCAAAGGGACGATCTTATTATTTGATTATATCTTTTATCGAATATTTGATCTATTCGTTTTCATCAAATACCAAAAAGGAGGAGACTGAAAGCACAACTTCTCCCTAGGTGGTTTTGGTAGTTAATAACAACATATATTTCATTGGACTAATGTTTCCACCAAGTGTATCTCAGGAAAAAGTTCAATGCTAGAATGGCTAACGGGTTGTGTGGAGAATCTCCCCAGGGAAAGGAAAGGAATAGGATTGGCCATGCTTCAAGCTACAAGACTCTACATTTTATATTTTGTGAGAAATCACCTTTGAGTCCATAGGAAAGCCAATACTATTAAAAGTGGATGAGGAATTATGATGATATGGTTGCTCAAGTGCTTAGAGATTAGCCACCAAAAATACTCACCCATTCTCCCACAATAATTCTCTGTCCAAAGCCCAAAGTTCAAAATCGGTGCCACCAAGTTTTTCCATTTGGCCATACTGATTTTCCCTTGATAAAGAACCCACGCCAAAACCCTAAGGTCTCGGTGACACCAACTACACTTTCAGTGAAACCTAAAACAATGACCAACCTTCTGTTGTCCCATTTGTAAAAATCGAAATTTCCAAGTTTTAGGAATCGGAGAAAAAGAAATCTAGAAATTGCCTAGGTTAGCCAATTCGGTCCCATCGAGATTTATATATCGGTCTCAACGAAAAGGCCAAAGTTGCCACATTTTGCGCTAGTCGATGCAACCGAGTTGGGCAATAATGTTGTAATGATTGGATTTTTGGAGATGCCTATATATACCCCTCCACTGCCTCTCACTCGTAGAGAAAGCACTCAAAACATAAAACACTTGTTATATCAATTTTTCTGAGAGAGAGCAACATAGTCATGTGTTGAGATCAAGATCATCCACTCCAACCATATGGATCTTGATTTCTAGCCTCTCCAAGTTGCTTTCCACCCAAGCAACGTCTTCTACAAATCCAAACCTATGACAAAGTGATTGAGGACACTATCTTTTGACGCACAAGAGCAAGGAGTTCATCATACTACCACATCTATTACCTTTTGGAGGGTGGTGCCTCCTAGATTGGTTTGGTGTTGCTTGGGAGCCTCATACTTCATTTGGTGGAGTTGAACCAAGAAGTTTTTAAGGGAAAGGAGATTGCCTACTTCGTGAATATCTACCCCGAGTAAGGATAGTCCTTTGTGGACGAAAGCCATGATGGCATAGACAAACAGGTTGCTTCTCCGTGGACCCTTTGTGGGTGGAGCCCTTCGTGGACTCTCGCGGCCGCTACCATCTGTGGGTTTAACTCTCCATTAATGTGGATATACGATAGCACCACCTATCGGAACCACGCCAAAAATCTCCTTGCCAACCTTGTGTTTGATCTTCCTATCCCTACCCTCTATTTACATGTGTTTGTCTTTACTTTCCGCTGCTGTACTCATAGACATGCATGTGTAGGATGTACTTGATTTGCAACGAATGCTAAAACTTCCCTAGAAATAAAATTGGGAAAAGGTTAGGTTTTTAATTTCTTAAGTAGTCTAATCAACCCCCCCCCTCTAGACCTACTTTCGATCCTACATTAGGGGATCCGACTCCACCCAAGGGAGATCCCGTGTTTGATCTAAAGAAATTACCTGATACTTTGAAATATGCTTACCATGATGAAAATAAGATATATCCGGATATTATTAGTGCTAACCTTTCAGAGCATGAAGACAAAATATCACTTACTTAAAATTATGAACAAGCACAAGGCTTCTATTGGATATACTCTTAATGATATTAAGGGCATTATTCCCACACTATTTTGGCACAAGATTAATATGGACCCAGATGCTAAACCTGTCGTTGATCAGCAATGTCGCTTGAATCCCAAGATAAAGGAAGTGGTAAGAACTGAAATACGAAAGCTTCTGGAGGCAGGTATAATTTATCCTATTGCTAATAGTAGATGGGTAAGTCTTGTTCATTGTGCTACTAAGAAACGAGGTATAATTATTGTTCCTAATGCTAAAATTGAACTCATCCCAAAGAACTGTAACTAGTTAAAGGATGATAATTGATTTCAGGAAATTAAACAAATCTACTAGAAAAGATCATCACCCCTTGCCTTTTATTGATAAAATGTTATAAAGATTATCTAAGCACACAAATTTTATTTTTCTTGATGGATATTCTGGGTTCGCTCAAATGCCTATGTCAAAAGAAGACCAAGAGAAAACTACTTTCACATGCCCTTTTTGAACTTATGCATAGACGTATGCCTTTTGGTTTATGCAAGGCACCTGCCACCTTTCAAAGATATATGACTGCTATATTCTTTGATTTTTGTGAAAATATTGTTGAGGTTTTCATGCATGATTTTTCCATTTACAAGGCTTCTTTTGATGATTTCTTGAGCAACCTTGATCAAGTTTTGCAAAGATGTGAAGAAACTAATCTTGTCTTGAATTGGGAGAAGTACCACTTTATGGTGAATGAAGGTATAGTACTTGGGCATAAAATCACTAAATGAGGCATTGAGGTAGACAAAGCAAAAGTTGATGCAATAGATAAGATGACATGTCCTAAAGAGCTTAAAGGTATAAGAAGTTTTCTTGGTCATGCTGGTTTCTATACGCAGTTTATTATATATTTCTCAAAGATTAATAGGACATTAACTAACCTTCTTCAAAAAAGATATTCCACTTTTTCATGTGATAAATTTAGACCTTATATTGTTGATTCCAAAGTTACTATTCACACTGATCATGCTGCTATTAAATGCCTTACGGAAAAGAAAGATGCTAAGCCTAGAATGATTAGGTGGGTGCTTTTACTTTAAGAATTTGACTTGCATATCGTTGATAGGTAGGGAGCTGAAAACCCTATAGCAGATAATTTGTCTAGAATGGAAAATGTTATTGATGACCCACTGCCTATTGATGATAATTTTCCTGATGAGCAACTTGTTGTTATAAATCTTTCCCATAGTACTCCTTGATATGCGGATTATATAATTTCATTGTTTCTAAATATATACCACTTAGCTTCACCTATCAACAAAAGAAAAAGTTCTTTTATGATTTGAGACATTACTTTTGGGATGACCCACATCTTTATAAAGGAGTAGATGGTGTTACTAGATATTGTGTACCTAAGCATGAACAGGGACAAATCCTACAGAAGTGTCATTCCGAGGCCTACGGAGGGCACCATGCTATTGACAGAACTGCACATAAGGTACTACAATCTGGTTTCTATTGTCCTACTCTTTTTAAAGATACTCGTAAGTATGTCCTTTCTTGTAATGAATGTCAAAGAATCGGTAACATTGGTAGACGTCAGCAAATGTCTATGAATTATTAACTTGCTATTGAACCATTTCATGTTTGGGGTTTTGATTATATGGAGCCTTTTCCTTCCTGTAATGGTTATACTCATGTTTTAGTTGCTGCTGATGACATTACTAAGGTGGTAGAAGCTATTCCAACTAGTAGTGTTGAGCATAACACTTCTCTTAAAATGCTTAAGGATATTATTTTCCTGATGTTTGGAGTACCTAGATATTTAATTACGGATGGTCGTTCACATTTAATTGATGGTGCTTTTCGTAAACTTTTAGGTAAATAACAACCTCAACCGTCTTCAGTGGATGCACACAAAATAACAAACAACTTTCACCCAATGCCGGCAAGAGGGTTGTCAATCCCCTTGATCTCGTTATTTACAAGCAAGTGAGTTGTGTAGATAATTGTAGATAATAGTAAAGTGCAAAATAGAATAAAAGTTAACAAATAAGAGCAAGGTAATGATAGCATTTGTGAATATATAAGTAAATAGACGTGGGGGCGTAGAGCTCTCTAGTGGCATCTCTCATAAGTAAAGCATTCTGTGGGTAAACAAATAGCTCTTGGGAAATTGGTAGAAAAGCTAATAGTCATGCGATTTTCACGGCAATGATCATTTGTATATAGGCATCACATCCTTAAGAAAATAGGTTGACTCCTGCATGCACCTATTACTAGTACTCCACCCATCGACTAGTATCCAGCATGCATCCAGAGTATTAAGTAAAACAGAGTAATGCTTGGAGAACAATGACATGATGTAGACAAAGTAAACTCAATAAATATGAATAAACCTCGTCGTTTTATCCTTAGTAGCAGCAACACAAAGACACAACTTGTCCCCTTCTAACACTGGGATATAGAAACTCGGCAGGTTGAACCTACTACAACACACCACTCCCACCGAAGAAATATCAATCTGGTGGGCCAAACTATCTCAATAGATCGGAGAGCATTACTAAGCTATGATGATCATGCAAATAAGAATCATAGTAATCAGATTTGACTCAAATACTTTTCATGAATAATCTGAACATGAACTCACAGTTCATCAGATCCCAACAAACACACCATACAAAGGGATTACATAGGATAGATCAAGGCAAAGATGCGATGAAAATTGTATTGAAGATCAAGATAGAGAGAGAGATTGCCATCTAGGTAATACATACGGATCCGTACATCTGTGGTGAACTATTCATACATCATGGTGAGGGCAGCAAGGTTGATGAAGAAGCCCTCCGCGATCAATCTCCCCACCGGCAGGGTGCTGGAACTGAGGTGTAGATGGCCTCCCATCGGAACAGAAATTTGCGGCGATTGAAAAGTGTTTCGGGAGCGCTTTTGGTGTTATTAGGGTAGATGTGAATTTAGAATCCAGAGAACGACATTGGGAGACGCACCTGGAGGCCACCACATATTTAGTCGCCCCTGGTGCCATAGTAGGATATGTGGTGGGGCCCCGGTGCCTCTTCTGGTCTTCCTTCGAAGCTTCTAGGTCTTGTATTGGTCTAGAAAAATCGTCAAAAAGTTTCGTGGCAATTGGACTCCGTTTGGTATTGTAACTCTGAAAAGGCAAAAACACGCAGAAAACAGGAACTGGTACTGGGCACTCGATCAATAGGTTAGTGCTCAGATTATAAACTGCTAAATAAATACCCAAAAGTATCCTAGAATGATAACATATTAGCATGGAAGAATCAAAAATTATAGATATGTTGGAGATGTATCAGCATCCCCAAGCTTAATTCATGCTCGTCCTCGAGTAGGTAAATGATGAAAACAGAATTTTTGATTTGACAAGCTATCTATTATGTAACCTTTGGTATGTATGCTCATTGAGAAATGATGAATTAACAAACAGCAACATAGTAATATTTATAAGTATAGGAAACAAAATCATTAATTTTTTAAAGTATACGATCCTAAAAGAATGTTTTACCCTTATTCATCTTATTGTATTAGGAAGGCATGACTCCATCTTCACCACATAGATACAAATGTTAAGCACCACGGTGTCCAAGTCAGGCAATTGGATCGTACTTTTTCAATATGCAACAAATTTTTATTTTTCACGCGATACATGAGCGTGAACCTTTGGACATAGCATATATGTGGTATAGAATGTGATGGTAGGTACCAAAGGGGTAAGAAGTGGATAAGATAGTCTCACATCAACTAGGTGTACCAACGAGCTATGGTGATGCTCATCAATAGATGTCGATGCAAGGAGTAGGGATTGCCATCAAAATGATGCACTAGATCTATAAGTGTATGAAAGCTCAACTGAAGCTAAGTGGGATGTGCATCAAACTTGCTAGCTCATGAAGACCTCGGGCATTTTAGGAAGCCTGTCATTGCAATATACAAGCCAAGTTTATTATATGAAAAGGTAATTCCCACTAGCATATGGAAGTGTCAACATAGGAGACTCTCAATATGAAGAACATGGTGACACTTTGAGGCACAAGTGTGGTAGAGGATAGTAGCACTTCTCTCTTTTCTCTCATTTTTTTAATTTTTTATGGCGGGATTTTTTCTTTTTTTTCTTTTTTGCCTCCCCCATTTCTCTTTTTTATATGGTGGGCTCATTTGGCCTCCCCCATTTTTATTTCATTTTTCGTCCGGAATCTCATCCCGACTTGTGGGGCAATCATAGTCTCCATCATCCTTTCCTCACTGGGACAATGCTCTAACAATGATGATCATCACACTTTTATTTACTTACAACTCAACATGAAGGACTGATAGGAAGATCTGACTCTGATAGGAAAATACTATGTCAGCTCTATATGATCATGCAAAGCATTATGATGATGAACGAACTAGTCATGTGAAGTGACGATGGAATTTGCATGGCAATATATACCAGAATGAGATATAATGAGTCTTATGTGCAATGGAGCATATTATTTCATGGGGTTTGGATGCACCGACGAAAGTTGCACCGATCCTCGAGGTGAGAATGGGCTATGCACGGTACTGAAGACGCTAGCAAATATGAAAAGGTGAAGATGTGTATGTACATGGTGTCACATTAGTCATAAATAACTCACATACTCATTGCAAAGTTTTATTAGTTTTATCACAAACCAAAGTACTCCTCGCATGCCCCGAGGGAGGAGGTTGGTAGGAGTTAACCATCGTGGGCCCCCTACACAAAACAACACTAGGATTTCAACGAGGAATATAAATGCTCACACATCATCACCATGCCTCTTTAATTTTTTGGATGAATAACGAGTTAACACCTCTTAATCTCTACACTTCTACAATTCAACAATTTTGGACTCGCACCTTTTCATATTACTACATCAATGTCATTAACCCACAACTTCTCTCTATGTGCTACACGATGGTTTTGATTATCATTCATGGAATACCTAAAAATCTTGGACTATTCTTATGACCCATGAAAATTGTCATCGCTATTTATTAAGATCTCAAACAAGTATAAGTGAAGAATGAGAACATACTATTTCCATAAAATCTACACACCACCGTGATCAAAAAGATATAAGTGAAGTGCTAGAGCAACTGCCTAGCTCAAAAGATATAAGTGAAGTACATAGAGTATTCTAGCAAATTATCATGAAGGCGTGTCTCTCTCAAATAGGTGTGTACAGAAAATGATGATTGTTAAAAAATTAAATTAAAAGCAAACAAAAGCAAATGATGCTGAAAGCAAAACACATATCATGTGATGAATAAAAATATAGCTCCAAGTGACATACCGGTGGATTCAGACGAAAGAGGGGATGCCTTCCAGGGCATCCCCAAGCTTAGATGCTTGAGTCTCCATAGAATTATAACTGGGGTGCCTTGGTCATCCCCGAGCTTAGGCTCTTTCTACTCCTTATTCCGTAGTCCATCATGATCACACCCAAAACTTGAAAACTTCAATCACACAAAACTCAACAAAACTTCGTGAGATCCGTCAGTATAACAAACATATCGCACACTTGAGGTACTGTGATAAGTTGACTCAAATTCATTTTTTCATAGTAGGTACTGTATTCTAACTTCCTCATGGCTTACACCCCCCGATATAGTCCATGACATAATCAAAACAAGCAAACTATGCAAGCAAACCAGAATTTGTTTAAAACAAAATAGTATATATAAATCTGTAAAGAGACCATACTTATGTAAATCTAAAAGTTTTAAAAATTAGCACAATGTACATAATTTTTATGAAAATACTGTGTTCAAATTTCAGATCATTATCACACTCCAGTAAAAAATTAAAATTCCTACACTGGAGTCAAAGTTTATATTATGTTTCAACATCGTTTCTACTCATATTTTGGGTCATCCCAAAGGCTTTACTTGGGACAACACTAATTAAAACATAAAAACATAATCATTACAGAGTAAACAATCATGTTATCACACAAAAACATAAAGGAAAAACAAAAATAAAGATACATATTGGGTTGCCTCCTAACAAGCCCTATTGTTTTATGCCCCTAGCTAAGCATAATGCATAGTTTCAAGTGTTGTCAGTTTTGACACTCAACCCATAGGTAGCTATAATGATTGATTCATATGGTGGTGTAATTATATTCCTAGGGAAGTATTCCATCCCTTTCTTTAATTGGAATTGGAATCTTATGTTTCCCTCTTTCATATCAATAATTGCACCTATAAATTGTAAAAATGGCCTTCCATGTATTATGGGACAAAAAGGATTGCACTCAATATCAAGAACAATGAAATCTATAGGCACATAAATTTTGTTTGCAATAATAATCAAATCATTAATTCTACCTAAAGGTTTCTTGATGGTAGAATGCGCAAGATGCAAGTTTAGGGAACACTCTTCAATATTAGTGAGACCAAGCACATCACATAAAGTTTTAGGTATAGTTGAAACACTAGCACCAAGGTCACACAAAGCATTGAATTAATATTTATTTATCTTTATTTTGATAGTAGGTTCCCACTCATCATGCAATTTTCTAGGAATAGAAATTCCAAGGTCAAGTTTCTCATCATAAGCTTTTATCATAGCTTCTACTATATGTTCGGTAAAAGCTTTGTTTTGTCCATAAGAATTGGGTGAGGTAATAACGGATTGAAGGAAGGAAATACATTATACTAAAGATCATTTACCATAATTAAAGTCCTTGTAATCCGAGATAATGGGCACATCACTAGTTAAAGTTTTGACCTCTCCAAACCCACTTTTTCAGTTTTAGCATTAGAATCATCACCCTCCAAGCAAATGGGACGCTCCTTAACTAAAGTTGACTCATATCCAGTACCTTTATCGTTAATATTCAGATAAGTAAACAAAGATTCAATAGGACAAACACCAATAATTTTAAGATCTTCATCATGATTCTGGTAAAAACCGGGTGGAAGAGCTTTCTCTAAGAATTCTCGCTTAGCTCTCAACTTAGCAGTCCTCTCCTTAATTAAATTAATAGGTAATTGGGTAGATTTAATAATCTCATTAAAATAATGCTTGGGTGGCAAAGAATTGTTTTTAATAGTTTCAACATCAAGAGCAATTGTATCCGTGTTTTTAGCCAAAGTATCAATCACATGAACTTTTCTTCTACCGTTGTGTTGAAAACCTTTTGAGAATTAATAAATTATTTAATTGCATTATCAAAATCACAAGGTATCCTTTAGGATTTTTATAAGGATTTCCATAAGAATTACCATAAGAATTTCCATAGTTGTTAGAGGAATTATCGGGATATGATCTACCATTGAAAATTTCCTCTATAAGCATTGTTGTTGAACTTATTTCGAGAGATGAAGTTCACATCAATAGAGTCATTATTTTGCTCAATAAAAGTAGACAAAGGCATATCATTGGGATCAACATTAGCATTTTTATTAGCAAACATATGCATAAGAGCATCCACGTTTTCACTCAAAGTAGCGATCTCTTCGACATAATTTACCTCCTTACCTGTTGGAGCTCTTTCGGTATGCCATTGAGAATAATATGGCATAATGTTGTCCAAAAGTTTTGTGGCCTCTCCTAAGGTCACATACATAAAGGTACCACATGTAGAAAAATCTAGAAGATTTGTAGACACAAAGTTTAGTCCAGCATAGAAATTGTGGATAATCATCCACCACTTTAAGCCATGATTTGAGCAATTTCTTTTCATCAATTTCATTCTCTCCCAAGCTTGTGCAACATGCTCTTGATATTGCTGTTTAAAATTTATTATTTGATTTCTAAGGGAGATTATCTTAGCAGGAGGAAAATACTTGGCAATAGAAGCATCTTTACATTTATCCGACGTTCCAATAGTATTACGAGGTAAAGATGAAAACTAAGCTTTAGCTTTATCTCTTAGTGAAAAAGGAAATAATTTGAATTTCACAATATGATTATACATATCCTTTTTATTTTGCATATCACATAATTCAACAAATGTATTGATATGTGACAAGGGATCCTCATTAGGACTTCCTCAAAATTGATCTTTCATGACAAGATTCAGCAATGCAGCATTAATATCAAATGCCTCTGCCCTAGTGGCACGTGGTATAGGAGTACTAATAAAATCATTATTATTAGTATTTGAGAAATCACACAACTTAGTAGTATCTTGAGACATGGTGACCACACAAGCAAAGTGAAAGTGCATTATACCGACTAAAGGGGAGGTGAATAGGCGATTTTTATAAATTCGTCACTCAGGAATTACTCATTGAGGAATTTGCTAAGTAATGAACTGCATGCAGCGGAATAAGTACTCAAGTGCATGCAAAGAAGAGAAGTAGCATAGTCATTGTGATGAAAAGAACATGCACAGATTAGAGGTACCGTGTTACAGGATAAGCAGGTGAAGAACAAGGTGACTGAAGAATTTGAGATGAGGAAATTGACAAAGTCTTCAATCAATTTTTTCAAATAGTAATGATTAATTTCATCAAAAAGTATTTGAGAAAATAGAAAGGTTGAGGAGATAGAACCAGATAGCTCGGTGAAGACAACGATTTGATGACCCAGTTCCAATTGTTATGACAGTCGTACGTCTGGTTCGAAGCGGCTTGGTATTTATACCAAAAGGACACATAGTCCCAGGATACACAGTCCTTACAATATTCTCCTTGAGTTAAGGTCACACAGACCTTACCCAACACTCGTGGTAAGTCTTCGGAGCAGACTTCCAAAACTCTCACAAACTCGGTCACCCGGTGACGGTGTCCTGGACTAGGGGGTACTCACCACGTCGTCTCCCAACCAGTGGGTCGGGCCGAGGACCCCATGATGATTCACTAATGGGCCACTTCGGGCAGCCCATGACGCATACAAGGAAAATCCCACAAGACTTGGTGCAAAGACAAAGACTCCTCTAAACCCCAGGCCACTGCTATTATATAAATCGGGACCAGGCTAGTAAATAGACAATCTCATATTCATTAATACAATCTCATGGTAGATATATGTACTATGTACTATCCCCATATCAATACAATCAAAAGCAGGATGTAGGGTATCTCCTTGAGAGAGCCCGAACCTGGGTAAAATCCCGTATCCATGTTACCATCGCTCCAAGATGCCTAGCTTAGGACCCATACTACGAGATATGCCGGATTTGACATCGACATTGGTGCTTTCATTGAGAGTCTGCTGGGTGTTCGTCATGGTTCGATGGAAATCAAGATCAGCGATCAGGTGATATTTTTTCAGTTTGGTTTGTACCGTATAATATATCATTTTTGCAATATTATGGCGGCTGCCTCGAGCTACCTTATTCGCAGTTAAATCAGGATCATACAAGTGTCTGGCGACCGGCAATACGCTAGATCCGAGCTTTGCTTTGACTTCCGCGCAACGTGAAGGTGTTGACGAAACGAACACGCATCCAAGAGGAATCCATAAAGCGGCGCTCCAGGCAAGGAGCCATGCTGCTTGTGGCCGACAAGAGTACGGCCTAGCAGCAGCCTGCAGGGAGATTTGATCTTTTGTTTTATTCATTATCCAATTAAGCTAGGGGTCGTCTATGATTTTTGCGTATGGTCTTTTCTTGCATGCACTTTCCTATCGAGCTGCTCTTTCCCTGGAGTACTAGATGTGGCACATCAATCGTGGTTTGATGGGTGCAAGCGTGCTAGTCTAACCTAGTTACCTCTCACGCTGAAGCTCTAGAGGAATTTAGTGCAAATTTTTCTACTCCTAGGGCTACATCCGGAGTCAGGTGCTGTTCTTCCACATAGCTCGTTTTGCATTAAATAATTTGCAAAGAATCCTGCTACTGGTTCGCCCTACTTTTTCACAGATCAAAAGCTTAGGATGTAGTGTCCTTTGGTAACACCACACAACCTGCATATAGGAGCATCGACCGAGTACTAGTACTACTAGTACTAGCAATAGTGCATGAAAGGTCCCCAAGGGATAATTGAGCCTAATTAAGCTTCAAGATTACCCCGCGTGAATATCCAGGTGATATTTTTTCATGATTTTATTCCTCTCGTGCATATTATTATTCTATTAAAACATGTCTCCTATCGTTTGGCAATTTTTGCGCGGCACCTCTACAATCGAGTCTTCATTGCAGTCACCGATATACGGGGGTTTGATTTCTTGTCCGTGGCCCCACAACACCATTGTTCGGTGAACTATAAAGTGCAATGACACCTCAACGATGCCACTCCGTCGAGCCGTTCTCTGTTAATTATTTATTTCACTTAAATTAATTAAGTGGAGGAATTTTATTTATGTAAAAATACATCATTATTATTTGTTATTGCTTTTGGCTCGCACTATTTTATGTGTGTAAGTAATCGCCATTGACTACACCACACTATCATCTCGGTGCGTGTCTCTGTGGCACCGCCTCGGACGGACCAACGACGACGCTAAGGCCATATTTTCCTTCATTTCCACTTTATTAAATTAATTAAGTAGAAGAATTTCCCTTTTTTCTTTATTTGTTATTACTTTTGGCTTGCACTATATTGTGTGCGCATGTAATTGACTTTCACTTTGTAATGCGGTCACCTCGGCGCGCCAACGTCATCGTCCTGCCTTCATCGACCAAATTGTGTCGTAACCTTGCTGGACGGAGGGGCTTTGCCACCTCTTCACCAACCTGTTTCGAGGACTTCAGCGTCACTAGCCGATCAGCTTTGTCATGTTAGCTGGACCGGGGGCTTCGCCTCGCCACATTGGTCGTACTGTGTAGCCACTTCATCAAGCCATGATTTGTGCTCGGGCACCTCTGGACCGGCTTGGGGGCTGGGACCTCGATCTGCCACAAGCTCGGCCCACGTTATCAATGTCGAACACATTAACCAGCTAAGTCGCTTTCATGCTCAATTTTTTTCAATTTTAATTTTTGTTCGGTTTGACCAAGCATTATATTTATGTTAAATAAAAAAGTTTGTTTGTTAAAAACATTTCCTTTTCCCATGATAACTGGGGGCTTCGTCGTCACGCTGCCGAACTACTCTGTCTTCTCGGCTGGACCGGGGGCTTTGCCTCGCCGCAGCAACCGTGTTGCGTTTCCACTTCTCGACCCGAGCTCTTTGCTTGGTTACCTCGGGCTTGGGGGCTAGGACCTCGTCCAGGCCGAGGACTACGTCTTTGTCCCATCACAACCTCGGACCGCACTGAGCACATTCGCCAGCTAAGTCGTTTTCGTGCTCAGCTCTGTTTAGAATTTTACTTTTTGTTCGGTTCAACCAAACATTATATTTTTTGTTAAACAAAAAATCGTTTGTTAAAACTAATTTCCTTTCCCTGAAGTTAACTGGGGGCTTTTAAATCTCTATGGGTTGTTCGAATCAATGTGTTTTCTTCTCGGTCGTTGCAAAGTCATTTTCAACACTCCTTTTTCCGCCACGAGTGTGGGGTCAATAGCTGTTTCTTTCTAAAGCCGTTTGAGTTTAGTTCGCTAAACTGGCTTCAGAGAAACAATCTGCCTTCGGGATATGGAGGTTGAAGTTGAAGGCTGGCCCACTTAAAGTCCGGAGATCGGATGTATCACGTTAAAGCATGACCAAAAGACAAATTAAATTTTAAAGCAATTTCGAATTGGCATAATTTTCTTTTATCTAAACATAAGGATTTTTGCATAAGTTTTTTGGTTTTTCTAAGAATAACTCTTGTAGAGCAACGCCAGATGCATTTCTTGCATCGGCAATATTAAAGGGGGTCTGCGGTTAGCACTGAACCCACCAAAAACCGAGGTACTCCATGCAGTCCTCGGAAAAATGTCCTCGGTATTTCACATTTGTATGCATTGATTTCGAGATGTATCTTTGGTCTATAGATGGATTGTCCGGCTCATGTGCTTACCCCTTACATTTCCGCTTTGTTTGGCTAAGGGGTAAAGGGAGAAGCACTCTGGTTGTCACTTCCGGTTTAACTAGTTAAGGGCCTCAATTGGAGAAAGTCGAAAGCTGACTGTCACAACAAGCGTAAATCGGTTAGCGAACCGTAGGCGGTGTTCAACCAAATATAGCAGATCGAGGTTATCCGAGTAAAATGAAGGGCCTTTCTTTCTTGAACCCAAATAATCCGAGAAGTCGATGTACACCCGGGGCTATTAAGTTGCCCCCAAACATATGCTCCTTGACTAAGTGAAAGTTATAAAGCCCAAATATTTGATTGCCTTGTTTCCACTAACAGAACGGCCTCCGGGCACCGAGACATCGGCTAAGGGTTGTCTTGTTTGTATGAAAACACCCTACGTAGCATCTACAAAGGGGTGGAAGCTTTCAAATTATAAACAGTCACAAAGGAGTCAAAATAGCATATAGCACAAAAGAATTTGTATTTCAAATTCGACTGTTGCCTTCCGTAATCATTGTTATAAAGCTATAAATATGCATCAATTGGACTTAAGATTTTGGCCAAGTTGGGTCGCTTGGCTCGTGTGCTTACCCCCGACGTTCCTGATTGTTCGGCTAGGGGGTAAAGGGAGCACCTCTGTGATTGTTACTTCCGGGCCATCCGAGTTAGTACCTCAGACTAGGTCAAGCCGAAAGGTAGCCATCTTAAGAAAATAATTGGTCGGCAACGACGGAAGTGAAAATTTCGGTTCCATAAAGACCACAGAGTTCGGGAACATTCCCCGAACTAAATCCTCAATATTTTCTTCCCACGTAGATCGGAGTTGAGGTTTCATGATCATGGTCAACATGATATACTGGGAAAAGGAATTTATAAATGAACTATCTTTCTAGAATATGTTTCTTATGTTAAATAAGTAACATAACATAGCTCTCCGCGTACCTTTGTTTATAGAACCGTATGGTTGGATTGCCTTCTTTGTCGTAAATCTTCGTCCTTATAAAGGCTTTATAAACTGGACAAACACTCCTCGGATACTGGCCGAGGAGGTTCAAGCCGATAGTCAGTCAGCAAAGTGTTGTTCCATGCGGATCCGAGCATTAATGATTTAAAGTACTTAGATACATAGAATCATCACACATAAATTGTGTCAAACGTAACAAAGTTTGTGTCAAACAAATATTGATCCTTAATTCGACCACCCGTGCCCAAATTAAGGCTCGGGGCTACTGCATTTCCTATTGAATGCAGCAAATGTTGGGGAACGTTGCATGGGAAACAAAAAAATTCCTATGCACACGCAAGATCTATCCATGGTGATGAGCATCTACAAGAGGGAGAGTGGATCTACATACCCTTGTAGATCGCTAAGAGGGAAGCGTTAAGAAACGAGGTTGGTGTAGTCGAACGTCTTCGCAATCCAAATCGCCGAGCGTCCCGCGATCTCATCACGATTCGTCCCGCGATCCAATCATGATCCGTCCCGCGATCTCATCACGATCCATCTCGCAATCTTGATCATGGTCCTTCCGATCTAGCGCCAAACGGACGGCACCTCTGCGTTCAGCACACGTACAGCTCGATGACAATCTTCGCCTTCTTGATCCAGCAAGAGGGAGCGGAGAGGTAGAAGAGTTCTCCGGCAGCGTGATGGCGCTCCGGCAATGGTCGTGGAGCTATTCCGGCAGGGCTTCGCCTGAGCACTGCAGAAAACCGATCTAGAGGAGAAACTATGCACTAGAGGAACGGGTAGCACATGGCTGAAAATCTTGTGCCAAAACCCTAAAACCCTCTAGTATATATAGGAGGAGAGAAGGAGGAGGCTTGGCTCCCAAGAAGCCATCCATTGGGTCAGCCGAACCAGGAGGGAGGAGTCCTCCTCCTCCACTCCTTGTAACATTAGGACTCCTTCCTTATCTTAGCCTTTTTGCCTTTTTCCACCTTTTTCCTTTTGGACTTTTCTTCCCAGTCGCATGGGCCTTGTGTGGGACTTCCTCCAGCCCACAAAGGGCTGGTATTCATCCTCCCACAGCCCATGTAGCCTCTTGGGTCGAAATACCCCTCCCGATGGTCTCCCGGTACACTACCGACACTCCCGATACACTACCAATGAGCCCGAAAATTTTCCGGTGACCAAAATAGGACTTCCTATATATCAATCTTTACCTCCGGACCATTCCGGAGCTCCTCGTGATGTCCGGGATCTCATCCAGAACTCCTAACAACCTTCGGTCACCACCATACATAACTCTATACTACTGAAACGTCACTGAACCTTAAGTGTGCAGATCCTGCGGGTTCGAGAACTATGTAGACATGACCGAGACACCTCTACGGTCAATAACCAATAGCGGGACCTAGATGCCCATATTGGTTCCTACATATTCTACGAAGATCTATATCGGTCGAACCTCTATGTCAAGGATTCGGTTAATCTCGTATGATGTTCCCTTTGTTCTTCGGTATGTTACTTGCCCGAGATTCAATCGTCGGTATCTCCATACCTAGTTCAACCTCATTACCGGCAAGTCTCTTTACTCGTTCCGTAATACTAGATCGCGTGACTAACACTTAGTCACATTGCTTGCAAGGCTTATTGTGATGCTATATTACCGAGTGGGCCCTGAGATACCTCTCCGTCACACGGAGTAACAAATCCCAGTCTTGATCCATGCCAACCCAACAGACACCCTTGGAGATACCTATAGAGCACCTTTATAGTCACCCAGTTACGTTGCGACGTTTGATACACACAAGGTACTCCTCCGGTGTCAGTGAGTTGCATGATCTCATGGTCATAGGAACATATACTTGACATGCAGAAAATAGTAGCAATAAACTGACACCATCATATGCTACATTTGTAGTTTGGGTCTTGCCCATCACATCATTCTCCTAATGATGTGATCCCGTTACCAAATGACATCTCATGTCCGTGACTAGGAAACCATAGCCATCTTTGATCAACGAGCTTGTCTATTAGAGGCATACTAGGGACATGGTGTTGTCTATGTATCCACACATGTATCTGAGTTTCCGATCAACACAATTATAGCATGGATAATAAACGATTATCATGAACAAGGAAATATGATAATAACTAATTTATTATTGCCTCTAGGGCATATTTCCAACAGTCTCCCACTTGCACTAAAGTCAATAATCTAGTTCACATCACCATGTGATTCGCATTGTTATGAATCTAACACCCAATGAGTTTTGGGGCTCGATCATGCTTTGCATGTGAGAGAGGTCTTATAGTCAACGGGTTTGCGACATTCAGATCCGTGTGTACTTTGCAAATCTCTATGTCAAACTGTAAATACTGCTACCACACTCCACTTGGTACTATTCCAAATGGCTGCTCCACTATACGTATCCAGATTGCTACTACGAGTCATCCAGATTGGTGTTAAAGCTTGCATCGACGTAACTCTTTACGACGAACTCTTTATCGCCTCCATAATCGAGAAACATCTCCTTAGTATTTTAGTTACTAAGGATAATCTTGACCAATGTTCAGTGATCCACTCCTGGATCACTCTTGTACCCCTTGATGGACTCATGGCAAGGCACACACAGGTGCGGTACACAACATGGCATAATATAGAGCCTATGGCTAAGGCATAGTGGACGACGTTCGTCGTTTCTCTTTCTTCTGCCATTGTCAAGCTTTGAGTCTCACTCAACTTAACACCTTACAAATTAGGCGAGAACTCTTTCTCTGACTAATCCATTTTGAACTCTTTCAAAATCTTGTCAAGGTATGTACTCATTGAAAGTCTCATCAAGCATCTTGATCTATCTCTATAGATCTTGATGCTCGACAATTAGGTATCTTTATCTAAGTCTTCCTTTGAAAACCTCTTTTCAAACAATCGTTTATGCTTTCCAGAAATTCTACATCATTTCCGATCAACAATGTGTCAACCACATATGCTTACCAGAAACTCTATAGTGCTCCCACTCACTTTATTGTAAATACAAGTTTCTCATAAAGTTTGTATAGACTCAAAAACTTTGATCACCTCATCAAAGTGTATATTCCAACTCCGAGATGCTTGCTTTAGTCCATAGAAGGATCACTGAAGCTTCCTCACCTTTTAGCATCCTTAGGACTGACAAAACCTTCTGGTTGTATCACATACAACCTTTCCTCAAGTAAACCGTTAAGGAAACGATGTTTTGACATCCATCTGCCAGATTTCATAATTGAAAAATGCAGCAACTGCTAACATAATTCCAACAGACTTTAGCATCACTACGAGTGAGAAAGTCTCATCATAGTCAACTCCTTGAACTTGCTGGAAACTTCTTTGTGACAAGTCGAGCTTTATAAATGGTGACATTCACCATCAGCGTTTGTCTTCATTTTAAAGATCCATTTGTACTCAACGACCTGTCATCCAATGAGCAAGTCCACCAAAGTCTATACTTGGTTTTCATACATGGATCCTTTCTCGGATTTCATGGCCACTAAACATTTGTCCGAATTCGGGCCCATCATTGCTTCTCCACAACTCGTAGGTTCATCGTTGTCCAACAACATGACCTCCAAGACAAGGGTGTCGTACCGCTCAGGAGTAGTACACATCCTTGTCGACCTACGAGGTTCGATAGTAACTTGATCTGAAGCTTCATGATCATCATCATTAACCTCTTCAACTAACATAGGCTTGACAGAAACATCTTCCTGCGCTGCGCTAATCTCTTGTTGAACAAAGGTTCAACAACCTCATCAAGTTCTATCTTCCTCCCACTCAATTCTTTCGAGAGAAACTCTTTCTTGAGAAAGGACCCAGTTTTAGCAACAAACATTTTATACTTGGATCTGAGATAGAAGGTTCACCCAACTGTTCTTAGGGTATTCTGTGAAGATGCATTTGTCCGCTTTGGGTTTGAGCTCATTCGGTGAAAACATTTCCCACACAAGCGTCACAGCCCCAAACATTACGAAATGGTAGCTTGGGTTTCTATCAAACCCTAATTCACACGGTGTCATCTCAACGGATTTAGATGGTGCCCTATTTAAAGTGAATGTAGTTGTCTCTAATGCATAACCCCAAAATTATAGTAGCAAAACAATAAGAGACATCATAGCACGCACCATATCCAATAGAGAACGACTATGACGTTCGGACACACCATCACGCTATGGTGTTCCAGGTGGCGTGTGTTGTGAATGACATTTAGCGGCAGTGCCACAAGTATGTGGTACTATAATTATTAACTTTGTATCTTTTGGCATTAATTTTATGAACATGTGTATTACTACAATCAAGATTCAACAACCCATTCTCACTGGGTGCATGACCATTGAAGGTATCATTCATGCAAACATAATAACCATTATTCTCTAACTTAAATGAATAACCGTGTTGCAATAAACACGATCTAATCACGTTCATGCTCAACGCAAAATACCAAATAACATTTATTTAGGTTCGTCACTAATCCCGAAGGTAGAGAGAGCGTGCGATGCTGATCACATCAACCTTGGAAACATTTCCAACACACATCGTCACCTCACCCTTAGCTAGTTCTCCGTTTATTCCGTAGCTTTTATTTCGAGTTACTAACATTTAGCAACCAAACCCAGGTGCTACTAGGAGTACTCGCAAGGTACACATCATTAACACGTATATCAAATATACTTTTGGCGATGTTGCCAGCCTTCTTATCTACCAAGTATCTAGGGTTGTTCCGCTTTAGCGACCGCTCTCCTCATAATCGAAGCACTTAGTCTCGGGTTTGGGTTCAACTTTGGGTTGCTTCACTGGAGCAGCAACTGACTTGCTATCCATGAAGTTTCCCTCCTTGCTCTTGCCCTTCTCGAAACTAGTGGTTTGACTAACCATCAACACTTGATGCTCCTTCTTGATTTCTACCTTCGTGGTGTCAAACATCGCGAACAGCTCAGGGATCATTATTTCTATCTCTGGCATTTTATAGTTCATCACCAAGTTCTAGTAGCTTAGTGACAGTGACTTGGAGAACTATATCAATCACTATCTTATCTGGAAGATCAACTCCCACTTGATTCAAGGGATTGTAGCACCCAAACAATCTGAGCACATGCTCAACGATTGAGCTATTCTCTTTCATCTTGCAGGCAAAGAATCTTGTTGGATATCTCATATCTCGCAACACGGGCACGAGTCCGAGATCCTAATTTCAGCTCTTAGAACATCTCATATGTTCCGTGATGTTCAAAAAATTTCGGAGCCTCAATTCTAAGTCGTAATCCATGACGCACTAAACAATCAAGTAGTCATCAGAACATGCATGTCAGATGTTCACAACATCTACAGACGATGCTAGAGGGGTTGGCGCACCGAGCGGTGCATTATGGATATAAGCCTTTTGTGCAGCAATGAGGACAATCCTCAGATCATGGACCCAATCCGCAATATTGCTACCATCATCTTTCAACTATATTTCTCTAGGAACATATAAAAAATTCAAGGGAGCTACAACACGAGCAAGTAATCTACAACATAATTTGCAAAGACACTACTGACTATGTTCATGATAATGAGTTCAATTAATCATGTTACTGAAGAACTCCCACTCAAATTGACATCCCTCCGGTCATTCGAGTGATACATCATCCAAATTCACCAACTCAAGTCCGATCATCACGTGAGTTGAGGTGGTTTCAATGGTGAACATCATCATGTTGATCATATCTATTATATGACTCATGTTTGACCTTTCGGTCTCTTGTGTTCTGAGGCCATGTTTGTACATGTTAGGCTCGTCAAGTTTAACCCGAGTGTTCTACATGTGCAACACTGGCTTGCACCCATTGTATGTGAACGTAGAGTCTATCACACCCGATCATCACATGGTGTCTCGACACGATGAACTTTCACAACGGTGCACACTCGGGGAGAACACAATTTATCTTGAAATTAAAGTGAGGGATCACCTTATAATGCTACTGTCGTCCTAAGGAAAACAAGGTGCATAAAAGGATTAACATCACATGCAAATAATAAGTGACATGATATGGACATGAACATGTGCTTTTGATCTCCACCTTGAAAGCACCGACATGATATCCATCGTCACCGGCATGACACCATGATCTCCATCATCTTGATCTCCATCAACGTGTCGCCATCGGGGTTGTCGCGCCCATCATGCTTGTAGTACTATTGCTACCATTTAGCGATAAAGTAAAGCATTACATAGCGCTTAATGATTGACACGCAGGTCATACCATAATTAAAGACAACCCTATGGCTCCTGTCGATTGTTGTACTCATTGACATGCAAGTCATGATACTCTATAAAACACATGATCATCTCATACATCACATATATCACATCATGTAATTGGCCATATCACATCACAACATACCCTGCAAAAACAAGTTAGACGTCCTCTAATTGTTGTTGCATGTTTTACGTGGCTGCTACGGGTATCTAGCAAGAACAATTCTCACCTACGCAAAGCCACAACAGTGATACATAAGTTGATTTTCAACCTTCTCAAGGACCGCCTTTGTCGAATCCGGTCCAACTAAAGTAGGAGAAACAGACACCCGCCAGCCATCTTTGTGCAAGGAAGTTACACGTCAGTCGATGGAACCGGTCGCTCGTAAGCATACGAGTAAGGTTGGTCCGGGCCGCTTCATCCCATAATACCACTGAACCAAAACACGACCAAGGGAAGAAGCAATCTAAGCATCAACGCCCACAAACTCTTTGTGTTCTACTCGAGATCTCATCTACACATAGACCTAGCTCATGATGCCACTGTTGGTGAACGTTGCATGAGAAACAAAAAAATTCCTACGCACACGCAAGATCTATCCATGGTGATGAGAATCTACGAGAGGGAGAGTGGATCTACATACCCTTGTAGATCGCTAAGCGGGAAGCGTTAAGGAACGCGGTCGGTGTAGTCGAACGTCTTCGCGATCCAAATCACCGAGCGTCCTGCGATCTCATCACGATCCATCCCGCGATCCAATCACGATCCGTCCCACGAACTCATCATGATCCATCCCGCGATATCATCATGATCCGTATCGCAATCTTGATCACATTCCTTCCAATCTAGCGCCAAACGGACGGCACCTCCGCGTTCAGCACACGTATAGCTCGATGATGATCTCCGCCTTCTTGATCCAGCAAGAGGGAGCGGAGAGGTAGAAGAGTTATCTGACAGCGTGACGGCGCTCCGGCGTTGGTGGTGGAGCTATTCCGGTAGGGCTTCGCCTGAGCATTGCAGAAAACCGATCTAGAGGAGAAACTATGCACTAGAGGAATGGGTAGCACGTGGCTGAAAATCTTGTGGCGAAACCCTAAAACCCTCTAGTATATATAGGAGGAGAGGAGGAGGAGTCTTGGCTCCCAAGGATCCAACCCTTGGGTCGGCCGAACCAGGAGGGAGGAGTCCTCCTCCTCCACTCCTAGTAGGATTAGGACTCCTTCCTTATCTTAGCCTTTTTGCCTTTTTGCCTTTTTCCTTTTGGGCTTTTCTTCCCAGTCGCATGGGCCTTGTGTGCGATTTCCTCCAGCCCACAAAGGGCTGGTATTCATCCTCCCACAGCCCATGTAGCCTCTTGGGTCGAAATACCCCTCCTGATGATCTCCCGTTACACTATCGACACTCCTGGTACACTATCGATGAGCCCGAAACTTTTTCGGGGACCAAAATAGGACTTCGTATATATCAATATTTACCTCCGGACCATTCTGGAGCTCCTCGTGACGTCCGGGATCTCATCCAGGACTCCGAACAACCTTCGGTCACCACCATACATAACCCTATACTACCGAAACGTCACCGAACCTTAACTATGCAGACCCTACGGGTTCGAGAACTATGTAGACATGATCGAGACACCTCTACAGTCTATAAACAATAGTAGGACCTGGATGCCCATATTGGTTCCTAAATATTCTACGAATATCTTTATCGGTCGAACCTCTATGTCAAGGATTCAATTAATCCTGTATGATGTTCCCTTTGTTCTTCGGTATGTTACTTGCCCGAGATTCAATCGTCGGTATCTCCATACCTAGTTCAACCTCGTTACCGGCAAGTCTCTTTACTCGTTCCGTAATACAAGATCCCGTGACTAACACTTAGTCACATTGCTTGCAAGGCTTATTGTGATGTTGTATTACCGAGTGGTCCCTGAGATACCTCTCCGTCACACGGAGTAACAAATCCCAGTCTTGATCCATGCCAACCCAACAGACACCCTCGGAGATACCTGTAGAGCACCTTTATAGTCACCTAGTTACGTTGCGATGTTCGATACACACAAGGTACTCCTTCGGTGTCAGTGAGTTGCATGATCTCATGGTCATAGGAACATATACTTGACATGCAGAAAACAGTAGCAATAAACTAACACGGTCATATGCTATGTTTGTAGTTTGTGTCTTGTCCATCACATCATTCTCCTAATGATGTGATCCCGTTACCAAATGAAATCTCATATCCATGACTAGAAAACCATAGCCATCTTTGATCAACGAGCTAGTCTATTAGAGGCATACTAGGGACATGGTGTTGTCTATGTATCCACACATGTATCTGAGTTTCCGATCAACACAATTATAGCATGGATAATAAACAATTATCATGAACAAGGAAATATGATAATAACTAATTTATTATTACCTCTAGGGCATATTTCCAACAGCAAATTCAAAGTGCGTTATGGTTTTCGAGGAGACTCGATCCTCGGGTTGGTTGGCCGAACCCAACCCGAGTCTCAAAAACTACTACGTATCGCGTTTCTATCCCTAATGTATGTCGTTGAGCAAGAACTTGATACTCAGGCTGATTTTGCAAATCGACCTAAGTCTCGGGGGCTACTAGGATGTCACGCCCAAGATGTGGTCCTATCCTTATTTCTCCACGAGGGCCTCGACAGGGATAGAAGCGCATCTCGTCGTGTTGCAAGAATGGATATCATTACAAGTACATGTACAGAAGATATGAGTATATGGAATTGGCTTACACTCGCCACAAGCTACATTAATATCACATCAATACAACAACATATTCAAACATCATACAGAAGAGCGGGGTCCGACTACGGACGAAAACAAACGACAAAATGACATCCATCATTGCTATCCCAGGCTGCTGCCTGGAACCCATCCTATATTGTTGAAGAAGAAGAAGAAGAAGACCAAATCAAGCAAGCAACACGCTCACGTTCAATCATTGCATTACCTGTACCTGCAACTATTGTTGTAGTAATCTGTGAGCCACAAGGACTCAGCAATCTCATTCCCAGGGTATCAAGACTATTAAAGCTTAATAGGTGAGGTATGGTTAAGTGGTGAGGTTGCAGCAAGCGACTAAGCATTTATTTGAGTGGCTAACTTACGAATACATAAAATAAAGTATGGTGGTATACGCATAACGGATGTGAACTAGCAATGATCACTAACTGATCCTAAACACCTACTTACGTCAAACATAACCCCACCGTGTTCTCTCTCGGATAAGGACTCACGAGAAGAGACAGTCACGGTTACACACACAGTTGGTGTATTTTATTAGAGTTTACTTCATGTTTGCTATGACCGGGTGTTAAACAAAGTATCCAAGTTTGCCACATAACTGCGGGCAGGGCTTCTCGAAAAGATTTAACCCCGCAGGGGTGCTCCAACTCGTCCATCACAAATTAACCACACGCTGCGGGAATAACCTCGACCACAAATCTTGTGATCATCCTAGGCAATTCCATTGGAATTCTGACACCTCGAGATAGCCCGAAGAAGATCAGAGTTCCTCACGCAAGACATTCGAGAAAGGTAAAACAAATCCAACAAGGCCGCCCGACATGTCGACGAACCGGATAAGAGCCGCGTATCTCGTTCTCAGGACATGACGGATTGTCCAAACTTCCGGTAGGCCAGTCACAGAGTTGCCCCTGGTAGCCATCGACGGTTGACAGGTTGGACCAACACTCATGAGGAGCACTGGCCCGAGGGTTGATTAATTATCCACGGGGTCCGAAAAGTCCCTATGCAAGTTCATTAGTTATTAGGCAAATGTAGTACCAAAGTTGGGCCTTGACAGACAAGTTTTATCCTAAAATGAAAATCAAGGGGTCCCCATAACAACCCCGAGCATGTTAGGAGTGCTCAATTATGGAACATAACACCGGTTCACAAGTAACTAGGGCGGCAAGAGCGGAACAAAACATCGAGCAAAAGGCCAAGCTTTCCACCCTTTACCAACTGTATAAGTGCATTAAATTAACTAGCAATAATGTTGTGATAACAAAAGAATGTCCATGTTGTCACAAGGAAGCAATTGCACCTGCAGCTAGAAACGTTATAAGAAGGGCTGAGCAAACGGTAACATAGCCAAACAAGGGTTTGCTGGGAAGGTGGAGGGTTAGGGGCTTTCATGGCAATGTTGGGAGGCTTGACAAACAAATGGTAGGTAGCGAGACATAACGATAAAAGTGGTACAACTAGCATAGCAACGATAGTAGTGGTATCCAGGGAAATGTGTCATCTTGTCTGAGATTCGCTCGGAAGAAGAATGAGTCCATGAAGAAGACATGTTAACGTAGTCGAACAAATCCTCACACTCCGAACGCTTTCGGAACTCTATCGAGAATAAGCAAACCGAAACAACAATCAACATACGGGAAAAACCAAAACATATGCAAGACATGATGTGTAAACAAATATGATGCATGTTCGGCTTAATTATGCAAGGCATGTCAATTCACATCAAACAGCTACTACACCTTAAGTGAAGTTCAATATGCAACGAGTTGCATATTGATGACACTCCACATTCGAATTATTTAGTTCACTCTCGTTAGGTACTCATCAATATTAAATGTTTTTTAACATGGCAAGAGGTGAAGCATAAGTAAACTACAATATCTAGGCATCTTAAATGAGGTCGGAATCAACTTATAGTATTTCCGAAACAACCTCATATGTTAATTTCGAAATTGGTTCAGATCTGAACTAATCATATTTTATATTTGTTAAACAACAGAATAAAGTGTACCATGCCATTCTACATGTCATTCTAGTCGATTTACATATATGGAACATCTCAAACGGAGCTACGGCCTAAAAGATATGAGCAACACAAGATGCATATGTCATGAATGCAAATGCATGGAAAATACAATCACAAACATTTCAAATCGTGAATGCAGCAAGTTATTATAAAACTACATGATATTCTAAGCAAGTTTCATATATGGTTCGTCCGAAACGGAGCTACGGTTCAACCACAACAACCAACACAAGTTTTAGTTGAAATCTGCCCAAAACAGCAAGATAGCATTTTGCACACATGAAAACAACAAGTTACACCATTCTAAAATTCACAAACTAAGCATGGGGCAGTATCATACAACACACACTTCATTTCATCTTCACATATCATACTCAAAAGAGGCCTGGATCACAAGGCAGGGAGCTCACAACATGGCATATTGAACTAAGCAGTTTTCAGACAGTGAAAATAACCCAGTTTTTGACAGTGCAGTTTTATCATGAAGGCATATTGACAGCAGTAAAACTATAAGCTACAGGGCATATTGTGCCATGAAAATTAACAGCATGCTAGAGGACATTATCAACTACAAATAACTCCATTACACCTACCCCAAAGGGGTTCTAGATCACTAGCAGAACACATGGCAAGACAGCAACAAAATGTTACAGATTCCAGACTTGGAAATATTTTACCATCTCAAGACAGCAGTATTTTATAGCATGTTGGCAACAAGAAAAATAACACCCAAACATGCATTTCTATAGAACCCAAAATGACCAGGGCCTAGCACACATGTCAAAGAGCATATCTCATGTTCAAAATTATTTCATATCATGCACGGATTAATTCTCACAAAATAAACAAAAGGGCGTCATAGCAAAATAACATGCACAAAAAAATTGCTCAAATGACAAAACTAATTGCACAGATAAATTCAATGGATTTTTTTACCCAAATCATATATAATATGCATATGTTGCTGTACAAAATGTTCCATAATTAATTATGCAAAATTAGTCATTTTCTACTGAGTGCCACATAACTAAATAGCGCACGGAGCGATAAATAAGGAAGGTCGGGTCGTGGCTCACTTTGGGCTCGTGGGCCGGTCGGTGGGGCTGCTAGGCCTGCGCGGCCCAAGCTCTCGCGAAGGGCGCTGGATCGGGCGCCGGTCGTGCTCGTTCCCGAGCGGAGCCATGGCGGCGCAGGTCAATGCGACGAGGGACGGCGGCGGCCGAGGCGGATCAGGGCGGAGCCGGGCCGGGGTCACCGGATCTAGTGGCGGCCGGCCCGTTCCCAGCGACGGCGACGCCAGGCGGTGGCGGCGGGGTAAGGGGCGGCGACCGAGCTCATGCGAGAAGAGAGGGCAGCGGGAGGTTAGGGAGAGGGGAGAGGAGGAACAAGCAGAGGGAAGGGAGAGGCGACCGGTGGCGGGGCATTGGCGGCAGCTCCGGCCTGGCGGCGGGATGGCTCGGATACCGGGACGACGGATCCGGCGGGGTTCGCGGAGGCGGGGCACCGGCTCGGGGAGGCTCGGGCTCCATGGGAGGAGCTCCCGCTTGAAGCTCAGGGTCAGCCCAGATGGGGTTCCCAGGGCCCCTGCACAGGCCTGGCGGGCCTGGCACGAGGAGGAGGGAGACAGGGGCGGCTGAGGATGCTGGGGGCACGGATTTCGACGAGGTTAGGCTAGGGTTGCCCAATTAGGTAGGGGAGGGGATTAAATAGGAAATGGGGCTAGGTTAGGGGGATATTTGCACCGTTTCGAGCCGTACGATCGAGATCGGACGGCTCCGGACACGGGGTTGGGTTAGGTGGGCTAGGTGGCTATGTAGATGGGCTAGGTGGAGATGAGAGGGAGGTTTGCGGCCCGTGACACGAGGTTTTAAAACACTGAAAACGTCCGACGAATTACCGATGATCGCACTGCTACGACTGACCGATGGGGTATCAAACAAACTCGAAATGCGATGAAATTCGACAGGCGGTCTACCTACACTATAATAAGACCGCACGCCAAGTTTCGACCCAATTCGAGAATATTTTTTGCGCGCTTAAAAATGGTTTTTTAAAACGATGACGCGGGCGCGTGCGTGTGTGGTTGGTCTTGAAACGGGCAACGACAAGAACGAGAGAACCGACGACTATGAACGGATGCAAGTTTTCGAAAATGAGTGACGATGCTATGCAAATGATGCGAATGATGCAATGATGAATGCAACAACCACACGAAACACAGACGAGAATGGAAATAAAAGGGGAATCTTTTGGAGCGTCGGTCCCGGGCTGTTACATAGGACCAGTGGTTTATTTTGATTATTATTTTTTCCTTCGGGTGCATTCCGGGTTTTAGGTCGACACACACCTTGAGGGCTACTAGCTATATATCTCGACGGAGAATAAATTGCAGCGATTCGAAATAATTTCCATAAAAAATTAGCCCGCTACCAAGGTGGTGCACTATTTCTGAAGCAGTCCGGTGTAATGCTCGGATGCAGGTGGTTGGCTTAATAGAGGAGATTCCCGGCATTCAGCTCGGCTGAACTCGTTCAACCTTTTCAAAGACCTAAGTAATATATGACACCTCGGGCGCCGACTAGCGTTGGAGCTTGGCTGTAAAAAGGCACCTCAGAAGCAATGTGGCATAAAGCCCGGATGCAAATGGCTGGCTCCATAAAAGACTATTCCGGTATTTAAGCTCGGATGGACTCCTTCAAATTTTCAGAGACCAATGTGATCTATGACACCTTTAATGCCGAATAGTGTTAGAGCTTGGATGCAAAAAGACACCTCAGATGCAGTCCGGTGTTGGAGCTCGGATGCAAGAGGATACCTCTAATGCCGAATAGTGTGGGAGCTTGGGTGTGAAAAGACGACTCGGATGTAGTTCGGCGTTGGAGCTCAGACGCAAGAGGACGCCGCCACACGAGAAACACTTCAAACCCCAAGTGTGGCATGAAATATTAGAAGGCATTGGTAAAGGCCAATAACTTAAAGGGCTCCTTGGATGCCCGACATGTAAACTCTTCGGATTCGGCTCGGAGATCCTCAAGATCGGACATGAGAAGATTTGTTGAACTAGTTTTCAAGACCGCGATCAAAGACCAAGAATTATTCAGAAGAACCGAGGAGCGTCCTCAACTTGAACCGGTTCAGGGGGCTACTGACAGTGTCCTAGACTAGGGAGTACTCACCATGTTGTCTCCCGACCAGTGGGTCAGGACGAGGACCCCCATGATGATTCACTAATGGGCCACTTCGGGCATCCCATGACGCATACAAGGGAGATTCCACAAGACTTGGCACACAAGACAAAGACTCCTCTAAACCCTAGGCCTCTGGTATTAAGTAAACCAGGGCCAGGCTAGTCAATAGACAATCTCATATTCATTACTACAATCTCGTGGTAGATACATGTACTATGAACTATCCCCATATCAATACAATCAGAAGCGGGACGTAGGGTATTATCTCCTTGAGAGAGCCCAAACCTAGGTAAAATCCTATGTACATGTTACCATCGCTCCAAGACGCCTAGCTTAGGACCCCTACTACGAGATATGCCAGATTTGACACCGACACCAGGCGGTCCACAATTTCCTCTTGTATGCTCTAGACCATGATGCCTAACCGTCTGGAAGGTACACAGTCTTCAAAGGTAACAAGCATTGGTTCCACATAGGAACAATCTCTTCAGTGATCTCAATCACTTTGGGTTTGGTGGTTTGGTTTTGGGATTTTTCCTCACTGATGATTTTCTCTCAAAGTCCTTGAGGAATGGGTTGCTCCCAAATGACAAGAGTCAAGTTCTCTCTCAAAGTAGCCAACTACCTAGTGGTTGTGGGGGCGGCTACTCATAGCGAGGGTGCAACCCGACATGATAAGACATAAATGCCCTCCCAATGATATGACTATTATGTGGATAAAACATCTGGTCAGCTGGTGCAAAGCATGTCACTGTTCAGAATTTGAACTGTCAAATTCCTTAGGGCTTATCATATTCCTCAAGGTAGGCAATTCGCACTAGCGAAATCCTAAATCCTGACCCAAACCAATTTCCTCAGAGACCAGAAGAACATCATCTTTGGCACTAAAGAACTTGACTGAACTACAAGAGATTTCAAAAAGGCTTCACTCGAAGGATTGGGTATGTTGAGTCTTTTGAGTTGAGCATCACATGGAAAAAAATTTCTTAGTTTTCCCTCGGCCCCCTTTAACAGTACGGTGTTTCTAATGACTCAAGGAAAGGAAAGGAAATGAAACTACCAAAACAAAAGTATTCATGCTTCATAGTCCTTGTATCAATATTTTCATGGTCACAACGAATTCTTCAGCTTCAAAGTCTTTACGGAAATACTAAAGTCTTCAGCTGAAGACATTCATTTTTAGGGGTCAATAATCTCTGAATATATCAAGTTCCTCATCGACTTATAGGACCTATGTACACTCACAAACACATTAGTTCCTTAACCTATAAGTCTTCAATATACCAAAATCACTAAGGTGCACTAGATGCACTAACAATCTCCTCCTTTTTGGTGATTGATGACAAATAGGTTAAGTTTTCAACGGGGATAAACATATGAAGTGTAAGTACTGTTTTTGAGGAGTTTGATTGCAAGATATAGAAGAACTCCCCCTGAAGATGTGCATATTTCAGGAATTGTCTTTGGACTGCAAATTCACATGGTAGGTTAAAATGATGGAGATCTCCCCCTATATCTTGTAATCCATACACGCATTTAATATATAACATGAGGAACGGAAATGCATCATGAAAAATGGTATCTAGCAAATTTCAGCATGCGTGCATTAAGGAACTTGAGGAAATAGGCATGCAGAAAGCAGTTCAATAGTGTCAGATCACCATCGTACTTGAGTTTACAACTCGATCAACAAACATTTCAGAAGAGTAAGAGTTGTAACTTAAACAAAAAATAGCCCATAATATGGAGACCCGCTTGAATACTAACTCAACTTTCTCCCCTTTGTCAACGGTGACCAAAAGGGTTGAAAAATGAGGACTAACGCCCCTGAAGAATTTCAACTCGAAGGTGGTGGAGGAGCGCCAACGTTGTCGGGGTCATTTGTCGATGCAGGGCCCACAGCAGTGTCGTCAAGATCCTCAGCTTCATCCATCTCGCACGATGAAGAATATGAGCTTGTAACCAGCAGAGGAACGTGAACCTTCTTGAATTTCTTTTAAGGAGGATGAGACGAGTCAAAGTTTTTCTGAAAATCCATCTCCTTGAGTTCCTCGGGAGTCTTGAGATGTGCTAGTATGGCCCAAGTGCGATCGAATATTTCATCATACTAATGATTTTGTCTCACTGAGTTCTGTGTCACAGTCATGTTCTAAGGAATTGATTTGAACTTACACTTAACCCACTTGTGATTGCGATGAACCTTCTGACGAAGACTTAGGAGAAGCTCGTGATCGATCATCACACGAGGGGTAGAAGCTTGAGGATTTTGAGCTGAGGCTTTTGCAGCAGAATCTTGGGTGGCAGAGGTATCATTGGTGGAATAAGATGCAGCCTTAAAGAATTTACAATCCAATGCACAAGTGCCTTCATCAACAGCAGCTTTGCTTTTTTCCTTCAACTGACGAGAATGCCTTCTTGAGGACTTCAATCAGAGGCAAAAAAATTGAAGTGATTTTGAAAATCAGCCTTAAAAGGAATTGAAAACCTTGATCTGATGAATATCATGATCCAGGGAGCATAAGGCTTCAACTCGAATGGTTACATAGCTATATTTTCCAAAGTCATCATGAAGAAATCATGATAATTTATGGGAATCCCATGAATGATGTTGAACAGCAAATTCTTCATGATGCCAACAACTTCTTCTTCTTCAAAGTTGACGCCCTTGATTGGACTAAGGGTTTTAGGCAATATGCGGTAGATGGTCCTGAGCACATATAGCAAATCCTTCACTAGGAAGGTGGTCCTTGGAGGTTTGCTAGGAGCCAAAGGCTTCTTCAGTAGTTTCACCATGTGATTTGGCAGTTCAGGTTCATCATAGATGCATCTTGCTCCTTCTGAAGGAATTGCAATTGGTATAGCATGAAGCAATTCAGTTGTTGGAGCAGTGTAGTGAGTGTTTCCAAACATCATATCCAGGATCCATGAGTTGACATCAGAAGCTTCACCAAAAATGTGCAAGGTTGCATAGAATTGAAGAATTAGCTCTACATTTCAATCATAGATATCAGCACAGAAGGGCGGAAGCCCTACGTCATGAAGAATAGTGAGCACGGGATTAAAACAACGGATGGACTCCATATCCACATGAGGAATTTGATGATGCTGGAAGACTTTGTCCTTGTCAAATAGTACAATAGCATAGAAATCCATCTTTGTAGAAGTCCAGAACCTTGAGCATCCAACCCTTGCAGAGCCATAAGGATTTGGCCCTATGAAGAATATATGTTCATTGAAGAAATTTGCCTTCATGAATTTGGGCCGCTTTCTGTCTTTGAATGGCAATTTTGGCTTTGGCTGAAGATTTGTCTTGAAGCATCCCACAATTTCCCTTGGCATGATAGCAACTTCTCCAAACTGAGGAATTTGTGCAGTAGTGTCTTCAGGGGTAGTCTGGGTATGGATATCTTTAGCTGATGCAGCTAGAATTTCTTCAGGAATAGACATGAGGGGAGTGGTAACATCTTTAGAACCGGTTTGAATTTCTTCAGTCAGAGTAGGTCACTTAGGAAATTTGAGTAAGAGGAGTGATCATTGGTGAATTGGGTTGAGCAGCCTCCAAATATTCATCATTGATAAGTGGAGTTGTGTTTCCAATATCCACATCCCCATCAATTTCTTTAACTCCATCATCTTCAGCAGTTAACTGAGGCTGGGGCGATGATACCTGAGGGGTTGAAGCATTTGCTTCCACCTCTATTTCTTCATCAATCTGCTCTAAGGAAGTAGCAGAGTGATTATCCTCATTTGGTATTTCATAGTCTTCACCAAATGGAACAATTTCATAGGCTGGCACGGCAGAGATAGGAGTTGCATCAATGGGTTCACTTGAAGAACTTGGCATAGTCTTCAGTTTCTTCACAGTTGAGGAATCTACATGATGATGCTTTCCTTTTCAGTGCGGCTTCCTTATCCGTAGCCTTTGTTTTCTTCACTTCTGATGCAAAAGGAAGTGTGACTTTTTTCACCCTTGAAGATTTTGCTAGGGGGCATGGGGTGAAGGTGGTGCAGATTCTTCAGGCACGACTAATGTAGTCGTCGTGGCAGTCTCAGATTCTTCAGCTGGCCTGGCAATTTCTTCAGGTACAACGGTGGATGTTGTCGTGGCAGATTCTTCAACAGCCTGAATTTCTTCTGGTGCTCTTGCAGATTCTTTAGCAAGCTGGGCAGATGTTCCAGTCTGAAGAATTTGTGGTTGCGATCAAGCTGCAACCCTTGAGTTGTGGTCCTTGATGGCTTTGTCGGCCACTTTGATGAATTGGACCTTGGCTCCTTGCCAATCTACATAGTAGTGATCAAATTCATCACTGAGGCATTGGATCTCCTTTTGTACAAAGGTCAATTGGTCAGGTGTTAGATTCATAACATAATTCTTCATGAAGCGCTCCTTTTTGGACCGAGCCTTCTTGGCTTGTCTAGACTTTTCATACTTCCATTTTTTTCAGCAATGAAAGTAGTGAGAACGTGGCCTGGACCAGGAGGAAGATTCAAATCATCAATGGGAGTGTTAGGGTCCTTATGCCAGATGTCAATTAAATTGAGCACAGTCTTTTGATCCAGCAAGAGAGGAATTTGAGTGCCCTTTTCCTGAGCCACTCTCTCCTGCTTGTTTTTGATGATTGCAGCAAGTTCCTCATCATTTGCTTCATCCTCAGATTCTAAGGGAACATGGAATACCACTTTATTCGGATGAGGACTTGGTCGTGTGCCTCGTCCAACAGTTGCTTTCACCTTTAGTAGCATAGGTTGATGAATGTGTGTGGGCTAAAGAACTTGCAGAAGCCCCTGAAGCAATTGAAAATCTTGTAGTCCTCAGACATGTTTTAAGGTGCACTGGAGTTGAGGACTTTGTAGTTGCGACTGAGGATTGTGCAGCCACATAAGGCATTACAGCAGCCTTTGAAGAAGTTGCTTGAGGATTTGCAATAAGGACTTTGTGGTTGAGGAACTTGACCATGAGGGCATTGAGGTTGAAGACTTTGACTTTACTGCTGATTTCTTCAGCATAGCCATCTTTGAAGCAGTTCCAGAGGCAGAGGCCATAGAAGTAGGAATTTTGTGCCAGCTTCCTTTGAAAGCTTCGCCAGCTTGGCTTGACATTTTGCCCGCTCCTTGGTAAAATCCTCACCTCCCATGAGGCTAGTGGGATCTGGTTCCTAACCTTCAGCCAATGGAAGTAATTGGAAGGGAGGTTTTAAAGCGAATTTTTCCATGTACTTTGGAGTAACATAGCGATATTCGGTCCATTCCGTTGCACATCTCCTCTCAATTTTTTGAGTGCGTATTTTACGATTCTCTTTGGTTTCCTTCCCATATATTTCCTCATCGGGTGTGTAGTACTCAGGAAAGAAATCCTTAGGGATTTCAAATGTGGTATTTGATGCTGGTTTCTTTCCTCTTTTCTAAGGCCTTTTACCTTCTGCCATTTTCTTCACTTGAGGATTTTTGAACTTTTGAGGATTCTGAAGATCTATGCAATTTTCCTTCAAGGAATGTTGCAAATGAGTTAAGTTGATGAGAACCTTGGGATTCATCAGCAGACATTTTGTACCTGTGAATAGAGTATAGGTGTGTATAATTTGAAGAGATCATATGCGTTCTTAGAAATTTTCAAAATATATCAAGTTGAGGATTTTGAACATAAATGTCTTGAGGAATTTCACTAAGTATTCTTGACTTAGGTTCTAGAGTTGTGTAGATTTGAGGATCCACACAATTGAGGAATCTTGAAGAAAATCATAACTTAGAGAAACAAATCAAGGGAAACAAGCATTTGAGGTGTTTAAGAAGTGGATTCTTTAAGAATAAACACCTTTTGAGGATTGTGTGAAAATCATGAGGATCAAAATAGGGCAGTAAAATCAGATTTTAATTACCCTAATGAAGAACACGCTGAACTGTGAGTGAGAACAGTGAAGTTTGTTAGTCCAGATCTCCCGTACCCTAACTCGGCGACGAAAGATATCTATGGCGGTGGCGGAAGATAGCTACGGCGGCGATGGAGTGAAGATTTCCATGGCCGGCGCGAGTACGGCGATGGGGAGGTGAAGGAAGTGAAGCTTTTCCTCTCTGGAGACGATGAAGTTAGCGCAGCGCTAGGTCTGAGCTTGAGTGTGGAAGATGAGATCGAGCGGAGTAAAAAAGAGAAGTGAAAGGCAGGGGGTATTTATAGCCGCAGTAAAAACTGACTAGTACGAAGATTTTGGACTGGTATACCCCTGACCCTTGCTCTCCACACGACATGTGTCACCCATGTACTGAAAAGTGGAGATACTGGGGGATCGTGGGTTATCCAGTCGTGGGAATAGGAACCGGTTTGAGCGGCAACCACCAAAAAATGAAAGTGAATTTTTTTAAAAGTTCCGTCCGCAAATTCTTTAGCTGACAAGGACTCAGTGAACACTTTGAATGAGTTTCAATGTAGAACACATATGAAGAATTTGTGAACAGACTGGGTCGAGTTTAGCATAGAGGGGGAATGGGTCCGATCACATTCACGTAGAAGATAATCAATTTGCAGAATTAGCAATAAGTGAATGTTGTTGAGGACATTGAAAACTCAAATATATATACATATATATTCAACAAAGAAAACCAATTGCACAGTTTGAAGAATTTGAAAAATTGAGGAATTTGCAAACTTGAGGAGTTTTAAAATCTAAAGAATTTGCAAAATGATGAAAACCTCAACTTTGAAGAATTTCAACTATGGTTGGTGGCATGACTCACCGTATAAGAATGATGATTTCAAGCACCGCGTACAATTGTCATAGGGTTCGTAGAATCAAATTCTTCATTAATTTCTTCACACTTAGAGGGTTATTCTTCATTTATTCAAGAAAAACTATACTTCATGTGTTGCACATCCAAGTCATCAATTTTGCATAAGGGTTAGGATGTGGTATTATCAAAGAAAATTCTAAGATTCTAAGATATTTAGCTCACACCGCAACTTGCAAAAAAAATCTCATCCAAGGGCTTTGTGAAGATATCAGCATGTTGTTCTTCAATGTTCACGTGGTCGATGGAGATGTCGCCCTTCAATACATGATCTCGAAGGAAATGATGACGAATCTAGATGTGCTTGGTCTTGAAATGCTGAACTAGGTTGTAAGAAATCTTGATAGAGCTCTCATTGTCGCAGTAGAGAGGCACATTCTTCAACATGATACCATAGTCCTTGAGGGTTTGCTTCATCCACAGCAATTGAGCGCAACAGTAACCAGCAGTAATGTACTCAGCTTCAGCAGTAGATAATGTCACGTGTTTCTATTTTTTTGAGGACCAACAAACTAAGGATCATCCGAGGAAATCCACTCGATCATTAGCATACTCAGCATCAGAGTATCCGATGAGGTGAAGATTTGAGCCCTTGGGATACCATAATACAAGTGTTGGTGTGTGAGCTAAGTATCGAACAATATGCTTCACAGCCTTCTCGGCCGATTCTTTCGATGTTGCTTGGAATCGGGCACACATGCAAACACTAAGCATAATATATGGCCTAGATGCATGTAGATACAATAAAGATCGAATCATAGAGCGATATACCTTCTAATTGAAACCTTTACCGTTTTTACCAGTGCAAAGGTGGCCTTTTGAAGGCATTGGTGTTTTGGCGCCTTTGCAGTCTTGCATGCAGAATTTCTTCAAGGCATCCTTGAGGTATTTCTCTTGAGGGGTGAAGATGCCATTGTGTTGGTGACGAATTTGAAGACTGACATGGTTTTGTCACAGCAGATGTCCGAAGACTTAGGTTCGAGGCCATCGCTAAGGCAGTGGACTAAAAGTGGTTCATCAGGTTGAGAGACGCGAGTTTACCAAGGTTCGGCCTCTCGAGAAGAGGTAAAAGCCTACGTCCTGCTTTGTGTTGTATTGATGGAGTATTGATTACAAGGGAGCGATTTCGCTTGACCTGGTTCTCGATTGGTTGGTTTCTGCCTAAGCCGCCCCTAGGAGTCGCCTTTATATAGGAGGTCGAGGCCCTGGGTTTACAAGAGTACCAAACCGACTCATACAAAGTATTCAGCCCTATCTCTAAACCGCCTTGCCTTCCTAGACAAGCCGCCTCCGGGCGGCTTACACACCCGGGTCTTGTGCCAGCTTCTGTCTCTGGGCCTTCATCTTGTCCCGTCTAGTAAACCGCCATGTGGCCTAGCCTTCAGCCTTCCGGCCCACCTTAAGGATCTTGATTATGAGTCGCCAGGTGTTACCCGGCCCCACCTGGGCGGGTCTCACCATGGGGTTATATCCCCAACATTAGGCCCCAGATTGATTTGAACTTGTTCATGTCAATCTTCCAACTTACTAGGCGACGAGTCTCACATCGTGTCTTCTGAAAGAGAAAAAACTATAACCCGCCATGAATGACGTCATCTTGGATATGCCAAAAAGATTCCGTGATGTTGCAATAGATTGACTCGTTAAACGGTCAGCCCAAAAATCGAGGCGTCCCTTTCGGTCAATCATCATTGCGCCTCCTCAATTCTCACGCGCACTGTTACTGTCTCATCTCATAAATACGGAAACGAGGGGTCCCTTTCCTTTCTCCACCGCCACTGCCCTTCTTCTTCCTCCTTCAACACTCGTGCAACTGACACCCCACCATATGAACAGGACCTCGTCGTCGTCTCCAACACCAGCTGCTGCATCAACCTAACTCGATCAGAGCTTCCTACGTTCGTTCACATCCACCAGGTGTCATTCTCACTCCTCGGTAAATTTGTATTCATCTTGTTTAGATCCCTTCAGAGTTCATCAGGTTTCTTTAGCGCTCGTCACCGTTCATTCGATTGTTCTTCATAGCTTAGATGACGAGTTGCTCCTTGACTCTTATAATCGGTCGTGGTCATCCGCTCGATGTTCATATCCTGCTCATTGTAGCTCAGTAAATCATTTTTATCTGTGTAATGGCCATATGTTCTTCCACTTCTTTTTTAGGTTTAGAATATACTTCATTTTATCTTCGTATGTAGATCTTGTAGCTATAGCAGAAATAGACGAAACCTATTCGCCCACACTTGCAATATTTTCAACATTGCCATGTCCTTTTAACCCGCCATCACACTGCTGGCTCTGATAAAATATGACGGCTGCTTAGAACTTGGCCATAACTCACATTAGCATCATCATTGTGTTGACCATAGCTGTCGTGATTATGTAGCATTTCTAACCTGCCACACCTTGTGTTCTCTCACAGTTTAACCCGTCATCATGTCTAAAGCGCCTGCGTCTTGTGATTGGGTTGGCTCTGGAGTCACTGAGTTGTTCTGCTTGACTTCGTAAAAATGGGCATCTTGCCGGCTTAGGATGTTATACATTGATGGGTTCCAGGGCTAGAAATTAGACCTACCACTCAGGAAGGAGAAGTTGTCTTATTTAATGATCACCTCCTCCGAGGTTTTATCCCGCCCGGGTCAAAATATTTCCGGGACGTCCTTCACTTCTTCAAGCTTCACCCACAAGACATAGGCCCAATTCCGTCACCAATATGTGTCAATTCCAAGTCCTATGTGAGGCATATCTGCAAGAAGAGCCGTCTGTTGACCTCTTCCACGACTTCTTTTATATCAATCGTCAAACTAAAGTGGCGGTTGGATTGAGTTTGGACCTTGGAGGTGTCTCTATCTAGAGGCGGAGCGATATGCCCTATCCAACAGCTGTCTTGCCTTGTCACCCCAAAGACTGGAACAAAACCTGGTTCTATTGCAAGGATACTTCCTCGAAAGAAGTGAAGCCACTGCTGGGTTACTGTTTACCCAGCTTTGCACCTCCACTGAGCTCCTAGACCGGATGTTCGCCGCGGAGTGAGTGAAATATGCTCCGGACTTCACAAAGATCAGAGCTTTAATGGGTAATGGATTGACAGGTGTTGGTATAACCCCCTACTAGGTTACCTGGAGAATTTTGCCGCTGAGCCGGCGTGAAAGACTCATGTGCGAATATATGGCTGCGATGAATGACCCTCTTCGTTTCAAAACGACCCCTCTGATAGAGAAAGACATTAATTTCGCCGTCAAGTCACTTCTAGGCGAACCTCGGGAAATTTGCAACCAAATCGGGCTGAAACCTTTCTATGTCAAGAACTCGGCTCCAGATGTAAGAAAACCTTTTTCAGCAATTAGTTTGTTTTGTCTTAACCTTCTGCTTTGCTCCTTTTAACCTTTCGGCGGCTTGCATATAGGCCGACTCTACTTTCTGGAAAAAGAGATATGCCCCTCCTTTGAAGAATAAGTCTAAGGCGTGTAAAACCCACGGTCGTAAGAAGAAAACCTCTACTCAGGAACTGCTTGAGCTTGACGACTCGGATGTAAAACTTGACTCCCTTGGTCACCTCTTTATGCAACTTATTGATGATGATTGTTCATAGGAGGAAGCAGAAACAAGTCTTGCCGACGCCACTGAGTTAACTGATATTTCCTCCGACTCAGAAGTCTTGCCATGAGAGAAAATACGACGGGTCATCTGAAAAGTTCCCTTTTCACATCTTCTTGCTTATTTGGATCCCAACTTTCTTTTGAAAAAGCAACAGCATGACTCTAGACGTCAGACCCGGAGCGCTGGCTCTGAAGACCTCTTGGCCGTCTTGCCAAATTCTTCGGCTCCTATGAAACGTCGTGCTGAGGTATTCCTTCAAAAGGACTCCAATGTTTGCATATTGTTTTTGCATTGTAATCTTACTCTGTTTTTACCGTCTTAACTTTTTAGGGACGGACCCTTCATCTGGCGACTCAACTGCATCCAACCTGCCTCCTCTTAAAATCAACCTAGAGTACATACTTTTATACTCCATAGTATATATGATAACACGCTTGTCCTTCTATTGTATAACAATCTTCTTGCTTCTAGGACTCAAGCAAAACAAAGGAAAACAGGCGGGTCAACCACCACTCCTACTGCTCAAGAGCCGGAGACTGCCAAACCGGACTCTCCTGTAGCTCATGTTGAACCCTCCGAGGCCAGAAAATATGCACCTAAAGACGCTCCTCAATCCTCTGAGTCGGCTGATCATGACATGGCTGATCCTGAAGGTCCTTCAGAGGCTGAGCCTAAGTTGCCCAGCCCTTCAACAGCCGTCGAAGATACGCCTCTTCCAGGAGTTTTTGTCACTGGAATGGGTTACCACTCTCCTGACCCTCATGTGTTACCAAGACATACTAGCAAGAATGAAGCACCCCCGCCAGAGAAGATTGACTTTGAATTCCCCAGCTTAGAAAAACTAACTTCAGATGAGTTACACGCAGGTTATCTAAACCAACTCTTTGCCAGTCGTAACATGGAGTCCAAGCTTGTTGGACTGATGAAGAAAAAATATGAGGTACTTCTCTTCTCTTCCTTTTTCCTTATATCCTTATGTAGCCCCCAAGATCTGGTTTATTATTGTAAATAGTAGACCGGGTCTTCCAACTTGTGTTATATTGCAAGTAGCTTGGCTTGTAGCCCCCCAAGTGACGGGTTAATATAGATAATAAGCCGGTACTTACTTGAATTTTTAGATCCGAGTGTAGGCCCCAAGTCCGGGTCATTATGATAATGATAAGCCGGAGTGTAATTGCTGAAAAAACGCCAAGTGTAGCCCCCAAGTCTGGGTCATTATGATAATGATGAGCCGGAGCTTCATTTCCTAAAAAGCGCCAATGTAGCTCCCAAGTGTCGGCTTAACTTCATGAAGATGAGCCGAGGCGTTCAATCATTGTAGACTGGGAGAAAATCTAGGCATTAGCCCCCAAGTGTCAAGTATATTGTTTGCAATCTGCTTGAGACTTGTAATGTGATAGCTTCATCACTTCTGACTACTAATGTCTCATCTTGGTGACTTATAACTCATGAATCGTATTTGCACTATGCAGGAAGCCTTGGACACGGCCGAGTTTGATCTGACCGTCCTTAAAGAAAATATTACTTCACACCAAGCCGCTCGGGCTGAAGCAGAATAGAAATGGTGGGTCGCCATCGAAGAACTTGAGAAAGTTTAGGCTGATTTTGCCGCATTCAAAAAGGTCGCCGAACCTGAACAAATTGTCCTCACTAAGCATGCAGAAGATGCTGAGGAGCGGTTGAAGCTTGTATCAGAGGAGTTGAAAACCCTCAAGCGTCATATATCTAGGATGACTGCTGCCATCTTTGGTAAGTACTTGATACATAGAAAAATCCTTGCCTTGCTGAAAAAACCTTGTGGGTGGCTTATAACTGGTAACGTTCTTTGCAGGCCAGAGAAGCCACCAACTATCTTCTGATAGCTTGTTGAAGCTGAAAGCAGTATACACCTTGACAAAACAGCTATATTGTGGGACCCTCTTCACCATAAAATCGATCCTGACTGAGAAAGGCGTCCCCAAGTTCATGAAAGGGGTAATAGAAATCTTGTCCACCCTGCCCAAACAAATCGAGGAGCTAAAACGATCAGCCGCCAGAAAGGGAGAAATGGCCGTGTTAAGCCAGTCACTCGCTTTTGCCCCTCGGCTGACCACAGAAGAGATGATGGATGGCTTCCCGTCCAAGAAAGATGATGGCTCAGAATTTACTCAAGAAGATTACGCCAAATGTATGAAAGTCTCCCGAGTGCTGGCATGGACACTCGTCAACGAGATTGATCTGACATCATATCAGGCCGCTTATGGCGAGGATAGCAAACGAATGCGCTACCCAACCTTTGAAGCCAGGGACTTAATTCCTGCACGCCGTAAGCAACTCTTTGTTCCTGAAATTGACCCGTCTCCCCTCTTTGACGAGGCTCAGTTTGAAGCTTTAACAAACTGTAACTGGAATGTGGACAACATTCAGATTGAGGAGGTCGAAGACCCGACGCAAGATGACCTACCGGCGAGTTGAACATGCTGCCCCTGATTGAAGGTAACCCGGCTATCTGAACCGTCGAGTTTGAAAGTATGCAAAAACTTTAAGTCCATTGTATTTTGGGCTCTCTGAAGAGCTTTGTCATAGCCTTAGAAAAAACCGTATTGCCCCTGTCGTGCCATCACTCACGTATGGAATTTGAACAACTTTATGCACTTATCTGTCTTGTATTCTGCTCATGACCATCTTTCGTCACACTTAATGGTGGATCATCGTAGGAGACAAGACCTGCAAAAAACAAACAAGACATATTATGTTCTGTATCATTTTGAGGGCATCTTGAAAAGCACAACCTAAAGATGTTAAATCTTTTATAACCTTGCATTTTATTTTTCGAAAACTCATAGGTCGGCGCTCCATGGCATTCGTTGTTTGAACTCTTAACAGTACAGGGTCTCTGGTGAGAGTGACCATCAAATACTCTGAGCGGCTCACGGTCTCTAGTCGAGATTAACTGATAATAGTACAATGAACCATATAATGGAAAGGCGCAGAAGGGCATGAGTACCCCCCCGGGCCCATAAGCTACTTCTCACGTGACATAAATCCGTTGTTTGAACCTTAGACAGTGCAGGGTCTTTAAAAGAGTAATTTTTTAAGAGTACAAACGGTTTACAGAGCGGAGAGTCTGCAGCAGATGGGTGAATTTATCCTTGCTTTCCGTAAGCCGACCCTCACCTGACAAGAGCCGCCGGTTTAACCTTGACTAGTACAAGGTGTCTAGTTAGAGTAACTGTCAAATACTTTGAACAGCTCAGGGTCTCTAGTCGAGGTTAACTGGTAAGAGTTCGGTGGGTCACCTAGCGGAGCAGCAACAGCATACAGACAAGTTTAACTCGAACTTGCGGTGGCTGAAGAGCTGATCAAGAGGGTGTGTAAGCTAAACCTGGTGGGTTGGAAGCCCCCAAATGATCGTGTTGACAGAATCAACTTTTGGGTATACAACCCGGCCTTACGGTGGATGAAGAGCCGATCAAGAGGGTGTGTAAGCTAAACCCAGCGGGTTGGAAGCCCCAAAATGACCTTGTTGTCGAAATCAACTTTTGGGTATACAACATGGCCTTACGGTGGCTGAAGAGCCGATCAAGAGGGTGTGTAAGCTAAACCTGGGGGGTTGGAAGCCCCCAAATGACCTTTTGTGGAAGTATCCATCTTTGCACAATCTTGTATGAAGAACGGTAGAACCCCCGTCTTGTAGGGATGCCAACTTCATTTCATGAAGAAGGTATATACAATGATGGATGTATGTACATTGATGAGAGTCAATGACTCAAGTATAGTAAGGCCGAAGATGAGCAATATTCCACGACCTGTTGGTCCCCTACTTAGAAGTACGTGACTCGTCTCATACGTAAATGAGGTAATATGACCCGTTATTGAGATTTTTGCTGACCACGAAAGGTCCTTCCCAAGGGGGAGATAACTTGTGCACATCCGTCTGATCTTGAATCAAACGTAACACCAAGTCGCCTTCTTGAAACGTCCGGGTCTTAACTATGCAGCTATGATAGCCATGCAAGTCTTGCTAATAAATCGCCGATCGTGTTGCTGCAAGATCATGCTCTTCATCCAAAGCATCTAACAGTTTCTGACATGTTGTCGTGTTATGTGATTCAACATAAGCCGCCGACCTGGGCGAGTCATGACAAATATCACTTGGTAAAATGGCTTCTGCGCCGTAAACCATGAAGAAAGGCGTATAGCCTGTTGACCTATTGGGGGTAGTTATGATGCTCTAGAGAACTGATGGTAACTCCTCAACCCAACAGCCCGGCATCCACTGCAGGGGAACCATAAGTCGGGGCTTGATGCCTCTCAAGATCTCCTGGTTAGCACATTATGCCTGACCATTGGACTGTGGATGAGTGACAGCAGAGACATCAAGCCGGATGTGCTCACTCTCACAAAATGTTTTCATAGCCCCTTTAGACAGATTAGTTCCATTGCCTGTGATGATACTATGAGGGTAACCAAAGCGATAGATCAACTTTTTGACGAATTGAACCATCGTGACTGCATCACACTTGCTAACCGGCTCAGCCACAATCCACTTGGTAAACTTATCCACCGCCACCAAAAGGTGGGTCTTCTTGTCTTTAGATCTCTTGAAAGGTCCGACCATATCAAGCCCCCAAACCACAAATAGCTAGGTGATTGGAATCATCTGCAATTCTTGAGCCAGCATGTGAGCACGTCGCCCGAACTTCCGACATCCATCACACTTGGTGACCAAGTCCTCTGCGTCCTTATGAGCCGTCAACCAGAACAAACCGTGTCAGAAAGCTTTGACCACCAAAGATTTTGAGCCGGCGTGATTACCGTAGTCGCTGGCATGTATTTCATTTAAAATCTCCTTACCCTCTTCAGGAGAAATGCAACGCTGAAAACGCCAATGACGCTGCACTTATGTAACTCGCCGTTGACGGTAGTCATGGATTTAAACCACCTCACGATTTGTCTCGCCAAAGTCTCAGCCTCAGGCAACTCACCGTGATTCAGATACGCCGGGTAAGGCAACATCCAATCTGGAATAACATGTAGAGCCGCCACCAGCTGCCCCTCCGGGTCAGGTATAGCTAGATCCTCCTCAGAAGGTAACTTAACAGACGGGTCATATAACACGTCTAAGAAGACGTTAGGCGGCACCGGCTTACGCTGAGAGCCCAGCCTTGACAATGCAGTAGCAGCCTCGTTCTTGTGACGGTTAATATAATCCACCTAATAACCCTTGAAGTGTCCAGCAATGATGTCAACCTCCTGATGGTAAGCCGCCATCCGTGGGTCTTTGGAATCCCACATGCCTAAGACTTGTTGAGCCACGAGGTCTTAGTCGCCGAGGCATCTAACCCGGCCCAGGTTCATATCCTTAGCGACATAGAGGCCATGAAGTAAAGCTTCATACTCAGATACATTGTTAGTACAAGGAAACATCAACCTTAGCACATAAAAAAACTTGTCACCTCTAGGGGAAGTTAATACAACTCCAGCCCTGACCCTTCCAACTCCTGGATCCATCGAAGTGAATTGTCCAATATGTGGTATCCAGCTTCTCCTTGGGCGACTAACACTCTGTCTAGTCGTTTATGAAATCCACCAAGGCCTGATACTTGACAGTTGTGCGAGGCACATACTTTAGATTGAGAGGCCCAAACTCTAATGCCCACTTAGCAATCCTGCCAGTGGCTTCCCTATTTTGGATTATATCTCCCAGTGGGGCCGAGCTAACTACGGTGATCTGGTGTCCAAGGAAGTAATGCTTCAACTTGCGGTTTGCCATGAACACCCCATATATCAGTTTCTACCAATGTGGGTACCTTTGCTTGGATTCTATCAAGACTTCACTGACGTAGTAAACCGGCCTCTGGATCGGGTACTCTTTCCCCGCCTCCTTATGCTCCACAACAATCGCGATGCTGACTGCCCTGTTGTTAGCCCCCTCGTATAGGAGCAAAGGTTCTTTCTCAGCCGGAGCGGCCAAGATCGGCAGCTCAACCAACAGTTTTTGGAGCGCCTCAAGCGCCTCATCCGCAGTCTTTTTCATCATCTCGTACAGAGGAATAGCTTTCTCGCCCAGGCGGCTAATGAAGCGGCTTAAAGAAGCAATATGACCCGCCAAACGTTGTACATCATTCACGCTCGCCAGACTAGACAACAACGTGATGGCCTTTATCTTATCGGGGTTAGCTTCGATGCCTCGCTCTGAAACCAAGAAACCCAAAAGCTTGCATGCAAGGACCCCAAAGACGCACTTGGCCGGGTTAAGCATCATTTTGTAGACCTGTAAGTTGTCAAACGTTTCCTTCACGTCGTCAAGCAGAGTATCCTTCTTCCTTGACTTAACCACAATATCATCCATGTACGCATGAACATTGTGCCCAATCTGGTCGTGAAGGCAATTTTGCACACAACGCTGATAAGTTGCTCATGCGCTCTTGAGCCCGAAAGGCATAGACACATAGCAGAAAGCCCCAAAAGGTGTTATGAACAACGTCTTCTCTTGGTCTTTCACTACCATCTTGATCTGATGATAACCTGAATAGGCGTCCAGGAAACATAAACTCTCACAACTCGTCGTTGCATCAATAATTTGGTTGATATGGGGGAGAGCGAACGGGTCAACTAGACATGCCTTGTTAAGATCCGTGTAATACACACACATACGCCATGTGCCGTTCTTTTTAAGCACAAGCACAGGGTTTGCCAACCACTCCGAGTGAAAAACCTCCACGATGAACCCTGATGTCAAGAGCCGGGCCACCTCTTCTCCAATTGCTTTACGCCGCTCTTCGTTGAAATGATGGAGGAACTGCTTAATCGGCTTAAACTTGGGATCCACATTAAGGTGGTGCTCAGCGAATTCTCTCGGTATACCCAGCATGTCAGACGGTTCCATGCAAAGTTGTCCCGATTCTCATGGATGGATTCGATGAGCGCTCTTTCCTATGCGGGGTCCATGTTAGCCCAAATAGAGAACTACTTTGATGAGTCGCCCGGAGCGAAATCCACCAGTTTAGTGTCATCTGCCACAAACTTCAAGGGCGGCTCAGGCTCTGTACCGGGCTTCTTCAGTGCAGTCATATCCGTCGGGTCGACATTATCTTTATAAAACTTGAGTTCTACCTCTGCGCAACTTGATTCCGCATAAGCAGCATCACCTTCCACACACTCAAGGTCCACCTTCCGATCACCATGCACTGTAATCGTTCCTTTGAGAGCCGGCATCTTGAGCTGTAAATAAACATAATAGGGCCTGGCCATGAACTTTGCAAAAGTCGGTCGGCCAAACAAGGCGTGATATGGACTCTTAATTTTCACCACCTCAAACCACAAGGTCTCCACCTTGTAGTTGTATTCATATCCAAATGCCACCTCGAGGGCAATCTTGCCCACTGGGTAGGACAACTTACTCGGCACAACACCGTGAAATACTATTGATGATGTTTTAAGGGCCTTATCAGTTAACTCCATCCACTGGCAAGTGTCATAGTACAGGATGTTGATGCTGCTGCCACCATCCATCAGTACCTTTGTAAACTTATAACCTCCAACCTGAGGTGCCATCACCAGCACCAAGTGCCTCGGGTTCTCTACCCGCGGCAGGTGATCCTCCCTACTCCATGAGATAGGATATTTGGACCACTTCATATATTGCGAGACAGTCGGCGTTGTCGCGTTGACCGCCCTCTTGTGTAACTTTTGATCTCGTTTGTCCAGGCTTGTAGTGAAAACATGTTACTGGCCTCCGTTGAGTTGCTCCGGGTTACTCTGATACCCTAACTAGTTGTTTTGCTGCTAACAGCCGTTGTCGGACTGCTGATGGTGACCACCTTGATTGCCTTGACCCTGATAACCGGACCCAGAGCCACCTCCACTAAAACTGGTTCCTGAGCCACCCAGACCTTAGCCACCTGATGGTCCATTACTGTTATTACGATATTGGTGAAGGCTGTAGTCTTGGCGCTGCCGCATGATACTGCAATCCCTTCATGTGTGGCCTACTGGCTTATCGGGCCGGTTGTGCTCTAGGCAAGGCTTCTGGAGCATTTCTTCCAAGTTGAAAGGATCCTTACCCTTGTTAAAAGGTGTCATGAAATTGCCATTACCCTTGGCACGATTGTTCCCAGCGCTGTTGTTTGCTACCAATTCTGACCTGTCGCCCGGGTTCTTTCGTTTGCCTAGATTGCTATTTCCAGCTTCATCCTGCTGTTGACTCTTGCCATTGTTATTCTTCTTAATCTGAGCTGATCTCTCATCGCCGGAGCTCGGATCCTTAGTAGTATCTGAATTTGCATATTTTGTGAGAGCCATCATGAGCTCACCCATGTCTTGGCATGAACGCTTCAGCCGCCCGAGCTTCTGCTTGAGGGGTAAGAAGTGATAGTTTTTGTCCAAAATCAAGACCGCCTGAGACACTGAGATGTTCTCGGACAAGTGTATAACTGTCAAAACCTACCGGACCCAATGATGGGCCGAGTCACCCTCTTGCTGTATACAATGGACAAGATCCACAATCATCATAGGTTGATTGCATGTTCCTTTGAAATTCTTGATAAAGCGCGACTTCAATTCAGCCCAAGGTGTGATGGTATTTGGAGGCAAACCCTTCAACCAAGTGCGAGCCGGCCCTTCTAGCATTGTAACGACCCGACCCGGAAGGTCAAGTCTCCGGTGTTTCCGTACCATCCCAAGATCATGCTGGTACACACACGGTACATCAATGTATATATCAAAGGTAAATCACACAGCATTATATTAATCGAAATCTCATATCGAGTTCTTTATTACGATAAAAATTACAATAAAGTGGCCAAAGGCCAACTCATGAGAATATCTAAATCTTGCGGAAGCGTCGAAGGTAGATGAGTCCATCCGACTCCAAGGGCATCTCACTGAGCATAGAACGTGTCCTCACTCCTGGTCGGAAAAATACTCTGCAACATGATACGTTGCAGCCGTGTAGGTCAGCATATGGAGTATGCCGGCAAAGTCACAAGAGAGGGGTGAAAATAATCAGCTAGTCTATATGCTTATATGGCAGGTGGGGTGGTAAGTTTTGCGTAAAGCCAATTTTTCCTACATCTAGAAAAAGGGCTAAGCAAAGCATTACTAAGTTGGTTGATTAATGAGATGGTTCCATCAACCAATTCTCATACCCAAAATTATTAAATTCCCACATCATCATATTATTTGTGTTGAGAGTTCCGGAAGTTCCAATCCCTTTGGCTCAAGTCGTCCATAACCGTGGACACGGCTAATCGATTAGGTTTAAGTACTCTGCAGAGTTTTTGCACACGTTCCCCACAAGATTTGGTCGCCTCCGTTTGATTTCTCGCACTTCAGGGTGTTTGAGAAACGGATGACCAAAACATGGTCTTCCAAAGGGTTTCCCTGCGACTCTGACGATGCCCATCCTTTCCTACCGTTCTTCTACCTCTCGTAGCACCGCCTGTCCAGGGTCACCACGATATCCAACCAAGCCAGAGCCCATAATGACTTGTGGCTGTGCAGGTAAGCCTTGGGTCTTGAAGCACCCATCCATCCCTTTGTGCCTGGGTGGACCTTTCCGCGTGAATACTGGCCACCTCCAGCATCACCTAGGCTAACCACTGGTTTCTCCAGGGCGCCGTTCAACCATCATCCACCCAGAGGTATGTTGAAAACTTGGAGTATTGAAATCTTGATCATTATGTAGGTCTTGAAATTATTAACTCTCTCAACTCTCATGAATCACACAACCAACCCCGTCTACTAATAGCATAGCAAAAGGTAAAACAACGTTTCCCGGGGCCAATGTTGTCAAAGGGGTTGAGAGGGGTATCTACCACATGATACTACTACTATGTAACCAAGTTTCCAACTAACCTATCTTGCATGCAACTGGGGAGATGGTAGAACTAATGCATATAAAACATGGGTAAAACATGATCAAAGTGACTTGCCTGATTGATGATCTTCGTACTTGAGTAACTCTAGGTAACAAGTTTCGCACTCCGGATAATCTAACGAAACAAACAATGCACTTAAATAAGCATACAACCAAAATAAGTACTCATAACATTCAGCAAAGAAGTACTAAACAAACAAGGCAAACAATGCACAAAAGTCTCTAGCAAGTAAAACACACAAAGTTTTGTTTTTTCCAAAGGGGATGATGAAAACACTACTACATAATAAAACTATTTTGAAATAGCAAAACAATTGTTGACAACAAGGAAAACAATAGAATATTTTATTAATAAACAGAATAATCAATTTAAGCTTGTTGGGAAAAGTTTAGTGAAGTTTATACAAGTTTTGATAAACACTATATGAATCAACTATAGTTATATTAACAAAAGAATGTAAAACTAAACTTATAATTTGTTAACAAAACATGTTCTTGACAGAAAAATAATAATTTACTATTAAATCTGTCTTAGAAAACAGAAACAAAATATAGAAAACTTTGTTTGAAAACAAACTATTACTAGTTAGTTGTTTTAGTCAAATTAAGCCTAATTGAAAAGAAATTTTGATTCCTATGTTAAATAAAATTAAACTAGGCAAATTTATATTTTTATTAACAGTAAGTGAAAACACTAAATGTTTACTAACAGAACCTAATAAACAAATAAAACCAAATTCTAAATCAAACTAATCAAAATTAAGTTTATAAAACTATATTATAATAATAAGCAGATTCTGTTTTTTGGGTAAAACAGTAATCAAATATATCATGAAAATCCTCAAACTATACCTGAAGATAGTCCTAACTAATACCAAACAGTAGCAAAAAGATTCATATCAAAATCTATTTTCAAACTCTAGTTATTCAGATTTGAAGATTTTAAGCAAATTTGATTCAATTCAAATTTCATAGTTCAAATTTGAAATTTAAAAGTACAGGGTGAAACTACATGAAAATTGTGAGCTATTGCAAAAAGAATCAACTCAAAACTCTAAACAGATTAAAAGATATAAGCAAAACAAAATTGGAAAACATTCTGTTAATTAAAACAAAACAGAAAATGAAAAAAAAGTTTGCGTCGGTCAGGGGGCTACGTGGCGCGATCCGATTGGCTAAGGGGGGCGTTCGGTAGGTGAATTAGAGCGGGCGACCGTTCGGTAGAAGAAAACGGTTCGGACTTAAGTTCGTTCTAATCTGGACCGTGGGATTTGGATCGGACGGTCGAGGGGGCTTACGGAGGGAGGTTGCCGGCGTCGGGGTACTCCGGCGAGTCCGGTAGCGGCGATTGCGACGGCGAGGTGTTCCGGTGGTCGGGGAGGACGGGGAAGTGGTCCTGGCGACGGGGACGGTCCTCCGGAGGCGATTGGTGGCGACGGCGTGGCGAATGATGGTCGGAGGTGGTGGCTACGATCGACGGCGACTTCCGGTGGTGGTGGAACTCCGACGAGCAATCGACGGCGTCTCGGCGAGAGAGAGAAGGGGGCTCGGGGGGGGAATGGATGCGGGGCCGTGGGGCTCTTATATAGGCGCTCGGGGGGGTGCGGGGAGGAGAGAGGGGAGAGATCCGGTGAGGGGGAGTAACGGCCGGCGTCGGATCCGGCGAGCGCGGGGAGTGAAGACGATGACCGTTCCGGGGCAACGGTCGGACGGGGTGGGACCCGGTGTCAGTGAGAGAGCGGGAGCATTACTGCGCTCGGTCGGCCGACCGGTAACGGTTTCGGCTTTTAAAGCCGGTGGGCCGGCCCGTTTAATACCGGAAACGGTTACCGTTTCTTTTTAATAATTTCCGGAGACATTCAAAAGCTTTTAAAGCATTCAAATCGTTTGTAAATATAGGGGTATTATATATCAAAATTAACAGAATAATAAATGCTATTTAATGAACATTTCTATTCTGTCATTTGAACACTTTGAAAAAAATATTATTTCAGAAATGTCCTAATTGTTTTTAAACCCTTTTTGCAAATATTTTCAAAATAACTCCTGGTTATTTTTGTTCAAATAATTCACCAATTAGACCCTGGTGTGGAGTGTCATGTTCCTCCTCTCTTATTTGAACTTTTAACCAAAAATTTTAAATAGAGGAAGCAACATAGGGAAAAGTAGAAGGGGACTTTCTGAAAACCAGAAGAGGCATTTCAACTAGTTCATACAATCAAGCAATGATGATAATAGATGCATAGCTATATTCATAACATTCCAAAATGGAATTTTGGGATGTTACAAACCTACCCACCTTAAGATGAATCTCGCCCTCGAGATTCGGGTTGGCTAGAAAATAGGTGCGGATGGTCTCTACGAAGATCTTCTTCGCGTTCCCAGGTGGCTTCTTCCTCAGTATGGTGACTCCACAAAACTTTGCAGAACTTGATAATCTTGCTGCGGGTAACTCTGTTGGATGTCTCGAGGATCTTGACAGGCTTCTCCTCATAAGTCAGATCACTTTCAAGCTGTATGGCCTCTAGGGGCACGGTGTCTCGCAAAGGGATGTCAACCATCTCAGCATGACATTTCTTCAGCTGGGAAACATGGAACACATCATGAACTTCGGATAATCCTTCCGGCAATTCCAGTTTGTATGCAACTTCACCTCTACGTTCAAGAATTTTGTAGGGGCCTATGAATCTGGGTGCTAATTTTCCTTTAACACCAAATCTCTTGGTTCCTCGAAGCGGGGACACACGAAGATATGCTCGGTCTCCCACTTCATACGTCACTTCCTTGCGCTTGTTGTCAGCATAGCTCTTCTGTCGAGATTGAGCTATTTTGAGTCTGTCACGTATCAACTTGACTTTCTCTTCAGAATCTCGGATAAGGTCGGGACCAAAAAGTTGTCGGTCTCCAACACCATCCCACGTCAGTGGTGTTCTACATCTTCTTCCGTATAAAGCTTCGAAAGGGGCCATCTTTAGACTGGTCTGATAACTGTTGTTGTATGAGAATTCTGCGTAAGGCAAGTTTTCGTCCCAACTAGATCCATAATCTAGCGCACAAGCTCTCAACATGTCTTCCAGAATCTGATTGACTCTCTCAGTCTGGCCATCTGTCTGCGGATGAAAAGCTGTACTAAACTCCAGTCTCGTACCCAAAGTCTCATGTAACTGATGCCAAAACTTTGAAGTGAATTGTGTTCCTCTATCTGACACTATACTCCTCGGAACTCCATGCAGACATACGATCCTGGTCATGTATATCTTGGCTAGCTTAGCACTGGTATAGGTGGTCTTTACTGGAATGAAGTGTGCTACCTTGGTCAAGCGATCTACCACTACCCAGATGGAATCATAACCTGAACGGGTCCTGGGCAATCCTGTGATGAAATCCATACCAAGTTTTTCCCATTTCCACTCGGGTATCGGCAAAGGTTGGAGTAACCCTGCTGGTTTCTGATGTTCTGCCTTTACTCGCTGACAAACATCACATATCGCAACATGCTCTGCAATATCTTTCTTCATACCTGTCCACCAATAACTTTCCTTTAAATCCAGATACATCTTGGTATTGCCTGGGTGTATCGAGTAAGGTGAATCGTGGGCTTCCTGAAGTATCAACTTCCTGAGCTCTGGTTCATTGGGCACATAGATTCGGTTCTCAAACCACAAAGTTCCGTGTTCATCCTCACGAAAACCTTTAGCTTTACCATCTTTCATTCTCTGTTTAATCTCAGCTATCTCCTTGTCCGATTTCTGGGCTTCTCGAATTCTTTCGGTCAAGGTGGACTGAATTTCCAGTGTAGCAACATATCCTCTTGGAACTATCTCTAGCTTGAGCTCTCTGAGATCATCGACTAACTCTTGAGGTAATCCTCCAGCTGTGAGTGTGTTCACATAAGTTTTCCGACTCAAGGCATCGGCTACAACATTAGCCTTACCTGGATGGTAGTGTAATCTCATGTCATAGTCCTTGATTAACTCTAACCATCTCCTCTGTCTGAGGTTCAACTCTTTCTGCGTGAAGATATACTTCAGGCTCTTATGGTCGGTGTAAACATCACAACTATTTCCGATAAGGAAATGTCTCCAAGTCTTGAGTGCGTGCACTACGGCTGCTAGCTCCAAGTCATGCGTGGCATAATTCAACTCATGAGGTCGTAGCTGTCTGGAAGCATAGGCTACAACTTTTCCATCCTGCATAAGTACTCCTCCAAGTCCTTGACGTGAAGCATCACAATAAACCTGGAAATCCTTCCGAATATCGGGCAAGATCAACACTGGGGCTGTGACCAAACGTTCCTTCAACTCCCGGAAACTGGCTTCACATTCCACAGTCCAAACATACTTGGATTCTTTCTTCAACAACTCTGTCATGGGCTTGGCAACCTTGGAGAAATTTTCAATGAACCTCCGGTAATATCCAGCAAGTCCAAGGAAACTGCGGATCTCCTTAACTGAGGTGGGTGACTTCCACTCGGTGACGGCTTCAACCTTAGCGGGGTCTACGGCTATTCCTTCTCCGGAAATAACATGTCCAAGGAATCCGACTTCCGTCAACCAAAATTCACATTTGCTGAACTTGGCATATAACTGATGCTCTCTTAGCTTTTCCAGAACTAAACGCAAATGTTGCTTATGCTCTTCCTCGTTCTTGGAGAATATCAGAATGTCATCGATGAACACCACAACAAACTTGTCTAGGTATTCCATGAATACTTTGTTCATCAAATTCATGAAGTAGGCAGGAGCATTAGTCAATCCAAAAGACATGACCGTATACTCATACAAGCCATACCTCGTGGTGAAAGCTGTTTTGGGTATATCCTGTTCACGAATTTTCAACTGGTGATACCCTGATCGAAGATCGATCTTGGAGAATACTTTGGCTCCTACGAGCTGATCAAACAAATCATTAATCATCGGTAGAGGGTACTTGTTCTTGATAGTCACCTCGTTCAAGGCACGATAGTCCACTACCATTCTCAAAGATTTATCCTTCTTCTCCACCAAAAGAACTGGGGCTCCCCAAGGTGAAGAACTTGGGCGAATATAACCTTTGTCCAATAACTCCTTAATTTGCTTCTTGATTTCCAACAGATCATTTGCGGGCATCCGATAGGGTCTCTTGGAAATTGGGGCTGTCCCTGGCTGTAGCTCTATTAAGAACTCAATCTCCCTATCTGGTGGCATTCCTGGTAATTCTTCCGGAAATACATCTGGAAATTCTTTTACCACAGGTACTTCCTCCTGAACAACTCCTGTGAGAGAATTTAACCGAGCACTCATACGTGTGCGTCGGGATACATACTTAATCCTCTTGTTCTCCGGGGTGGTGAGTGAAACAGACTTGCTAGGGCAATCAAGATTTCCTTCATACTTGGTCATCCAATCCATGCCTAGGATTACATCCAATCCGTGTGACTCTAAGACGATGAGGTCGGTGGAAAAAACATGGTTCCCTATATTGAGTTTCAAGGCATGGCATCCTATCCCTGCCATCATCATACCTCCTGGAGAACTAACCTGAATTGGCTGACTAAGGGTTTTGGTGGGCAAACCATACTTATCCACAACTACCCTTGATATGAATGAATGAGTTGCACCCGAATCAAAAAGTACTGTAACAGGACGTGAATGCAATAAAAACTTACCAACCACAGTCTCGGGCTGATCATAGACTTCTTCCACGTTGATGTGATTCACGTGAGCACGGGGAAACGGATTGGGCTTCTTGGCTGTGGAGTTGCCGTTGTTAGTGCCGTTTCCAGTGCCTTGCTTACTCTGGGGACACTCAGTAGCATAGTGCCCTGTCTTCTGGCACTTGAAACAGGTAATGTGACTCAGATCCTTCTGAGCAGGAACTTGACGGTGCTGGTTGTTGTTCCCATTCCCATTGTCACTCTTGAAGTTACCATGGTTGAGACGGTTATTCCCATTTCCTCCATGATGGTGACCTCCATGGTTGTGCACAGTATGAGTGTGCTTTCCAAACTTACCATTTCCTGATCCGGTATTCCCGGAGTACGGGGAGTAACGAGGCTTCTGATGAGCTCCAGAGTTGAACTTCCCCTGAGTGTACTTCCGCTTGCGGTTCTCAATCTGCTGCTGTTTACCTTCCAGAATAAGTGCCTTATCCACCAGCTCTTGGTAGTTGTTGAAATTAGCCACTACCAGCTGTATGCTCAACTCATCATTGAGTCCTTCCAGAAACTTTTCTTGCTTGGCCGCATCATCGGCCACATCTCCTGGGGCATAACGTGACAATGTGTTGAAGTCGTCCACATATTGGGCCACGGAACGATTACCCTGGCGCAAGTTGCGAAACTCGCGCTTCTTTAAACTCATGGCTCCAGCTGAAACATGAGCGGTGCGGAAAGCAAGCTTGAACTGCTCCCAAGTCACATCTGCAATAGGATAAGTGGTGGTATAATTCTCCCACCATGATGCTGCTGGTCCTTCCAGTTGATGTGCGGCAAATCGCACTTTCTCAGCGTCAGTGCATCCAGCGGTGACAAGTTCTCTCTCCATCTTGCGGAGCCAGTCATCTGCCACAATGGGCTCAGTGCTGCTGGAGAAAGTTGGAGGGTTCAACCTCAGAAAACGGGTGAGGTTGTCAGTCTGGGGTGGATGGTGGTTGTTGTTGTTGTTCTGGTTGTTGGTCTGATTCTGAATCAATAGTTGCATCAGTGCATTCTGTTGCTGAAGGAGTTGGGTGAGTTCCGGTGGAAAAGTGAAATCGGTCTCACGTCGTGGAGGCATCTTGCTGTTTTCAGAGGGATGAGAATTAGAATAGAACAAGGGTCTGGAAGAAATTCACTACCCATATGCAATGCAACAAACATATCACACGAAACACTCATTCATTTATTCAATCAATGTCAAACATCGGAAAATACAAATCTCAGACAACTAAACATCGACCTACGCTTTAACGACTAAAATAAAGATACATTGGAGGGCATAACTAATGTTCTCCTCAAAAGTGCATAGTCGTAGGTCCTCCGGTGGTGCTTTCCTCATAGTCTTCATCGTCGCTGATGAAGGGTGCCATGTCTCCTTCGGGGTGAAGGTTTTCTCCCATGTCTAGATGCTCCTCCAGAGTGGCGATGCGTGCATTCTGCTCATCAATCCTCTCTAAGAAGTCCTTCACTTCATGCTCGTGTTCATAGTTGGCCTCTCGCAGATCAGCTTCAAGGTCCAGCTCACGATTCATCAGATTCTTGATAGTCTTCGTGTCAGCACGAACTCGAAGCTCCAGAGTCCTGATGTGAGTCTCCAAGGTCTGGATATAGGAGATATTGGTGTCTGCAGTGGGATTGGTGATGATGTTGCCATGGGCATCTCTGCGGCAAACCATGCTGAGTCCTGGTGAAATGGTTCCACCTCTGTATTCCTCCTGGATACGTCCAAGGGCACGATGAATGGCCATGTCTCTTCCAAGTATCCAACTGGGTGCCACGAACTTGAGATCTATGGGTTCCTTCCGATTCCCAAAGGTCTTCCCTGGAATATGCACCTCGATCCTGTAGCGTCCATCTTGGGGAAATGACATGATAGGAATCCCGGTGATGCTCGGCAAAGCAATCCTTATGTCCTTGACGATCCTCATCAGCTCCTTACCAAAGGGCATCGTTGCGTCAGGCTGGCAAAACTCTGTGATCAACACTGGGATGAAGGTGGCCATCTATAAATTTTGAAATAATCGGAGAGGAGTCAGAAACGAATAGATGAGAGTATAAGATATTTAAAGACAAAGAGAAACAATCCTAAGGCTTTCCAATCCTAGAGGTTACGTCCTACGGTCAGCGTGTGCTCTGATACCATTTCTGTAACGACCCGACCCGGAAGGTCAAGTCTCCGGTGTTTCCGTACCATCCCAAGATCATGCTGGTACACACACGGTACATCAATGTATATATCAAAGGTAAATCACACAGCATTATATTAATCGAAATCTCATATCGAGTTCTTTATTACGATAAAAATTACAATAAAGTGGCCAAAGGCCAACTCATGAGAATATCTAAATCTTGCGGAAGCGTCGAAGGTAGATGAGTCCATCCGACTCCAAGGGCATCTCACTGAGCATAGAACGTGTCCTCACTCCTGGTCGGAAAAATACTCTGCAACATGATACGTTGCAGCCGTGTAGGTCAGCATATGGAGTATGCCGGCAAAGTCACAAGAGAGGGGTGAAAATAATCAGCTAGTCTATATGCTTATATGGCAGGTGGGGTGGTAAGTTTTGCGTAAAGCCAATTTTTCCTACATCTAGAAAAAGGGCTAAGCAAAGCATTACTAAGTTGGTTGATTAATGAGATGGTTCCATCAACCAATTCTCATACCCAAAATTATTAAATTCCCACATCATCATATTATTTGTGTTGAGAGTTCCGGAAGTTCCAATCCCTTTGGCTCAAGTCGTCCATAACCGTGGACACGGCTAATCGATTAGGTTTAAGTACTCTGCAGAGTTTTTGCACACGTTCCCCACAAGATTTGGTCGCCTCCGTTTGATTTCTCGCACTTCAGGGTGTTTGAGAAACGGATGACCAAAACATGGTCTTCCAAAGGGTTTCCCTGCGACTCTGACGATGCCCATCCTTTCCTACCGTTCTTCTACCTCTCGTAGCACCGCCTGTCCAGGGTCACCACGATATCCAACCAAGCCAGAGCCCATAATGACTTGTGGCTGTGCAGGTAAGCCTTGGGTCTTGAAGCACCCATCCATCCCTTTGTGCCTGGGTGGACCTTTCCGCGTGAATACTGGCCACCTCCAGCATCACCTAGGCTAACCACTGGTTTCTCCAGGGCGCCGTTCAACCATCATCCACCCAGAGGTATGTTGAAAACTTGGAGTATTGAAATCTTGATCATTATGTAGGTCTTGAAATTATTAACTCTCTCAACTCTCATGAATCACACAACCAACCCCGTCTACTAATAGCATAGCAAAAGGTAAAACAACGTTTCCCGGGGCCAATGTTGTCAAAGGGGTTGAGAGGGGTATCTACCACATGATACTACTACTATGTAACCAAGTTTCCAACTAACCTATCTTGCATGCAACTGGGGAGATGGTAGAACTAATGCATATAAAACATGGGTAAAACATGATCAAAGTGACTTGCCTGATTGATGATCTTCGTACTTGAGTAACTCTAGGTAACAAGTTTCGCACTCCGGATAATCTAACGAAACAAACAATGCACTTAAATAAGCATACAACCAAAATAAGTACTCATAACATTCAGCAAAGAAGTACTAAACAAACAAGGCAAACAATGCACAAAAGTCTCTAGCAAGTAAAACACACAAAGTTTTGTTTTTTCCAAAGGGGATGATGAAAACACTACTACATAATAAAACTATTTTGAAATAGCAAAACAATTGTTGACAACAAGGAAAACAATAGAATATTTTATTAATAAACAGAATAATCAATTTAAGCTTGTTGGGAAAAGTTTAGTGAAGTTTATACAAGTTTTGATAAACACTATATGAATCAACTATAGTTATATTAACAAAAGAATGTAAAACTAAACTTATAATTTGTTAACAAAACATGTTCTTGACAGAAAAATAATAATTTACTATTAAATCTGTCTTAGAAAACAGAAACAAAATATAGAAAACTTTGTTTGAAAACAAACTATTACTAGTTAGTTGTTTTAGTCAAATTAAGCCTAATTGAAAAGAAATTTTGATTCCTATGTTAAATAAAATTAAACTAGGCAAATTTATATTTTTATTAACAGTAAGTGAAAACACTAAATGTTTACTAACAGAACCTAATAAACAAATAAAACCAAATTCTAAATCAAACTAATCAAAATTAAGTTTATAAAACTATATTATAATAATAAGCAGATTCTGTTTTTTGGGTAAAACAGTAATCAAATATATCATGAAAATCCTCAAACTATACCTGAAGATAGTCCTAACTAATACCAAACAGTAGCAAAAAGATTCATATCAAAATCTATTTTCAAACTCTAGTTATTCAGATTTGAAGATTTTAAGCAAATTTGATTCAATTCAAATTTCATAGTTCAAATTTGAAATTTAAAAGTACAGGGTGAAACTACATGAAAATTGTGAGCTATTGCAAAAAGAATCAACTCAAAACTCTAAACAGATTAAAAGATATAAGCAAAACAAAATTGGAAAACATTCTGTTAATTAAAACAAAACAGAAAATGAAAAAAAAGTTTGCGTCGGTCAGGGGGCTACGTGGCGCGATCCGATTGGCTAAGGGGGGCGTTCGGTAGGTGAATTAGAGCGGGCGACCGTTCGGTAGAAGAAAACGGTTCGGACTTAAGTTCGTTCTAATCTGGACCGTGGGATTTGGATCGGACGGTCGAGGGGGCTTACGGAGGGAGGTTGCCGGCGTCGGGGTACTCCGGCGAGTCCGGTAGCGGCGATTGCGACGGCGAGGTGTTCCGGTGGTCGGGGAGGACGGGGAAGTGGTCCTGGCGACGGGGACGGTCCTCCGGAGGCGATTGGTGGCGACGGCGTGGCGAATGATGGTCGGAGGTGGTGGCTACGATCGACGGCGACTTCCGGTGGTGGTGGAACTCCGACGAGCAATCGACGGCGTCTCGGCGAGAGAGAGAAGGGGGCTCGGGGGGGGAATGGATGCGGGGCCGTGGGGCTCTTATATAGGCGCTCGGGGGGGTGCGGGGAGGAGAGAGGGGAGAGATCCGGTGAGGGGGAGTAACGGCCGGCGTCGGATCCGGCGAGCGCGGGGAGTGAAGACGATGACCGTTCCGGGGCAACGGTCGGACGGGGTGGGACCCGGTGTCAGTGAGAGAGCGGGAGCATTACTGCGCTCGGTCGGCCGACCGGTAACGGTTTCGGCTTTTAAAGCCGGTGGGCCGGCCCGTTTAATACCGGAAACGGTTACCGTTTCTTTTTAATAATTTCCGGAGACATTCAAAAGCTTTTAAAGCATTCAAATCGTTTGTAAATATAGGGGTATTATATATCAAAATTAACAGAATAATAAATGCTATTTAATGAACATTTCTATTCTGTCATTTGAACACTTTGAAAAAAATATTATTTCAGAAATGTCCTAATTGTTTTTAAACCCTTTTTGCAAATATTTTCAAAATAACTCCTGGTTATTTTTGTTCAAATAATTCACCAATTAGACCCTGGTGTGGAGTGTCATGTTCCTCCTCTCTTATTTGAACTTTTAACCAAAAATTTTAAATAGAGGAAGCAACATAGGGAAAAGTAGAAGGGGACTTTCTGAAAACCAGAAGAGGCATTTCAACTAGTTCATACAATCAAGCAATGATGATAATAGATGCATAGCTATATTCATAACATTCCAAAATGGAATTTTGGGATGTTACAAGCATCATGATAAAATACTTTGCACAAACCGCCTCACTGACGTCTAACATCTCCATTGTGAGCTCATAACTTTCGATCCAAGCCTCAGGGGTAAGCCGGTCGTATAATAAGGCACCTTACACAGCCCCTTGAAGTCCTTGGGCAAATGCTCGTTCCGTAGAATTTCCCTCATGCAAGACACACCAACCCCCCTGGATGAGGCGCTAGCCCCTACTGAGGCGGAAAGATTTACCGGAGCCGGCTTAGGGTTTACCGGGTAGTCTGCCACCAACGTTAACCCCCGTTGAGCCTGGCCCATGTCCATGATCTCCTGAGCATCAGCCCGTGGCAAGTCATCATTGGGCGGGTTGCGTCGTTGTTCACTGCTGGAAACCGCCAGCGACTCTATGCGCCGGCTGTAGCTACGGCTGGGGATGGGTGTGGAATGTACATGACTTCGGCTGTACGTGTATTTTTCCTGTTGAGCCATTGCTGTCTGTAGCAAATTAATGGCGTTTCGTGCCTCCTGAGCAAATGGCATCCCTTCGGCAAAAGGGATGCATCGAGCCTTGCAGCTGCCGCTACCATGTTCTCCACCAGGTTGGAATAATGGCCAGGCAGTGTCACAAGGTGCCGTGTAGGGTCTGATCCCTCCGGGCCGGGTCTTGCTGCCGCGGCGCCTCGGTAGCTCGGGTTACAACCGGCGGCGTGTTCAGCCCCGCTCCGGGAGTGTTGAAGAGGTTTCAGGGCTGAATAAGGAGGCCGACTTGAGCCCTTATCCGAAGAACCGTCTCCGACATGCGCTGGTCTAAGCTAAAACGGAGGGCCTCTGCCCTCAGTCATTCCGACTCAGCGTTCATCTAGATTCGGAACGCATTGATATCCTTCTGGGCCTAAGCCATCAGCCCCTTAATCTTCTGCATTGTGCTCTGCCTGATTTCTGGTTGTTACTTCAGTGGCCATCAGGGTCGTTAACTCATCCATTAGCTCCATCAAGACTTGACCCAGCGGCTTAGGAGGCCCTGCATCTAGCATGGCGGCTCTTGCCGCCACTCCAGACGTCGTGCTATTGAAAACCGACACTGGGCCTGCAATGAATACGACGGCCCAGCTCGGCAGGTCATAGGGTCTGGAATACTATCACCATTAGCATAGCCCCCGAGCCCGCTGTCGTGAAGCTGATAGATTGACTCTGCATCTCCGTTGGAGGATGCTTTGTCCGAAAGAGCCAAGGTTTCCCCTCCTGACACGGAATCTTCCCTGCCTTGCGTGAAGCCAATGAAGACGCTCCTCCGCCCGGGTTGAACACGGGTGGGTTGCGCACGCTGGGCCGGCTCGATGAGGTCGGTGTAGACGCCCGTCCCTGGTGTAGATCCGTCGATCTTACCGATGAACACATGAATCTTTCCGAAGGGAACCTGGTACCCACCCTGCAGCGTTGATGTAGAGCTTGCCGCGGTGACTCTTCGTCACCATGCCGACGGTGTATCCCTCGACCCCTGGGAGAGAGCCCTTTGATAACTCAACACCACCCCGTGCTAGCCCCATGGTAGGTGCCAATGATGTCTACTACGCAACTTTATTCTTGTAGACAAGCGTTGGGCCTACAAGAGCAGACTTTTGTAGGACAGTAGCAATTTTCCCTCAAGTGGATGACCTAAGGTTTATCAATCCGTGAGAGGTGTATGATGAAGATGGTATCTCTCAAACGACCCTGCAACCAAATAAAAGAAATCTCTTGTGTCCCCAACACACCCAATACAATGGCAAATTGTATAGGTGCAATAGTTCGGCGAAGAGATGGTGATAAAAGTGTAATATGGATGGTAGAAATATATTTTAATAATCTGAATAAATAAAAACAGCAAGGTAGCAAATAGTAAACGGGCACAAAAACGGTATTGCAATGCTTGAAAACAAGGCCTAAGGTCCGTACTTTTGCTAGTACAATTTCTCAACAGTGCTAACATAGTTGGATCATATGACTACCCCTCAAAGTGCGATAAAAAATCACTCCCGAGTTCCTATTAGCGGAGAACAAAAGATAGAAATTGTTTGTAGGGTATGAAACCACCTCAAAGCTATTCTTTCCGTTCGATCTATCCTAGAGTTCGTACTAAAATAACGCAAGCTATTCTTTCCGATTGATCTACTCAAGAGTTCGCACTAGAATAACACCAAAACAAATTCATATTCATAATACTCAATCCACACAAAGAACTACAATGGGTCCCCAAAGTTTCTATCGGAGAAAAGATAATAAAAACGTGCATAAACCCCTATGCATATATTACCCCAATATCACTGCGGGAATCCGCAAGTTGAGTGCCATAATGTATATCAAGTGAACCAATAAGATACCCCAATGTCACCTCAAGTATTCATACCGCAAGACATACATCATGTGTTCCCAAATCTGAACATTTAATCCAACATAACAAAACTTCAAAGGGTAAAGATTAAATTCATCACAATAAGAGTATAGATGGGAGAAACATCATATGATCCATCTATATTAGCAAAGCCTATGTTATAGATCACGAGAGAGAGAGAGTGATTAAACACACAGCTACTCGTACAAACCCTCAGTCCCGAGGGTGGACTACTCCCTCCTCATCGTGGTGGCCGTCGGGATGATGAAGATGGACACCGGAGATGATTCCCCCGACCGACAGGGTGCCGGAATGGGGTCTAGATTGGTTTTTGGTGGCTACAGAGCCTTGTGGCGGCGGAACTTCTGATCTAGGTTAATCCTGAAGGGTTTCGGAATATTTGGGAATTTATAGTGCAATAAGGGGGTGCAAGAGGCCACCGAGGTGGGCACAACCCACCAGGGCGCGCTAGGGGGCCCAGGCACGCCCTGGTGGGTTGTGCCCCCCTCGGGGCACCCCCCAGGTGCAGCTCTGGCCCATTGGGTTCCTTCTGGTCCAAAAAAATCTCCAAAAAGTTTCATGGTGTTTGGACTCCATTTGATATTGATTTCCTGCGATGTAAAAAACAAGCAAAAAACAGCAACTGGCACTAGGCACTGGGTCAATAGGTTAGTCCCAAAAAATGATATAAAGATTCTATGAAATGACTGTAAAACATCCAAGAATGATAAAATAACAGCATGAATACTTCATAAATTATAGATACGTTGAAGACGTATCAGCATCCCCAAGCTTAATTCCTACTCGTCCTTGAGTAGGTAAGTGATAAAAGAAATAATTTATGAAGTGTGAATGCTAGCAAAGTGCATAAGTTTGATTAATGATAATTTCAATAACTTTTCCTAGCATCATTACAACAATTCTTTTCTCATAAAGTTTTCTCATGTTAAAGTAGCAACCAATTCACATGTTAATTAAGGTTCAAACAGTGAATTCTCTTGAAACCCAACAACCTATGTTCTCAGTCACCAAGCAATTGCAATTCAACTTATTCAACAGAGTTTAAGTAAGAGCTCCACATAATCAACCATCATATAGTCTTCTATGATTGCTAACACTCATCGCATACACATGGGCAAAACATTTCAACCGGACACATAGAAAGATAGGGGCTTATTGCTTTGCCTCCCAACGTATTCACCTCACGGGTGATGTCAACAATAATAACTCATGCTACCCATATTCAACTAGACATATGTGCCTAGATCTTTCCTCACCACATGATGCTTGCCAAAGGAGAAAAATAAAAAGGAATAGAGAGAAAAACTTTGACTCTTGCATAAAAGTAAATACATAAATTAAAAGATAGGCCCTTCGTAGAGGGAAGCAGAGGTTGCCATGCGCTTATTTGTTTGTATGATCAACCCCTTAGTGCAAAAGAACGTCACATTATATTGCCCCTTATGATAGCAACCTTTATTATGCAGTCCGTCGCTTTTATTACTTTGACATCACAAGTTCGTACAATGCTCAATTTTCGCTTACACTAAATGATCTAACACTTTTAGAAGCAATTTTCATTGCCTTATTGCACCGATGACAACTTACTTGAAGGATCTTGCTCAATCTTTAGGTAGGTATGGTGGACTCTTGAAAATAAGATTTGGGTTTAAGGGTTTTTGGATGCACAAGTAGTATCTCTACTTGGTGCGGAATTTTTGGCTAGCAAAGATGGGGGGCAAGCACCACATGTTAAAGGATCTATGACAATATAACTTCTGTGTGAATATGAACAAACATAAATCATTACATTGTCTTCCTTGTCCAACGTCAACAATTTTGGCATACAATATTTTGATGGGGGCTCACAATCACAAAAGATTTCCAGGATAGTGCATCTGCATGTGAAATTTCTCTTCCTTATACTAATTATTCATGAATTGCTTGTATGACCAATATTGATTTAACTTTCTAACCCAATGTGAAGCTACCACTAGGCATGATATGGTTTCAACTTCATGACATTCAATTTATTCAACAATTTACTCATAGGATATAAGTGAAGCACAAGAGTAAATGACAAGCTACTCTCAAAAGACATAAGTGAAGATTAATGAGTAGTCAAACAGTTAAGTAGCTATGTGAGGACTATATCTCCCTAAATAAATATGTTCATATCTTAAGTACTTTATTCAAACAGCAAGCAAAAGAAAAATGGCACTCCAAGAATAGCACGCATCATGTGAAGAAGCAAAAACTTAGGATCAACCGATACTAACCGATAATTGTTGATGAAGAGAGGTGGGATGCGTATCATCCCCAAGCTTAGATGCTTGAGATTTCTTGAAATATTGACTTGGGGTTCCTTGGGCATCCCCAAGCTTGAGCTTTTATATCTCGTTCAATCCTCTCATACCACGGTTTCACCTATTCTCAAAAACTTCATCCACACAAAACTTAAAAAGAACTCGTGAGATAGGTTAGTACAAATAATAATAAATCAACTTTTTATGTACTGCCAAGACAAGTTGCATAATAATTTTCAAACATTAGACACTTTATACTATCGTTTCCACAATTTATATCCACCAGTATAGGCTATGGAAACTATAGGATAAGTAGATAACGAAACTATGGCAGCCATTTGTCTAAAGAGAACAGTCTATAGACATTTATGAAAACGGTGTACTTTTGTAACTCATAAAATTAAGAAAATTTAGGAAATTCTATAAAATATATATGACCATACTGTGTAAAAATTTCAGAAACTTTCCACGTTCCAGTAAAATACTAAAATTCAAATGCTACAGCAGAAGTTTCTGTTTTCACCCAGCACACATCAAAACATGCGATGCAAGCATCCTAAAGGAAATTCTTGGAAATTTTTATTGAAAAACAAGATTATAAATAACACATAACAGAAAGTAACAAAATAAAATGACGCTCCAAGCAAAACTCATATTATGTGACGAATAAAAATATAGCTCCAAGTAACATATATCGATAGTGTTGAAGACGAAAGAGGGGATGCCTTCCGGGGCATCCCCAAGCTTAGACGCTTGAGTCTTCCTTGGATATTACCTTGGGGGTGCCTTGGGCATCCACAATCTTACGTTCTTGTCACTCCTTGTTCTCCTCATATCGGTGTCTCACCCAAAACTTGAAAACTTCAATCACACAAAACTTAACGGAACTTTGTGAGATGAGTTAGTATGATAAAGAGAAAATCATTCACTTTGGTACTGTCAAGACAAGATCTATTATTGTTCTCGCACAATTACTACTGTATCAGATCATTTCCACAATTTATATTGAGAAATATAAGCCATAGAAACTAGAAAACAAGCAAACTAATGCATTGAAAACAGAATCTGTGAAAAACAGAACAGTCCGTAGTAATCTGTACTCCAACCATACTTCTGCTACTCTACAAATTCTGAAAAATTAGGACCACGTGAGAAATTTGTATATTAATCTTCTGCAAAATTAATCAACTCAAGATAGCTCTTCTGTTAAAAATTAGAAAAAAAATCGTGAGCGCAAAACTTTCTGTTTTTCTGCAAGATCAAATCAATTATCACCCCACATGATCCCAAAGGCTTTACTTGGTACTTTTTTGAAAAAAAAGCAATAAAACATGATTACTACAGTATATTAATCATGTGAACACACAAAATAGTATGTAATAGTGTTGGGTTGTCTCCCAACAAGCGCTTTTCTTTTATGCCTTTTAAGCTAGGCATGATGATTTCAATGATGCTCGCATAAAAGTAAAGAATTGAAACATAAAGAGAGCATCATGAAGCATATGACTAGTAAATTTAAGCCTAAACCACTTCCTATGCATAGGGATTTTGTGAGCAAACAATTTATGGGAGCAAGAATCAACTAGCATAGGAAGGCAAAACAAGCATAGCTTCAAGATTTTCAACACATAGAGTGGAAGCTTGCTATTATTGCAATACCTAAAAGCATATCTTCCTCTCTCATAATAATTTCCGGTAGCATCATGAATGAATTCAACAATATAGCTATCACATAAAGCATTCTTTTCATGATTCATAATCATAGAGATTTTGTTACTCTCCACATAAGCAAATTTATTCTCATCAATAGTAGTGGGAGCAAACTCAACAAAATAACTATCATGTGATTGAAATTTAAAATCATGATGACAAGTTTCATGGTTATAATTATTATTTATAGAATACATGTCATCACCATAATCATCATATATAGGAACTTTGTTGTCATAATCAATAGCAAACTCTTCCAAAATAGTGGATTCATCATTAAATAAAGTCACGACCTCTCCAAATCCACTCTCATCAATATAATCATCATAAATAGGAGGCATGCTTTCATTATAACAAATTTCCACATCAAAATTTGGGGGGAAAATATCATCTTCATCAAACATAGCATCCCCAAGCTTATGGCTTTGCATATCATTAGCACCATGGATATTCAAAGAATTCATACTAACAACATTGCAATCATGCTCATCATTCATTCCAATCATTTTATTGAATTCTTCTTCTATCAATTGAGCACAATTTTCCAATCCATCATTTTCAAGAAAGATATTATAAAGATGATCAATAATATGATGCAACCTCAATTCCATTTTTATGTAGTTTTCTTTTATAAAACAAACTAGTGATAAAACAAGAAACTAAAGATTCGATTGCACGATCTAAAAATATACCTTCATGCACTCACCTCCCCGGCAATGGCGCCAGAAAAGAGCTTGATGTCTACTACGCAACTTTATTCTTGTAGACACGTGTTGGGCCTCCAACCGCGGAGTTTTGTAGGACAGTAACAATTTTCCCTCAAGTGGATGACCTAAGGTTCATCAATCCGTGAGAGGTGTAGGATGAAGATGGTCTCTCTCAAACGACCCTGCAACCAAATACAAGAAATCTCTTGTGTCCCCAACACACCCAATACAATGGCAAATTGTATAGGTGCACTACTTCAGCGAAGAGATGGTGATAAAAGTGTAATATGGATGGTAGAAATATGTTTTTATCATCTGAATAAATAAAAACAGCAAGATAGCAAATAGTAAACGGGCACAAAAATGGTATTGCAATGCTTGAAAACAAGGCCTAGGGTCCGTACTTTCTCTAGTGCAATTTCTCAACAGTGCTAACATAGTTTGATCATATGACCACCCCTCAAAGTGCGATAAAGAATCACTTCCGAGTTCCTATTAGCGGAGAACAAAAGATAGAAATTTTTTGTAGGGTATGAAACCACCTCAAAGCTATTCTTTTCGTTCGATATATCCTAGAGTTCGTACCAAAATAACGCAAGCTATTCTTTCCGATCGATCTACTCAAGAGTTCGAACTAGAATAACACCAAAGCAAATTCATATTCATAATACCCAATTCACACAAAGAACTACAAGGGATCCCCAAAGTTTCTATTGGAGAAAAGATAATAAAAATGTGCATCCACCCCTATGCATAGATTACCCCAATATCACCGCAGGAATCCGCAAGTTGAGTGCCATAACGTATATCAAGTGAACCAATAAGATACCGCAAGACATACATCATGTGTTCCCAAATCAGAACATTCAATCCGACATAACAAAACTTCAAAGGGTAAAGATTCAGTTCATCACAATAAGAGTATAGAGGGGAGAAACATCATATGATCCATCTATATTAGCAAAGCCCATGATATAGATCACGAGAGAGAGAGAGAAATTAAACACATAGCTACTGGTACAAACCCTCAGCCCTGAGGGTGGACTACTCCCTCCTCATCATGGTGGCCGCCGGGATGATGAAGATGGCCACCGAATATGATTCCCCCTCCGACAGGGTGCCAAAACGGGGTCTAGATTGGTTTTCGGTGGCTACAGAGCCTTTTGGCGGCGGAACTTCTGTTCTAGGTTAATCCCGAAGGGTTTCGGAATATTTGGGAATTTATAGTGTAAAGAGGGGGTGCGGGGGCCACCGAGGTGGGTACAACCCACCTGGGCGCGCCAGGGGGCCTTGGTACGCCCTGGTGGGTTGTGCCCCCCTCGAGGCACCCCCTAGGTGCAACTCTAGCCCATTGGGTTCCTTTTGGTCCCAAAAAATCTCCAAAAAGTTTCGTGGTGTTTGGAGTCCGTTTGATATTCATTTCCTGCGATGTAAAAAACAAGCAAAAAACAGCAACTAGCACTGGGCACTGGGTCAACAGGTTAGTCCCAAAAAATGATATAAAGTTGCTATAAAATTATTGTAAAACATCCAAGAATGATAAAATAACAGCATGAATACTTCATAAATTATAGATACGTTGGAGACGTATCAGCTAACTGTCATGGTTTTGTCACGGCAGATGTCCAAAGACTTAGGTTCGAGGCCATCGCTAAGGCGGTGGACTCAAAGGGGTTGATCGGGATGATAGACGCGAGTTTACCCAGGTTCAGTCCCTCCAGAAGAGGTAGAATCCTATGTCCTGCTTTGTGTTGTATCGATTACAAGGGAGCGATTTCGCTTGACCTAGTTCTTGATTGGTTGGTTTCTACCGAAGCCGCCCCTAGGACTCGCCTTTATATAGTAGGTCGAGACCCTGGGTTTACAAGAGTCTCAAACTGACTCATACAAAATATTCGGCCCTATCTCTAAACCGCCTTGCCTTCCTGGACAAGATGCCTCTGGGCGGCTTACACGTCTCTAGGCCTTCATCTTGGCCCGTCTGGTAAACCGCCATGTGGCCTAGCCTTCAGTCTTCCGGACCACTTTAAGGATCTTGATTATGAGCCGCCAGGTGTGACCCGGCCCCACCTGGGCAGGTCTCACGATGGGGTTATATCCGCAACAAAGACCTAAGAAGAATTTCAAATTCCCCATTATAGACATCTGATATTGTTCACTCGTCATATAAGAAAATTCGTCACTGTAACGTTTGTCAGTACAACGAAAGATAATGTCGTCTACACATATTTGGCACCCGAATAAAGAGTAATTCCTTTAGAGTATCATACCACGGCTGAGGGGCCATCTTGACACCATAGAGGGCATTATTGAGTGTGAAGACTTTGTCAGGATACTTAGGGCATGTTCTGATGTCCTCTAGCTTCTCAAAACTTCACAAATTCAGCTTTTCAGAGTAGCTTCTCACTCCAAGCAGCAATGGAAAATCTGTTTGGCTCGGTTTGCAGCTTCTCGCGGCACTACAGCCTAGCTAGGAGGGTTGTGGCCTGTTCGGGCTAGTTGGGCCAACTGGAGGCAGCCCAAATGGGCCTTGTAGAGGAGTAGGGAGGGAGCACAGGGAGGGAATGATGAGCGATCAAACAGATCGAGCATACCGATTCGGCTCATATGACTTGGCGGTGGCAGTTCACTTGTAATATCAGCCAACTCCAGCTTTTCGGATCGGTGTAGCTGGGCCGAAGCAGCTTCACGATTTTGCACAACGGTTGATCCTAGCTTCCTGAAGCTAGCTTCTCGCTGCTATTTCATTCGGCTTGTATCTGCTCCAGGAATTTGTGAAGCATGGAGTGGGAGGAGATTAGAACAGGCCCTAGGGTCTTCCAAACCTAGGGGTTGAGAAACATATACTTCTGCCTCAAGCTTACCATGGAGGAATCCATTTTCACATCCATTTGATATAATATGATATTGTGATGGCTAGCATAAGCAAGGAATATGCGAATAGCCAAAAGTCTAGCAACGGGGGCAAAGGTTTCATCAAAGTCAATTCCCTCAACTTGTGTTTAGCCCTATGCTACAAGATGAGCCTTATTCCTCACCACTTGGCCATTTTCATCTTGCTTGTTGTGTTAGATCAAGTTGGTACCTATGATGTTATCCTTGCGATGATCTGGCCGCTTGACGAGTTCCCACACATTGTTAAGCTTGAATTGATGCAATTCCTCTTGCATAGCTTGAATCCACTCACGCTCCATAAATGCTTCATCAACTTTGGTGGGCTCTATGATAGAGACAAAAGAAAAATGCCCACAAAAGTTAGACAAATGTGAAGCTTTTGAGCGAGTGAGGGGACCTGGTGCATTTATGTCGTTGAGGATTTTGTCAATCTGCACTTCATTTGTCACTCTTGGATGAGCAGGTTGACGAGGCTAGGGATTCAATAAGCATCACCTTATCCATGTGTCGGTCCTTTGAGATAGCAACCTTACCTAGGCCCAATACCTTGCTTTTTCCTTTGTCAGCATAGGTGATATGCTTCAGATGAGATGGAGCTAGTGGTATGTTAATCAATAGATTCTTGTCACCGGTGATGTGGTTGGTGCAACCACTGTCGAGGACCCACTCAGTAGCTCTAGGCGTTTCATCCTGCAGATGAATTAGTATAACTTACGAACTCATATGCTTCAGAGTGAAGAATATGACATCAAATTCATCAGATAGAATTTCATCACACAACATAGTAAATAAAGTAATATGAGGACGTGAGAAATGAAGAATTCATTTCTGTATGATTAGCTTGCATCCTTTCAAGCATTTCCTCAGGTCTACAACATATTCATCACACGTTCAAGTTCGTTTGGAGACCAGACCCTGCATAAGATATTAGTTCAATTTCTTCACCACCCACATCAGGAGGGGTGGTAAAGAGTTCATCATTCTACGAGCTCCATATGAGAAGGGAAGCAATGAAGCTAGTGCACTTCGTTTCATAGGACAGGGGTTAGAGTACTCATATGAATAAGCGAAGAAATTCTTTGAGTACTTATGAACATAATGATTTGAAGAATAGTGCACGTAATCACAACACTTAGATTTACCTTGCGAAATAGATGCATTAGTACGAGAATGATATGTCTTTTGACCATTTGAGGAATTTGGTCCAAGTGAAGACATTGGTCCATATGAGGAATTTGATCTCGGGTTCATTTTCTTCATGGGTGGTGTCATGAGGACATTCACCTGAAGACTTTCCAAGCGGCTTTTGGGAACCCAGATTTTCCTCATAGGGGAACCATTCCTGTAGTTAGTTCCAACATATCTGGCAAATCCTTCACCATTCTGATTTTTGAACAGTTTATAGTTGGAGTCAAATGACTCATCAGAGGAATATGAAGTTTCACAAGTAAAAGTAGATAAAGTGGATGGATCAACAGGAGGCCCTTTAGCAGCAACGCATGAGGTTTTGGGATACTGCTCAGGTTCTAGTAGGATCCATCGGCATTGAGTTTCCTCTCAAATGCAATACCCTCTTTCCTATGGTTCTTGTTCATAATCTGCTTTTTGTGCACATCGCAAAGGGTTCGATGCCCTTTGAGACTTTTGTATATGCCTGTCACATAAAATTCCTTCAACCCTACAGTTTCGTCGGTAGAACTTGTGGTATCCTCAGACAAGGAATTTGTGACCATAGAAACAGTTGAAGAATTTGCAGCAATAGAAGCATTTGAACATTCAAGTGAAAAATTAGCAGTTTCATGTTTGATGCATTTCAAACAAGGTCGAACGAAATCTTCCTAAGCGCTACTCTGTTGAGGAAGTAAGGAATCATTTTCCCTTCGAAGATCCTCATGAGACACTCTTAGTTTCTCAAGATATTTCTTTCTTTGAATAAATACATAAGAAAGCTTCTCATGATCAACTAAGAGAGCATTATGATGACTTTGAAGGTTATCATACTTTGACTGAAGACTTTTGAGATCATCAGTCAGAGTTTGAGTTTGATCCATTTCCTCATTCAATAGAGCATCACTTTTGTCTAGTAGTTTCTGAAGCTTTTCAAGAGCACTTTGTTGCTTAGTGGAAATATTAGCAAGTTTGGAATAGCTAGGTTTCACATAATCATCAGATTCACCTTCACTTGATTCAGAGGAGGAATGATGTTTGAGTACCTTGGCACCTTTAGCCATGAAGCAATAGGTGGGAGCATGGTCGTCATTGCTGACGTCAGAGTCATTGGAGTAGCCATTTTCTTCATTGTTGAAGATGGACTTGCTAACGAAACTAGTAGCGAGAGCTAGGCTCGCCACAGCAGAGTCTCACTCCTTCTGAGATTCCTCCTCCTCCTCATATTCTTCATATTCTTCTTCAGAATCCATTTCCTTGCCAATAAATGCCCAAGCCTTTATGAAGTTGTTCTTCTTATGCGATGAGGACTTTGAGGACTTTGAAAGTTTCTTCTTTTTCATTGAGTCATCAGAATTGTCATCCTTATATTTCTTCTACCTTGATTCTATTTCCCACAGAGGACAGTCAGAGATATAGTGACCAGACTTCTTGCATTTGTGACAAATTCTCTTATTGTAGTCACTTGATTAAGATTATGAGTTCTTCATGCCACTTTTTGATGATTTTCCAAACCGACCTCTGCTTGAGAACTTCTGGAATTTCCTCACGAGAATTGCCAACTCCTGACTCGGTTCTTCAGGATCATCAAGGCTACTATCAGATTCTTCACCTTCGGATGAGGAAATTTCCTTAGCCTTTAATGCATGAGATCTTACATAGCTTGGCCCGTAGAGTATCTCTTCTCAGCTTGTTGGAATTCATGAGTATTGAGTCTCTCAAGTATATCAGCAGGATCAAGTGACTTGTAGTCTCCACGCTCTTGAATCATCAAATCCAATGTATCGATTGAGGAATCAAGAGATCTCAGCAGTTTGTTCACCACCTTGTGGTTAGTCATGTCAGTGGCACCAAGTGCTTGAAGCTCATTGGAGATATCAGTGAGACGACCAAAAGTTTGCTCAACATTTTCATTGTCGAATCTTTTGAAGAGGTTGAAGAGATTGCGAAGAACATCAACTCGGCAGTCACGTTGAGTTGAAACACCTTCATTTACTTTGGACAACCTATTCCAGATAAGCTTAGAAAATTCCAAACCACCCACTCTGCCATACTAACCTTTGCTCAGATGGCCACATATGATATTCTTCGCTTCAGATTCGAGTTGCTTGAATCTCTTCACATCAGCAGCAGTGACACTCGAAGTGATGTGTGGAACACCATTTTCCACAACGTATCAGAGATGATTGCCAATTGGCTCAGGATGCATGCACATCTTGTTCTTCAAGTAGACGTAGTCCGCACCATCGAAGGTAGGAGATCTTGTGGAAACCTTGATCATAGCTGTAGTCAACATAACTAGAACTCCAAGTGGTCAAACCAAAATCACACACAACAAGGGAGTACCTTGCTCTGATACCAACTAGAAGTGCGTTGTATCGACTAGAGGGGATGAATAGGAGATTTTGTAAATTCATCACTAAGGAATTACTCATTGAGGAATTTTCTAAGCGACGAACTACGTGCAACCGAATAAGTACTCAAGTGCATGCAAAACAAACAAGTAGCATAGTCGCCATGATGAAAAGAACATGCATAGATTACAGGTAGCGTGATATAGGATAAGTAGGTGAAGAACAAGGTGACTAAAGAATTTGAGATGAGGAAATTGAGAAAGTCTTCAATCAAAATCTTCAAAGAGTAACAATCAATTTCATCAACAAGTATTCGAGGAAATACAAAGGTTGAGGAAATAGAACGAGGTAGCTCGGTGAAGACAATGATTTGATGACCCAGTTCCAACAGCTATGACAGTCATACGTCTGGATTGGAGTGGTTTGGTATTTAAACCAAAAGGACACACAGTCCTTACCATATTCTCCTTGAGCTAAGGACACACAGACCTCGCCCAACACTCATGGTAAGTCTTCAGGGCAAACTTCCAAAACCCTCACAAACTCGGTCACCTAGCGATCCACAATTTCCTCTTGGATGCTCTAGATCATGACACCTAACCGCCTGGAAGATACACAGTCTTCAAAGGTAACAAGCATCAATTCTGCATTGGAACAATCTCTTCAGTGATTCTCAATCCCTTTGGGTTTGGTGGTTTGGTTTTGGGGTTTTTCCTCACTAATGGTTTTCTCTCAAAGTCGTCGAGGAATGGGTTGCTCTCAAATGACAAGTGTCAAGTTCTCTCTCGGAGTAGCCAACCAACTAGTGGTTGTGGGGGCACCTATTTATAGCCAGGGTGCAACCTAACATGATAAGACATAAATGCCCCCTAATGATATGACCGTTATGTGGATAGAATATCTGGACAGGTGGCGCAAAGCACAGCAATGGTCATAATTTGAACTGTCAAATTCCTTAGGGCTTATCATATTTCTCAAGGTAGGCAGTTAGCACTGGCGAAATCCTAACTCCTCAGTCAGACCAATTTCCTTATAGACCAGAAGAATGTAGTCTCTATCACTGAAGAACTTGACTGAACTGCAAGATATTTCCAAAGGCTTCACTAGAAGGATTGGGTACGTTGAGGGTTTTCAGTTGAGCATCACTTGGAAAATTTTCCTTAGTTTTCCCTCGCCCCTTTTAATAGTATAGTGTTTCCTATGACTCAAGGAAAGGAAAGGAAACTACGAAAACAAAATTCTTCATGATTCATATTCCTCGTATCAATATCTTCAAGGTCACACCAAATTCTTCAGCTTCAAAGTCTTCATGGAAAAAGCAAAGTCTACAGCAAAGTCTTCAGCTGAAGACATTCATTTTTAGGGGTCGATAATCCCCGAATATATCAAACTCCTCATCGACTTATAGGAAATGTGTATACTCACAAACACATTATTTATTTAACCTATAAGTCTTCAATACACCAAAATCACTAAGGGGCACTAGATGCACTAACACAAAGCAATACGCAGGACAAGTAAACTAGCAAGTAAAACAAACTAGAAACAAACTAGTGACAAAAACATGTAAATATTTTTGTATTTTTGATTTTTATGAGCCAAACTAAATATAACAACAAACAAAAATAAGAACAAGTGAATGGAATTTTGTGGGAAGTTACTTGATAGTTGGTGATGATATTCCCGGCAACGTCGCCAGAAATCCTTCTTGATACTCGTGATCTGCGTTGGATTTTCCGTGAAGAGGAACAGGTAATCATAGCACAAAGTGCGTAAGTATGTCCCTAATTTATGAAACCAAGGTTTATCGACCCAATAGGAATAACAATCCTCAACCGTCTTCAGCGGCTGCACACAAAAGAACAAACAACTTGCACCCAACACCGGCAAGAGGGTTGTCAATCCCCTTGATCTCGTTATTTGCAAGCAAGTGAGTTGTGTAGATAATTGTAGATAATAGTAAAGTGAAAAATAAAATAAAAGGTAATAAATAACATCAAGGTAATGATAGTGTTTGTGAATATATAAGTAAATAGACCCAGGGGCTAGAGTTCTCTAGTGGCATCTCCCATAAGCAAGGCATACGGTGGGTAAACAAATTAATGTTGGGAAATTGTTAGAAAATCGAATAGTTATGCAATTTTCACGGCAATGATCATGTGTATATAGGCATCATGTACATAAGAAAATAGGCCGACTCCTGCCTGGACCTATTACTATTACTCCACCCATTGACTGATATCCAGCATGCATCTTGAGTATTAAGTAACACAGAGTAATGCCGGAGAACAATGACATGATGTAGACAAAGTAAACTCAATCGATATGAATAAACCCCATCGTTTCATCCTTAGTATCAGCAACACAAAGATGCAACTTTTCCCCTTCTATCACTGGGATATAGAAACTCGCGAGGTTGAACCTAGTACAACGCACCACTCCCACAGAAGAAATATCAATCTAGCTGGCCAAACTATCTAAATAAATCGGAGAGCATTACGAATCTATGATGATCCTGCAAATAATAATCATAGTAATCAGATTTGACTCAAATACTTTTCATGAATAATCTGAAGATAAACTCACAATTCATCGGATCCCAACAAACACACCATACAAAGGGATTACATCGAATAGAACAAGGCAAAGATGCGATGAACATTGTATTGAAGATTGAGAGAGAGAGAGAGAGAGATTGCCATCTAGGAACTACCTACGGACCCGTAGGTCTAAGGTGAACTACTCAAAATCATGGTGAGGGTAGCAAGGTTGATGACGAAGCCCTCCGAGATCGATCTCCCCTCCGCCAGGGTGCCGGAACGGATGTGTAGATGGCCTTCCATCGGAACAGAGACTTGTTGTCACACCCTGTGTTTTGCCTCATGACTAAATTAACATGTCACAAAAATTAGGGCCAATTAAAAATATTTGTGTGCATTTGAGTGCTTCACTTATGTGTTAATTGCTTGCTTGTCTGATTGCTTGCCAGTGCTCTATAATTCATAAAACATCCTCCTACCCTCAAGAACTCTTTTCCTTGATCCCAACTCTTGTCCAATGATCATTCCATGTGAATAGGACTTAAAAATAGTTTTACAAATATTATTTTGGCCAAAAAGAATTTATTTAAATTAGGTTTTCAAAACCCCCTGATTTGAGATTTGCACTACAAGTCCCCAAGTTGGGTGGATCCTTCTTACCCAAATAATTTATTTGAAGCCCATTATATATAAGACTTACCAAAACTACCAAATATTATTTTTAAAGATTATTTTACTATTTTATTTAAAGGCTATTCCTTAAGGCAAGAAATGGTATTTTATAGGGAAAAATTATTTAAATGTTTTAAAATATTTGAGAAAATTTAGGAAAACTCAGTGGACATATTTGTCCATATATAAGAGTTTAAACACATGATCATGCTCAAAATATTGGACAAAACCCTTCAAAATCATTTCTGCCTATTTTCAGCATTTGAAATACTTCTGTATGGAATATTCTCAATTAAGTCCTAGGAAATTCCAATAGGTCACATATGTCCCGTGTGATGATCTAGCCAAGTTTCATCTCAATCCCAATAGTTTTGCTTCACAAAATTATTCCGAAAACCCCTTCTGTCCAGGAACAAATTTGAGTAACTTTACATTCTGAAGTTTCTCCTTTTGATATCAAAACTTGTGGACATGTTCTAATCCCCAAATAATGATGTTACACCATGTGGTGCATCGAGGGGAGCAGATACACATGTCCAAATCCCCTTAGAACCATTTCTGTTGATTCCCAGAATTTGGTAATATTACATTACCAAGTTTCCCCATTGGTCCCCAAACTTTTTGTGCATGTTATAATCCCTAAAATATGACACCGCATCAAGTGGTGCATCAGGGAGGATAGTTTTTCTTAGCTAGATCTAAGAAACTCCATTTCTGCCTATTTCTAGGGTTTGAAACTTTTACATTGGCCACTTTCTCTAAATGTCGTCAAAACTAGTGATCAAGCTCATTTATACCTATTTCTCAATCCTGTTAACTCTCGCGTCAATCATAGCAACTTAGATGGCCCAAAACTCCATCAAACACCTTTTGGTAGAAAACCAAAGCTGATGTTTTCACCCCTTCCCTTGCCCTCCTTGGGCCTAAAATTTTACCACAGCTCCGAGGTGATGTATTTTACCTCCAGTAAAAAAACCAAGTCCATAAGCCACTGTTTGGTAGGGTAAAACCCCAAGATTCCCTCATGGACAGCTAGTTTCTCCCACTCTGTCCACTTGCCCTCTCACCTAAGGCATATCCAGAGCATACTATGCTCCCTCCCCCCTTGTTCTATCTCTCCCCTAGCTGCTGGACATGCATGGTCACGTCCAAGAGGCCAATGGCATATGGGCGCTCTGGAGCGCGCTATAGTGCCAAGTTGCACTATAGTTGTCGCCTAGTGCATGCCCCCGACCACCTCATGCTCCTCCCTCTCGCCAGACGGTCGGCCTCAATGTCTAGGACACGCTACCGTCCTGTCCCCCTCCTCTCTCTCCCTCCTATTGCCTCTGCTCGCACGCGCATGGCGCCGCCCGAGCGCACCAGTGAGCAAGCTCACACGCGGTGACCTGGTCCTCCCCCGCTACCTCTCTTTCCTTCCCTGGTCCAGGACCAAGTCCACAAAGACCATGGACACGCCCGAGCCTGCCCCCGTGAGCTCTAGCAACGGCCCCGACCTCGCCAAGCCACCTATCCATGGTGCACCAACACCTGGGCTATAAGAGCCACCCCCTTGACCCCCTCTCGGCTCCCTTGGCTCTCCCTCCCTCCAGTGAACCTCTTGGACCGGCCCCTTCCTTCTCCCGTGCCCTCCTTCAACATCCATGGCTGAAGCCCCCTTGTCGGCCTCCTCTCAAATTCGGCCACGACGGCCTCTCCTTCTCCCTTTAAGTCTCACCAGAGCCCCTAGCATCCCCGCAAGATCCTCTGGGCCCCTACGCATCCTCCTCATCGCCTAAGGACTGCCGCCACGGCCGCCGTAGCCGGTCTCCGCGGTCACTAAGTCCCCACCTTCCCCGGCGCTCCTTGGGAAAATGGCCCCCCAGGCGGATACGGGCCTCTTCCCTGAGCATTCTAGCAGCCGGAGCATGGCTAGAGATGGCCCAACCCACCAGAACGGCGCCAGAGAAGGCTCTGCCTCGCCTCCTCTATTGCCTCTGCTTGAGCCGGAGGGAGAAGACGGACCCGACAGGCAGGCCTCACCTGTCAGTGACCGAGCAGTCGGGCCCCCTCGTTTAAGTGGAGGCGCCCCCACACGCACCCGTCTTCCCACAGCAAAGGCACCCCACCAGAAGTCCGCCTTCGACGTGGTCGGCCTAGAGCGTGTGGCCGAGCAGTTGGGCCGGCCCAGTGCGCCTCGATCCTAAGTTACGCCCAGTGCGTAGCTTAGGCCCATCTGGGTAATTTCTTTTTATCATTTTTATTTTTTCCTAGTAAAACAATATAAATTCATATAATACCCAAATCGACTCCAAATTTGAAGATTCATGTTTCTACAAACTCCTAAAATCATGTTCTATCCGAAAATGTGATCTACACATTTTTCCTGCAAAAGTTTGTGTAGAGTTCAAATTCAAATCTGAATTTGAACTATGATATGCCCCCCTTGTAAAATCAATAATGGATTCAAATCAACTCCAAATGGAGATATTCAAATTTCTAGAAGCTCTAAATGTCATGCCCTAATTTTCTAGCAATGGTGAACATTTTTACCACGCACCTATTTTGTTGGATCTAATAAACGGACATTTCTCCATTTATTCCATCTTAAGAAAATCATACGAAATTCATCCCAACTCCAAATTCAGTGAAACCACTTCCCAAATGTTCCTAAAATCATGCCCTATTTGGTGAGTGCCTCCAGTCATTTTTATAAAAATGTTTCTATGGACATCTTATAGGATCATCATTCCCTTCATTTCCACCATTCGAAACTCCCCTTGACCCACCTCCACGAAAACCTCCTTGGTTATTTTTCTCGTGACCAGAGGTGTCCTAGAAAAATAAAAATCCTATTTATAGAGCACTTTATTTCTCTACTTGTTGTGCTGCTTATTGCGGTTGTTTCCGGCGATAGTTGACAAAGTAGACGAAGTGCTCGGATGGATGAGAAACGTGCGAAGACCTCGAAGACTTTGTGAAGCCAGGCAAGTAGCCCTTTGACCATGTTAATAAACCATTTTCATTGCATGTCATATAGCACTTTACTTTCGTTATACTTGATCATGTGGAGTAGTGACCACTTTGGTGGGTTGCTTTCGATACTTTTTTCCATTGACACTTGCACCGTGCATGACCCTACCATCTTATGAGGGTTATGCAGGTGGGTGTAGATAGGACGCTTGTAGATGCTATGCAAGTGGGTTCGGGATTATGCATGGTGATGGAAATAAAGAGATGACTTCAAAGACTTTTCAAAAACCCCGTCGGGTGCCACTAATGCCCGAGGGAGATGATGATGAGTTGGGTGACCACTTGAGAAAGAAGTGGTGTACCAGAGGAAGTGAGTTTGTGTTTTCGAAAACGGATTGGTGTAAGTTGTGACCGTTATTCCAACCTTACATGTACAACCACTCTACCCCTATATGGGAAGGGGCTTGGTTGACTACTTTGATGGGTACTAGCATAGAGCTCGCATTACTAGTGGCAGGAGTGACATGGTCACTCTCGATACGGGGTTGTGCCGGTAAGGAAGATCATGCGTTGTCTTCACAGGCACCGGGCACACCATTGGACCCTTCATGGATGGCATGATCTGGAGCGAGGCTCGTATGATGTACATCATGAAGGCTGGGTACCAATCGAGTGGACTCTTTGTTTAGTATCGTCAAGGAAAAGGCATTGTTCGGGTGCTTACCTTTGGTATGTTATATACCGCGAGTCGTGGATGACACGGAAGTTCCTCGAGTCTTGTGGGTAAAGTGTGCAACCTCTGTAGAGTGTAAAACTACTCGAATAGCCGTGTCCACAGTCAAGGACAGTTGGATGACCGCTCTTGTGCTACGTCTAGCGTTCACTAAACTTGTGTGTGTGTGTGTGTGTGTGTGTGGATGACACAAAGGTGATACTGGAGTTAAGTCAGATGACTTGATGTGATGACTGAACATGAGATGTTCAACCCCTACTTATGATGATGACTATGACGTGTTCTTATGAACACCTGTGTATGGTTGATGCATGCTTACTTAAGTTACTTGATCATGTCATTACACTCAAAACTAGCTTTCTACAAAATTTACCTACTTAGTGCTATATCATGCATTGTTGTACCTTGTTCCCAAACTTGGGTTGCTTCCGAGTACATTCAAAGTACTCATTGGCTTGCCACTGGTTATTGGCCAGGCATGAAAGATCATGTTATAATGAAGAATACCTTGGTGACGAACATGCGAGCTAGGACGCTTCCCAGTCAGAATGCCTATAGGGTTAAGGAAGATGGCAATGGGTTCGCGCTATCGTTAAAGATTTCCGCTGCAATCATATGAAGACTTGGCCATGAAGGCCATATTTGAGTAAACCGGTATGTAATGGATGTAAGACTCTTGTTATTCAATTTTTGTGTGTTCAGTGAGCATTGATCTCTGGGATCACTATGCACGTACATTCGGTGATCACGACTTATGAGTCGGGGTCCCCACATTTGCGATGGCGGAAAAATTGTTCTGGGAGCGCTTCTGGTGTTTTTAGGGTAGATGTGAATTTATAGGCTAGAGAACGACATCGGGAGACGCACCAGGGGGCCACCACATATCTGGCCGCCCCTCTGGTGGCGTGATAGGATATGTGGTGGGGCCCTGGTGCCTCTCTCGGCCTTCCTCTGAAGTGTCTAGGTCTTCTATTGGTCCAGAAAAAATCGTCAAAACGTTTCGTGGCAATTGGACTCCATTTGGTACTGTAACTCTGAAAAGGCAAAATCACACAGAAAACAGGAACTGGCACTGGGCACTAGGTCAATAGGTTAGTGCTCAAAACTATTATAAATTGGTAAATAAATACCCAAAAAGTATCCTAGAACGATAATATATTAGCATGGAACAATCAAAAATTACTGATACGTTGCGTATGTATCAATCACAAAGAGGGAAACTGTTGGAAACTGGAATTCTGGACCTGAAAACCAGGAAAAAGGGTGAAAATTCACTAGACTCCAAATGTCCTAAAACTTCATGGAGAATTTTTATGGATTATATAAGAATTATTGGGCCAAAAATACACCAAAGGAGGGCCACCTACTGGCCACAAGCCAACAGGGCGCGCCCACCCCCCTAGGCACGCCATGTTAGCTTGTGGGGCCCCAGCAAGTCTCTCAACCACCCTCTTTTCATATAAAGTGACTTTTGACCTGAAAAAAATCAAGAAGATACTTTCAGGATGAAGTGCCATAGTCTCGAGGTGGAAACCTAGGCACAGGCCCTTTTGCTCTTCGGCAGAGATTTTCTGTCGGGGAAACTTCCCTTCGGGAGGGGGAGACCGAAGCCATCGTCATCAACAACGCTTCCTCCTTTGTGGGAGTACCAATCTTCATCAACATCTTCACCGGCACCATCTCATCTTAAACCGTAGATCATCTCTTGTATTTAATCTTTGTTTAAAACCCCAGATTGGTACCCGTGGGTTACTAGTAGTGTTGATTACATCTCGTGGTTGATGCTTGTTGGTTTACTTGGTGGAAGATATTATGTTCAGATCCTTGGTCACCATTATTATACCTTTTATCTTGAACATTTTGATGATGTGTGAGTAGTTACGTTTGTTCCCGAGGACATCGGGGAAGTCTTGTTATAAGTAATCATGTGAAGTTGGTATTCGTTTGATATTTTGATGATATGTATGTTGTTGCTTCTCTTAGTGGTGTCGTGCGAACGTCGACTACATGACACTTCACCATGTTATGGGCCTAAGGGAAGGCGTTGTGTAGTAATAAGTATATGATGGGTTGCAGGAGTGACAGAAGCTTAAACCCTAGTTTATGTGTTACTTCTTAAGGGGCTGATTTGGATCCACACGTTTCATGCCATGGTTACATTTATCTTAATTCTTCTTTCATAGTTGTGGATGCTGCGAGAGGGGGTAATCATAAGTGAGTTGTTTTTTAATTAAGAATAACACCTTAGCACCGGTCCACCCACATATCAAAATATCAAAGTAACGAATGTGAATCAACTCAACATGATGAACATTACTAGACAGAAATTCCCATGTGTCCTCGGGAGTGTTTGCTTTATATAAGAGTACTTTCAAGCATGTCCTTTGCTATAAAAAGTATTGATCTATCTTGCTGCACATTGTTACTTGTCACTTGTTACGAATTATCTTGCTACAAAACTATCTATCATTGTTACTCACAACACTTGCACAGAATACCTTGCTGAAAACTTCTTATCATTTCCTTCTTATCCTTGTTGGGTTCGACACTCTTATTTATCGAAAGGACTATCATTGATCCCTTATACTCGTGGGTCATTAGCGGCCAGTGGTGGGGAAGCATGGTGGAGGCAGGAGCCGACGAGGTCGGCCACGGGGAGGCCCTCGGGCGTGCGGGCGGCTCCATGAAAGCGGCAAGTTGTGGGCGGCGTCGAGCTCAACAGGGTGAGCGGCGACGTGTGGCCTGGTCGGCATTGAGGAAGGCAAGAGTCCAGGTGACTACGAGACAGTGTTGGTTGTCGATCGTGGGCGGGGGCGAGCGGTGGCAGCCTAGGAGATCGGTCAGCATGACTCGAGAAACGTACGAGCGACGGCGGGCGTGGGTGGGCCTGACGTGCTAGAGGTGGGAGGAGAGAGAGGTTGGCTCGGGTGGTTGGTGGAGGCTTGCGGTGGCACGGAAATCAAGGTAGGATTACAGTTTGTCCATTTTGCACATGAGAGGTGTTTAAATAGCGAAGGAGGCAAGGAGAGGGGGTTTTCTTTGTTTTTTAACTGTTCGATCACAATCGGACGACTCCGGTCGTAGGGTTAGGTTCGGTGGGCTAGGTGGCCTGTGTAGATGGGCTAGGTGAGGATGAGAGGGAAGATTTGTGGCCCAGCACAGGGTTTTTGAAAATCGAAAATGCGTGACGTTTACAAGCTATAGTGTCACTATAGGTTTAACTATTCGGGTATCAAACAGACATTGAATGCGACGAAATTTGGTAGGTGGTCTACCTACAATATATTAAGACTGCACACCAACTTTCACCCCATTTAGAGAACATTTTATTCCCGCTTATAAAACAATATTTTTACTATGCTACATGTGTGTGCATGTGTGTTTGGTCTCAAAACATTCAATGACACGAACGGGGAGAACCGGCAACTATGGATGGATCCAATTTTTTAGAAAACGATGGCAACAGAGTGTCGATGCAATGTGTATGATGTGATGATGAATGCGATAAACAATTAAAGCACGCGGATACAACGAAGTACATGAAAGAAATTTGGAGATCAACAGCTACGAGAGGGATAGTGGACCTACATACCCTTGTAGATCGCTAAGTGGGAAGCATTAAGAAACAAGGTTTATGTAGTCGAACGTCCATGTGATCCAAATCGCAATCCGTCCCGCGATCCAATCATGATCCGTCCCGATCTAGCGCCGAGTGGACGGCACCGCCATGTTCAGCACACGTACCGCTCGATGACGTCCCCGCCTCCTCGGTCCAGTGAGCGAGGTCGGAGTAGTAGATGAGTTCTCTGGAAACACGCCGGCATGGTGGCAGTGGTGGTGGTGCTATCCCGGCACGGCTATGCCTAGTGCTACCGAAACCGCGAACGGGAGAGAAAATGATCTAGGGAGAGAGAGGTGTGCCAAGGGCTTCGTGTGTCCTCTTGGGGCGCCCACTACCCTCTATATATAGGTGGAGGGGCATCGATATCATCCCCTCCAAGCCCTAGGGCGCAGCCAAGGGGGAGGAGTTGGACTCCTGGTCAAATTCCCTCCCTTTCCATAAACATGTGGACTTCCACCTCTCCCAAGCCACATGGGCCTTGCAGGACTTGTGCGCCTGGCCCAATAAGGCCCGGGCGCCTCCCCTCAGCCCATGCAACCCCCTTGGGACACGGTGTAACCCTTGGTGGACTTCCAGACTCCTTCAGAAGTTTTTGGAACCTTCTAGAAGCTTCCCGGTCAATACCAGAAAAGCCCGAAACTTTTTCGATAGCCAAAATATGTCTTCCCATATATAAATCTTTACCTTCGGACCATTCCGCAACTCCTCGTGACGTCTGGGATCTCATCAAGGGCTCCGAACAACCTTTGTTCACCAAGATACATAACTCAACAATACCAAATCATCACCGAACGTTAAGTGTGCAGACCCTGTGGGTTCGAGAACTATGTAGACATGATCGAGAGAACTCTACGGTCAATAACCAATAGCAGGATCTAGATACCCATATTGGTTCCTACATATTATATGAAGATATTTATCGGTCGAACCACGATGTCAAGGATTCAGACAATCCTGTATGCAGTTCCCTTTGTCCATCGGTATGTGAAAGCACATTTGCTCCCTTGGTGGTTTTGGTAATTAATAACAACATATAAGTCATTGAACTAATGTTTCCACCAAGTATATTTTAGTGAATTTTCAATGAGAGGATTGGCAAAAGGAGATTGTGGAGAAACCCCAAGATGCAAGGAAATAGGTTGGCCAAGCTTCAAGCAAGAGGACTCTACATTTCATATTTGTGACAAATCACTTTGAGTCTATAGGAAAGCCAATACTATTAAAAGGGGGTAAGGTTTTGTTGGTGAATAATATGCTCAAACGTGCACAAGTGATAGTCGCCAAAAACATCCACAAACTCTCCCACCAAAGTCTGTTCTATACCTAACACTCAAAATCAGTGCAACCAACTTTCCCACTTCGGTGCCACCGATTCCAGAACCTAGACAGACTATGCCAAACCCTATCCACTTCGGTGCAACCGATTCCATACTGGTGCCAGCAAGTTTAGGTTGCCAACTTTCTGTTACGCAAATTCACATTTTCGGTCCCACCGAAAATGTTGGATCGGCGTCACTGAGATTGGAAATCTGACCGTTGGTCACCTTATCAGTGCAACTGAGAATTGTATATCAGTCCCTCTGAGATTCGAAAGTTGCCACCTTTTGGTCACTTCGGTACCACCGAGTTTAACACATCGGTGTCACCGAGTTGGTCATTGTGTGAGTAACGGTTGGATTTTTTGGGATGCCTATATATACCCCTTCACCACCACTTACTCGACAGAGAAGCACTTAGGACTATTCCATACCAATCCTATCAGATTTTCTGAGAGAGAACCACCTACCCTTGTATTGAGGTCAAGATCCTCCACTCAAATCATATGGATCTTGATTTCTAGCCTCCCCAAGTTGCTTTCCACCAATCCCATCTCTTCTACCAAGCCAAACCTGTGAGAGAGAGATTGTGTGTTGAGGAGTCTATCATCTTGAAGCACAAGAGCGAGGAGTTCATCATCATTACCAAGCCTATTACCTTTTGGAGGGTGGTGCCTCCTAGATTGGTTAGGTGTCGCTTGGGAGCCTCCTACTTTGTGTTGTGGAGTGAACCAAGAAGTTTGTAAGGGCAAGGAGATTGCCTACTTCGTGAAGATCTACCCATAGTGAGGCTAGTCCTTCATGGACGGAAGCTGTTATGGAATAGTCAAGGTTGCTATTTCGTGGACCCTTTTGGGTGGAGCCCTCCATGGATCACGCGACCGTTACCCTTCGTGGGTTGAAGACTCCATAAACGTGGATGTACGATAGCGCCACCTATCGGAACCACGGGAAAAATCATCGTGTCTACAATTGCGTTTGCTCTTCCTACCCTATCCCTTCTATACATGCTTGTTGTTACTTTCTGCTGCTATATACTCTTAGACTTGCATGTGTAGGGTGTACTTGACTTGCCATGAAACACTAAAAAGTGTCAACCCTAAAACTTGGCATAGGCAAAACTTTTAATTGGTCAAGTAGTCTAATCACCCCCCCCCTCTAGACCTACTTTCAGTCCTACAAGTGGTATCAAAGCATTGGTCTCTATTGCTTAGGTCTCACAACCTAGGAGAAGTATGGCGTCTAGTGAGGGAAGTTATCACCGTAGAGGTCCGTACTTTGATGGCACTAATTTTTCTAGTTGGAAGCATAAAATGAAAATGAATATTCTTGGTCATAACCTTGTCGTTTGGGTTATTGTTCGTGTTGGCTTGCAAGGTGAGTTCTTTGAGGATGGAAGGGAATCGGATCGTGAAGCGACCGCGGATGAATTGAAGATGTTGCAACTCAATGTTCAAGCATGTGACATTCTCTTCAACTGCTTATGCCCCGAAGAATTCAACAAAATCAGCCGTCTTGAGAATGCAAAAGAGATTTGGGATACTTTGGTTGATATGGACGAAGGAACCGAGTTCGTGAGAGAATCCAAGTTAGATGTTCTTCAAGGTCAGCTTGACAAGTTCAAGATGAAGGATGGTGAAGGAGTCGCAGAGATGTACTCTAGGCTAGCTCTCATCACAAATGAGATTGCTGTCTTAGGAAGCGAAGAAATGACCGACAATTCATCATCAAGAAGATACTTAGAGCTTTGGATGAGAGATACGACTCCGTGTGCACATTAATCCAAATGATGCCAAACTACAAATATCTCAAGCCTACGGAAGTCATTGGAAGGATTGTTTCTCATGAGATGACACTCAAAGATAAAGAAGAGCTTCATCATAAGTCTAGCAGTGCTTACAAAGCCACAAGTGATGCTCCCGCAACAACAAGCAACAACCTTGTCACCAATGAATAAATAAGCCTCATGGTCAAGAAATTCAACAATTTCTTCAAGAATAGAAGCAAAGAAAGAACCTCCAACTCAAGATATGAAGAGAAGCGTTCGTCAAGTCGTGACCGCAATTGCTACAATTGTGGGAAGCCCGGACACTACTCAAATGAGTGCACGGCTCCCTACAAAAGAAGAGAAGAGTCACGTCAAAGACGAAGCTCAAGAAATGAGTCACCACAAAGAGAGAGAAGGAGTAGAGATGATCGTTATGAACGAAGACACTCAAGGAGAAGTAGAGATTCGGAGAAGAAGGACAAGCACACCAAGATCTACACAGGAAGAAAACATCAAGCTCATGTTGGTGAATGGGTTTCCGGCTCCGACTCCGACAGCCACTCTAAGAGAAGCTATCACTCCGACTCCGACTATAGTCAAGATGAAGGTGTTGCCGGAATTGCTCTGGTGAATACAACCTCCTATGATCTATTTGATTCACCAAACGAAGGGGGTGGAAGTTGCTTCATGGCTAAAGGCCCCAAGGTATCACACCCCGAATATCTTGATTTTGATAGTGATGAAGATGATCTACTTTGTGATGATGACTTGCTTTGTGATAAAACTAGTGATGTTGATCAAAATGAACTTGATAATCCTCATGCTAGTCAAGGTAAGTCATTTGATGATGATAAGATGAAAATAGAACAACTAACTAAAGAACTAAACACTCATAAGTTAGCTCATGAATCTACTCTTGAAGATCATAGAGAGCTTATGAGAACTCATGAGAAGCTACGCTTCGAGAAGCTAAACTTGGAGCAAGAGCATGAGTTTCTCAAAGCCATCAATGACAATCTCCGAAAGAAGACCTCATCTTATCTAGCCAAACGACTACTCTTGTCTACTTTCATGCCTCAAGTTAAAACTAAACAATCTAGTAACAAAGGCAAGAAAGGTTCTTCATCTAGTAGCAACAATATAAATGCTAAACCCAATGGTGTTGCTTCTAGTAGTTCTATTGATTCCACTAATGATGATCTTAGCCAAGTTACACTTGAGCAAGAAAATGCTTTATTGAAAGGAATTATAGAGAAAGGTATCTACAAGAGTCTTGCCGGATGTAAGCAATTTGAGAAAATTGTATGCAAGCACGGAGGATACCAGAAGAATTGTGGTGTTGGGTACTTCAACGCTAATGGAGTTGAGTGGGAAGAAGGTCAATATCCCAAGCCCAAGTTTGTTCCTCAAAAGGAGAAGTATGAAAATACTCTTCCCAAGGGGACAAACACTCAAGATGACCTTCCACCACAAGACCACAAGCTCAAGGGCAAGAAGAAGCTTCAAGAGGACATTGACTCATATGAAGATGAACCCCTAGCTTTGGTGGAGTGGGTTCCCAAGGCCGCCAATGAAATTCACTCACATTCATTATTGGCAAGGACTTTTTGCACTCAACATCAAATCAATGCAATAGTTCAAGGAGTCACACATTCCCTCAAAGGTAAGCAAGGGACAAGGTAATCAACAAATCAATGGACATCATAACACATGCTTTGCACTCCATGTCCATAGATATCCTTGTATTTGTCTCTTGTGTGTTGGGACTAACCCATGTAGGTGAGAGGGTAAGGAAACAACAAGGATGCTCCCAATCTTGGTGATCTTCATCAACATTGAGCATCCACAACTACCTCGCCAACATGAAGTCTTCATCGACAAAACCCAAGGTTAGTTTATCCCTCTTATGGGGAAATGTCACATTAAGGGATGAACCACTCCTAGCTACTTGAGCATGGCATGAACCATTATCCACTCCTAGCTACTTGAGCATGGCATGAACCACTATGATCTCTAATTGTCATTGCTAACATGTTCAATCATAATGTGTTGAATCATGGATACCAGGTTAAACATATTTACAAAAACAAGGACAAGTTGAGTTCATACCCGCTTTTCTCGGCCACAGTCAATTCATCTAGTATCGTCATTATTGCCTTTTACTTGCAGAATCAAAATGATATGAAAATAATAATAGTGCAAGAGTGTCGTGGACTAAGCTAGAATCTGCAAACATTTTATTCAAGAAGAGAAAACAAACTAATATGGGCTCTGTGTTAGATCAACAGTAATGCTTATGAGAGCCACTCAACATTTTCATTGTGGTCTTCTCCTTGGTATGAATCAATAAAAGAAAAAGAATTTTAAAGAAATACACTGAAATATTTTTGGAGTTTTTAGTTTTTCTCGAAGAAAGCAAATAAGAGAAGGAAACAAAAACGAGAAAATCTATTTACACGGGAGAACTCCCAACAAGCAAAAGAAGAAATGAGAAATATTTTTGGGTTTTCTTTTAATACTACAAATATTTAAACTAGAAAGAAAAACAAAAAGAAATATTTTTGGATTTTCTCAAAGTTTTCAAACACACAAGAAGAAAACAAGAAAAATAAATTTAGCATGGATAATACAATGAAAGAGTGTGGGCATCGATAAATGAAATGAAATGTGTGAACATGAATGTAATGTCGGTGGGAATATGTACTCCCCCAAGCTTAGGCTTTTGGCCTAGCTTGGTAATCACCATCTGTAGCCTGGATAATGGCCTAAGTGATAGCCTACCGAGGCTCTTGGCGCAACCACCTTAGACCTCCTGACAGCTTCAACCTCTGAATTGTACGCACGGGCCTCACTCTCATAGACGAAGTATGTTCCCTTATTGTTAAAATCAAAGAGAGCAGGGGCAGGCAATACAATAGGCACAATAGGACTGGTATCAACCTCGGGTTGTAGGTATATTTATTAACTATGCCTGTAAGAAATTTATGGCGTTTCATGGCAACAAAGTCTAAGAACTGGTCTGGTAAGATAGGATCTCTAGGCTAAGGGGACACTCCCAACCTTGTAGCAAGGTGAGAAGCATAAATCCCTACATAGAAATTACCATTAGAAGCATTAAGAGTCAATCTTCGTGCGATAATTTCTCCGAAGTTGTAGTCTTTAGTTCCGATTAAAGCAGTGTAAATAAGACTCAAATCATGAGCACAAAGCATGCTACAATCCTGCTTGCCTACAATGCATTTACCATTACAGAGTGCAAGGTATTGAATACACGGAAAATGGATGCTTTTTATCCTACCTTGTCTCACTCCTCTAATTTCACCACAACAAAGGGTTCTCAAAAATGATTCAAACTCAGGTTTAGTTGGTTCGTCTAGCGAACCCCAATATGGAATTTTACACGCGTCACAAAATACATCTAAAGGCATGGTGAAAGCATTATCATATAGACTAAATGAAAATATTGCTCATGCGGAAAATATTTGAATTTCTTAGTAAATATCTCTGTGAGAGTGAGGTGTTCAGTGCACTTATCTTCGATGAAGGGAACCAGATCGGCGTTGCGAACATACTTCTCAAATTCTTCCTTAATACCTCCACTTTCCATGAAAGTGTTACACGGCCAAAGCTATGATTTAGTTTGAGCGTCCCGTATCGAGCTTGCACTTGGCTCAACATAAGATTGTCGTATAGAGATTTCACTTGATGAGGCTCCTAAGGATCTCCTCATCGAAGAGCTCCTGGAGAATTGCATTTTATTTGCGTCCAATTTCTGGAAAAAAATGTGACACAAAATTTCATTAAAAACAAAATAAGATTGGTAGCAACTACTCTAGGGATGCATAGAGGACATATCAAGTGTTCAAACTACTTAGAACTATAAGAATTCAACATGCAAACTCATCTACACCAGCACTAAGAGTAGCTAATTACTCTGAAAATAAACCACTAAATCAAAAACTAATTGGAGCAATGGGGAGTTACATATCGAGAAGCAGTCCCCTAAAACATTTTTGAAAATAGAGCTTTGAGCAAAGAAAGTGAAATCCACGGGTTCTTGAGCAAGAACACGCGATGGAGAGCAATGGTGATTTTTTTCAGGAGGTAGGAGATGACATGGGTTAAAGAGATAAGTGAGGGGACCCACCAAGGGCCCACCCTCTACCAGGTCGCGCAAGGGGGTGTGGCGCGCCCTGGTGGAGCATGGCCACCTGGTGCACCCCCCCCCTCTGGTGATCTTTGTCCCAGAAATTCATAAATAAATAGGAAAAAAATCATATCAAATTTTTAGGGCATTCTGGTAATTTTTATTTTGGGGTCATTTTTATTGCACGAGAAAAACAGAAAACTGGATAAACATGTCATTTTATTTTACTAACTAAGAAAAACAGATATCTAAAGGAGGATACAAAGAGTTGTGTCTACTAAATTCATCAACTTCATACCTCTCGATAATGACCCATTAATAAGGTTGATCAAGTCTTATTAATAACCACTTTCAATTAGCACGAAACCGAAGAACTTTCATAAAACACTAGGTTACCTCAACGGGGATAGGCATATCCCCAACCATAATGATATCATATTTCTTTTTGACAGTAGGTAGAGGTAATTGAAAGCTTCCAATAATGAGTGTCGAAGAATTTTCAATATATTCACACCATGTACTTGGAATTGTTTCTTCGGAAAGTGCACCATATGCTCATTACCATTGATATGAAAAGTGACCTTGCTTCTATTGCAATCAATAACAGCCCCTGCAATATTCAAAAAGGTTCTACCAAGGATAATCGATATGTTGTCGTCCTCGGGCATCTTAAGAATAACAAAGTCCGTTAAGATAGTGACACTTGCAACAACAACAACGGCCACATCCTCACAAATGCCGATAGGTATGGCAGTTGATTTGTCAGCGATTTGTAATGATATTTCAGTAGGTGTGAGTTTATTCAAATCGAGTCTTTTATATAAAGAGAAAGGCATAACACTAACACCAGCTCCCAAATCACACAAAGTAGTTTTGACATAATTTCTTTTAATGGAGCAAGGTATAATTGGTATTCTAGGATCTCCAAATTTTAGGTACTCAATCTTTAAAAGAATAATTAGTAAGCATGGTGGAGATTTCAACTTTAGGTATCTTTCGTTTATTAGTGATGTTGTCTTTCATATACTTAGCATAAGGAGGCATCTTTAAGATAAGCCTTAAACGGGTACGCAAAAAGACTGGCCTAATCATTTCAGCAAAGCATTCAATTCTTCACCATCCTTTTTCTTAGATGGTTTAGGTGGAAATGGCATGGTTTCTAAACCCATGGTTCTCTTTCTTTACCATGTTTTCTAGCCCCAAAGTCCTTTTTATCATATCGTTTATTTTTAGGTTGTGGGTTATCAAGATCAACAGCAGGTTCTATTTCTACATCATTATCTGGTTCTTTATCATTACTAGGTTGAGTATCCTCATGAACATCACTATCATTATCATTATCACTAGGTGGATGTTCATTACTAGATTGAGTTTCACCATCGGAAATAGAGACATCTTTAGTACCATTAGGAGGTTTTTCTATCTCTGGTTCAGTAGGAGCACGCAGAGTCCTATCTTTTTCTTTTTCTTTTTCTTTTTCTTCTTAGAAGGACTAGGTGTATCAACATTAATTCCTTGAGATTCGTGTTCAATTCTTTTGGGATGACCCTCGGGATAAAGAGGTTCTTGGGTCATTCTACCTCCTCTAGTCACTACTCTAACAGCATGATCATTCATATTATTATTCATTTCATCAAGCAATTCTCTTTGAGATTTAGCAACTTGTTCTAAATGAGTTTGAACCATAGAGGCACGTTTTACTACACCCCTAACATCATTACCGATTCTAAATAGCAAGTCACTCAAGCAAGCAATCATATCAGAATTATATTTCAAGTGTTTCAGAACATTTGCATTGAATTGCTCTTGCTTCATAATGTAGTTATCAAACTCATATAAGCATTGACTAGGATGTTTATTGTAAGGGATATCACCTTCATGAAACTTTAATAAAGAATTTACCTCTACCACTTGTGGAGATAGTGGTGTGTTGAGTCCTTGAATTTCTTCAATTGGTGGTAAATTTTTAACATCCTCAGTTTAATACCTTTTTCCTTCATACATTTCTTTGCCTCTTGCATATCTTCAGGACTGAGAAATAAGATACCCCTCTTCTTCAGAGTGGGCTCAATTAGTGGTTCAGGGAGAGTCCAATCATCATAGTTCTTCAATATATTATTCAATAGTTCCTCAACTTGTTCAACAATTTGTTCCCTGAAAACACAACCGACACAACTATGTAGGAAGTCCCTAGAAGCATCAGTTAGTTCACTATAGAAGATATCAAGCATTTCATGTTTCGTAAGAGGATGATCAGGCAAGGCATTAAGCAATTGGAGAATACTCCCCCAAGCTTGTGGGAGACTCTTTTCTTCAATTTGCACAAAGTTAAATATTTCCTATAAGGCATCTTGTTTCTTACGAGAAGGAAAATATTTTTCAGAGAAGTAGTAAATCATATTCAGGGGACTACGCACACAACCAGGAGTAAGAGTATTGTACCATGTATTAGCATCACCCTTTAATGAGAACGGAAATAATTTGAGAATATAATAGTAGTGAATCTTCTCATCATGAGCAAATAGGGTGGTTATATCATTCAGCTTAGTAAGGTGTGCTACCACAGTTTCAGTTTCATAGCCATGAGAAGGATCAGATTCAGCCAAAGTAATTAACTTTGGGTCGATAGAGAATTCATAATCCTTATCAGTAACAAAGATAGGTGAAGTAGCAAACTTAGGGTCACATTTCATTTTAGCATTCAAAGTCTTTTCCTTATACTTGCATAGTAATTTCTTAAAATCATTTCTATCCTTACAAGCAAGAATCCCTCTAGCTATTTCTCCATCTAAAGCATAACCTTCGGGTATCTTAGGCATGTCAAATCTAGGAGATGTAGGTCTATTAGGTGTTTCATAATCATTAGTTTAAATAGATTCATCGGTTTCAATAATTTCATTCTCTCTAACTCTAGCAGTTTGTTCATCAAGAAATTCACCTAATGGCATAGTATCATCAATCATGGTACTAGTATCATCACAAACATCATTCATAGCAGAAGTAGCATCATCAATATCAGGATTAATAGCATGTGGTGGTGTTGCAAATTTACTCATAACAGAAGGTGAATCAAGTGTAGAGTGTGATGGCAGTTCCTTACCTCCCCTCGTCTTAGAGGAAAAAATCTTGGTTTTAGTATCCTTCAGATTCTTCATAGTGATCAGTTGATATAAACCCCAAGTGACTCAATAAATATAGCTATGCTCCCTGACAATGGTACCAGAAAAAGGTCTTGATAATCCACAAGTATAGGGGATCGCAACAGTTTGCGAGGGTATAGTATTCAACCAAAATTTATAGATCCGGCACAAGGGGAGCCAAAGAATATTGGAGAGTATTAGCAGTTCAGTTGTCAATTCAACCACACCTAAAGATAAATATCTGCAGCAAAGTGATCAGTAGCATAGTAATATGATAGGTTTATAGCAGCAATGACAGCAAGAGTAGCGGTAACAATAGTAGTGGTGGTTTTGCGACGAGTGTAACAGTAGCAGCAATAATAGTAACTTAGCAAGAACAATAAGTGGAAAGGTCATAGGCACTAGATCGGAGTATTTGTTGGATGATATTCATCATATAACAGCCATAACCTAGGGAGACACAGAACTAGCTCCAGTTTGTCAATGTAATGTAGGCATGTATTCCATATATAATCATATGTGCTTATGGAAAAGAACTTGCATGACATTTTTTGTCCTACCCTCCCGTGGCAGCGGGGTCCATAAGGAAACTAAGGGATATTAAGGCCTCCTTTTAATAGAAAATCTGAACAAAGCATTAGCACTTAGTGAATACATGAACTCCTCAAACTACAGTTATCACCGTGAAGTATCCCAAATATTGTCACTATGGGGTTGACGATCATAACACATAATAGGTGCATATGACTAGGCAAGATCGGATCAAGAACATAGATATAAAGATAACATAAACGGTTCAGATCTGAAATCATGGCACTCGGGCCCTACTGACAAGCATTAAGCATGGGAAAGTCATAGCAACATCAATCTTAGAACATAGTGGATACTAGGGATCAAGCCCTAACAAAACTAACTCGATTACACGATGAATCTCATCCAACTCCTAACCAACCAGCAGGCCTACGAAGGAATTACTCACTCTTGGTGGGGAGCATCATGGAATTGGCGATGGAGAAGGGTTGATGATGACGAAGACCGAAAATTTCCCTCTCCCCAGCCCCAAACGAATTCCAGATCTGGCCTCCCGATGAAGAACAGGAGGTGGCGGCGGCTCCGTATCGTCAAACAAGGTAAAACCCTCTCTCTATTTTTTTGGAAAAATGTTAATTTATAGCGTTGTAATTAGGGCCAGGGGACCCATGAGGTGTCCACCCTCCACCAGGCCACGCTAGGGGGGCCTGGCGTGCCCTGGTGGAGCGTGGGCACCCTGGGCCCCCTCTCAGGTGGCTTCTGGCTCCATAATTCCTTAAATATTCCAAAATAAATCTCCAAAAAGTTTTGCTTCGTTCTGAGAACTTCTATTTCTACACGAAAATAACACCATGGTAGTTCTGCTGAATATAGTGTCAGTCCGGGTTAGTTTCATTCAAATCATGTAAATTAGAGTCGATAACAAGAACAAAAGTGTTAGGAAAAGTAGATACATTGGAGACGTATCACTCCTTTCAAACAAACTTTTATGCTTTCCAGACATTCTACATTATTTCCGTTCAACAATATGTCAACCAGGTATACTTATCTGAAATTCTATAGTGCTCCCACTCACTTTCTTGTAAATACAAGTTTCCTATAAACTTTGTATAAACCCAAAAGCTTTGATCACCTCATCAAAGAGTATATTCCAACTCCGAGATGCTTGCTCCAGTCCATAGAAGGATCGCTGGAGCTTGCGTACCTTTTAGCATCCTTAGGATCGACAAAACATTCCAATTATATCACATACAACCTTTGCTCAAGGAAACCAATGAGGAACCGATGTTTTTACATCCGTCTTCCGAATTTCATAATCGAAAAATGCAGCAACTGCTAACATAATTCCAACAGACTTTATCATTGCTATGGGTGAGAAAGCCTTATCGTAGTCAACTACTTGAACTTGTCAAAAACTTCTTTGCAACAAGTTGAGCTTTATAAATGGTGACATTTACCATCGGCGTATGTCTTCTTCTTAAAGGTCCATTTGTACTTAATGGCATGTCGTTCATCGGGCAAGTCTACCAAAGTCCATACTTGGTTTTCATACATGGATCATTTCTCGGATTTCAAGGCTCCTTGCCATTTTTTGGAATCCGGGCCCACCATCGCTTCTTCATAGTTCGTAGGCTCGTTGTTCTCCAACAACATGACCTACAAGACAGGATTGTCATGCCACTTAGGGGCGGCACAAGTCCTTGTCGCCTATGAGGCTTGGTAGTAACTTGATCCGAAGCTTCATGATCATCAGCATTTGCTTCCTCTTCACTTGGTGTACGCGTCGCAGAAACATCTTTCTGCATCGTTTTACTCTCCAATAGAAGTGAATGTTCAACAACCTCATCAAGTTCTACTTTCCTCCCACTGAATTCTTTTGAGAGAAACTCTTTCTCGAGTAAGGACCCATTTTTAGCAACAAACACTTTGCCCTCGGATCTGAAATAGAAGGCATACCCAACTATTTCCTTAGGGTATCCTATGAAGATGCACTATTCCGCTTTGGGTTCGATCTTATCAGACATAAGTGTCGCATTCGCAAACTCTAAGAAATGACATCTTAGGTTTCTTCCAAACCATAATTCATATGGTTTCATCTCAACGGATTTAGATGGTGCCCCATTTAAAGTGCATGTAGTTATCTCTAATGTATAACCCCAAAATTATAAGAGGCATCATAGTACGCACCATATCCAATAGAGTACGACTACGACGTTCGGACACACTATTACACTATAGTGTTCTAGGTGGCATGAGTTGTGAAACAATTTTCACATTGTATAAAGTTGCATACCAAACTCGTAACTCAGATATTCACCTCCACAATCATATCGTAGACATTTTATCTTCTTGTCATGATGATCTTAAACTTCACTCTGAATTTGCTTGAACTTTTCAAATGTTTTAGACTAGTGTTTCATTAAGTAAATATACCCATACCTACTCAAATCATCAGTGAAGGTAAGAAAATAACGATATCCAGCGCACGCTTCAACACTCATTGGACCGCATACATCAACATGTATTATTTCCAATAAGTCACTTGCCGGCTCCATCATACCGGAAAACGGGGTCTCAGTCATCTTGCCCATGAGGCATGATCCGCATGTCTCAACCGATTCTAAATTGAGTGAGTCCAAAGATCCATCAACATGGAGTTTCTTCATGCACTTCACACTAATATGACCTTAACGACAGTGACACAAGTATGTGGTACTATCATTATTAACTTTGCATCTTTTGGCATCAATATTATGAACATGTGTATCACTATGATCGAGATTCAATAAACCATTCACATTTGGTGCATGACCATTGAAGGTATTATTCATGTAAACAGAATAATCAATATTCTCTAACTTAAATGAATAACCGTATTGCGATAAACATGATCTAATCATGTTCATGCTCTACGCAAACACCAAATAACATTTACTCAGGTTTAACACTAATCCCGAAGGTAGAGGGAGAGTGCGATGGTGATCACATCAACCTTGGAAACACTTCCAACACACATCGTCATCTCGCCCTTAGCTAGTCTCCGTTTATTCTGTAGCTTTTATTTCGAGTTACTAACATTAGCAACTGAATCGGTATCTAATACACATGTGGTGCTAGGAGTACTAGTAAGGTATACATAAATAACACGTATATCAAATATACTTCTGTTGACGTTGCCAGCCTTCTTATCTACCGAGTATCTAGGGTTGTTCCGCTTCGGTGACTATTCTCCTCATAACAGAAGCACTTAGTTTTGGGTTTGGGTTCAACCTTGGGTTTCTTCACTAGAGCAACAACTGGCTTGCCATTCATGAAGTTTCCATTCTTCCCTTCTCGGAAGTAGTGGTTTTAATAACCATCAATATTTGATGCTCCTTCTTGATTTTTACCTTCGTGGTGTCAAACATCACGAATAACTTAGGGGTCATCTTTTCCATCCCTGGCATGTTTATAGTTCATCACAATCTAGTAGCATTGTGGCAGTAACTTGGAGAAGTATATCAATCACTATCTTATCTGGAAGATCAACTCCCACTTGATTCAAGCGATTGTAGCACCCAAACAATCTAAGCACATGCTCACCGATTGAGCTATTCTCCTTCATCTTGCACACAAAGAATCTTGTTGGAGGTCAAATACCTCTAAATACGGGCACGAGGCTGAAATCCCAATTTTAGCTCTTAGAACATCGCATATGCTCCGTGACGTTCAAAATGTCTTTGAAGCCTCAATTCTAAGACGTAAAGCATGAAGCACTGAACTATCAAGTATTCATCAAAAAAATCTGCCTCTCTGATGTTCTCAACACCCACAAACGACACTTGAGGGGTTGGTGCACCGAGTGGTGCATCAAGGACATAAGCCTGCTGCACAGCAATGAGGACAATCCTCAGTTTACGGACCCAGTCTGCATAATCTCTACTACCATCTTTCAACTTAGTTTTCTCTAGGAATGTATTAAAATATAGGGGAGCTACAGCACGATCTATTGATCTACAACATAATTTGCAAAGACAACTTAGACTATGTTCATGATAATGAGTTCAATTAATCATATTATTTAAGAACTCCCGCTCAAATCAACATCCCTTAGGTTATCTAACTATGACATGATCCAAATCCACCAACCCAAGTCCGATCATCACGTGAGATGAGGTGGTTTCAATGGTGAACATCTCCATATTGATCATATCTATTATACGACTCATGTTCGACCTTTCGGTCTCCCGTGCTCTGAGGCCATGAATGTACATGCTAGGCTCCAAGTTTACCCCAAGTGCTCTGCATGTGCAAAACTAGCTTACACCTGTTGTATGTGAACGTAGAGTCTATCACACCCGATCATCACGTGGTGCTTCGAAATGACGATCCTTCGCTACAGTGCACACTTGGGGAGAACACAATTTTATCTTGAAATTTAGTGAGAGATCATCTTATAATGCTACCATCATCCTAAGAAAAATAAGATTCATAAAAGGATTAACATCACATGCAAATCATATAAGTGACATGACATGGCCATCATCTTGTGCTTTTGATCTCCATCTTCAAAGCACCGGCATGATCTCCATCGTCACTGGCATGACACCATGATCTACATAATCATGATCTCCATCATTGTGTCATCACGAGGTTGTCGCGCCAACTATTGCTTCTACAACTATTGTTAACGTGTAGCATTAAAGTAAAAGCAATTACATGGTTTTTAGTGATTGACACGTAGGTCATACAATAAATCAAAGACAACCCTATGGATCATGCCGGTTGTTGTACTCATCGATATCCAAGTCATGATAACTATTACAAAACATGATCATCTCATAAACCAACATATATTAAATTACGTCTTGGCCATATCACATCACAACATGCCCTATAAAAACAAGTTAGACATCCTCTACTTTGTTGTTGTAAGTCTTACGTGGCTGCTATGTGCAACTAGTAAGAACTGTTCTTACCTACGCCAAGCCACAATGGTGATATTCAAGTTGCCTTTTAAGATTCCACAAGGACATCCTCTGTCTAATCCGATTCAACTAAAGTGGGAGAGATAGACACCCTCTGGCCATGTTTATGTAACAAGTTGCATGTCACTCCATGGAATCGGTCTCTCGTACGTGGACGAGTAAAGTTGGTCCAAGCTGCTTCATCCCACAATACCGCCGAATCAAGATAAGACTAAGGAGGTGATACGTCTCCAACGTATCTATAATTTATGAAGTATTCATGCTGTTATTTTATCATTCTTGGATGTTTTACAATCATTTTATAGAAACTTTATATCATTTTTTGGGACTAACCTATTAACCTAGTGCCCCGTGCCAGTCGCTGTTTTTTGCTTGTTTTTTACATCGTAGGAAATCAATATCAATCGGAGTCCAAACACCATGAAACTTTTTGGAGATTTTTTTTGGACTAGAAGGAACCCAATGGGCCAGAGCTGCACCTGGGGGGTGCCCCGACGGGGGCACAACCCACCAGGGTGCGCCAGGGCCCCCTGGCACGCCCAGGTGGGTTGTGCCCACCTCGGTGGCCTCCCGCACCCCCTATTTGCACAATAAATTCCCAAATATTCTGAAACCCTTCGGGGTAGCCCTAGATCAGAAGTTCTGGCACCACAAGGATTTGTAGCCACCGAAAACAAATCTAGACCCCCCTTCCAGCACCCTGCCAGAGGGGGAATCATCTCCGGTGGCCATCTTCATCATCCCGGCGGCCACCATGATGAGGAGGGAGTAGTCTACCCTCGCGGTTGAGGGTTTGTACCACTAGCTATGTGTTTAATCTCTCTCTCGTGATCTATATCATGGGCTTTGTTAATATAGATGGATCATATGATGTTTCTCCCCTCTATACTCTTATTGTGATGAATTGAATCTTTACCCTTTGAAGTTTTGTTATGTCAGATGGAATGTTCAGATTTGGGAACACAAGATGTATGTCTTGCGGTATGAATACTTGAGGTGACATTGGGGTATCTTATTGGTTCACTTGATATAAGTTATGGCACTCAACTTGCGGATTCCTGCGGTGATATTGGGGTAATCTATGCATAGGGGTTGATGCACGTTTTTATTATCTTTTATCTGATAGAAACTTTGGGGACCCCTTGTAGTTCTTTGTGTGGATCGATTATTATGAATATGAATTTGCTTTGGTGTTATTCTAGTACGAACTCTTGAGTAGATCGATCCGAAAGAATAGCTTGTGTTATTTCAGTACAAACTCTAGGATAGATCGAATGGGAAAGAATAGCTTTGAGGTGGTTTTGTACCCTACAAACAATTTCTATCTTTTGTTCTCCGCTAATAGGAACTCGGGAGTGATTCTTTATAGCACTTTGAGGGGTGGTCATATGATACAACTATGTTAGCACTGTTGAGAAATTGCACTAGCGAAAGTACGGACCCTAGGCCTCATTTTCAAGCATTGCAATACCGTTTTTGTGCCCGTTTACTATTTGCAACCTTGATGTTTTTATTTATTCAGATTATAAAAATATATTTCTACCATCAATATTACACTTTTATCACCATCTCTTCGCCGAACTAGTGCACCTATACAATTTGCCATTGTATTGGGTGTCTTGGGGACACAAGAGATTTCTTGTATTTGGTTGCAGGGTCGTTTGAGAGAGACCATCTTCATCCTAAAACTCTCATGGATCGATAAACCTTAGGTCATCCACTTGAGGGGAAATTGCTACTGTCCTACAAAACTCTGCGCTTGGAGGCCCAACACGTGTCTACAAGAATAAAGTTGCGTAGTAGACATCAAGCTCTTTTCTGGCGCTGTTGCCAGGGAGGTGAGTGCATGAAGGTATATCTTTAGATCATGCAATCGAATCTTTTAGTTTCCTATTTTATCACTAGTTTGGTTTATTAAATAAAACTACAAAAAATGGAATTGAGCTTGCATCATATTATTGATCATCTTTATAATATTTTTCTTGAAAATGATGGATCGGAAAATTGTGCTCAATTTGTTAGAAGAAGAAGTCAATAAAATGTTTGGCACAAAATATTTGAATGATGAGCATGATAGTGATATTGTTAGTATGAATTCTCTGAATATTCATTATGCTAATGATATGCAAAGCCACAAGCTTGGGGATGCTATGTTTGATGAAGATGATATTTTTATCCCCCCAAGTTTTGATGAGCAAAACTATTATGATTTTGGCATGCCTCCTATCTATGATGATTATTGTGATGACATGTATGCTATAAAGAGTAATGGTAACCATGAAACTTGTCATCATGATTTTAATATTCAAAGTGGTTATGTCAATCAAGTATGTCATGATAGTTATTTTGTTGAGTTTGCTCCCACTAAAGAATGAGAAGAAAATTGCTTATGTGGAGAGTGACAGATTTTCTATACTTGTGCATCATAAAAAAATGATTTATGTGCTGGTTATATTGTGGAATTTCTTCATGATGCTACTGAAAATTATTATGAGGGAGGAACATATGCTTATAGGAATTGCTATAATATCAAGTTTCCTCTCTATGTGTTCAAATTCTTGAAGATATGCTTGTTTTCCCATCCTATGCTAGATGATTCTTGCTCCCATAAATTGTTTGCTCACAAAATCCCTATGCATAGGAAGTGGGTTATACTTAAATTTGCTTGTCATGAGATTCATGATGCTCTTTTGCATGTTTCAATTACTATTCCTTTGTGAGCATCATTGAAATCATCATGCCTAACTAAAAGGTATTAAAGAAAAGCGCTTGTTGGGAGACAACCCAACACTTTTACTTTCTGTTTTTGTGTGTTCACATGATTAAGCTACTGTAGTAATCATGTTTTTGTCTTTTATTTCAATAAAGTAACAAGTAAATCCTTTGGGATAGTGTGGATACTTGCTTGTTTGATTAGGTGCAAAAAACAGAAAGTTTTGCGTCCGGTATATGAATTATCTGATTTTAATGGAGAGTCAAAACATTATGAAATGTTTGCGAAAACTTTATATGAAAATTACTTGAGTTTTCATAATTTTTCAGAATTTTGTAAGTCAGGGAAGTTTGGTGATCATTCAGATCTTTACGGACTGTTCTGTTTTGGACAGATTCTGTTTTGCATGCATAGTTTGCTTGTTTCAAGTGTTCCTATAGCTTATATTGAGTAATATAACTTGTGGGAATGATGGAATACAGTAGGTATCATGTGGGAATAATTATGAATCTTGTCTTGACAGTACCTAAGTGAATAATTTATCTTTACTACACTAACCTTTCTCACAAAGTTCCGTTAAGTTTTGTGTGATTGAAGTTTTCAAGTTTTGGGTGAGACACCGATATGTGGAGAACAAGGAGTGACAAAAACCTAAGCTTGGGGATGCCCAATGCACCCACAAGGTAATATCCAAGGAAGACTCAAGCGTCTAAGCTTGGGGATGCCCCAGAAGGCATCTCGTCTTTCGTCTTCAACACTATCGGTGTATCTTACTTGGAGCTATAATTTTATTCGTCACATAATATGATTTTTGCTTGGAGCGTCATTTTATTTTGTTACTTTCTGTTAGGTGTTATTTATAATCTTGTTTTTAAATAAAAAGTTCCAAGAAATTCCTTTAGGATGCTTGCATTGCATGTTTTGATGTGTGCTGTGTGAAAATAGAAACTTCTACTGTAGCATTTGGATTTTCATATTTTACTGGGACGTGGAAAGTTTCTGAAATTTTTACACTGTATGGTCATATAAATTTTATAGCATTTATAAATTTTCATAATTGTATGAGTTATAGAAGTACACTATTTTCATAAATGTCTATAGACTGTTCTGTTTAGACAAATTGCTGTCATAGTTTCGTTATCTACTTATCCTATAGTTTCCATAGCCTATATTGGTAGATATAAATTGTGGAAATGATAGTATATCTAATGTTTGAAAATTATTATGCAACTTGTCTTGGCAGTACATAAAAAGTTGATTTATTATTATGTGTACTAACCTATCTCACGAGTTCTTTTTGAGTTTTGTGTGGATGAAGTTTTTGAGAATAGGTGAAACCGTGGTATGACATGATTGAACGAGATACAAAAGCTGAAGCTTGGGGATGCCCAAGGCACCCCAAGTAAATATTTCAAGAACTCTCAAGCATCTAAGCTTGGGGATGCTACGCATCCCACCTCTATTCATCAACAATTATCGGTTAGTATCGGTTGATTCTAAGTTTTTGCTTCTTCACATCATGCGTGCTATTCTTGGAGAGTTATTTTTATTTTGCTTGATGTTTGAATAAAGTACTTAAAATCTGAAAATATTTATTGAGTGAGAGAGATTCCTCACATAGCTACTTAATTGTTTGACTACTCATTAATCTTCACTTATGTCTTTTGAGAGTAACTTGTCATTTACTTTTGTGCTTCACTTATATCCTATGAGTAAATTGTTAAATAAATTGAATGTCATGAAGTTGAAACCATATCATGCCTAGTGGTAGCTTTACATTGGGTTTAGAAAGTGAAATATTTTGAGGCTTGACAATCACAATATTGGTCATACAAGCAATTCACGAATAATTAGTATAAGGAAGAGAACTTTCACATGCAGATACACTATCCTAGAAATCTTTTGTGATTGTGAGCCCCAATCAAAATATTGTATGCCAAAATTGTTGATGTTGGACAAGGAAGACAACATAATGATTTATGTTTGTTCATATTCACATAGAAGTTATATTGTCATAGATCCTTCAACATGTGGTGCTTGCCCCCCATCTTTGCTAGCCAAAAATTCCGCTCCAAGTAGAGATACTACTTGTGCATCCAAAAACCCTAAAACTCAAATCTTATTTTCAAGAGTCCACCATACCTACCTAAGGATTGAGCAAGATCCTTCAAGTAAGTTGTCATCGGTGCAATAAGGCAATAAAAATTGCTTCTAAAAGTGTTAGATCATTTAGTGTAAGAGAAAAATGAGCATTGTACGAACTTGTGATGGCAAAGTAATAAAAGCGAAAGACTGCATAATAAAGGTTGCTATCATAAGGGACAATATAACTTGACGTTCTTTTGCACTAAGGGGATGGGCATACAAACAAATAAGCGCATGGCAACCTCTGCTTCCCTCTGCGAAGGGCCTATCTTTTAATTTATCTATTTACTTTTATGCAAGAGTCAAAGTTTTTCTCTCTATTCCTTTTTATTTTTCTCCTTTGGCAAGCATCATGTGGTGAGGAAAGATCTAGGCACATATGTCCAGTTGAATATGGGTAGCATGAGTTATTATTGTTTACATCACCCTTGAGGTGAATACGTTGGGAGGCAAAGCAATAAGCCCCTATCTTTCTATGTGTCCGGTTGAAACGTTTTGCCCATGTGTATGCGATGAGTGTTAGCAATCATGGAAGATTGTATGATGGTTGAGTATGTGGAACTGTTACTTAAACTCTGTTGAATAAGTTGAATTGCAATTGCTTGGTGACTCTGAACATAGGTTGTTAGGTTTCAAGAGAATATATTGTTTGAACCTTAACATGTGAATTGGTTGCTACTTTAACATGAGAAAACTTTATGAGAAAAGAATTGTTGTAATGATGCTAGGAAAAGTGATTGAAATTATCATTGGTCAAACTTATGCACTTTGCTAGCATTCACACTTCATAAATTATTTCTTTTATTATTTACCTACTCGAGGATGAGTAGGAATTAAGCTTGGGGATGTTGATATGTCTCCAACGTATCTATAATTTATGAAGTATTCATGCTATTATTTTATCATTCTTGGATATTTTACAATCATTTTATAGCAACTTTATATCATTTTTTGGGACTAACCTATTGACCCAGTGCCCAGTGCTAGTTGCTGTTTTTTGCTTGTTTTTTACATCGTACGAAATCAATATCAAATGGAGTCCAAACACCACGAAACTTTTTGGAGATTTTTTTGGACCAGAAGGAACCCAATGGGCCAGAGGTGCACCTGGGGGTGCCCTGAGGAGGGGCACAACCAACCAAGGCGCACCAGGGCCCCCTAGCGTGCCCAGGTGGGTTGTGCCCACCTTGGTGGCCTCCCGCGCCCCCTCTTTGCACTATAAATTCCCAAATATTCTGAAACCCTTCGGGGTAGCCCTAGATCAGAAGTTCCGCCGCAGCAAGGCTCTATAGCCACCGAAAACCAATCTAGACCCTGTTCCGGCACCCTGTTGGAGGGGGGATCATCTTCGGTGGCCATCTTCATCATCCCGTCGGCCGCCACGATGAGGAGGGATGTCACGCCCAAGATGCGATCCTATCCTTATTTTGGCACGAGCACCTCGACAGGGACAGAAGCACACCTCATCGTGTTTCAAGAATGGATATCATTACAAGTACATGTACAGAAGAGATGAGTATATGGAATTGGCTTACACTCGCCACAAGCTACATCAATATCACATCGATACAACAACATACTCAAACATCATACAGAAGAGCAAGGTCCGGCTACGGACGAAATCAAACGATAAAATGACATCCATCCTTGCTATCCCAGGCTGCCGCCTGGAACCCGTCCTAGATCGATGATGAAGAAAAAGAACTCCAAACAAACAAGCATCACTCTCACATCAAATCATCGCATTACCTATACCTGCAACTGTTGTTGTAGTAATCTATGAGCCATAGGGACTCAGCAATCTCATTTCCAAGGGTATCAAGACTACTAAAGCTTAATGGGTGAGGTATGGTTAACTGGTGAGGCTGTAGCAAGTGACTAAGCATTTATTTGAGTGGCTAGCTTACGCATACAGAAAGTAAAGTATGGTGGTATACGCATAACGATTGTGAACTAGTAATGATCACTAACTGATCCTGAACACCTACTTACATCAAACATAACCCCACCATGTTACGAGAAGAGACAGTCACAGTTACGCACACATTTGGTGTATTTTATTTGAGTTTACTTCAAGTTTACTATGACCGGGTGTTAAACAAAATATCCAAGTTTGCCACATAACCGCTGTCATAGCTTTCCGAAAGATTTAACCCTGCAAGGGTGCTCCGACTCATCCATCACAAATTAACCACACGCAGCAGGAATAACCTCGACCACGGATCTCGTGATCATCCTAGGCAATTCCAAAGGAAATCCGACACCTAGAGATAGACCGAAGAAGATTAGAGTTCCTCACGCAAGTCATTCGAGAAAGGTAAAACAAGTCCAGCAAGGCCTCCCGACGTGTCGACGATCCTGATAGGAGCCGCGTATCTCGTTCTTGGGACACGGCGGATAAGCAATGCGTACAGTGGCCTGATAGAAATCTCCCAAGTTGCCCCGAGTTGGCCCCGCACAGTGCTCTAGTTTGGACCAACACTCATGAGGTGCACTGGCTCGGGTTGTTGATTAAGATCCTCGGGTTAATTACTCCCTATGCAGGTTTATTAGTTATTAGGCAAATGTAGTACCAATGTTGTGCCTTGCCAGACAAGCTTTATCCTAAAACGAAGATCAAGGGAGTCCCCATACCAATCCCGAGCATGTTAGGAGCGCTCAATTATGGAACATAACACCAGTTCACAAGTAACTAGGGTGGCAAGAGTGGAACAAAACATTGAGCAAAAGGCCAAGCCCTCCATCCTTTACCAAGTGTATAAGTGCATTAAATTAAATAGCAATAATATTGTGATAACAAAAGAATGTCCATGTTGAAACATGGAAGCAATTGCACCTGCAGCTAGAAACGCTATAAGAAGGGTTGAGCAAGCGGTAACATAGCCAAACAAAGGTTTGCTGGGATGTGGAGGGGTTAGAGGCTTTCATGGCAATGTTGGGAGGCTTGTCAAACAAGTGGTAGGTAGCGCGACATAACGATAAAAGCGGGACAACTAGCATAGCAATGATAGTAGTGGTATCCAGGGAAATGTGTCATCTTGCCTGAGATCCCGCTCGGAAGAAGAACGAGTCCATGAAGAAGACAAGCCAACGTAGTCGAACGAATCCTCAGACTCCGAACGCTTTCGGAACTCTATCGAGAAGAAACAATCTGAAACAAACAATCAACACACGATACACCACAACATATGCATGACATGATGCGCAAAAAAATATGATGCATGTCTGGTTTAATATGCAACGCATGGCATGGCATGGCAAGCACAACAAACAACTACTACACATTAAAGTGAAGCTCAATATGCAACGAGTTGCATATTGATGAAACTCCACGTTCGAATTATTTAGTTCACTCTCGTTTAGGTACACATCAATATTAAATGTTGTTAAACATGGCAAGAGGTGAAGCATGAACAACTATATCATCTAGGCATTTAAAATGGGACCGGAAGCAACATATAGCATTTCCGAAACATCCCCATAAGCATAATATGAATTTGATCCAGATCTGAACTAGCCATATTTTAGAGTTGTGAAACAGCAAAAAAAATGTCACCATGAGATTCTACACATTTTTTCTAGACAGGTTACATAGGTGGATTGTTAAAATCGGAGCTATGGTTAATTAGTTATGAAATAAATCATTTTAGCATGGCATTTACACAAACTAGACAAACAGCAAGTATAAATATTTTATCACACATGAAAGTTGGTTATTGTGAAACTGCACGAAATTCTAGTCATTTTACATATATAAACTGTTTTAAACCGATGCATGATTATTAAGTTATTAGCATTTTAAACATGACATTTTTCCTGAAATTGCAATGCACAAAAAAACAGCTAAAGCTTTAGAGCAGAAAAAACAGCCACGGGCCAGAAGCAGCAAAGTGCAGCAGCCCAGCAGTGTAACCGGACCAAGTGGCCACGGGTATGCGTGCAAAATAACAAAAATAGGGCAAAAAATGGGGTGGCTGGGGATCAAACCCAGGATCCCTTGGTTGCAGACCAAGGCAATGACCGGCTAGACTACTCATGAATTGTGATAAAACAATGGCTCTTCTGCTAGATGAACCATACCTTGATGCTAACTGAACCAATCTGAAAGCGAGCAAAGAAGGGGATGGGGAGGTCGATCTCATGCTCAGGCACCATGGCCATGGCGGACAAAGGGTTGCAGGGAGGTCACAGGCGAGGGAGCGGGGTCACGGGGGCTGGTTCCAGCGAGGGGAGGCGTTCTCCGGTGGCGGGAGGCCGGATCCGGGGCAGAGGAGGCTCGAGTTCACCATGGTCGTACTCGCGGGAGCTCCTACGATAGACGGATAGAGGCAGGGAGCTATGAGAGAGACTGAGGGGTGAGAGAGAGAAGGCATGAGGTGAGGAAGGGGAGGGAGCGTCAGGTGTTGACTTGCTGCTGCTGCTCGCCAGCAGCTCGCTGGTCACCCTCGCGAGGTGGGCCTAAGGGAGCTAGATGTCCAGGGATGGCGTGGAGGCAGGAGCTCGGCTATGCCTGTGGGCGCTCTCCCAGCTGCTGGATGCGTCCGAGCTCACAAGGAGATGGCACAGCGCGCTCGGGATTGGGAGGTTGCTAGAGGAGCTTGCGGGCTCGGGGATCGAGGGAAGATCCGGTGGCTGCGGGTTTGGTTGGTCGAGCATGGAAATGGAGACAATGATTGGGGGTGGCGGCGGCATAGGGATGATGGGACACGGGTCCTAGTTTTTAGGGTTTGGTTGGTCTACATATAGCAAATGGGGCTAGGTCAGGGGTTTTCGCACCGTTTTCGGACCTTCGGATCTCGATCCGATGGTCCGGAAGCGGAGGGGGGCTAGTAGGGATATGTGGGCTATGTAGAGGTGGTTGTGCTGGGATAAGAGGGAAATGTGTGGCCCAGGACATGTGGTTGAGAACACCGAAAACGTCCAATGAATAACCCGAGGACGATGCCGTTATGGGCGACCGTTGGGGTAACAAATGAACTCGGAGTGCGATGAAATTTGGCTGGCAGTCCACCTACAATATAATAAGACCGCACGCCAACTTTTGACCCAATCCGGGAATATTTTTTGCGCGCCTTTTAAAACATTTTTTGAACGATGTCGCGGGCGCGTGCGTGTGTGGTTGGTCTCGAAACGGGCGACGGCAAGAACGGAGAGAAGCGGCGACTACGAACGGATGCAAGTTTTCAAAAACGAGTGACAATGCTATGCATATGATGCGAATGACGCAATGATGAAAGAGACAACCAAACAAATTGCAGGATGACAATGGAATAAAAGGGAATCTTCTGGAGCGTCGATCCCAGGCTGTTACAAGGAGTAGTCCAGCTTCGGGGCTGAGGGTTTGTACCAGTAGCTATGTCTTTAATCTCTCTCTCTCTCGTGATCTATATCATGGGCTTTGTTAATATAGATGGATCATATGATGTTTCTCCCCTCTATACTCTTATTGTGATGAATTGAATCTTTACCCTTTGAAGTTTTGTTATGTCGGATTGAATGTTCACATTTGGGAACACATGATGTATGTCTTGCGGTATGAATACTTGAGGTGACATTGGGGTATCTTATTGGTTCACTTGATATACGTTATGGCACTCAACTTGCGGATTCCCGCGGTGATATTGGGTAATCTATGCATAGGGGTTGATGCACGTTTTTATTATCTTTTCTCCAATAGAAACTTTGGGGACCCCTTGTAGTTCTTTGTGTGGATTGGGTATTATGAGTATGAATTTTCTTTGGTGTTATTCTAGTATGAACTCTTGAGTAGATCGATCGGAAAGAATAGCTTGTGTTATTTTAGTACGAACTCTAGGATAGATTGAATGGAAAGAATAGCTTTGAGGTGGTTTCATACCCTACAAACAATTTCTATCTTTTGCTCTCCGCTAATAGGAACTCGGAAGTGATTCTTTATCACACTTTGAGGGGTGGTCATATGATCAAACTATGTTAGCACTGTTGAGAAATTGCACTAGCGGAAGTACGGACCCTAGGCCTTGTTTTCAAGCATTGCAATACCGTTTTTGTGCCCGTTTACTATTTGCTACCTTGTTGTTTTTATTTATTCAGATTATAAAAAAATATTTCTACCATCCATATTACACTTTTATCACCATCTCTTCGTCGAACTAGTGCACCTATACAATTTGCCATTGTATTGGGTGTGTTGGGGACACAAGAGATTTCTTGTATTTGGTTGCAGGGTCGTTTGAGAGAGACCATCTTCATCCTACACCTCTCATGGATTGATAAACCTTAGGTCATCCACTTGAGGGAAAACTGCTATTGTCCTACAAAACTCTATGCTTGGAGGCCCAACACGTGTCTACAAGAATAAAGTTGCATAGTAGACATCAGGAGGTAAGCAATCTGAACATCAAAGGCCACAAACTATTTTGTGTTCTATTCGTGCATGTTATCTATGCATAAACCTAGCTCATGATGCCACTGATGGGAAACGTTGCATGGGAAACAAAAAAATTCCTATGAACACCCAAGATCTATCTATGGAGATCGAGAGCTGCGAGTGGGAGAGTGGATCTACATGCCCCTGTAGATCACTAAGTGGAAAGCATTAAGAAACGCGGTTGATGTAGTCAAACATATTTTTGATCCAAATCACAATCCGTACTGCAATCCAATCACGATCGTCCCGATGTAGCGCTGAATGGACGAAACCTCCGCGTTCAGCACATATAGAGCTCGATGACGTCTTCGCCTCCTCGATCCAGCGAGCGAGGTCGGAGTAGTAGATGATTTCTCCAGCAACACGACAACATGGTGGTGGTGGTGCTATCCCGGCAGGGCTACGCCTAGCGCTACCGAAACCGCGAATGGGGGAGAAAACGATCTAGGGAGAGAGAGGGGCGCCAAGGGCTTCGTGTGTCCTCTTGGGGCACCCCCTCCCCCTCTATATATATGTGGAGGGGCGTGGAGATCAGCCCCTCCAAGCCCTAGGGCGCATCCAAGGTGGGGGGAGTTGGACTCCTAGTCCAATTCCCTCCCTTTTCATAAACAGGTGGACTTTCCACCTCTCCCAAGCCACATGGGCCTTCAGGGACTTGTGCGCCTGGCCCAATAAGGCTAGGGAGCCTCCCTCAGCCCATGCAAACCCTTGGATGTGGTGGAACCCTTGCTAGACTTATAGACTCCTCTAGAAGTTTTCGGAACCTTCTAGAAGCTTCCGGGTACAGTACCGGAAAAAACTAAAACTTTTCCGGTAGCCAAAATATGACTTCCCATATATAAATCTTTACCTCTGGACCATTCCGGAACTCCTCATGACTTCTGGGATCTCATCCGGAACTCTGAACAATCTTCAGTCACAAACATACATAACTCAACAAGACCAAATCGTCACCGAACTTTAAGTTTGCAGACCCTACGGGTTCGAGAACTATGTAGACATGACCGAGACAACTCTACGGTCAATAACCAATAGAAGAATCTACATGCCCATATTGGTTCCTACATATTCTACGAAGAGTCAATAACCAATAGTAGGATCTAGTTGGCCTAACTAAACCAAATATTCGAACAAGAAATACGAGGCTATAAGTAATCATGCATATAAGAGATCAAAGAATACTCAAATAATATTCATGGATAGAAACTAATCATGAACTCAAATTCATCGGATCCCAACAAACACACTGCAAAAAGTCATTACATCAAATAGATCTCCAAGAGACCATTGTATTGAGAATCAAAAGAGAGAGAGGAAGCCATCTTGTTGGGGATATAACCCCATGGTGAGGCCCGCCCTAAGAGCTCCGGGTCATACCTGGCGGCTCGTATACCATCCCAAGAGTGAGCCGTGGAGACTTAAGGCCCAAGACGCTTGGCGGTTCGACAAGATGGGCCGGCAGGTGGCCCGGACGGAGAAGACCCGGGTGTGTAAGCCACCCGGGGATAACTTGGTCAGGAAAGGCAAGAGAAGATAGAGGTAGACTCGGACATGTAATGAGAGTCGGTTACAACTTGTATGACCCATGGTCTTGACCTCCTATATAAAGGCAAGACCCGGGGCGGCTTAGAGATCAGGTTATCACAAACTAGGGCAAGCAATAGCTCCCTTGTAATCGATACATCAAGCAATACAAGCACAAGCAGGACGTAGGCTATTACCTCGACTTGAGGGGTCAAACCTGGGTAAACTCGTGTCCTTCGTCCCAACCAACCCCTTTGAGTCCATCACGTTAGCAATGTCCTCAAACCCAAGTCTGTTCACCCGGACATCTACCATGATAAAACCACGATAGTTGGAGCCCACCGTGGGGCCTGCGCTCGGTGGTGTTGAGTTCTCAAAAGGGTTCTCTCCCAGGGCTCGAGGGATACGTGGTCGGAAGGATAAGCAAGAGTTGCCGTGGCCGGCTCTACATCTACGACGCCGGTTGGGGACCTGATGCCGGCTCTGTGGAATATGGATTTCGGGTTCCTTTCGGCGGGATTCACGTCTTCATCGGCAGGATCGACGGATCTACACCTGGGTCGGACGTCTGCACCAGCATCGTCGAGCAGGCTCGGCGTGCGCAACCCAGCCGTGATGTGTGGCCCGCCCGTGTTATCCCGGGCCAGAGGCACGTTTTCGTAGGCTTTACTGAAGGTATGGATCTGGAAGCTTCTGGGTCACAGGAAACTCTTGTCCATTTAGAAGACGAGTCTTCGAGCGGGGAGACGGAGTCAATTTACCAGCTCTACAATGGCGGGCTCGGGGGCTAGGACAAGTTGTGCCTTGAGTCGGATCGTTCTGAGTCGGACGCACTTGGGCCGCCGGTTCATGCTGCCATGTTCATGTCGGGGTCGGCCCCAGGTACGAGCAGTACAGCCGCGGGAGCAGCAACCTCGGACGCTGACCCACCGCCGCCGGCTCAAGTTCTTCTGGATCTGATGAACGAGCTCGCGGCCCTAATGGCCACAGAAGTTATGCTAGATAATCAAGCCACCCGGAACTTGGAGATCGTGAGACTTGAGGACCGGCTGGCGGAGGAGCAACAGAGGATAGCGGAGCTGAAAGATCAGATGGAGGAAGAGGCGGAACAGATTAATACGGATGCTTTTCGCCTTGGGCTGGAACAGCAATCAGCGGTTGTAGTACATCGAATGAGGCATCAATCCCGCTTACCAAAACGTTATGAGGCTAGGAACCTCTTCAACACGCCAGGAATGGGACGAACAACGGATATACCTGTAAGCCGCCCGGCGGCTCGACTCGCGTCTCACCCGGCCCGACAAACCCAGGCCTCACCGGTGGTCTTTCCAACACCGGCGGGTCATTATTCTAACCTGGCTGAGAACATGGTGGCCGCGGCCACCCAGCTTGAAACAATTCCTATTCCGGATGAAGCACCTTTTGCAAAAGGGGTATGGAATGCCATTGGATACCTTCAGACGGCGATGGCCCAGCAGGAGAAGTATACTCACAGTCGGAGCCACGTTCATTCAACCCCTCTCCCCAGCTGGAGCTTCAGCCGGCGCTATGAGTCGCCGGCGGTTTTCAGCAGCGATCAACAGAGAGGACCTCCAAGGGACGATCAGGCAGCACTAGATGCACATGCACTCACCAAGAGGTTGCGCCCTCTGTGTCAGTAGGATCAGGAGTAACTACCAGGGCCATGGGAGTGCCTTGCTTGTCGCCGGCTCTGTGAAGTGAACGGTTGCCGAAGGATTTCAAAGGGCCTCGCAAGGTTTCGAATTACACTGTGGATTTGCCTCCGGAGGCCTGGATCGAAAGTTATGAGCTGGCTATGGAGATGCTGGATGTCAGTGAGGTGGTGTGTGCCAAGTACTTCATCATGATGCTTGAAGGTCCGTCTCGCACGTGGTTAAAAGGGTTGCCACCCAATACCATCAATTAGTGGGCTGAGTTAAGGGCAAGGTTCATCAAAAAAATTCAAGGGACTTGCAAGCAGCCTATGACCATTGTGGATCTCGATCATTGCGTCCAACAGGAGGGTGACTCGGCTCATCATTGTGTCCGACGGGTGTCGACCATCATCCACTCGTCTGAACAGATCACGATGGCTCAAGCAGTGTTGATCTTAGAGAAGAACTGTCACTTCCTCCCATTGAAGCAGAAGCTCGGCCGGCTCAAGCGTACGTGTCAGGACATGGGAGAGCTCATGACGGCTCTCACAAAGTACGCCGATTCCGATAACACAAAGGACCCAGGCTCTGATGACGAGAAAGCTGGCCAAGGTAGGAAGAACAATCAAGGTAAGGGTGCGGCAAACAATGGTAACTAGAGTAAGTGGAAGAACCCTGATGGTGGGTTAGAACTGGTGGCCAATGCAAGCACTGGCTAGAATCATCCTAAAGGCAACGGGAAGTTCAGGCCGCCCTTTAATAAAAAAAGGACTCCTTTCAATTTGGAGGAAATGCTCAAAGAACACTGTCCTGAGCACAGCCAGCCCGGTAAGCCTTCAGCGCACACATGGGGTGATTGCCATATCATGCAGAAGTTCAAGAATTACCACATGCAGCAACACAACAACCAGGGCGATGGCCCGCCCGGCAGCTCAGGACCGGGCGGCTCAAAGTCGGATTTGGAAACGGCGGCTCACGATCCGGTCATCACGGTCAGGGCAATCAAGGAGGACATCTGTCGCACTCTGGAAACAACAGCCAATAGCAGCAGCATAACCAGTCTGGGTATCAAAGTAATCCAAAGCAGCTTAGTTCGAGCCAGTATCATGTTTTCACGACCAGCCTTAACAAGCGGGATCAGAAGTTACGCAAGCGGGCGGTTAATGCGGTTGCGCCGGCTCTGCCACAGTACTTGAAGTGGTCCGAATATGACATAACGTGGAGCCGGGAGGACCACCCGCCGCGTGTGGATGACCTGGGGCGGCTGGCCTTGGTTGTTGCCCCCAAGTGGGAGGATATATGATGAATAAGGTACTCATGGATGGAGGCAGCAGTATCAACATCCTTTATTATGATACCTTCCGCCAGATGAAACTGCTTGACAAGGATCTTAAGCCCTCATCCACCGTTTTTCATGGTGTGGTGCCAGGCAAGTCGGCTTATCTGGTGGGCAGGATATTCTTGGAAGTCGCCTTTGGTGACGAATATAACTACAGGGTAGAGTCCTTGTGGTTTGAGGTGGTCAAGATCAAGAGCCCTTACCATGCGTTGTTTGGGCGGTCGGCTTATGCTAAGTTTATGGCTAGGCCCTGTTATGTCTACTTACAGCTCAAGATGCCCGGATTAAAGGGCACGATTACCGTTCATGGTGATCGGAATACATCCATTGAGTGCGAAGAAGGAGACGCGGCTTATGTAGAAGCCAGTTGTACTCAGGAGGAGCTTAAGTTTTATAAAGAGAATGTTGACCCAGAGGATATGACCCCATTGAAAAAGCCCACGACGGAGGTTGAGCCACCCTCAAGTTTTCGGCGGAGGATACCAAGGCAATAGATTTCACTGCGGGCAACTCATCCAAACAGTTTATTATTGGGGCTCACATGGATCCCAAATAGGAAAGCGCGCTCATCGAATTCATCCGTGAGAATTGGGACATCTTCACATGGAAAGCTTCTGACATGTCGGGTGTACCGAGAGAGTTCGCTGAGCACAACCTTAATGTGGATCCTAAGTTTAAACCAGTCAAGCAGTTTCTATGGCGGTTCAATGAGGAGAGACGCAAGGCCATTGGGGAAGAGGTCGCCTGGCTCTTGGCGGCGGGTTTTGTCGTTGAGGTTTTTCACCCGGAGTGGCTTGCTAACCCGGTGTTGGTGCTTAAGAAGAACGGCACGTGGCAGATGTGCGTGGATTATATGGACCTCAACAAAGCTTGTCTGGCTGATCCCTTTGCTCTCCCCCGTATTGATCAGATCATTGATGTTATGGTGGGTTGCGAAAGCTTATGCTTCCTGGAAGCTTATTCAGGATATCATCAAATCAAGATGGCAGTCAAGGACCAAGAGAAGATGGCTTTCATTACGCCTTTTGGAGCCTTCTGTTATGTGCCTATGCCTTTCGGGCTCAAGAGTGCCCAGGCGACTTATCAATGTTGCGTGCAGAATTGCCTTCACATTCAGATCGGGCGGATTGTTCATGCTTATGTGGATGATATTGTGATCAAGTTAAGGAAGAAGGAGGCCCTTTTGGACGACTTGAGGGAAACCTTTGACAATCTCCGGATCTATAAGATGATGCTTAACCCGACCAAGTGTGTTTTGGTGTTCCGACTGGCAAGCTCTTGGGATTTCTGGTTTCTGAGCAGGGCATTGAGGCTAACCCGGATAAAATCAAGGCTATCACCTCCCTAGCAGAGCCGGCGTGTATTAACGATGTTCAACGCCTAGCGGGGCAGATCGCCGTGTTGAGCCGGTTCATAAGCCGTCTTGGGGAGAAATCTATCCCCTATATCAGATGATGAAAAAGACAGACAATTTTGTCTGGAGTACGGCGGCGGGTGAAGCATTGGTGGCGCTCAAGAAGCAGCTCACTGAGCCGCCGGTATTGGCAACTCCGGCTGAGAAAGAACCTCTGCTATTGTACGTGGCGGCTAACAACCAGGCGGTTAGCGCCGCAATTCTGGTCGAGCGCAAGGAAGCTGGGAAGGAGTATCCGGTTCAGAGGCCAGTGTATTATATCAGTGAGGTCCTAATAGAGTCCAAGCAGAGGTATCCACATTGGCAGAAGCTAGTGTACGGGGTGTTCATGGCCAATCGCACGTTAAAGCACTATTTCTTAGGGCACCAGATCGTCGTCGTCAGCTCTGCTCCATTGGGGGACATAATTCAGAAGAGAGAAGCAACTTGTAGGATTGCTAAGTGGGCATTGGAGCTGGGACCTCTCAATCTCAAATACGTGCCTCGTACGGCCATCAAATCCCAGGCCCTTGTGTATTTTGTAAACGTTTGGACAAAGTGTCAAGCTCCTGAGGAAAAGCCGGATAACACATACTGGACTATACATTTTGATGGATCCAAGCAGCTGGAAGGATCAGGGGCAGGAGTTGTCTTGACATCTCCCAAAGGTGATAAAATTTGTTATGTGCTCCGACTGATGTTCCCTTGCACCAACAATGCAGCTGAGTATGAGGCTCTGCTTCATGGTCTCAGAGTAGCCAAGGAGATGAATTTAAGTCGGTTAAGGTGTTTGGGTGACTCAGATCTTGTGGCTTAGCAAGTTTCAGGCACGTGGGATTCCAGGGACCCGTGGATGGTGGCTTATCGACAAGCGGTGGATGTCATTGCGGGTCACTTCAAAGGTTATCAGGTAGATCACATTGATCGTCGCAGGAATGAAGCGGTTGATGCCTTATCACGGTTAGGCTCTCAGCGAAAGCCGGTGCCGCCCAATATCTTTTTGGACGTTTTATACCACCCGACTGTCAAGTTACCTTCAGAGGAAGATTTGGCTGTTCCTAACCCGGAGGGGCTATTGGTGGCAGCTCAACATGCTATTCCAGATTGGACTGTGCCTTACCTAGCCTACTTGACTCGGGGCAAGTTACCTGATGGTGAAAACCTGGCTAGACAGATCACCCGGCGGTCTAAATCCATGATAATAGTTAATGGTGAGTTGCACGAGTGCAGTGTTACCGGGTTTTTTCAATGTTGTGTCTCACCAGAGGAAGGTCAAGAAATCTTGAATGAAATTCACGCTGGGGACTGTGGACATCACGCTAGCTCAAAATCTCTAGTGGCCAAGGCTTTCCGGCATGGTTTCTTCTGGTTGACGGCTCACAAAGATGCAGAGGCTCTGGTCCATAAGTGTGACAGTTGTCAAAAATTCGGCCGACATGCTCATGTTCCAGCTCAAGAGTTGCGGATGATACCGATTACTTGGCCATTTGCAGTCTGGGGGCTTGATATGGTAGGACCTTTCAAGAGATCTAAGGATAATAAAACACACCTCTTGGTGGCGGTTGATAAGTTCACCAAATGGGTAGAAGCTGAGCTGATCAGCAAGTGTGACACGGCTACAGCGGTTCAGTTTGTTAAAAAGCTGATCTACCATTTTGGTTAACCCCCACAGCATCATCACTGACAATGGCACAATTTTTTCCAAGGGGGCTATGAAAAAATTCCGCGACGAAGAGCACATCCGACTTGATGTTTCAGCAGTTGCTCATCCACAGTCCAATGGTCAGGCGGAGCATGCCAATCAAGAAATCTTGAGGGATATCAAGCCACGGCTCATGGTTCCTTTACAATGAACACCCAGTTGTTGGGTAGAAGAGTTGCCCTCCGTCTTATGGAGTATCAGAACCACCCCCAATAGATCCACAGGGTATACACCTTTCTTCATGGTTTATGGTGCCGAGGCCGTGTTGCCAAGTGACATCCGACATGATTTGCCGCGAGTGGCGGCTTACGTTGAGACGGACAATGAGACGGCGCGTCAGAACGCGTTGGATGCTTTGGAGGAGGAACGAGAACTGGCGGCTGCCCGTTCGGCGATTTATCAACAAGACCTGCGCCGCTATCATAGCCGCAGGGTTAAGACCTGGACGTTTCGAGAGGGTGACTTAGTCCTACGGCTGATTCAAGACCAAACGGATATGCATAAGTTATCTCCTCCATGGGAAGGGCCTTTTGCGGTCAGCCGAAATCTCAACAATGGGTCATATTACCTCATTGACATCTGGGACGACTCAGATACTTCGGGTCAGGAGACCCACTGGCCGTGGAACATAGCGCATCTGCGGCCTTATTACACTTAAGGTTGTTGAGAATCATCACTATACATTATCATTGTACATATCATATTTATATATGAATAAAATAGCATCCCTGCAAGTCGGGGCCTCTGCCATGTCGCACATCTTCATTGATGCAAGTAAAATCTAATACATTGGTTGTCGAAGGGGGCTTCTTACCTTCGGGTATCGCTTATCTCACCCTAACAGCCGGCTTTATGCCATTCCGGTTAACATGTTAGCCGCGGTTGTCGAAGGGGGCTTCTTACCTTCGGGTATCGCTTATCTCACCCTAACAACCAGCGTTCGCGCCAAAAATGTTGACAAGTCAACATTGCCTATCGAAGGGGGCTTCCCACCTCCGGGTGTAGCTTATCTATCCCTAACAGCCGGCTTTATGCCAATCCAGTTGACATGTCAGCTGCAGTTGTTGAAGGGGGCTTCCCACCTCTGGGTGTAGCTTATCTATCCCTAACAACCGGCGTTCGCACCAAAAATGTTGACAAGTCAGCATTGGCTATTGAAGGGAGCTTCCTACCGTCGGGTATAGCTTATCTAACCCAAACAGCCGGCTTCCTGCCCTACAGGTGAAGTTTATCAAACCTTATCAGCCGGCTCTTAAGCCAAGCAATGGACTCCGTCAGCACGTTGGGAAGACACAGCATCTTCGGGTTGTGCTTTTAAGCCGCCCTCCTAATGGTATAAAGATACATCTATGCATACAGGAAGCCAAGCTGCAAAGAGCCGGTAAGGCATAAAATGAGAGACAAGGAAGATGGCATATACATATATGTTAAGCTGGACTTTCATATGTGCGCGATGGCACAATTCAAGAAAGGCAAAAGTTGTCACTAGTCTATTACAGACGCTCTCTGTGGAGCCCAAAAATATCATTAAGATTTTTACAACCTCTCACGACAGGTCATGAAGAGATGGCTACTAAAGGATATCTACAGCGTGGTTAGCTGGCTGGCGGGTCATCCTGCTCCGGCTCGACGGGTGCCTTGATCTGGAGATTGTCCAAGTCCCAGTTGCAGTCGGTTAAAGCCGCAAAAGTTCCTTCGTCAAAGAAGGGGGACGGGTCAAGATCAGAGGCGAAAAGAGTCTTACTACGAGCGGGTGTCAGGTCCTTGCACTCAAAGAGTGGGCCACGGATCCTTTTATGATCGGCGCTGTAAGCCGCCTGGTAAGTCACCAAATTGACCTTTTCTGCTAAGAAGAAGGCTAGGACTTTGGAATCCTTTACGCATCAGGCATAATCAGTGTTCGTAAATTCAGAGCCGACGTCCTTCTTGGAGGGAAACCCGTCCATCATGTCAGCCGGAGTAAGCTCTGGAGCAAAAGCTAAGGCCCGGCTTATGGCCGTGATCGCCCCTTGGCGGGCGGTTGATCTCTTCAGCTCCTCAATCTACTTTGGCATCATCGACAGCAGCTCCAAGACCCCTTTGAGAGCTGAAGGGATATTTTCTTTATATCGCACAGCCTTGATTGTGCATACCGCACCGCAGTAGAGCTGTTATGTCAACGTGTAGATGGCCTTCAAGGGTAGCAAGATTTCAGAGGCAAGTTGGCGGCTCCTAGGACCTGCATGAGATGGAGGCCTTGTTATGAGTCGCCAACACAAGTATAATATCCGAATTGAGTAAAGCTATTAAAACAACTTACCAAAGAGAGCGGTTGCCATCTTCGTAATATGCCGCTTCAAGGACTGCAGCTCGTCAGACACAATCACGAGTCACTAATCGGCGTCATCCGCCCATTTAGTCAATGTGGTTTTTTCAGCTTTGGCAGATTCCTTGAAGGCGGTGAAGTCGGCCTTGATTTTAGCTAATTCTTTGGCAAGGAGCCGGCATTTCTCGTCCGCTTCACTCCGGGCGGCTTGCTGAGTAGCTAAGTTGGTTTTTAAGCCGGCCACTTCTAACCCGGCTTCGGTTAAGGCTTCTTGCGACATATTAAAGCATGGAATAAACCGATAGGGGGAGAAATTTCAAAAACTCATCAAGTCTCAAACAGATTGCAAGCAATATGCATGACACTTGGGGGCTAATGTCTATTTTCAAGACAGTTCTGACTCAACTTCGTCAAAATTGACCCGAAACTTAGGGGTTACATACCGGTTCTTCAAGTTTTTAAAGATTAAAAGTTTCGACTCAACCTCGATAAGATTGACCCGGAACTTGGAGTCTACACACTGTTTTTCTAAGGAGGTTCAGCACGAAAGTTCTGACTCAACTTTGGAAAAGATTGAGCTGGCCCTTGGGGCTACGATTGGCTCTGTTATCTATCTCATAGGAAGTTTCGGTTCAAAATTACCAATTATTGAGCCGGCCCTTGGGGGCTAAGGACAATGGTTTGAGATCATGTCTAAGTAAATTGAGGCCTACATGGTAGGTGTTTCTACCTCTACTAAGATGGAAGAACTGGATTATTATCAGCCAATATTAACCCGGCCCTTGGGGGCTACGTAAGGACGTAAGGAGGAAAAAGGAATACCTCATATTTTTTCTTCATTAAATTAACAAGTTTGAGCTCCAGATCCCGGCTCGTGGACAGTCGGTTCATATAGCCAGCATGAAGCTCTTCGGCGGTCATCTTCTCGAGGACAGGGAGCTCAAAATCCAACTTCCTGGAGGCTTCAGCCGTCTCAGCATGCTTTGTCAACATGTGAGGAGAAGGAGAGCGGAAGCCGGCACCGGTAATCACGACGTCCAGAGCGGTGGTGTCATCAGCAACTCTGGTAGGACTCGGCAGCTTGGAAAGGTCCCTTTGTGGACTCTTTGGAATAATGTCATCAGCAGTCGGTTCCGCAGAAGTTGCTGGAGGGTCCACAGCCGGGATAGGCATGTCCGGCTTAGCAAGCTTCGGCTCTTGAGTAATAGGGCCAGGAGAGGGCCTGTTGGTTTTCCTTCGCTTGGCTTGAGCACTAGAAAGGCATGGAAGTTAGAATCCAAAGGATACAACCGCCAAAGAGCCGGACATAAAGCTGGAAAAACACGTACATCGGGAGGCGGTAGAGCAGTGGCGGTAGAGTCACTGGACGAAGGTGATCCCTGAGAGACGGTTCAGATAATATAAGGCAATGTTGAAATTACAAAAGGAAAGACTAGCAAAGTCAAACAGAGAAGAAATACATACCTCGGCGGGGCGCTTCTTCTGAGCCGGGGAGTTAGGTAACCCGGACATAAGATCAGTAGAGCCCGCGCTCTGGGTCTGACGTCGGTCAGCTTGATGTTGCTTTTTCAAAAGAAATTGGGGATCCAAATAAGCAAGAGGATGAGAAAGGGGAATTTTCCGAACAACCCGCCGTATCTTCTGGGGTACAAAACATTCTGAATCGGATGAAACATAAGTTACCTCAGGGGTGTTGGCGTGGCTCGTCTCTACTTTGTCCTGTGAATAAGTTGTTATCAATAAGGTAAATAGCGAGGTAACAAAAAATAGTCAAGCTGTACCTCAGAGCCGGATGATTCTGGTGGATCAAACCATTCCTCTTGAGGGGTGGTCTTCTTCGTCGTCTTCTTGGCTGGGGCCTTCTTCTTGCTTTTATTCATAGGAGGGATATACTTCTTCTACCAGAAGTCAGAGTCAGCCTGGAAAGGTAAGCCGGTTAATAATGATGAATTGACAAAGTCACAACTAACCAAAGAAAAGAGACGGTGAAGAGTCGCCTTACATTAGGGGCAGGATTAACGACACTGAAACGTGCCAGCCCAATAGCACTGCAAGCTCTTGACGTCTCATGAACAAGACTTCGGATGACAGTGGTAATATCGTATTTGGATAAAGTTGTCCGGCTGAAGCATCATACTTGCCAAGGTATTCGCACATGAGGCGGCTTCTCAGGCTCAAAGGCATAATTCTCCAGGAGATCCAGCAGCGGATCAAATCCAAACCCGCCAATCCATTGGCCATGAGGGCTCTAATCTTGGTGTGAGCCGGCTCGTGCCTTGCACGTTCAGAAGTTGAGAGCCGGCCAGGAAGCTCAGAAGTTGTCTTGAGCCGGGAGGGGCGATAACCCGGCAGCGGATGCTCACCCTCCAGAGAAGTATCCTTGCAGTAGAACCAAGTCTTATTCCAATCCTTCGGATGACTCGGCATTGGTACAGCCGGAAAGGTAATGTCCCGGCGCCTCTGTATAGAAATTCCACCAAGTTCTAGGCTCGGGCCGGCCTTTACTTCAGTTTGCCGGTTCGCATAAAAGAATTCTCGGAAGAGACCCACAGATGGCTGAGTCTGCAGATAGACCTCGCTGAGCACTTGGAAGTTGCAGATGTTTGAGACGGGGTTGGGGGCAAGGTCTTGAGGATGCAACTTATAGAAATGAAGGATGTCCTGGAGTTTTTTGATTCGGGGGGTACGAATCCACGTTCAATATGATCCGAAAAGACAACCACCTCGCCCTCTTAAGGAATGGGCTTCAGTTCATTACCCGGGACCCGCCAATGAATGACCTCTTTAGCCGAAAGGGTGCCCGCAAGTACAAAGTCTATCAGAAACTCTTCGGTAATGCAAGAACTGACCCAGTTGCAGGAGTTAGATGCGCGAGACATGGCAGCAGTTTTTAACTGTACAAAGTAACCATATACAGAGAGTCAAGAAAATGGCAAATAAATATGGGCGGCTTAAAAGCTTAAGACCGTAAGGATGAGACACTAAAATCCGGCTGATGAGAGCCGGAACAGCATGACGGGTCAAGATCACGAAAGGGCAGAGTGAAATTCGGCTAAGTACTGAAAACAGGTTTCACAAAGTATTGCTACGATTGCGGATCTACAAAAACAAAAGAAATGTCTCTATTTCCCGACCTAGCGATGAACTGGTGAAAATAGAGAATGTCTGAAAATGACGGGCGGAGCCGCAGTGAATCTAAATAGCACCAGTGTCGATCTCCTACCTAGCGGTGCCATGGGGACAGGATATGGTTGAGGACTCATGAACTAAACATGGCTGGCATTGATGGAACTCGAGTTTTTAAAAACTGTGGCGGCGGAGCTCCGTGAAAACCCTACTGGAATAGTCGCAGATCTAAGGGGAGAAGGATTCACCGGTGACGGCACGGTGAACTTGGAAGGCACTCTGGATCGCGTCAGGTTGATGCAGCGGCCCTGTCGATGGCGAGGAGGAAACGGCGCCGGAGCGGGAGGCACTGGAAATGAAAGTGTCGGAAGGAAGGAGAAGACGGAGTGAGTGGGAGAAGGAAAATACCGCCCCGGGCAGTCCTATTTAATAGGGAAAAAGCGGAACGAGCACGAAAATCCACGCATCGGAAGTCGTTTGACCGAGGCGGACGCCTCGATCTTCGGTCTATTCATTTAATAAGAAGATTTGTTGCGTGCGTCAGAGGATCTTTTTTGCAGATTTGACATGACGTCACGGCGGGTCATTTCCGGGCGACTTGCCGAGGAGTAAGAAGAAAGGCTGAAGTGAGCAAGCTCAAATCAACCTGGGGCCTAATGTTGGGGATATAACCCCACGGTGAGACCCGCCCTGAGAGCTCCGGGTCATACCTGGCGGCTCGTATACCATCCCAAGAGTGAGCCGTGGAGACTTAAGGCCCAAGACGCTTGGCGGCTCGACAGGATGGGCCGGCAGGTGGCCCAGACGGAGAAGACCCGGGTGTGTAAGCCGCCCGGGGACAACTTGGTCAGGAAAGGTGTAGCGACCCGACTCAAAACGAGTCAAGCCTCTGTGTTTTCTGTGCCATCCCTGGATCAGTATGCTGGCACACAAAGTACATCAATGTATATATCAAAGTGCAATCACATGTAATTAACGTAAAACTGATATATACCTTAAAATCTCAGCGGAAACAGTCAACGGGAGTGGAGTCCCAATAACACCAATGGCAGGTTGAGTGTAGACTGTAACCCTGAATCGTACTCTTACCCGTCGTAGAGCTTATCTGCAACATAAGACGTTGCAGCCGTGTAGGTCAGCATTTTGAATATGCCGGCAAGTCACAAAAGAGGGGGTGTAAAATAATCATCTATTCTACATGCATATATGGCAAGTGAGGTAGTGGGTTTTGCATAAAGCCAAATTTTTCCTACAACAAGAGAGGGAAAAAGCATAATTACTACAAATGTTGGTTGATTAAAGAGATGGTTCCACCAACCAATTCGCATACCCAAGTTGACATTAATACCCACATCAATGTAATTAATTGTGTTGAGAGTTCCAGATAGTTTCAGTTCCTTTGGCTCAAGTTGTCCATGACTGTGGACACGGCTAATCGATTAGGTTTGGGTACTCTGCAGAGTTTTGCACACGTTCCCCACAAGATTTGGTCGCCTCCGTTTGATTTCTCGCACTTCAGGGTGTTTGAGAAACGGATGACCAAAACATGGTCTTCTAAAGGGTTTCCCTCCGACTCTGTCGGTGCCCATCCTTTCCTACCATTCTTCTACATCTCGTAGCACCGCCTGTCCAGGGTCACCACGATATCCAACCAAGCCAGAGCCCATAATGACTTGTGGCTGTGCAGGTAAGCCTTGGGTCTTGAAGCATCCATCCATCTCTTTGTGCCTGGGTGGACCTTTCCGCGTGAATACTGGCACTTCCCCAGCAACACCTAGGCTAACCACTGGTTTCTCCAGGGTGCCGTTCAACCATCATCCACCCAGAGGTATGTTGAAAACTCGGAGTCTTGAAGTCTTGTTCATCTTGTAGGTCTTGAAATTATTAACTCACAACTCTCATGAATCACACAACCAACCCCGTCTACTAATAGCATAGCAAAATTAAAACAACGTTTCCCAGGGCCAATGTGTCAAAGGGTTGAGGGTGCCTACCACATGATACTACATCAAGTAACCAAGTTTCCAATTTACCTACTTTGCATGCAATTGGGGAGATGGTAGAACTAATGCAATAAAAACATAGGTATACGTGGTCAAAGTGACTTGCCTGTACTGTTGATGAAGAATAATATCGCTCTTAGAGATAACTGATAGACTATTCGTCACTCTCCGATGAAAATCTATATAATCAAACATTGCATACATATAAGCAATCATACTTGCAATCAAAACTAACACAAAACCAAAAGCAACAGGGTTGAGATGAAGGAACTACTTAAGACAAAACTCAAAATAACAAAACTACATCAACACAACTAAGGTGGTTTTCTCTACAAAAATCTTATTTTCAAAGGTAACCAAACAAAAACAAAGTAAAATATAACAAAAGAAGTTTAGTAAATATTTTACTTAGCAAAAAGAATTACTTTTGAAGAACAACTAATAATTTAGAAATAATACTCTAGCAACATAAGTTTTTAACTACTAGAACATATCAGCAAGAAAAACACTAATTTAATAATAGAAGAACAATTTTTTTAAAGCAAATAATGAACAGAAAGTATTTTCTCCTAAATCTTTATTTTGCAAAAAGAACTAATTGAAAAGCTTTTATAAAGGTTCTTATTTTGGTATAAAACAAGGTCATCCTTAGCTTAAACCACAAACAATCTCAACTATAATACAAATTGTTTCTGGTCTAAACTTAGATTAACAGAAAATCAAACTTATAAAACTATTTGTGGAAACTATTTTCAAATACAAGATCAACATAGAAATGAAAATCCAATTGCAAGTTATACTTGAACTAGAATTAAATTTTTATGCAATAATATAATAAAACATTATTTATTTTGAAGGGTTACTATTAACTAAAAGAAAACTTTATAAAATCTATCAACTAATATAAAATAAAATAATTAAAACACTTTTAAAACAAAAGAAATATAGATAAGCTTAACAAGAACTAAACAGAATCTGTTTTGGTTGAAAATACCATTTTAAAATATTCGAAAAATTTCCAAACTCTACCTACTGATAACTAAGGTCACTAGTGACAAGTAGCAAAAGGAATCAACTCAAAATATATTTTTAAACTCAAGATATTCAGAAAATAAGATTTGAATCAAATCTGTTTGAAATCAATTTTAAATTATTCAAATTTGGTCAAACTGGATATCTACAGAAACTACATAAAATTTGTGACACAATGCAAAAAGAATCAATCAAAAACTATAAATATTTTAAAAGATATAACAAAAATAAAATCAGAACCTATTCTGTTTTCTAAAACAAAAACAGAAAAAAGGAAAACTAAACTAACGGACAGGGGGGTGACGTGGCGCTGTGTGATTGGTCGGAAGGGTGTGCGTGCGGGTGTTTGCGGTCGGACGACCGAACATTAGAAGAAAATGTTTCGGCATTTTAATTGTTCTAATCTGGATCGTTAGATCCAGATCCAATGGTTAAGAGAGGGGGAGGGGAGCTCACAGGGGAGGTCGCCGGCGAGGGAGCTTCTCCGGCGAGGCCAAGGCATCGAGGTCGACGGGGAGGCGTCTTCGGTGGTCGGGGACGGCGTCGGAGGGGTCCAGTCGATGGCGATGGACCTCCGGCGTCCGTTGGTGGAGACGGCGGGGCGAGGGAGCGTCGGAGTTGAGCTCCACGAGCTAGGGATGGTGGTGGCCGAGGGGAACTCCGGTGAGGTAGTCAGGGAAGGTGCTCCAGGGACTTTTGGCAATGATGGAGGGGTCCAGGTGATCGCGGTGGCACTCCGGTGACGATGGGCTAGGTCAGGGGGGTCGGGGAGGAGGGTGGTGAGCAGCACGAGCTCTGGGAGATTCGGGTGGAACGGAGCTCCGGCGAGGGATTCCGGTGAGGGGAGGGGGTCAGACGAGGGGGAAATGGGGGAAACGAGAGGCGGGGTCATCAGGGCTTTTATAGGCTGCCTTGGGGCGGGGAATTGAAGGGGAGGAAAAATCCGGCGCGGATTCGTCGCCGGCGAGGTAAGGGGAGGAGCGATGGAGGGGACGACCGCGGAGATGACGCGGACGGTCGGTGGGACCGAGGCGTCAGTGAGAGAGAGAGGAGGGGCGCGGTCAGTGGTGGCCGATGCGGAGGAGTTTCGGGGGAGAGGTTAGAGGCGGTGGGCCGATGGGCTTTAACTCACTTAAATAGTTTCCTCTTATTAATTAGCAGAGTATTAAGAACAGTATTAAGGCATTCAAATCATGTCCAAAAATAAAGTTTAATATACCAAAATTATCAAGGAAATAAATTCCATTTAATGAACATTTTTCCTCTGTCAAAAAGAATACTTTAAAAAAATTATTTTCAGAAAATACCTAAATGACTTTATTTATTTTTGCAAATATTTTTCAAATAACCCGTTGGGTTTTTATGATTAAAAAAACTTCACAAAAAAAACCCTAGTTTGGAGTGTCATATTACTCCTCTCAAAACTTTGTCAAGGGGTTTGAATGCTTACAAATTCAAATAGGGAATTCAAATATGAAAATGAAACTCCATATGAGAATTTCTCAAATAGTTATCATATCCTTCTTTTAAACTTCCAACTCCTATTTCATATAATTTGAAGAAGTCCTTTTATCCTCTCTCATGAAAATCATTGAGTTACATAAAGTTTCTGAGTTTGAACTATTTTCAAATGAAATTCAAACCATTTTCAAATCCTTTTTCATTCCTTTAAATGGAAGAAGTCATATCATCTTCACTCTGGGATTTTGTGATGAAATGAATTTGAATTCCTGCAGAGTGAAAGTTTTGGGAAAGTCATTTTATTCCCTCTCATTCAAAAGTTTCAAATTTTCACTCAATTTCAATCACTCAAGCAACAAGCATTCATTCTAATATTAATTATAACATTCCAAAATTTGGGATGTTACAAAAGGCAAGAGAAGCTAGAGGTAGACTCGGACATGTAATGAGAGTCGGTTACAACTTGTATGACCCATGGTCTTGACCTCCTATATAAAGGCAAGACCCGGGGTGGCTTAGAGATCAAGTTATCATGAACTAGGGCAATCAATAGCTCCCTTGTAATCGATACATCAAGCAATACAAGCACAAGAAGGACGTAGGCTATTACCTCAACTTGAGGGGCCGAACCTGGGTAAACTCGTGCCCTTTGTCCCAACCAACCCCTTTGAGTCCATCACGTTAGCAATGGCCTCAAACCCAAGTCTGTTCACCCGGACATCTGCCGTGATAAAACCACGACACATCTAGCTACTGCCAACGAACCCATAGGTCTATGGTGGACTACTCACGCATCATCGAAGAGGCACCCATGAAGACGATGCACCCCTCCATGATGGTGTTAGATTGGATCTCATGGTTCTGGAACTTGAGGTGGTTGGAATTGTGTTTCGTCGACTCCCATAGGGTTTTCTGAATATTTAGGTATTTATAGAGCTGATAGTCGGTGTAGGGGTCCCCGAAGCGGCCACAACCCACCAGGGCGCACCTGGGGCCCCAAGCGCGCCCTGGTGGGTTGTAGGTGGCCTGGCTCCCTCCCGGTTACTTATTTGGTGCATAGGCTTTCTTATGGTCCAAAAAATTCTCCAAAATGTTTCACGGTGTTTGGGCTTCGCTTGGTACTAATTTTGTGCGAAGTAAAAGACAAGCAAAAAAACAGCAACTGGCACTTGGCACTATGTCAATAGGTTAGTCCGAAAAAATGATATAAAGTTGCTATAAAATGATTGTAAAACATCCAAGATTGATAATATAACAACATGGAACAATCTAAAATTATAGATACGTTGGAGACATATCAAGCACCGTCGCCACCCCCTGGTCAAATATTTCACCCATGAGGGATCGATAGAAGAGACGCCTAGAGGGGGTGAATAGACTACTTGCAAGAATTAAAACCTAACCTTTTTCCAAGTTAATTGGTTGACAGATTTTAGCAATTATAACAAGTCTAATGCACCCTACACATGCTAGTCAACAAGTATGGTAGCGGAAAGTAAGACAAGCTATGTAAGAGAGTAGAGATAGGAAATCAAACATAATTGTAGAACGAAGATTTTTTTCATGGTTCCTATAGGTGGCGCTATCATACATCCACGTTTATGGAGACTTCAACCCATAGAGGGTAACGGTCGTGAGAGTCCACGGAGGGGTCCACCCATGAAGGGTTTCACGAAGAATCAACCTTGTCTATAACATGATGGCCTACGTCCACGGGGGACTAGCCTAACTCAGGGTAGATCTTCAAGAAGTAGGCGATCTCCTTTCCCTTACAAACATCTTGGTTCAACTCCACAACATGAAGTAGGAGGCTCCCAAGCGACACCTAACCAATCTAGGAGGCACCACCCTCCAAATGGTAATAGATGTGGTAGTGATGATGAACTCCTTGCTCTTGTGCTTCAAGATGATAGACTCCTCAACACTCAATCACTCTCTCATAGATTTGGCTTGGTATGTGAGATTGATTGGGTGTAAAGTAACTTGGGGAGGCTAGAGATCAAGTTTCATATGGCAGGAATGGAATATCTTGATCTCAAGACATGAGTAGGTGGCTCTCTCTCAGAAAATCAATTGGAATAAGAGGGGATCTGTTATGAGTGCTTCTCTTGAAAGTGAGTAGTGGTGGAGGGGTATATATAGGCATCTCCAAAAATCCAACTGTTACACCATTATTGACCAACTCGGTGAAACCGATGTAAAACTCGATCGTACCGATTTGTTCAAAATCTGGCAACTTCAGGAATCTCATAGAGACCGATATATGATTCTCAGTAGTGCCAATATGAGTGGCCGAGGGCAGTTTCCAAACTCGGTAACACCGATTCATAAAACTCGGAAATTCTGATTTTATAATATGGGACACTAGAATGTTGGTAACCACAACTCGGTTGCACCGATATATATCTTGGTGGTACTGAGAAGCTAGGGTGTGGCTGGGTTCTGTCTAAAATGAAAATCGATTGGGCCAAATGCAAAAAGTTGGTGGCACCGATTTTTTGTGGTAGGGTTTAGACAGTGTATTTGTGGGAGAGCTTGTGGGTGTTTTTGGTGGCTAGCACTTTTGCATGTGGAGCATTTTGTTCACCATTATTACCTCACTCCATTTTGATAGTATTGGCTTTCCTATGGACTCAAAGTGATTTCTCACAAGGTAAAATGTAGAGTCTACATGCTTGTAGCTTGGACAATCCTATTCCTTCCTCTTATTCTTCTTCTTGGGTAATCTCCTCACACCCTTTTGCCAACAATCTGTGTGGATTAAACCTGAAATAAACTAGGTAGAAATATTAGTCCAAGAGACAATGTATGTTGTCAGGAATTATCAAAACCGCCAAGGGAGCATATGTGCTTTCAATCTCCCCCTTTTTGGTAATTGATGACAACATACAAAAAAGCTTCTAGTAAAGATATGCAAAGATATAATGAAGACTTTGAGAGACACATGACTAAAATATGCTCCCACTAAATGTGTGCAATACCTTTAGAGAATACTTGCTTTGGAATGCTTGGACACACATATAGTAGAAGGGATAAGATGAGTCATGTGTATCTTTGCTATATGCATCAAATATATGTGAATTAAATGTATTCTTGTTCAAGACTTTGCTCTTGCAACCAATATGTGCAAGAAGAAAGAGATCATCTTGATCAAAGATGTGATGCATATACTTACCTTGATTTCTTGAGCATCCTAATTGTAGAAACACACTTGAGAAAACAATGTTAGGAAACACAAGATTATTCTACAAACCAAAAATGCAATAGAACTCAACAGTACCAAGATGTGGAGAACATATAGAAGATAGTATTCCTTAAGAATGACATGTCTCCAAGACCATTTAGAACTTTCTCCCCTAAATATGAAATTGTAGGTCTTCCTCTCCCCTTGAATCTTAGCATGTAGATATTGGGAGTAGGTAGGGTGAGACAATTCTAACATGAGTAGTAAAATATAATAAAACATATTTTCTCTCTCCTTAAATGATAGAACCTTATTTGGTATACTCTTTCCCCCTCATATTTCCCCCTATGGATAGGCATAGATTTTGGTATTCTTCCTCTGTATATAAGCATAAGCTTTGATATTCTCCCCCTTAATTTTATATCTCCCCCTTTTGTGTATCTTCCCCTTTGGATTGAAGCTTTGGTATTTCTCCCACTTTGGCATTAATTCCCAAAAAGGTCCATACACATGGTCAGATAAAGGGATCATTGGAAGAGAAGGGATCCTAGAGAACAAGGGTCATAGAATGTAGGTATCATTGAAGGATAAGAATTATAGAAAGCATTTAATACTAAGGGATCATAGAGTATAATTTATCCCCCTTCACATATCTAAAAGCTTGTAAGATTTCTCCCCCTTTATCATAGGGATCCTTGAATAAAATTTCTCCCCTTTATCATAGGGATCCTTGAATAAATTTCTCCCCTTTTTTTATAACAGGATCCTCGAAGAAATGGAGAATTGCTAAGTCTAAAAAATAGTATAGAAGATAGAAAAATCGGTGGATCCGAGGCAAATAAGTCGATGGAAATGAATTGTGTGTGTGCAGCCTATGTGCATAATTTGTGGCACCGAGTTATTTGAATCGGAGGCTCCGAGGGCTAAACAGAAACTTGGCAACTTTTAGCAAGTCTCAAATGATTTGGGAAAACTAGCAATAAAATTACAAAAATATTTGCAAATGAAACTCAAAAGAATTTACAAAGAAATATCAACCAGATGAGGGTTGAGTGGTTGCCAAAAGACAATCAACTATAAAATGAACCAAACAAGATACTTCATCTAGATGATGGTCCGCAACTAGGTCACCTATATTAGAGTATATTGACTTAGGAGCCAAGTAAGAATACTTGATCATAGGCCATACTCATCATTAAGCTCAAAATGTGGTTACCATTTTTCATTTAAGCATTTTTATGTTTTCATACCACTTGAGTTGTTTTATCTCATTACTTGGACTAAAGCTTTTTCAAGTATATGAGCACATACCTTTGAGTGATGTTGATGGCGTAGCATGTAGGAGAACGTGTTGTGTATGCTCGATGTTGATGAAGATCATCTTGAGTTGGGAGCAATCCTTGTTCGTATTGGTTCTCTTTTCACCTACATGGGTTAGTCATGCAAGGAAGAACATGATATATCCAAATGACATGATACCAATTGTAAGTTAGCAATTGTGATCTCATCAAATATATGTCAAGGACATGGTTTGTGTTGTCTTCTTCCTTTCATCATCAAAGAAGGGTTGTGGATACTTTTCCATGACAAGATTGCTCGTGATATGTGTTGTTGGCAATCTTGTGGAGTGAAGTTCTTCCAAGTACCTACAAAAGGGTTAGTTGCAATACAAGGGAGCATATATTTCCAAGATATATAATAATATGTCAAAGGTATCAAGGAAGTATCATGTAAGCTCATGCCCTTGCATGCAACCGAGTGAGTAGCTGAAGTTTGAAGCATCAATGATGTTCAACTCACTCCTCAAGTGACAAAACACTTTTTCATCAAGTGGCTTAGTAAAGAAATCGACCAATTGTTTGTTAGTATGAACATGTTTGAGATTGATATCTTCTTTGGCAACATGATCACGAATGAAATGATGTCGAACTTGAATATGCTTAGTTCAAGAATGTTGCACGGGATTATGAGCAATTTTGATTGCACTCTCGTTGTCACATAACAATGGTACATGTTTCACATGTATGACATAATCCTTAAGAGTTTGAGTCATCCGTAGCAACTGAGCACAACATGATCCAGCGACAATGTATTATGCTTTGGCGATAGATAGAGATACCGAGTTTTGTTTCTTGGAGGACCAAGACACAAGAGATCTACGAAGAAATTGACATGTACCCGAGGTGGATTTTCTGTCAACCTTATGTCTGGCATAGTCCGAGTCGGAATAGCCAACAAGGTTAAAAGAAGAACCCTTGGGATACCAAATGCCAAAGTTTGGTGTATGTATCAAGTATCTCACAATTATTTTCACGGCCTTAAGATGACACTCTTTTAGAGCAGCTTGATATCTAGCACACATGCACACACTAAGAATGATATCGGGACGGGAGGCACATATGTATAGCAATGAACCAATCATTGATCGATAAACCTTTTGATCAACCAGTTTCTCCTCCTTGGTAAGATCAACATGTCCACTAGTAGTCATAGGAGTTTTCATACCTTTACACTCTTGAATGTTGAACTTCTTGATTAAGTCCCTGGTGTACTTGGTTTGAGAGATGAAAGTTCCTTCTCTCGTTTGCTTGATTTGCAAACCAAGTAAAAAATCAGCTCGCACATCATGGAAATATCATACTTCTCTGACATCAACCTTCCAAATTTCTCACTAAATTGTGGTTAGTAGATCCAAAGATAACATCATCCACATAAATTTGTCATACGAATAATTCACCATTAACTCTCTTCATGAATAAGGTTGCGTCAATTTTACCAATCTTAAAACCCTTTTCAAGTAGAAACTTTGTTAGACATTTATACCAAGCACAAGGGGATTTATTAAGTCCATAAAGAGCTTTACGAAGCTTGTAAACATGGTTGGGTTTCTTAGGATTCATAAAACCGAGGGGTTGCTTAACATAGACTTCTTCCTCAATCTCCCCATTTAGAAATGCACTTTTAATATCCATTTGGTAAAGTGTGATGTAATGATGATTCGCATAAGCAAGCAATATACGAATAGCTTCAAGTCTAGCAATGGGGGAATAGGTCTCACTGTAGTTCATACTTTCGACTTGCGCGTAGCCTTGAGCCACGAGACGTGCCTTGTTGCGAACGACTTGACCGTCTTCGTCTTGCTTGTTTCGAAACACCCATTCGGTTCTGATGATGTTTTGCTTGTCCTTGGGCTTCTCCACAAGTGTCCACACTTCATTCCTCACGAAGTTGTGAAACTCTTCATGCATAGAATTCACCCAATCCTAATATTTGAGCGCTTCTTCCACCTTCGTAGGCTCAATACTAGAGATGAATGAGTAGCGCTCACAAAAATTAGCTAAGTGGGTTTTAGAGCGAGTGATTCTCCCGGTTTCAATATCACCGAAGATTTGCTCTGAAGGATGATTCTTATTCACTCTTGCTTGAACTCAAGGTATCTTTTGCTTGTTGGATGGTGGAGCTTACTCATCATCATATTCTTCTTCATTGTTGTTGTTGAAGGTGTCATTGCCTTGAAGTGGTGGTGAAGGAGGTTGGGGTGGATCATCATGATGTACTTCTTCCTCCTCTTGATCTTGTCATGTACTGCTTGTGTATGCTTCCAAGTCGTGTTGAGGTTCGCCTTGACGCGAAGTAGGAGCTTCCACTTGGGTTGATGAGGTACTTTCCTTCACCTCCATGGGACGAATCTTACCTATTTACAAGTCTTGGATGGCTTACAAAGGTTCCTTGTCTCCTACATCATTTGGCAATTGTTTGACTTGTGAAACATTAGATTCATCACATCTATCGTCTCTTCAACTTTCTGAGTGAAGTAGTTGTAGACATGGTAAGTGTGCGAGTTTGATCCATAACCAAGTAGAAAACCTTCATGAGATTTAGGAGCAAGTTTAGAACGACAATGCTTATCGAGAATGTAACACTTGGAGCCAAATACTTGAAAGTATCCAACTTGGGGCTTGTTACCGGTGAGTAGCTCATATGCCATTTTACAAAGCAGCTTGTGAAGATAGAGTCGGTTCGTGGCAAGACAAGCTGTTTCCACGTCTTCCGCCCATAAGTGTCTTCGCGTCTTGTATTCGTCAAGCATCGTTCTTGCCATCTCAATAAGAGTTCAGTTCTTCCTCTCAACAACTCCATTTTGTTGAGGCGTGTACGTAGTCGAGAACTCATGTAGAATCCCTTCTTCGTCAAGAAAGGTGTCCACATTTGTATTCTTGAACTCCGATCCATTGTCGCTCCGAACTTTCTTGATCTTCACCTCAAACTGATTTTGAGCCTTATGAGCAAAGTTCTTGAAGATCTTTTGCACCTGTGACTTATCACCAAGAAAGAATCACTTAAATCTGGAAAAATCATCAACTATAACTAGACCAAAGGAATTTCCACCGAGGCTCATGTAAGCATTTGGACCAAAAAGATCCATATGAAGCAACTCGAGTGGTATCCTAGTAGTCATGAATTCTTTACAGGGTGATTTCCACCTACTTGCTTTCCGGCTTGACAAGCACTACAAAGTCTATCTTTGTCAAAGATAACATCTTTAACACCAAGTATATGATCACCTTTCATGAGCTTATCTAGATTACGCATACCAACATGTCCTAATCTTCTATGCCAAAGCCAAGCTTTAGAAGATTTTGCAATAAGGCAAGTGCGAGGTTTGGATCTCTTAGTGAAATCAACAATGTCTAGATCACCTCTACAAAAACCGGTAAAAACCATGCTATGATTATCTTGACGAAATACTTGGCAATCCACTTTGGTTAATAGCACATTGAAACCAAAGTCGGGAAGTCTAGATACGGAAAAATATTGTAGCCAAGGGATTCAACAAGCATGACATTTTGAATAGAGCTATCATGAGATATGGCCACCTTACCAAGACCAAGTACCTTACCCTTGGAGTTGTCTCCAAAAGTTACATACCTTCACGGTCCATGGTTTGGTGTGATTTCTTGAAACATGTCTCTATCTCCGGTCATATGTTCGGTGCAACCACTGTCGAGAATCCATCCCTTTCCTCCGGACATTAATCTTTGAAGTTTTCCATGAGATTTAGACTCTTCATAGTATTCTCACAATCGATGTCGAATAACTCATCTTTTTCATAGTAGTCATGTTCCACATCGTCATCATCAAGTGGGATATCCTCGTCATAAGAGACAAGATATTCGTTAGGATTGTGATAATGACAATGTTCAAGTATATGAATGTGAATGGATTCAAAGATGATGTTATTAATAGTAGTGACATCTCCTTCAGCATGCATGAGGTCATGAAGCTCAAATAAGCATTTATCAAAGATAGGATCACTAGGCTTCATCATATGAAAGGCAATAGCTTTATGAAGAATTTATCAAGGTTACTTAATGACTAACTTGGATATCGTTTCTCCAAATCATTCCACAAAGTATAAGCACATTCAAAATTCTTCATTTGATCAAACAAAAATCTAGTCAATCCTTTGATAATGAGATTAACAGTTCTAAGATTGTGAAGCATGTCAATTTCCTCTTCGTGTGTGGGATGCAAGGGATCAATGGGAGGTACATAGGGGTTCTTAAAATCCTTGCTCAAATGGAATTCATTGAATAGCTCAAGCATCTCATATTTCCATTGACTATAGTACTCCCCATCAAGAACGGGCACTCTACAACTAATACTCCCCAAACAAGACACATCCATCTTCCTCCACGGTGATGAAACCGAAGCTATGGAGACCAAAGCTCGGATACCAATTGAGGGATCAATAGAAGAGATGTCTAGAGGGGGTGAATAGACTACTTGCAAGACTTAAAACCTAACCTTTTCTCAAGTTAATTGGTTGGCAGATTTTAGCAATTATAACAAGTCTAATGCACCCTACACATGCTAGTCAACAAGTATGGCAGTGGAAAGTAAGACAAGCATATGTAAGAGAGTAGAGATAGGAAGATCAAGCGCAATTGTAGACACGAAGATTTTTTTCGTGGTTCCGATAGGTGGGGCTATTGTACATCCACGTTTATGGAAACTTCAACCCACGAAGGGTAACGGTTGCGAGAGTCCACGGAGGGCTCCACCCACGAAGGGATCCACGAAGAAGCAACCTTGTCTATACCATGATGGCCTACGTCCATGGAGGACTAGCCTAACTTGGGGTATATCTTCACGAAGAAGGGGATCTCCTTGGCCTTACAAACTTCTTGGTTCAACTCCACAACACGAAGTAGGAGGATCCCAAGAGACACCTAACCAATCTAGGAGGCACCACCCTCAGAAAGGAAATAGATGTGGTAGTGATGATGAACTATTGCTCTTGTGCTTCAAGATGATAGACTCCTCAACAGTCAATCACTCTCTCTCAGATTTGGCTTGGTAGAAGAGATTGACTAGGTGGAAAGAAATTTGGGGAGGCTAGAGATCAAGTTTCATATGGTAGGAATGGAATATCTTGATCTCAACACATGAGTAGGTGGCTCTCTCTCAGAAAATCAAGTGGAATAAGTGGGGATCTATTCTGAGTGCTTCTCTTGCGAGTGAGTGGTAGTGGAGGGGTATATATAGGCATCTCCAAAAATCCAAATGTTACACCATTATTGAACAACTCAGTGAAATCGAAGTAAAACTCGGTCGTACCGATTTGTTCAAAATGTGGCAACTTTAGGAATCTCGATGATACCGATATATGATTCTCCGTAGTACCGATATGAGTGGCCGAGGGCAGTTTCCAAACTCGGTAACACCGATTCATAAAACTCGTAAATTCTGATTTTATAAAATGGGACACCAGAATGTTGGTCTCCAAAACTCGGTTGCACCGATATAGATCTTGGTGGTACCGAGAAGCTAGGGTTTGGCTGGGTTCTGTCTTAAATGAAAATCGATTGGGCCAAATGGAAAAAGTTGGTGGCACCGATTTTGTGTGGTAGGGTTTAGATAGAGTATTTTTGAGAGAGCTTGTGGGTGTTTTTGGTGGCTAGTACTTGTGCACGTGGAGCATTTTGTTCACCATTATTACCTCACCCCCTTTTTGATAATATTGGCGTTCCTATGGACTCAAAGTGATTTCTCACAAAGTAAAATGTAGAGTCTTCATGCTTGTAGCTTGGCCAATCCTATTCCTTCATCTTCTTCTTCTTCTTGGGGAATCTCCTCACACCCTTTTGTCAACAATCTCTGTGGATTAAACCCGAAATAAACTAGGTAGAAATATTAGTCCAAGAGACAATGTATGTTGTCATGAGTTATCAAAACCACCAAGGGAGCATATCTGCTTTCAACCCCCGTGAAATCGGATCGTGAATCAGATGCACAAAGACACCATAAATCGTCTGAAGGAGGGATTCACAAGGACAAGAAGGCCATCTTCCTCACCGCGTGCACGGGGGCTCATCATCACCACCGTCATCATCACCATCACTATTGTCATCATCATCATCATCATCATCCATATCCTTATCATTGTAACATCAAGAACCCTATTTGATCATTTTGTATGTTCTATTATTCATTCATGTACTTCGTCACTTTGGTTATGATGTTTGTCTTCCTCATGTGTGAGTAGAACCCTAGTTCTCAAGGATATGGATGGACCTTGGTATGTGTAAGATCTCAAATGTTATTTTGGATATGAGATATCACTGTGGTTATGATGTTTGTCTTCTTTATGTGTGAGCAGAACCTTTTAGTTTTGGGGGATATGGACGAACCTTGGTATGTGTAGGATCTGGAACTTTTTCTGGATATGAGATTCCCTATTGAATGCTTAATTTAATAACTTCGTGTATGTTATGAAGGGGCCCCACTCAAATTTGTGCCTTATGGCCACGAAGTATATCACTGTCGTTGTAAAGGGCTAGGATGTGGAGGTAATTCGAGGTGACAGTAAAACCTCTTCCTCCTAACCTTTGCAATTGACCGGGAAATTACGGATAACCCTTAGAGAGGCCGCATCCATGGGGTAATCCTTAACTATTGAGTTGTAACCCTCTATGGGATACTATGATGGTGGAGTGTGTGGAGTGAAGTCTACTTCGAGTTGAACGTGTTCTGTACCCGGCTCCGCCCAGCAAATCATCAAGAGTGGCTCAAGTATCCATACCATAATATGCCTAAATATAGGTGCTTTAGAAACATACTGATACGTCTCCAACGTATCTATAATTTATGAAGTATTCATGCTGTTATTTTATCATTCTTGGATGTTTTACAATCATTTTATAGCAACTTTATATTATTTTTTGGGACAAACCTATTGACCCAGTGCCCAGTGCTAGTTGTTGTATTTTGCTTGTTTTTTACATCGTAGGAAATCAATATCAAATGGAGTCCAAACACCACGAAAGTTTTGGAGATTTTTTTGGACCAGAAGGAACCCAATGGGCCAGAGTTGCACCTGGGGGGTGCCTCGAGGGGGGCACAATCCACCTAGGCGGGGCCCTAGCGTGCCCTGGTGGGTTGTGCCCCCCTTGGTGGCCTCTTGCACCCCCTCTTTGCACTATAAATTCCCAAATATTCAGAAACCCTTCAGGATTAACCTAGATCAGAAGTTCCACCACCGCAAGGCTTTATAGCCACCGAAAACCAATCTAGACCCCGTTCCGGCACCCTGTCGGAGGGGGAATCATCTCCGGTGGCCATCTTCATCATCCCGACGGCCACCACGATGAGGAGGGAGTAGTCCACCCTCGGGGCTAAGGGTTTGTACCAGTAGCTATGTGTTTAATCTCTCTCTCATGACCTACATCATGGGATTTGTTAATATAGATGGATCATATGATGTTTCTCCCCTCTATACTCTTATTGTGGTGAATTGAATCTTTACCCTTTGAAGTTTTGTTATGTCGGATTGAATGTTCAGATTTGGGAACACATGATGTATGTCTTGCGGTATGGATACTTGAGGTGACATTGGGGTGTCTTATTAGTTCACTTGATATACGTTATGGCACTCAACTTGCGGATTCTCGCGGTGATATTGGGGTAATCTATGCATAGGGGTTGATGCACGTTTTTATTATCTTTTCTCCGATAGAAACTTTGGGGACCCCTTGTAGTTCTTCATGTGGATTGAGTATTATGAATATGAATTTGCTTTGGTGTTATTCTAGTACGAACTCTTGAGTAGATCGATCGGAAAGAATAGCTTGCGTTATTTTAGTACGAACTCTAGGATAGATTGAACGGAAAGAATAACTTTGAGGTGGTTTCGTACCCTACAAACAATTTCTATCTTTTGTTCTCCGCTAATAGGAACTCGGGAGTGATTCTTTATCTCACTTTGAGGGGTGGTCATATGATCCAACTATGTTAGCACTGTTGAGAAATTGCACTAGCGAAAGTAAGGACCCTAGGCCTCATTTTCAAGCATTGCAATACTGTTTTTGTGCTCGTTTACTATTTGCAACCTTGCTGTTTTTATTTATTCAGATTATAAAAATATATTTCTACCATCAATATTACACTTTTATCACCATCTCTTTGCCGAACTAGTGTACCTATACAATTTGCCATTGTATTGGGTGTGTTGGGGACACAAGATATTTCTTGTATTTGGTTGCAGGGTCGTTTGAGAGAGACCATCTTCATCCTACACCTCTCACGGATTGATAAACCTTAGGTCATCCACATGAGGCAAAATTGCTACTGTCCTACAAAACTCTATGCTTGGAGGCCCAACACGTGTCTACAAGAATAAAGTTGCGTAGTAGACATCACATACCAATAGGGATTTCAAACTCCCTGAGAATGCCTTACTCCTTTGTCTATCACCAGCCATTCAATAGTTTCTCACTGTTTACTTTTATGCTATTTATTTCCAGTTTTTCTACAACTCATTTAATATTTATTACTGCCCTCACTTTGCTTTTAGTCTACTGTCATTTGTAGGCACGAAAAATACATAATTCACTACAAGAGGCAAAAGTCTTATTCATGTGCTCCCTGTGAGATCGATACTCTTACTTCAAAAAGGCTACAACCAAGGTTGTCAGAATCACGATCCAAGTCTTAGAATCTTATGACCATACGATCCCAAACTAGCCCATCCGATTCTACGATTCTGCTCATGGAATCTAAATTTCTACAATCCTGGTATTTATGATCCTACGATTCACAATCCTACCAACAGAGCTCCTATTCGATTTAGAATCTTGATTCTAACAACTTTCGCTACGACATGCACTTTGTAGGCTATCAGCTGAGCAACATCACCAGAGCGTGACTCAATCATGCACCACATGACAACGACAACCATGGGCACACCCTTGCCGTTCGGGAACACACATACCTTCTCATCCTCCCTAAAGTGCTTGTGCATGCCCCTCATGCGGTTCACGAGCAATGACACGCTGGTGAACCGTGTGGCAATCTCGGAGACGATGGCGACCTTGGACGGGTCTGTGTCAGCCTAGTCGTCGACCATCGTCTCCCATCCATTGGTCTGCGCCATCGACTGCGATGATAGGCCGCGACGATTGGTTGGTTGGTTAGGGATTTGAGAGAGATATGAGGGTGACAGAGACGAGGAGGAAGGCAACGACATGAAGAGAGAAGAGAGAGAGGAGTGGTGAAGTGGAGGCGGCTATTTGACTACTCGGCACGTGTGACTGACATGTGGGCCCGAGACGACGATGCGTACACATGGTGCCAAGCTGGAGCATGGGTTGTTTTTCAAAAATGCGAGGGGGTTTCGACAATAACATTGCGCCACACGGCGTGACGAGAGCCACTGGCCTTCGAGGGGACCATATGTGTTATGTATTTCATGTATATACTATAACACTAATTTTCCTAGAATCGCAAAGCCCACCTTTAACAGAGGTCTCCAATTGACATTGCGACACCCATGATCTGGTCAACAATTTCTCAAAGCTCTCTCATTTAATTATTTTATTTATCTCTATAACACTATACTTCTTAGTTTTAAAGAGTTCACATTCAATTGAGGTCTCCAATACTCCAACTAAAATTGAGTCATTTGATTTTGACAGGGTTAACAATTTCTTAAAACTCACTCATTCAATTTTTTAGACAAATACACGATGCTTCCTAATGGGTTTGGTTTACGATTTTGACCGAACAAATAGTTTTTCGAATCAACAACAACCGAACTATAAAAACATATCAATCATGCCCATGCAACCATCGGCGTAGAAATTTTCCCACATATATAAGGTTGGTTACCATATAATATAGAATCACACCACGAAAGGCCCATCACATTACCGAATTATAAATAACAATAAAACACACTATGTCATCTCCCCCAGATATAAAACGGAATATTCTATTAGTTTCAAACTATAAAGGGTATTAGGTTTTGGAAAGTCAAATTCTTCAACTTTGACCAAGTTAAGAGCAAAAATATCAACATCCACAATATTAAGTAAAAAACAAAAATTCATTTAACGATGAATCTAATCACAATAATTTGATATTATGGATTTTGATATATTTATCTATAAATTTAATCAAATTTAAAAGATTTAACATTTTAGAAAAATAATACACATTATATTTTAAAACAGAGTGATTATGTTTTCCTTATCTAACAAAGCAACAAAGCGCGTCCCGTCCTTCTAGTAAAAGCATCTCCAACAGGCGCCCAAAAACTGCTCCGCGTGCTAAAATCCGTTTTTTGGACGTCAGACAGCTCCAACAGATGCTATAAAATAGTACACACGCAAAAAAAATTTGGGCACGCGCTAAGAAACACTATCGCACGTTGTAAATTTGCGGCGTCGGATCATGCGCGCTTCATAATTTGCACTGAGTTGTTTTTAAGCATGCGTTTTTGTATATTTAGAAAATCAATATTGGTTTCGGTGCGCTAAAAATACTATAGTGTCGCGTCAAAACTGTTTTAGCGCGAGGAAGTTTTGTGCGCTCGTTAAAGATACTTAGAGCATCTCCAACAAGCGTCTAAAAAGCCGTCCACGCTGTAAAACACACACATATAGCGTGCACACAAAAAACATAGCGCTCCAGCGACCGTGCTAAAACCGTGCACACAGTATAAGTCATTCCGCACGCAGAGCGAAACGGCATCGCGCGCCGTTTATTTCGTGTGTTCGCTACCGCACGCGAAACCACTCGAGCGCTCGTCCCTTCCTCCTCCTCCGCCGGCCGCGCATCTCTCGCGCCGCCCCGCGCCGTCGCTGGCGCAACCGCCTGATGGACGACCGCGATGACATCCCCCTCACCCCTCCTATGTCCGTGACTCCGTCATCGCTGGCAACGCCTTCGCCAACCCTAGCAGGTGGAGTTTTGGCTTCGCCTTCGCCCATGCTCCTTCAAGCACCGGACTCGCGCGCGGGCTCTTCATGGCGCCACGGACAACCTGGACGGGTGGCGTCGCGCCGACGCCCATCATGTGAAGCCACGTGACCCCCTCTCGAAGCTCTCAAATGCGGGGGCGGCAAAGGCGGGGATGGTGGCCAGGAAGAAGAAGAAGGCGACGGACGGCTCCTCTAGGCGGCCGAGGAAGAAGCTTGCAGGACGCGTGGCCGACGGGCGGGCGAGTGAAGCACCGTCGAGCTCGCTTGTTGCGCCGACGATCGATGCGCACAATGTGTTTGATGAAATGCCAACAAGGTTTGACTTCGTCAATTTTTTCCTTTGTTGTTTCTTCACATGAATGGATACATATGGATAGCTTATATATTTGGTTTGTTGTATATACTTTGTAGTTTCAATGATGAGACCTATATGTCAACTATAGGCGTTGGCTCCAACAATTCTCATTGGTCTCAAACCAATGAAGAATTTGAAGGAGACGAAGATGGTGAGGGTATCTTCGATGCACCGAAAGGAAGAGTGAGCAACTACACCACGTACGAAGACATATTGATATGCAATACATGGTTGCAAGTGTCTAGGGATGCCATCGTTGGAGGGAATCAAACTGGAGATGCCTATTGGATCTGGATGAAGGAGCACTTTGATTTACACAACAAGAGTGGAATGGAGCGCATGGCAAGATCTATTTTCTCTCGGTGGTCGACAATCAACAAAGATTGTCAAAGATGGGCGGCCGCACTTAAGGCGGTTGACACGCTAAACCCAAGTGGAACTAATGAAGATGATAGGGTAAGTGTCATTTCTTTCATGTTCATGTTTCTTTCATGTTCATCCTCTTTCTTCGGTGTTTCAAGTGCTAACTTGTTCTTCCATGTCCATGCTTTTTGTGTAGCTCACTATCGCACAAAAATTATTTCAAGAAGAGGAGAAGAAGAACAAGAAGGGGAAGTCCAAGAAAGGGACACCATTTACCTTGCCCCATTGCTATGAAGAGTTGAAGAATGATGAGAAATGGAAGCCACATGAAGGTGTTGATGAGGAGACCGACAAACGCAAGCGATCTATTGAATTGGATGATGATGAGGAGGAGGCATCAACCGATGATGACAAGAGAAGCCCCACACCAAACTCGGTTGCCTACTCGAAGCCAAGAAGACCAAATGGAGATAAAAAAGAAAGACAAGAGAAGAAGAAAAGAAACGGAGATGATGAATTAAAAAATGTCATGGAAGCTATTGTGAATGCAAGAAAGGAAGCGGACGAGGATAGGAAGATGGCAAGGAACCAAGATGCGGTGGCCGAGGAGAGGAGGTTGGCGGCCGAGGAGAGGAGGGTGGCGGCCGAGGAGAGGAAGGTGGCATTGAAGGAGAAGAAATTGGTCATGGAGGAGCGCACTAGATTGTTGGAATGGGAGAAGAACTTGTTCGTCATGGACACATCTACATTCGATGAGAAGCAAAAGGAGTACATCAATCTTGCCCGTGAAGAAGTCTTGGTCCAAAAAAGAGCCATGGCCATGGGAGGCATGGGAGGATTGGGAGCAACCATGGGAGGCATGGGAGCTCCCATGAGAGGAATGAGAGTCCCCATGAGAGGCATGAGAGCTACCATGGGAGGGATCGGTGGCATTGGAGCTATCATGGGAGGGATTGGTGGCATGGAAGCTACCATGTGAGGCATGAGTGACTTTGGAGCTACCATGGCCAGCATGGGAGGCATGGGTAGCTTCGGAGGAACCATGGGAAGCATGAGTTTTGCGTCACACATGGGAGCCATGGGAGCACCTCCGGGTGACATGGGTGGACGCATGGCTTCAGGTGTGTCTCACATACCTTCAAAATCTCCGGGAGACAAAGGACGAAGATGAGACTTCGGATGAGGAAGAAGAATCGAAGGAGGAGAACGACGAAGACGAGGATGCGGCATGATTGATCATGTGCCATTTGTTTGTGTGACTTTCCTATATGTTTAAACTTTGTTTGTGATCTTGAACTTGGTTGGATGATGAGATGATAGGATGATGTGCTTTTAAATTTTCTATGTTTTTGTGTGTTTCGTTTGTCCTTGAAATATAAAAAATTCATCAAATTGTCTTTGAAATATGCATATTTTGCAAACCCTGACTGCTCGCGTCCTGTAGTTTTACGCGTTCGCTGAAACGGGCGCATGCTAGCCAGCGCTCGGCCGCGCGCTAAAAATTACTTATCGCGCGTTGTAAATCTTTTTTCACGGCGAACGGAGGTTGGAGATGCTCTTAAAAAGTGTGTCTCGGGTCACGGTGTCAAACTGTTACACAGAGGACCAAATGCACAATTTTCTGGGCTTTCCCTACTTCCCTCCTACAGGCCAGTGAGCCAAATACACGTTATCTTCTCTTCTCGCCTCTGTTGTCCCTCCGTTACCGAAACCACTTCCCGCCATGCCGCCGCCGCCGCAGCGCCCAGTCCCCCCCCCCGCTGGTCGGGCCAACCTATTTTCCTGTCCTCCCCCTCCACTTCCTAACCGCCACAATCCCAAGAGCCGCGCCGTCCCTCTCCTTCCCCTCCCACCTGGCCGCCGGCACCCCGAGAACCATCACCAGCAACCTTTCCAAGAACAAGCAGCAACGCTGGCTCCAAGAACCACCCACGCTAACCCCGCCTTCCGCGCACCCCACCTACGTACCTCCTACCGGAAGCCCGTGCCCCCAGCCGCAGCCACAGGCAAGGGCGAGGCCCTCCTCACAACCGACCCCACAGACGCCGCCGCCGGGCGCTCTGTCGTTGTAGGCCCTTCCGGTGTCACCTTCCGTCTCCCCGGTGCTCCGTTCGACTTTCAGTTCAGCTACTCCGAGGCGCCCCGCGCCGCGCCGCTGGCCATCCGGGAACCCCCGTTCCTGCCCTTCGCTCCGCCGACCATGCCGCGGCCGTGGACGGGAAAGGCACCTCTTCTGACCAAGGAAGAGAAGGCCCGGCGAAGGGGCGTGCGACTGCACACGCCGCTTGGCCAGGAGCCGCCACAAACGGTGAGCCCGTACGGGGTCATGATGGAGGTGAGGGGGAGGAGGCAGCTGGACTTCGCCAGGGTGAGCCCCGGCGACGGAAGGAGCCGGGAGGAGGTCCTAGGGGAGCCGCTCACCTCAGCTGAGGCGCGTGAGCTCGTCAAGCCTCATATGTCACATAACCGGCAACTCAACATTGGTAAGTACCTACGTACTTATTATATTCTCAAGAACAACAAAACAAGAAGATATTTGCTGTTGCCATTTGTTCAGACTTCATGTTGAAGTGAGAGATGTGGTATCTAAAGGAGAAATATATGTGCATGCTAGGTTCTCATCTCATGCATTTATACTTGGCAATGCATGTTTTGATGTGTAACTATGAATCCAAGAAGTATAATATTGCTACCAGGTGTTAAATTGGTGAACTTAGCTCAATTTTAATAACATTAAAAAATAAGACAATAGTTTTTTTCGTAACAATACATCATTGGATTGAAGAAAATGACAGTACATCGTATTGAGTGGTAGGGTTAGCAATCATAGCGTAGGGTGTTAGAGTTGTGTCAAATATTATGTACAAAGGTAGGTTACAGTTGGACTTAGATTTGGACTGTGTGTAGACAGGATAGGAGTCGTGTTCTATTAGGACACCTATACCCCTAGGCCTCTTATATAATGAGAGGGTAGACACACGATGTAACCTATGTCAACATAATAGCACGGGTACGCGGGGGAGCCGACGGCTTGTGCCGGCTTCCGGGCGTCCGGGGTGTGGTATTGTGACGGTGTCGAGGGGAGGAGCGTCCGTAGTTAGGCCCTGGGGATGTAGTTATCAGGAAATATGCAACATAGTATTATCAGGAGGCAAAAGCCATCATATATACATGTACAACGAAGGCCAAAGGATAGAATGTAAAAGGCCAAAGGCCACCATAAATATAACTCTAACCCCCCCCCCCTCAAACTCATGGTGGATCCACAACACTGAGTTTGGAGAGGTAAAATCCATGTTGCGCTCTAGTCTGGGTTTTCGTGAAGAAGTCCGCCAGTTGTAACTCAGAAGACACATACTGAAGAGCAATAACATGGGCTTGCACACCAGCACGCACAAAGAAAGCATCAACACCAATATGCTTGGTAAGCTCATGCTTCACTGAGTTCCGTGCAATGCTGATAGCACCTGTATTGTCTGACAAGAGTGTAGTAGGTGTAGTAACAGTAACACCAAAATCCTCCCGTAACCAGCGTAACCAAGTCACCTCTGCCGTGAGAAGAGCCATAGCTCGCAACTCAGTCTCTGCACTCGAACGAGAAACTGCAATCTGTTTCTTCGTCTTCCAGGCAATGAGAGAACCACCAAGAAAGACACAATATGCAGAAAGTGAACGGCGATCCGAAGGATCACTAGCCCAGGTAGCATCCCAATAGGCCTGGAGCTGTAACGAGCTGGAACGAGGAAAGAAGAGACGGCGAGAGATCGTGCCACGAAGATACCGTAGAACACGAAGAAGGTGATTATAGTGAACCGAAGTGGGAGAAGAAACAAACTGACTCAGGATATGGACAGGATAGGAGATATCCGGACGAGTAACAACGAGATAGACAAGACTCCCAACAAGATGACGATAGCGAGTCGGATCAGACAAGAGCTCACCATCAGAAGCACGAAGGTGAACATTAAGCTCCATAGGAGTCTCAGCAGTGCGCTCATCACTAAGAGCCGCACGAGCCAAAAGATCCTGGATATACTTTTCTTGGGAAATAAAAAAGCCATCAGAGTTGGAGGAAATCTCAATCCCAAGAAAGTAACGGAGAGGACCAAGATCAGACATAGAAAACTGCTCATTGAGACGGGCCTTGACAAAGGCAATGTACTCGAGATCATCGCCGGTGATGATCATGTCATCAACATATAGAAGAAGAGTGCGACCACAAGCAGAAAGGTGGACAAACAACGCTGGATCATGAGCACTGGGCGAAAAACCAGCTGCAGTAACCACCGAGGCAAAACACTCAAACCAAGCACGGGAGGCTTGCTTAAGGCCATAGAGAGAGCGACGAAGACGGCAAACCATGCCATCAGGAACTGAATACCCAGGTGGTGGCTGCATATAAACTTCCTCACGCAACTCACCATTAAGAAAGGCATTCTTAACATCAAGCTGAGACACAGACCAGTGGCGAATAGAAGCCACGGTGAGAAGTGTGTGAACAGTGGTCACATGGGCCACAGGAGCGAAAGTCTCATCGTAATCACGGCCATACTCCTGCTGAAAGCCACGAGCCACAAGACGAGCTTTATAACGCTCAAGAGAACCATCAGAGCGAGTCTTAATCTTATAAACCCACTTACAAGTGATGGGACGAACACGGGGAGGAAGAGAAACCAGATCCCACGTGTCGGTGTGCTCAAGAGCAGCAATCTCCTCTGCCATGGCAAACTGCCATTCAGGATGAACAGCTCGATAAGAAGTCGGACAAGGCCGAATATCGATCAGGAGGCGGACAAGGCCGAGAACGAAGGCCATAAGTCGTCTAAGAGGAGGAAGATGGCACATCAGAAGTAGAGGGCACATCAGTAGACTCATTCACAACGCGTCGACGGCGAGTATGAAGGAAAGGAAAGGAAGGGAGAGGTGGAGTCAATAGAGGTGGAGACGGGGAATGTATCGGTGATGAAGGTGGAGAAGAGGAAGGTACCGGCGATGAATGTGTAGAGTCATGCGATGAGAGAGGAGAAGAAACCATAGGAGAGGACGGCGTTGGATTTGCAACAGCGGGACAAGGAGTAGGAATACTAGGCATAGAGGGAGGTGTATCCGGAAACGTAAGAAAAGAGATATCCTCCTTGGAAAAGGCATGGGTGGATGCTCTCATTTAACATCTCTTTTTTCAAATCTCTTTTTGTACAATTAGTGGGATGCCTTGTATTAGCCGGCAGGGGGCCCTTTTTTAAGCTCTTTTCCTGGTTTTCCTTCTTTTTTCTCCCTTTTGTACAGCATTAGAACAGAACATTATAAATGTACACAGTAGGAAGGCCTACTGTTTGCCCACAAAACTCTGAAAATTGGCAATTAAGGAATTGCCTCTCATTTCATTGACATTTGGGTCCTTGGACGCACATGAAATAACATTTTCTAATATGCCACTCTTTGTAGTGGTATATATATAAGAATCCTTTATGTTTGTCTTGTTATTGTTGCTTGCACTTTTTTGAGCTAAAGTTTGTGTCTTGATGCAATGGTAGAAAAGAAGGTTTAGTACAAGCCCAAGAAGGGCAACACCGGAGAATACAATGCCAAACCCCTAAGGTCTAGGATCGAGAGGCAGCAGATCCGAAGAATCATGATGTTACTCAGATTAGAATTTTGGCAACAAATTGGATAAGATGCCTAAGAATACTTCACATGGAAGGCAAACCTTGAGATGGGAAATTTGCTTTCAAAAGTATTTGATAAGTTCCATTTCAATTAAGGTAGGGACAACATTAGGACATTTGGATCATAACTCAACTTAAATTTTTTCTTGATAAGCTTGTGCAGATTTAAGCTTCTTATTGGAGTCTGGAGCTAATAATGCATTTTCTGATTAATTGGCTGTAGGAAGGGATGGGTTGACCCACAACATGTTGGAGATGATACATTGCCATTGGAGGCGCCAGGAGGTCTGCAAAGTGAGATGTCGAGGCGTACCGACTGTTGATATGAACAACCTTTGTTATCACCTTGAGGTATACTCTTCGCACAATTTTCCCATTCAGTTGTGATCATGTGCTTGTGTTTTTTCGAAACGGAGGCATAAGATTTGTCTCATCTATTAAATAAGGAGAAGTTAGAGTTTTACAGCTGACCAAAAATCACGGCCTGGCAATTACTCCGTGGATACAATATGCCCTAGGTGTTTTGCACCCGCGGTAACCCAAAGCCTAGCCTCATCTACAATTAAGCGCAATAAAATGGGAGGTGGCACACTCTTTTGCCGGACTACCCTTGCATTTCTCTCATTCCAGATGGTCCATGAGACGAGCATAGTGAGGGACGTCCTCGCACGGCGATTTGCAGATGTAACGTCTGTCCTCCTGTCCCACCAAGTCATAACGGAATCCTCGGTGTGCCAAGTTGACGTGTCATCATGTGGGAGCCCCAGTTTCTCAAGAACCAAATGCCAAAGTCGAAGGGAGAAGCGACATTTGTAGAATAGATGTGGCCCAGTTTCCTGCTCTCTCTTGCAAAGTTGGCAAAGGCCACAATTTGCCCATCCCCTTTTCTCCAAGCGATCTGCCGTCCAAATTCGATCTTGGACCGCTAGCCAAGAAAAGAACATCATGTGCTTGTGTTAATGTCACTCTGAGGATCTATATAATTGAACTATAATTTGTTGTGACATCTAAGAGAATCCGAATGGCATTAGATGAACCTAGTTCAGTTCAGGATTATCCAGAGTTAGTTCAGTCCAGGAGTATCCAGAGTGAGTAGGAGTCCTAGTAGAAGTTAGAGTCTAAAGTTGGTTGTGTTCCAAGTCAGGTTGGGATAGCTCTGTAAAGTAATAGTCCCAGCTGTACTGTTTGTTAAAACTAGGTTTTGGGAAACTGCTCGACACCCAATAGGGTGTGGCTATCTCATATATAAATAGGGGTACACAATGTGTACAAATACATGAGTACAGGAAATACACAGAAGCTACGTATATACATTATCTAACACCCTCCCTCAATCTTAACCGTGACCTCAAGTACAGAGTAAGTTAAGATTGCGCCTACATCCTTCAAACTGAGGTTGTGGAAGAGGCTTCGTGAAGATGTCAGCAAGTTGATCTTTGGAGGAGATGAACTTGATATGAAGAAGCTTCTGTGCAATACGTTCCCTCACAAAGTGATAGTCAACTTTGATGTCCTTGGTGCGAGCATGAAAAACTGGATTAGAAGAAAGATATGTGGCACCAATATTATCACACCAAAGAACCGGCGGCTGCTCTTGAGTGACTCCCAACTCTCTCAAAAGAGACTGTACCCAAATGAGCTCAGCGGTGGCATTGGCAACTGCCTTGTACTCTGCTTCAGTGCTGCCCCGAGAAACTGTGGCCTGCTTGCGCGCACTCCAGGCGATGAAGTTGTGGCCAAAGAAGACAGCATAGCCCCCCGTTGATCGCCGGTCATCCAGGCTCCCAGCTCAATCCGCATCAAAGAACGCCGAGAGCAGTCGAGGAGGTAGACCGAAGATGCAAGCCATAGGAGACAGTATGAGAGATGTAACGCATTATACGCTTCATAGCTGACCAGTATGAAGTCCGAGGAGCATGGAGATACTGGCACACACGGTTCACCGCAAAAGAGATATCCGGCTGCGTGATCGTCAAGTACTGCAAGCCACCAACCACACTGCGGTACTCTGTAGCATCATCCAAAGGAAGCAAGGCACCATTCAAAGCCGACAATCTATCTGTCATCGACATGGGGGTGGTAGTATGCTTGCATTGCAGCATACCAGCATGGCGAAGCAAGTCCAAAGAATACCGATGCTGGGTGAGAGTCAGGCCAGCAGGAGACCGTGTAACCTCCAGACCAAGGAGTAATGGAGGGCACCCAGATCCTTGACAGCAAAATGACCACCCAAAGCAAACAACAGCCGATCAGCAACAACCTCCGAGGAGCTGATAAGAATGATGTCATCAACATAAACCAGTAGATACATAGTCACATCAGGATGATGAAACAGGAACAGAGACGTGTCAGTAACGGACGGAGCAAATCCAAGACGTCGAAGAACTGAGCCAAGTCTGGCATGCCATGCATGGGGAGCCTGCTTGAGTCCATAAAGCGCCTTAACAAGACAACACAAATGATGTGGACAAGCAGGTTCAACAAAACCTGGAGGTTGCCGCATGTACACCTCTTTCTCCAAGACCCCATGAAGAAAAGCATTCTGAACATCAAGCTGACGAAGAGACCACCCTTTGGTGACAGCGAAGGACAAAAGCAAACGAATGGTGGTAGGTTTGACAACCGGACCGAGGGTATCCTCGTAATCAAGACCATACCGTTGTTTGAAGCCTTTGGCCACCAATCGTGGCTTGTATCGCTCAATAGACCCATCAACATGTTTCTTTACTTTGAACACCCACTTGGAGTCAATGATGTTGACACCAGACATAGGAGGAACCAAGCGCCAAGTATCGTTCTTCAGAAGCGCCTGAAACTCCTGCTCCATGGCAGTGCGCCAATGAGGAACCCGAAGAGCTGCCTGAAAATGTCGAGGCTCAACAGTGGGGTCAACATCTGTTTGTGCCACACATGCCGCAATCCACGCAACTGTGCCGTCAGTGCGCTCCTTTGGCCGAACAATACCACTCTGATTGCGCGTACGAGGACGCAAAGGAGCAGCCAGCGGCGAAGGTGGCGACGGTGACGGAGTCGGTGAAGCTGGCGGTGGTGAAGCAGATGGCTCCCCAGATGTAGGAGACCGGTCCGGCGAGACAGCCGCAGACGTCGGTGCAGCCGGCACGGGCGTAGCCCCCGTGATAGGGGCTGGCTCTGCCAGCGCGGGCGAGGCCAACATAGATGGGCCTGGCTCAGTCGGCGCGGGCAAGGCCAACACAGGCGAGGCTGGCTCAGCCGGTGCGGGTGGTGCAGCCAGCACGGGCGGTGCAGCCAGCCTAGTCGGCAAGACCGAGGCGGCGCGCGCAACCGCAGACGGCTGCTCATCCGGAAGCTCGAGACGTGCTCCTCGTCCAGTACCTGCACCATGGTTAGGTAACAACAGGGGGTATATGCAGCATCAACAAATTGATCAGGCACAGGTAAAATAGATTTCCCGGGTGCAAAGGGAGTGGTGGAAGTGGCTGGAGGTGCGAAAAAGGGAAAGACATTCTCATCAAACACCATGTCACGAGAGATGTAGACGCGGTTAGAGGGAGCATGAAGACACTTGTACCCATTTATGAAGAGAACTATAACCAAGAAAAACGCACTGCTTAGATCGAAACTCCAATTCAGACCAATCCATGCCTATCGAACAGCAGCAAGGTACTTCCTGGAATGCTAGAGTTTGCACGGTCCGCCGATTGACAACCTCAGAGATGGCAGAAAGAAGGGAAAAAAGATTCTGTTTCAGTTGAGGTGAAAAATTCTCGAGAGGCCATTGTTACCAACACCTATTTGCCTTGAAGTAATTGATGGTGGTAACGAGGAAGATCCGCCATGAACTACGGCTCGAGGATGAGCTGTAACTGCAAGGGGGGAGTAATGCTGTGGCATCTAAGGCAATCCAGCTAGCATTAGATGAACTTAGTTCAATACAGGAGTATCCAGAGTTGGTTCAGTCCAGGAGTATCCGGAGTCGGTAGGCGTCCTAGTAGAAGTAAGAGTAGTATGCAGTCATGCAGAGTTAGTTCAGTCCAGGAGTATGCAGAGAAGTCGAGTAGTGGGTAGGAATCCTGGTAGAAGCTAACAGTCTAAAGTCGGCTGTGTTTAAATCAGTTTGGGATAGCTTTGTAAAAGAACAGGTTTGTAATAGTTCCCAGCTGTACTGTTCAGTGAAATAAACAAGGATGTACCCCCTTGTAAGCAAGGCAAGCAATGAAATATATTGTTCCTACCTATGCTTCTGTTCTACCCCTGTAATTCTCCAATCTTTCCTCATTACCCTTCTCCTGTACCACGACCCCTATACAGCAAGTACTCTCGCGCACAGCTAGTATCCCACCAAGTAACCTCCGTAGCCAACGTCGGCTACAATAAATTTAGAGTAAAATGCATCACATGTCCTAAAACTATGGGAGGTGTGTCGGTTTAGTCCTATAACTTTGAAACTACAGTTTTTGGTCCTAAAACTACCGGAGGTGAGTCAGTTTAGTCCTATTACTTTGAAACTGCTGTTTTGGGTCCTAAAACTATTAGAGGTGTGTCAGTTTAGTCCTATAACTTCAAAAGTGCAGTTTTGTGTCCCAAAACTATGTATGTTTGTTCATCTCAGGTCCTAAGCTTCCATGATCAGCATCCATGGTGCTTTTTTTTCAAATAAGCCCTTATATGTGTTTATTTCCTCAAAAATGGTTCATAAGCTTCCATGTGACAATGCGTGCTGCAATCTGCAGGCCCACCATCTGCGTGGCTATGAGCTGCAGGGCAGCCTCACTGAAAGGTTTGGCGCGGCCGCCTGGGAGACCGCCAGTCAGCATGGAGGACGACATCACTCTCCTCGGTGCGGCCGCTGGGGAGATCCCGAGCCAATCTGGATGGAGGACGCCATCCCACTCACCCTCTCTCACCCTCTCCCTCCCTGTCCCTCTCCCTCCTTCCCTCTCCCTCGTTCCCTCTCTCTCTCTCATGATACCGTCGTTGCCCCGACACCCTTGCCGTAGAGCTGGTCGTGCAGGTTTGTTTTTTGGGCACGAGCATGACCACATGTGGGGAATTGTCCTTGCTGCCGGACGATACGGAGGAGTGCGCGGAAACCACGAAGCCAGGTCAGTGAGAGTGACGCAGCCCCAACAGAAGCCACAGGTGGGTAGCAATTGGACATTGTGCGACATGTCATTCTGCTACTGTTGGGTGAGGCTGAGATGACCGGTCTACCCTCCTCACTGGAGCACAAGCCATTATGCCACTGATGGCCTCTGTACTCTCACCTCTGAACATTCTGTGCGTGGGAGAAGACAAGGACGTGAGAATGAGGCGACACAACACTCTAGGGGTTTTCTTGCATATTTACCTTTCATAAGTTAACCTGATGGGTCTACTGGGTCAACGTGGCAACAATCCAAGCATCTCCAAGTGACATGTCGGCGGTTCGATGCTGGCCATGCAAGCTTAGGACCTAAGATGAACAAACTTACATAGTTTTGGAACCCAAAACTGCAGTTTCAAAGTTATAGGACTAAACTTACACACCTCCAATAGTTTTAGGACCCAAAACTGCGGTTTTGAAGTTATATGACTAAACTGACACACCTCCAATAGTTTTAGGACCCAAAACTGCAGTTTCAAAGTTATAGGACTAAAGTGACACACCTCCAATAGTTTAAGGACTTATGATGCATTTTACTCATAAATTTATTCTGCACACAAGTTACAAGGGCAGGGTTGGCGCAGTGGTAGTCTCTCTTCACTTGTGGCCTGGAGGTCCTGTGTTTGAACCAGCCTCTTCGTAGAATTATTATGCAAGGGTAAGGCTGTCTAGAAATTCTCTTCCCTAGACCCCACCTTGTATGGGAGCTTTCAACACTGGGTACGCCCTTTGTTACGAGTTCGTGCCTCAAGGTCCAGGGAACTTGTTTACTTGTTTGGTTTTAGACATTCGTGTTTCTTAGCAGCTAGTGGAGTGAATAAGAGCTCAATTGTCATATATGCATTTTGCACATTTTTCTAACACAAACATCTTAACTTATGATGCTGCTCTCTCAGACAGGATAACTATATAATATCTGTACTTCCAGGAAAAATCAGGTGGAAAGGTCATTAAACGAGTAGGTGGAGTTGTTTTCTTGTACCGTGGACGAAATTACAACCCACGCACCCGTCCTCGTTATCCATTAATGCTTTGGAAGCCAGCCACTCCTGTTTATCCAAAACTCATCCAGCAAGCTCCTGAAGGACTTACAGTGGGAGAAGCTGCTGAAATGAGAAGGAGAGGACAGATTCTACTGCCAATTTTAAAGTTAGGTATGATTTGTTGTGTTGGGTTGAAGATTTAAATTTTACACTATCGTTCAGGGTTTCTTCGACAGTTGAACCTGGCTGGTTGTGAAACCAACCAAAACCTGCCAGCTCTGCTTTAGTTTGCTCTTCTTTCTTCTGTGTTTTCAACTTTACATGTTTCCAGCTCTTCAAATAGTGCAAAATATGGATCAGTCCGGTCATACACAGAAAGGGTTACATGACTGGTACTGGGTGTCAGTTTACTGCTGGAACCACCATTTAATACATTACTTTTTAAATTCAACTAAATCCCATTGGCCAGGGCTAATTGTTAAGGGACTTCTGTCAGCCCATGATTCTGCCAGCCAATTTTAGATAGGCCTCTTGCGGAAGTGTTATTGGCCTTCTAGATTTAAAAGAAGAAAACCATCCTCCCTCCCCGATCGAGTTCCTTAGCAAAGTGGCAATCAAAGCGTTGCAACGTGCCATTTCTGAAAAATCGACTTCTGGGAATGTTAAAGCTGCTCTTCTCGGCGAAGAGAATACAAAGTATGCCCACCTTGTTGTAGATGCAACTTGTCTCTATTGCATAGCCCAAGTGATATCTATCTATCTATCTATCTATCTATCTATCTATCTATATCTATATATATCTATATATATCTATATCTATATATATCTATATCTATATCTATATCTATATATATATATAGGACGCCTGTTTGGGACACCTAGGTGTCTAGGCACCTTGCCTAGAAACCGTTGGATGGCAATGAGATGTGTGCACGTGTAATTAGTATTAGCACTAATGGATAAATATGATAGCTTTTTATTAGTAAACAATTATTGGTAGTTATTGCTTGATAGAGAAAATCAGTAATTAATGGCTGGTCCAAGGTTAAATGTCATGCATGTCTCATGGTATGGGCACTTTTTGGCATATGGTAGAAGTAGTATATTTTTTGATACGTCTTGGTTAGCCCTTCTCTCTTTCTACGTGATCTTCATTATTTTTCATAGACTACCTAATACCTTGAATAAATCATTACGTATACACATACATAACCCAAAATATCTTAGGTTTGTTTACGTACTCGAAATATATTGGGTGTATATTAGATATTCGTATTAGATACCTCATTTACCTGGGTATATACGTAGCCATACTTTATTTTATGTACATACGTGGACTTGGTATATACACTATTTCCAAGCTTTTTTCACATAGCCAGGTATATAAGTGAACATAAACATGGGGTATATTTCCACTTGAGGTATATTATTGTACGTACAATATTTCCTATATTTTTCCACATAAGCGGGTATATGCGTTGACCAAGTACGTACAATATTTTCCTACCCTTTTTCACATGGACGGGTATATACGTCGACCGAGTATGTAAAGTATTTTTCTACAATTTTCACATAGCCGGGTATATACGTCGACACGGTATTTACAAAATTTTCCACCGCAGAAGTATAGCTTGAATTTTTTAAATTAAATTTCTGTTAGAGGATGTTAGAACATGGTGTCGTGTGGGTATATATGTTCACGATAATAAAGAAATAAATATTTCCCTAATTTTGGACGTGCATGAACTACATGACTCCTAGAGGGAAATAGTCGTATGGATACTCTAGTATATGACAAAGTAATAAAATCATATTTTCTAGTAAGTCATATATATCTTCATCTTTTTACGAACGCGGTCTTTTTTTGTCTGGTTATGTAGAGTACTGGGTATTCTCATGTTTTACGTATCCTAAAATATAAGATACCCAAAAAGCAAGTGAGTACATAGCTTTAAATTTGTTGTAGGTGGATAAGCTACTTGTAGGTACATATTAATAAATCTCGCATATACCCGAGGATATATTAGCTACTAAAAATTCATATACTCGCAATTGTTTTTGACGCATCTGCATACTCGTGATATTTTTTGGGTACATGTGTCAATAATTTAGAGTACACACACAATTTAGGTATATACATACTAGATTTACGTACATACTCATAATATTTTCATGGTATCTACATACGCATGAAATTTTTGAGTATATTCATTACGTCTTCTTAGTAGGCATTTGAGATACCCGAGGTATATCCACAATTTTTATTTGGTATAAGACCTTGTGTATGTTTATATTCTTAGTACATATAATACCACGAGTATATGTATATTTTCCATTAAATATAATACTTATGCTATGTGCATATTTTCATTAGATATAATAGTCCGCGTATGTGTATATTTCCATTAGGTATAATACATTAGCATAATATTTGGAATGTAACTATTGCTAGGAAATCAACATAATATTGTCTTTTGGAAAGCAGTCATTGACAATTAAGGATAGTAGTGCATGCAAATGAAAAATGGAAAGCTACTATTTCCTTTATTGCATGTCATGCACTAATAAAAATAGCTTACCATAATTGGCCTAGGTGCCTAGGCACCTAGGTGCCCCAGACAATTTACCTATATATATATATATACACGTTGACTGGGTATGTACAATATTTTCGTACCGTTTTTCACATGGACGAGTATACAAGTCGACTGGGTATGTAATCGGGTATATACGTACACCATACGTCATGTTGTGTGTATATGATACCTAAGAATGTAATAGCGAAAATACAATATTACTACAACAAGTTTAAAAGGACAAGTTAATGTATCGGAGACGTGTTACACCTTATGGTTGACTAGTAGTAGAGTGCGTATATGAAAGAGAAATTATAGGAATTCATTAATAGGGAGGAAACAACATGCAATTATCTTTTGGAAAGCAATCTGTTAGTGGTATGCACAACATGCATTAGCAGGTCTAGCTTATACTAACGGGTTAGAGGAAGCTAGGTGCCCAGGCACCTAGGTGCCCTACATAATATATATATATATATATATATATATATATATACACATACATATATATATTACACATGACTTGGGGCTCAAGGAAGGAAACATAGTCTAATAAGCATTGTTTTTAAGGCGGTAAAGCAAGGCAAGGCGCGGGGGGCGCCTCACTGCCTAAGCGCTAAGGCATAAGGCAAGGCGACGCCTTAGAGAGTTTTAAGTAGAATGTAGAGGAAAGAAGGGAAAATAGGCAGTAGCTTCAGGAGAGGTGCTGGTTGCTTGTTGTTGCTGTCCTGGAGAGGAGGGAAGAAGCTACAGGAGAGTAGGGGGAGGAGGAACTGCAGGAGAGGAGTGGGAGGAGGAATTGCAGGAGAGGAGGGGGAGAAGCTGCTGGAGAGGAGGGGGAGAAGCTCAGGTCCAGCCGCCAGAGGTGGGGTTGGGGGGAAACTGAAACTGGATAGAGCTCTCTCTCCCTGCTAGTAACTGTTGGCGCCCAAACTCTGTTTCCCGCCCTTTTCTTCCTTCCTAGAGCTTTGTTTCCCGCCAAAACTCCCAGCCCTATCTAAGGCGTCCTTAGTTAACTAAGGCGGCCGAAGCGACGCCTTAGGGACGCCTTAGGCATGCATGTAAGGCAGGGCCGACGCCTTACGACCTGGGGGCGCCCTGACGCCTAAGCGACGTCTTAGGGACACCTTAAAAACAATGCTAATAAGGACTCTTAGAAACGCTAATACTCCTTAACACCCCCCTCTCAAATGCAAAGCGTATGCAATAGCAATGCATTTGAAAAAGTGTAACCTAAAAAAATGATTATCTAGAATCCGCGTCTTGAGAGTGTCATCATAGCATGAAGAGTCTTCAAAACTGTCGTCCCAATGGGAACCAGGGTACCACGACCCGATTGCCGCTGGCCTTGAGGATGGCACTTGGGCGCCAACAGTGGATGACGTCTCGTTGTCAGGATAAGGACGATGAGGTGTGACCAAGCCCAGTTTCCATTCTGGTGATAAGGGAGCAACGGTGTCTGCCTCCCCCAAAGCAGGTCCCAAAGCGTTTCCCCTTTGATGCAAGGAGATCAGGGCGGATCGGCGCGCCAGGACGGAGGTCATCGCCGAGCCGACCAACACGTCAGGATGACTACTTTATCAGGCGGAGACCGCTTTAGTCAGGATAGGCATGGGCGCCTATCCCCCTTTGAATTGCCGCCCTGTGGCCGTGGCCACCCTTTCCCGCTTATATTTTGGGGAAGAGGACAAAGGCACTGCTAGGAATATGCAACTTGTATTCCCTGAGGGCCAATGGCCAATATATATATATATACATATACATGTACAGGTGATAAATATGCAGGAAACCCCTTGCACAAAGGGGAAAATATACAGACTATAATATAACTCTAACGCCCCCCTCAAACTCATGGTGGATAAACAACACTGAGTTTGGAGAGATAAAAGCCATGTTGCGCTCTAGTCTGGGCCTTCGTAAAGAAATCCGCCAACTGTAACTCGGAAGCCACATACTGAAGAGCAATAACCTGATCCTGCACAGCAGCGCGCACATAGAAAGCAAACACCAATATGCTTGGTGAGCTCATGCTTCACAGGGTCACGCACAATGCTAATAGCACCTGTACTATCAGACAATAGCAGAGTAGGTGTAGTGACAGAAACACCAAAGTCCTGAAGTCACCACCGTAACCAAGTCACCTTTGCCGTCAATAGAGCCATAACTCGCAACTCAGCCTATGCACTGGAACGAGAAACTGTAGTCTGCTTCTTCGTCTTCCAGGCAATAAGAGAACCACCAAGAAAAACACAGTAAGTAGAAAGTGAACGGTGATCCGAGGGATCACTAGCCCACGTAGCATCCGAATAGGCCTGAAGCTGTAATGAACCAGAGCGAGGAAAGAACAGGCGGTGAGAGATTGTGCCCCAAAGATATCGAAGAACACGAAGGAGGTGACTATAGTGAACCGAAGTGGGAGCAGAGACAAACTGACTCAGAATATGGACCGGATAGGAGATATCCGGACAAGTGATAGCCAGATAGACAAAACTCCCAACTAGATGACGATAACATGTCGGATCAGGCAAGGGGTCACCATCAGTATCACGGAGGTGAACGTTGAGCTCCATGGGAGTCTCAATAGTACGCTCATCAGTAAGAGCAGCACAAGCAAGAAGATCATGGATATACTTTTCTTGGGAAATAAAAAAGCCATCAGAGGTAGAAGAGACCTCAATCCCAAGAAAGTAGCGAAAAGGGCCAAGATCAGACATAAGAAACTGCTCACTAAGACGAGCCTTCACAAAGGCAATATACTCGGGGTCGTCGCCAGTGAAAATCATGTCATCAACGCATAGAAGAAGAGTCCGACCACGAGCAGAAAGGTAGACAAACAATGTTGGATCATGAACACTTGGTGAAAAACCAGCGGCTGTCACTACAAAGCCAAAACGCTCAAACCAAGCGCGAGGGGCTTGCTTAAGGCCATAGAGAGAGCGACGAAGATGGCATACCATGCCATCAGGAACAAAATACCCAGGTGGGGGCTGCAGGTAAACCTCCTCACGCAGCTCACCATTAAGAAAGGCATTCTTAACATCAAGCTGAGACACAGACCAGTGGCGAACAGAGGCCACGACAAGAAGTGTGCGAACAGTGGTCATATGGGCCACATGAGCAAAAGTCTCATCATAATCACGACCATGCTCTTGCTGAAAGCCACGAGCCACAAGACGAGCTTTGTAACGCTCAAGAGAACCATCAAAGCGAGTCTTAACTTTGTAGACCCACTTACAAGTGATGGCACGAACACTAGTCGGAAGAGGAACAAGATCCCATGTGCCGGTGCGCTCAAGAGCTGCAAGCTCCTCGGCCATCGCAAACTGCCATTCAGGATAAACAACAGCTTGATGATAAGACGCCGGCTCAAGAACAACAACACCAGCGCTTGAAAAACCAAGGCGATCAAGGCGAAAGCGGACGAGGACGCAAGCCATAACTAGGCTGAGACGAGGAAGATGGCACATCAGTAAACGTATCCACAACATGTGGACGACGAGTATAGTACCGAGGAAAAGAAGGAAGAGTACGAGGAGGGATCTCCAAAAAGGCGAAGGTGAAGAAGAAGACACCGGAGATGAAGGTGCAGAATCCTGTGACAAGTGAGGTGAGGAAAACATGGGAGATGATGGCGTCGAATCTGCAACAGGTGGAGAAGCAGGGGCAGTAGGACGGACAGGCAAGGGCTCAACGGGAGGGATCGGCGTGTCAAGAAAAGTGAGGAAAGATATATCCTCCGCTGCAAAGGTTGAGGAGGATGGACGCGGGTAGAAGGGACGAGACTCATCAAAAGTCACATCCCGAAAAATACGCATCCGACGATCGATAGGATCCCAACAACGATAGCCCTTATGCTCATCACTATAACCTAAGAAGACACACTCAACTGACTGAGCGGATAGTTTGGTGCGTTCACGAGGAGCAAGAAGAACATAGCAAACACAACCAAACAAACGAAGCGCCGAGTAATCAGGAGAACGATCAAAGAGACGCTCGAAAGGAACGCGACCCTGCAAAGCAGTGGATGGTTGAAGGTTGATGAGATACGTGGAAGTGGAGACAGCCTCAGCCCAAAAATGAGGCGGAAGAGAGGCAACGATCATCAGCGCACGAGCCGTCTCAAAAAGGTGACGATGCTTGCGCTCAGCCACGCCATTCTGAGGATGAGCACCCAGACAAGAGAACTAAGCAAGAGTACCCTGCTCAGCAAGAAATCCTCGCAACATCTTGGAGATATACTCGCCAGCAGATTCAGCACGGAACACCCGAATAGGCGTAGAGAACTGAGTGTGAACCATGGCAGCAAAACGCTTGTAGATAGATAAGGCCTCACTACGAGAATACATGAAATATATCCATGTGTGTCGAGAGAAATCATCTATAAAGATAATATAGTAGCGATGGCCTCCCTTCGAGGCAAAGGGAGCTGGACCCCAGAGATCAGAGTGAACAAGGTCAAAAGGACGTTGAGACATTGTCTCGCTATGAGGATAAGGTAATTGAACCTGTTTACCAAGCCGACAACCCCGACAGTCTAAGGACACACCACCGGAGACGGATCCAAGAAGACCACGCCGAACTAAGGATGAGAGGCGAGAGCCACATAAGTGACCCAGGCGATGATGCCATTGCTGAAAAGAGCTGGTAGACAAGGCAACAGAGGTGGAGAGACTAGCGGCGGTGGCAGCGGAGGGATGGTGAAGCCAGTCAAACTCCCAGAGACCCTGAGAATCACGGCACCGGGGGCCAGCACCAAGAAGAGGACTAGTGCGACAGCCCAGAACGGAACATGAGTCAAAATCGAGAATGACCCTACAATCAGAGTCAACAATCTGACCACCAGAAATGAGCTCCACGGTAAGCTGAGGAACATGAGCAACATCGGGAACATGAAAAGATGAAGTGCTAAGAGTGCCTCGGCCAGTAACCGGAAAAGAGGTGCCATCAGCAGTAAGAACATGAACAGGAGAATCGAGAGGTCGAGTAGATGACAGAGTGGATGAATCATGAGTCATATGAAAAGATGCTCCACTATCAAGAATCCATGGAGATGTACCTTCTTGTGTAGAGGGTGGTCTCACAATGCTAAAAGAGTCCGTAGCAGAACCAGCAGAACCTGTCGATGAAGAACCAGAGGATGGAGCTAGTAGGCATCGTAAGCACACAATCTCCTGCTCAGTCAGGGGCGCAACGGAAGATGTCGATGTAGAGGTACCCGACAGCAGAACACGAAGTCGCGCACTCTCCTCCTCAGTGAAGTACACAACTGAAGTAGGTGCCGTATTGGCATTGGGAGAGAAGCGACCACCACCACATGTGGAAGCCGCTAAAAGTGGCGGTGTAGCATGACCAACATCGTCCGCAAAGGCCGATGGAGAAGACGAGGCCGTATGCAGACAAGCACCAAGCACCAAGGGAAGACGCATGTGCGAAGAGCAGTCGATGAAGTCATATGCACCAGTATTGCCGGTGAAAGTCATGATATGTGTTGGAGAAGAGCGACATTCACCGGTGAAAGTCGCGAGAGGAGTCGGTGTAGAGCGTCAATCATCATATGTGGAGCTCGCGGGAGGAGCAGCAAAAGAGCTACCGGCACATCCTGCGGAAGACGTCAAAGGGGACGACGTGACAGATGAACGAGCATCAAGCGTCGAGAAATGGCCCATATGCGAGACGGGAGTAGTGAAGAAAACATTGTCAGGAGTCACCGGGTAGCAAGGGACATGCGGACCCAACGAAAACATCTCACTCAGTTTTTTTACCCTTTTTTCCGGTCAGCAAGCAAGCAGGCAGTCGTGCACACGTGAGAGACTAACCAGTGCTGCATCGATATCCACTAGCAGGTATAGACCGGTAGCAGAATCTGGCAACTCGAGATCCACCAGTAGGCACAGTTCAGCAGCAGGCGACGAGATCCAACGAGAGCGGCAGCTGGCGACGGGAGTCGGCTGTGACGTGGATATGCGGGGGCGGCGGATCCACGCGGGTGCGCTTGCGATCTGGAGCGGCGGCTACACGATCTGGCGACTTCAATCAGGGCCCGCAGCTGCTCGATCTGGGCCGGGGCGATCCGATCGGGAGGGCGACTCGATCTGCTCGAGCGGAAGACAGAGCAGGGCGGGGCGATTTGAGCAGGAGTGGACGGGAACCAGGTGATCCGGGCCCAAGCGGAAAACTGGGCAAGGCGGGGCGATCCGACCGGGACTGGGCGAGGCAGACGATCCAGGCGCTCGACAGCGACGGGACAATCTACAGTCAGAAATTGCAGCGACGGCCACCTTCAGCGGGGAACAAAGGCAGCGACAGTACGACCTTCGGTAGGGACAACCTTTGGCCGAGAAAGAAGAGACAACGCCGGCGGCGGCGCAAGAAATTGGATCGGGAAAGCACGAGTTGCACGTGCAAAAAAAAACCTAGAGCTCTAATACCATGTTAGGAATATGCAACTTGTATTCCTTGAGGGCCAATGGCCAATATTATATATATGCATGTACATGTGATAAATATGCAGAAAACCCCTCATACAACGGGGAAAATATACATACTATACTATAACTCTAAAAGGCACAACAAGAAGCGGCAGAGCCGCTTCCATGTAAGGGGATCGATCCATTCTCCCCCACACCTCGTGTACCTCGAGCCACAAACTCTCCATTGGAGAGCAATCCAACACATGCAGGAGTAGGGTATTACACCGCATGGTGGTCCAAACTTGGGTAGCTCGCGCGTCCCCGTCGTGTTCGGTGTGAGTGAGTGCGCTCGTTGTCGTCTCACTGTAGTTGCTGTCGGGTCATAGGTTGCCAAGCAAAGCCCCCCGGAGTTTGAACCGTAGTTCTTGGAGAAGTTTCTTAGACGCAGATCCTAGACTCCGATAAAAACTTGTCGAGTCAAGCCGAAGGAGATAACGAGAAGGTGCCACATCGGAGGAAGACGACATCAGTAGAAGATACAATGTAAGTATCAAGAGAAGATGTGTGGTCATAAGAAGATGTCAAATCGAGAGAATGAAGCATTGCGCACAAAATCATAGCCCAAGAAAACCGGCGGCCAGAGGATGGGTGTAGATCGACAATGCAAAAAGATGCCACGAAAATCCTGTAGCAAGCAGGAACCAGGAACACGGCTAAGAAGAGCAGCCACATAGCAGCAGGCCATGGGAAGCCAGCAACGGGCCGACTGGAGAAGGCTGGCAGGAGGCTGCAGCGAGGCCACGAGGCCTGTAGGGTGGAGTAGCATGCACATTGCTAGAGCTGCACGGGCATGCCTGTACGTGGATCAGACCTTGGCGACCAGTCTAGTCGAGAACATATGAAGCAACGGAGGGCAGCCAACATAAGGGGGAATCTATCTGAGAGGAGCAGACCGATGAGACCGAAAAAAATGGATCGCAAGAGGACGACGAGTTACTTGGTCTAAAGCAGACCTAAACCTAGGCTCTGATACTATCTTATAGCTGCAACTTCTCTCTATTGCATAGGCCAATTTGCTCTCCGTTCATCTAATTGCCATTGACAATAAAGTTTTTCTAGAATTTCATCCTTTTTTCTTTTTGATCAAGGACCAAGCCAAGAGGAGAATTCTGTATCGAGGTAGAGGCGTGGGAGGGCTATATTCAATGATTCCTCAGCTTAGAAGCCTCAATAAAGAGCATATGGCGCCATCAAACTTTCCGTCGAACAGTGACATGCATGTTTAGGACATCCTTCGTTTTATTTAGTTCAACAAGTGCTTAGGAATAATAAGCTCCCGTTTGTTGGTGAGCATAATCAAGAGAATATTTGTGATTCATGTCAGAAAGCTAAATCTCATTAGTTACCATATCTTGTTTCCACTAGTTTTTCTACTCAACCGTTGCAACTTATTTTTTCTAATGTATGGGGTCCAGCCCCTACCTCTGTTGGTCGCCACACTTATTATGTTAGCTTCATTGATGATTACAGCAAATATACCTGGATTTATCTTCTTAAGAAAAGATCCGATGTATTTCAAGTCTTTTAAAACTTTCAAGCACTTGTTGAACGCAAGTTTGACCTCAAAATCATCTCTGTCCAATCTGATTGGGTAGGTGAATATGAGAAGTTGAATTCTTTTTTCTAACAATTAGGCATCTCTCATCATATTTCATGTCTTCATGCTCATCAACATAATGGTTCTGCCGAACGCAAGCATCGGCACATTGTTGAAATAGGATTAGCTCTCCTTGCGGGTGCTTCTATGCCTTTAAAATTTTGGGACGAGGCTAACTTTAACTGATGTTCATCTCATAAATATGCTTCCTAGTCGTGTCATTAACAATGAAACTCCCACCAAAAGATTACTTCACACGAAACCAGATTACTGCTCTCTTCGTGTTTTTGGATGTGCTTGTTGGCCCAATCTTCGTCCCTACAATACTCGCAAGCTCATGTTCCGGTCCAAGCAATGTGTTTTTCTTGGCTATAGTGCTCAACACAAGGGGGTCAAGTGTCTTGATGTGCCCACTGGCCGTATCTATATTTCTCGTGATGTTGTTTTTGATAGACAATTTTTCCTTTTGCTCATCTTCATCCTAATGGCGGAGCCCTTTTGCGCAAAGAGATACTCCTTTTACCCTCTCATTTATCTGGCATTGATTCCCGGGGTGATGATTGTAATGACCAATTAACTGACTCTACTAATCCTATTTATCAGTTGTGTGATGCTACAGGGCTAACTCCTGAAGAAACCGAGACAAACAGTGCAAAAACAGGTGACAAATCACTTCAAAACTGCCAATATCACATGTCTCCCCCTCCGGGGGACAGCTTTGCAGGGGAATTGGCCTCATGATCGGTGGAATAGCAGCCAGACGGGTCTTTGCCGGGATCTGCGCCTCGCCAGGAGCCGTCAGCATCCACGGTGCCATCCTCGAGTCGGGCCCCTCCTTCGCCTACACTTCAGCCGACCGTGACATCCCCATCTCGTTCGCGATTCGCGGCCGACCCGCGGGTCTACACGTGCCGCGGTCCGACCGGTGCACCTGGCTCGGGGCCCCGCCACTCATCCTTTGTGTCACCCGCGCCATCATTGGCCCATGATGGCGGACCTGGATCTTCTATGCGGCTGGCTCTTCTGCTGATCATGCTACTGCCAGAGAAAATCCCTTCACACCTGAACTGTCCGACGCATCAGGGTGGATTTCCTCTGTTTCCAGATCTCCTGCGCCTGATCCTCCTGTAGCATCACCTGTGCCAGCTTGTACACGTCTACAAAAGGGAGTTATCAAACCCATTAATTACAAGCATATTACTAAATACTGTTTAGCGTGTTCCACAGGAGAGCCCAATAATCTGGATGAAGCACTTGGAGATACATGTTGGAAAAAGGCTATGGAAGAAGAATACCTTGCTCTTCAGAAAAACAAAACATGGCACTTGGTGCCACCACAGAGAGGTACAAACTTGATCGATTGCAAATGGGTTTACAGAATTAAGCGGAAGTCTGATGGAACCATAAATCGTTATAAGTCTAGACTTGTTGCAAAAGGTTTCAAACAACGGTATGGCATCGATTATGAGGACACTTTTAGTCCAGTTGTTAAGATTGCCACTATTCGTCTTGTTTTGTCCATTATTGTATCCATGGGATGGAGTCTTAGACAACTAGATGTGCAGAATGCGTTTTTTCATGGTGTTCTGGAAGAGGAAGTGTATATGAAGCAACCACCACGGTTTGTTGATAAAAATGCTCCTTTTCATGTGTGCAAAATGGATAAAGCATTGTATGGACTGAAACAAGCTCCAAGAGCATGGTATTCTCGTCTGAGCTCAAGATTGCAAAGACTAGGTTTTTCACCCTCCAAGTCTGACACGTCACTGTTTATTTATAACAAATCAAATACATCCATATTTGTGCTGATACATGTTGATGATATTATTGTTACAAGCTCATCCAATGAGGCAGTGACAAGATTGTTAAAAGATCTAAGCTCAGAGTTTGCTCTCAAAGATCTAGGAGATTTGCACTTTTTCCTAGGCATTGAAGTAAACACAAACAGGGAGGGTCTTCATCTCTCTCAAGAGAAATATGCAGTTGATCTTTTAAACAGAGTTGGCATGCAGGACTGTAAACCTTCACCAACACCTTTGTCTAGCACCGAGCAACTGTCTCTTGCAGAAGGAAAACCACTCAATTTAGAGGATAGTACTCGATACAGAAGCATAGTAGGTGCACTTCAGTATTTGACTCTTACTCGACCTGATATCTCTTTTCCTGTGAATAAAGTATGTCAGTTTCTTCATGCACCTACTACTTCACATTGGACAGCTGCCAAGCGTATATTACGATATGTTAAAAGTGCTCCTAACATTGGTTTGACAATCAGCAAGTCATCATCCACTCTTGTTAGTGCTTTCTCTGATTCTGATGGGGCAGGCTGTCCTGATGATAGACGGTCCATTGGAGGGTTTGCAATATTTTATGGATCCAATTTGATTTCCTGGTATGCGAAGAAACAGGCTACGGTCTCAAGATCTAGTACAGAGGCAGAATACAAAGCTTTGGCAAATGCCACAGCCGAAATTATATGGGTCCAATCTATCCTAAAAGAGCTTGGAGTAAGACATGTTCAGGTTCCATGCTTATGGTGTGATGATCTTGGTGCTACATATCTCTCAGTGAATCCAGTTTTTCATGCCAGAACTAAACATATTGAAATAGATTTTCATTTTGTTAGAGAGAGAGAGTTGCCAACAAACAGCTGGAGATCAGGTTTGTTCATTCCAGAGATCAGATAGCAGATGGTTTTACTAAGGCATTACCTACAAGAAGTTTTGAGGCATTCAAACGTAATCTCAACCTATCAAGGTTGTGATTAAGGGAGGGTGTTAAACTATGTGTATCTTAGGCTGCTAGCCGTATTCCTCCTTTTCTTCTATTTCTTGTTAGCCTAGGATTGCTAGAGTCCTGTTTTATCTCCTCTTTCTTTTCTTGTATCTCAAGACTTGTATGCGCTTGTGGGAGGTGCACCCCATCCTATATAACATGAAACCGTTGGCCCTAACAGGTACAACGTTACACCAAAACCAATACCAGCAACCTCTCTCTTCATCCTTCGCAAGTCTCTACTCCCACTCCACCAATGCCCATATACTTGTATCCCAAATCATGCAGGAAGAATTACCACTGAACCTCCTGAACCGTCTGACCACGTTGCCACGGCAGAGTTTCTTGATTTATCTTTGTTGCTGCAGAATTTCAGTCTCTCGGATGCCCGGGGTCAGTGATTACTCCTGCATGCTTTAGAGTTCTCCAAGGCTGCCTACGCCCTATTGAAGGCAGAAGATCAGGAGTGTGACCACGCCAATTTAATTTGGCACAGCAGGAGCCCGAATAAGCTCAAAATCTTTGGTTGGCTAGGGCACTTGAACACGCGTGCCAATCTCTTCCACAGGGATATCTGCTCCAACTCTGGCCGCCCTATATGCTCACTCGTTGGAGGACACGGATCACCTTTTCCTCTGCTGCCCAAAAGTTAACCAGGTCTGACTCCTCCTCGGGCTGTCTCCCCCGGCTCAGTTCCAGCACTGCCGTCATTCCCAATCACCTGGGTAGCTGCATTTGGCCGGGAGTGTTACTCTCTATCCTTTGGAAAATCTGGGACTCAAAGAATGCCGCCATCTTCAGGAATGAAAACCATGCTGCTTTTGTTACTTGTAATGATTTTGATCTCTGGTAGTGGCAGAGCTTCAAAGGAAAAATTGGGCGGACCAGCCCAAAGGAGTGAACCAAAATTTTCAAAATCTCAACCATACTATAATCTTAGGTAAGCATAGTCAGTGCATAGTAGTTTCATTGAATTTCAGACTATTCAAAGTGCTATAGCTGTGAGCCTATAGAAAAATTGGTATAGGCTGAAATGAGATTTTGGGTGAAAGAAAAAAAAATTGGTATAGTAGTTTCACTTTTGTTCGTCAAATGATTGAATTTTGACAGTGAGTAGTGCTCATTACCTTGGTCGCCACTCACCCGTCGCCGGCTCACGCTCCTTGTTGCCGCCTTACCTGTTGGATGGCTAGATCTCATGGCCAGTGCCCGTGCTACAAGCTGGCACTAACAGCGAGTAAAAAGGGGGGGAGGAGGGGTGGCTGGCTGCAGGAGCGATGTGAGACGCCGGCGTGTAGTGGCTGTTTTTCAGAGACAATCTCACGAAGTTTTTATTTAACTTCTCACAATCTTTACAGGGACAAAAGAAAGATCACCCGGATTGCCTAACCAAACATGCCGGACAATCCCAAGTGAGAGAGCATGCTTCGCTAAATTGTGAGCCTCGGTATTCGAGCTCCTAAATTCATGGCTAAAAGAACAAGAAGTAAAAAATCTAGAACAGTCGTAATTTCCCGGATAATAGCTCCGTAAACTCCAGCACTCCTCTGCTTGATATCATCAATGACAGTCTTGCAATCAGAAGTAACATGGATCCTCCGTTCATAAAGATCATCTGCCAAAGAAAGTGAGTCACGAACTGCTAGAGCCCCAAGTGTGGTTGAATCATCAACACCTGTTAAAGTGATTGTCGAGGCTCCCCAAAAAATTCCGTTGACGTCTCTGCATACTGCTGCAATAGCTCGAACCAAACAATTTCTGGGAAGGGCTGCATCCACATTAATTTTACTAGTGTGCTCCGATGGGGCAATCCACCTATTTGATCTGGTCGGGGCATCAGCATATGGCTCAGCTGGCGTGCAGCGGCTGCTTCCTGCCGTGCGAGGACGGAGCCTTCAGGATTGGATCGATCGGGGATGAGGGGCTGCAGCCTCCAGATAGTGAGCTGGGCTCCGAAGCATTGGTAAAAAAAGCTGCAAAAACCTGGACGGGCCACAGCCCAGTTAGGCCCCAACTAAGCTCCGCCCCTCTGGACTATTCGCATTAAAGATCCGATAGATATGGAAGCCGCCCTGTCTTGGTGTGACTAGCTCTCCTCACGACTTGCCATGACCCTGTAATTCTTAGCCTTTGGCTACAAAACTTTGCATTTCGTTGCGAGGTTTTATGCTGAAAGCATCAGATTGTAGACATATTGCTGTTCCCATGACACCTCTGTACTGTATGTTGAAGGGAACTTGGTCTATATCTACAGAAGTTACTAGCTGTAAATTATGGCCTGTTGTTTCACATCTAAGGGGCTGCTCGGTTTCTAGCCACACTCCACATTTTTCTGCCAAGCTTGCTTAACCTTAGGTGCAAAAATTCTTGGGCACACTTTGGCTTGCCTAAGAAAATCTTGCCACACTTTTTGTGTGTCTAACATATGGCTCTTATTTTTCACAAAAAGAAGGTTTCCAAAGCCGTGGCTAGAACCAAACACCCACCTACCTTGTTCAAATTTGCCCCTACACTGTCTGTGTTATGCGTTTCTTATTCCACAGAGGAAAGTATATTTTTCGTCCCTCAACTTTACCAATAGTAGAAATGGTCCCTCAACTCCAAAACCAGATGCTGATTGGAACACCGCTTCATATCCTGGGTGATAACTCTTGTCCTGGCCTTTATTGGTCGGGCTCAGCAACGACCAATTTGCGTTGTTATCTTGTTAAAATTGTTGTCTACTTGCTGTTGTGCTGGTATTCATTGGCTCATGTCGGCAATTACGGTGACAATCTTTCCGGTCGAACGTGACAGCGATGATGTGTATCCCTTCTTGAAGGCACTGTTGCAGAAGAAGTGGACTTCGTTGCAGGTGTTAATTTCACATCTTGTAATGGTTCGGTCATGGCTGTGTGCATCGTGATGATGTGGAGGCCGGGTTTTTTAACCTACTTTAAAAACAACAACATCCAAAGCCAGAAAAACATATAGTCCCTCAATTATTGAAACCAGATATTTTTCGTCCCTAGGGTTACTTCGGGTAGTTTCCTCGTTTTCGAATTGAGGGACCATTTCTAAACTATGGGTAGAGTGGAGGGACGAAAAATACACTCATCTCTATCCATATTGATTGGGGCATGTAGATAAAAATGCATATTTATTGTTTAATTTTGCAGCAAAAAATGGAATATATATCAATCTTGTAAAGGATGTTCAAGATGCTTTCGAGGGAAATGATCTGGTGAAGATTGACTGCAAAAGTTTGGAACCAAGTGACTACAAAAAGATTGGAGCAAAACTGAGGGTATTCATTCCCACACAACTGTTATGTTTCCATGTCATTGCCGCTAATGGAAGTATATTAACTTTATAGTTTATTGTACTCTCGACCGAAAATTCTGTGTTTCTACGTATACAGGATCTTGTTCCTTGCGTTCTTTTGTCATTTGACAAGGAGGAGATATTAATCTACAGAGGCAAAGGATGGAAATCCAGATATTTGAAGCCTCTCACTCCCGTTCCAAAAGTTGAAAAGAATAATCTGACAGTGTCATCTGTTGTGGGTAGCTCAGGTGTGTACCTGTAATTCGCACTCACAACTATTTATCATACACAAGGCAGCAATAAATTTTGAACAGCTATGCTTACATAAATACAAGGCCATCCGGAAACACTGCAATCACAGTCTATTGCTTTGACATGCTCATTTCTTATAGAATCTTGTAGCCTATTTTAGTTTACTATTTTCATTTGGCACCCCTTTGCAAGTGATCGATTGGATGCCTATGTTTCATACATTCTGTTTGTTCACTCTCAGGTATCCATGTGTTGTATAAATAAAATCATGTCTAATGGCACTTGAATAAGATGGGTTTCTCGAGCCTGTTAAATATATTTTTTGGGAGACCTTTGCACTCTCTGTCTGGACATAACTGGAAAACTTGTTTTCTATGCAGGTGAATCTGCTGGTGCCAGTAACAATGTGACAATAAGAGAAGTATTGAGACCCAGGATGTTTAAACTGTGGAAGCATGCAATAGAGTCATCCATAGCATTGTCGCTAGATGACGATGAAGCCAATGCACTTACACCTGACACGCTTCTTGTGAGGGTTGAGGAATTCAGTATCACATCGCAGGCTGTGGAACATTCATTTCCAGCTTTGCTCGTGGGTAATGGCAAGGAGGGTCCTGAAGCTCTAAATGAGTCTGAAGATGAGTCTGATGTTGGAATCATTAGACCCCAAGAAAATCAGTTTGAGAAATCACTTGATGCAGGCAATGACGATCACTTTGAATACGACATGCTCGAGCGTCTGGAGTCATCGGCACCACTGGGGTCATTACCGATCGACTCCGTCGTGGAGCAGTTGAACAGCGAGTAACAGCGATAGATGCCGCCATTACTGAGAGTTCAGGCTAAATGGTTAACGAAGCTGTTGAAGCATTGGGTAATGATTAAAACACACCTGGACTGGCATGCTCGAATTGTATAGCCATTTCCCACGTTCCTCCAAACTTTAGGCTGGATGATCGCAAATGTGATGATTAGAGGGCAGTCTGTGATGTAGCATGAAGTACCATACAAATTGACTGATTGTAGTCAGCAAAGACGGCCTTTTTATGTAAAGGAGAGCGAACACATATTCATGATCAATATACTATTCCCTCTGTACACTAGTGTCGAAAACGCTCTTATGTTATGGGACGGGGGGAGTAGATAATAAAGGCTGATGCATGCAGTTCTGCTTTGGTGCTGCCTTTTCAGAAAATTTCCTAGTACAATTCAGGATTTGCCACAAAAAGTTAGTCCGGTTTCAGAGACATCATCCAGAATTTCCTCGTTCTGTAGAAATTTGTACTTATTCCAGATTTACCACTTCTGTCGAATGGGTGTTTACAGTTTTCTAGGCTTTCAACACCGACACTTGGAAAAAAATATGAGACGACCTTTGACCCAGCCCTACAATGGACATTGTTGAAATCTATGTGGGAAATTTGTTACAAGTTTGAATCTTGTTACATAAATGTTGCCAAAATGCAAACAAACTGCTTTTGAAATACAAACGAAATGTCTTATGAAATGTTGTCAGAATGTCGCTGAAAACATGGGGGTGGACTGCCTTTTAAGTAACGAGTGGCCAAATGTTTTCCTTGAAAACTTCCCTACTTTGGTTTTGTTGGCTGTGTGCATCGTTTGCTAGAAGAGTGCTTTATGCTTGTAATTTGTATCACCTTGATATGATTATGAGAATAATCATCTTTATGAACACAAATAATTTTTGCTTCTATCGGTGACTTTACTCTCAATTATTTTTTTGCAGTGAAAGAATACACAAAAGCGTGTGTATCATATATTGAAGGCAAAGAGGGCAAGACACCCAATAACACTATCATAGGACAACAAGTTCACCGAATGCAACTTACACTGTACTGCTCACGCAGAACCCTCATATCTGAACCCTCATATCTAATAGCCTAAAGAAGGCATTGAGGCCCCACTCAGGAGTATCGAGTATCGTGATTGTTTAGTAAACATACATAGACTAGAATTTATTCATACCTTGTCTTGTACTCCAAGTTGATTATGTGTTCCTATATATATATATGCCCATGAGGCTCAAGCAATATAATAAACTATTCCATCAATCCATTTATTTTCTTCTAACATGGTATCGGCCTAACCGATCCAACCATAGCCGCCGTCGTCGCTTCCACTCCGCGCCGCCCCAGGGCGACCGGCCTCCATGGCCGCCGCTGGGGGCCATGCCGCCCGTACCTACAGTTCATCTGCCGGTCGTGTTGACCGGCTGCCTTGGAAAGTCCTTTCCTCGATCCTTTCATCCGGTTTTTTTCTCTTTCGCCGGTCGCATTGATCGTCATTTTCTTTTTGCTTTTCCAATCTAAGATCGATCTGCGTTGCCCACAGCCGCCGTCGACCCCGCTCCGCTACTCCAACATTCGTGCGACCCGGCCTCCACACCGACCCAGTGGCCTCGCACGACGCAGCGGCCCCTCACGAACGTCGACCGCGCGTCTGCTCGCCCATCGCCCTGCGCTGCCCGTCGTGCCCTTTTTCGACCAGGGCTGCTCCATCACAACCGGCCTCCGGCGCGTCAGTACGGTCGCCCAACCGTCTTCTTGCTGGTCCTATCGCTGGCTGTCGGGCTCGCCGGCTTCGGTCGCCCCGGGCTCGTCGGCTTCAGTCGCCCCTGGCTCGTCGGCTCCAACCACATCGGGCTATCTGGCTGTCGTGCATCGGCCGTCGCCGCCCTTCTCCGAGCGGGACTGCTCGATCACCACCTGCCTTCGCCGCGTCTGCACGATCGCCCAACCATCTCCTCTCCGGTCCCGTCGCTGGTTATCGGGCTCGCCAGCTTTGGTCGCCCCCGGCTCGCCGGATCCGACCCCATCGGGCTATCCGGCTGTCGGCCATTGGCCTTGTCGGCTCTAGCCGCATCGGGCTCGTCAGTTGTAGGCCGTCAACTATCTGGTCCACCTCGTCAAGCAGGCTGCGGCGGGCCGGCTGCCGGCTTCGACCGTGACCATCGTCGCCGACTTCATATCAGATGCCGCCACTCCGCCTCCACCGAGCGATGTCCTCGACCTCGCACGCTATTGGATTGATCACATGCCCGCCCACGATCCGCCTCATCTATGTCGTGGGACCGATCTGGCTCGTCGGTTGCGCGCGCCTCAGTAAGTCCCGTGAAGACTGTCCCGAGTACAGCGCACCACTCCACCGATCTAGTATCAGGCTACAGCTGCGTCGCCCTGTCGGGCCGCAGCGCCACCACCCCGTGGTTCTTCGCGCGCTGCACCGACTCACGCGTTGCCGTTACGTTGCCCTTTCGGGTCTTAGTGCCGCGACATGCGGTCCCTGCGACCCGCGAGCCCCCGCTACACCGCCCCCTTCGTGTTGTAGTGTAGCGACCCGACCTGAAACGGTCGAATCTCCGGTGTTTCCATACCATCCCAAGATCATGCTGGTACACACACAGTACATCAATGTATATATCAAAGGGAAAATCACACTGCTCTGTTAATCGAAATCTCATATCGAGTCCTTTATTACAATAAGGATTTCAATAAAGTGGCTGAAGGCCAACTCATGAGATAAACTAATCCAAAATCTTGCGGAAGCTTCAAAGGTAGTTGAGTCCATCTGACTCCAAGGGCATCTCACCGAGCATAGAGCGTATCCTCACTCCTGGTCGGAAAAGTACTCTGCAACATGATACGTTGCAGCCGGGTAGGTCAGCATACTGAACATGCCGGCAAGTCACAAAAGAGAGGGGTGAAAATAATCATCTATTCTATATGCATATATGGCAGGTGGGGTGGTAAGTTTAGCGCAAAGCCAATTTTTTCCTACAACAAGAGAGAGGCCAAGCTGAAATTATTACTACAATGTTTGTTGATTAATGAGATGGTTCCACCAACCATTTCTCATACCCAAGTTATCAATAAAACCCACATCATTAAATTATTTGTGTTGAGACTGGCTGATAGTATCATCTCCGGTGCTCATGTTGTCCATAACCGAGGACACGGCTAATCGATTAGATTTGTTACTCTGTAGAGTCTTGTACACTTTACCCGCAAGAATCGATCCCTCCCGTTATGTCCTCGCACTACCTGGTGTTTGAAAACGGGACGATCGAAACATGGTCTTCCATAGCGATCCTCCGATAGAAAGTCAGTGCCCATCCAAATCCTACCGTTCTTCTACATCTCGTAGCAACTGACCTACCGAATTCACCACTATGGTCAACCAAGCCAGAGCCCATATTGACTTGCGGTTGCACACGTAAGCTTTCCAACCTTGAAGTATCCATCCATCTCTTTGAGCCCGGGTGGCATTCCGTTGGGATGATCACAGGTAGATACCAGGATTCCCAGGCATAACCATGATAGATATCAGGCTGCTAGATGCATGTCCAATCCACCCAGAGGTATGTTGAAAACTTGAAGTCTTGAAGTCTTGATCATCATGTAGGTCTTGTAATAATTTATCTCACAACTTTCATGAATCACACAACCAACTTCATCTACTAATAGCATAGCAAAAATAAATCAACGTTTCCCGAGGCCAAGGTGACAAGGATTTGAGGGGGTGCCTACCACATGATACTACTCAAGTAACCAAGTTTCCAAGTACCTACTTTACATGCAAATGGGTGGAGATGGTAGAACTAATGCAATAAAACATGGGTAAAAACGTGATCAATGTGACTCGCCTTGTAACGATCTTCGTACTCGAGTGACTCTAGATAACAAGCCTCGCACTCCGGATTATCTAACGAATCAAACAAAGCACACAATAAGCATAACCATATCACAACTTACAACAACAGCAAGGTAAACTAATAATACTAGAACAACCAATAGCACAAGCAAAGAAAAGAGACAAAAACAAAACAAATGTCTTTCAAAGTTTATGGAAAAGTTGTTACTAAAATAACACAAGATAGGAATTGTTTTCAGCAACTAACAAAGAGATAGCAGAAAAGAAATACTAAAATTTATTAGAAAACAGAAAGTATTTCACCATAAAATTTTTGTGCAAAAAGAAATTCTAAAAAACCTTTTATAAAACACTACATATGGTGAAAACAAGGTTTACCTATTTAAAATAGAGCACAAAACAAAATAAAATATTTTTATTAACAGAAAATAAATCACCTAATGCTAAACAACAGAAACTAAAAGAACTGAAACAGAAAGTTAAAATAAAATAGAATCAAAACAAACTAAAATAAAAACAAGTCAAATAAATCCTAAAAATAACTAAACAGAATCTGTTTTGCTAAAAAGACTAATTTAAAATATCCTAAAATTTTTCAAACCGAACAGGGTGATAAATCTAACTAATACAAAACAGTGGCAAAAAGAATCACTTAAAATAAGTTTTTAAACTCGAGTTATTCAAAGTCTAGTGATTTGAGAAAATTTAACATAATTCAAATTTAAAAGTTCCAAATTTGAAAACTAAAACTACAGGAAGAAACTACATGAAATTTGTGACACGCTACAAAAAGACTCAATCAAAAACTCTAAATATCCTAAAAGATATAGCAAAAATAAAAACAAAACTATTTTGTTTTCTAAAACAGAAACAGAAAAGAAAAAAAATAATCGATGAACAAGCTACGTGTCATGCTGTGATTGGCCGAAGCGTGCGCGTGCGGGAGCTAACGAGTGAACGGCCACAATTTAGAGGATAATGATTCGGGGCGTTACGTTATCTAATTTGAGCCGTTGCTTTTAGATCTAACGATGAGAGGGACGGAGGTGGTGCTCACAAAGAAGGTGGCGGCGCTCCGGCGATGACTGACGGCGATGGAGCTTCGGGTTCGAGGCGGGCGGCGTCTTCGGTGGTCGAGGAGGTCGGCTTAGGGGTCCAGTCGACGGCAGGGGTCCTTCGGCGACAGTTTGTGGCGACGGCGAGGCTAGAGGGCGTCGTAAACGAGCGCTACGAGCACGGGAGGTTCGGTGGAGGAGCAGAGCTCCGACGATCCCGTGGGGCAGCGTTCTGGCGAGGGACGAGGTTTCGGGGGGAAACAAGGTGTGGCGAGCTACGGCTTTTATAGGCGGGGTCAGGAGCTTGCGGTTCCGATCGGATCGCCGACGAAGGAAAGAGGAGGGAGGGAAGGAAGGTGGTGACGGACAGGGTTTGGGATCGGGCAGTGGGTCCTGCGGTCAGTGAAAGAGGTGAGGCGGGCGACGGATCGGGTGGCCGATCTGAAATCTCTTCGGATCTGGAAAGGGTGGCGGTGGGCCGATTCTTTCCTAACTGGGCCGATTCGGTTTCCTAACACGCGCGGCAAATTTTCCTTTTTATAAACTTTTCCTAATAAATAAAAGCAAGACATAAAATTTAAGAAAGGAAAATAAATATACACTAAAATATAGAAGTTTAATATACCAAAATTATCAGAAAATTACATGCCACATGATGAATAGTTTTCCACGGCCAGAAAAAAATAGTTGAAAAAAATATTATTCAAAAAATGCCTAAATTGAATTTAAATATTTTTGCAAATAATTTTCAAATAACCCCCTGGGTTTTATGGTTCAAAATACTTCAAAAAATATCCCTGATGTGGAGTGTCATGTTCCTCCTCTCATAATTGAAATATTTCAGGGTTTGCAAATAAGTTGAAGAGGCAAAACAAAAAGAACTAGAAGTGATTTTCAGAATTTCAAAAGAGAGGCTCCAACATTTCATTTCACTCAAACAATATGATGATGATGGATAGCTATATTTATAACATTGCAAAAATGGAATTTTGGGATGTTACATGTAGTGGTGCGACACGCAATCCCTATCGCGGCCCGAGGCCGTCCCCATGGTTGTACTGACTCGTGCGCCGCCGCTATGCCGCTCGTTGTGCCATGGCGCGGTCCACGCCGCTGCCCCGAGGTCTTCCCGCTGTCGCCCTAACCCTCGCGCCGTTGTTTCATCGCCCCTTCGGGCAGTAGTGCTAGGACGTGCGGTCCACTCCGCCGTCCTCCACGCGTCGACTTCCTGTGGTATGCGCCGTGCCGCCTCCCTCGGCGCGGGAACGCCGCCATCCGTGTCGGTCTTCGTCATGCTGTCAGGTTCTTCCTCACCTACTTCAAGCATCGCCGCCACACTCCTAACCAGCCGTCGTGGCCGCCGTCAGGCCACGCCCGCCGCTCTTCTTCGACGCCGCTGTAAGTCGCTTACCCGAGCCACGTCGCTTGTCCACCCCTTTCAGCTCCGTCTAGCACCAGCTATTCGTGAGCGTCGCCGTCGTCTACCCCGACCACTTCATCTACTCCGACCACCATTGGTGACATCCCCCCTCCCCCGCCGATTTTCACCGCAACCATCATCGACACGGCGTACCAGTTTGTGCAGGTCCCCGTCTATGCATGCCCGATGCTGGCAACACTAACACGTGCCTTTGTCCCCGATGTGTTCCTAGGCCTAGCAAGCGTGAAGTGGCACATCGTCAACATCGAGTTTGTCCGTCTACGCATGCCCGGTGTTGGCAACATGATGTGTGCCTTCGTCCATGATGTGTCCCCAGGCTTGGCAAACCCGGCACGACGCGTCATCAACTATGTATTCTTCCCGGGGCATCACTACTTCGACACCACTACGTCCATGACTAACTCGGTGATATGTCTCCGACATATCTATAATTTTTTGCTTGTTCCATGCTGTTATATTATCAATCTTGGATGTTTTACAATCATTTTATAGCAACTTTATATCATTTTTTGGGACTAACCTATTGACATAGTGCCTGCCAGTTGCTGTTTTTGGTTGTTTTTTACTTCACAAAAAATCCATACCAAACGGAGCCCAAATGCTACGAGGATCTTTGTGGAATTTTTATGGACCAGAAAGAACCAGACAGGCTAATCATGACCAAAAGAGGGGGCCCAGGGTGGCCACCCTCCACGAGGGCGCGCTAGAGGCCCTTGGTGCGGCCTGGTAGAGGGTGGGCTCCTCGGTCACCCCCTCAACCGACTATCGAGCCTACAAATTCCCAAATATTCAGAAAACCCTAGGAGAGTCGACGAAACACAATTCCAGCTGCCGCAAGTTCCAGAACCTCGAGATCCAATCTAACACCATCACGGAGGGGTTCATCTTCTTCATTGGTGCCTCCCCGATGATGCATGAGTAGTCCACCATAGACCTACGGGGCCTTAGACAGTAGCTAAATGGCTTCCTCTCTCTCTATGTTTCTCAATACAATGGTCTCTTGGAGATCTACTTGATGTAATGACTTTTACGGTGTGCTTGTCGGGATCCGATGAATTTTGAGTTCATGATCAGTTTCTATCCATGAATATGATTTGAGTCTTCTTTGATCTCTTATTTGCATGATTACTTATAGCCTCGTATTTCTTCTTCAAATATTTGGTTTAGTTAGGCAAACTAGATCGACTTTTCTTGCCATGGGAAGAGGTGCTTTGTGATGGGTCGATCTTGCGGTGTTCTTTCCCAGTACAGAAGGGCAACAAGACACGCATGTATCGTTGCCATTAAGGATAACAAGATGGGGTCTATTCCCACATGAATAGATCTTGTCTACATCATGTCACCGTTCTTATTACATTAATCCATTTTCCCATGAACTTAATGTTGGAAATATGCCCTAGAGGCAATAATAAATTAGTTATTATCATATTTCCTTGTTCATGATAATCGTTTATTATCCATGCTAGAATTGTATTGATTGGAAACCCAAATACATGTGTGGATACATAGACAACACCATGTCCCTAGTATGCCTCTAATAGACTAGCTCATTGATCAAAGATGGTCAAGGTTTCCTAGCCATGGACATGAGATGTCATTTGATAACGTGATCACATCATTAGGAGAATGATGTGATGGACAAGACCCAAACTATAAACATATCATATGATCGTGTCAGTTCATTTCTATAGTTTTCTGCATGTCAAGTATCTGTTCCTATGACCATGAGATCATGCAACCCACTGATACTGGAGGAGTACCTTGTGTGTATCAAACGTCGCAATGTAATTGAGTGACTATAAAGGTGCTCTATAGGTATATCCGAGGGTGTCTATTGGGTTGGCATGGAACAAGACTGGGATTTGTTACTCCGTGTGACGGAGAGGTATCTTAGGGCCCACTCGGTAATACAACATCACAACAAGCCTTGCAAGCAAAGTGACTAAAGTGTTAGCCACATGATCTTGTATTATGGAACGAGAAAAGAGACCTGCCGGTAAAGAGATTGAACTAGGTATGGAGATACCGACCATCGAATCTCAGGCAAGTAACATACCGAAGAACAAAGGGAACATCATACGGGATTAACTGAATCCTTGACATAGAGGTACAACCGATAAAGATCTTCGTAGAATATGTAGGAACCAATATGGGCATCTAGGTCCCTCTATTGGTTATTGACCGTAGAGGTCTCTCGGTCATGTCTACATAGTTCTCGAACCCGTAGGGTCTGCACATTTAACGTTCAGTGACATTTCTGTAGTATTGAGTTATGTATGTTGGTGACCAAAGGTTGTTCGGAGTCCCAGATGAGATCCTGGATGTCACAAGGAGCTCCGGAATGGTCCGGAGGTAAATATTGACATATAGGAAGTCCTGTTTTGGTCACCGGAAAAGTTTTGGGTACTTTGGTAGTGTACCAGGAGTGCCTGGAGGGTATCGAGGGCCATCGAGAGGGGTGTCTTGACCCAAAGGACCTCATGGGCTGTGGGAGGCATCAAAGCAGCCCCTAGTGGGCTCGCCGAACCCCCACTAAGGCTCATGCGGCTAGGGGTGAGGAAAATCCAAAGGTGGAAAAGGTGGAAAGGGTTTCCAAGTGGAGAGGAGGAATCCTACTCCTAGTAGGATTGGAGTAGGACTCCTCCATCTCCAATTTCGGCCAAACCTTAAGGGTTTGAGGCTGCCTTGTCCCCTCCCTTCCTCCTATATATACTAGAGGATTTAGAGGGGAGAGCTAACCCTAATTGCCACGTGTTGTCCTCTTCTTCCTCTAGACCGTTTCTCCTCTAGATTAGTTCTGTGGTGCTTAGGCGAAGCCCTGCCGGATTAGTTCACCACCACCGCCACCACGCCGTTGTGCTGCCGGATAACTCATCTACCTCTCCGCTCCCTCTTTCTAGATCAAGGAGGAGGAGATTGTCATCGAGCCGTACATGTGCTGAACGCGGAGGTGCCGTCTATTCGACGCTAGATCGGAAGGACCGTGATCAGGATCGCGAGATGATTCGTGATTTGATCGCGGGACGGATCGTGATTGGATCGCAAGATGGATTGTGATGGGATCGCAGGACGCTCGATGATTTGGATCGCGAAGACGTTTGACTACATCAATCGCGTTTTTAACGCTTCCCTCTTAGCGATCTACAAGGGTATGTAGATCCACTCTCCCTCTCGTAGATGCTCATCACCATGGATAGATCTTGCGTGTGCGTAGGAATTTTTTGTTTCCCATGCAACTTTCCCCAACAGTGGCATCATGAGCTAGGTCTATGTGTAGAAGAGATTACGAGTAGAACACAAAGGAGTTTGTGGGCATTGATGCTTAGATTGCTTCCTCCCTTGGTCGTGTTTTGATTCAGCAGTATTGTGGGATGAAGCGGCCCACACTAACCTTACTCGTACGCTTATGAGAGACCGGTTCCATCGACTGATGTGTAACTTTGTTGCACAAAGATGGCTGGCGGGTGTGTGTCTCTCCTACTCTAGTTGGATCGGATTCGACAAAGGTGGTCCTTGAGAAGGTTGAATAGCAATTTGTGTATCACCATTGTGGTTTATGCGTAGGTGAGAATTGTTCTTGCTAGATACCCGTAGCAGCCACGTAAAACTTGCAACAATAATTAGAGGACATCTAACTTGTTTTTGCAGGGTATGTTGTGATGTGATATCACATGATGAGATATATGTGATGTATGAGATGATCATGTTTTGTATAGAATATCACGACTTGCATGTAGATGAGTACGACAACCGGAAGGAGCCATAGGGTTCTCTTTAATTATTTTCGCCATTTTTGCTTTACTTTATCGCTATGAGTTAGCAATAGTCGTGGAAGCAATAGTCGGCATAGCAACCCCGATGGCGACACGTTGATGGAGATCATGGCGTCATGCCGGTGACGATGGAGATCATGTCGGTGCTTTGAAGATGAAGATCAAAAGCGCAAGTTCATGGCCATATTATGTCACTTATGATTTGCATGTGAAGTCAATCCTTTTATGCACCTTGTTTTGCTTAGGACGACGGTAGCATTATAAGGTGATCCCTCACTTAAATTCAAGATGAATTGTGTTCTCCCTGAGTGTGCGCCGTTGCGAAAGTTCGTCGTACGGAGACACCACGTGATGATCGGGTGTGATAGACTCTGCGTTCACATACAACGGGTGCAAGCTAGCGTTGCACGTGCAGAACAATCACGTTAAACTTGACGAGCCTAGCATGTACATACATAGCCTCGGAACACAAGAGACCAAAAGGGCGCACATGAGTCGTATAGTAGATATGATCAACATGATGATGTTCACCATTGAAACCACCTCAACTCACGTGATGATCGGACTTTAGTTGGTGAATTTGGTCATGTATCACTCGAATGACCGGAGGGATATCAATTTGAGTGTGAGTTCTTAAGTAATATGATTGATTGAAGTCATTTGTCATGAACATAGTCTAAAGTTGTCTTTGCAAAGTTGTGTTGTAGATTACTAGCTCGCATTGTAGCTCCCTTGAATTTTTTATATGTTCCTAGATAAATAGAGTTGAAATATGATGGTAGCAATAATGCGGTCTGGGTCCATGATGAGGATTTTCCTAATTGCTGCACAGAAGGCTTATGTACTTAATGCACCGCTCGGTGTGCCACCCCCTCAAGCGTCGTGTGTAGATGTTGTGAACATCTGACAGGCACGTTCTGATGACTATTTGATAGTTCATTGCATCATGCATTATGGCTTAGAATTGAGGCTCCAAAACGTATTGAACTTCACGGAACATATGAGATGTTCTAAGAGCTGAAATTGGGATCTCAGGCTCATGCCCGTGTTGAGAGGTATGGGGCCTCCAACAAGATTCTTTGCCTACAAGATGAAGGAAAATAGCTCAATAGGTGATCATGTGCTCAGATTGTCTGGGTACTACAATCGCTTGCATCAAGTGGGAGTTGATCTTCCAGATAAGATAGTGGTTGATATAGTTCTCCAAGTCACTATCACTAAGCTACTAGGGCTTCGTGATGAACTATAAAATGCTAGAGATAGAAATAATAATCCCTGAGCTATTCGCAATGTTCGACACTACGAAGCTAGAAATCAAGAAGGATCATCAAGTGTTGATGGTTAGTGAAACCACTAGTTTTGAGAAGGGCAAGGGCTAGGAGGGAAACTTCATGGATGGCAAGTCAGTTGCTGCTCCAGTGAAGAAACCCAAAGTTGAACTCAAACCCAAGACTAACTGCTTCTATTATGAGGAGAACGGTCGCTGAAGTGGAACAACCCTAGATACTTGGTAGATAAGAAGACTGGCAACATCGACAGAAGTATGTTTGATATACGTGTTATTGATGTGTACCTTACTAGTACTCCTAGTAGCACCTGGGTATTGGATACTAGTTTGGTTGCTAAATGTTAGTAACTCGAAATAAAAGCTACGAATAAACGGAGGCTAGCTAAGGGTGAGGTGACGATGAGTGTTGGAAGTGTTTCCAAGGTTGATGTGATCACCGTCGCACGCTCTCTCTACCTTCGGGATTAGTGATGAACCTAAATAAATTTTATTTGGTGTTTGCGTTGAGCATGAACATGATTAGATCATGTTTATTGCAATATGGTTATTCATTTAAGTTAGAGAATAATGGCTATTCTGTTTACATGAATAATACCTTTAATGGTCATGCACACAATGAGAATGGTTTATTGAATCTTGATCGTAGTGACACACATGTTCATAATATTGATGCCAAAAATATACAAAGTTAATAATGATAGTACCAAATACTTGTGGCACTGCCGCTAAATGTCATATTGGTGTAAAGCGCATGAAGAAACTCCACGCTGATGGATCTTTGGAATCATTTGATTTTGAATCGGTTGAGACATGCGAACCGTGCCTCTTGGGCAAGATGACTAAGGAACCCGTTCTCCGGTATGATGGAGTGGGCAAGTGACTTATTGGAAATGATACATGTTGATGTATGCAATCCAATGAGTGTTGTAGCGTGCGGTGGATATTGTTATATTCTTACCTTCACTGACAATTTGCGTAGATATGGGTATATTTACTTAATGAAACACAAGTCTGAATTGTTTGAAAAGTTCAAGCAAATTTAGAGTGAAGTTTGAGATCATCGTGACAACAAGATAAAATGTCTATGATATGATCATGGAGGAGAATATCTGAGTTACGAGTTTGGTATACAACTTAAGACAATGTGGAAGTTGTTTCACAACTCACGCCACCTGGAACACCATAGTGTGATGGTGTGTCCGAACATCATAGTCGTGCTCTATTGGATATAGTGCATACTATGATGTCTCTTATCGTTTTGCAAGTATAGTTTTGGGGTTATGCATTAGAGACAACTACATTCACTTTAAATAGGGACCATCTAAATCCATTGAGATGACACTATATGAATTATGGTTTGGCAGAAACCTAAACTGTCATTTTTCAGAATTTGGCGATGCGACGCTTATGTCTGATAAGCTCGAACCCAAAGCGGTAAAATGCATCTTCATAGGATACCCTAAGGAAACAGTTGGGTATACCTCCTATCTCACATCTGAGGGCAAAGTGTTTGTTGCTAAAAACGGTTCATTTCTCGAGAAAGAGTTTCTCTTGAAAGAATTGAGTGGGAGGAATATAGAACTTGAGGAGGTTGTTGAACCTTTGTTTCAACGAGAGAGTAGCACGGTGCAGAAAGATGTTTATGTGGAGCCTACGTCAGTTGAAGAGGAAGTTAATGATGATGATCATGAAGCTTTGGATCAAGTTACTATCAAACCTCGTAGGTCGACAAGGACGCATACTACTCCTGAGTGGTACGACAACCCTGTCTTAGAGGTCATGTTGTTGGACAACGATGAACCTACGAACTATGGAGAAGTGATGATGGGCCCGGATTCCAACAAATGGTTAGAGGCCATGAAATCTAAGAAAGGATCCATGTATGAAAACCAAGTATGGACTTTGGTAGATTTGCCCGTTGAACAGCAGGTTGTTCAGTACAAATGGACCTTTAAGATGAAGACAAACGCTAATGGTGAATGCCACCATTTATAAAGCTCTACTTGTCGCCAATAAGTTTCTGCCAAGTTCAAGGAGTTGACTACGATGAGACTTTCTCACCCGTAGCGATGCTAAAAGTCTGTTGGAATAATGTTACCAGTTGCCGCATTTTTCAATTATGAAATCTGGCAGATGGATATCAAAACATCGTTTCCTTAATGGTTTAATTGAGGAAAGGTTGTATGTGCATCATGATTCCTTAATGCTTTTGTCAGTCCTAAGGTGTCACATCCCTAGCTAGCTTACTTAGGACATCATGTGTGTGCATGTTTCAGTTTTTGCATCAACTTGAAATGGGGATTAACAAAAAACCCAAACACCTCACTTGAATCAAAATTTTCCATGATTGTGGAAAACCAACAAATCCAAAATGCCCATAAAAATGTCCCCTATGTCTGATAAATGTGGACATGAATATATCAGGGGTCATTCTAAATATTTGAATATTTATAGCATTTCAAAAATAAATATTAAAGCTGCTGAAAATGTCAAATAAAGCTTTATAAATATTATAGTTTTCAAAATATTCTGGAACTTTTTATAGAAGTTTGAAATATTCAAACTAAGTTCTTTAAAATATTTGGGATATTTCATACCTAGCATTTGTGCCTAAAAATAAATGAAACAAATGGCAGAAAAATAAATCAGAAACTAGAATGTTAAAAAAAGAAAAGGAGGAAGCACCTGGGCCGGCCCATCTGGCCCAACACCATCGTCGTCCTCCTGGCGGCCAGGAGGACGAGCGGGTGCTTGCCGTGCACCCGCGCCGGTGCTGCCACGCAGCTCTTTGCGTGCCTGCATCCCCCACCACGCCGGCGAGAGGATGAGGATGCCGCTGTCGTCCCCATCGCCCTCTCTCTCGCCCATTCGCCCCTGCCTCTTCCCTCTCCTCTGCCTGCCATGGCTGCTGCCTTCTCATCGCCATAGCCGCCGCTCCAGCCGCTCCCCCTCGCTCCCGAGCCCCTCTGTAGATTCGCCGTGATGTGCTGGACCTCTGCGCCGAAAGAATCGAGCCCGGAGGCCCCCAACGTCGACCTTGACGCCTTCTTCCTTCTCGGTCACCGGAGACCGCCACCGCCCGTTTGTCGCAAGCGAGGCCTCCCCGAGCCCGCCCTCGTCGCCGTTGCGTCCGCTGTGAGCTCCTGCTACTTCTCCCCATGTTTCCCCCTTTGATAGCGCGTTCTAGTGCCGGATCCCCTCGGGTCCGAGAGTTCCTCGCCGTCGGCGAGGACGTGGCCGTCGCTGTGGCAGCCCAAGCTCACACCTGAGCACGTAGACGTGCTCACGAGGAACCTAGACAGCCTTAGGAGCCCTTAGTTGGGTCATTCTAGCTTCGGCTCGACGAGCCCGTGCTCGCCCGAGCTCCGATAGCCACCGTGCTCATCGTCGGCGTCGATTCCGGCCATCCTAGCCCCTAGGAGGTGTCGTGCTCGACGCGCGCGAGCACGCAGAGCCGATCGATGCCCTTCGCCGCCCATTTGGTCGCCGAAGGAGGAAACTCGATCCCCTCCACCGTCCCTGACTTCGCCAGCGGTTCAACACCGGCGAGTCAACCAGTTTGACCACCAGGGGTTAGTACCGTGGGTCACTAGCAGGTGGGGCCGGGCCCTGCTAGTTAGGATTAGTTTAATTATTTAATTAATCAATTTCATTAAGTTAATGACCCACTAACCAGTGGGCCCTACCCTAATCTAATTAGTAATTAGTTATTTAATTAACTCTGTTAGTAGCTGGGTCACTGACCAGTGGACCCCACTGGTCAGGTTTGACCTGTCAACGGTCTATTGACCAACTGACGTCATGATGATGTCATGCTGATGCAATAAAGAATTTTCTGAATTAAATTAATTCTAGAAACTATTTAAAACTTAGAAAATTCATAGAAATTAATCTATAACTCAGATTGAAATAATTTATATATGAAAATTTATCAAAAAAATCCAATGAATCCAATGGTGCTGTTATCATGCATGTAGCAACCTATGTAGATCAACTTTGACATTTACTAATAGGATAACATATGGAATATGAAATGAAGAATGATTTTGAACCTATACTCAAAATCACTTCATTTAACTTGAACAATAGTTGCATTATCCCATCCATACATGCTGCCATGTCATGATCATGCATCATATTGTCACACTTGCTGTGTATTGATTGCTATTTACCTACATTGTGGTAGGCCCTGCTTCCGAGGATACCTCCGAGTATTCCAACGAAGGAGAAAACCTTCCCGCTTCCCAGCAAGGCAAGCAACCCCTTTGATCATTCCGATAACATCCCATCTCTCGCTCCTGCTCTTGTTTATTGCAGTAGGAAAACATTCACTTGTCTATCATACACGGTAGATGAACCCATTCCTTTGCATGACCTGTCATTGTCCCAGTAAATAGCTGAACCATGAAACCTAGCATACCTGGTAGATGCTTGTGCCATGATGTGCTTTTCTTATTTGCTTGCTATGCTTGCTATGCTTAGAGTTGTGTCAGGTCTGATTCATCTGGGTGATGAACTAGAGCGAAACAATATTGTTCTGATGTGTTAAGCTTATGATGAACCCGATTTGGTAAAGGTAGCGATGAGAGGCTATGTAGGAGTACATAGCGGGTTGTCTCATTGGGACCGTCCTTAGGAACCGAGTTCCGTGTTTGTGATTCAAGACTAGTTACTATCACATGCTGGGCCCTGAAATATGATCCCGCTCAACTTATCAACTGCTTATTCCTTGGTCAAAGAGTTGCAAGTAGTTTTTGGTGTTTATAACATGTTGGAGGCCGTGCGTAGTGCTGGCCCTAGGGGTGGGTTACGATGCGGTAGGCAGTGGCATGGTGTACCAAGGGTCACCCGAATGGTGGGCTTGGGAACCCTGCACACATCGTTTGGGGCCATAGCAGAAACTTCGGCCGGACTTCCGTGCGGGTTCAGCCTCAAATAGGCGATAGCCTGGACTAGAGGTCTTGTGTGATTGACGGTCGGGGCCGACTCCCTCACTGGGCATCCGCTTGAAGGTTGCCGAGGTGCATGGTTTTATGAGCACACAACGATAAGTGGCGAGAGCATGTGTGAAGAAGTACACCCCTGCAGGGTATGAAACTATTCGAATAGCCGCGTCCTCGGATATGGACTACTTGGAGAACTATGATATTCATAGATAATCAAATGGATACTCATAAAAATATCAAGACAAGTGTGAGTATCGTGGATGGCACTCTCTCAGGAGAGGGAAGTGAATCCATGGTGGTGTATTTCTATGAAGTTGGATAACTTATGTTGTTCATAGATAATTTAATGGATACTCATAAAAATATCAAGACAAGTGTGAGTACCGTGGATGGCACTCTTGTAGGGGACGGAAGTGAATACATGATGGTGTATTGATGTGGAGTTAGTGGACTCGTGTGTGATATCGAAAATCTAAACAAAGAGTTAAAATTGTGTAGTATAGGTTAGCCATGAGTCAAAGCTGGCATTGCTGCATAAACTCTACCACTGCCCTTGTTGATACTTGAGAATGAATAGTCTAGGTCTCCTTTAAAGACTTGCTGAGTACGTTTGTACTCATGTTTTCTTAATAAATGTTACAGATGAGACTCGGGACCCATTAGGTGGGTTCTATCCAGATGTCGACGATGCCGAATAGCTGATGTCCCAGCTACGGCCTTATGCCCTGTGGCGGGCTGTAAATAGTCAGGCCATGTGCCTTTTTACCCTTTCAACTGTCTTTACTCAGATAGCTTTATGCTTCCTCTTGGCTTGTATGAACTTGCTTGTATGACTTGAGTGTCGGGTCATGTGACCCCTACCTGTAAGAACATATTATGCAAGGCTGTTCTGATCCTCTTAAATAAAAGTTGTGTTGATGTATGGTTATGTTGTGATGCCATAGTTGTATCTATGCATATCGGGCATGTCGTGCGTACGTGTGACGTGCAACGGTATGTATGGGATCCGACACCTAGTCATGTGTCTTTAGTAGTACTCTTTACAGGAAACTGCCTCTTTGTGCTTCCATCGAGCCTTGGTAGCTTGCTACTACTCCGGACACATTGATTGACTGGCATGTATCCTTCTTCGCTGCTGTGTCTGTCCCTTCGGGGAAATGTCTCGTAGTGTAATGGAGTCCTTATAGCCTACTATGACTCGTCTACGTGCAGTGATGACATTTATGTCCCACGGTGTAATGGAGTCCTTGCAGCTTGCTATGACTCGTCTACACACGCTTGAGACCGACACCTGAATTGCTGGGTTACGTATGCCTGTTTCTGTACGGATGTGCCACTTGGGTTCTATGACTAGTCATGTCGACCCGGGTTCTTTGTCGTTTGATTGCCAGCGACATGTTCACATACGTGAGCCAAAAGACGCAAATGGTCTTGGCTAAGGTAAGGATGTAGCCGTGGATTTTATCGTGCGTGAGGCCGCAAAGTGATGTGATATCTTACAGTCTAGATTCATATGACTTAGGATCGGGGTCCTGACATAAGGATGCTAAAAGGTGTGCAAGATCTAGAAATCCTTCTATGGGCTTGAGCAAACATCTCGAAGTTGGAATATATGCTTTGATGAGGTGATCAAAGATTTTGAGTTTATACAAAGTTTACGAGAAACTTGTATTTACAAGAAAGTGAGTGGGAGCACTATAGAATTTCTGATACGTATATGTGGTTGACATATTATTGATCGGAAATGATGTAGAATATCTGGAAAGCATAAAATGTTGTTTGAAAAGAGTTTTTCAAAGGAAGACCTAGATAAAGCTACCTAATTGTTGGGCATCAAGATCTATTGAGATAGATCGAGATGCTTGATGAGACTTTAAATGAGTACATACCTAGATAAGATTTTGAAAGAGTTCAAAATGGATCAGTCAAAGGAGTTATTGCCTGATTTGTAAGGTGTGGAGTTGAGTGAGCCTCAAAGCTTGACCACGACAGAAGAAAGAGAAAGGACGAAGATCGTCCCCTATGATTTATCCATAGGCTCTATATAGTATGCCATGCTGTGTACCGCACCTGTGTATACCTTGCCATGAGTCTGTCAAGGGGTACAAGAGTGATCCAGGAGTGGATCACTGGACATCGGTCAAAATTATCCTTAATAACTAGAGGACTAAGGAAATATTTCTCGATTATGGAGGTGATAAAGATTTCGTCGTAAAGGGTTACGTCGATGCAAGCTTTAACACCAATCCGGATGACTCTTAGTAGCAATCCGGATACATATATTGGATTAGCCATTTGGAATAGCTCCAAGAGGAGCATGGTAGCAGTGTCTACAATATGACATAGAGATTTGCTAAGTACACACGGATCTGAATGTCGCAGACCCGTTGACTAAAACCTCTTTCACATGCAAAACATGATTGAACCCGAGAACTCATTGGGTGTGAGATTCATAACAAATCACATAGCGATGTGAGCTAGATTATTGACTCTACTGCAAGTGGGAGACTATTGGAAATATGCCCTAGAGGCAATAATAAATTAGTTATTATTATATTTCCTTGTTCATGATAATCATTTGTTATCCATGCTAGAACTATATTTATCAGAAACTTAGATACATGTGTGGATACATATACAACACCATTTCCCTAGTATGCCTCTAATAGACTAGCTCGTTGATCAAAGATGCTCAAGGTTTCCTAGCCATGGACATGAGATGTCATTTGATAACGGGATCACATTATTAGGAGAATCATGTGATGGACAAGACCCAAACTATAAACAGAGCATATGATCGTGTCAGTTTATTGCTATCACTACTGGAATCAGAAGATTTGCAGTCCGCCACCTCTTTGCCGTCTGCTAGCGGACGACAAAGAGTGGCTTTGCTATTAGCTAGCAGAATGCAGACGACAAAGAGGTGGCAGATGGCAAAGGGTGGCTTTGCCATCAGCCACTTCTTTGCCGTTTGCTAGCGGATGGCAAAGGAGGTTTACCGTCCGCTAGCAGACGACAAAGAGGGAGGGGGCCCACTGACGACCCAGCCCGCAACTTGACCTAACGGCCCCCTCATTGCCGTCCGCTAGGGGACGGCAAAGAGGGGGTTACCTAACGGCTCATGCCCCGGCCTACCTCTCTCTCTCTTTCTCTCCCTCTCTCCTCCCCGTCGCCCCACCACCCCGCCGCCCGCGCCCACCGCCCCCGACGCCCCCGCCGCCCTGTCGCCCCCGCCGCCGCTTGCCCCCGCCCCCGCCCACCGCCCCCGCCGCCACCTGCCCCCGTTGCCCCCGCCGCCGCGCGCCCCCGACGCCACCGCCACCCCCCTCTCTCCCTCCTCGGAGACCCTGACACCCCACTTCCCCCGCCCCCCGCCGCGCCACCCGCCGCCCCACCGCCGGCGTCGGCCTCCTCCACCTCCACCAACGCCGGCCTCCACCTCCCCCACTCCGGTGAGCCCCCTCCCCCTCTCTATTTTTCATTTTTAATAGTTTAGTTAAATCTAGTTTAGTTGTAGTTAGTAATTTAGTTGTAGTTAGTAATTTAGTTTTTTTAATAGTTGTAGTTAGTATTTTGGTTGTAGTTAGTGATTTAGTTAAATCTAGTTTAGTTGTAGTTAGGTTAATTAGTTGTAGTTAATTACAAGAAGAGAGAAGAAGAAGAGGAGGAGAAGGAGATGAAGAAGAAGAAGAAGAGGAAGGAGAAGAAGAAAAAGAAGAAGAAAAGGAGGAGGAGGAGGAGAAGAAAAGAAGAAAAAGAAGAAGGAGAATAAGAAGAAGAAGAGGAGGAGGAGGAGGAGGGGTGCGTCGGCGCCGACGTAACCGGGTCGAGGATCGTCGACACGACACCACCGACACCCCGACCCCCGACACGACACCCCGACACCACGGCACGGCACCCTGGACCCCGACACGACACCCTCGACACCCCGACCCTGACACGACACCCCGACACCCCGACCCCGACACGGCATCCCCGACACCCCGACCCCGATACGGCACCCCCGACACCCCGACCCCGACAGGGCACCCCCGACACCCTGACCCCGACACGACACCCCCTACACCCCGACCCCGACACGACACCCCCGACCACGACACACCCCTACCCCGACATGACACCCCAACACCCCGACCCCGACACGACACCCCTGACACCCCGACCCCGACATGACACCCCCGACACCCCGACCCCGACATAACACCCCCTACACCCCGACCCCGACACGACACCCCGACACCCCAACACGACACCCCCGACCACGACACAACATCCCTACCCCGACACGACACCCCCGACACCCCTACCCCGACACAACACCCCTGACACCCTGACCCCGACATGACACCCCCGACACGACACCCCCGACACCCCGACCCCGACACGACACCCCCGACACCCCGACCCCGACACGACACGGGTCATATATTTGTGAATTATGAGTTAGGTCATATATTTTTCGATTTTGTTATACAGAACATCATATTTATGTTGATTAGGTGGATTTAAATTTGCAGTTGTTTCTTCGCTGCGAGGGTCTGGTGTTCGACAACCTCCCCGTGCGTTCGAGGAGCTTCGCCCCTGCATAAGTGGGTGAGCACAAATGACATCTCCTCCTGTCCCCTTCATTTCCTCTGTTCCGGTATTCATACCAATGAAACTTGCTAGCTATAGGTGTCTTCAATCATCAGTATGCGTGACCACTATGCGTCTCCCGTTCGAAAGGGTTACATCTATAAATATGCATTCATTAGCATATTTATAACCGTGATTCTTCCAAATTGTCCAACGTTATCCATGGACAGCCCGAGTATGTGTAGATTGGGTTCGTTTTCCCATATGCTCTGCTTCGGATTCGATGCAGAATTTCGTTAGTGCCTCCCTGTTGTTCTCTGGGTACACATCCTCTCTGCTTATTGCCAAGACGTGTATCGGGAGAACAATGGGGAGGTGCTGCCGAAATTGTGCACCGAATCCCAGCGGAGCATGGGAAAACGAACCCAATCTACACATACTCAGGTGGGATTAGGACCTATCTTTACCTACTAGCGTCTAGGTTGCATCGACGTAATGAAACTGACAAACTCTATTAACTGATGAATATGGTTTGCTGAATTATGTATATATTTTGTGTGTGTCCAGTAGCTAGGCAAGATGAGTGATCGTGGGTGGATGTACACCGGTCACACTAGTCAGAAAGACATGACCCGTGAATGGTTAACAAAAACCAAGGAGTTTGTGAGAGTCGCATTTGCAAATGGACAGAAAACAACTTGGTGCCCTTGTGTCGGTTGCAACAACTGTAAGAAGAAGTCAGAGTTTGAAATGATCAAACACCTGCAGAAGTGGGTTTTATGCCTAATTATACGGTCTGGACATTTCATGGTGAGTCTGCCCAACATGCCAGAGCTGAGGTGGTTCGTCGTCGCACCGACGAGCATGGTACCGGGATCGAAGACATGATGCAAGACTTTGATGATGCTCGGGATTCTGACGATGAGATGGAGGAATCTGCAAAGGCCTTTTATGAAATGTTGGAGTCTTCAAAATGTCCTCTCCACGAGCACACTGAGCTTTGTCAGCTGGATGCCATCGCACAAGTAATGGCTCTAAAGGCTCAGTTCAACCTGGGCGGAGAATGTTACGACGCAATGATGACGATATTTGGACGCTTTCTACCCAAAGGCCATGTATTGCTACCAAACCTGTACCAGTCGGACAAAATCCTACGCGCGCTTAAGATGCCCTATGAGAAGATAGATGCATGTGAGAATGAATGTGCCTTATTTAGGCTTGAGTATGCGGGCTTGAACTATTGCCCCATTTGCAATGCTTCCAGTTATGTTCTGGTAGACAATGGTATGGGTGAGAAGAGTCAGACCAAAATCCCCATTAATGTTCTTCGGTATCTGCCAATCATACCAAGACTTCAACATCTTTTCATGGTCGAAGAGACGGCTAGACAGATGACGTGGCATAAATTGGGCAAAAGAACAGAACTAGATGCATATGGGAATCTGATGTTGGGACACACTTCAGACGCTTTTGCGTGGAAGCACTTCGATGCATTACATAAGGATAAAGCGGCAGATCCAAGGCATCCTTGAGTTGCCATCAGCACAGATGGGATCAATGTGTATGGTATGATGGCAGCACAATATAGTTGTTGGCCTGTATTTGTCATTCCACTCAATCTCCCCCGAAGAGATTATGAAAAGAAAGAACTTTTTCCTGACGTTGATTCCAGGGCCCAATTTTCCAGGGAAGAATATGAATGTGTACATGAAACCGCTTAAGGATGAATTGCAAGAAGCCTCAGATAATGGGATTAAGACATACAATGCCGCTACAAAAAAGAACTTCAAAATGCATGTGTGGTACATGTACTCGATGCATGACTTGCCGGCATATGCGCTATTCGTTGGCTGGTGTGTGCATGGAAGGTTTGCGTGCCCCACATGCAAGGCAACTCTTCAGTTCCGTTGGCTGGAGGTGGGTCGCAAGTTTTCTTGCTTCGACATGCATAGAAAGTTCTGGATCCTGACCATAAGTTCAGAAAAGACAAGAAGAATTTCATCAAAGGTAGAGTTGTCAAAAACACTACACCACCTGCGTTGACAGGCCAACAGATCCTGGATCAGATAAACGCTCTCGAGCCGGATCTAGATCGTCCAGGGTATTTCAAAGGGTATAATACGGAACACGCCTGGACTCACAAGATATGTTTGTGGGATCTGCCTTACTTTAAAGACCTCCTTTGCGCACACAACATCGACGTGATGCACACTGAAAAGAATATTGCGGAGGCCCTTTTTGGTACGTTGTTCAACATAGAGGGGAAGTCGAAGGATAATCCTAAGGCTAGAGTCGACCAGGAGGCTCTATGTGATAGACCGTTACAAAACATTCGACAACCGAAAGGAAAGAAGAACCGGAGGAAGCCAAAGGCATGGTTCAATCTTGGAAGGCCAGCTATGAGGGAAATGATCTTGTGGGTGAAAATGCAGTTGATGTTCCCCAATGGGTATGCAGCGAATCTAAAGAGGGGAGCCAGTCTTGACAAATTGAAAATATTTGGTCTCAAGAGTCATGATTGGCACATATGGCTTGAGCGGGTAATGCCGGTGATGTTGTGTGGCTTTATCCCTAAGGATGAATGGCTAGTACTGGCAGAGCTGAGCTATTTCTTCTTTCCTCTTTGCGCGAAAGAACTATCGTCTGACGTGCTAGACAAACTAGAAGAGTTGGCGCCGGAGTTGATCTACAAGTTAGAAAAGATCTTTCCACCGGGCTTCTTTAATCCAATGCAACATTTGATTTTGCATCTCCCGACCGAGGCAAGATTGGGGGGCCCGTGCAAAATCGTTGGTGCTTCGCAACTGAGAGGATGCAGAACACACTTCGAGCAAAATGTAAAAATAAACATAGAGTTGAAGCATCGATGTCCGAGGCATTCATTACTGAGGAGGCGACAAACTTCATGACAACACACTACAAAGCCAACAATCGTCATTTGCATAATCCGAAGCCTCGATACAATGATGGCGACCGTGAAAAAGGTCGATCCAACCTCAGCTTATTCAAAGGGAAGCTACACCAACCGGTGCTTCAAAATCAATAGGGTTGGATGTCGAAGAATGGCAGACCATTTTGTTGTATATCTTCAACAACCTAACAGAAGTGCGGCCGTGCATCGAGTAAGTTCTCAGAACATTGTTTTGCAACTTCTAATTCCTTTGAAATGCTCTTATTCTCGGATATATGATACATCCGATACGTCGCCAAATTCTCGGATGGAGCGGTGATCCAAAAGGATTCCATCGAAGAGTATGAGCTTCTGGAAAAGCATGGAGGCGGCTATCCCGGTTTCATCTCTTGGTTCAAGCAAACGGTAATTTCCATTAATTAGATGATTTCATTTCTTCGCCTAGTTTGCGGCTAATGCAACAATCCTTTTGTATTAAACTTGTAGGCTAATTTAGAGTCTATGGACTCTGAATTGAGACAAGTCGCTAATGGTTTTGACTTTAAGGTCCGTTCATTTGAAAAATAAGACATCAACGGGTATCGCTTTCATACTTTTGGCAAAGAGCTATCTATGGCCGACCGAAAGTCTACAAATTGTTGTCTCCGCTGTCGACAAAGGAGGGGTCGAGTATTATGGAAGAGTTGAAGCAATTTATGAACTTACATTCTTTGGTGAAAACCCACCAAACGTCATAGTCTTCAAATGTTATTGGTTCTAGCCGAAGGAGACTAGAAGGACTCATGAACATATAGGGCTAGTCGAAATCAAACAAAGCACCCATTTAGATGTTCCCGATGTCTATATTACGTCTCAACAGGCGACCCAAGTTTTCTATCTATCGTGGGCCTGCCAAACGGATCCAAATTTGAAAGGTTAGGATGTCGTTTACGATGTGCCGCCACATTTTAGACCACCTCCCCTCAATGAAGATGATTATGAACCTCACATTAACCCAGACACATATGAAGGAGAATTCTTCCAAGAAACACGTGTTTCCAAAAAATGTTTCAAGAACCGCTCTACTTCACCCCAGAACATTGAGGTCAACAGCGACAGTGAACCCGACTTCACCCCTGAGCAGGAACAAGAAGAGACGGAAGAAGAAGAGGTTACTGCTGCGGATGACCTGACAATGCTTGACCGATTACATAGAGGCCTTCCACATGTTGGTGCATTTATTGATGATGCTGATGAGCACGTCATTACTGATAGTGATGATGATTATGCATTTACTGATCCCAGAGTATATATAGACGATGAAGATTAATATTAGTAATGTGAGGTATTCAATTATTATTATGTACATATATATTATTAATTAGTTCATGTTATTAGTGTCACATCCCTAGCTAAAAGTCATAGGAACAACATATGTTTGCATCATGTTTCAATTTGGCATCAACCTTAAATGGGAAGTTGAAGAAACCCCAAGCTCACATAGCATATGTTTGCATCATGTTTCAATTTGGCATCAACTTGAAATGGGAAGTTGAAGAATCCCCAAGCTCACATTGAATCAAAACAATTCAAAGTTGGTGAAAATTCAACAAATCCAAAATGCTCTTTAAAATGTTCCCTATGTCTGATAAATTTCGACATGATTATAACAGGGACCATTTTACATATTTGAACATCCAAAACAATTTAAAAATAAATGTTATGCTCCTAAAAATGCCAAATAAAGCATTATCATTACTTTTGTTTTCAAAATATCCTGAAACTTTTTAGATAAGTTTGAAACATTCAAACTCCATTATAGAAAATACTTGGGATATTTTGCAAAGTCATTTTGTACCTGCAAAAGAATTAAAAAAATGTCAAAAATTAGAAAAGAAATGAAAAAAAGAAAAAAAAGGAGAAAGAAGCCCAGGCCAGGCCGGCCCACCTAGCCCAGGGAGGTTATCGTCCTCCTGGCGGCTAGGAGGACGGGAGTGTGGCCGGCGTGCGCGTGCTATCGTGCCTATACGCCGGCAGCTGCCTGCCTGCTTCCCCCTCGCCAGCGCGACGGGGATAAGCTCGAGAGACATCCCCATCGCTCCCTCTCTCTCTCTCGCCCGCCTCTCTTTCTCCCCTCCTCTGCTCCGCCATGGCCGAGCTGCTTGCCGCCGTAGCGCCGCCGTTTTAGCCACCCCTGCGCCCTTTTGAGCCCACCAAAGGCTCCGCCTAGATCCCCTCTTCCTTCTAGCCGAGCCACGCACCGCCGGGAGCTCCCTGTCGCTGCCATCGCCGCCGTCTTCAACCTCCGGCCATCGGCAAGCAAGTGAAGCTCGCCGTTGCTCCAGGCCCTCCCCGAGCCCGCTCTCGACTTCTTTGCAACCGCCGTGAGACCCTGGTCCTTTCCCCCCTCTTTCCCCCTTCGAATGATCCCTCTAGCGCCGAGTTCCTCCAAGCCCGAAAGCTTCTCACCGCTGGCGAGGTCATGGCCGCCGTTGCAGCGGCCCAAGCTTGCTTCTGAGCACGCGGTCGTGCTCAGGATGTTCCCAGGCAGCCCTAGGAGGCCGTAAGTGCCTCGTTTGAGCTCTGGCTCGACGGGCCCGTGCCCGCCCGAGCTCCGCCAGCCGCCAAGCTTGACACCGGCGTCGATTCCGACCATCTCAGCTCCTGGGAGGGGTCGGAATGCACGCGCGCGTGTGTGTAGGTCCATTTGGTGCCCTCCGCCGCCCTTTTGGTCGCTGGAGGAGGGATCTTGAACCCTCCGCCGTCTTTGGAGCCACCGGCGGCTCAACGCCGGTGGGTCTTGCCGGAGTTGACCACGGGGGTTTGACCCCTGGGTCACTGGCAGGTGGGGCCAGGCTCTGTTAATCAAATTAGTTAGCAAATTAATTAATTAGATTAATTAAACCAATTAGTCACTGACCAGTGGGCCTAGATCTATTAATTAGTTAGGATTAGTTTTAATTATTTAGTTAAATGGTTGAGCCACTAACATGTGGTCCCCACATGTCAGGTTTGACTCTGGCCTAGTCAACTGATCAGCTCACGTCACCGTGACGTCAGGCTGATGTCATATTTCATTTTCTAGTTTAAAAAATAATTCCAGAAATTATGCAAAACTTAAAAAATTCATATAAATTAATCTGTAAATCAGATGAAAATAAGTTATATATGAAAATTTATCAAAAAAATCCAATGAACACAATGGTGCTATTGTCATGCATGTTAGAGCAATCTAAATAGGTGAACATTGACATTTACTAATAGGGTAGTATATGGAATTTGAAATGAAGAATGATTTTGAACCTATATTCAAACTCATTTAAAATTAACATGATCACTAGCTGCATTAGCTCATCCATACATGCTATCATGCCATGATCATGCATCATATTGTTGCACCTGCGTGTATTGATTGTTTCTTATCTGCATTGCGGTAGGCCCTGCTTCCGAGGATACACCCGAGTATTCCAACGAAGGAGAGAACCTTTCCACTACCCAACAAGGCAAGCAACCCCTTTGATCATTCCAATAATATCCCACTCTCTCGCTCCTGCTCTTGTTTATTGCATTAGGACAATCGACCGCATGTCAGTTATACACGGTAGATGACCCTAATCTGCTGCATGACCTGTCATTGTCACAATAAATAGCTAAACCTTGCAACCTAGCATACCTGGTAGATGCTTGTGCCATGATGTGCTTAGCTTACTTTGCCTGCTATGCTTGCTATGCTTAGAGTTGTGTCAGGTCTGATTCATCTGGGTGATGAACTGAGTGAAACAATGTTGTTCTGATGTGATGATCTTATGATGAACCCGATTTGGTAAAGGTAGCGATGAGAGGCTATGTAGGAGTACATAGCGGGTTGTCTCATTGGGACCGTTCTTAGGAACTGAGTTCCGTGTTTGTGATCCAAGACTAGTTACTACCACACATTGGGTTCCGGTAACTCGACCCCTCTCGACTTATCAGTCGCTTAGTCCTTGGTCAAAGAGTTGCAAGTAGTTTCTGGTGTTTATAGCATGCTGGAGGCCGTGCATAGCGCTGGCCCTAGGGGTGGGTTACGACGCGGTAGGCAGTGGCACGGTGTACCAAGGGTCACCCTAATGGTGGGCTTGGGAACCCTGCGCACATCGTTTGGGGCCATAGCGGAAACTTTGGCCGGACTTCCGTGCGGGTTCAATCTCAAATAGGCGATAGCCTGGACTAGAGGACTTATGTGATTGACGGTCATGGCCGACTCCCTCGCTGGGCATCCGCTTGAAGGTTGCCGAGGTGCATGGTTTTATGAGAACATAGCGATAAGTGGCGAGAGCATGTGTGAAGAAGTACACCCGTACAGGGTATGAAACTATTCGAATAGCCGCGTCCTCGGATATGGACTACTTGGAGAACTATGCTATTCATAGATAATCAAATGGATACTCATAAAAATATCAAGACAAGTGTGAGTATCGTGGATGGCACTCTCTCAGGAGAGGGAAGTGAATCCATGGTGGTGTATTTCTATGAAGTTGGTGGACTCGTGTGCGATATCTAAAATTGTAGCAAAGAGTTAAAATTTGAGTAGTGCAGGTTAGCCATGAGTCAAAGCTGGCATTGCTGCATAAACTCCACCACTTTCCTTGTTGATACATGAGCATGATTAGACTCGGTCTGTTTTAAAGACTTGCTGAGTACGTTTGTACTCACGTTTGCTTAATAAACGTTGCAGATGAAACCCATGACCCATCAGGTGGGTTCTTTCTAGATGTCGATGATGTCGAATAGCTGGTGTCCCAGCTACGACCTTATGCCCTATGGCGGGCTGTAGATAGTCAGGCCATGTGCCTTTTTACCCCTTTCATCTGTCTGTACTCAGATAGCTTAAGCTTCCGCTTGTTGTATGAACTTGTTTGTATGACTTGAGTGTCGGGTCATGTGACCCCTATCTGTAAGAACATATTATGCAAGGCTCGTCTGAGCCTCTTAAATAAAAGTCATGTTGTTGTATGGTTATGTTGTGATGCCATGGTTGTATCTATGCATATCGGGCATGTCATGCATACGTGTGACGTGCAACGGTATGTATGGGATCCGACACCTAGTTGTGCGCCTTTAGTAGTACTCTTTATGGGAAACTGCCTCTTCGTGCTTCCATCAAGCCATGGTAGCTTGCTACTGCTCTGGACACATTGATTGACCGATATGTATCCTTCTCTGCTGCTGTGTCTGTCCCTTTGGGGAAATGTCTCGCGGTGTAATGGAGTCGCTGTAGCCTGCTACGACTCATCTATACACGCTTGAGGTCAACACCTGCATTGCTGGGTTACGTATGCCTATTTCCATACGGATGTGCTGCTTAGGTTCTATGACTAGTTATGTCGGCCCGGGTTCTCTGTCTTTGATTGCCAACGACATGTTCACATATGTGAGCCAAAAGACGCAAATGGTCCTGGCTAAGGTAAGGCTGCAGCCGTGGAGCTTACCGTGCGTGAGGCCGCAAAGTGATGTGATATGTTATAGTCTAGATTCATATGACTTAGGATCGGGGTACCAATAATTAGGTATTCAATTTTTTTATGTTGAAATAATTTTTTTCACTCTTTGTCATTGCAGGTGTTGATAGATGGTGGGCGGGGGTTGAGAGTGCTTTGAGCCTCCTTCCTCGGTGCGTGCTTCGAGGGGTGCTATTATTCCACCCCAGCAACTCCGGAGAGTGCTGGTACACAACATGCAGACACCGGCGGGTGCTTCTTCTTCGACCGGGAGAGGTTGGGGGAAGCCAAAGAGAGGTGCTAGAGGTAGGAAGGCTGCTGTGCCTTCCTCGCTGCCACTCCAGCTGGTTCTCCCGACCACAGGAGTGCTCCGTCTCAGGTGGACTCGTCTGATTTGGACCCGCCTTGGACTCCAGTCCACGAGCCTTGGGTCGATGAGCCTCGGGTCATCGAGCTTTCATCCCAGGAGACTCCGGTCCCAGAGTCTTCGTCCCAGGAGACTCGGGTCCCAGATTCTTCGTCCCACGTGACTCCGGAGGCTAGTGGCCTTGCTAATGGTGGCGAGGACAACTTGTCTGATGGTGGCAAGGACAACTTGTCTGAGGACACCTATAGCGAGGACGAGCTGGTTGAGGAGGGCAAGAAGGTCTACCAGCATGGTTGTACAAAGCTGCCGCCCGTGCCGACGACTTGGAAGCAGAGGTCGTTGATTGCGCCTAATGCGGAGAAGTAATTGCACTTACTCGTTTTTAACCTTTTGCCTTCATGTTTCTTCAAATTAATATCTAATGTGTTGGCCTTGTCCTACTGTAGGGTTTGGAACTACGAGCGTGGTGTCCGTAGGCCCAACCAGGTCCTTGGTGTGCTTCTCCGGCACCACTTCTCGGGGAAGGTCCAGTTGCCTGGTGAGGATGAGTCTCCACAGGTAGCACTGACCTGGGAGCTGTACAAGGCTGCCCTGGCCCCGCCGGAGGAGATGGTCGACAATGTCTTGTGCAAGACGGTGGCTGACATTGTGATCCATCGCTTTTGGGTAATTTCTCCTTTACAGAATTAAAAATCAACAACACCTAGTTATTGTACTAATCAGTGTTGTCCTGTTTGATTGCAGACTTTCTACACGTGTCTTGAGTAAGACAAGGCGAAAGCAGCTATTGTTCTCGAAGCCGAGTGCAAGCGCCTACTTCAGAACTTACGACACGAGGCTTGGGTGCAGGCTATTCGAGACTACTACGCCTCGACTAACATTAAGAGGGTCAAGAAGAAGTGCCACAAAAATTATCCGAGTAAGGAGAAGTTAATGAAGGTAATTATCTATTCTTAAGGCCTTGTACTTAGTTTCTTTGATTTGATTCGTAGGCGTAGCGCTGAAATTTCTCTTCTCTAACTTAGGTGCCCCCAAGATGGTGTGCGGATGGGATGGACTGTTGGGAGGCATTGGTGAATGAGTGGTGCTCTCTCGAATGGCTAGCCGAACACAACAAGGCCAAGGATAAGCGTGCCCAAATGAGAGGTGTGCCACACCATCAAGGGAGCTCCAACCTGTTTGAGTTTGGGGATAACTGGGTATGTGGTTTGCTTCATGATTCATGCAATTTCATTCTTCATTCTAGCTTGAGCCCTTAACTAATATTTTGTTCCTCTCTTTTAGGCACGACACAACAAGAAGGAGGTGCCACCTCTGTTCGACCTCTATGCCATGGCCCATACCGCCTCGTACAAGAAGGCCAAGGCATTCTCTAAGGATGACCTCGATAATCCACAAAGCTTCAGCAACATCTCCTCCCACAACAAGCTCGTGAGGTATAGGGATGAGGGGAAGGCGAGGAAAGGGGAGGACTTCAACCCGAGCCAGAGTCCTTTTGATCTAGAGCTCGTGATGATATCTGGTGGCGGGAGGCCCCATGGCTCGATAGCCATCGGGGATGGACTGATACGTTGTCCTAGAACTCTCCCGGAGATCAAGAAGCGCCAGACGAGCTCTGATCCTGAGATAAGGCCTCATCCACGACCAATGGAGCTCTCCATTGAGGCTAGGGCCCAGGAGCTTCTGGTGGAGGCAAACAGGCAGGCGACGCAGAGGGAGAGGGACATGGAGGAGAGGACGGCTAGGCTGTTGGAGGAGGAGAGGAACCGGAATGACGCGTCTCACCGAGCCCTATACGAGCTCCTCGTGGTAAGTTTCTCCTGCATATTAGCCAAATCATGCACGTAATGTTCGTTTCATCACTAACTAATATGAATGACTCGTCAAAACAAAATGTGCACACCGTGTGCCAGAACAATGGCCAGACCCCTCCGTCGATGCCCCATATTGCTATAGCACCCATGGTGAGTTTCATTTAAATGGTCATTAGTTACTAGTATTCACATTTGAGTTGCATCATGCTAAGGAGACATTGCAAATGATCTTTGGTGCAGCATGCCTCCCGACAAGCATCGACCGATCCTTCTGCGTCTGCCGCAACCTCGACCGGTCCTTCTACGTCTCACCCTGGTGCAAATCCTACCGGTCCTTCACCTTCGTGTTGATGGTAAGTTTTCCCAAGTGTTTTCATTAAAAAATGCATACTTAGCTTAAGAAATGACCGACTTAGCTCCAAAATGTCCTATACTTAGCTTATTTTCCTCAAAAATGACTTGATATGCTTAGTTAGCTAGAAAATGGTATATTCTACCTAGGATAGCTATACAATGACCTATACTTAGCATTTTTTCCTCCAAAATGACTTGATATGCTTAGTTAGCTAGAAAATGGCATTACTACCTAGTATAGCTCAATAATGATCTATAGCTACCTTAGCTAGTTCATTTATGATATAATTAGCTCACTTAGGTACAAAATGGCATAACTACCTAGGATATCTCAATAGTGATCTCTAATTAGCTTAGCTAGTTCATTTATGACATAATTATCCCACTTAGGTAAAAAATGGCATAATAACCCTGGTTTAGCTCCAAAATGACCTATACTTAGCATTTTTTCCTCCAAAATGACTTGATATGCTTAGTTAGCTAGAAAATGGCATTACTACCTTGGAGAAGAGGAGAGGAGAGGAGAGGAGAAAAAGAAAGAGAAGATAAATTCTTCTTCTTCTTCTTCTTCTTCTTCTTATTCTTCTTCTTCTTTTTCTTCTTTTTCTTCTAGCTAGTCTTCTTCTTCTTCTAACTTCCATCTTTCATACTTTGCAGATTTGCTATAGATGAGGAAGCTTGCATTGATGGAGTGTACTCTTCTACTTTTGCTTCCTTTTTGTTTATGGAAACTTGTTGGAAACTTGTTTTGGATATGTATGTTGGATATGTTGTTCCAAACTTGTATATGTTGGATATGTTGTTGGAACTTATTGTTGGTATTGTTGAAACTTATTGTTGGTATGCTTCTTGGAAACTTGTATTGTCGATATGTTGGATATATATGTGATATTCTGTCAAATTGAATGATTTTAAGAAAAAACAGAAAAAACAGGGGCTATATAGCCACTTTGCCATCTGCTAGCACACGGCAAAGATTCCACGTGGCAGCTGCATGTGCAACCTGGGGCTCGCCTAGGTGGGTTCTTTGCCGTCCGCTGGCAGACGACAAAGACCTTAATTCTTTGCCGTCTGCCAGCGGTCGGCAAAGAACCCACCTAGGCTAGCAAAAAAACAGGTGCTTTGCCATCCGCTGGCAGACGACAAAGAACTAAGGTCTTTGCCGTCTGCCAGCGGATGGCAAAGCACGCCGTTAAGCCCTTAATGGAGCTAAGGTGCCACATGTGCCGTCTAGGCCCTTTGCCGTCCGCTGGAAGACGACAAAGATTCAAAGGTCTTTGCCGTCCGCCAGCAGACAACAAAGCGCCTTTTACCGTGGCTTATTCAGCCGGACGGTTGGCCGTCTGCTGGCGGACGACAAAGACTTTGCCGTCCGAGATGCATGCCTTTGCCGTCCGGGATGGCGGACGGCAAAGTGCCTGATTCCTGTAGTGTATAGTTTTCTACATGTCAAGTATCTGTTCCTATGACCATGAGATCATGCAACCCACTGACACTGGAGGAGTACCTTGTGTGTATAAAATGTCGCAATGTAACTGGGTGACTATAAAGGTGCTCTACAGGTATCTCCGAGGGTGTCTATTGGGTTGGCATGGATCAAGACTGGGATTTGTTACTCCATGTGATGGAGAGGTATCTCAGGGCCCACTCGGTAATAGAACATCACAACAAGCCTTGCAAGCAAAGTGACTAAAGTGTTAGCCACAAGATCTTGTATTACAAAACGAGTAAAGATACTTGCCGGTAGCGTGATTGAACTAGGTATGGAGATACCGATGATCAAATCTCGGGCAAGTAACATACCGAAGAACAAGGGAACATCATATGAGATTAACTGAATCCTTGACATAGAGGTTCAACCGATAAAGATCTTCATAGAATATGTAGGAACCAATATGGGCATCCAGGTCCCGCTATTGGTTATTGATCGTAGAGGTGTCTCGGTCATGTCTACATAGTTCTCGAACTCGCAGGGTCTGCACACTTAATGTTCGGTAACTTTTCGGTAGTATTGAGTTATGTATGTTGGTGACCGAAGGTTGTTTGTAGTACCATATAAGATCCTAGACGTCACGAGGAGCTCCGGTATGGTCCGTAGGTAAATGTTCATATATAGGAAGTCGTGTTTTGGTCACCAAAAAGTTTCGGGTACTTCGGTAGTGTACCAGGAGTGCCTGTAGGGTACCGAGGGCCATCGGGAGGGGTGTCTCTACCCAAAGGACCTCATGGGCTGTGGGAGGTGTCAAACTAGCCCCTAGTGGGCTGGCCGAACCCCCACTAAGGCCCATGCGTCTAGGGGTGGGAAAATCCAAAGGTGGAAAATATGGAAAGGGTTTCCAAGTGGAGAGGAGGAACCCTACTCCTAGTAGGATTGGTGTAGGACTCCTCCACCTCCAATTTTGGCCAAACCTTGAGGGTTTGAGACTGCCTCGTCCCCTCCCTCCCTCCTATATATACTAGAGGATTTAGAAGGGAGAGCTAACCCTAATTGCCATGTGTTGTCCTCTTCTTCCTCTAGACCGTTTCTCCTCTAGATTAGTTTGGCGGTGCTTAGGCGAAGCCCTGCCGGATTAGTTGTGACAGCCCAAGTGCTGTCCCTACCTTATTTGGCATGTAACCCCAATGTATGAACCTTGTGTCATGAGCTATGTATGATTTGCACCTTGTCATTCATGTGTTGTTTGCATTCATTCATCATATCATCCATCATACCATTCATTTTACATGCTTGCTATTCTCATGTGTCTTGGCTTGATGTTGGTGTGAAGTGATGTGGGTGTGCCTTTGTGTCATGTTGGTGTTGACTGTGGTAGGAGTCATGTTTGCAACTCCTCTTCTTCTTCCCCTCTCTTTCCTCTTTCAACATCACCTTCCATCTCCCCCTCTCTTCATATTAATTTTATGAGCATAATTAACTTGCTGTTTTAATTGTTTAAAAAATGTTCAAGAGGTAGTCCTAATTATTTAATTAATTCAGTGAGTGATCCTTTTGATGTTGGGGGTTGGTTGTTTTTGTATTTTAATTAAACAGGAGCTGCCCTTTTATTTAAGTATTAAAATAATTTGCTAAATAAGTCAACTTAACAATTGTATTAAATGCAGCACATTATTTTCTTTACAAAAGTACATTTGTTTTGCTCTAAAAACCTTTTAAAATGTCCTGGGGATATATTTTTGTATTGCTGGTTTTATAAATAAATAAAAAACCCTTCTGTTTTGATTTGAGTGAGCAGAGTGGGCTGCCCCAGTGCAGCCCAGCAGCTCCCACAGGCCCAGCAGGACAGATGGGGACCTGCCCCGTCTCCTTCTCCGTCAGTCTTCAGAGAGAGAGAGAGCTGCGTCCGCCGTCTGCCTTTTCCGTCGCCGGCAGCCCAGCAGCTCCCACAGGCCCAGCAGGACAGATGGGCACCTACCCCGTCTCCTTCTCCGCCAGTCTTCAGAGAGAGAGAGTTGCGTCCGCCGTCTGCCTTTTCCGTCGCCGTCACCATCAGCCCGTGGCTATCTAGCTTCCCCTCGGCGTGCATGCCCCCTTGCCTAGGGTTTTGCTTCCCCCAGCCGCCGCCGCAACTCCCATCTCCTCCTCCATATCTCTCCCTCCTCTCTTCTTTCCCCTACCAGGTAAGGGTTCAGAGTGTTCAGTGAGAAGCAGAGTTGTCGCCGGCGACCAGCTCATCATCTCCGTCAAGCCCAGCGTCGATCATGGCGTCTAGGGGCTCGGGGGTGACCCCCACGTTCGAACCCCGCCGCTAGGAGCCCCGGAAAGGCTCTGTTGCTCTGGTTATATCAGAGAGTAGGATTCTTTTTACTCCTCTTCTCTGCTCTGGTGAGGTATCCGACTTAGGAATTTTGTTTCTACTCCTCTTCTCGCTCAATTTTTTTTAGGATCACGCGGGTATTTTGGAGTCTATATGATGCCGATGTGACAGGGTTCTGTCTTGGTGCCTCCTGTCTGACTTGATTTCTTTCGGGGAGTCGAGCTCTAGGGAATGTTGGCACATCGTTATCATTCAGCTTCCTTGATATCTCAGGACGGAGAGTGTTCTAAATTACTTCAATACTTATCGTGGTGAGATAAGGTCGGAGTCACCCAGTATTGGGGAGGCGTCCGGGGTACCACCATGGTTTAGTACCGTAATGAGTTCGAGTATTCGAGATTGGATGAGTTTGCGAAAGCCTCTGGTTATGTGTTGAAGGATGGATACAATTGGGTGTAGGATTGTTAGTTGTGTGAGATATTTCCTCCTTGTATCCCCCACACCGGATTGCATAACCAGAAAGTTTTCGGAAGTTCATAGGTGGGAAATCTTGTAGTCATCTAGGATCATCTTCTTCAGGTGTATATGGGCATGTACATTTGTTCCGAGCGCTTAGCTCAATACTTTTGTGTTATTGCAAGTGGCTTCTAACTTCTGATGATGTTATCATAAACCTAAGAAGCATTCTTACTAATTTTTCAGTAGGAAGGCTGTGTTGTTAATTGTTCAATTTCTTTGAAGCATCTGATTCAGCTTTGTTTCATCTTATCAATGAGGTGCTGATGCGTTTTGTCCATCTCCAGGATGGCTCCACTAATTCGCAACAATCCGGGTCGTGGTGAGGAGCAGACTGATGTTCCACCACCACCCCCGCCACCGCCTCCTCCGCCTCCTCCTCTAGAAGCTTGGCAAGCTGTGATGGCCACAACCAATGCGAACACTCAGATGTTGCTCAGACTGTTGCAAGAAAGGGAGTAGGGTCAGCAAGGTTATTAAGGGAATTTTCAGAATCAGCTTCAATTTGCGACACTCAGTCAGTTCCTTGCCAACCAGCCCAAGACTTTCACCTGTTGTGAGCAGCCTCTTGATGCTGATGATTGGCTTCATGATATGAGTAAGCATTCTGAGTGCAGCAATGTCAAGCCAGAGGACTTTGTCAGATTTGCATCGTTCCAGCTCAAGGGTCAAGCGGCTAATTGGTGGCAGCAGTACAAGGATTCCAGGGGCGATCGTGTTGTTACTTGGGATGATGTTCATCGTGACTTCAGGGCTCATTACATTCCGACAAGATTTGTCGAGGAGATGCATGAGAAATTCAGGCACCTGAAGCAAGGAACCAAGTCTGTCTACCAGTACAACGTCGAGTTCCAGAATCTAGCTCGTTATGCCAAGCAAGATGTTCCATATGATAAGGCTATGATCTATCAGTTCAGAGGTGGTCTCAAGGATGAGCTTCTGCCAAGCCTAGTTCTTCAAGAGCCTCGTGAGTTTGATCAGTTCTACAACATGGCTTTGAAGGTTGAAGCAGGTCAGCTCAAGTTGGAGAACTCCAAGAAGCGTTCAAGGGACTCATATTCTTCTTCTTTTGGCTCTCAGATGGTTTCCAAGCAGCAGAAGTATTGGGCGCCAAATCCTCTTCCATTTCGTCCTCCTCAGCAGTAGAAGCAGTTTTGTGGTCGTGGTTCTTCCCACCCACCCAACCCAGGATTTCAGTAGAAAACCCAGGCGTCCAAGGCAGTCTTTGTTCCTCCTCCAGGCAATGTTCGTCCGCTCTCTGAGGTGACTTGTCACAAGTGTGGCCAGAAGGGTCACTATGCAAACAAGTGCAATCAGCGGCGTCTTCCGCCTCCTCCTCCTATCAAGCCTCCAGGCAATGCTATGGTGAAGCATAATCCCAAGTCAGTCAGAGTGAATATGGTGAATGCAGCAGAGGCTGAGGATTCTTCTCAAGTGATCATGGGTAATCTCTTAGTTAATGATTTTCCTGCAAAAGTGTTATTTGATTCTGGTGCATCGCATTCATTCATTTCTAAACCTTTTGCTTGGAAGCATGATTTGAATTCAGTAGTCCTCCCTAGTCCTTTTCGGGTTGTGTCCCCAGGCAAATTGACGAGTTCGAATGTGGTGATTTCGGATGTTTCTATCAAGATGGGGAATTATTCTTTTCTGGCCTCTCCAATTGTTCTCGGTAATTCCGATATTGATCTCATTTTGGGCATGGACTTCCTGGCTATGAATAAGGCTCATATTGATTGCAAAGCAAAAGAAGTCAAGCTGACGCATCCTTCAGAAGACGTGATTATTTTCGTGGCTCGCGATGACACAATCCATCTCTTTGCTCTTAATGAGAAGGGCGAAATCTCGACGATTTCTCAAATTCCGGTGGTTTGTGAATATGAAGATGTCTTTCCAGAAGAGCTGCCAGGAATGCCTCCACACTGGCCAGTCGAGTTTGTGATTGACCTCGAGCCCAGAACTGAACCGGTCTGTAAGCGCCCATATAAACTTGGCCCCGAAGAGCTGAAAGAGTTGAAGAAGCATCTAGACGAGCAAGAACGTCTGGGTCTAATCAGACCAAGCTCTTATCCGTGGGGTTGTGGAGTTTTGTTTGTCAAGAAGAAATATGGCATGGATTGTCTTTGTGTTGATTACCGGACATTGAACAAGAAGACAATCAGAAACAAATACCCACTCCCTAACATCAATGAGTTGTTTGAACAACTGAAGGTGCCAAGGTTTTCTCGAAGCTTGATCTTCGCATGGGTTATCATCAGATTCGCATTCGCGAAGAAGACATTCCTAAGACCTCTTTCAGGACAAGTTTTGGCTCTTATGAGTACACCGTCATGTCGTTTGGTCTTGCGAATGCTCCTCCAACCTTATCAAGAATGATGAATTTCATTTTCTCTCCTTTCAAGAATGAATTCGTCTTGGTCTATCTGGATGATATCCTTGTGTTCTCGGAGACAGAAGAAGAGCATGCAGAGCATCTCCGCCTTGTGCTTGACAAGTTAAGAGAGCATCGATTCTATGCCAAGTTTTCCAAGTGTGAGTTTTGGCTCAATGAAGTGGTGTACCTTGGGCATGTCATCTCTGCCGAGGGAATTAAAGTGCACCCTGAGAAAGTTGAAGCTATTTTGAAGTGGGAACCTCCTCAGAATGTGAAGCAGCTTCGGAGTTTCCTCGGGCTTGCTAGCTATTGCAGAAGGTTCGTGGAGAACTTCTCTCAAATTGCCAAGCCTCTATCCAATCTCCTCCAGAAGGATGTCAAGTATGTTTGGTCTCCTAAGTGTGATGTGGCGTTCAATACGCTCAAGCAGAGACTGACTTTAGCTCCAGTTCTTGTTCCTCCTGAGCAGTCCAAGCCTTTCCAAGTTTTCTGTGATGCTTTTCTCCAAGGTCTTGGTGGTGTTCTCATGCAAGACAAGAAGATTGTTGCTTATACCTCACGTCAGTTGAAGCCGGCCGAGAAGAACTACCCCACTCGTGATGTTGAGTTGGCGGCAGTTGTGCATGCTCTAATGACTTGGAGGCATTTGTTGTTGGGTAGACCAGTTGAGGTGTACACCGACCACAAGAGTTTGAAGTACATTTTCACTCAACCCAATCTCAATCTTCAGCAATCTCGTTGGGTGGAAATGCTTGAAGACTTCAACCCAAGCATTGAGTATACTCCTGGGAAAGCAAATGTCATTGCAGACCCGCTCAGCCGTAAGGCGTACTTCAATAGTCTCATCTTGAAGCCTCTTCAACCCGAGCTTTGTGAAGCCTTCCGCAAGCTCAACCGTCAAATGATTCTGCAAGGATTTCTTACAAATCTCCAAGTCTCTCCGACTCTGGAAGATCAGGTTCGCCAAGCGCAGCTTCTTGACGCTATGGTGAAGAAAGTAAAGAAAGGTGTGGCCAAGAGCATTCCGAAGTATAAGTGCTTTCGAGTTGATGACAAAGATACCTTGTTCTTTGAGGACCGTCTTGTGGTTCCAAAAGGTGATCTCAGAAAGGTTATCATGGACGATGCACATAATTCTCTTCTATCCATTCATCCAGGCAGTTCAAAGATGTATCAAGATCTCAAGCAAACCTTCTGGTGGACTCGCATGAAACGTGAAATTGCTCATTTTGTGAATGAGTGTGATGTTTGTCACAGAGTGAAGGCGGAGCATCAACGTCCAGCAGGTCTTCTTCAGCCTTTGCCAATCCCAGAGTGGAAATTCGATCATGTTGAGATGGATTTCAGCACTGGGTTTCCCAAGTCCAAGAGAGGCAACGCTGCCATCTTTGTGGTTATCGACAAGCTGTCAAAAGTTGCTCATTTCCTGCCAATCAAAGAGTCTATCTCGGTAGCTCAGTTTGCAGAGTTGTATACGTCAAGGATAGTGTCTTTGCATGGTATTCCTAAGCTCATCTCTTCTGACTGTGGAAGCCTCTTTACTTCCAAGTTTTGGGAGTCCTTCCAAACTGCTATGGGTACCAAGATCCGTTTTAGTACTACGTTTCATCCGCAAACAAGTGGTCAAGTTGAGAGAGTCAATCAGATCCTTGAAGATATGCTCAGAGCCTGTGTGATTTTGTTCGGCATGAAGTGGGAAGACTGCTTTCCATATGCTGAATTCTCATACAACAATAGCTTCCAAGCTAGTTCAGGCAAGGCCCCTTTCGAGATTCTTTACGGCAGAAAGTGTTGTACCCCTCTTAACTGGTCTGAAACCAGTGAGCGTCAGATATTGGGCAATGACATGATCACTGAAGCAGAAGAAATGTGCCACGTCATTCGTGAGAACCTCAAAGCAGCTCTGTCCCGACAGAAGAGTTATTATGATAACAAACATCGGGATATTTCCTTCCAAGTGGATGATCTAGTCTATCTCAGAGTCTCTCCCATGAAGAGCATTCAGCGGTTTGGAATTAAAGGGAAGCTAGCTCCTCGTTTTGTTGGTCCTTTCAAAGTTGTTGGCAAGAGAGGTGGTCTTGCATATCAACTAGAGCTTGCTCCAAATTTCGCGAATGTGCATGATGTCTTCCATGTTTCCCAGCTCCGAAAATGCTTCAAGACTCCTGAGCGAACCATTGATCTCCAAGACATCGATCTCCATGCAGATCTTTCTTATCGTGAGCATTCGGTTGCAATTCTTGAAGAAACTGAGCGTAAGACTCGCAACAAGTCTATCAAATTCCTCAAGGTGAAGTGGTCGCATCATTCTGACAAAGAAGCTACTTGGGAATGCGAGGACCTTCTCCGTTCCGAATTTCCGGATTTCTTTCGTTCCTAGATCTCGGGTCGAGATCCTCTTGTAGTGTGGGAGAGTTGTGACAGCCCAAGTGCTGTCCCTACCTTATTTGGCATGTAACCCCAATGTATGAACCTTGTGTCATGAGCTATGTATGATTTGCACCTTGTCATTCATGTGTTGTTTGCATTCATGCATCATATCATCCATCATACCATTCATTTTACATGCTTGCTATTCTCATGTGTCTTGGCTTGATGTTGGTGTGAAGTGATGTGGGTGTGCCTTTGTGTCATGTTGGTGTTGAGTGTGGTAGGAGTCATGTTTGCAACTCCTCTTCTTCTTCCCCTCTCTTTCCTCTTTCAACATCACCTTCCATCTCCCCCCTCTCTTCATATTAATTTTATGAGCATAATTAACTTGCTGTTTTAATTGTTTAAAAAATGTTCAAGAGGTAGTCCTAATTATTTAATTAATTCAGTGAGTGATCCTTTTGATGTTGGGGGTTGGTTGTTTTTGTATTTTAATTAAACAGGAGCTGCCCTTTTATTTACGTATTAAAATAATTTGCTAAATAAGTCAACTTAATAATTGTATTAAATGCAGCACATTATTTTCTTTACAAAAGTACTTTTGTTTTGCTCTAAAAACCTTTTAAAATGTCCTGGGGATATATTTTTGTATTGCTGGTTTTATAAATAAATAAAAAAACCTTCTGTTTTGATTTGAGAGAGAGAGTGAGCAGAGTGGGCTGCCCCAGCGCGGCCCAGCAACTCCCGCAGGCCCAACAGGACAGACGGGCACCTGCCCTGTCTCCTTCTCCGTCAGTCTTCAGAGAGAGAGCTGCACCCGCCGTCCGCCTTTTCCGTCGCCATCGCCGTCAGCCCGCGTGTCACGCCCAAGATGCGTGCCTATCCATATTAAGGCATGAGGGCCTCGCAAGGGATAGATGCACATCTCGTCGTGTTGCAAGAATGGATATCATTAAAAGTACATGTACAAAAGAGATGAGTATATGGAATTGGCTTACACTCGCCACAAGCTACATCAGAGTCACATCAATACAACAACATACTCAAACATCATACAGAAGAGCAGGGTCCGACTACGGACGAAATCAAACGATAAAATGACATCCATCCTTGCTATCCTAGGCTGCTGCCTGGAACCCATCCTAGATTGAAGAAGAAGAACTCCAAATCAAACAAGCAACGCGCTCACGTCACATCATTGCATTACCTATACCTGCAACTGTTCTTGTAGTAATCTGTGAGCCACAGGGACTCAGCAATCTCATTTCCAAGGGTATCAAGACTATTAAAGCTTAATGGGTGAGGTATGGTTAAGTGGTGAGGCTGCAGCAAGCGACTAAGCATTTATTTGAGTGGCTAACTTACGAGTACAGAAAGTAAAGTAGGGTGGTCTACGCATAACAGACGTGAACTAGCAATGATCACTAACTGATCCTGAACACCTACTTACGTCAATCATAACCCCACCGTGTTCTCTTTCGGATAAGGACTCACGAGAAGATACAGTCACGGTTACGCACACAGTTGGTGTATTTTATTAGAGTTTACTTCAAGTTTGCTATGACCGGGTGTTAAACAAAGTTTCCAAGTTTGCCACATAACCGCGGGCATGACTTCTCGAAAAGATTTTACCCTGCAGGGGTGCTCCAACTCATCCATCACAAATTAACCAGACGCAGCGGGAATAACCTCAACCACGGATCTCGTGATCATCCTAGGCAATTCCAAAGGAAATCCGACACCTCGAGATAGCCCAAAGAAAATTATAGTTCCTCACTCAAGACGTTCGAGAAAGGTAAAACAAATCCAGCAATGCCGCCCGGCGTGTGGACGAACCCGATAGGAGCCGCATATCTCGTTCTCAGGACACGACCAGATAAGCGAAGCATACGGTGGCCTAATAGACATCTCCCAAGTTACCCGGGTTGGCCCCGCATGGTGTTCTAGTTTGGACCAACACTCATGAGGAGCCCTGGCCCGGGTTGTTGATTAATTATCCATGGGGTCCGAAAAGCCCCTATGCAAGTTCATTAGTTATTAGGAAAATGTAGTACCAATGTTGGGCCTTGCCAGACAAGTTTTATTCTAACTCGAAAATCAAGGGGGTCCCCATAACAACCCCGAGCATGTTAGGAGCACTCAATTATGGAACATAACACCGGTTCACAAGTAACTAGGGCGGCAAGAGTGGAACAAAACACCGAGCAAAAGGCCAAGCCTACCACCTTTACCAAGTATATATGTGCATTAAATTAAGTAGCAGCAATAATGTGATATCACAAAATAATGTCCATGTTGACACATGGAAGCAATTGCACCTGCAGCTAGAACGCTATAAGAAGGGGTTGAGCAAGCGGTAACATCGCCAAACAAGGTTTGCTGCGATGTGAAGGGGTTAGAGGCTTTTCATGGCAATGTTGGGAGGCTTGTCAAACATGTGGTAGGTAGCGATACATAGCGATAGAAAATGAGACATCTAGCATGTCAATGATAGTAATGGTATCCAGGTAAATGTGTCATCTTGCTTGAGATCCCGCTTGGAAGAAGAACGAGTCCATGAAGAAGACGAGCCAATGAAGTCGAACAAATTCTCACACTCCGAATGCTTTCGGAACTCTATCGAGAAGAAGCAATACAAAACAAACAATCAACACAAGATACACCACAACATATGTATAACACGATGCGCAAACAATATGATGCATGTCCGGTTTAAATATGCAAGTCATGACAATACACATCAAACAACTTCTACACATTAAAGTGAAGCTCAATATGCAACGAGTTGCGTATTGAAGAAACTTCACGTTCGAATTATTTAGTTCACTCTTTTTAGGTACATGACAATATTAAATGTTATTAAACATGGCAAGAGGTGAAGCATAAGTAAACTAACTATCTAGGCATTTTAAATGAGGCCGGAAACAACTTATAGTATTTCCGAAACGACCTCACATGTTAATTTCGAAATTGGTCCAGATCTGAACTAATCACATTTTATATTTGTTAAACAACAGAATAAAGTATACCATGTGATTCTACATGTCATTCCAGTCGATTTACATATATAGAACATCTCAAACGGAGCTACGGTCTAAAAGATATGAGCAACGCAAGATGCACATGTCATGAATGCAAATGCATGGAAAATACCAACACAAACATTTCAAATAATGAATGTAGCAAGTTGTTATGAAACTACATGTGATTCTAAGCAAGTTTCATATATGGCATGTCCAAAACGGAGCTATGGTTCAACCACAAACACCAAAACAAGTTTTATACTAAATCTGTCCATAACAGCAACATAGCATTTTGCACACATGAAAACAGCAAGTTACACTATTCTAAAGTGCACAAACTAAGCATGGGACAGTATCATGTGACACACACTTCATTTCATCTTCACATATCATAATCAAAACATGCATGGAACACATGGTAGGAAGCTCACAAGATGGCTACTTGAAAACAGTTTCAGACTTAGTGAAAATACCAGTTTTTGACAGTGCAGTTTTTATCACGAAGGCATATTGACAGCAGTAAACTATATTCTACAGGGCATATTAAGGCATGAAACTTAACAGCATACTAAAGGACATTAGCAACTACAAATGACTCCATTACACCTACCACAAAAGGGTTCTAGATCACTAGCAAAACACATGACAAGACAGCGACAAAATATTACAGATTCCAGACTTAGAAATATTTTGGATCCTCAAAACAACAGTATTTTATAGCAAGTTGACAACAACAAAATAACACCTATACATGCATTTCTATGACAAGCAAAATGTCCAGAGGCAAGGACACATATCAAAGGGCATTTCCCATGTTCAAAATTATTTCATATCATGCATGGGTTAAATCCCACAAAATTAACAAAAGGGCATCACGACAAAATGACATGCACACAAGATGCTCAAATGACACAACTAAACGCACCGGTAAATACTATGGATTATTCTACCCCGAGAACATATATAATATGCATAGGTCCATGTAGAAAATTAATCACAATTAATTATGCAAGAATGGCCTAATCAGCTTATAGAAAGTCATTTATGCAAATAAAAATGCAAACATCATGCCAATATTTTTATCATGAATGAAAATGCGATGCCGATAATATGAACATTTTTTAATATATGGTTTGATCAACTCTGATGCACGTTAAATAATTATGACAATGCAATTTAATGACAATTATGTAAAATCACAGAAAATGGCATGTTAAACATTTTAGGCATGAATGCAAATGGCATGTTATTAAACTACACATTTTTCTACCCATTTTACATATACACAATATTTTATTTCAACGCACGATTAATTATTGTAACATCCCAAAATTCCATTTTGGAATGTTATGAAATATAGCTATGCATCTATCATCATCATTGCTTGCATGTATGTATTAGTTGAAATGCCTTCCCTGAGTTTCTGAAACCCCTTTCTACTTTCAATGTGTTGCTTTCACCTATTTGAAATCTTGGTAAAAAGTTCAAATAAGAGAGGAGGAACATGACACTCCACACCAGGACCCATTTGGTGATCTATTTGAACAAAAATAACCAGGGGTTATTTTGAAAATATTTGCAAAAAGGTTTTAAAAACAATTAGGCAATTTTGGAAAATATTAATTTTTTCCAAAGTGTTCAAATGACAGAATAAAAATGTTCAATAAATGGCATTTATTCTTATGTTAATTTTGATATATAATACTCCTATTTCTAAAAATGTTTTGAATGCTTTTAAAGACGTTTTACTACTCTGGTTAATAAAAACAGTAACGGATTTAGAATTAAACGGGCCGGCCCACAGGCTTTTATTCGCGAATTCAATTCGAGCCGGCCGACCGACGCGGAAACCTCGCTCCCCTCTCGCTGCCACTGGGTCCCACCCCGACCGACCGTTCGCCCGCGCGGTCGCCTCCTTCCTCTCGCCCGACCACGTCGCCGGCCGTTTCCCCCCCGGATCTCTCTCCTCTCTTCCCCCCACACCCCGAGCACTCTATGAATAGAGCCCTAACTCCCCGCATCCATTTTCCCTCGAGCCCCCTCTCTCCCTCGCCGAGACGCTGCCAAATTTCTCGCCGGAGTTGCACCACCACCGGAGCTCCCATCGCCCGTAGCCATCGCCTTGGTCATCCTCGCCCCTCTCCGACACCACCAATCGGCACCGGAGGACCTCCTCCACCGTCTGAGCCCGTCCGCGCTCCGTTTCGACCACCGGAGCCACCTCCGGCGGCGTCCTCGACCACCGGCCGCCGTCACCATTGCCGGAGTCCACCTCCCCCTCCGGTAAAATCTTTGAGCTCACCCCCTCCCTCCGATCCAAACGCAACGGCCCAGATTAGATCAACTTAATTCCCGAATCGTTTTCCTCTTCGGTCCGGTCGACCGCCCGCAACCATCCAACACACGCGCTAGCCAGCCAATACGATAGTGCCACGTCACCCCTGGCCGTTCGGTAGAAATTTTCTTCTTTTTGTTTAGTTTTAGTTAAACAGAATGTTTAGAAAATTGTTTTAGCTATAAATTTTAATATATTTAATGTTTTGAGTTGATTATTTTTGCAATAGCTCACATTTTTCATGTAGTTTCACCCTGTACTTTTAAATTTCAAATTTGAACTATAAAATTTGAATTGAATCAAATTTGCTCAAAATATTCAAATCTGAATAACTAGAGTTTGAAAATAGATTTTTACATGAATTTTTTTGCTACTGTTTGGTATTAGTTAGGACTACCTTCATGCTTAGTTTGAGAATTTTTAGGATGATTTTGATTAGTGTCCTAGCTATAAACAGAGTCTGCCTAGTATTATAGTATAGTTTTATTTACTTAGTTTTAGTTAGTTTAACTTAGATTTAGTTTTAATTTGTTTAGTAGGTTCTATTGTTTAAACATTTAGTGTTTTACCTGTTGTTAATAAAAATATAAAGTGTTTAGTTTATTTCTTTGTTAATATAGGAATCACAACTTCTTTTCAAATAGGTTTATTTTTGATTAAAACAACTAGTTAGTAATAGTTTTGCTTTCAAACAAAGTTTTATATACTTTAATGCTGTTTTCTAAGATAAGTTTATTTGTAAAATTCTTTTCTGTTAAGAACATGTTTTGCTAATAAGTAATAAGTTTTGTTTTGCTCTTTTGTTAGTAAAAATATAGTTGTTTCATATAGTGTTTATCAAAACTTTTAAAAACTTTACTAAAGTTTTCCCAACAAACTTAAATTGATTTTCTTCTGTTTATTAATAAAAATATTTTTATTGTTTCCTTGCTGTCAACAATTGTTTTGTTATTACAAAATAGTTTTATTATGTTAGTAGTGTTTTATCAATCATCTCCTAGTAAACAAAACTTTGTGTGTTTTTTTTTCTTACTTGTGATTTGTGCATTGTTTTGTCTTGATTGTTTACTAGTTCTTGGTTGATTATTGTGAGTTACCATAGTTTGTTGTATGCTTATTGAGTGCTCTTGTTTGCTTCGTTAGATTATCCGGAGTGCGAAGGTTGTTACTTAGAGTCACTCATGTACGAAGATCATCAATCAGGCAAGTCACTCACGTACCCATGTTTTTATTGCATTAGTTCTTCCATCCCCCCAATTGCATGCAAAGTAGGTAATTGGAAACTTGGTTACTGTTGTAGTATCATGTGGTAGGTACTCCCCCTCAACACTTGACACATTTGGCCCCGGGAAATGTTGTTTTACATTTGGCTATGCTATTAGTAGACGGGGTTGGTTGTGTGATTCATGAGAGTTGTGAGATTAATTTCAAGACCTACATAATGATCAAGACTTCAAGACTCCGAGTTTTCAACATATCTCTGGGTGGATGATGGTTGAACGGCACCCTGGAGAAACCAGTGGATTTGCCTAGGTGATGCTGGAGATGGCCAGTATTCACGCGGAAAGATCCACCCAGGCACAAAGAGATGGATGGGTGCTTCAAGACCCAAGGCTTACCTGCACAGCCACAAGTCATTATGGGCTCTGGCTTGGTTGGATATCGTGGTGACCCTGGACAGGCGGTGCTACGAGATGTAGAAGAACGGTAGGAAAGGATGGGCACCGACAGAGTCGCAGGGAAACCCTTTGGAAGACCATGTTTTGGTCATCCGTTTCTCAAACACCCTGAAGTGCGAGAAATCAAACGGAGGCGACCAAATCTTGTGGGGAACGTGTGCAAAGCTCTGCAGAGTACTCAAACCTAATCGATTAGCCGTGTCCACTGTCATGGACGACTTGAGCCAAAGGAACTGAAACATTCGGAACTCTCAACACAATTAATATGATGATGTGGGTATTAACAATTTGGGTATGAGAATTGGTTGGTGGAACCATCTCATTAATCAACCAACTTAGTAATATTTTGCTTAGCCCTCTCTTAATGTAGGAAAAATTGGCTTTACGCAAAAACTTACCACCCCACCTGCCATATAAGCATGTAGATTAGATGATTATATTTTCACCCCTTTCTTGTGACTTTGCCGGCATATTCCATATGCTGACCTACACGGCTGCAACCTATCATGTTGTAGAGTATTTTTCCGACCAGGAGTGAGGACACGTTCTACGCTCGGTGAGATGCCCTTGGAGTCAGATGGACTCATCTACCTTCGACGCTTCCGCAAGATTTAGATATTCTCATGAGTTGGCTTTCAGCCACTTTATTGTAATTTTTATTGTAATAAAGGACTCGATATGAGATTTCGATTAATATAATGCTGTGTGATTTCCCTTTGATATATACATTGATGTACCGTGTGTGTACCAGCATGATCTTGGGATGGTACGGAAACACCGGAGATTCGACCTTTCAGACCGGGTCGCTACAATTATATAGAAACGTTTTAATTCGCAATGGCCTAAAATAAAAAAAACGCAAAGGGGGGCTCTTGGGATCACCATGGGCCTGGCCCGTTCGGCAGGGGAGCTGGGCCGGGGAAGCTGTGCTGGTGCTGGCTCACGCGTAGGCGCAGCGCGGTCAACGCGGGCGAGCGGGGCTGGGCGCGTCCTCCTCCTCTCCCGATCCCGTCTGGATCGAGGGAAGGCAGGGGCAACGTCCACGACGGCGGCTGGGCGAGGCCGGAGGCGGAAGGCGGCCGGAGGAGGCGGGCTCGGCGGGGCTGGGCCAGATCTGGCCGGAGGGGAGGTCCGGCGGTGAGGGACGGCGGCGGCGCACCTGTAGGGGAAGAGCGACCGCGGGTGAGCTCGGCAGGGAGAGGGAGGAGAAAAGGAAGGAGAGGGAGGAGGTCTGGCTAGACGGCGGCACACTCCGGCTCCGGCGGCCATCCAGTGGCCGGCCGGCTCGAGCAACGGCAGCGCGGGGCGAGGCCATGAGAACTGTGGGAAGGCTACACCATGGGCAGGCACGGGGAGCTCGGGAACGGGCCCAGATGGGCTTTCTCGGGCTCAGATGGGCTCGGGCGGGCCTGACGGATGGATGAGGGAGAAGCTGGGGTTTGGCACGGGGAACGAGGGGGATTAGGGTTAGCTGCCCAATTAGGAAGGGGGAGGGGACTATTTATAGGTTTTGAGGCTAGGGATGACGGTCTCTGTCCATTTTCGGACCGTACGATCTCGATCGGACGGTCCAGAAGCGGAGGGGGGATACGGTGACTGCGCAGATGGGCCAGGAGGGGAAGAGAGGGAAGTTTGTGACCCGTGACACGAAGTTTTAAAACACCGACAACGTCCGACGAAATACCGATGACGACACTGCTACGGTTGACCGACGGGGTATCAAAAGACCCCGGAACGCGACGAAATTTGACGGGTGGTCTACATACACTATAACAAGACCGCACGCCAAGTTTCGACCCAATCCAACAATATTTTTGCGCGCACTTAAAAACGGTTTTATTTAAAGATGTCGCAGGCGCGTGCATGTGTGGTTGGTCTCCAAACGGGCAACGACAAGAACAAAGAGAACCGGCGACTACGAACGGATGCAAGTTTAAAAAATAAATAGATGATGATGCTATGCAGATGATGCGAATGATGCGATGATGAATGCAACAGCCAGACGAATCACAGACGAGAATGGAAATAAAAGGGAAATCTTCTGGAATCTTCTGGAGCGTCGGTCCCGGGCTGTTACAACTCTCCTCCACTACACGAGGATCTTGTCCCTAGATCTAGATTGAAAAGGGGAAGAGAAAGAGCAAAAGGTAAAACTTAGTTGCTTCTCTGACAAACAAGTGAAACCACATGAACTTGAAAGATGCAAGAGACGAAGAATGACACGGAAACAAGCAAGAATTCGCAAGAAATTTCGGCAGCACTTCGGTTAATGGACAAGCAAGGTAAGAACATGATCTTAATCAAACTAAATTATAGATTGAAGAAAGCAACATGAAAACGCCTCCGGAAGAAAGAATAGAAACTAGATCATTGGGAGGAAAAGAACGGAGAAGAAAATGACATCATCCAATACAAATGAATTTGAAAGCATAGATTGAATGGAGTTGATGAAGAATCAACAATGAAAATAATAGCTTGCTATGGGCTTATGGACAACATCTCAAAATTATGAGCTGACAACCTGCCACAAAAAAACAATTGATTGCTTGAGAGCAACAAGATATTCAAAACTTCTTTCACCAATAGGAGGAGAAAACACCATGATAGCAATAATCCTTAGGAAATGCTTTAGGTGAAAACCAACCCAAGATAACTCCGAGAAGACAAGATGGGTTTACTTATCTTATTCTTGACAATTTTCCTTCAAGACTCCTCATGATCAAGAATTTAATAACACCATCTCAAAAGATAACGGAGAAGGAATTGAACTTAGAAATCCAAGGTAAAGAACACTTGAGCACCTCCAACAAGAATCTTGAAGAACACTTGAAAAATGAAAGAAATCTTGATGAACCACCATGAAGAACCTCCGGAAGAACTCTGAAACAAAATGATGATAGAAAGAATTGAAGGATGCAAAGGAATAAGATTGAGGCCTTGCTATGAACTAGATGAGGCTTAGCGACAAGATACTTGAGCAAAACTAGGAACTCCGGAAAAGAAAGACTACCACTTGGGATAAGGAATTTTATATCATGAACTACTCCGGAAGAAAGATTGAAATCACTTGGATGAAACAAGAATAAGAATTATGATATGATTATCCTTCATCAAGTTAAATTGATGACAAGCAACATATTTCACATACCACTTATTCTTTTGGAAGAGATAGGAAAGATAGATAGAGCACAAACTTGAAGAGGTCTTGAACGAGAACAGCGGAAGAATTCAAAACAAAAGAGGATAATGCAAATGGATGATATAACATTAAAACGAAGAGAGCATGATCCAACTAATAGAAAACTTCAATAAGGCACCAGAAAGAATTAGAAACTAAAGAGGACACATGAGAATGAAGAGATCAAGATTTGCCTAATAGAAACTGAAAAAGGCACCGGAATAATTGAGACGAACGAAGTAACAACAATAGAGAAGAATTTGAGAACGAAAGTTGAAAGCTGAGAACGAAGAAATATTCTGAAATGATGGCCTTCGGGAGGGTCGAGAAATGAAAACCATTATGAAACACACCAGATAGATATGAGAGAAATTACTCATGATCAAAACAATTTGAGATGAAGCATCAAGATGAGATGACAATCTTTAGAGAATGAACCAAGATTAAGGGAGACTCTCCTTCGGTCTTCAATGCTGAGAATGATGACGAGAAACAACACCATGAATTGCTGAGATACTCCAGAATAATGAATAAGGAAAGGTTGAGCCAACAATGAAAAAGATTTAGAAGCGATCTTCAAGAAGGCATATGACTGATGAAATTCATTCTTACGTCATACTGAAGAGAACTTGAGAGCATCTCCGGAAAGATTAGAAGAGTCAGGTAAGATCCTGGGAAAAAACCCTATGGGTTATGGGCCCACTCAAAAGAAGCCACCGTTGAAACAATTGCTTAAAAGAGGGATTGCATCAGTACAAATTAAGAACTTGATGATAGGAGACCCTTGAAATAATTTAAGAGGACAAGAATGAAATGAATGTCTTCTGAGATATCTTCAGCACTCAGGGTAGAATGGAGACAAGAATAAGCAAGAGAGGCTTGATAAAGCGTTCCAACATGGGAGAGCAATTAGAGAATGAAAATGATATGATGAACACCAAGAACTTGAATTGAATCCACCGGAAAAGAAAAACAAAGATGAATACTAATAAATGATAACTTGAGCACTGAGCATCTTCATAAGAATCACCGGAGAAGAATAACAACGAGAACAAGGAATATGAGGATAGATCTTGAAATGAAGCTCTTGAGAATCTCCACAACAAATCATTAGAAACAAGATAGAAGAGATGCTAGCAGAAGCATCACATGAATAGAAAAGGCACTTGGATGAGAATTTAATCATTGAAGAAAAAGGGCGGGAGGGCAGGAAAGCAAAGAAAACTTGGAATAGATGAGACAACTCCAGAACGAAATGAGAATTGATCTTGCAATATTGAAGAGGATAGAATTATCTTGAAGAGAAGCACACCGGTAGGAAAAGAATTGATATCATAACTTGACTGAGCACAAGAATTAGCATTCCCACAGAAATATGAGAACACTTCTTAGCAAGATATGAAATCACCACTTGACATCGAAGCAACTTGAATTACCATATTCAAAACAAAACAAAGGATGAGTATCATGAAACAAGCGAGGACAAATACATACCCACTATGTACTTGTTGGAAAGATAATCCTAGGTAACTACTTGAATTCCCACCTAAGAACTTCCGAAAACTTTCTGATTATGCAATCTGGTGTGGGGGATACAAGGAGGAAATATCTCAGACAACTAGAAATCCTACACCCCAACTGTATCCATCCTTCAACACATAACCAGAGGCTTTCACAAATCCATCTAACTCAGATCCTCGAACTCACAACGACACTAAACCATGGTGGTACCCCGGACGCCTCCCTAGTACTGGGTGACTCCGATCTTATCGCACCATGATAAGTATTGAAGCAATTTCGAACATCCTCCGTCCTGAGATACTAAGAAAACTGAATGATAATGATGTGCCAAGTATCCCTCGGAGCTCAACTCCCCGAAAGAAATCAAGTCAGACTTGAGGCACCAAGACAGAACTCCGTCACATCGGCATCATATAGTTTCCAAAAGACCCGCGTGATCCTAATTTTTTTTGAGCGAGAAGAGAAGTAGAATCAAAATTCCTAAGTCAAATACCTCACCAGAGCATAGAAGAGGAATAAAAAGAAACCTACTCTCCGATATAACTAGACTCAAAATAATTTTTTTACTAGACTCGACTCGGCCAAGTTCGATCAATCAAGGGGCTCCTAGGTCGGTACAGACTCTGATACCAACTTGTCACGCCCAAGATGCATACCTATCCATATTAAGGCATGAGGGCCTCGCAAGGGATAGATGCGCATCTCGTTGTGTTGCAAGAATGGATATCATTAGAAGTACATGTACAAAAGAGATGAGTATATGGAACTGGCTTACACTCGCCACAAGCTACATCAGAGTCACATCAATACAACAACATACTTAAACATCATACAGAAGAGCAGGGTCCGACTACAGACGAAATCAAACGATAAAGTGACATCCACCCTTGCTATCCCAGGTTGCCGCCTGGAACCCATCCTAGATTGAAGAAGAAGAACTCCAAATCAAACAAGCAACGCGCTCACATTAAATCATCGCATTACCTATACCTGGAACTATTGTTTTAGTAATCTGTGAGCCACAGGGACTCAACAATCTCATTTCCAAGGGTATCAAGACTATTAAAGCTTAATGGGTGAGGTATGGTTAAGTGGTGAGGCTGCAGCAAGCGACTAAGCATTTATTTGTGTGGCTAACTTACAAGTACAGAAAGTAAAGTAGGGTGGTCTACACATAACGGACATAAACTAGCAATGATCACTAACTGATCCTAAACACCTACTTACGTCAAAATAACCCCACCGTGTTCTCTTTCGGCTAAGGACTCACGAGAAGAGACAATCACGGTTACACACACAGTTGGTGTATTTTATTAGAGTTTACTTCAAGTTTGCTATGACCAGGTGTTAAAAAAAGTTTCCAAGTTTGCCACATAACCGCGGGCACGGCTTTCGAAAAGATTTAACCCTGTAGGGGTGCTGCAACTCATCCATCACAAATTAACCACACGCAGCGGGAATAACTTCAACCACGGATCTCGTGATCATCCTAGGCAATTCCAAAGGAAATCCGACACCTTGAGATAGCCCGAAGAAAATCCGAGTTCCTCACTCAAGACGTTCGAGAAAGGTAAAACAAATCCAGCAAGGCCGCCCGGCGTGTCGACGAACGCGATAGGAGCCGCGTATCTCGTTCTCAGGACACGACCAGATAAGCGAAGCGTACGGTGGCCTGATAGACATCTCTCGAGTTGCCCCGGGTTGGCCCTGCACAGTGCTCTAGTTTGGACCAACACTCATGAGGAGCACTGGCCCGGGTTGTTGATTAATTATCCACGGGGTCCGGAAAGCCCGTATGCAAGTTCATTAGTTATTAGGCAAATGTAGTACAAATGTTGGGCCTTACCAGACAAGTTTTATTCTAACCCGAAAATCAAGGGGTCCCCATAACAACCCCAAGCATGTGAGGAGCGCTCAATTATGGAACATAACACTAGTTCACAAGTAACTAGGGCGGCAAGAGTGGAACAAAACACCGAGCAAAAGGCCAAGCCTTCCACCTTTACCAAGTATATATGTGCATTAAATTAAGTAGCAACAATAATGTGATATAACAAAATAATGTCCATGTTGACACATAGAAGCAATTGCACCTGCAGCTAGAACGCTATAAGAAGGGGCTGGGCAAGCGGTAACATTGCCAAACAAGGTTTGTTGGGATGTGGAGGGGTTAGAGGCTTTTCATGGCAATGTTGGGAGGCTTGTCAAACATGTGGTAGGTAGCAAGACATAGCGATAGAAAACGAGACATCTAGCATGTCAATGATAGTAATGGTATCCAGGGAAATTTGTCATCTTGCCTAAGATCTCGCTTGGAAGAAGAATGAGTCCATGAAGAAGACGAGCCAACGAAGTCGAACGAATCCTCACACTCCGAATGCTTTTGGAACTCCATCGAGAAGAAGCAATCTGAAACAAACAATCGACACAAGATACACCACAACATATGCATGACTCGATGTGCAAACAATATGATGCATGTCCGGTTTAAATATGCAAGGCATGACAATACACATCAAACAACTTCTACACATTAAAGTGAAGCTCAATATGCAACGAGTTGCATATTGACGAAACACCATGTTCGAATTATTTAGTTCACTCTTGTTAGGTACACGACAATATTAAATGTTGTTAAACATGAAAATAGGTGAAGCATAAGTAAACTAACTATCTAGGCATTTTAAATGAGGCCGGAAACAACTTATAGTATTTCCGAAACGACCACATATGTTAATTTCGAAATTGGTCCAGATCTGAACTAATCACATTATATATTTGTTAAACAACAGAATAAAGTATACCATATGATTCTACACATCATTCCAGTCGATTTACATATATAGAACATCTCAAACGGAGCTACGGTCTAAAATATATGAGCAACGCAAGATGCACATGTCATGAATGCAAATGCATGGAAAATACCAACACAAACATTTCAAATAACGAATGCAGTAAGTTATTATGAAACTACATGAGATTCTAAGCAAGTTTCATATATGGCATGTCCAAAATGGAGCTACGGTTCAACCACAAACACCCAAACAAGTTTTATACTAAATCTGTCCATAACAGCAACATAGCATTTTGCACACATGAAAACAGCAAGTTACACTATTCTAAAGTGCACAAACTAAGCATGGGACAGTATCATGTGACACACACTTCATTTCATCTTCACATGTCATAATCAAAACATGCATGGAACACATGGTAGGAAGCTCACAAGATGGCTACTTGAAAACAGTTTCAGACTTAGTGAAAATACCTGTTTTTGACAGTGCAGTTTTTATCACGAAGGCATATTGACAGCAGTAAAACTATATTCTACAGGGCATATTAAGGCATGAAACTGAACATCATACTAAAGGACATTAGCAACTACAAATAACTCCATTACACCTACCACAAAAGGGTTCTAGATCACTAGCAAAACACATGACAAGACAGCGACAAAATATTACAGATTGCAGACTTAGAAATATTTTGGAGCCTCAAAACAACAATATTTTATAGCAAGTTGACGACAACAAAATAACACCTATACATGCATTTCTATGACAAGCAAAATGTCCAGAGGCAAGGACACATATCAAAGGGCATTTCCCATGTTCAAAATTATTTCATATCATGCATGGGTTAAATCCCACAAAATTAACAAAAGGGCATCACGACAAAATGACATGCACACAAGATGGTCAAATGACACAACTAAACGCACCGGTAAATACTATGGATTATTCTACCCCGAGAACATATATAATATGCATAGGTTCATGTAGAAAATTAATCACAATTAATTATGCAATAATGGCCTAATCACCTTATAGCAAGTCATTTATGCAAATGAAAATGCAAACATCATGCCAACATTTTTATCATGCATGAAAATGCGATGCCGATAATATGAACATTTTTTAATATATGGTTTGATCAATTCTGATGCACATTAAATAATTATGACAATGCAATTTAATGACAATTATGTAAAATCACAGAAAATGGCATGTTAAACGTTTTAGGCATGAATGCAAATGGCATGTTATTAAACTACACATTTTTCTACCCATTTTACATATACACAATATTTTATTTCAACGCACGGTTAATTATATGGAAACGTTTTAATTCGCAATGGCCTAAAATAAAAAAACGCAAAGGAGGGCTCCTCGGCTCACCATGGGCCTGGCCTGTTCGGCAGGGGAGCTGGGCCGGGGAAGCTGCGCTGGTGCTGGCCCACGCGCAGGCGCAGTGCGGTCAACGTGGGCGAGCGGGGCTGGGCGTGTCCTCCTCCTCTCCCGATCCCGCCTGGATCGAGGGAAGGCAGGGGTGGCGTCCACGGTGGCGGTGGGCAAGGCCGGAGGCGGAAGGCGGCCGGAGGAGGTGGGCCCGGCGGGGCTGGGCCGGATCTGGCCGGAGGGGAGGTCCGGCGGCGAGGTCCGGCGGCGGCACACCTATAGGGGAAGAGCGACCGCGGGTGAGCTCGGAAGGGAGAGGGAGGAGAAAAGGAAGGAGAGGGAGGAGGTCTGGCTAGACGGCGGCCCACTCTAGCGACGGCAGCTCCGGCGGCCCTCCAGTGGCCGTCCGGTGCGAGCAACGGCAGCACGGGGCGAGGCCATGAGAGCTACGGGAAGGCTGCACCATGGGCATGCACGGGGAGCTCAGGAACGGGCCAGATGGGCTTTCCCGGGCTCAGATGGGCTCGGGCGGGCCTAACGGCCGGAGGAGGGAGAAGCTAGGGTTTGGCATGGGGAACGAGGGGGATTAGGGTTAGCTTCCCAATTCGGAAGGGGGAGGGGACTATTTATAGGTTTCGGGGCTAGGGATGACGGTCTCTGTCCGTTTTCGGACCGTACGTTCTCGATCGGACGGTCCGGAAGCGGAGAGGGGCTACGTTGACTGCGCAGATGGGGTAGGAGGGGAAGAGAGGAAAGTTTCCGACCCGTGACACGAAGTTTTAAAACACCGACAACGTCCGACAAAATACCGATGACGACACTGCTACGGTTGATTGACGGGGTATCAAAAGACCTCGAAACGCGACGAAATTCGACGGGCGGTCTACCTACACTATAACAAGACAACACGCCAAGTTTCGACCCAATCCAAGAATATTTTTGCGTGCACTTAAAAACGGTTTTATTTAAAGATGTCGCGGGCGCGTGCATGTGTGGTTGGTCTCGAAACGGGCAACGACAAGAACAAAGAGAACAGGCGACTACGAACGGATGCAAGTTTTCAAAAAAAAAAACGGATGATGATGCTATGCAGATGATGCGAATGATGCGATGATGAATGCAACAGCCAGACGAATCACAGACAAGAACGGAAATAAAAGGGGAATCTTCTGGAGCGTCGATCCCGGGCTGTTACACCGTGGCTATTTAGCCTCCCCTCGGCATGCATGCCCCCTCGCCTAGGGTTCCGCTTCTCCCAGCCGCTGCCGCAGCTCCCATCTCCTCCTCCATCTCTCTCCCTCCTATCTTCTTTCCCCCTGCCAAGTAAGGGTTCAGAGTGTTCAGTGAGCAGCAGAGTTGTCGCCAGCGACCAGCTCGTTGTCTCCGTCAAGCCTAGTGTCGATCATGGCGTCCAGTAGCTCGGGGGTGACCCCCGCGTTCGATCCCCGCCGCTAGGAGCCCCGGAGAGGCTCTGTTGCAGACCCCGTCATCGCTAGAGGCCCCGCTCCGCCGTCTTCTTCCCCTGCATCGTCTCCGACAATCTTCTTCCCCTCCATCGACTCCATCGTGACCGGGTTGTCGTCGCCTTTCCCCAAGGTGAGCTGCCAGTCCCCGTATCCCTTTCCTCCGTGCATAGCTCGCTAGGTGGTCGCTGCCGCGTCCTGTCACCGCCGGTAGCAGGGTGAGCTCCTGCCGCTCGCCTCCGTCCTCCTCACCGTAAGGTGAGCGGGGGAATGGATTCACAGGCTGTTCCCGCGCGCGTGTGAGTAGTTGGGGTCGCCAGATTCGCCGTAGTTCACCGCCGTTGTCGTTGCCGTTTGCTTTGTCGCCGTGGCTGCCCTGTTTTTCTTCAGTTTTGTCAGTCCAGTGTGTGTCTGCGTGTATAAGTGGGTTAGCTCCCCCTCTATGTTGAGTGCCATGGCCTAGCGTAGTGCTGTGGTGTGCGGGAGGAGACCAGGAGATCTCGGGCTCGAGCCCAGACTCCCCCCTTTTGTTTTTTCCTTCCTTTTCTTTTGTTTTTTCTGTTTCTTTACCTTCTTGCCATATATGTGTGTGTGCATGTGCCATAGTGCATATATGTATATGTATGTGTGTTTGGATGTTGTAGGCAGGGTTCTTGTGTTGTGTGTGTGTGTGTGTATATATATATACCTTAGTGTGTATATATATACATGTTGAGTGTGTGGAGTGTGTGTTTGCACTTAGTGTATATATGCATGATGTGGATGTGTGGTGCACTTGCATGTGTAGAGGTATGTGTGTGGTGCATGAGAATGCACTTGTGCATTTGTGTGCATGTGAGAGTGGGTGAGTGTGTGTGTCTTAAGCTCTATGCATATGAGGCATGTGTGATGTGTGTGTGTGGTTTTGGTCACCCCCTTCTTGGGTGGTATGCTCATGTTTGTTGGTGATCATATTCCTTGGGCATAAATAGGGCATGTGCGTAGCTTGCTTGTAGGTGGTGTGTTGTGTGTATGTGTGTGTGGGGACTAGTGGGTTCCCCACTTGATATACCCCTTGTTGTATCATCTTGTTTGTGCCTTGTGTTCCACATGAGCATATGAGTATGGCCCATGGTATTGGGGTAGTAAGAGCCAATGAACTCATTGGAACTCTCAGATTTCACTTTTGAGCAAGTTCATAAATCTGTCATTTTAGCTGAGATGCCATTTTGCCATTTTTGCATGATTTAATCCATGCTTGCTTTGGGAGATGTGTCAACTAGGAAGTGCTAGTATTTTGTATCTAGTATGCCATGGTATTTTTTCTGAACATGAGAATCACCCATATAAGTGGGAACCATGCTGTTAAGTTGCCTACTTAATGTTTTGTTTCAGGATGTTTAAAAACTGCCAAGTCTGAGAATCTGCTATTATTTTTATGCCATGAAGAGTGGGTTGCATATAGTGATATGTTTATAATTTGCTCATGCTTAGTGCTAGCTATTTGTAGTAGATATTTCCATATTCCATCCTGTTAATTTTCATGCCAATAGGAGATGTCTAGCATATTTAATCAATGCTGTCAACTTGCTACTTTATAATCGCAGATTCCATAAAACTGGAATTTTCACCAAGTCCCAGAAAACTGATTCATCATGTTAACTTGATACCTTATTGCTTATTGATGTGTGGATCCTTTGCTGATTGTGTAGTTGGATAAGTTGATGTATATGTTGAGTATATTCTGTCCATATCTTGTTTGTGGCTGTAGGATTCCTGTAGCTCAAGTTGTGAGCTGTAGAAGTTGCGATGCTGCTCTTTAGTGGCAGATTTGGTGTTTTATTGTTTTGTGACTTGTGGGAGCTATACTCCATGGAATTGATTGATTCTTGAGCCTATTATGATTGGTTTTTCACCACCTATCCATTGGCTACCTTGGAATGCCAAGAATTAGCCCAGGTCTTGGTTGACTTGTGTTTTGCCTTCGTACCTTGTCGTGAGCGTATCTTGAGAACCGTAGCTCCGATTCTTGCGTTCCTTATATGCATTTCTATCGATTTTGCATGATGCATCCATATTTTCCATGTTCATGCATGTCTAAATAACTTAACATGAGGTTCTGTCCAGATTCACGAATATACCAACTTTGCATGTGAAACTTGACTAGTTTTGGATTGCCATGTTAAATTCTTCATAAAAACGAATCATGCATCATCTTGGTTGTGCATTGCACCTTGGTTGGAGATTTATTTGCTGTTTATCTTGGATAGACGCGAGTGTCGATACTGAGTTCGAGGACCCTGGAGAGTACCACTACGAGGATCCCGCTACTTGTTCCCCTGAAGAACCAACAGGCAAGATGATCGTACCCGGATCCCGATACTATTTTTGCTTGCTAGTTTCTTGCTCTTATCGTTACAACTGCGCTACCTACCACTTGATATCAGCCCCCATGTTGCCATGACAGCCTCTAACCTCCACATCCTAGCAAACCTTTGTTTGGCTAAGATACCGCTGCTCAGCCCTCTTATAGCATTGCTAGTTGCAGGTGCAGGTTGTTCCATGTGATAACATGGATGTGGATATCACAATAGTATCTGTTTATTTAATTTAATGCACATATACATCTTGGTATTGGTGGAAGGCTTGGCCTTTTGCTAAGTGATTTGTTCCGCTGTTACCGCCATTAGTTCCTTGTTACCGGTGTTATGTTTTTCCATATTTTGCGGTCCTAACATGCTCGGGGTTGTTATGGGGACCCCCTTATTTATTCAGTTGAGATTAAAACTTGTCTGGCAAGACCCAACTTTGGTTCTACATTTGCTAATAACTTAATAAAATTTGCATAGGGCTTTGCAACCCCGTTGATAATTTAATCAACTCCCGGGCCAGTGCTCCTCATGAGTGTTGGTCCAAACTAGAGCACTGTGCAGAGCCAACCTAGGGCAACTTGGGAGATTTCTATCAGGCCTATGTACGCGTAGCTTATCCGTCTTGTCCTGAGAACGAGATACGCGTCTCTTTTCAGGTTCGTCGACACGTCGGGTGGTCTTGCTAGATTTGTTTTACCTTTATCGAATGTCTTGCGTGTGGAATCTGACTTTCTTCGGGTTTTTCTCGAGGTGTTGGAATTCCTTTGGAATTACCTATGATGACCGCGAGATCCGTGGTCGAGGCTATTCCCGCGGAGTGTGGTTAATTTTGTAATGGATTAGTTGGAGCACCCCTGCAGGGTTAAATCTTTTTGGAAAGCCGTGCCCGCGGTTATGTGGCAACTTGGATATTTGTTTAACACCCGCTTATAGTAAACTTGAAGTAAACTCTAATAAAAATGCACCAACTGTGTGAGTAACCGTGATTGTCTCTACTCGTGAACATGATCCGAGAGAGAACACAGTGGGGTTATGATTGACGTAAGTAAGTGTTCAGTATCTCATAGAGATCATTCTAGAATTCAATCGTTCATTGTAGGCCACCCACATTTACTCTCATGTTGCATAAGTTAGCCACCATAAATGCTTAGTGCTGATGCAAACTAAACACTTACCACATCCCAACCTTTAAGCTTGAATAGTCTCAATACCTGGGCACATGATAGCTGAGTCCTCTGTGGCTCATAGTTTACTACAACACTCCTGGTGCTGGTTCAAATGAGTTCGTGCAGGATGATCTTACCCAGCTCCAGTGGGAATATGATGAGGAAAGAGGCAGGATGTACGTGACGTATTCGGATGAGTAGAGGACCTGGTCGTGATCTTTGGGATAGCTTGATAGTATAATTTGCATTTGTTTTATCGTTTGATTTCGTCCGTAGTCGGACCCTGTGTTCAACTTGATGATATGAATTGAGTGACATTGTAAGTTAGCATGTGGCGAGTGTAAGCCAATCTTGTATACTCATCTCTTTCAGTACTGTATGTTGTGATGATACTATTCTTGCTAACGGCAAGATGCACATCTATCCCTTGCAAGGACCTCATGCCTTAAAATGGATAGGCGCGCATCTTGGGCATGACATTAGTTCACCACCACCGCCACCATGCCGTTGTGCTGTCGGATAACTCATCTACCTCCCTGCTCCCTCTTGCTAGATCAAGAAGGCGGAGATCGTCATCGAGCCGTATGTGTGCTGAACGCAGAGGTGCCGTATGTTCGATGCTAGATCGGAAGGACCATGATCAGGATTGCGGGACGATTCATGATTTGATTGTGGGACGACTCATGATTGGATCGCAAGATGGATCGTGATGGGATCGCGGGACGCTCGGCGATTTGGATCGTGAAGACGTTTGACTACATCAACTGCGTTTCTTAATGCTTCCCACTTAGCGATCTACAATGGTATGTAGATCCACTCTCCCTCTCGTAGATGCTCATCACCATGGATAGATCTTGCGTGTGCGTAGGAATTTTTTTGTTTCCCATGCAACGTTCCCCAACACTTAATACACTAGATGCATGTTGGATAGCGGTCGATGTGTGCAGTAATAGAAGTAGATGCAGAATCGTTTTGATCTACTCGTCTTGGACGCGATGCTCATATAATGATCATTGCCTCGATATCGTCATGATTATTTGATCTTCTATCAATTGCCTAACAGTAGTTTGTTGACCCACCGTGCACTATACTCATGTGAGAAGCCACTAGTGAAACCTACGGCCCTGGGTCTACTTTTCCAACATATTGCTTTCTGATCTACTATTTGCATCTTTTGTTTTCAGATCTATTAATCCAAAAAAACAAAAATACATTGCTGCACTTTTTATATATTTATTTTATTTGGTGTTCTTGTGAGATCTATTTGCCAAAACTATCATTACCTAGTCTATGTTATTACCATAGAGAGCATGACAAGCTCTCTTTCGCGTCGGGTTGCAAGTATTTGTTCTTTGTGTGCAGGTGTTGTTTATGTGGGTGTGTGATCTTCCTCTATGGATTGATACCTTGGTTTCATAATTGAGGGAAATAATTATCATTGCTGTGCTGCATCATCCTTCTTCTTTGGGGAGCTATCGACGCAGTCTCAAGCCACATCAAAGGAATTTCTAGTGCTGTTGTCGGGGAGCATAGCTATATTTCTTGAGTCACTTGGGATTTATATCAACTTAACACTATGAAGAATATGAAGGATACCAAAACCAAGATTTTTCCCTCTAAGACGAGGGGAGGTAAGGAACTGCCATCACACTCTGCACTTGATTCACCTTCTATTATGAGTAAACTTGCAACACAACTACATGCTATTAATCCTAATATTGATGATGCTTTTTGTTTTATGAATGATGCTTATGATGATAATAGTACCATGCTTGATGATAATGTGCCATTATGTGAATTTCTCAATGAACAAATTGCTAGAGAAAAAGAGAATGAAATTATGGAAACTGATGAATGTGCTGAAACTGATGAGAACTTTGAAACTGATGAGTATGAAACACCTAATAGCCTAGCTCTCCTAGATTTCAAATGCCTAAGATACCTGAAGGTTATGCTTTGGATGGAGAAATAGCTAGAGAGATTCTTGCTTGTAAGGATAGAAATGATGTTAAGAAACTACTATGCAAGTATAAGTAAAAGACTTTGAATGCTAAAATGAATGTGATCCTAAGTTTGCTACTTCACCTATCTTTGTTAGCGATAAGGATTATGAATTCTCTGTTGACCCAGAGTTAATTACTCTTGTTGAATCCGATCCTTTTCATGGCTATGAAACTGAAACTATGGTAGCACACCTTACTAAGCTGAATGATATAGCCACCCTATTTGCTCATGATGAGAAGATTCGTTACTACTATATTCTCAAATTATTTACGTTCTCATTAAAGGGTGATGCTAAGATACGGTACAATAGTCTTACTCCTAGTCGTGTGCGTAGTCCCTAGTATATGATTTACTACTTCTCTGAATTTTTTTCTTGCTCATAAGAAACAAGCTGCCTTACAGGAAATATTGAACTTTGTGCAAATTGAAGAAGAGAGTCTCCCACAATCTTAGGGGAGGTTTCTCCAATTGCTTAATGCTTTGCCTGATTATCCACTTAAGAAAAATGAAATACTTGATATCTTCTATAATGGACTAACTGATGCTTCTAGGGAGTTCCAATATAGTTGTGCTGGTTGTGTTTTCAGAGAACGAACTGTTGAACAAGCCGAGGAACTATTGAATAATATATTGAAGAACTATGATGATTGAACTCTCTCGGAACCACCAATTGAACCCACTCCAAAGAAGAAGGGTATCTTACATCTCAGTCCTGAGGATATGCAAGAGGCAAAGAAATGTATGAAGGAAAAAGGTATTAAAGATGAGAATGTTAAGAACTTACCACCTATTGAAGAAATTCATGGATTGAACACACCACCACCTCCACAGGTGGTAGAGGTAAATTCTTTATTAAAGTTTGATGAAGGTGATATCCCTTACAATAAACATCCTAGTCAATGCTTATATGAGTTTCATAACTACATTATGAAGCAAGAGCACTTCAATGCAAATGTTCTGAAACACTTGAAATATAATTCTGATATTATTGCTCGCTCGAGTGACTTGTTATTTAGAATCAGTAATGATGTTAGAGGTGTAGGAAAACATGATCTATGGTTTAAACTCAGTTAGAACAAGTTGGTAAATCTCAAAGGGAATTGCTTGATGAAATGAATAATAATATGAATGATCATGCTATTTGAGTAGTGACTAGAGGAGGTAGAATTACCCAAGAACCTATTTATCCTGAAGGTCATCCTAAAATAATTGAAAAAGACTCTCGTTGTTGTTGCAAATGTTACTATCTTAACGAACTTTGTTATTCTTGAGATGGCCGAGGAGGACAACATGTCGATTATCCTTGGCAGACCCTTTTTGAATACTATAGGGGCTGCTATTGATTGCAATAAAAGCAAGGTCACTTTTCATATCAATGGTAATGAGTATACCATGCACTTTCGAAGAAACAATTCCAAGCAAATGGTGTGAATGTTATTCGAAATTCTTTGACACTCATTTTTGGAAGCTTTCAATTACCTCTAACTACTATCAAAAAGAGATATGATATTATTATGGTTGGGGATATGCCTATCCCCGTTGAGGTAACCTAGTGTTTTACAAAATTTCTTCAGTTTCAAGCTAATTGAAAGTAGTTGTTAATAAGACTTGATCAACCTTGTTAATGAATCATTTTCGAGAGGTATGAAGTTGATGAATTTAGTAGACACAACTCTCTGTATCCCCTTGTTGTTTTTTCGAGCTGACTCTCCTGCCTTGTGGGCGATGTTGCTTAGGCCGGAGGAGTCTGGAGGCCGTACATAGGTGCCATGGAAGTTATATCGGAATGCATCCTCGAGATCCTCCCAACTCTCGATAGAATTTTTGGGGAGGCTATTTAACCAGTGCCGAGCTGGCCCCTTAAGTTTTAGGGGTAGATACTTGATGGTTTGCAGATCATCTCCTCGTACCATATGAATGTGGAGGAGGAAATCCTTGATCCACACTGTGGGGTCAGTTGTCCCGTCGTATTACTCTATGTTCACGGGTTTAAACTCTTATGGGAACTGATGCTGCATCACCTTGTCGGTGAAGCACAGTGAGTGGGTAGCGCCTTTGACCCGGGCTATGTGACACCGGTAGTCGGTGCCTGATCTGACCCGGTTTTGTTCCTGACCTCTGTTGTTGCATTCGAGCCAAGGCTGGTACCCGTCCGGTCTATTGGGGGAGTACCACCTAGATCTATAGATGGATCTTGTGCGGCCTGTTCTATAATCGAGGTCGTTTCGCAGATCCTACCTATCCTCAGGCTCTATTGGCTCTTTTCCCCTTCTGCGGGGTATCGCCGGCCTATAACTGGCATCGTCAGCCGTCCTATCTCGTCCTCGGGGAGGGCGGTCCGTCTGGTCCTATGGAGTGTGCTTGGGAGACGGTGTATTAGGCATCTCGTCGTCGAACTTCGGCAGCAATCGTCGACATGGGTAGCTCTTGGGTTGGTCCAATATACTAACACCGTACCCTTCCTCGGCTGATAGGACCCTCATCCATCTATCATTGAGGGTATCCTGTTCGGCCTTAAGATGCCGTTATTTTGCTTCCAGGCTTTGGGCAGTGGCTATAAACTGTTGCCTATTCTGTTCATGATCCTTAAGGTTTTCAGGGATGGTGAAGTCTTCAGCTTCGAGGCTGTCCTCCTCCTCGACAGGGGGGAGGTAGTTGTCATCCTCGGAATTGTTTAGATCCTCAGGGTCGCGTTGATCTTTCGGCCTCTCTTGGTCCTCTAGCGTCTGCTCGGGGATATTGGGATCGCCGAGGTCTTTAGGGGTGTCGTTTTCCCCGGTGTCAGCAATGGCTTCCCTTCCCTTTTTTGCCTTTGATTGTTTGTGCAGTTTCCAGTGCCTTGACGATTTTCACCTGATTTATCGCCATTATTTTCATGTGTGTGCTCGCCCTTATCGGCTGGAGGTATCCACCATATAGACGTCGTAGGTGGAGGTGGCAGTCCATCGCCCGGTGTTGATGGGGGCGGGATCGCAATCCTCTTCGTCCATGTCTTCTGCCTCCTCGGAAGCATAGTCCAACATATCGGTTAAGTCTTCAACGGTGGCTACTAAGTGGGTGGTTGTTGGGATGAAAAATTCCTCTTGACTCACCTTTAGACCGATCTAAGCGTGGATCGGGGTTGGGTCATCAGTGATTTTCATTGATAGGATCCGATCTAGAGCCTCGTTGAGTGTCGAGAGCTCGATCGGGGAAATCTGCGCAGAGCTTTTAGAGTTAACCTCCGATGCGTTCGCACAAGGAGTGTGTTCGGCAGGAACTGACCCCCGACCATCCGATACTATGACCGAATCTAGACTAAAAGCTAGATCATCATCGGGGTTTGTCTCGTGGGCATTGTCAAGAGCGATATCCGAGGTTAAGGCCTCAGAGTCCTCGGGTGTGTCAGATGAGGCTGCGAGCCCGGCGAGCAAAAGATCCCCCTGAGAGTCTACGTAGAACTCTAGGTTCCCGAATCTGACCTCTCGATAAGGGGAAAAAGTCCTGACCCGTCCAAGACAACCGATCGGGTCAGCATGCGGCACAATGCTGCTGAAAGCAAAGATCTTTTCGGGGACAAAGGAGTCCATGTTACAAACTTCTTCACTGACAACTAAGCGGGCCATCGATTCCTTTGGTGATCAGAGCGGAACTCTCAATGAAAGCACCAATGTCGATGTCAAAACCGGTGGATCTCGGGTAAGGGGTCCCGAGCTGCGAGTCTAGGATCGATGGTAATAGGGGATGAAGGATATGATGTTTTACCTAGGTTCGGGCCCTCCTATGGAGGTAAAACCCCATGTCCTGCTCGATTATATTGATGTGTATGAAGGTTGTGGAGTTGGTCTAACTCGAGATCAAATAGATAAAATCCTATATGAATTTCTCTGTCCTACAATCTAAAACCCTCCGAGTCATATAGACACCAGGGGGTACCTTGGGTTTACACATGATAGGTCTCCTATCGGGGATGGAGATGCCGATTTCCTCATCTTGACTTGGAGTGCACGACGTGCCTTCGAGACTTCTTTATAGAACATGGGGTCATGGCATATCCGGCCTTTCCTACAATAGTTAGAGAGCGGCCCACCAAGCTGGACTATTGGGAGATAGGCCAGCAGCCTGAGGACCCCTAAGTCTAGGACTCCCTCACCTCCTCTGGCAACTCCTTTTGTACGTGTTTGCCGGCAGGCATGTAAACCATTGTACAAAGCCAGAAAAAGACCCTACACATAATCAATAAATCTAAGTGTTCTTCAAATTTTTGCCAATGTATATATTTATTTTATATATGTTGTATGAAATGTTGTGACCACAATGTCTCGTGCGAAATGGTTGTTGAACCGGCAAGGTTCCTAGCCTCCTCTTTTCTCTTCTGTCTTTTTCTCAAAGGATAGAAGAGCCCTCGCAAGCAAGTCTTCACGGGGGAAGTGATGGTATGGATACCACCCCGAAAGTGTTCAAGGTTGATCATTTCACGACAAGAAGTCCAACAAAGAAAAGCTAAGTTGCAAAAACTTTAAAGTTCTTTGTTGTAGCTATTTTCCCTTGAACAATTTCAACATTTGTATGGGAAAACCTTTACACGAGGGACGCTTGTCGGAATTGTTTGCACTCTTGGGATGCTTCGAGTCTGCTCAACAATCAAAGTAGATGCATCAAGGATGGGAAAGTGCTCTTGTGGGTAGCAGCATTTCCTGTAGGCTTCCAAGGACCCATTCCTAAAGCACTCGCAACAAGAATGCACGCAACGGTGAGTACTGCCACTAAGCATAGGGATATGGAAAATACAAGAGTGGAACTAAATATAAGGGAAATTAGCCATTCATTTCAGGAAATAAAATATATTACATCCAAATGCAAAGTTTAAGTACCGACTCAAAATAAATGTTTTGGATACACACGCCACAATGACCACAAGGAGATTATTTCTTCAAGGTCACGAAGCCGACCCTGTCAGAGATCGGAGTGACAAGGGCGTCATGCTGGGTGGTGTCGAAGTCCTTGGTCATCTTGGAAAAGGTGGTCAAGTCAATGTCGGGGTTATTGTATGCGATCTTAACCAAGATCTTGTGGAGAACACCGCGACAAAGCTCGCGAGGCCCCTTGACGAACTTGTGAACCCGCTCCTCCTCGTACTTCTCCGACACCCTGATGAGCTTCTTGAAGAAGATGGATAGCTTGACGCTCACCACATCTTTGCAGTCATGGGGGAAGGCGCATTCCACCAAATCCATGGCCGAGAGCTAGGTGGAGAGCCTATCGGTGATGTCGACGAGTTGCTCCATCCACAACTGCGAGCTCTTTTGCATTTCATTTTAGGAGTGAGCGGTGTAGCCAAGCATCTCCTTCTCCTTTCAGAGCTCTTTAGTCAAATCCCGCTCCCTGGGATTGGCAGCCCCGAGGTTGTCTTCACAGGTGGACACTTTCACCTTTAGATCGGCGATCACATCAACGTCAACAGTGAGCTATTTGGTCTTGTCAGAGATCGTCACGTGTAGATCCATTGAGGTGTGGATGGATTTCTAGATGTCCTCCGACAACCTTGAGATCTCATTATTGGTGTCAGCAAGATCAGATTCTAGTTGTTGTACCTCACCCTCCAACTCAACCTTGACAGACTGGCCGGTTTTGGCAGCAATGATGGCATCTTGGAGCTTGCTGGCATGCTCTACGGTTTGCTTCTTGAGGACGTCCTTGTGTTTCTACTCCAACTCCTGGATCTGCTTCTCTAGTTTAGTCCCGAGCTTGGCAAGAAGGGCAACTTCCCGAGCGGCAAGATCTTCTTCAAGGGAATTGACCAGGGCCTTGTGCTTGACGAGTTCATCATTAGCCTCAGCAATGCTCATGTAAGCCTCTTCACATGCCATTTCTACCACGGCCTTCTGGTTGGTGAATTCTACCACGACCTTGGTGAGGTCAGCTTCTCGATCGATGAGGTCCTTGCAGATGTTAGTGAACCAGGTCTACGTTTCAACGAGACGCTCTTGGAACCTGGCCTCCACCTTGGCAAGGAAATCCTCCCAGTGGTCCATCTTCTCTAAGTGGTTGACATAGTGTGTGTGCAGCTTCTTGAAGTCTTAGTTGATGGAGGACAAGATGGCGTGCTCCTTAGCTTCGTCATTGCCACAAGAAGGATCAGCAGCCACCGGCCCTCCGGCAATGGATAAGGCACTATCAAGATCTCCTTCTTCAGATAAGTCCTTGAGTATCGTGTCGCTAGGGAAATGGACGAACTACATATCGTTGACCTTGAGGTATCGACCGGGAGGAAGAGGTGTTTCTGATGTTGACGGCCCGGCAGTAGCTCGACTAGTTGCCCCCACCGTGACGACTATGCCTGTCATGGGCACTCCCGAGGCAGAAGTGACTTCAGTGGCTACAGCGACATTCAGCAACAATTCCTTGACAACCTTCTTGTCGGATTCCTAGCGGCCTTGCTAGCGGGTTCATCTTCTGCCACCACCCGGCTTGCCTCCTCGGCCGCCTCCTTGGCCATCTCCTAAAGAGTGGCGTCCATGTACATATTTTTGGATGGGGCAGATCGGAAGAATCAAAAGTATAATCAAAGAAGGTTGAACTTATAAGAAAAGGTTCAAGAAGACAAAAAAGAAAGGCAGAGGAAAACAGGATTTCGAGAGCAAGGAAATTACCGGTGGGATCTTGTTGAGGAGGAACTTCTCCTTCTCCGACAATGTCAGTTGCTGTCACGTGGCTATCGACAGCGTCGCCTGCCTATGCGTCCTCAGCATGGATAGGCTCGTTAGTGGAAGCCCTTGCCAAATAACTCCTCTCCGAAGTGGTATGCGTCTGAGCGGCCTCTGGGAGGTCTGCCTCCGGGTGTTCCACCTATTGTCGCTCCACCCATGTTTGTAAGGGAATGTAAGTGACAATGTTGGCTCCCGCACCATTACTCACCATCGAGTACTGGGAGGGGCCTCCCACTGGGGGCTATGGGGGGGGGGCTGATGAGGATGACCTCTTTCTTCGTCATGGAGCTTGTCGTCCCCTCCATGAAGGGCGTTGGATTAGCCCTCCAAGCCATGCACTGTGCTAAGGTCTCCTCGTCCCTACAAGATACCAATAAGAGGATCAAATAAATTAAAGCCAAAAATCTAAGACAAACGGAAGGACTTATGCAGGTACTTACTCCTCCTCCTCTGAGCGGACGGTCGAGAGATGCCAGATCTCTTTCTGACGACCTGCCGGAGCAGGTGGCGGAGTAGGCATCGTCGCGCATGCCATTGGTGAGGTAGAGCCGGAAGACCCCACTTCCTTATCAAGGGACCTTGTCGAACGCTTGGATACTATCTGCCTTGTCTTCCATGGACAGGAGACATTGGCAGCGGGTTCCTCCTCCTCTTCCTCTTCGTCTAGAGGAGAAGGGCAGATGGCATGTAAAACCGTGTGTTTTTACTCTCCTGGCTAAGTTAACATAGCTCGAAAAGTAGGACCAAAAAACTTTTTGTATGCTTGTGATGCTTGACTTGTTTTTTATTTCCTTATTTGCTTGGTTGTGCTTCAATTCAGAAAAAATGCTTCAACTCTCTAGACCCATCTTCGTCTTTGGTCAATGATCATGCCATGGCTATAGGACATCAAACTATTTGTATAAAATATTATTTTCACCAAAAAGCATTTATTTGACTTAGGTTTTAAAAGATCCCTTATTTGATGTTTGTACTACCAGTCCTAATATTAGGGAAAGTATTTTGCCTCAAATACTTTATTTAGATCCTATTATAAAAAATACTTCCGAGAACAAAAAATATATAATTTTATAGGTTGTTTCTATATTTTATTTAGATGCCTTTTTCTAAGGCCTGAAATTGTCTTTTATAGGGAAAAAATATTTTAATGTTTCAAAAATATTTGAGAGACTTTATGAAAACTCAGTCGACATATATTCTCCATATATATGAGTTTCAACACATGGTCATGTTCAAAACATTGGACAAAACCCTCCAAAGCCTTTCTGGATATTTCAAGTATTTGAAAAATTTCTATAAGAAATATTCTCAAATAAGTTCTAGAAAATTCCATCAAGTCACATATTCCCCATGTGATGATCTTGCCAAGTTCCATCCAAATCAAAATTATTTTGGTTCATAAAAATGACCAAAGCCCTTTCTATCCACAACCAAATTTGAAAAACTTTACATTGTCAAGTATCTTCATTTGATCTCACAATTTCTGGGCATGTTCTAATCCCCTAATGATTCAACTACACTAAGCGGTGCATCTAGGTGAACAGATTATCCTAGCTAGATCTAAGAAAACCCATTTTTGTTGGTTTCTAGTGTTTTCAAAAGTTGCATTGGCCACTTTGTCCAAATGAACTTAAATTTTGTATAGAAGTTCATTTGGTACTATTTGTTATTCCTGTTAAACCTCATGTAAAGGAGTTTGGCCTATCTATCTTAAACATACATCAAACACCTTCTGCAATAATTTTGTGGTCAATGATTCGGGTATCAAGTGAGTTCTCATTGGGCTCAAAATTTTACAAGAGCTTCTTCTAACTGCCTTCTACATGCAGTAAGTTTTCTTGCCCTTGCTCAATTTTTGATGGTGGTAAACCCCAAGATTCCCTCCTTTTATAGCCTTGGCATGAATCTTCTTCCTCTCTCCTATTATTTTTACATGCAAATGCCCCCAAGTTTTACCACAACACCACTGGCTTCATAATGCATCTACCCAAACCCAAATACGGCTTGCCCGTGTGGAAAGTATGAGCAAATCATCCAAACCTAGGTTTTCGCAGCAAATGTAGCCTTGAACTACAAGTACCCTGCCCACTTATCTCTAATGTCTAAAAATTGGTGTGCACGTACTCCCTCCATGCCCAAGGCCACCAGACAAGGTTTTGACCCATTTGCCCTTGGATAAAAACCACTTAAGCACTCAAAATCCCTCCTTCATATATCCTCAAGCACTCAAGACTTACCAGTGTACCTAGGCCACCAGACTTCGTTCCCCCATGCACTGCAACCATCCCTGTGGTCGAAGCCCTTCCGCCGGCTGCAGCTCAAAATCGAACCCCACGATTGCTCCCTCCCCCTGTAGGCTTCACCATGGCATCACCACCACCACAAAGCCTTCCCCATCACCTCATTCTTCCCTCTCCTAATGGTCGGATCACCAGATTCATGGCCACCATTGTTGGAGTCTGATGTGGCCATAGCTATGCTGATTCCGGTGAGCCCAACAAAAATAAGACCCCCAGGTGGGTGTGGCTCTTCGCCCTGAGCACGCCGGTGGTCGGAGCCTCACCGGAGGTGGCTCAAGCCACCGAATGGCACCAACGCATGCTCGGCATTGCCTCCCCTACCTCCCCTCCATTCGAGCAGGAGGTTAGGGACGAGCCTGCTAGCGACACCCGCTTGTCGGCCGACCAGTGAGGCCAACGGGTGGGCCTGCCCATTTTATGTGGAGACGGGCCGGTCGGAATATGCTTTCGATTGGGGAAGGCATAAATCCCCGAGTGCACCTTCGACGTTGCCTCTGTCCCTCCCGGTCCAGTTGCTATCTCTCACTCAGTGCGCAGTTTAGCCGTTCTGGTAACTTTTTTGTCTTATTCTTCTTCCAAAGAGTTAAATAATTCAGAAAAAATTCATATGATCTACAAACTTGATGGTTGAAATTCCTATGAACTCCAAAACTCTCACTCTACCAAAAATACTAGCTTGCACATTTATGCAGAAAACTTACCTATACAATAAATTAATTAAACCCTATTTTTGAATATTTGCGTTAAACTTTGGAAATTCATAGGGATCTACTTCAGATCCAAATGCATTGATTCAAACCCCTAGATGGATATAAGTTCATGCACTAAGTGATGAACATTTTTCCTTGCACCTCCTATGAAACCTAAATTATTGAGCTATTTATTGATGTATGATCCACTTGTTTAATCTCTAGAATATTCATCAACTCAAAATCCAGTGAAACCAACTTCTAAATTCTTCTAAGCATGCCCTATTTAATGAGTGCACTCACTAGTTTTTATAAAAAATATTCTGTGGACTCCTTATAGGATCATTTTCCTTCACTTCCACCTTAGTGGTCTATTCAAAAATCTCTATTGATCCAAATCTCGTAGAGCAACTTCAGGTATTTTTCTTATAACCAGAGATATATCCAACAAAAATAAAATTCCTATTTTTGAACACTTCTATTTTTTGGCCTTGTTGTGTTGCTTATTGTGGTTGTTTCCGACGTTAGTTGACGAACTAGACGAAGTACTTGGAGTTGGAGTAGAAGCTTTATAAGACCTCGAAGGCTTTGATGAGCCAGGCATGGAACCCTTTGACCATGTTGATGAACCTACTTTTATGCATGGCATTATAGTATTCTGATCGCTGCATGAAATGGCATGATGATATGGTGACCACCTTGTTCGGTTGTCTCCATTCCATTGCTCGTTGAGACTTGCATTGTGCATGACCCTACCTTTCTATGAGGGTTATGCGGGTGGGAAATAGTCAGTGCAAGTAGTTGCTACGCAAGTAGGACGGGAATATGCATGAGTTGGAAAGAAAATGTTCTACTAAAGACTTTAAAAAATCCCCATAGGGCTCGACTAATGCCCGAGGGAGATGTTGATGAGCTAGGTAACCGCTTGAGAAAGAAATGGTGTACTAAGGCAAGTGAGTGTGTGTGTTTTCGAAAAGGGATAAGGTTTAAGATTTTTTGATCGTCCAAACCTTACATGTACAACCACAATACCCCTTATGGGACAGTGCCTTGTTGATTCATTGATCAATGCTAGCAGAGAGTCATCATTACTAGTGGCGAGAGAACCGGTCTACTCTCTCGATACGGGGTCGGGCCTGGAAGGATTACTATGGCTGTTTCTATAGACACTGGGCACACCATTGGTTCCCTCACACTACTGGAATCAAAGGATTTACCGTCTGCTAGTTTTTTGCCATCTGCCAGCGAACGACAAAGAATGTCTTTGCCGTTAGCTACCAAAAAACAGATGGCAAAGATTTTGTTTGCCATCAGTCAGTACTTTGCCATTTGCCAGTTGATGGCAAAGAGCCGAAAGGAAAACGATAAAGAGCTCACCTAGGCCCAACTGGCTTGTGGGGTTGGTTTGGTCATCTGGGCCGTCTTCCAACTCTTTGTCGTTAGCCTGGAGGCTCTTTGCCATTCACCAACAGACGGTAAAGTGGCTGTGTTCTAACTGTTGTTGGCCCGACCGCCACCCCCCTCTCTCTTTCTTTCTCTCTCCCTCACCCCCGAGCCTTCTGCCCCCAACACCGCCCCTCTCCCTCGCCTTGTCACCAGGTCGCCCCATTGCCAGCCGCCCCCCGCTTGGGCACCTGCCCCGCTGCCAGGCGCCCCCACCCCCGGCTCCGCACGGCCGCCACCGCCGCTCGGGCACCCGCCGACCCCGCCGACCTCCACCTCCAATGAGAAGCCCAACCCCACCTTTTCTATTTTTTCTGTTAAGTTAGTTAGGTTGGTTAATTAGGTTAGAGAAAACAAAACAAGAAGAAGAAAATTAGAAGGAAAAGAAGAAAATAATAAACATAGAAAAATAAGAAGGAAAAAAGGAAAAAGGAAAAGAATAAAGGAATAAGAAGAAATGAATAAGAAGAAGAAGGAAAAGAAGAAGGAAAATAAGAAGTAGGAAAAGTAGAAGGAAAAGAAGAAGAAGAAGAAGAAGAAGATGATGATGAGGAGAAGAAAAGAAGAAGAAGAAGAAGAAGAAGAAGAAGAAGGAGGATGAGGAGGATGAGGAGGAGGGGGGAGAATAAGAAGAGGAAAAAGGAAAAGAAGAAGAAGAAGAAGAAGAGGAGGAGGAGAATAAAAGGAAAAATAGAAGAAGAGGAGAAAGTAGAAGAAAAAGAGGAGAAGAAGAAGAGGATAAGAAAACAGGAAGAAGAAGAAAAGAATAATAATAATAATAATAATAATAAGAAGAAGAATAAGAAGAAGAGAAGAAAAGGAAGAAGAGGAGGAGAACAAGAAGAGAAGAAAAGGAAGAAGAAGAAATAGAGGAGAAAAGGATGAAAATAGAAGTGGAAAAGTGGTTATATATAGAGCGATTTTTCTCTCGGGATTGAATATTCGTGTCGATTGTGTGGATTCAAATATGCAGTTGTTTCGTCGCTTCAAGGGTCTGCTGTTCGTCGACCTCCCCATGCGACTACCTTCCCTACACAGTCTAGTGGTAAGCACTATTGTCATCTCCTCCCCAACCCTCTCCTATTTGCTCTATTCCGGTTGTCATGTCGATGTCACATAATTTTATTTCCATGCCAAGTCTCGTAACCTAGGCGTCTCTTGTTCGAAAGGGTGGCATCTATAAATATGCATGTCTTTGCATATTTATAACCGTGAACCTTTCGAATTATTCACGTTATCCATGCTCTGCTCTGGATCCGACACAAAATTTTGGCAGCGCCGCCCCGTTGTTTTCTGGATACACATTCTGTCGGCTTGTTGACGAGATGTGTATTAGGAGAGCAGCGGGGAGGTGCTGCCGAAATTTTGTGTCGGATCTGGAGCAGAGCATGGGAGACGAACCCGATCTACACGTATTCGGGTGGGATTAGAACCCATCTTTACCAATTAGCATCTAGGTTGCATGGACATAATAAAATTGACAAACTTGATTAACTGATGAATATATATATTTGTTGTGTGTTTAAATAGTAGCTAGGCAAGATGAGTGATCATGCGTGGATGTACACCGGTCGCACTAGTCAGGAACACATGACCAATGAATGTATAACGAAAACCAAGGTGTTTGTGAAAGCCGCATTTATAAATGGCTAGAGAAAAACCTGATGCCCCTGTCATGGGTGCGACAACTTTAAACAACAAACAGAGGATGTAACGGGTAAACACCTGCAGAGGATGGGTTTTATGCCTGGTTATACGGTCTGGACATTTCATGGCGAGTCTTCCCAACGTACCAGAGATGAGGTGTTTCATCGTCGCACCAATGAGTATGGTACCGGGATCTAAGACTTGGTGTAACCATGCAAGACTTGGATGATGCTCGTCTTTCGGACAATGAGATGGAGGAATCTGCAAAGGCCTTCTATGAAATGCTGGAGTCTTCAAAATGTCCTCTCCATGAGCACAATGAGCTTTGTCAGTTGGATGCCATCGCGCAAGTAATGGCTCTAAAGGCTTAGTTCAACTTGGGCAGAGAATGCTATGACACGATGATGACACTATTTGGACGCTTTCTACCCATAGGCCATGTCATGCCTGCAAACCTGTACCAGTCGGAAAAAATCCTACGTGTACTTAAGATGGCCTATGAGAAGATAGATGCGTGTGAGAACAGATGTGCCTTATTTAGGCTTGAGTATGCTGGTTGAACTATTGTCCCATTTGCAAGTATTCTAGGTATGTTGTTGTAGACAACGATATGGGTGAAAAGAGGCAGACCAAAATCCCAGTTAATGTCTTCGGTACATGCCAATCATACCAAGACTTTGATGTCTTTTGATGGTTGAAGAGATGTCCATATAGATGACATGGCACAAATTTGGCAAAAGAACCAAACTAGATGCAGATGGGAACCAGATGTTGGTACACAGATCAGATGCTTTTGCATGTAAAAACTTCGATGCATTACATGAGGATAAAGCGGCAGATCCAAGGAATCCTGAAGTCACCATCAACATAGATGGGTTCAATGTGTTTTTTATGACGACAACCAAATACAATTGTTGGAATGTATTTGTCATTCCACTCAATCTCCCCAGACAGATTATGAAAAGAAAGAACATTTTCCTGACATTGATAATTCCACGGCCCAACTATCTGGGGAAGAATATGAATGTGTACATGCAGCCGCTAAAGGATGAATTGCAACAAGCTTGGGATAATGTGTTCAAGTCATACGCCGCTGCTAGAAAAGAAAGCTTCAAAATGCATGTCTCGTACATGTACTCGATGCATGACTTGTCGGCGTATGTGCTATTCGCTGGCTAGAGTACACATGGAAGGTTCCCATGCCAACATGCAAGGCAGCTCTTCCGTTTCATTGGCTGCAGGTAGGTCCGAAGTATTGTTGCTTTGACTTGCATAGACAGTTCCTGGATCCTCGCCATGAGTTCAGAAAAGACAAGAAGAACTTCATCAAAGGTACATTTGTCAAAAACTCTGTACCAGCTGCGTTGGCAGGCCAATAGATCCTAGATCAGTTAAACGCTCTCAAGCCTAATCCAGAGCGTCCAGAGTATTTCAAGGGGTATAATTTGGAACACGCCTGGACTCACAAGACATGCTTGTGGGATCTGCCTTACTTCAAAGACCTCCTTCTTCCACAAAAAAGCGGTGTGATGCACACCAAAAAGAATATCGTAGAGGCCATTTTTGGTACATTCTTTGGCATAGAGGGGAATTCAAAGGATAATCCTAAGGCTAGAGTTGATCAACAGACTCTATGTGATAGACTGTCACAGAACATGCGACAACTGAAAGGAAAGAAGAATTGGTCGAAGCTAAAGGTCTGGTTTAATCTTGCAAGGGGATCTATGAGGGAAATTATCTTGTGGATGAAAATTCACTTGATGTTCCTCGATGGGCATGCATTGAATCTAAAGAGGGGAGCGAGTCTTGAAAAATTGAAAATATTTGGTATCAAGAGTCATGATTCGCACATATAGCTTGAGCGGGTAATGCCGATGATGTTGCGTGGCTTTATCCCTGAGGCTGAATGGCTAGTAATGGCAGAGCTGAGCTATTTCTTTCATGTTCTTTGTGCGAAAGAAACATCGACTGACGTGCTAGATGACATGGAAAAGTTGGCGCTAGAGTTGCTCTGCAAGTTAGAGACGATCTTTCCACCAGGCTTCTTTAATCCAATGTTTTACATCTACCAATTGAGGCAAGGTTAGGGGGCGTGCAAAATCATTTGTGCTATGCAACTGAGAGGATGCAGAAGACGCTTTGAGCAAAATGTAAAACTAAACATAGAATTGAAGTATCGATGGCCGAGGCATTCATTACTGAGGAGGCGGCAAACTTCGTGACAACACACTATGAAGCCAAAAATCATCATTTGCATAATCCGAAGCCTCGATACAATGCTGAAGACCCTAGAAAAGGGGATCCAACCTCAGCCCATTCAAAGGGATGCTGGCACCAGCCGGTGCTTGCAAACCAATAGTGTTGGATGTCGAAGAATGGCATACCATTTCATTGTATATCTTCAACAACCTGGCAGAAGTGCGGCCGTATATCGAGTAAGTTCTCGATACATTGTTTTGGAACTTCTAATTCCTTTGAACTACTCTTATTCCCGAATATTTTATACAGTTGATATGTCGCCAAATTCCTGGATAGAGCGTGCATCGAAGAGTATGAGCTTCTGGCAAAGCATGGAGGTGGCTATCCCTGTTTCATCTATTGGTTCAAACAAACGGTAATTACCATTAATAGACCATTTTGTTTCTTGGTATAATTTGCGGCTAATACAACTATCATTTCATATTAAACTTCTACGCTAATTGAGAGTTTATGGACGACCAATTGAGACAAGCCGCTAATGGTTTTGACTATAAGGTCCGCTCATTTTAGAAATACACCATCAACGGGTGGTATTAAGAAGGACAAGTCTTCGTTCCGTGATAAGTTTTTGAAGAAGCCTCAGTACATGAAGGTAATTACCTATTCTTAAGGCCTTGTACTTAGTTTCCTTGATTTGATTCGTAGGCGTAGCACTCAAAATTATCTTTACTTACTTAGGTGCCCCTAAGATTGTGTGCGGATAAGATGGATTGGGAGCCGTTGGTGGATGGGTAGTGCACATGCCAATGGCGAGCCATTCATGACAATGCGAAGGACCGGCATGCCCAAATGGTTGGTGTGCCACACCATCAAGGCAGCGCCAACTTATTTCAGTTTGGGTGGAACTGTGTATGTGGTTTGCTTCATTTTTCATGCAATTCATTCTTCATGCTAGCTTGATCCCTTTACTAATACTTGTTCCTCTCTTTTAGGCGCGACACAATAACACGGAGGTGCCAGAGGTGTAGGAACTCTATGCCATGGTACATTCTGCCTCGTACAAGAAGGCCAAGGCATTCTTTGAGTCTTACCTCGATCATCTGGAAAACTTCACCAACATATCCTCCCACCACAAGATCATGAGGTACAACGAGGAGGGGAAGGCGAGAAAAGGGGAGGACTTTAACCCGAGCCAACATCCTTTCGATCCAGAGCTGGTGATGATACCTGGTGGCGAGAGGGCCCATGGCTTGATAGCCATTGGATATGGACTTATACGTTGTCCTCTCACTCTCCCGGAGATCAAGGCGTGCCAAACGAGCTCCTGTCCTGAGATAAGGTCTCGTCGATCTTGCCATCGAGCTTAGTTATATGGACTAAGCTATCTTTCCTCCATTACATCGTGTGTGTGTGTGGCTATCAATGATTACAATGCTAACGAGGAGTGGTGTTGCAGGCTGCTATTCAGAGTGAGAGGGAAAAAACCCAGGCGCTTCTAGAGGAGAGGGGCCAGTTGGAGGCAGAGCAGCAACTGGTCACGGAGCAGAAGATGGCTCAGTTGTTGGAGGAGGAGAGGGCACGGAACGAGGCGTCTCACCAGGCCATGTACGAGCTCTTTGTGGTAAGTTTCTTCTTCATATTAGCCAAATCATGCATGTAATTTTTGTTTCATTAATAACTAATATGATTGACTTGTCAAAACAAAATGTGCAGTCTATGTGCGAGAAGACCGGTCAGATCCCTTCGCTGATGCTATTCATTACCACAGAAGGAATGCTGAGTTTCATTTGAATGGTCATTAGTTACTAGTCTTAAAATTTGAGTGTCATCATTCTAATGATACATTGCAAATGATCTTTGGTGCAACATAACTCCCGAGCCACATCGCACACCCTCTCTCCAGGGCATCCTTCTCCAGGTGGAACATGCCCAAGCAACCCCGGTGCTTCACATCCAGGATGACGAGGACGGTATGTTTTGTCTAGTGTTTTTCTTAACAAATGCATACTAGCTTCATACATGCTAGTTAGCCCTAATATGCCACTTAATTAACTCATTGTCCCAAAGAAAGACATACTTATCCAATTATCCTCCAAAATGACATAATTTAGCTTATTTATTTCACTTATGACATAATTATATTAGTTAGGTCAATAATAGCATAATAACCTTGGTTAGGTCATAAATGTCCTATACTTAGCTTGTTTTCCTCCAAGTTGACATAATAATCTTAGTTAGCTCAAAAATGGCATAATTACCTAAGTTAGCCTAAGAATGACCTATACTTACCGTATTTTCCTCCAAAATGACAAAATAAGCTTAGTTAGCTCTAAATGACACAAATAAGGAATAATAAGAAGAAAAACAAGGAAGAGGAGAAAAAGAAACAATAGAATAAGAAAGAGAAGAAATATAAAGAATAAAAGAAGAAGAATGATAAAGAAAAGGATAAAAAGATAGAAGAGAGAAGAATAAGAAAATATATTCTTATTCTTCCCTTTTCTCTTCTTTATGTTTCTACACCTTCTAATCCTTCTTCTTCTTCTTCTTCTTCTTCTTCTTATTATTATTATTATTATTATTATTGTTGTTGTTGTTGTTGTTGTTGTTGTTGTTGTAGTCTTCTTCTTCTTCTTCTTCTTCTAGTCTTCTTATTCTTCTAGTCTTCTTCTTCTTCTTCTTCTTCTTCTAGTCTTATTCTTCTTCTTCTTCTTCTTGTTCTTTTAGTCGTCTTGTTCTTCTTCTAACTGTCTTAATTACTTCATTTGCCGATTTGATTCACTTGGAAGCTACCATTGATGGTTGCTGTTGATTACTTTCTGTTTCATTGGTGGAAGCTAGCAGATTTGATGAACAATCTGGAACTATGTGTGTATATATGGATGGACAATGTGAAACTATGTATTTTGGTAGCCTATGTGTTCTCTTGTTAAATATTTCATGATGATGTTGGATACATGGCCTATGCCTCTTTCTGAAACTATGTATATATATCATATATGTGTTGTGCAAATACAGGGGATTAATAGAAAACAAACAAAAAAGGGGCAATACATGCACTTTGTCATTTGCCAATCAATGACTAAGCCCTTTGCCATCTGCTAGCCGACGACACACGTGCCATGTGGTTGCAGCCCATGCAACACGGGAGCACCAGGTCTAACCCATTTGGTCACTTCGCCATGCACTGGCAGGCGACAAAGATAGGCCCGGGAGGCGGAAAGTTTTGGCAGGGGGTGACGTGCTAACGCCGAATCGATAACATCATGGGCAGACGGTAGACGGCAAAGATAGGACAGGCAGACGGCAAAGTTTGGGCAGGGGGTGATGTGCTGCCGACGGATTGATGACATCATGGACTGACGACAGAGTTTGTCGTCATCTGGCTAACGGCAAAGTATGCCGTTAGCCACATAGCGTGGCTAACAACCGTACGTTAACGTCCATGGCATTTACCGTCAGCTAGCTGATGGTAAACCGTCGTTGCCGTCCGCTGTGCTCTGGCTGACAGCAAACAAGCTCATTGTTGGAGGGAATAGTGCCAAAACTGATGCCGTTAGCTAGCTGACGGCAAAGACCTTTGTCGTCCGTGGTATGTTCCTTTGCCGTCAGCCATGGCAAACGGCAAAGAACCTGATTCCTGTAGTGTCGTGGGTGGTACCTATGATGTATATTATGTGGGTTGTATGCCAATGAGTGGACTCTTTGTTTAGTATTGTGAAGGGAAAGGCATTGTTAGGGTGCTTACCTCGGGTATGCAATATACCACGAGTCATGGCTTGACACCGAAGTTCCCTGAGTCTTGTGGGTAAAGTGTGCAACCTCTGCATAGTGTAAAACTATTCAAATAGCCGTTTCCATGGTCAAGGACAGTTGGTTGGTCCTGCTTATAGTATGTCCAGATGTTTTCACAAAACGTGGTGTGTGTGTGACAAAGAGATACTTGAGCATTTCAGATGTCTTGATGAGATGGTTAAACTGGAGATGTTCATAATCTGTTATATAGATATATGTAACCTATTCATATGGATATCTATACATGTTGATGCATGCTTTACAAAATGGCAGGACATTATATTGCATTCAAATCTAGCTTTAGTCAGAAGTACCTACTTTGAGCTATACCCTGCATTATTTACCGTGTTCCAAACTTGGGTTGCTTGCGAATACATTAAAAGTGCTCATTGTCTTACCTCTAGTTCTTTAATAGGCCAGGCATGAAAAAACAAGATATGGTGATGAGTACCTTGGTGAGGAACATGCAAGCTAGGACGCTTCCCAGTCATAATACATGTAGGGTTAAGGCATATGGCATGGGTCCACATCATTGTTGAAGAATTTCGTTGCAAGTTGATGATTGATGTTTGGCCTTTCAGGCCCTACCTATGAAGACTTAACCATAATGGTCATAATGGTGTGAAATGTTACATAATGGATGTAAGACACTTATTATTTAGTTTCTGTGTGTCTAGTGAGCATTGATCTCTGGGATTATTGAACACATACATTCGGTGACTTCAACTCACGAGTCGGGGTCTCTATAGAGATGGTATTAGAGCCATCATGATTGTATGAAGCCCTTAGTTAGCATGGCCGTTAGTTACAATAAAACCATTTTTCCATACCCTTCAAATCATCTGCAATACTTCTATATTTCTTACCTCTTCTAAGTTTAAAAGAAACAAAAGGATGTTGCCTTAACACTTCCACCATTTTCCTCTTGACTTTCCTCATACCCTTATGCCCCTAACCACTAGATTTCTTGTAATCCTCGTGCATAACCTTGAAAGAACCCACCTTGCCAGACATTCGTCCACATGTTTTGAACACAAGTTTGGAGACACCATGACAAGACGATGCCAACACAAGATACCTTCTCGAGGAATGAGGACATCAAGACTCGGAATATGGTGACATCCACAACACTGCATCAGGATAAAGCAACCTTGTCCTGTGATGATGAAGACACAATATATGCAAGATCATGATACACATTGCTAACAGACCGACCTTTTCCTTATCATTGTATCGACAACCACCGATGGGTTAGAACCTTGTCATTTGGTCCGCCTCACCATAATAAGTAGGGAATCAGTTCTCTTCATACCCCACCCTTGTTGTTGATGTTGTCATCAACGTAAGGGATAGGTTGGACCTCCACCATAACTTGTCAATGTCAGTACATAAAGGATTGCCTACCTGGAACCCTCGACGCCTTAGAAGGCAAAAAGGGATTGTTCTAATTAAGAAGACAACAGAACACCGAGTTAATGACAGCCACGAGGAACCACCTTCGCACAGTAAGGTTACTAGGTGATATGTTGTCAAAGATTCTCCAGGCTCAACCTGGATCATTTTGATGAACAACTACAAGAGATGTACCGACACCTGAGGCCGACCTAGAAAACAACACATCCTTATCTTCGGGACACGAAGCAAGGTACGACTACTGAGTTCGAGAACCCATAGGGTAGGATTACTCATGTATTCCCCCATACGAAGTCGAGTCTGTGTGATGGCTCAAATGGAACAATTTTGTATGTTGCTTGTTTTCTTTGTTTGTGCTTTAATAAAAGTCACACTTTTGCCCTAGGCAACAAATACATGGCTATATCACGTACCATATCTAATGGTTGTGTTTGGCCCTTTCGGCACTCGTTTGATTGCACTTCCACTATGGCACCCCCTTTTGGCACCCCCTACGCTACTCTCCCTCACACCCTTCTCTTCAACTGAAGACCAAAGAGACAAGATGCACCAAGGATCCCACCTCGACAACAACTAGCACTGAAGATTTTTGTGACAACCTACTCAACCTTGTGCAACTCAGTGGAGTTGTGCCTCTCCCTTTGGATTGCAAACCCTTCCCTACATTAACTTAATGTGGGGACCCCGACTCATAAGTCGTGATCACCGAATGAACATGTACAATGATCCCATAGATCAATGCTCAATGAACACACAGAAGCTAAATAACAAGAGTCTTACATCCATACTTATCGTCTTACACAAATACCTACCACGAAGGTCTTAGTCTTACATAGATAGGGCCACACGGGCCAAACACTTAAATAGAACACGCACTGGAAATCTTGGTTGAAAATGTGAACCCATGCCATCTGCCTTAACCTACATGCATTCTGAGTGGGAAGCGTCCTAGTTCGCATGTTCATCTCCAACAAACTTTTCAACATACTCCTGTTCTTCCATGCTTGGCCAATTAAATAACCAGTGGCAAGCCAATGAGTACTTTGAATGTACTCGCAAGCAACCCAAGTTGTGGAACAAGGTAACAATGATGCATGATATAACACTAAGTAGGTAAATTTGCGGAAAGCTAATTTTGTATGCAATGACATGATCAAGTAACTAGTAAGCATGCATCAACAAATAGCAGGTATCCATGTGAACAAAATTGCAGATATCATCACAAGTAGGGGTAGAACATCTCATGTTCTTTCATCATGCTAAGCCATCGGACTTAGTTTAATTGCCTTGCTAAGTCATCGGACTCAGCTCATGTGACCTCTTGTCACCATCACATCCATACTCACACCAAGTTTCACGAAAACATCCGGACGTAGTCTAAGAAGGACCTCCAACTATCCATGACCGCGGACGCGGATATTTGAATAGTTTTACACTCTGAAGAGGTTGCACACTTTACCCACAAGACTCGGGGAACTTCCGTGTCATCCATGACTCGTGGTATAAAACATACCTGAGGTAAGCACCCGAACAATGCCTTTCCCCTAGCAATACTAAACAAAGAGTCCACTCGATTGGTACATAGCGCTCACGATGTACATCACATGAGCCTCGCTCTAATCGTACCATCCATGAGGGGACCAACGGTGTGCCCGGTGCCTATGAAGACAACGCACGATCGTACATACCGGTACGACCCCGTATCGAGAGTGACCACGCCACTCTAGCCACTAGTAATGCGAGCTCCTTGCCAGTACCCACCAAGGTAATCAACAAAGCCCCATCCCACAAGGGGTATCGTGGTTGCGCATGTAATGTTGGGACGGTCAACAGACCTTAGAACTCTCCGTTTTCGAAAACACGTACTCACTTGTTCTGGCACACCACTTCTTTCTCAAATGGTTGCCCATCTCATCAATATCTCCCTCGGGCATTAGTGGCACCCGACGGGTTTTTTGAAAGTTATTGAAATCATTTCTCTCTTTCCATCACTATGCATAGTCCCGATCCCACTTGCGTATCATCTACTAGCATCCTATCTATACCCACCTGCATAACCCTCATAAGGTGGTAGGGTCATGCACGATGCAAGTGTCAAAGGAAAAGTATCGGAGGCATCCCACCGAAAGGGGAACACCACATCACATGATCAATTATGATGAAAGTAAAGTGCTATATGACATGCAATAGAAACGATTTCTCATCATGGTCAAAGGGCTGCTTGCGTGGCTCAATAATGTCTCCGGGGTCTTCGAAGTCTTCGGATCCAACTTCTTTGTCAACAACGCAATCTATTGTCACGATAAAATAACGATAAAAAAATGAGCAACACACCAAAACAGAGCACACAAACTACTAGCAAAAATGTTAACCTACTCTGATAAATACTAAATGTCATACTAAAAATATTTCCCTAGGGTTTTGTTATTAAAAGTATTTTTGAAATGAACTAATAGAGGCAAAAAGGTGCCCAAATATAGGTTTCAAAATGAAACAGTACTAAAAATAATTTCCAACATTTTTATAAATGGCACTAATAAATTCTATAGATTATTCTAAGAATTTAGGTGGAAGAATTATTGGTATTGGACTAATATTTATTTCTATGGGATTTTTGCAAAGTCCACAGAAAAAGAAAAAGAAAAGGAAAAGCCACGGGGACCTGGGCCAGAGGCGGCTAGAGGCTGGGCCGGCCCAGCTTGCCAGCCAGCCGGCCTCGCGTGCGGTCAGGTTCAAACTTGACGCGTGGGGCCTGGTCGTCAGCGACTCGGGGAGAGACAGAGAGAGGGGGAAGAGAGGACGACAGGTGGGCCCCACCTATCGGGTCCTTCTCCTACCTCGGGACAGGAAGGGGAGGAGCTCACCGGCGGTAGCGCAGGGCACAACGGAGGCAAGCGAGAGCAGGGATGGGCTTAGGGTCGAGTCGCCGGTCCCCTGGAGGTGGAAGGAGCACCGGAGGGGGCCAGAGTCGCCGACGGCGAGCACCCGCGACAGAGGCAGCTTCGGGAGTGATCACCAGGGGCCTCTCCGTGCTGCAAAGAGGACATGGACGAGGGGGAATTGAGTCAGAGTGATGAGGGAGGAGGAGCCGAAGTGGAACGAGGGACGGAGAGGCTTGCTACCCAGAGATCGACGGTGGCGACGCCACGGCAATGCTCCGGTCGATCCCGGGTGCTCGAGCCTTAGAACGAGGGGGACTGGTCACGGGAGATCTACTGGGAGAGAGAGAAAGTGTCCAGAGGGGAGAGAGGGCTCGAGGGAGGGCCCTTTATAGGGGGACGTGAGTCCACCGACGGTTTGTGCGCCGGCGAGGTCGTGGCGCTTGCTGGAGGGCTCGGGGGAGGGAGAGAATGGGTCAGAGGCGCTCCTGCGCATTGCCCACGACTGGTGGGCGAGGAGAGAGGGGCAGGGTAGTGCGCATGTGTGAGCCCCACGGTTGGCTGGTTTGGGCGGCCGCGGCGTGTTCGAGAGGAGGTCGGAGGAGGGAGAGAGAAGGTAGCTGACAGCTTAGCGTGTTACGGACGCCAAGGGCGCCTCGGGGGACATGCGGGGGAGGCCCAAGGTGGTCGGGGTCGGCCATTGGGCGGCGGCTACAGTGCGGGAGCGCATTGTAGCATGCTTTAGAGCATGTGTATGGCCGGGTGCCGTGGCCTGCACGCTCTGGGGTGCCCCACCCTTTCCACTAGCCACTGGAGGGTCCGGAGATGCCCTTTGAATGCATTAGGGGCTAAGTATGGCTAGGGAGAAAAGAAAGGGAAAGGGAAAAGCTTCTGCCAAGGTGAAACAGGGGTAGAAATGGAGTTTTTACCCCACTTCCCTGTAGAGACCTGGCCAGGGAGAGTTACTGGAGGTGAAATGCATCCACAGGAGGCTGTGGTAAAAATTTAGGGCCAAGGGTAAATGGGAAAGGGGTGGGAATGCTGGTTTACCATTTCACCAGAAGGTGTTTGATGGTGTTTTGGGCAAGGAGATGTTTCCACCTTACTGAGATATTTACTAGGTTCAAAGGCTAGGTAGAAATGAGGGGATTCACCAAGTTGGAGCTTAAGAGGAAGATGTTGACAATGGAGATTTGATAAATCCAGAAATTAGCAGAATCAGATTTCTATAGATCCATTGATGCTAGGCTTTTACCCTTGATGCACCACTTAGTGTATCGTCACTATTTGGCCATTAGAGCATGCCCACAAATTTTGAGGCCAAGGGGGAACACGTCACAATGTAAAGTTGCTCAAATTTGATTCTGGATAGGAATGGTTTTGGGATTGTTCGATGAACCAAATCAAATTGGACAGAGATGAAACTTTGCAAGATCATCACCTATGACTGTGTTGACTTGCTGAAATTTTCCTAGAATTTATTGAGAATATTTCTTATAGAAATATTCCAAACGTTTGATCTAAACAGAAAGGGTTTTGAGGGGTTTTGCCCATGATTTGATCATGCCCTTGTGTTGAAACTCATATATATGGGAAATATATGTCCACTGAGTTTCTCTAAATTTTCTCAAGTATTTTTTAAATAATTTTTCCCTAAGAAAATCCATTTCTGGAGTTAAGAAAAAGACTTTAAATAAAATGTGAAAATAATCCTTAAAAACAGTATTTGGTGGTTTTGGGAAGTCATATATATAGTAGGTTTGAAATAAAGCTTTTGGGAAGGAAGGGTCCACCTAATTTGAGGACTTGTAGTGCAAACCTCATTTCAGGGGGTTTTGAAAACCTAGTCTGAATAAATCATTTTTCTTTAAAACATTATTTGATAAAAATAGTTTTGGGCACTATTCACATGGCATGATCATTGGGCAAGGGGTTTGGGACATGGAAGATGAATATGAAGTGAAATAGAACCTAGTAGTGCCATAAAACACAATCAACAAGCAAGCAAACAACAAAGCAACCAAGCAAACAACATAGCAAGCAAGCACAAGCACATAGAAAAAGTTTTAGTTGGCTCCAAATTTTATAAACCCAAACATAACAATGTGCTACAAACACAAGGTGTGACACTTAAATATCCTAGTTGCCCCAGCTTGAACTCCAAACCATATGCTTAACATACGTGTTTGCAAGGACTCCGATTAAGTTTGGTAACCTTTTCTTAGCATCGGGTTTGCCAAGGAACTTGTGATCATAGTGAACAAACACATTACATTCTTAAACCAACAATTGGACTGATGATGCCATAAGGAAGATCATTTCGATGATATATGTGTAGTAGACAAACGATTTGATGTAGCTATAATAGGTGTCTTGAGGATTTAGCTAAGACTCTTGAATGGATTATGAGACTTTTATGTTGACAGGTAAACTTTGTGGATCAAGTTGATAGAGTAGCATAATTCACTACACCCTCGAGTAAATTGGATTTAGTAGGACAATTATGATCAAAAGCTGAATTTCTTGGAGGAGTAAGAGTGGGACTTGATCATATGATAGTAATAGGAAAATTGGTGACATTACGATGATGACTTGTAGGAATAAGTAGAAATTCTCACTAAATATGAGATATTGGATTTAAATAGGCGGACCTAGTGAGGTGATAATGCTATACAAGGTTCAGAGTAACTTGGATTTAGCCTGATGATCTCGATCATGATGCCATGTTTCTCTGTGGGTAATAAACTAGGAATATTGTCTTGTTGTTGAATTTGATTCAAGAATCTACATGGACCTGGCATTGTGGTTTACATAGTCATGATGATGGAAATTTGTGGATATGATGTGGTAAGGTAGTCCTTCCAAGGATTTGAGAATTATAGGAACTCTAGAAGATTTTCTAGAACATCAGAAAGATTGGACTTGTAGAATTTATGAATCACATATTGGTTGATAAGATTAGTAGGTCGATGAATTGGATTCGTGGGAAGGAAACATGATATTGGATCGGTATATTATGTGCTTCCTTAGCATAGGGATGCAATGCGTTGGACCTTGGATAGGTTATCTTAGCACTCAGATTTGTGATGTTTTATTCAACCTTAGTAGCTGGTATGCCCCACCCGAGGGTTTTTACATATGGATGCATGTGAGATGTTTATAGTTGACATATGTGATTTTGGTCCTTCTCTCGAGAGTCATGAGTATATGAATAGCATGACTAATGTTTGGAGATGACTTCTATGGGCCAATGATTTCGGTGGTATAAGATGATTTTTATTTGGAGAAATAAGTAGGACTATTGGCATCTAAGAACTGTGCTCAAGGATAAGATGATGAACGTCCACTCACATCCTATGAAACCCATAAGCCTTACCGAGCCATAAAATGGTCGGACTATGACTGTAGTATTTGTCTCTAAGTTCAAAGACTATGGCCAATACTCAACTTTGGCTACCACCAACTCTGTGTGCAAGGGAGGTGTACATGAAGAGATAGTTTATGAAGGACCACAAAGCCATGCACTAGTAACCACCCGGAACAACATCCCGTTTCTCTCACATATCCCATGAGCAATGTACTTATGTGACACCCGGAGAAGTACGTTCTTGTCCCCATGGATGACATATTATTTCTATTTGGATAAGGCCTAGAGGCACTAAATGCCATGCTTCTCAACTGTAAGGTTTTATGTTGAAGAAGTTGGACTCCTCGAAGCACCCTCCCTGTAGAAAAGGATATTCTTATGTAAGCAAGATGAGGGACCATCACGTTTGGAAAACCACGACAAAGAATAAAAAAGAAGAGAAGTCAACCACCACTCCCTTGCCCGCTGCCCTAGCTAGACTACGTCAAGCAGCACCAACATTCGAGCACGATGAAGCCCTTGGGCGTCAAGAGAGATTAAAAAGCCCGTTGTTTTAAAATGGTCACCTATTAGTTCCTGAGTAGGAAGGAACCGAGAAGTTGATAGCACCCCTCGCTCCACCACTTTGACGATGCACGAAGAGCATGATGTCCCTACTCTCTACAGATGCTTGGAACTGAGTGGAACGATTTTCATGACTTCGTTACTATCCCTATTAGTCCAGTCAAAGACGTGATCCTGAATGGATCATGGTGAACCACCTGTCAAGGGTAGTTCACCCCACTTGCCAAACCTTAGACCTTGGGGATTGGATGGAAGATCCATACTTTTGGGTAGTCATCTTATTTAGACCCTCCTCAAAAACATTCCTAGGTGGTAGAACCCGTTTTTACACCAAGTCTCTAAGCTTAGCCTTATGGACTAGGCTCAACCCAAAACCTCCACCACAAGTAGGTACAAAGAGACAAGGAAACTAAATCCTCGAAAACACACTAAAAGTGTGTGTCCGTGATTATGAAGACAAATGGCCAAAGATGACCGAAGGATGTGCATGTACAACGTACTCAAGCAGAAGATCTATAAGAGAAGCCTACAACAACAATACCTCAAACACGCATACAGTTGAAGACCATGTACAACTGAAGATCATCTGCTCCAGGGAAGCCAATAATTCCACGCCACCAAGAAGATGTTCTAGGATATTAACCCTTCTCGTCTAGCACGATACATCATGGTGTTACTAACCAACAAGGGAAACCCCAGGATCAGCACACACACACATGCACACACACTACTTTGCCATGTGCCCCGACTTTAGGATACACAGACGAGACCTACCCTTGCCTGAACCTCATTGACCAAGCCCTTGAACTTTAGTCAATACTAGCATATTGTAAGAACCTTGTTCACATCTTGGACGACGCCGAGCATCACGCTCAAAGCTGCACCATCAAACACTTCAAGTTCCAGTGGAACAACCACACCGAAGAAGAGGCAACATGGGAACATGAAGGCTACCTCAGACCCGGATATTTGTACCTCTTTAATGTATAGCCTAGGAATCTCGGGGATGAGATTCTTTTAAAAGGGGTAGGTCTATAACACACTGTGTATTTCCTCTCCTAACTAAGTTAACATAGCTCAAAAAATAGGACCAACGATTTTTTTGTATCATTGTGATGCTTGACTTGATTGCTATTTGCTTGTTTGCTTGGTCGTGCCTTAGAGCACAAAAAATCCTCCTACTCTATTGTCGTGAATTTATCACGGCAGATGTCTAGGTAAACGGACTTGGATTCGAGGCCATCGCTAATGGGGTGGACTCAAAGGGGTTGATCGGGACGAAAGACACGGATTTACCCAGGTTTGGCCCCTCAAGTCGAGGTAATAGCCTACATCCTGCTTGTGTTTGTATTGCTTGTGTATCAATTACAAGGAGTTAGAAGCCTGACCTAGTTCTCGATAACCTCTCCTCTAAGTCGCCCCAGGTGTGCCTTTATACAGGAGGTCAGGACCACCGGGTCTTTACAATTATCTATTCAGGTCTTCTTGTGACTCCGAGTCTCTTTCTATCTTTCTGTCCAAGTTATCCTTGAGGCGGCTTACACACCCGGGTCTTCTACGTCCGGGCCATCATGCGGCCCACATCTTGAGCCGTCTATCTTCCTGGGCCACCAGTCTTACGACTCACCCATGGGCCGGCTTACAAGTCATCAATATGAACCAGAGCCTCTAAGGTGGGTCATATTGCGGGGTTATATCCCCAACATTAGGCCCCAGGTTGAATTGAGATTGCTCACTTCATCCTTCTCTTCTGATTTTGGCGAGCCGCCTGGAAATGACCCGGCATGACGTCATGAGATCTGCTGACGTATCACCGAATCTTTCATTAACTGTCATCCTAAGAATCGAGGCGTCCGCCTCAGTCAAACGTTGTCGTCGCCTGGATTTTCGCGCCTTCCTCGTTCCTTCTTTAAATATGGCTCGTGCGGGTCGAATCTTTTCATCCTCCCGCTCGTGCCTCTTCTTCTTCTTCCTGTCACCGCCTCAACATCTTCAAGCTTTGCTCCGGCGCCATCCGTACGTCGTCCCCAACTTGGCCACTGCATCACCCTAAACGTACCAGAGATTCTTCCGCCTCCACCGCGCTTTCTCAGGTGAGTTCTCCTATTTTCTAGATCACCACCATCGTACTAGGGTTTTCACCGGGAGCTCCGCCGCCGCCGCTCGGGCTCTGGCGCCCCGCCTATGGGTATACCCCGACGCCGTAGGCGTTTTTAAAACGTGCACTCGTTCCGCTGCCCCGCGCGGGCCGGCCGCACGCAATGCGTGGACCATGATGGCTGCGGTCCATTTCTTTCCTTCTGCTGTTCGTCGCTAGGTCGGGATAAAATCTTTTCCGCCGTTTTTCTAGATCCGTAGCCATAGCAATAGTTTGCGGAATCTGTTTTTTAGGACTTAGCCTATTTTCAATCTTCCTTTCCCTGGATGAGTCGCTAAGCCACGTCCGGCTCTTGTCACTCGGACAGAAGCATGATATCGTAGAGTCCTTAAAATTGTAAGCCGCCGTAGATTCCTGCTTGTTCTTGACTTGCCGTCTTTATCTCCTTTGTACAGTAGTTAAGCCGCCGCCATGTCTCGTGCGTCCAACTCATGCAACTGGGTTGGCTCCTGCGTCACGAAAGAATATTTAGCAGATTTTGTCGAAGCGGGCACTCTCCCTCCCAAAGAGGTTCTTCACTAGCAGGTTCCGGTAACGAGACCCGGCCAGCACCCAAGAAAGGAGAAGTAGTCATTTTCACCGACCACATTGAGCGAGGATTCATGCCGCCCGGCTCTAAATTTTTCTGGGACGTTCTTCATTTGTATAAGCTGCACCCTCAAGACTTGGACCCCAACTCTATCTCGAATATATGCAACTTCCAAGTTCTCTGCGACGCTTCTGCAGTCTAGAGCGTCTGTTGGTGTCTTTTGGGAGTTCTTCTATGCCAAATGCCAAACTGAGGTGAAGGGCGGTCCAAGTCTGGAGCTTGGAGGGATTTCTATTCAGCGGCGCATAGACATTACCTTCCCGGCTATGAGGATGCCGAGTCACCCAAAGGACTGAATAAAACCTGGTTCTACTGCAAGGATACTTCTCCTGAGGCTGAAAGCCCCTTGCCGGGTTATCGTGCTTCCCGGCTCAAGACAGATTCGAAACTTCTGGGCCGGCTCTCAGTATCAGAATGCGCCAAATTTAAACCGGCTCATGCCAGGCTCAAGGCGCTCATGGCCAACGGATTAACAGGAATAGATCTGATCCGCTACTAGGTTTCTTGGCGGATCATGCCCTTAAGCCGTAGGGGCCGGCTAATGTGCGAGTACGAAGGCAAGTATGACAACTCCTTGTGCTTCAGCAAATCGACCTTGACAGAGGATGATATCGCCATGACCGTCCGGAGTCTTGTTGACGAAGCCTCCGACTCCTGCAGCACCATCAGGCTGGCGCCTTTCTGCGTCACTAACCCCGCTCCAGACGTAAGTTGATCTCTTCACGTCCGTCTCTTGTATGTTGCTTCTAACTTTCTGATTCATTCCCCTTTTTCCTGGTCACTTTTCTAGGCCGACTCAGACTTCTGGAAGGAGTATGTCCCTCCTCCAAAGAAGGCCAAAAACAAAACTGCGGGCAAGAAGCCAAAGAAGAGCGCTCCACAGGAAAACTGGCTTGAGCCGCCCCCGTCGTCCGACTCAGAGGTAAAGTCTTGATTTGTTTGCTTGACCCTTTGCCCCCTCTGCTTGTTATTAATGTTTATTGTATTCGCAGGATGAAGTGGAAACCAGCCATGCCGATGGTCCCGAGGTAACTTATATTTCTTCCGACTCAGAACGTTTTGTCCCCCGAAAGCCGCGGCAAGTTATCCAAAAAGTTCCTCTTTCTCATCCTCTAGCTAACCTGGCTCCCGACTTTCTTTTGAAAAAACAACAGCAGGCCGAGCATCGACAGACTCGGAGTACCGGCTCTACTGAGCTCGTGTCCGGGTTACCAAACTCTCCGGCTCCGAGGAAGCTCCTCGCGGAGGTTTACGTCTCTACTTTTCTTTGTCTTTCCTTTGTAATCTTGATGCTTTCTCATTTTTCCTGTTTCATTCTTTTAGAAAACTCCATCCTCTGGCGACTCTTCGGCGTCGGTTCTACCATTGCCCAAGATCAATCCGCTGTAAGTATTCTTTGTCATGGCATCCGGATCTCCGGCTCTTAATATGATAGTAACCTCTTCAAGTGCTGCTCTTTCCATTTTAAATTGCTCAAGCGAAGCGTCGTAAGATCAACAAGCCCTCCCCCGGCCCTATCATCCAAGACTAAGAAATCAAACAACCGAAGGAGGTTCATCCGGAAGCAACTCCACTGGCTGCCTCTGCGGAGCCGGCCGCTGAAGATGTCATTATGGAGAGTCCTCCCAGAGCTCCTTCCAAGCTGCCGACTCATGCAAAAACTACAGCAACCCCAAACGTTGTCATCACCGGGTCAGCTCAACAGACGCCTCCGGCTCATGTGCTGACTAAACATACCGAACCGTCAGAGGCCTCGAGGAAATTAAACTTTGATTCTTCGTACGAGAAGATGATAGCTGATGAGCTCCATGCCGGATATATGAACCGGCTAAATACCAACAGTGACTTGGAGCTTCGGCTGGTGACTTTGATGGAAACCAAATATGAGGTACCTTTCCTTCTTACCATATCCTTACTTAGCCCCCAAGAGCCGGTTTAATCTAGTCGATAGTTGAACTGGGTCTTTCTGTGACCTCTGTAGATATTGTCATGCCAAATTCACTTAGAATTGCTTTAGCTTAGTACTGTAGATAAAGTGAACCGCCAATCATAGCCCCCAAGAGCCGTCTCAGATTTTATTTCAGTCGGGTCTGTAATGTAGACAACTTGAAGATCTAATTGTAGCCCCCAAGGGCCGAGTCAACTTTGAAAAAATTGAGTCAGATCTTCCATCAGAAGTAGTCTTTGAAGAACCAAATTGTATCCCCCAAGGGCCGAGTCAACTTTGAAAAAATTGAGTCGGATCTTTCATTAGGAGTAGTCTTTGAAGAGCCATAGTGTAGCCCCCAAGTTCCGGATTAACTTCGAAGGAGATGAACCGGAACTGTACTGGATACTAAAAAAGAAAATATACATTAGCCCCCAAGTGTCAAATATATTGCTTGCAATCTGTTTGAGACTTGCAGAAATTCGCTTATAGCACTCGTCCTATATTTTGGCGACTTATCCTGTATTTTGATGTGTTATAGGAAGCCTTAAACGAAGCCGGGTCTCAATTGACGGATCTGAAGGCCAACTTGGCGGCTCAGCAAGAAGCCCAAAGCATTGCTGACGAAAAGTGTCGGCTTCTCTCTGAGGAGCTGGCCAATGCCACTGCTGAGCTTACCTCTTTGAAAGAGATGGCAGAATCTGAAAAGGCCGCTCTGACCAAACGGGCGGACGATGCTAACCAGCGGCTTATAGCTGTGGCGGAGGAACACCAAGGCCTGAAGCGGCACACAGCGAAGATGCCAGCCGCCCTATTTGGTAAGCTTCTGTTTTACTTTGTATTTTAACATTGCTATTGAAAAACTGGTGACTCATTAGCTTTATCCGGCTTATCCAGGTCCCAGGAGCCGGCAGTTGGCTTCTGATAGCCTTCTGCCACTGAAGGCCATCTACACCTTTGCGGAAAAACTATACTGCGACGCCATCTTCATGATCAAGAGTGTTCAATATAAGGAGAAGATCCCCACCACTCTAAAAGAGGTCTTGGAACTCTTCTCCACCATGCCAAAACAGATTAAAGAACTGAAGAAATCAACTTTTCATCAAGGAGCAGTCACTAGATTGAGCCGGGCTCTGGCCTTCGCCCCTGAGCTGATGCCGGCTGAAATGATGGATGGTTATCCATCGACAAAAGACGACGGCTCAGAATTCATAGAGGCGGACTACATCCAGTGTGTCAAGGACTCCCGCTTCTTGGCGTCTGTACTTGCAGATGAAGCCGACTTAAATGCCTACCAGGCGGCTTATAATGGCAAGGATAAGAGGATCCGCGGGCCTCTCTACGAGTGGAAATCTCTAACACCTGCCCACAGTAAGGAACTCTTTCCTAATGATCTCGACACGTCTCCCTTTTTTGAGGAAGGGTCCTTCGTCACGCTGGCTGACTGCAACTGGGATTTGGGAACTCTCCAGATGAAGCCAGTAGAAGAGCCGGAGCAGGATGATCCGGCCGTCCAACTTTGCATTTTGTAACCTTCTGAGCGATGGCTCAAGCAATGACCTGTCGTGGGCGGTTGAAACTTGGTAATCCCTTTTCTCCTTCTGAGAGCAATTTTTGTAATAGCTTAAGGATGACTCTGCCGTTCTAAAGATAGTGCCGGCTGTATATATTTCCATATATTTGTGTATACTTTCCGTCTCTCCGTGTTTCAATTTGATGCGTTGCCGGCTCTCCATTGATTGATCGCTCCTTTGCATAAATATACATTGAGCTTTTCTGATGAGTGGTGTTTGTCTTTGAAGACATCATTCCTTCTCCAGAAGATTAGAGCCGGATAATATCTTTGAAAACTTGAATTTTGTCAACTGGAGCAACATGGCTCAGACTCTTGTCGGATGAATCCATTAAGGAGCCGGTTGTCTTAGGATAATGTAAGCTATACCTGATGGTAAGAAGCCTCTATCGACAAGTGCGGCTATTGATGAACCGGAAGCGGCCTAAAGCCGGCTGTATGAAGGGTAATGTAAGCTATACCTGACGGTAAGAAGCCTCCTTTTAACAACAAATGTTGTATGCATGATTGTCGGCTGTCGATGGGAGATGTAAGCTATACCCCAAGGCAAGAAGCCTCCATCGACCGCCGCGGCTAATAATTAGCCTGAGACGGCATAAAGCCGGCTGTTTGAAAGGAGATGTAAGCTATACCCAAAGGCAAGAAGCCTCTTTCAACAGCTATAGTTGATAAGCAACTAAGTTTTGGCGTAAACGCCGGTTGTTAGGGTGAGATAAGAGAACCCGTCGGTAAGAAGCCCCCTTCGACAACCGCGGTTAATAAGTAACCGGAAGAGGCATAAAGCCGGCCATTAGGGTGAGATAAGCGATACCCGTCGGTAAGAAGCCCCCTTCGATGGCCGCAGTTGATAAGCAACTGGAATTTGGTGTACACGCTGTTGTCTTAGGGTCATGTAAGCTATACCAAAGGTAAGAAGCCTCCATCAACAACAACGCTTAATGTAACCAAACTAGGCATAAAGCCAACTATGCAAGGGAGATGTAAGCTATACCCGAAGGCAAGAAGCCTCCTTGCAACAGTTTAATAACAGCTAGCTGTGCAAAGGAGATGTAAGCTATACCCGAAGGCAAGAAGCCTCTTTGCAACAGTGCTTAATTGGGCATAACACCGGCTGTGCAAGGGAGATGTAAGCTATACCCGAAGGCAAGAAGCCTCCTTGCAACAGCGTAAAAGCAGACTGTGTAGGGGAGATGTAAGCTATACCCGAAGGCAAGAAGCCTCCCTGCAACAGCGCTTGATAGGGCTTAAAGCCGGATGATAGATCGGCCGTTTTGAAGGCAAACAAACCACTTCAACTCAAATTTTTGAGCCGGAAAAATTTCATCTTGATTGCACAAAGACATACATAAGAGCAGAGGCCCCAGTCTTTGCGGGGATGCTAGCTTTTACTCATGTAAACATGATATATACAATGATAGCGGCTTTCAATGCCTGTTAAGTAAAGTATGGTCGCAGATGTGCGATATTCCATGGCCGCAACGTCTCTTGACCCGCAGTTTCCGACTCATCTCGGATATCAATGAGGTAATATGACCCATTGTTAAGGTTTCTGCTGATCACAAAAGGCCCCTCCCATGGTGGAAATAACTTATGCATTCCAGATTGGTCTTGAATCAATCGAAGCACTAGGTCACCTTCCTGGACGTCCAGGTCTTCACCCTGTGTCTATGATAGCGTCGCAGGTCTTGTTGATAAATTGCCGACCTGGCTGTTGCTAACTCTCGTGTTTCATCCAAGGCGTCCAATGCATCTTGGCGTGCTACCTCATTGTCCGTCCGAACATAAGCCGCCACCCTTGGTGAGTCATGCCGGATATCGCTGGGTAGAACCGCCTCAGCACCATTCACCATGAAGAAAGGCGTGAAACCTATAGATCTGTTAGGGGTAGTTCTGATGCTCCATAAGACGGAAGGCAACTCCTCAACCCAACATCCGGGTGTCCGCTTCAAAGGAACCATGAGCCGTGGTTTGACTCCTCTTAAACTTTCCTGATTGGCTTGCTCTGCCTGACCATTAGACTGTGGATGTGCCACGACTGAAACATCAAGCCGGATATGCTCCTTCTCATAGAATGCTTTCATAGCTCCTTTAGATAGATTTGTTCCATTGTCCGTAATGATACTATGCGGGTAACCAAAGAGATAGATCAGCTTCTTAATAAATTGAACCGCTATAGCCACGTCACATTTGCTGACCGGCTCTACCTCTACCCACTTAGTAAATTTATCAATCGCCACCAGAAGGTGTGTTTTCTTATCCTTGGATCTCTTGAAAGGTCCTACCATATCAAGCCCCCAGACCGCAAACGGCCAAGTGATTGGTATCATCCTCAACTCTTGAGCCAGAACGTGAGCACGTCGGCCAAACTTCTAACAGCCGTCACACATACGGACTAAGTCTTCTGCATCCTTGTGAGCCGTCAACCAGAAAAACCCATGTTGAAAAGCCTTGGACCCTAAAGATTTGACCCGACATGATGTCCACAGTCGCTGGCATGAATTTCACTCAAGATCTGCCAGCCCTCCTCCGGTGAGACGCAGCGCTGAAAGACACCCGTCACACTACTCTTATGTAACTCACCATTGATAATCGTCATAGATTTAGAATGCCGGGTGATCTTCCTGGCCAAATCCTCCTCCTAAGGCAACTCGCCGCGTGTCAAATACGCCAAATAAGGAATAGTCCAGTCTGGGATAGCATGTAGATCCGCCACCAATTCCGCCTCCGGGTCAGGAATAGACAGATCCTCCTCAAAGAGTATCTTAATAGTCGGATGATGCAATACATCCAGAAAAACATTAGGTGGTACCGGCTTTCGTGGAGAACCTAACCATAATAAGGTATCAACTGCCTCATTCCTACGACGATCAATATCATCCACCTGGTACCCCTTGAAGTGACCGGCAATGATATCAACCGCCTGTCGATAAGCCGCCATCCGCGGATCCTTGGAGTCCCAAGTACCGGAAACTTGCTGAGCCACAAGATCTGAGTTGTCTAAACATCTGACCCGGCTTAAGTTCATCTCTTTAGCGACTCTGAGACCATGGAGCAGTCCCTCATACTCAGCTGCATTATTAGTACAAGGAAACATTAACCGGAGCACATAACAAAACTTGTCACCCTTGGGGGAGGTGAGAACAACCCCTGCACCGGACCCCTCTAGCTGCTTGGACCCATCAAAGTGTATAGTCCAATATGTGTTATCCGGCTTCTCTTCGGGAGCTTGACATTCTGTCCAATCATTTATGAAATCCACCAAAGCTTGAGACTTTATTGCTGTACGAGGAACATATTTGATGTTAAGAGGACCCAGCTCTAAGGCCCACTTGGCAATCCTCCCTGTGGCTTCTCTATTTTGAATTATATCTCCCAACTGGGCAGAACTAACCACGTTTATCTGGTGCCCCCAAAAGTAGTGTTTTAACTTGCGGTTAGCCATGAAAACTCCGTATACCAGCTTCTGCCAATGCAGATACCTCTGCTTAGACTCTGCCAAAACTTCACTGATGTAATAACCGGCCTTTGCACAAGATATTCCTTCCCTGCCTCCTTGCGCTCAGCCACAATTGCTACACTGACCGCTCTGTTGTTAGCCGCCACATAAAGGAGCAACGACTCTTTCTCAGCCAGAGTGGCTAACACTGGCGGCTCAGTCAATTGTTTTTTAAGAGCTTCAAGTGCTTCAGCCGCTGCCTTGCCCCACTTAAACTTGTCTGTCTTCTTCATCATCTGGTATAAGGGAATGGCCTTCTCCCCAAGCTGGCTTATGAACCGGCTCAACGCAGCAATCCGTCCTGCAAGGCGCTGAACATCATTAATGCATGTCGGCTCTCCTAAATAAGTGATAGCCTTAATTTTATCTGGGTTAGCCTCGATGCCCCGCTCAGAGACCAAGAAACCCAAAAGCTTTCCTGCTGGAACACCAAAAACACACTTCGTCGGGTTAAGCATCATCTTGTAGACCCGGAGATTGTCAAAAGTTTCCTTCCGATCCTCTAGGAGAGTTTCCTTATTTATGGATTTAACCATGATGCCGTCTACGTAAGCATGAACATTTCGGCTGATCTGACTGTGAAGGCAGTTCTGCACACATCGTTGGTAAGTCGCCTGGGCACTCTTGAGCCCGAAAGTCATGGAGACGTAGCAGAACGCCCCAAAGGGTGTAATAAACGACGTCTTCTCCGGATCTTTCATTGCCATCTTGATGTGATGATAACCTGAATATGCATCCAGGAAGCATAAACTTTCACACCCGGTTGTAGCATCAAAAATCTGATCGATACGAGGGAGTGCAAAAGGGTCAGCCGGGCAAGCCTTGTTAAGGTCTGTGTAATCTATACACATACGCCAGGTGCCGTTCTTTTTGAGCACTAGCACCGGGTTAGCCAACCACTCCGGGTAAAAAACTTCCACTATAAAGCCTGCAGCCAAGAGCCGGGCAACTTCCTCCCCAATAGCTTTATGTCTCTCTTCGTTGAACCGTCATAGAAACTGTTTATTCGGCTTAAACTTCGGATCCACATTAAGGTTGTGCTCAGCGAACTCTCTCGGTACACCCAGCATGTCAGAAGGCTTCCATGCAAAGATGTCCCGATTCTCACGGATGAATTCGATGAGCGGGCTTTCCTATTTGGGATCCATGTGAGCCCCAATGATGAACTGCTTGGATAAGTCGCCCGAATTGAAATCTACTGCCTTGGTATAATCCGCTGAAAAATTGAGTGGCGGCTCAACATTCGTATTAGGCTTCTTCAGCAGGGTCATATCCTTCGGGTCAACGTTCTCCTTGTAGAACCTCAGCTCCTCCCGGGCATAACTAGACTCTGCATACGCCGCATCTCCTTCCTCACACTCGAGAGCCGTTTTCTGATTACCGTGAACGGTAATTGTACCCTTTAAGCCAGGCATTTTGATTTGTAAATAAACATAGCAAGGCCTAGCCATAATTTTGGCATAAGCCGGCCTCCCAAACAGTGCATTATAGGGACTTTTGATTTTAACCACCTAAAACCACAAGGACTCCACCCTGTAATTATACTCATCGCCAAAAGCCACTTCCAAAGAAATCCAGCCCACCGGGTATGCCGACTTACCCGGGACCACACCATGAAAGACGGTGGAGGAAGGTTAAAGGTCTTTGTCAAGCAGCTTCATCCGCCGGAAAGTGTCATAATAAAGGATGTTGATACTGCTGCCTCCGTCCATGAGCACCTTGTTCACCATATAGCCATTCACCTGAGGGGCTACAATTAAAGCTAGCCGGCCCGGGTCATCTACCCGCGGCGGGTGATCCTCCCGGCTCCACATTATGTCATACTCAGACCATGGTAAGTACCGCAGGAGAGCCGGAGCAACCGCATTAACTGCTCGCCTCCGCAACTTCTCATCTCGTTTACTATGACCGGTCGTGAACATGTGATACTGTCCAGAACTGAGCTGCTTCGGGTTACTCTTAAACCCAGATCGATTGCGCTGCTGCTACTGCTGGTTGTTGTTATTGCTGTTGTTGCCAGGATGCTGTTGGTGCCCCCCTTGGTTATTCTGACCCGGATGCCCGGCTCCTGAACCGTCGTCGCCGAATCCAGCCCCTGATCCGCCGTGCAGTGCCGCCAGGCGGGCCACCACCCTGGTTATTGCGTGGCTGGGAATGCTGGTTTTTGAATCTCTACATGATAAATCAATCGCCCCACGCATGCAACGCCGGCTTATCAGGCGTGCCGTGCTCCGGACAAGGCTTCTTAAGCACTTATTCTAAATTAAAAGGTCCTCTGTTCCTTTGGTGAAACGGCCTGAATTTTCCGTTCCCCTTGGGATGGCCCTGTTCTGTGTTGGTGTTTGCCACTAGCTTTGACCTGCCATCAACGTTCTTCCGTTTATTCTGATTCCCATTGTTCACAAAGCCTTTGCCTTGATTGTTCTTCTTCCCTTGATTGGTTTTCTCATCATCCGAGCCTGGATCCTTGGTGTTATCTGAGTCGACATACTTTGTCAGGGACGTCATGAGCTCTCCCATATCCTGACACGTGCGCTTGAGCCGGCCGAGCTTCTATTTCAATGGAACAAAATTATAGTTCTTTTCCAGGATAAGCACCGCTTGAGCCGCCGTGATCTGCTCCGAAGAGTGAATAATGGTCGACACCCGCCGGACCCAATGATGGGCCGACTCATTCTCCTGTTGAACACAATGGTCCAAGTCTAGAATGGTCATAGGCTACTTATAGGTCCCCTAAAAATTCTTAATAAACTTCGCTCTCAGCTCCGCCCATGAACTTATCGTGTTAGGAGGCAGACCTTTCAACCATGTGCGAGCCGGACCCTCAAGCATCATGATGAAATATTTTGCACATACCGCTTCACTGACGTCCAACCTCTCCATGGCCAGCTCATAACTCTCAATCCAAGCCTCAGGGGGTAGATCAGCTGTGTAATTCGGAACTTTTCTAGGCCCCTTAAAATCTTTCGGTAGTCATTTACTTCTCAGAGCCGGAGTTAAACATGGCACCCCTACGGCTCTGGTACTAACTTCTCCCATTGAGACGGAAAGCGCCGGCTCTGGACAGATTGCCGCTATCTCCGCCTCTCGCCTGTTCCTCGCCCAGTCCGCGAGGGCTTGTGCATCTAGAGCCGCCTGCTCATCCTTCGGTGGTCCCCGACGTGGATGACAGCTGGAACACGCCGGTGACTCGTAGCACCGGCTGAAACTTTGACTGGGGAGGGGGGTAGAGTGAACCCAGCTCCGGCTGTGAGCATATCTCTCTTGCTGGGCCATGGCCGTCTGTAAATATCCAATGGCGTTTTGCACGTCCTCCGCAAAGTGTGCTTCATCTGGGATGGGAATCGTCCCAAGCCGGGTGGCCGCCGCCACCATGTTCTCGGCCGGGTTAGAGTAATGACCCGTCGTTGTCGGAAAAGCTCTAGGTGAAGTTTGGTTATGCTAGGGTGGATGAGTTGCCGGGCGTTCCATCGGGCGGCTTTCCGGTGCGCCCGCAACCCGCCCCGCATCAGGGGTATTAAACAGGTTCCTTGCTTCGTAATGTTCTGGCAGACGGGATTGATGCCTCCTCCGGTGCACCGCGGCTGCTGACCTTTGTTCCAGCTCCATATGGAAAGAATCTGCCTTGATATGCTCCGCTTCTTCCTCCATCCGGATCTTCAGCTCAGCCATCCTTTGTCGTTCCTCTGCCATCCGGTCCTTGATCCGTGCCACCTCTAGATTACGGGCTGCTTGATTATCCGGTGTTACTTCCGTGTCCATGAGAGCTGTAAGCTCGTCCATCAATTCCACTAGAACCTAAGCCGGCGGCGGCGGGCTATCACCCGCTGCGGCGTCTCCCGTAGCTGTGTCACCGGTGGCTGGAGTCGATCTCGCCATGAACACCGCCGCATGAACCGGGGGCCTCGAAGCATCCGACTCAAAGCTGATACACTGACTCTGTATCCCCACTGGAGGACTCATCTTCCGAGCAAACAAGAGTTCCCTATGACCCGGATGCTTCTAGGTCCCTACCTTGAGTGAAGCCCATGAGAACATGCTTTTGACCTGGATGGGCACGGGCAGGCCGCACACCACTCGCAGATTGGAGACGCCAAGCCGGCTCGACGATGTTGGTGCAGATGTCCGGCCCGGGTGTAGATCCATCAACCTTTCCAATGAAAACCTGGATCCCGCCAAATGGAACCCGGAATCCATACTCCACAGAATCAGCATCAAGCCCCCAGCCAGCGTCGTTGATGTAGAGCCGGCCGCGGCGACTCTTGCTCATCCTTCCAACCACGTATCCCTCGAGCCCTGGGAGAGAGCCCTTTGAGAACTCAACACCACCAAGCGCTAGCCCCACGGTGGGCACCAACTATCGTGGATTTATCACGACATATGTCCGGGTGAACGGACTTGGATTCGAGGCCATCGCTAACGGGGTGGACTCAAAGGGGTTGATCGGGACGAAAGACATGGATTTACCTAGGTTCGGCCCCTCAAGTCGAGGTAATAGCCTACGTCCTGCTTGTGTTTGTATTGCTTGTGTATCAATTACAAGGAGTTAGAAGCTTGACCTAGTTCTCGATAACCTCTCCTCTAAGTCGCCTCGGGTCTGCCTTTATATAGGAGGTCAGGACCACCGGGTCTTTACAATTATCTATCCGGGTCTTCTTCTAACTCCGAGTCTCTTTCTATCTTTCTATCCAACTTGTCCTTGAGGCGGCTTACACACCCGGGTCTTCTACGTCCGGGCCATCATGCAGCCCATATCTTGAGCCGTCTATCTTCCTGGGCCACCAGTCTTACGGCACACCCATGGGCCGGCTTATAGGTCATCAATATGAACCGGAGCCTCTAAGGTGGGTCATATTGCGGGGTTATATCCCTAACATCCATGGACCCATCTTGTTGATCCAAATCTTTGCCCAATGATCATGCCATGTGTATAGGACATAAACAAGTTGTGTAAAATATTATTTTCACCAAAAAGCATTTATTTGATTTAGGTTTTCAAAAAACCCTAATTTAAGGTATGTACTACCAGTCCTCAAATTACGGAAAGTATTTTGCCTCAAATATTTTATTTGAATCCTATTATATAAAGGGCTTCCCAAAACCACAAAAATATTATTTTATGGGTTGTTTTTGTCTTTTACTTAACTGCCTTTTTAGGCCAGAAATGGTCTTTTATAGGGAAAAAATATTTTTATGTTTAAAAAATATTTGAGAGACTTTAGGAAAACTCGGTCGACATATATTTTCCATATATATTAGTTTGAAAACATGGTCATGTTCAAAATATTGGACAAAACCCACCAAAACACTTTCTGGATATTTCAAGTATTTGAAATATTTCTATAAGAATATTCTCAAATAAATCCTAGAAAATTCCAGCAAGTCACACATGCCCCATGTGATGATCTTGGCAAGTTCCATCCAAATCTAAATGATTTTAGTTCATAAAAATGCCCCCAAACCCTTTTTGTCCCGAAGAAAATTTGAGCAACTTTACATTGTCAAGTATCTCCATTTGATCTCAAAATTTGTGGGCATGTTCTAATCTCCAAATGATACAACCACACTACGCGATGCTTCAAGGAGAATAGATTATCTTAGCTAGATCTAACACAACCTATTTCTGTTGATTTCTAGGGTTTTCAAAAGTTGCATTGGCCACTTTCTCCAAATGAACAAAAATTGTGTAGACAAGTTCATTTGGTCCTATTTGTCATTCCTGTTAAATCTCATGTAAATGAGTTCAACCTATCTATCTCAAAATTGCATCAAACACCTTCTGCAATAATTTTGTGGTCAATGATTGGGGTATCAAGTGAGTTCTCCTTGAGCTCAAAATTTTACTTGAGTTTCTTCCAACTGCATTCTACCTCCAGTATTTTTTCATGCCCTTGCTTAATTATTGAGGGTGGTAACACCGCAAGATTGCCTCCTTGTACAGCCTTGGCATCACTCTTCTTCCTCTCTCCTATTATTTTGTACAGGCAAATGCCCCTGAGTTTTACCACAACACCTCTAGCTTGATAATGCATCTACCCAAACCCAAATATGGCTTGCTCAAGTGGAAAGCTTGAGCCAATCATCCAAATCTAGTTGTTGGCAGCAAATGTAGCCTTGAACTACTAGTACCCTGCCACTTATCTCTCATGGCTAAAAATTGGTGTGCATGTAATCCCTCCATGCCCAAGGCAACCAGATAAGTTTTTGACCCATTTGACCTTGGGTAAAAACGACTTAGATGATCCCCAAGTTTACCGTTACAAACTTGCTCTCTATCAAAAGCCCTCCTTCATAACTACTCAAGCTTTCAAAACATACATGTGTACCCAAGCACCCATGCCTCACACACTAGACATCTTTGGCCAACCAAAAATTCGCCATGAACACGCATTGGCGTGGTAACCACGCTGCTGACCTGCAGCAATGGTGCTCTACCACTTGACCTTATCTTCTAGCATGCGTTGTCGGTGTTCTGGGAACGGGGGTACCCAGACCTGCCTGTTTGTGGCCTAGGACATGGCCCACCTCGCCAGCCAGGCACAACCTAGCGCAGCTCCACTCAAGACAAGGCCCTCGCGAGGACCCTAGGCTCGCAAGGAAGAACGACACTAAGACCAGCAAGGATGGTCCTCCTCATGCCCCTTCTGGAGCGGTGGAGATCTCTATGTAAAACCCAACATCATGAGTCAAAGATGACGCAAGGAAGGACAGGGAGGCGCCAGCGCGCCAGGCGGTGTAGTTTCCTCTTTTGGTGCAAAGGGATCAAGGACGTACATGGGTTCCCGAAGCGCCTCCCAAAGGTTTCCATTCTAGTGCAACAAGACCATGACCACGAGCCCTGCAGGATGGAGGTCATCGCCGAGCCCACCTATTCATCATCGACAACTACTTTGCAGGCGAAGACCACCCTTGTACGGGGCAAGGATGTACTCCAGTCCCCCTTCAAATTTGGCTGTTGTGGGATCCCTTCCCTCCATTGTGATAAGGGAAGAGGACCTAAGCCGTTGCTATATATAGAGGCTAGGCTGCACCGCAGGTGGGGGACAAAAGAAGACGATCTGACAAAACCACTCGACCAACCACAAGGCAAGGCAGAGAGCCAAGAACACCACTAGAGCACCCTCGCGAGGTTTGAAACCACTATACTAGTTCATCCACCATAACTCCCTGAGAGGCAATCCACCAAAGAAGGAGTAGGGTATTATGCTTCCCAGCGGTCCGAACCTGGGTAAACCACCATGTTCATCTTCTTCCTCGTCATCGTGCGAGTTTGCCGTAGTAACCATCGAGTAGCGAGTTAAGTAGGGTGAGGCTATGGGGGATCTTCGCACACGCCCCTGTGTTCGAGCCTTGAGGGTTTTCCGGAGCCCGAAATCCAACATTTGGCACGCCAGGTAGGGGGCGTGTCGAAGCCTTCCTCAAGATAAGCCCTTCTCCCACCTCACCGCTTTGATGGCTGACGCCCGCCAAGCCTGCGCCGAATGCCAAGATGCCAGTGTTGCCCAGACGACACCCGTGGGCCCCGCCGGTGCGTGCCGGTCCCCCTCGCCTACAGCCAACACCGGCACAGGCCCGGATGCCCATGAACAACAAGACTCCTCCCAAACGGTCACCACAGGGCGATGGCCACACCGCCACTCCGCCGATCGTCCCAGCTACTAGGTCATCCTCCCACGTCCGTCCCAGGCCGGCCTGCGGTTTGGGAACACTCACTATGGCGAACGAGATGCTCCGCTACCGCCCCGCCCTTGACCGCTACGACGACTGGCTTCGGCGCATCGTGGTGCTCATCACTGTAGCTCGCGACGCTTTAGTGCTCTCCTACTCGTTTTGACCCGACCTTCCCTGGAAGACGATGTGGCCCCCAATGCGCCGCCACCTCCTCCGCAATGCGACATCGACCCCGAGCTCAAGCGTGAAGCGTGCCTACACGACCAGCCCCGCGAGCCGTGGGTAAGGGCAAGAGATGAAGTAAGCTGACATGTGGTGCCCTGGCCATGCGTCAACGCGCGTGCGCTCCCCGTGCTGCCGGAACGACGTCGTGACCGGGCGCCACTCGGGGTGGCCCCTCTTAAGCATCAAGACCGGACCGTTCCCGCACATGCAGTAGCACCCGTTGAGCTTGTGGGCTACCTCGCCATCGCGCCGGAGCTCCATCCAACTACATGGCCCTGCAAGTTCAAACCCGATCTACCCCCTCGCTATGACGGCACCCCGGATCCCGCCGAGTTCCTAGAGCTCTACTCGCAGAGCATCCGGGTGGCCAGTGGAGATGACAAGGTCATGGCGTGCTAGTTCCCCATGGCGCTCAAGGGCAGTGCGCTCTCCTGGCTCCTTAACGTCTCGAAGGGTTCCGTCACCTCCTGGGATGACCCGCGCAAATGCTTCGTTGCCAACTTCCAAGGTACCAACGACCGCGTGCTCACCGTGAATGACCTGCAGCGTGTGAAGCAATAGGATGGAGAGACCCTGCACAAGTTCATACAACGCTTCACGACTATGCACCTCATGGTCCTGAAGGCGTCGGATGAGGCTATCATCTCCGCTTTCACCGACACGTCATGGATCTCAAGATGAAAGAAGAGCTCGACATGAACGACGAACTGTGCTCTACCCTGGAGATGTTCAACCAGGCAACAGGTGCGCCAAGGCTGAAGAGGGTCGCGTGTCACTCCGTGAGCCTCCGGAAGAAGAGCCAGAGGAAAAGAAGACCAAAGCCAAGGAGGCGAAGCAAAAGGCCCTAGCGGTACACGCGGCCGAGCCTGAGGTGAAGCGTAGACGAGGCGAGCAGCATCCCGCAGGGGGGAGACTGACCTGCATCTTCCATGGCACCAACAACCACGACACCGCCGACTGCAAGGAACTCAGGCTGGTTCAAGCCGAACACTTCGGCTGGCGTCCCGGACGCGCCGACCATTTCTTCGGATGCGGCGGAGGTCGTGGTGGAGGCCGTTGGGACAACCGGAATCCGCGTCAAGGGTGGCGCGACCAGCCTTGGGAGGACCACTAGTGCGATCAGCCTCAGGAGGACCACTGGCGCGATCAGCCTCAGGAGGACCGCTGGCACGATCAGGATTGTGAGGACCGCTGGCGTGATGACCCCCAGAGGGGTCACGCCATGGCCAACATTGTGAAGTTCATCCTTGTGAGGCCGGCATACCACCACTACCACCTCCACCCAGAAGGAAGAAAGAGGACAGGCAGGATGATGGGACCGGGGGCTTCCAGGAGGTCAGGGCAGTATCTTGCATCCTTGGCGGCACCCAGGCCCCACCCTCAAACCGCGTCTTCAAGCAGTTTGCGTGGGAGGTGAATGCGGCTCTCCCAAAGCTCGAGGCCATGTGTTCCCTCAAGTGGTCCCAGACTACCATCACCTTTGACTCGAGGAATCAGCTTAGGTGCTCGGCCATGGCCGGCAGTCTCCCCATGCCGTGCACTCCGACCATTAGCAACGTCCTCGTCACAAAGAACCTCATCGACAGTGGATCGGGGCTCAATGTCCTCTCCATTGAGATCTTCGAGATGCTACAAATACCGTACGACCAGCTCATGCCGACCAAGCCCTTCTCGGGAGTCACTGATGGGTCCACAGTTCCCATTGGGCAAGTATGCCTGCCCGTCACCTTCGGCGACGCAAGAACTACCACACCGAGAGCATCATATTCGACATCGCCAACATCCACCTCCTGTACAACGCGATGCTCCGGTACCCGGCCCTCGCTAAGTTCAAGGTGGCGAATCATCACGGCTACAATGTCCTCAAGATGCCAGGGCATGGCGATGTCATCACCGTCGCCTGCAATGAGAAGGATGTCATCTGCTCCCTTGAGCATGCATTTTGTTCCACTGCGGCTGAGTTCTCGGATGACGAGGAGGATGCACGCAAGAAGAAGAAGCAGCTCACCCCCACGGAGCACCAGCGGGCTGGAACCTCCAAGGGCGGAGCCTCGCGCTCTGCATACGGGAACGGGGCCACACCTCCAAACGTATAGGAAAGCACGCTCGATGCCCCCTTGAGTCGGGCTCGTGGGCTTCCTCCCATGAGGCCCCCGGCTTGGCCGGTGAGACAAGGGAGGCGTTCGGGCACAACCTAAAGGTGTGTCCTGATGCACGACTACCAGGGCTAGGGGCTCGGCGTGAGGCGCCAAGCTCACAAGATTTAGTCATCAAAGCGATCGAGGAGCTTCAGGAGTCACAAGCCGAGCGAGGAAAGGACTGCCCTTCACCACCAATCGCAGCCCCCATCGTCGGCCCGGTCGACCAGCCAAACGTCTATATCAACACACTCAAAATCAATAGGGCCTCGTCCCAGGGCCTCTTTTGGCCAACACGTGCCGACCATAGGTGGGTCTACCTGAACAACTACGTCCGCATGCCCTTTGGCCTAGCGAATGTCGGCGTCACGTTCCAGCACCTCGCTTGGGCCATGCTCGCGCCTTGCCTGGCGAGACACAATGAGGAGTTGGAGGATATACCCGGACCAAGCATGGGTCCCGGGCACCGGGAGACGACATGCCCGTGAGGGTCGCACTCGTGGAGGCACAAGATCAGGCTACAACGGCAGCTTCGACTCTTCAGCGGCATGGCCGCCAGGTGACTTTTTGTTGGTTTGTGCTAGGTAAATTTTTGGCTTGTTCCGTTTAAGGGTGCCCGCTGGGCCGCATTATCCTCAACCGATCCGGGCGTACCCCTGCAACCGTCGTACTTACCCATATTTCAGCAGTTTTTCATGCATGTGATCTCTTTCCTAACGTTTCCCCTTGCCTGCACGGCTCCTTGCCGGGGTGAATGTAATTACTCCCGAGCGGTCCTACCTTCGGCCGCCTCAAGAGAGGACTGGGCACGGCGTCTGTGCTCGGGTCCGTCCCTGCAGCATTGATAAATCTAGTGGCTAAGCTCTGTCTGGCATGCCAGCCCTGTTCACGTCATCTGATTGGTCATTTGTGCATGGCCCTCTTGTACAATGGCCCTAGGGAGGACGTTCGTCACAGGCTGCTATAAAGTTTGCAGGACTTTCAACGACGCCATCTACAAGATGACCTAGGCACAAACCGCCTTTGAGGTAGGGACCTTGCGGGGCCAAAGCGCCATCTTGAGCTCCTAGATACACCTCCTAGTTCAACCGTGCTAGCCACACGTACGAACTCAATGGGTTGTACACGCCCGAAGCCCCCCGAGGACGCGGAGGGGTTCCTTCCCACACAATGTGGAAGCCACAACTCCACACTGGCGGACAAGTCAATACTGTCCACCAATGACTATGCCCACACAATGTGAAAGCCACAACTCTATGCTGGCGGACAACATGGTCCACTAATTACTATGCCCACGCAATGTGGAAGCCCTTCGCCCTGTGCTGGGGAAAAACAACTGAGGGCGCCCAAGCGGCTACATCCAACCTCAGGAAAGCTCCTTGCGGCCCTGTTTCGCTGCATTCCCTGGGATGTTCGCGTGAGGGGGCTGCATGGGTGCTACGACCGGGTCGGGCCTGGTACACGCCACCTTCCCAAGTCTGCCAAACCTGGTCTTCACGCGTCCCTCTCAGGAAAAGTTGGCAAGGAAAGGTTTGGGAGCCACTCGTACGTCAAGGGGGACTCCTGAGCATGTGAGTCGGGAGCCTCACTGGCCATGAAGCCCCTCATCCCATGAAACCGTCCTTGGTGACCTGGACGGCCCAACAGCAGCTGAGGTATGCGTGGGGTCGGGCCCTGCCAAAGCAGAGCTCAACGGGCTCAAAACCCTTAAGGAGGACTCAGGAGCCTCACTGGCCACGTAGCCCCTCACCCCTTGGAACTGTCCTTGGTGATCCGAATGGCCCAACGGCGGCTGAGGTATGCGCAGGGCCGGGCCTTGCCAACGCAGAGCGCAAGGTGTTCAAAACTTCCAAGTTAGGAGGACGCTGGATCTTGTATGTCAAGGGGGACTCCTGAGCATCGCGACTTAGGAGCCTCACTGGCCATGTAGCCCCTCACCCCTTGGAACTGTCCTTGGTGATCCAGATGGACCAACGACGGCTAAGGTATGCGCGGGTCCGGGCCATGTCGGCGTAGAGCTTAAGGTGTTCTAAATTTCCAAGTTAAACCTATCTTCATAATGTTCCCTTCATGAGGGATGCTCGTACATCAAGGGGGACTCCCGAGCATCGCGACTTAGGAGCCTCACTGGCCACATAACCCCTCACCCCTTGGAATCGTCCTTGGTGATCCGGACGGCCCAACGGCGGCTGGGGTATGAATGGGACCGGGCCCTTCCGACCCAGAGCATCACAACAAGCAAGAATGAAACAAGTCGAAGAGGGGAATCACGCAGTTCAACAATTATTACAAGTATTAAAAGTCTTTCGCGAACACAAACAAGTTTAACGCTTCTACGAGGCACGTTGAACGTTGCATGAAAGGAACAAGGAAGAGGAACCAGGAGGAGCCTCCACCACCACTCGTCCCGTCTGTAGGGAACTCGTCGCCAACATCATCGACGTCGTCTTCTTCACCACTAACCCATGCAGCTTCACGAGTCAGAGGAACGGGGATGCGGGTGAACTTCTTCACCACCGCTTCCATGACGCCCTTCACTGCCGCCACAGTGCATCTGCGAACCTCGGGGGTGACTGGGCGGTTCACGGAATTGAAGTCAAACCCTAGCTCACAAAGGTGAAGGTGGCTGAAGACGCGCATCGCGTCCTTAGAAACAAGGTTGTGACACTCGCTCTCCAAGACCCCTCCACCTTGACAATGGCGCCCTCTAACACCTCGGCAAGCGTCAAAGAGAGCTCCACAAAGCCGCTCTCCGGAGTTACCAGGGGTTCCGCAAACCATTCACGACAGAGGGAGTGGAGAGCTTTGCGAAGCCTAAGCTCGACCGGTGTAAGGGTGCTGAGCTCTGTGACCTTTTTCTCTTCGGCCTCAGCTAGAGCCTTTTCTGTGGTTTCGAGCAGGCCTTCTCCAGAGCTGCCTCCCTTTCCCACGCGCCTAGGTGCTCTCGCATTGCAGCACGATCGTCCATCGCTTGGGACAGTTAAGAGTCCCGGACGACAAGCTGGGTCTTCAGGTCTTGAGGGCCTCCCTCTGCTTATGCAATTGTTCCTCAAGCGCGGACTTCTCTTGATGAAGAACCCTCAACAGACGTCCTACATCAGACGTCGCGTCGGCTAGCGCCGCCTCGAGGGATGCTTTGGACAACGCGACCTCCTTCTCACTCTTCACCATGCCGTCCTCGGCCTGGCCCCAGACCACCACGACAGAGGCGATGGCCCAACGCCACCTGAGAGGAGCCCCAGGCACCCACTCGCGAGGCGATCGTCAGTACCCGCGACGGCGTCCCAAACTTGATCTAGAGTAGTGAAGGTCCCGTCCAGGACATTGAGGCCATGCGATGAAGGCACCAAGGCTTCCTCCTGAGGAGTCTCCTGCGCGATATTAGGCGATGTCCCCCGGGAGGTAGCACCACGAGGAACAGGAGGCTCTGGATACAACACATCAACCAAGGGCAAGACGGATGCAGACGGATTAGTGGGCGGCCGGCCCTCTAGGGCTGGCCCTCCGAACAGCGGCACCGACACACCCTCAAGGGAAGGAGGGACCACGCCAACATGCATTGGGGGCTCGGGTGGCTCCACAGCGATGACCAGCAGGGTTGCCTTGCGAGCCTCCCCCTCGCCCCTAGGCACCTCGTCTAGCGACGGCGCTACGATGGGAGCGACGGAGCATCGGATGATGCCTTCGGCTTGATGTCTGCCTACTTCTTCCTCATCTTCAGTGCGGCGGCGTTCCTCATTACCAAGCTAAGGCAGAATCATTAGCGCACTAGCTACCGGTAGGCGTGCAAGGCCGAACCGGGTTACTTACTCCTCAACATTAACCCACTTCCTCTTCCTCTTTGCTCCGACGACGATGGCAGCTCCCTCGCATCTCTTGATGAGGGCACCACCACTCCGAGGAGCAGGGGCACTTTACGCCAGAGCAGTCGCTGGACCGAGCGCCCCGGCCCTGGCCTCGTCCACCTGGCCACGGTCTTTGATCCGGGCGGGGGCGAGGCCGGCACCTCAACCGCCATGCCTGCAGGGGCAGGGCACACTGGAGGAGAATCTGCTATGTGCTTCCTGGGGTCGCCAAGCAGGCGGACCGTGTGGCCCGAGCGGCCGTCCCTAGCCCCCTGGGGAAATTGTTGGGACGCGGAGAGCCTGTAGCAGAAGCTTCACCAGCATCGTCATCATCCTAAAGATCGCACAATAGCATGCCCTGTGATGGGGGAGATGCCCCCGCCGGGTCTTTGTCCACTGTCTTCTCTGAATCCTCCCAGCCTGTGGTGTCATTGGAGGACACCATCACCGGGGAACCAAGGCCCTCAACTGGGGAGAGCCCTAGTTCGTTGAGGACAAATATCTTGGCAACCAAATCGGCCACATCATCGTGGCGGTACAACGGGGCGCTGGCATGGGGAAGATCTTTGGGGTCACCATTGAGCAGGGTTGCCATAGTCCTGCTCAATTCCTCAGGGGTTATGCATGGGGACCAAAGCCTGAGGCTGTCGGCGCTGCATTGATAGTCCCACAGGGGCCTAGAATAAGACTGGAGGGGCGCCAGGCGCTCCATCAAGAACTCCTTCACTAACATCCCCCAGTCACCTTCCTTGCACTGATGTCGTGAGCAATCTGCTCCAAGAAGGGTTTGCCCCGGGGGTTAGAAAGCTTCGCGGATCTCCACACGGGGTCTTCTCCGACAGCCCCTTCAGTAGCTCCAAGCGGGGGTTGGAACTAGAGAGACCCATGAAGACCCAACAGTGTTGGAAGTTCTCCACCTTCTTCCTGGCCTTTAAGAGCATGTTACATCTCTGGACCGCGACGAAGGAGACGCACGCGGACCGCTGAGCGCCATCATGCATGCGCAAGCTGAAGAAGTGTCAGAAGAGGGCCACCGAAGGCTTCACGCCCATGAAATCCTCGCAGTAAAAGGCGAAGACGAACAAGAGGAAGATGGAGTTGGCTGAAGATGAAGGGATTGAATCCTGTAGTGGTCGAGGATGGCGGTGAAGAACGCAGAGAAAGGTGGGATGAGCCCGACAAAGACGCTATGAAGGAAGAATGGATAGGCTGACCTGGATGAGGGCCGCTTCTCCGAGGAGCCGCGCCATATCAAGGTCCGCCTGCACTCATTGGTCCCGTCCGCCGTCAACGGGAGTACTGGTACAAGGTCTCTGTCCTTGGCAATGGTGGTCTCAGAAAGTGCTGGTGAGATGGGTGCAGAGGCTGAGCTCTGGGCCTCTGGCTTCGGCTTGCCGGCGGGAGCCATTAGGAAGATCGCGGGGCCGACACGACAAGGAGAAGGACGGAGCGACGCTGGATCTGGAGAGATCTCAACTAAGGCCAAGATCTAGGAGTAAGAGCAGTCGCGTAGGAGAGGAAAGCAGGAATGGCTCGACGCTGGAAGTCGGACTTTTGTCGATTCGGGCGGTGGCCGAGAGGACGCCCGACATCAGACGCACGACGCGCGCTAGTCCTGGCCTCTCAGATATTTGGGGCCCATGGCGCTTTGGGCCGTCCTCAAGGCTTTGCCCTGAAGCCATCTCGAGCGTGTCTTGGGCCCGGGGGATACCGTCGGCTTTCTGGGAATGGGGGTACCCAGCTTGTCTACCTGCGGCCCAGGACATGGCCCACCTCGCTAGCGAGGCACGGCTTGGTGGGGCTCCATTTAGGACAAGGCCCTCGCGAGGACCCTAGGCTCGCGAGGAAGAACGACACCAAGACCAGCAAGGAAGGGCCTCCTAAGGCCCCCTCCGGAGCGGCGGAGATCTCTATGCAGAACCCGACCTCAGGATTCAAAGAAGACGCAAGGAAGGACAGGCGGGCGCCAGTGCACCAGGCGGTGCAGTTTCCCCTTTTGGTGCGAAGGGAGCAAGGACGTATGCGGATTCCTGAAGCGCCTCCCAAAGGTTTCTATTACAACGCAACAAGGCCACGACCACAAGCCCCGCAGGATGGAGGTCCTCGCCGAGCCCACCTCTGCATCATCGATAGATACTCTACAGGCGAAGACCACCTTTGGACAAGGCGGGGATGTACTCCTGTCCCCCTTCAAATTTAGCCGTTGTTGAATCCCTTCCCGCCATTGTGATAAGGGAAGAGGACCCGGGCCACTGCTATATATAGAGGCTAGGTATCACCCTAGGGGGCACAAAAAAGACGATCCGACGAAACCACTCGACCAACCACAAGGCAAGGAAGAGAGCCAAGAACACCACTAGAGCACCCTCGCGAGGCTCTAAACCACTATACTAGTTCATCCACCATACCTCCCCGAGAGGCAATCCACCAAAGCAGGAGTAGGGTATTACGCTTCCCATCGGACCGAACCTGGGTAAACCACCGTGTTCATCTTCTTCTCATCATCGTGCGGGTTCGCTATAATAACCATCGAGTAGTGAGCTAAGTAGGGCGAGTCATAGGGGGATCTTTGCACACGCTCCTGTGTCCAAACCTTGAGGGTTTTGCGGAGCCCAAAATCTGACATGTGTCCCGCTTTGACAGACCACCCCAGCGAGCCAAGGAATCACCCTCGACCTCCCACATGCTCCCCAATGCTAAAAAACCTCCAAGGCGTCTCTAACGCACGTTCTCTCCGTGCCCGAGAGCATCCGAGGAAGACCGGATCTCCCTTAAGTGCTCCCCTACCAAAGACCCGTCCCGTAGCCCCCCTGCAATGGCCATTCGCCCTCTCTCCCTCTGAAAAACATCCCCATCTGTTCCCCCATGATCTACGTCCATACACATGGCTGAAGCCCTTCCATCGACCGCAACTCAAAATCGAACCCCACAGTTGCTCCCTCCCCACTCTAGGCTTCACCGGGGCAGCTCCGCCATCGCGGAACCTTCCCTCACACCTCATTCTTCCCTCTCCCAATGGCCAGAGCACCAAATCCCTGGTCGATGTCAATGGAGACCACTGCGGCGGTAGCTGCACTCATTCCGGCGCCCCTGCAAACAGGAGACCCCCAAGTGGGTACGGCTGTTCGCCCCGAGCGAGCTAGTGGTTGAAGCCTTATCGGAGGTGGCTCGTTCCACTACTTGGCTTGCCTTCCCTACCTACCTGTCAGTTGGCTTGGACATTCTAAGTGGAGACGGGCCGACGAGAAGACACTTTCACCCGGGGAAGGCATAAATCCCCGAGTGCGCCTTCAACATGGCCTATGTCCCTTGAGACCGAGCAACTGGGCCGGCTTAGTTGCTAACTTGCGCTCAGTGTGTAGTTTAGCCATTCTGTTAACTTCTTGACTATTTTTATGTTTCCAGAGAGGCAAATAATTCATAAGCAAATTCATATAAGCTCCAAACTAGATGGTTCGAATTCCTATAAACTCCAAAATCTTTCTCTTCCCAAAATACTAGCTTGCACAATTTTACAGAAAACTTTCCTGTACAATAAATTAATTAAACCTAATTTTGAATTTGTATATTAAACTTTGGAAATTCATAGGGAGCTCACCCTGGATCCAAATGCAATGATTCAAACCACTAGGCGGATATAAGTTCATGCACTAAGAGATGGACATTTTTCCTTGCACCTCCTCTGCAACCTAAATTATTGAGATTTTTCTTCATGTATGATCCACTTGGTTAATCACTAGAATAATCATCCCAACTCCATGTTTAGTGAAATCAAGTTCTAAATTCTTCCAAAATCGTGCCTATTTAATGGGTGCATTCACTGATATTTATCAAAATATATTATGTGGACTCCTTACATGATCATAATTTCCTTCACTTGCACCTTAGTGGTCTATTCAAAAATCTCTAGTGATCCAAATCTAGTAGAGCAACTTTAGGTATTTTTTCTTATGACAAGAGATATCCAAGAAAAATGAAATTCCTATTTTTGAACACATTTATTTTCTTCCTTGTTGTGTTGCTTATTGTGGTTGTTTCCGATGTTAGTTGACGAAGTGGACAGAGTATTTTGAGTTGGAGCATAAGCTTTTGTACACCTCGAAGACTTTGTTGAGCTAGACAAGTATCCCTTAGACCATGTTGATGCACCTACTTTTATGTGTGAATTATAGTATTTTGATCATTGCATGAAATGGCATGATGATATGGTGACCAGCTTGTTGGGTTATCTCTGTTGCATTGCTTTTTGATGCCTGCATTGTGCATGACCCTACCTTCCTATTAGGGTTATGCAGGTGGGAAATAGATGGTTGCAAGTAGATTCTACGCAAGTGAAATGGGAATATGCATGTGCTGGAAAGAAAAATGTTCTACCAAAGACTTTATGAAAACCCCATCGGGTGCCACTAATGCTCGAGGGAGATTTTCATGAGCTAGGTAACCGCTTGAGAAAGAAGTGGTGTACCGCAGCAAGTAAGTGTGTGTGTGTGTATCTCTCTCTCTGTGTGTGTGTGTGTGTTTTTGAAAACGGATTAGATTTAAGATCTGCTGATCGTCCAAACCTTACATGTATCACCACAATACCCCTTATGGGATGGGGCTTTGTTGCTTACTTTGATCGATGCTAGAAGAGAGCCCGCATTACTAGTGGCGAGAGAGCTAAATCACTCTCTTGATACCGGGTCATGCCTGGAAGGACGGCTATGGCTGTTTTTACAGACACTGGGCACACTGTTGGTCCCCTCATGAATGGTACATGTGATGTACGTCATGCATTCTATGAGCCAATGAGTGGACACTTTGTTTAGTATTGTCAAGGTAAAGGAATTGTTCGGGTGCTTACCTCAGCTATGCAATATACCGCAAATCATGGGTTGACACGAAAGTTCCCCGAGTCTTCTTGGTAAAGTGGGCAATCTCTACAGATGTAAAACTATTGGCGAATAGATATGTACATGCACTATTGTAGGCGCATGCTATACAAACGTTATTTAAACCCTTTCTGCCTTGCATGTGTGGTCGATAGGGGGGGGGGGGCTATCCCACACGACATGAAAAACCCATCGGTGATGCCTGTGCCCGGTCACACACGATGGGCAAAAATATACCGTGTGAGATTGGAAGGTCCATCACAAACAGACATATTCGGGAAGTCGTGAGAGATGTGCTTAGCATCCCCCACAGTGAATCCCAACCATACGTTTCCATTCATATTGTACATCACACACATTTTTTTGCGTAACATCGCCTGTGTTAGGGGTGGCCATCATGCACTGTGCATAGAAGAAATTGTTTGGCATAGGGATGTCCATCACACACGTGTTATATGTGAAAACATTTGTGAATGGGTGTCCTAATGCACATAGTTGTCCAACACGAAAACTTTCCAGAATCCGTGTGGGTTTGTCGAGGTCGTCGCTCACGGTGTTCTATGATAAACCGTCTGCAATAGGAAACTGAAAGTGCGTTATATCAACTAGAGGGGGGTGAATAGGCGATTTTTACAAATTCATCACTTGAGGAATTTCAACTTGAGGAATTTGAAATTTGATGAATAACTAGAAGCGGATTAAGTACTCAAGTGCATGAGAAACATAGCGACATCATAGTCATCATGATGAAATGAAACATGCACAGATTACAAGTAGCGTGATACAGGATAAGCAAGTGAGGAACAGGGTAACTTGAAGAATTTGAGGTGAGTAAATTGTGAAAGTCTTTAGTCAAATTCTTCAAACAATAAAGTTCAATTTCATCAACAAGTATATGAGGAATAGAGGGGTTGAGGAAACAGAACCAGGTAGCTCGATCAAGATAATAATTTGATGAACTAGTTCCAACTGCTATGACAATTGTACGTCTCGTTTGGAGCGGACTGGTATTTAAACCAGAGGACACACGGTCCCAGGACACACAGTCCTTACTGTATTCTCCTTGAGCTAAGGTCACAAAGTCCTCGCCCAACACTCGTGGTAAGTCTTCAGGGTAGACTTCCAAAACCCTCACAAACTGGTCACCCGGCGATCCACAATTGACTACTGGATGCTCTAGACCAAGTTCACTCCATGATCCCCAATTGACTACATGATGCACTAGACCATGAAGCCTAACCGCCTGGAGGATACACAGTCCTCAAAGGTAACAAGTGTTGGTTCCACACAGGAAAAATTTCTTCAGTGATGCTCAATCACTTTGGGTTTGGTGGTTTGGATTTGGGTTTTTCCTCACTGATGATTTTCTCTCAAAGTCCTCGGAGGAAAAACCTATCCTCCAAGGACTTTGAGAGAAAATCATCATTGAGGAAAAACCAACAACCAAACCACCAAACCCATAGTGATTGAGCATCACTGAAGAAATTCCTGTGTGGATCCGACGCTTGTTACCTTTGAGGACTGTGCATCCTCCAGACGGTTAGGCGTCATGGTCTAGTGCTCCTACAGTCAATTGGGGATCACGAAGTGACCTTGGTCTAGAGCATCCAGCAGTAAATTGTGGATTGCTGGATGACTAGTTTGTGAGGGTTTTGAAAGTCTACCCTTAAGACTTACCACGAGTGTTGGGCAAGGACTGTGTGAACTTAGCTCAAGGAGAATATGGTAAGGACTGTGTGTCCTGGGACTATGTGTCCTCTGGTTTAAATACCAGGCCACTCCAAACTAGACATACGACTGTCACAACAGTTGGAACTGGGTCATCAAACCATTGTCTTCATCGAGCTACCTCGTTCTATTTCCTCAACCCCTCTATTCCTCATATACCTGTTGATGAAATTGATTGTTACTATTTGAAGAATTTGACTGAAGACTCTCACAAATTCCTCACCTCAAATTATTCAAGTTACCTTGTTCATCACTGCGTATCCTGTATCACGCTACTTACTATTTGTGCATGTTTCATTTCATCATGAAGACTATGCTGCTACTATGTTCCTCATGCACTTGAGTACTTATTCTGCTGCTAGTTATTCATCACATTTCAAATTCCTCAAGTGATGAATTTGTAAAAATCGCTTATTCACCCCCCTCTAGTCGATATAACACACTTTCAATTGGTATCAGAGCAGGAACTCCCTCGCTCTAGGTGATTTTGGATTAACCACCTAGAGTTCTAGTTATGTCGACTACAGGTATGATCAAGGTTTCCGCGGGGTGTCCTACCTTCGATGGGACTGACTACCCCTACTGGAAGAACAAGATGCGTATGCACCTTGAAGCTATTGACAACGATCTCTGGTATGTTGTGGAAAATGGTGTGCCCTTCGTCACTCCCACTATGACTACTGCTGATGTGAAGAGATTCAAGCAACTCGATTCTCAAGCAAAGAATATCATCTGTGGAAATCTGAGCAAAGGTCAGTATGGCAGAGTGAGTGCTTTGGAGTCTGCTAAGCTTATCTGGGATAGTCTGTCCAAAGTTAACGAAGGTGTTTCCACTCAACGTGACTCTCATGTTGATGTTCTTTGCAATCTATTCAACCGCTTCAAGAGACTTGACAATGAAAATGTCCAACAAACTTTTGATCGTCTCACTGATATCTCCAATGAGCTTCAAGCACTGGGTGCCACCGATATCACTGACCATGTAGTGGTGAAGAAACTGCTAAGATCTCTTGACTCCTCATTCGATACTCTGGCTTTGATGATTCAAGAACGTGGAGACTACAAGTCACTTCATCCTGCTGATATTCTTGAGAGACTCAATACTCATGAATTCCAACAAGCTGAGAAGAGAAACCTCTATGGGACAAGCTATGGAAGATCTCGTGCTCTGAAGGCAAAAGCAATTTCCTCATCCGAAGAAGAAGATTTAGACAACAACCTGGGTGATCTTGAAGAACTGAGTCAGGAACTGGCAATGCTCGTGAGGAAATTCTAGAAGTTCTCAAGGAGAGGTGGATTTGGAAAGTCATCGAAAAGTGGCTTGAGGAAATCAGATTCCTTAGAAGACTACAAGAAAAGAACCTCTCATCATTGCAAGAAGCCTGGTCACTTTATCTCTTACTATCCTCTCTAGGAAAAAGATTCAAAGAAGAAGAAGAAGTACAAGGAGGATAGTTCTGATGACTCGAAGAAAAAGAAGCAATCTTCAAAGTCCTCATCTGCAAAGTCCTCATCTTCAAAATCCTCAAAGCACAAGAAGAATGGTTCTAGAAAGGCAGGAGCATTCATCGGCAAGGAAATGGATTCTGAGGAAGAATCCGAAGAATATGAAGACGAGCAAAAATCTGAGGAGGAATCCGAATCTGGTGTCGCTAGCCTTGCTCTCGCTACTGCTTACATCAACAAGTCCATCTTCAACGATGGAGAATATTACTACTCCAACGACTCTGACGTGAGCAATGATGATTATGCTCCCACCTATTGCTTCATGGTAAAAGGCTCAAAGGTACACAAACATCATTCCTCATCTGAATCAAGTGAAGGTGAATCTGATGAATATGTGAAACCTAGCTATGCTAAAATTGTTAAAATTGCCACTAAGCAACAAAGTGCACTTGAAAAGCTTTAGAAAATTCTAGACAAAAGCGATGATCTGTTGAACTATGAAGTGGATCGGACTCAAACTCTGTCTGACGATCTCAAAAGTCTTCAGACAAAGTATGATAATCTTCAGAGTCATCATAACAACCTCTTAGCCGATCACGAGAAGCTTTCCTATGAATTTCTTCAAAGGAAGCAAGATCTTGAGAAACTGAGGGTGTCACATCAGGATCTCCAAAGGGAAAACGATTCCTTACTAGCTCAACAGATCACTACCGCTCAGAAAGAATTTGTTCCACCTTGTTTGAAATGCATCGAACGTGAAACTGCTAATTCTTCACCTGAATGTTGAAATGCTTCTATTACTGCAAATTCTTCAACTATTCCCATGGTCTCAAATTCCTCATCTGAGGATACCACAAGTATCACTGATTGCAATGCAGGGTTGAAGGAATTGTTTGTGACAGGCATGTACAAAAGTCTCAAAGGGCATCAAACCCTTTGCGATGTCCTCAAAAACTGATTCTGAATAGGAACCCTAGGAAAGAGGGTATTGCCTTTGTGAGGAAACTCAATGCTGATGGATCCTACTGGACACCTGAGCAGTATCCCAAAACCTCATGGGTTGCTGCGAAAGGATCTCCTGTAGATCCATCCACTTTATCTGGCTTTACTTGTGAAAGTTCATATTCCTCTGATGAGTCACTTGAATCCAACTACAAATTCTTCAAAAATCAGAAAGGTGAAGTATTTGCTAGATTTTTTGGAACTAACTGCAGGAATGGTTCTCCTATGAAGAAAATCTAGGTTCCCAAGAGCTACCTACAAAATCTTCACGTGAATGTCCTCACGACATCACTCATGAAGAATAGGATCCCCAGATCAAATTCCTCATATGGACCAAAGTCCTCACTTGGACCAAATTCCTCACTTGGACCAAATTGCTCACTTGGACCAAATTCCTCAAATGGTCAAAAAATATCATTCTTGCGCAAATGCTTCTGTTTCGCAGGGAAAACCTAAGAATTATGAATATGTGCATTATTCTTCAAACAATTATGTTCATAAGTCCTCGAAGAATTTCTCTGCTTATTCATTTGAGTACTCTAACCCACGCCCTGTGAAATGAAGCACACTTGCTTCAATGCCTCCTTTCTCACATGGTGCTCGCAGAATGATGAACCCTTTGCCACCCCTCCAGATGTGGGTGGTGAAGAAATTGAACTAATTTCTTATGCAGGGTCAGGTCTCCAGATGAAACTCAACATCTGATGAACTTGCTGGAGACCTGAGGAAATGCTTGAAAGGACGCAAGCTAACCATGAAGAAATGAATTCCTCATTTCTCACGTCCTCACACTACTTGCTTACTATCTTGTGTGATGAAATCCTATATGATGAAATTGATGTCATATTCTTCACTCTAAAGCATATGAGTTTGTAAGTTGTACTAATTCATTTGCAGGATGATACTCCAAAAGCTACTGAGGGGTCCTCGATAGTGGATGCACAAACCACATGACTGGTGACAAGAATCTACTGATGAATTTGCCACTCACTCCATCTCCTCTGAAGCATATCACCTATGCAGACAAAGGAAAAATCAAGGTATTGGGATTTGGTAAGGTTGCTATCTCAAAGGACCGAACCATGGATAAGGTGATGCTTGTTGAATCCCTTGGGTTCAACCTTATGTCTATCTCAATGCTTGGTGATCTTGATATGATCGTTGTATTTGGAAATTTTTGTTGTGTTGTCATCATGGAATCTGACAATTCCAAAGTCTTCGAAGGCTTTAGGAGAGGAGACTTGTATATTGTTGATTTCTCTATAGGTCCTTAGCCTGCCACATGCTTACTTGCAAAGTCTTCAGAAGGCTGGCTATGGTATGAGAAACTTGCACACGCTCGTGAAGAAAAAGCATATCATTGGCATCAAGGGTGTCAAATTCCTCAAGTACCACCTCAATGGTGCATGTGTATCTGGGAAGATGACCAGATCCAAGCATCCCTCGAAGACAATCATGACCACGACTCGACCCTTTCAATTGCTTCACATGAATCCCTTTGGTCCCACTAATTACTCCATACTAACAAATGCTTAAAGTTTGTATTGCTTTGTCATTGTTGATGATTACTCTCGTTACACTTGGGTGCATATTATTCTGTACAAAAATGAAGTGCAGGATGTCTGTAGACGATTTTCTTCAAGGGCCTCCACCAACTTCGGCGTCAAGATCAAGCATATTAGGAGTGATAATGGGACTAAGTTCAAGAACACTAATCTTGATGAATACTTTGATGAACTTGTTATTACTCATGAGTTATCTTCCCCTTATACTCCTCAGCAAAATTGCATTGTGGAGCGCAAGAACAAGACTCTTGTTGAGATGGCTCGCCCCATGCTTGATGAATGCAAGACTCCTCGTCGCTTCTAGCCTAAGGCAATTGATACTGCATGCCACATCATCAACAGGGTATATCTTCACAAATTCTTGAAGAAGACTTCGTATGAACTTATGACTGGCAAGAAACACAATGTAAGTTATCTCAAAGTCTTCCATGCAAAATGCTGGATCAGAGATCCTCACCACGGTTCTAAGTTTGCACAAAAAGCACATGAAGGACTCGCACACCTACAGAGTCTTCAACGCCTACCATCACAAGGTTGTTGAAACTGTAGATGTGCGGTTCAATGAAACTAATGGCTCACAAAGAGAGCACCTGCCTTCTGTGTTTGATGAATAGTCTCCTGAGGAATCCATCAAGATAAAGGCAACTAAAGATATCATACCCACTGAGGAAGTCATTCCAATGAATGAAGACATTCGTGCTTATACACCTGAAGAAAATGGTGCTGATGAAAATCCTCAGCCACGTCATTCTGCTCATCCTAGAGTTGCAAATGAAGTGTAGATTGACAAAGTCATCGATGACATCAATGCACCAGGTCCTCTCACTTGCTCAAAAGCTTCACATTTTACTAACTTTTGTGGGCACTTTGCCAGTGTCTCTATCATAGAGCCCATCAAAGTTGATGAAGCATTCAAGGAGCCCGAGTGGATTCAAGCTATGCAAGAGGAATTGCATCATTTCAAGCTCAACAACGTGTGGGAACTTGTCAAGCGGCTAGATCCTCGCAAACATAACATCATAGGTACCAAGTGGATCTACCGCAACAAGCAAGATGAAAATTGCCTTGTGGTGAGGATTAAGGGTCGTCTTGTAGCTCAAGTCTACACACAGGTTGATGGAATTGACTTTGATGAAACGTTTGCACCTATTGCTAGACTTGAAGCTATTCACATAATGCTTGCTTATGCTAACCATCACAATATCATCTTATATCAAATGGATGTGAAAAGTGCATTCCTCAATGGTAAGCTTGAGGAAGAAGTATATGTTTGTCAACCCCCAAGTTTTGAAGACCCTAAGCATCCTGACAAAGTCTTCAGACTCAACAAGGCCCTCTATGGCCTCAAGAAGGCCCCTCGGGCGTGGTATGACACCTTGAAGGAATTCCTCATGAAGAAAGGCTTCAAACCCGGTTCACTCGAACCCACTCTTTTCACAAAATCCTATGACAATCAACTGTTCATATGCCAAATATATGTGGATGATATTATCTTTGGTTGTACTGATGAAAATGGTAAAGATTTCGATCAAAAGGTATACTGCTCCATGATTGGTTCCTTATTGTATCTATGTGCATCTAGGCCTGATATTATGCTGAGTGTTTGCATGTGTGCGCGATTCCAAGCAACACCGAAGGAATCACACCATAAGGCTGTGAAACATATTCTTTGATACTTAGCTCACACACCAACACTTGGATTATGGTATCCCAAGGGCTCAAATGTTCACCTCATCGGATACTCTGATGCTGACTATGCTGGAGATCCTGTGGATCGCAAGTCAACCTCAGGGACATGTCATTTCCTCAGACGATCCTTAGTCTGTTGGTCCTCGAAGAAGCAGAACTGCGTCTCACTCTCTACCGCTGAAGCTGAGTACATTGCTGCTGGCTCATGTTGTGCTCAGTTACTATGGATGAAGCAAACCCTCAAGGACTACGACATCAAGTTGAAGAATGAGCCTCTCTACTACAACACCGACAGTGCCATCAAGATTGCATACAACCCAGTTCAGCACTCCAAGACCAAGCACATCCAGATTCGTCATCACTTTCTTCGAGATCATGTACTCAAGGGTGACATCTCCATCGACCACATCCCCATTGAAGAACAACTGGCCGATATCTTCACAAAGCCCTTGGATGAAAAGAGATTTTGCAAGTTGCAGTGTGAGCTAAATATCATAGAATCTTCGAGTGTTCGTTGAAAAAGGACACACATCCTAACACTTATGCAAAATTGATGACTTAGATGTGTAACACATGAAGTAATGTTTTTCTTATATCAATGAAGAATAACCCTCTAAGTGTGAAGAAATTAATGAAGAATTTGATTCTCAGAACCCTACAACAATTGTACGTGGTGTCTGAAATCATCATTCTTATACGGTGGGTCACGCCACCAACCAAAGTTGAAATTCTTGAAAATTGAGTTTTTCGTCATTTTTGCAAATTCTTCAAATTATCAAATTCCTCAAATTTGCGAATTCCTCAAGTTTTCAAATTCCTCAACTTTTCAAATTCTTCAAACTTTGAAACTCATGTTCTTGATTGACTATATATATATATATTTGAGTTTTCAATGTCCTCAACATCATTCACTTATTGCTAATTCTTCAAGTTGATTTTCATCTAAGTGAATGTGATCGGACCCTTTCCCCCTCTATGCTAAACTCAACCCGGTCCGTTCACAAATTCTTCATATGCGTTCTACATTGAAACTCGTTCAAAGTCTTCACTGTGTCCTTGACAGCTGAAGAATTTGCAAACGGAAGATTTGAAATTTTTACTATGAAAATTTTCAGTCGTTCCCCCTCAAACGGTTCCGATTCCCGCGCCTGGATAACCACGACCCCCCACTATCGCCACCTCTAAGTACGTGGGTGACACCTGTCGCGTGGAGAGCAAGGGTCAGGGGCAATCCTATCCAAAAACTTTGAGCGGATTGGTTTTCACTCCCTCTATAAATACGCCCTCCCCTTCAACTATGCCCGGTTACTCCTCATCTCATCCCTCTCCCGAGCTCCAACCTAGCGCCACTGCTAAAGTCATCGTCCCCGATGAGGAAGAGCTTCACTGCCTCGACCTCGTCGTTGTTGTACTCGCATCGGCCATGCAAGTCCTCACCGCGTCGCTGCTGTAGCTGTCTCCCTCTGCCAAGCTAGGGCGTGGGAGATCTGAACGGACGAATTTCCAATCTCATCTCTTGTTCGTCGTGTTCTTCACCAGGGTAAATAAAATTTATTTTTACTGCCCTTGTTTGATCCTCAAATGCTCTTCATATTCCTCAAAAGGTGTTTATTCTTCATGAACCTTATTCTAAAAGCACCTTACATCTTCACATACTTGATGTTTTTCCCTAAGTAATGATTTTCTTCAAGATTCCTCAATTGTGTGAATCCTAAAATTCCTTCACAACTCTGGAACCTGAGATAAAGAACACTTAGTGAAATTCCTCAAGACACCCATGGTCAAATTCCTCTCACCTATTTTATTTAGAAAAAATTCTGAGAATGCATTTGACCTCTTCAAATTCCTCGCACCTATACTCTATGCACAGGTACAACATGTCCGCTAATGAATCACTAGGTTCTCATCAACTTAACTCATTTGCAACACTCCTTGAGGAAAAAGCGTGTACTTCTTCAGAGTCCTCAAGAGTTCAAATTCCTCAAGTGAAGAAAATGGCTGACGGAAGGAACCTCAGAAAGGTGGAAAGAAGCCAGATGTGCACACTGCCTTTGAGATCCGTGATGACATGTATGAGGAATACTACACACCCGATGAAAAACTCATGGCAAAGAAACGACCAAGTTGAGAAAAATTCTTCTGCAGAAAATTGAGAGGAGATGGGCAAGGGAATGGAAGAAATATCGTTATGTAACTCCAAAATACATGATGAAATTCGAAGTGAAACCTCCTTGCAGCAGGCCTCCCCTTGCTGCAAATCAAATTGCTGATCCCACTAGCCTCAAGACAGGTGAGGACTTTCCTCACATGTGGGAGAAGCAGCAAGCCAAGCCGGCGAAGAAAGCCAATGAAGCAGTGAAGAAATTCAATGAAGATTCTACTGCTGCTGCCTCTATCGAAGCCTCTGCAAGTGCTCCAAAGAAAATCATGATGAAGAAATCTACATTGAAGACAAGTTCTTCAACCCCAAAACCTTCACAGCAGATCCTCAAGGTCAAAGGCCTCAGCCTAGAAAGTCTTCAGCTGCTAGAACGGTTGCTGCTCAGTCTTCTGTGGTAGCTGCAAAGTCCTCAACCCCAGTGCATCTGGCATCATGTAAGAGGACTAAGGGATTCTCAAGAGTTCAAAAGATCTCAGCAAGCCCCTCTACTACAGCAAAGTCTTCAACTAGCCCTTCTGCGTTGAAGCTGAAGAAAACTGCTGGACGAGGTCAAAGACCAAGTCCTCACTCAAGCAAGGCTATAGTGACCATACCCTCAGGTTCTGAGGATGACGATGATGAAGCTGATGATGAGGAATTGGAAGAAATCATCAGGCAAAGTCAGCAAGGGGCTGCTATAGCAAAGGGCAGTTATGTTCCTCTCATACTGGATCCCAAGATGATCCTCAACTTCATCGACATATGGCATGAAGACCCAAGCACCCCACTTTCTTCACTAAATCTGCCTGTTGGAGTGGATCATGTCCTCACCCACTTCATCTCTAAAGAAAAATGGAAGAGAGAGCAAGCTCTGAGAGCTAAGAGGAACATGGCTCGGAAGGGAAAGTTCTTGAGAGACAATGTGATGAATTTGACCCCAAAACAACTCGTCAGTGTTCAGTTTGAGATTCGCACACTCTCTGAGGATTAAGAGAGATATGATGCTGAATGGAAGGGCACCAAGGTGAGATTCGTCAGGGCTGCTCAAGTTGCAGTGAAGGATCAGAACACTAGGGTTGTAGCTCGATCGCAACCACAAAATCCTCGGGCTGATGAAATTCCTCAAGCTACTAATGAAACTGCTCAGCCTGATGAGACTGGTGATGAAAATGCTTCTGCACCAGAAGCAACTGCTAGTGCCGCTGAGGAAACTCAGACCACTAATGATCATGCCAGGACAACCACCATTGTTGTGCCTGAAGAAATTGAAAGGCCACCTGAAGCTTTTGATGCGCCTAAAGAAACTGAACACACCAGGACGGCTGCATCAGTCATTCCTGAAGAAACTAACACTGCTAAGGAAAAGACTCTCAAGAGAAAAGCATCAGATTCAGAAACCTCAGCCGTGAAGAAGTTGAAGACTCTGCCAAGTTCTTCAACTCGACCTATTGATGCAACACCAATTTCCTCAACACCTGCCTACGAAATTGTACCATTTGGGGTGGAATATGTCATCCCAAATGAAGATGAAGATCAGTCTGCTGCTTCGACAGAGCAGATTGATGAAGAAATTGAAGTTGAAGACATTGCTTCAACTCCAAAGGTATCATCGCCCCAGCCTCAGTTCACTGTTAAAGAGGCTGAGGACATAGACATTGGCAATACAACGCCTGTCGTCAATGATGAATATTGGGAGTCAGCACACCCAAATTCACCAATGACTACTCCTCTGACACAGATTCCTCAGTCTCATGCTCCGACTGAGTAAATCCATGAAGAATCTGCAAATTTGACCACCCAAGTCACTTAAGAAATTCCAGCTGCAATAGCTAATGATCTTGATGCTCCCCCCGCAACTGAGGAACCAGCTCTCCAAATCGTTTTGTCTGAAGGTGTTCCTCCCATGCCAAAGGAGATCAAGGGCCACTTCAAGCCAAATCTTCAACTGAAGCCAAGGATGCCATTCAAAGGCTCAGCATGCCCCAAATTCCTCAAGAGTAATTTCTTCAATGAATGTATGTTCTTCACTGGTCCAAATCCCTACGACTTTGCAAGGGCATCGCAACAGATTCTGGATGGCAACACAGCTCAACTACTATGCATCAGTTCTTTTTGAGAAGAAGAAAGTCTTTGAGCACCACCAAATTCCTCATGCTGACATGGAAACCCTTCCATCATTCACATCGGTGCTCCAGGTTCTTCACGATGCAGGCATTCTCCCATTCCGCATCGACATCTGCGACTGGAATGAAGAACTCATTCTTTAGTTCTATGCCACATTGCATATCAGCGGAAAAGCTTCACACGTCAACTCCTGACATTGGACTAGATGACAGGATCAACACACTTCACTGCTCAAGCTTTTGAATTGCTTCAGTGTGTACCAGTTCCAATTCCCTCAGATGAAGCTCACAAACTATTTTATGAGCCTGCGCTTCCTAATCAGCTGATGCAAGTGTTGATGAAGACATTGCCTCCTGGCAAGCCTCAACGAAAAACCTTCCTTGTGAAGGATCTTCTATATGTGTCCAGGACTATCTACCGTATACTCACAAATATGCTATGTCCTCAGAAGGGCCACAATTTCGAAGAAGAAGAAGTGGAAGGAGTCATGAAGAATATGCTCTTCAACATCATTCATGGGATTCCCATTGACTTGCACAACTTCTTCATGAGGACTTTGGCCAGTGCTGCTTTAGCTCCATTTGAACAGAAGCCCTATGCGCCTTGGATAATGAAATTCAATAGGACAAAGTCCTCAGTTCCCTTCAAGGCTAATTTCCAGAATCACTTTGGCTTCCTGCCTCCAATTGAAGTCATCAAGAACACAATTGCCTCAGTTGAAGGAAAAGGCAAGGCTTTCATTGATGAAGGCACTCGTCCATTGGATGGACAGTTTTGCAAAGACGCTTCCTTTTCCACCAATGATGACACTGCCACTCAAGACTCTGATGCAAAGGCCTCAGCTCACAAACCTCAAGAGTCTGCCCCTCGTGTGATGACTGATTGCGAGCTTCTAATAAGTCTTCATCAGAAGGTCGATCAAAATCACAAGTGGGTGAAGCATCAACTTGGTTACATTGTGCAGAACATGACTGTGACGCAAAACACTGTGAAGAGGAATCACTACTATGCGCTTGAAAACCTCAACCGCTCTTGAGCCGTATTGTCTCACCTCATGTCTTCTGAAGAACTGGATGAGCTGAATCTTGAGGAACATCCTGACTCGGCTCGTCGACCACAGAAGAAATTCAAGAAAGTCCAAGTTCCTCTGATGGTCACAAGTTCATTTTCTTCATCTCGAGAGCATGATGACGATGAGGACATTGATGACACTGTGGCAGGCCCTGGATCGACAAACGACCCCGACAATGCTGGCGCTCCTTCCTCACCAACACGATGAAATTCTTCACAGGGGCCCTAGTCCTCACTTTTTTCTTCCCTTTTGGGCTTCTATGACAAAGGGGGAGAAAATTTGAGTTAGTCTTCAAGCGGGTCTCTATATGTGGGCTATTTTTGTTTAAGTTACAACTCCCGCTCTTCTGAAACTTTTGTTGGTTGAGTTCTAAACTTAAGTCCGATGATGGTCTGACACTTTTGAACTATTTCCTCGCATGCTTATTTCCTCAAGTACCTTAATGCATACATGCTGAATTTCGTCAGACCCCATTTTCCTCACGCATTTCAAATTCCTCATATCATATGTTCAAATGCGTGTATGAATTACAAGATATAGGGGGATTTCTCCATGTTTAAACCTTCCATGTGCATTTGCAGTCCAAAGCAAATTCCTCAAATATGCACATCTTCAGGGGGGTTCTTCTATATCTTGCAATCAAATTCCTCATCGAAAACTTAACCTATTTGTCATCAATCACCAAAAAGGGGGAGATTGTTAGTGCATCTAGTGCCCCTTAGTGATTTTGGTGTATTGAAGACTTATAGGTCAAGGCACTAATGTGGTGAGTGTACACACGCTCTATAAGTCGATAAGGAGTTTGATATATCCGGAGATTATCGACCCCTAAAAATGTATGTCTTCAAGTGAAGACCTTGCTGAAGACTTTGTGAAGACTTTGATAATGAAGAAGTTGGTGTGACCTTGAACATATGAACGAGGAATATGAAGCGTGAAGACTTCTATTTTTGTAGTTTCATTTCCTTATTTGAGTCATAGGAAACACCGTACTATTAAAGGGGGCCGGGGTAATACTAAGGAAAATTTCCAACTGATGCTCAACTCCAAAATCCTCAACCTATACAATCCTTCGAGTGAAGCCTTTGGAAATCTCTTACGGTTCAGTCAAGTTCGTCAGTGATAGAGACGAAGTTCTTCTGATCTCTGAGGAAATTGATCCGACTGAGGAGTTAGGATTTCGCCAGTGCGAATTGCCTACAAGTGAGGAACATGATAAGCCTAAGGACTTTCATAGTTCAAGATTCCAACTGTTTCTGTGCTTAGCGCCAGCTATCCCCAATCATAACATCCACATAACGGTCATATCATTGGGGGCATTTATGTCTTATCATGTCAGGTTGCACCCTGGCTATAAATAGCCACCCCCACAACCACTAGTTGGTTGGCTGCTCCGAGAGAGAACTGACATTTGTCATTTGAGAGCAACCCATCCTCCGAGGACTTTGAGAGAAAATCATCAGTGAGGAAAAACCCACAACCAAACCACCAAACCCATAGTGATTGAGCATCACTGAAGAAATTCCTGTGTGGATCTAACGCTTGTTACCTTTGAGGACTGTGCATCCTCCAGAAGGTTAGGCATCATAGTCTAGTGCTCCTACAGTCAATTGGGGATCACGAAGTGACCTTGGTCTTGAGCATCCAATAGTAAATTGTGGATCGTTGGGTTACCAGTTTGTGAGGGTTTTGGAAGTCTACCTTGAAGACTTACCATGAGTGTTGGGCGAGGATTGTGTGACCTTATCTCAAGGAGAATACGGTAAGGACTGTGTGTTCTCGGACTGTGTCTCTTCTGGTTTAAATACCAGGCCGCTCCAAACCAGACGTACGACTGTCACAACAGTTGGAAATGGGTCGTCAAACCATTGTCTTCATCGAGCTATCTGGTTCTATTTCCTCAACCCCTCTATTCCTCATATACCTGTTGATGAAATTCATTGTTACTGTTTGAAGAATTTGACTGAAGACTCTCACAAATTCCTCACCTCAAATTCTTCAAGTTACCTTGTTCATCATTGCGTATCCTATATCACGCTACTTACTATTTGTGCATGTTTCATTTCATCATGAAGACTATGTTGTTACTATGTTCCTCATGCACTTGAGTACTTATTCTGCTGCTAGTTATTCATCACATTTCAAATTCCTCAAAGTTGAAATTCCTTAAGTGATGAATTTGTAAAAATCGCCTATTCACCCCCCTCTAGTCGATATAATGCACTTTCAATACCAAAGTCTCCAGCAAAGTCTTCACCAAAGTCTTCACCAAAGTCTTCAGTTGAAGACATAAATTTTTAGGGGTCGGTAATTTCCAAACATATCAAACTCCTCATCGACTTATAGAGCCTGTGTACACTCACAAACACATTAGTTGCTTAACCTATAAGTCTTCAATCCACCAAAATCATTAAGGGGCACTAGATGGACTTACAATCTCCCCCTTTTTAGTGATTGATAACAAATAAGTTAAGTTTTCAACGGGGCTAATATTATGAAGTGTAAATACTGAGTTTGAGGAATTTGATTGCAAGATATATAAGATCTCGCCCTGAAGATGTGCATAATTGAGGAATTTGCTTTGGACTGCAAATGCACATGGCAGGTTAAAAACATGGAGAACTCCCCCTATATCTTGTAATTCATACACGCATTTAACATATGATATGAAGAATTTGAAATGCATGATGAAAAATGGTGTCTGCCAAAATTCAGCATGCATGCATTAAGGTGCTTTGAGGAAATAAGCATGCGCAAAGAAGTTCACAAGAGTCAGACCACCATCGAACTTAAGTTTACAACTCAAACAAAAAAAACTTTAGAAGAGTGAGAGTTGTAACTTAAACAAAAACACAACCCATATATTGAGACCCGCTTGAAGACTAACTCAAATTTTCTCCCCCTTTGTCATCGAAGACCAAAAGGGATGAAAAAGTGAGGACTAACGCCCCTTTAAGAATTTCATCTTGTTGGTGAGGAAGGAGCGCCAGCGTTGTTGGGGTCGTTTGTCGATGCAGGGTCTGCCTCAGTGTCGTCAACGTCCTCAGCTTCATCCATCTCACGCGATGAAGAATATGAACTTGTAACCATCTAAGGAACTCCAACCTTCTTGAATTTCTTCCGAGGAGGATGAGACCAGTCAAAGTTTTGCTGAAATTCTATGTCTTTGAGTTTCTCAGGAGTCTTGAGATGTGCGAGAGTGGCCCATGCACGATCGAAGATTTCATGCACATAGTAGCGATTTTTGCTCAGAGAGTTTTGCGTCACAGTCATGTTCTGAACAATGGAAGCCAACTGACGCTTCACCCACTTGTGAGTGCGATCAACCTTTTGATGAAGACTTATGAGAAGCTCTCGATCAGTCATCACACGAGGGGCAGACTCTTGAGGCTTTTGTACCGAGGCTTTTGCAGCAGAATCCTGGGTAGCAATGTCATCATTGGTGGAGTAAGATGGAGCTTTGCGAAACTGACCATCCAATGGACGAGTACCTTCATCAATGACAGCTTTGACTTTTCCTTCAACGGAGGCAATTGTGCTTTTGAGGACTTCAATCGGGGGCAAAAAACCGAAGTGATTTTGAAATACCGCCTTGAATGGAAATGAAGTATTTGATCTGATGAACTTCATGATCTAGGGAGCACAAGGCTTCAGTTCAAATGGGGCAAGTGTTGCATTTGCTAATGTCCTCGTGAAGAAATCATGGAAGTTGATGGGAATCCCATGAATGATGTTGAATAACATGTTCTTCATGACTCCCTCCACTTCTTCTTCTTCAGAGTTGTGGCCCTTCTGAGGACATAGGGTGTTGGTGAGAATGCGATAGACCGTCCTAGGCACATAAAGCAAATCCTTCACAAGGAAGGTTGTCCTTTGAGGTTTTCTAGGAGCCAACGGCTTCATCGACACTTGCATCAGATTGTTGGGTAGAGAAGGTTCATCAAACAGACAACGAGCTTCTTCTAAAGGAATTGGAACAGGGAGTGACCAAAGCAATTCAGAGACTGGAGCATTGAGGTGAGTAGATCCAGTCATCGAGTCCAAGACCCATGAGTTGGAATAGCCCAAGTGCTGCCCTTGCCATTCTGGGCATGTAACTCCTGTGAACCTTTGTGGTCATGTGTTTGAATAATATGATGTTGCTCATTGCCTTTCCATCTGAAGCATCAAGCATCATGCCATCTCATCATCATGTGATGCATAATATATTCTGTGGTGTGCTTCCATGTGACAATTGTTGTGATGTTGTTATTAGAACTTGTGTGATGTGTGGATGTGTGCAAGTGTGGTTTAACACCCCTGTCCTTCTTTTTCAAACATCTTCAAAAACCCCTTTGTATCATTATCATTTTCCATTGTGTTAAAAACTTGATAATTAATTCTGATAAAAATGTTCATGGTGTAGGGAATATTATTTCGAGTATATGTGTGTTGCTCCCTTTGGTGTTTGACCTTTGGGCTCTTGGGAATTTGCAATAAACAGGGGCTGTTTATTTAAAAAGTATTTAACTTACTTGCTATGAAAATCATCTTTGTAATTTTATTAAATAGGGCATATCTCCTTCTGTGTCAAAGTATTTTTGTTTTGACTAAAATCCTTTTCTTTTTCGCTGGGGGTTATTGTTGTGTTACTATTATTCTAAATAGGAAATCCCTCTGTTTTGTTTTCTCTGTGAGAGAGAGGGCGAGCTAGGCCTTTTATCTTCCCCGCGTGGCCTAGCCTAGGTAGCCAACATCTACCTGCCCCGTTCCCTTCGCCATGGGTTAGTGAGAAGCGCTTGAGAGAGTGCGTCACATCGCCGTGAGAGGCTCACGGACGCCGAGGCCGGCACCGTTCGCCCCCCTTTTTAAGTGTGCGGATCCCTAGGGTTCCCTTCTTCCTCCTCGCTTCCGCCGCTCCCCTTCTCCTCCTTCTCCCCTTATCTTTCTTCTTCTCCTCTGGTAAGTTCAGATGAGAGAGTTTCAGTTCAGAGTGTCTTCCTCCGCCGGTCTTCCTCGTTGTCGTCCTCGCGTCTCCGGTGGTCCTCCTCCATGCCTGGCATGTCGTGGAGGCCAGGGACCATCCCTAGAGCCCATTCCCGTTGCTAGGAGATGCCGGGCTTCCCCTCCTCGATGGCCTCGTCCTCGCCGGAGCTATGGACAGGGTGCTCCCACGCTGCTTCGTCCTGCTTTGTGCCAGCATCCTCGTCCTTCTTCCTCCTCTTCACCGCAATCCAAGCCATCGTCGTTCCCCCCTCAGTGAGCCGCCGCGTCCCTGCTTCATAGCGTTGCTGCTCTGGTCGCCGAAGCTCCTCGCGTCGCCACCGTTCTGCTCAAGGTAGGGCCTTGAGGGCCTCGCCTCTGTCCCCCTTGTCACGAGACGAGTCGGGGCATGTCTCCCCGTAGGTTCTCGCAGCTCCCGCAGTAGGTCCGCGCCGCCGAAGAGTCCCATCCGTCACCGGAATCGCCGCTAACGATCTCTATCAGAGCGGCGTGCGACAATTTTAGTTTCATCAGTGTTAAGTGTGCGTGTTAGTAGATTTCAGTGAGGACCCCCTCTAGTGCAGACGTTCCCACGTAGCGCAATGGCAATCGACTCGGGCCGATGACCTCGTGGTCATGGGATCGAATCCCCGGCTCGCCCCTTTTGTTCTTTGTGTTTTTTATTGGCTTGAGAGTGTGTGTGCTGTGCGGATCTGGTGTGACCACGCCAGGTCCCGTGTGCTGGTGTGTATGTGTGTATGTGTGGTTCTGAGTGTATGACAAGTGGGCCCTGGCCCCACTTGTCATGCACTAGGGGGCCCTGGTGCCTATGCCAGCTGGGCCCACCCTTCATCTTGTTTTCTTTTGTTGTGTTTTATTGTTTTAATGTGATTAAATAGGTTATTTCTATTTCTGGTAATATACTAAAAGTGGATATGTGCATATATGAACATGAGCATTTTAGGTAAGTTTTGACTTATGGGAATGCATGCTATTTTTCTAGCTAGTGTTTTGCTATGTTGGTACATGGAAGTATATGGGTATGATATATGATTTTGGGGTAGAATCACACAAGGAATCCATTGGTGCAACTTGTTTGGTCAGTTGAGCAAGTTTGACAAAATGTCATTTTGTCTCAAAGTGCCATTTTGTCATTTTAGTTGTAATTAATCCATGCTTGCTATGATATTTGTGTCAACATGGAAGTGGTAGTATTTCATGAGTAGAATGCCATGATATTTTCTTTTGACATGATAGACTTGCATATAAGTGGGAACCATGCTCCAGAGTGGCTACTAAAATGTTGCTATTTTCAAACATGCTAAATATTTCTAAGTTTGAGAATCTGTTAATATTTTTATGCCATGATGAGTGGGTGCTACCAAGTGATATGTTGTGATTTAGCTCAAGCTTAGTGCTAGTGTTTTGAAGTAGATGTTGTCCTCTACTATCATGTTAATTTTCATGTCATGAGGTGGTCTCTATCACCATTAGTTTCTGCTATCAACTTGCTATCAGTTTAACTCAGATTCCAGAAATCTGTGATTTTCACTAAGTCCCTAGAATTTGTTTCATCATGCCAACTTGTGAGCTTCATGCTTATTGATATGTGCCTCCGTTCCAGTTTGTGTAGTTGGAGGATTTGATAATAATGTCATGTAGTTTGTGTGAATGCCTTGTTTGAGGTTGGAAACTTCTTGTAGCTCTAGATATTGGCTGTGGAAGTGGCTATGTTGCTGTTTTGTGACAGATTGGGTGTGTTAGTGTTTTGTGACTTGTGGGAGCTATAATCCATTGTTTTGTTTGATATTTGGCTATATTGTGGTTGGTTTTTAAATGCCTAACAAGTGGCTACCTTGTAATGCCAAGGGATATCCCTTGGCCTTCATTGTCTTGTATTTTGCCTTCGTAACTTGCCGTGAGCGTAGCGTGAGAACCGTAACTCGGTTTCCTACGTTCCACATATGCATTTGCATCGATTTTGCATAAAGCATCCATATTTGCCACGATCATGCTTGTTTAAACAACTTAACATAAGTATCTTTGCAGAATTGTAAATAACTTAACTATTGCATGAGAAACATGACTAGTTTAGGACTGCCATGCTAAATACTTCAAATGAATCATGCGTCATCTTGTTTGTGCATTGAACCTTGGTTGGTTGTTTATTGTTGCTGTTTCTCTTGGGTAGACGTGAGTGTTGAACCTGAGTATGAGGATCCAGGAGAGTACCACTACGAGGACCCCGCTCTTTGTCCCTTTGAAGAACCAACAGGCAAGATGATCGTACCCGGATCTTAAGACTATTTTTGCTTTGCTAGATGTATCCTTATTATCATTACATATGCATTACCTACCACTTTAATGTAAAGCCTCCTACATTGCCATGATAGCCTCTAAACCTCCAGATCCTAGCAAACCTTGTTTGGCTAAGTTACCGCTGCTCAGCCCCTCTTATAGCATGCTTAGTTGCAGGTGTAGGTTGTTTCCATGTGATAACATGGATATCTGGAGCTATCACAATATTAACTGCTATTTTAATTTAATGCACATATATATATTGGTATGGTGGAAGGCTTGGCCTTTTGGTTGGTGTTTTGTTCCACTTTTACCGCCATAGTTTCTTGTTACCGGTGTTATGTTTCCATACTATGCTCTCCTAACATGCTCGGGGTTGTTATGGGGACCCCCTTGATTATTCAGTTGAGATTAAAACTTGTCTAGCAAGACCGAACATCGGTACTATTTGCTTAAGCAACTTAATAAAATTGCATAGGGCTTTGTAACCCCGTGGATAATTAATCAAACCCCGGGCCAGTGCTCCGCATGAGTGTTGGTCCACCCACCTAGCAGTCGGCGGTGCCACCTCGGGGCAACTCGAGGCATTTTCAGGCAACCGTCCACTTCGCATAGACGGATGATGCCCGTTGATAGAGAGCGCATGGCTCTAGAAGCGGATCTGGCTCACCGGGAGGTCTTGCTAGACTTGTTTTACCTTTTTCGAATGGCTTGCGCGAGGGACTCTGATTTTCTTCGGACTATCTCGAGGTGTCGGAATTCTTTTGGAGTTGCCTAGGATGATCACAAGATCCATGGTCGAGGTTATTCCCATGAAGTGTGGTTAATTTATGATGGACTAGTTGGAGCACCGCTGCAGGGTTAAATCTTTCGGAAGTCGTGCCCGCGGTTATGTCACAACTTGGATATTTGTTTAACACCCGGTTATATTTAACTTGAAGTAAACTCTAATAAAATACACCAACTGTGTGAGTAACCGTGATCGTCTCTGCTCGCGAACATGATCCGAGAGAGAACACGATGGGGTTATGAGTGACGTAAGTAGGTGTTCAAGATCGCTTAGCGATCATGCTAGTTCTCGCTCGTTTATCGTAGACCACATATTTACATTCATGTTATCGTAAGATTAGCCACCATAAATGCTTAGTGCTGCTGCAAACTAAACACTTATCCCCCATCCAACCTATTAGCTTGAATAGTCTTGGTAGCCGGTCATGAGATTGTCGAGTCCTCGTGGCTCAAAGATTACTACAAGAAATACAGGTGCAGGTGCAGACGAGATCGTGCCAAATGATGTGACGCAGCTCCAGTGAGAGTATGACAAGGAGTATGGCAGGATGTACGTCACATATCCAGACGAGTAGCGTGGCCGTGGTCATGATCTTCGGGGCTAGCAAGCCAGTGTCATTGCATCCTTTTATCGTTTGTTTTTGTCCGTAGCTGGACCCTGTCTTTGGAATGATGTTTGAATAAACTGTGTGGAATTGTAATTTAGTATGTGGCGAGTGTAAGCCAACTCATATACTCCTCTCTTCATAAATTTATGTAATGATAATGTACTTGCGAACGACAAGATGCGCCTCTATCCCTATCGAGGCCCTGTGCCTAAATATGGATAGGGACGCATCTTGGGTGTGAAATGAGTTGATGTCAGAGGCATCACGTGTGATGTGCAGAGTGGCATAGAATTGAAGAATTAGTTCTTCATTCCACTCACAGATACCCACATAGAATGGAAGAATTCCTGCATCGTGAAGAACTGAGAGCACCGGCGTGAAGGATGGAATTGTTTCCATATCCACATGAGGAATTTTATGGTGCTCGAAGACTTTCTTCTTGTCAAACAGTACTGATGCATAATAATTCATCCGTGTTGGAGTCCAGAATCTGGTGCGATCGGCCCTTCCTGAGTCATATGGATTGGGTCCAGTGAAGAAAATGTGCTCATTGAAGAAATTTGACTTGAGGAATTTGGGGCACTTTGAGATTTTAAAAGGCATCCTCGACTTCGTCTGAAGTTTGGCTTGAAATGACCCACAATCTCCTTAGGCATAGGAGGAATTTCTTCAGACTGGGGAATTTTCACAGTAGTTTCCTTAGTGGCAGTTGGAGCAACAATGTCATCAGCTGATGCAGCTGGAATTTCTTCAGTGGCTATAGTGGCCAAGTCATCAGATCCTTCGTGAATTTCTTCAGTCCAGGCTAGGGACTGAGGAATCTGTGACAGAGGAGTGGTCATTGGGGAACTTGGGTGAGCAACTTCCCAATATTCATCATTGATGACAGGAGTTGTATTGCCAATGTCCATGTCCTCATCAATTTCTTCAACGCCGGACTCTTCAGTAGATAACTAAGGCTGGGGCGATAATACCTTTGGAGTTGAAGCATTTGCTTCAACTTCAATTTCTTCATCAATCTGCTCTGAGGTAGCAGCAGATTGATCCTTTTCTTCTTGGTCATCATTCGGGATGACGTAGTAAACACCGAATGGCACTATTTCATGGGCTGTCACGAAGCTGATAGACGTTGCATCAACTAGTTCTGTTCAAGAACTTGCCAGTTTCTTTAATTTCTTCGCAGCCGAGGAATCTGACGTTGATGTTTTTCCGTTTCAGTGCCTTATTATCAGCAACCTTGGTCTTCTTCGCTTCTGATGCAGAAGGAAGGTTGATTGTCTCCACCCTTGAAGATTTTGTGATTTCAGCGGAGGGTGAAGGGGTAGTAGTTTCTTCAGGCATGACTGATGTAGTCGTCCTTGTGGGTTCAATTTCATCAGGCGCAACAGTGGAGGTTGCCCTGACAGGTTCTTCAGCAGTCTGACTTTCTTTAGCTGCACTGGCAGTTTCTTCAGTAGGCTGAGCAGATTCTTCAACCTAAGGATTTTGTTGTTGCGAACGAGCTGCAGCCCTTGAGTTGTGACCATTGATGACTTTATCAGCTACATTGACAAAGCGAACCTTGGCGCCTTGCCAATCAGCATAGTATCTATTGAATTCCTCACTAAGGTCTTTGATCTCAGACTGCATCTTCACAAGTTCCTCAGGAGAAAGCTTCAGAACATTGTTCCTCGAGAAATGCTCTTTCCTGTGCTGAGCCTTATTGGTTCGTCTGACCTTCTCGTACTTCCATTTTTCTTCAGCTATGAAAGTAGTGAGGACATGATCAGGACAAGGAGGCAACTTCAAGTCATCAATTGGCGTTTTGGGATCCTTGTGCCAGATGTCAATGAAGTTCATCACCATTTTTGGATCTATCAAAAGAGGATTTGAGTGCCCTTCACTTCAGCCACTCGTTCTTGCTTGTTTCTGATCATTGCAGCCGGTTCATCATCATCAGCTTCATCTAAGGAATCTAATGGTATTGTGAACACCACCTTGTTGGGTTGAGGACTTGGTCGAATGCCTCGACCAGCAGTTGCTTTCATTTTCATTAGTGAAGGACTGGATGAGGACTGAGCACGGGCAGAGGAACTTACAAAAAGCCCTGAAGGAATTGAAATTCCCTTAGTCCTTTGACATGTTGCAAGGTGCACCAGCGTTGAGGATTTTGAGGCAGTAGCCGATGATTGTGCGGCTACAGAGACCATAGTTGAGGCCTTTGCAGACTTTGCTTGAGGAATCTGCTGTGAGGATTTTGAAGTTAAGGACTTTGACTTCTCAGCAGACTTCTTCACAGTGATTTTCTTCGGAGCACTAGCAGAGGCACAGGCAAAGGCAACAGCAGCAGAGTCTTCATTGAATTTCCTCACAATTTCTTTTGCTTTCTTGGCTAGCTTGGCTTGCTATTTTTCCCATTCATGAGGAAAGTCATTACCAGTTTTGCGGTCAGTGGGATCAACAATTTGATTGGGAGCCAAGGGAGGCCTGGTGCACGGGTGTTTGACAATGAATTTCTTCATGTACGTGGGAGTGACATAGCGATACTCTTTCCACTCCCGTGCCCATCTCCTCTCTATTTTCTGTATGCGGATCTTTCTCTGCTTTGTTGTTTATTTGTCATGAATTTATTCATCGGGCGTGCAATATTCCTCATACAAGTCATCTGGTATCTCAAAAGCAGTCTGCACATCAGGTTTCTTTCCACCTTTTGGTGGCTTCTTCCCATCAACCATTTTCTTTGGTTGAAGATTCTGAACTCTTGAAGATTTTGAAGAAGTGCGCATTTTTTTGCTCAAGAAACGCTGCAAATGAGTTAAGTTGATGAGAACCTAGTGATTCATCAGCGGACATGTTTGTACCTGTGAACATATTATAGGTGCGAGGAATTTGAAGAGGTCATATGCGTTCTCAGAAGTTTTCAATGACATCAAGTGTGAGGAATTTGACCACGGGTGTCCTTAGGATTTTCACTAAGTGTTCTTTGTCTTAGGTTCCAGAGTTGTGCAAATTTTGAGGATCCACACAATTGAGGAATCTTGAAGAAAATCATAACTTAGGGAAAAACATCAAGTGTATGGACAAGTGTAGGGACACACAATTAGAATGTAAGGTGTATAAACATCGCATGAAGAATACACACCTTTGAGAGAATTGAGGAATAACTTGAAGATCAAACAAGGGTAGTAAAAAAAGATTTTTTTACCCTGATGAAGAACACGACGAACTGTGAGATGAAATTGAGGAAGTTCATCAGTCCAGATCTCCCATGCCCTAACTTGGCAGAGGGAGACAGCTACAACGGCGGTGGGGTGAAGACTTCTGCAACCGATGCGAGTACGACGACGGCGAGGTTGAGGCAGTGGAGCTCTTCCACACCGGCAGCAACGATTTTAGCAGAGGCGCTAGGGTCGAGCTCGGGAGATAGTAGAAGTGAGGAGTAACCGAACACAGTGTAAGGGAGGTGTATTTATATTGGAGGTGAAAACCAATCTATCCGAAGATTTTTGACAAGATTACCGATCACCCTTGCTCTCCACGCGACATGTGTCACCTACGTATTGAGAAGTGGCGATAGTGGGGGATCGTGGGTTATCCAGTCGTGGGAATCAAAATAGTTTGAGCGGGAAACGCCTAAAATTTTGATAGTGAATATTTTAAAGTTTTCGTTTGCAAATTCTTCAGCTATCAAGGACACAGTGAAGACTTTGAACGAGTTTCAAAGTAGAACGCATATGAAGAATTTGTGAACAGACTGCGTTGAGTTTAGCATAGAGGGGGAAAAGGTCTGATCACATTCACTTAGATGAAAATCAACTTGAAGAATTAGCAATATGTGAATGCTGTTGAGGACATTGAAAAATCAAATATATATATACATATATATATATATATATAGTCAATGAAGAACATGATTTTCATAGTTTGAAGAATTTGAAAAGTTGAGGAATTTGAAAATTTGAAGAATTTGCACAATGACGAAAAACTCAACTTCGAAGAATTTCAACTATGGTTGGTGGCGTGACCCATCGTATAAGAATGATGACTTCAGACACCACGTACAATTGTCGTAGGGTTTTGAGAATCAAATTCTTCATTAATTTCTTCACACTTAGAGGGTTTTCTTCATTGATTGAAGAAAACCGTTACTTCATTGATTGAAGTGTTAGGATGTTTGTCCTTTTTCAAAGAACATTCAAAGATTCTAACATATTTAGCTCACACCGCAGCTTGCAAAATCTCTTTTCATCCAAGGCCTTTGTGAAGATATCGGCTAGTTGTTCTTTAGTGGGGATGTGGTCGGTGGAGATGTCGCCCTTGAGTACATGATCTCGAAGAAAATGATGACGAATCTGGATGTGCTTGTCTTGGAATGCTGAATTGGGTTGTAAGCAATCTTCATGGCACTCTCGTTGTCATAGTAGAGAGGCACATACTTTAACTTGATGCCATAGTCCTTGAGGGTTTGCTTCATCCACAACACTGAGCGCAACATCAACTAGCAGCAATGTACTCAGCTTTAGCAGTAGATAGTGACACGCAATTCTGCTTCTTCGAGGACCAACAGACTAAGGATCGTCCGAGGAAATGACATGTGCCTGAGGTTGACTTGCGATCCACATGATCTCCAGCATAGTCAGCATCAGAGTACCCGACGAGGTGAAGATTTGAGCCCTTGGGATACCATAATCCAAGCGTTGGTGTGTGAGCTAAGTATTGAAGAATATGTTTCACAGCCTTATGGTGTGATTCCTTCGGTGTTGCTTGGAATCGGGCACACATGCAAACACTCAACATAATATCAGGCCTAGATGCACATAGATACAATAATGATCTCATCATGGAGCGATATACCTTCTGGTCGAAATCTTTACCATTTTCATCAGTGCACAGGTGGCCTTTTGAAGGCATTGGAGTTTTGATGCCTTTGCAATCTTGCATGTCAAATTTTCTCAGAACATCCTTGAGGTATTTATCTTGAGATATGAAGATGCCATTGTCTTGCTGACGAATTTGAAGACCTAAGAAGAATTTCAACTCTCCCATCATAGACATTTGATATTCTTCACTCATCATATAGGCAAATTAATCATTGTAACGTTTGTCAGTACAGCCAAAGGTAATATTGTCTGCGTATATTTGGCATATGAACAGTTCGTTGTCATAGGGAACTCCTTCAGAGTGTCGTACCACGCCCGAGGGGCCTGCTTGAGGCCATAGAGGGCCTTGTTGAGTCTGAAGACTTTGTTAGGATGCTTAGGGTCTTCAAAACCTGGGGGTTGAGCAACATATACTTCTTCCTCAAGCTTACCACTGAGGAATGCAATTTTCACATCCATTTAATATAATATGATATCATGATGGTTAGCATAAGCAAGCAATATGCGAATAGCTTCAAGTCTAGCAACAAGTGCAAAAGTTTCATCAAAGTCAATTCCTTCAACCTGTGTGTAGCCTTGAGCTACAAGAAGAGCCTTATTTCTTACCACAACGCCATTTTCATCTTTCTTGTTGTGGTAGATCCACTTGGTACCTATGATGTTATGCTTGCGAGGATCTGGCCGCTTGACAAGTTCCCACACGTTGTTGAGCTTGAATTGATGCAGTTCCTCTTGCATTGCTTGAATCCACTCAGGCTCCTTGAATGCTTCATAAACTTTGGTGGGATCTATGATCGAGACAAAGGAAAAGTGCCCACAAAAGTTAGTCAAATGTGGAGCTCTTGAGCGAGTGAGGGGACCTGGTGCATTGATGTCATCAATGATTTTGTCAATCTGCACTTCATTTGCAACTCTTGGGTGAGCAGGTTGACGTGACTGAGGATTTTCTTCAGCACCATTTTCTTCAGGTGTATCATCATGAATGTCTTCATTTGTTGGAATGACTTCCTCAGTGGGTATGATGTCTTCAGTAGCCTTCAACTTAAAGGATTCCTCAAGAGATTGTTCATCTACATAGAAGGCAGGTGCTCTCTTTGCGAGCCGTCAGTTTCATCGAACTGCACATCTACAGTTTCAACAACCTTGTGGTGGTAGGAATTGAAGGCTCTGTAGGTGTGCGAGTCCTTTCCGTAACCAAGCATAAAACCTTCATGTGCTTTCAGTGCAAATTTAGAACTATGGTGAGGGTCTCTAATCCAGCAATTTGCACCGAAGACTTTTAGATAACTTACATTGGGTTTCTTGCCAGTCATAAGTTCATACGAAGTCTTCTTGAAGAATTTGTAAAGATATACCCCGTTGATGATGTGACATGCAGTATCAATTGCCTCAGGCCAGAAGCGACGGGGAGTCTTGTATTCATCAAGCATGGTGCGACCCATCTCAACAAGAGTCATGTTCCTGCGCTCCACGACGCCACTCTATGGAGGAGTATAAGGGGCGGATAACTCATGAGTAATACCAAGTTCATCAAGATATTCATCAAGATTGGTGTTCTTGAACTCAGTCTCATCATCACTCCTGATATGCTTGATCTTGACGTCGAAGTTCGTGGAGGCCCTTGAAGCAAATCGTCTGAAGACATCCTGCACTTCAGACTTGTACATAATAATATGCACTCAAGTGTAATGAGAGTAATCATCAAGAATGAAAAAGCCATACAAACTTGAAGAATTTGTTAGTGTGGAGTAATGAGTGGGGCCAAAGAGATCCATGTGAAGCAATTCAAAGGGTCGAGTCGTGGTCATGATTATCTTCGAGAGATGCTTGGATCTGGTCATTTTCCCAAACTCACATGCACCACAGAGGTCGTACTTGAGGAATTTGACACCTTCAATGCCAATGCTGTGCTTTTTCTTCACGAGCGTGTGGAAGTTCCTCATACCAGCATGTCCAAGTCATCGATGCCACAACCAACCTTCTTAGGACATTGCAAGTAGGCATGTGGCAGGCTGAGGACCTGTAGAGAAATCAACAATATACAAGTCTCCTCTCCTAAATCCTTCGAAGACTTTGGAATTATCATATTCCATGATGACAACACAACGATATTTTCCAAATACGGAAACCATATCAAGATCACAAAGCATTGAGACAGACATAAGGTTGAACCCGAGGGATTCGACAAGCATCACCTTATCCACGGTTTGGTCCTTTGAGATTGCAACCTTACCTAGACCCAATAAGTTTCTTTTTTCCTTTGTCAGCGTAGCTGATATGCTTCAGATGAGTTGGAGCAAGTGACAAATTCATCAGTAGATTCTTGTCACCAGTCATGTGGTTTGTGCATCCACTATCGAGGACCCACTCAGTAGCTTTTGGAGGTTCATCCTGTAGATGAATTAGTACAACTTACAAAATCATATGCTTCAGAGTGAAGAATATGACATTAATTTCATGAGACATAATTTCATCACACAACATAGTAAGTAAAGCAGTGTGAGGACGTGAGAAATGAGGAATTCATTTCTACATGGTTAGCTTGCGTCCCTTCAAGCATTTCCTCAGGTCTCCAGGAAATTCATCACACGTTCAAGTTCATCTGGAGACCTGACCCTGCATAAGAAATTAGTTCAATTTCTTCACCACCCACATCTGGAGGGGTGGCAAAGAGTTCATCATTATGCGAGCACCATACGAGAATGGAGGCATTGAAGCAAGTGCGCTTCGTTTCACAGAGCGAGGGTTAAAGTACTCATATGAATAAGCAGAGAAATTCTTCGAGGACTTATGAACATAATGATTTGAAGAATAATGCACACATTTAGAACTCTTAGATTTTCCCTGCGAAACAGATGCATTAGCACGAGAATGATATTTTTGACCATTTGAGGAATTTGGTCCAAGTGAAGACTTTGGTCCATATGAGGATTTTGATCTAGGGTTCCTGTTCTTCGTGAGTGGTGTCGTGAGGACATTCATTTGAAGATTTTGTAGGTAGCACTTAGGAACCTAGATTTTCTTCATAGGAGAACCATTCCTACATTTACTTCCAACAAATTTGGCAAATACTTCACCTTTTTGATTTCTGAAGAATTGGTAGTTGGAGTCAAGTGACTCATAAGAGGAATATGAAGTTTCACAAGTAAAGCTAGATAAAGTGGATGGATCTATAGGAGGTCCTTTCGCAGCAACCCGTGAGGTTTTGGGGTATTGCTCAGGAGTCCAGGAGGATCCATCAACATTGATCTTCCTCTCAGAGGCAATACCCTCTTTCCTAGGGTTCCTGTTCAGAATCTGCTTTTTGAGGACATCACAAAGGGTATGATGCCCTTTGAGACTTTTGTACATGCCTGTCACATACAATTCCTTCAACCCTGCATTTTCGTCAGTGATACTTGTGGTATCCTTAGATGAGGAATTTGTGACCACTGGAATAGTTGAAGAATTTGCAGCAATAGAAGCATTTGAATATTTAGGTGAAGAATTAGCAGTTTCACGTTCGATGCATTTCAAACAAGGTGGAACAAATTCTTCCTGAGCGGTACTAATCTGTTGAGGTAGTAAGGAATCGTTTTCCCTTTGGAGATACTCATGTGACACCCTTAGTTTCTCAAGATCTTGCTTTCTTTGAAGAAATTCATAAGAAAGCATCTCATGATCGGCTAAGAGAGTATTATGATGACTCTGAAGGTTATCATACTTTGTCTGAAGACTTTTGAGATTGTTAGATAGAGTTTGAGTCCGAACCACTTCCTCATTCAACAAATCATCGCTTTTGTCTAGCATTTTCTGAAGCTTTTCAAGTGCACTTTGTTTCTTAGTGGCAATATTATCAAGTTTGGAATAGCTAGGTTTCACATATTCATTCGATTCACATTCACTTGATTCAGAGGAGGAGTGATGCTTATGTACCTTGGAACCTTTTGACATAAGACAAAGTGAGGAAGATGAATCAGGATCTGATTCCTGGGTTTTGAGGATTTTCTTGAGTTCGATGAACATGGGGTCTTGACGAGTGTGATAGCCTTCATTGATGTCCAAGATCCTATCCCAAATGAGCTTGGCATTTTGAAGATAACAGGTGCCTTTGAACATGACGCTTGATATGCTTGAGCAGATTATGTTTCTTGCTTGAGCATCAAGTTGAGTGTACTGACGAATTTCCTCAGCATTTGCCATCTTGCAAAGTTCAGTTAGTCCAAGTTCTGTAACAGTCCATAGCTCACTGTACATAGCCATCAGGCGCTTCTTCATCAGAACCTTCCACCTAGGATATTCAAAGTCATCAAGATTGGGAAATACTATGACTGACTTGACGCCTTTTGCCATGAAATAGTAGGTAGGAGCATAGTCATCATTAACTCCGTCAGAGTCGTTGGATTAGTCATTTTCTTTATCTTTGAAGATTATCTTACTGACGAAGGCAAAAGCGAGAGCTAGGCTAGCGACAACAGATTCAGATTGCACCTCAGATTCTTCCTCTTCTTCATATTCTTCAGAATCTTCTTTTGAGTCCGTTTCCTTGCCAATGAAAGCCCGAGCCTTTCTGGGACCATTCTTCTTGTGCATTGAGGACTTTGAAGATGAGGACTTTGAAGATTTCTTCTTTTTCTTTGAGTCATCAGAACTGTCATCTTTGTACTTCTTCTTTTTCTTCTTTGATTCTTTTTCCCACAGAGGACAGTCAGAGATGAAGTGACCAGATTTCTTGCATTTGTGACAAGTTCTATTCTTGTAGTCATCTGAGGAATCTGATTTCCTCAAACCACCTTTTGATGACTTTCCAAATCCACCTCTCCTTGAGAACTTCTGGAATTTCCTGACGAGCATTGCTACCTCCTGACTCAGTTGTTCAGGATCACCAAGGCTACTATCAGACTCTTCACCTTCGGATGAGGAAATTGCTTTTGCCTTCGGAGCACGAGATCTTCCATAGCTTGGCCAGTAGAGGTCTCTCTTCTCAGCTTATTGGAATTCATGAGTACTGAGTCTCTCAATAATATCAGCAGGCTCAAGTGACTTGTAGTCTCCACGTTCTTGAATCATCAAAGCCAGAGTATCGAATGAGGAATCAAGAGATCTTAGCAGTTTCTTCACCACTTCATGGTCGGTGATATCGGTGGCTCCTAGTGCTTGAAGCTCATTGGAGATATCAGTGAGACGATCAAAAGTTTGCTGAACATTTTCATTGTCGAGTCTCTTGAAGCGGTTGAAGAGATTGCAAAGAACATCACCACGAGAGTCACGCTGAGTGGAAACACCTTCGTTGACTTTGGATAGCCTATCCTAGATAAGCTTGGTAGACTCCAAAGCACTCACTGTGCCATACTGACCTTTGCTCAGATGGCCACACATTATATTCTTCACTTGAGAATAGAGTTGCTTGAATTTATTCGTATCAGCAGCAGTGACAATCGGAGAAATGCGAGGAACACCATTTTCCACAACGTACTAAAGATCGTTGTCAATAGCCTCAAGATGCATGCACATCTTGTTCTTCTAGTAGGGGTAATCCATTCCATCGAAGATAGGACACCCTGCGGAAACCTTGATCATACCTGCGGTCAACATAAATAGAACTCTAGGTGGTTAAACAAAAATCACACAGAACAAGGGAGTACCTTCATCTGATACCAATTGAAAGTGCGTTATATCGACTAGAGGGGGGATGAATAGGCGATTTTTACAAAATCATCACTTGAGGAATTTGAAATGTGTTGAATAACTAGCAGCGGATTTAGTACTCAAGTGCATGAGAAACATAGCGACAACATAGTCATCATGATGAAATGAAACATGCACAGATTACAAGTAGCGCGATACAGGATAAGCAGGTGAGGAACAAGGTAACTTGAAGAATTTGAGGTGAGGAAATTGTGAAAGTCTTCAGTCAAATTCTTCAAATAGTAAAGATCAATTTCATCAACAAGTATACGAGGAATATAGGGGTTGAGGAAATAGAACTAGGTAGTTTGATGAAGACAATGATTTGATGACCCAGTTCCAACTGCTGTGACAGTCGTACGTCTTGTTTGGAGTGGTCTGGTATTTAAGCCAGAGGACACACAGTCCTAGGAAACACAGTCCTTACTGCATTCGTCTTGAGCTAAGGTCACAAAGTCCTCGCCCAACACTCGTGGTAAGTTTTCAGGGTAGACTTCCAAAACCCTCACAAACTGGTCACCCGACGATCCATAATTGACTGTTGGATGCTCTATACCAAGGTCACTCCATGATCCCCAATTGACTGCAGGATGTAGTGGACCATGACGCCTAACCGTTTGGAGGATACACAGTCCTCAAAGGTAACAAGCTTTAGTTCCACATAGGAACAATTTCTTGAGTGATGCTCAATCACTTTGGGTTTGGTGGTTTGGATTTGGGTTTTTCATCACTGATGATTTTCTCTCAAAGTCCTCGTAGGATTGGTTGCTCTCAAATGACAAGTGTTAGTTCTCTCTCAGAGCAGCCAACCAACTAGTGGTTGTGGGGGTGGCTATTTATATCCAGGGTGCAACCTGACATGATAAGACATAAATGCCCCCAATGATATGACCGTTATGTGGATAGGATGATTGGGGATAGCTGGCGCTAAGCACAGCAATAGTTAGAATTTCGAACTATGAAAGTCCTCAGGCTTATCATGTTCCTCACATATCAAACTCCTCATCGACTTATAGAGCCTGTGTACACTCAGAACCACATTAGTTCCTTAACCTATAAGTCTTCAATACACCAAAATCATTAAGGGGCACTAGATGCACTTACAGAAACCCCAATAATCGGGCTAATTTCTCCATTATTTATAATCCAGCTAGTAATAAAATTGACATTTCATATCATGCACACATTATATTCATTTCGTATTAGGGCAACTAGTATTTCATAATTCAAATACATCAGAGTGCAACATCATATACGCATATACTACCTAGCTACCCAATTACATGACAGGACCAAGTTTCACATGCAACATCTAAAACCTTTGGAAAGTAGCATCATATACGATAAATAGATAGAGGAATCTCGTCTAGAAAACTATTGAAGTGGTAGGCAAATATTGAGCCTTCACTGATGTCGAAGGTCCTCGCAACTTTATGCTAGTGGCTGCAGATGGTTGTCCGTCGATCCTTCATCCTCTTGAGGAAGACTTCAAGATTATACAGTGGGTGCTTTATGAATACCTTCCTCTCCCCTTGACCATATAGGTGGTTTGAGATGTAATCATTTATGAACTGCTTTGGAAAGGAGTGGAAACAAAGATATGCATAAATTTCGTTTAAAAAAACTGAAATGTTGCAAAGGGAAAAAAGACAAGGTAAAAGAGATGGTGCCATCCTATGGTTGACTGATGTCATCTTCATTGTGCATACAAACAACTTGTTGTTTTCTGTCACTAGTTTATTTATCTTAACAATCTTTCTGAGTTTCTTGATTTGACTGATATTCATGAACACATCATTTCCCCGCATGCAAAATGGGTCCAAAAGTGGGTCTAAACCTCTTACAGCAGGACCTACATGTGCAAGACCAAATTATTTGAAAACTAAATATTAGAATGGTTCCTGCAATTTCACAATAATGTGCTATTAGCCAAAGGATAATGAAAGTGCAAACCTCGATGGTAAACTTCAGTGTCTCCCATTGTCCCCCCGGGTAACGTATTTAAGATAGATATTAATTAGGTTATAAGTGAGATTTGGAATGTTATCAGTAAAATACGTTAATGAAAAATAAATGTATTGCCTATCCAACCTATTAATTCAAGCCACATAGAAAAAAGAAGTGTGCGAAGAATGATGAAGTATAGCAATTGTATGTTTCACATGCATAACAATACAAAATTGTTCCAACAACAATTGAACATCACATTGCAGATGATCACCAAAAAAAGTGAACCAGACAGTTAACTAAGCATCACATTGCACAATAAAACATACTAGCTAGAAAGTCAGATTGCATACTAGCATTACATTGCATATTTCGCTAGAATTTCTTAAGGAAAGGCAGGAGAAGCACATGCAACAGATAAAGCAAACATGCTTAACAGGCGTAGCTAGATGAACACATGTCATTAGTAATTAAGCTAAAAAACAAGCTATTCATCATCATCAGAGATATCAATAATGATAGTCCTAGAGAAGGGCGAGGCCTCCACATCATGGGTGCCCTCCTCGTGGTGGTGAGTGGCCTCATCCTGTTCGGACACCAACCTGTCAGCCCTAGAGTTGTTGAAAGCACGGGCATGCTATGAAGAAAACTCGTAGTCATCGTCGAAGGCACCAGCGGAGCCCTCGAGAAAACACCACAAGTTGTTGTTTAGAGCAGCCAACCGCATGGTGGTGCACGCGCGCTTGGCGTCGATGGTGGCCTTGACGGCGAGGTGCTCCTCCAAGATCTGGTCGTCGGCACACATGGCAACCATTGTGGCATGATCGACGTGTGCGGCTGCGATTTTCTTCTCTGCTGCCAGATGCTCCTTGAGATCCTAGCTATACTACATGCAGCATGTCTTTTGGTGGCGATTATATGGGGGGTGGGCCGGCGATTTTGGTGGTAGGTGTCACGTCGACGATCGGGGCATGTTGGTTAGAGGAGGAGGGGGTGGAGGGTGAGGGGTATGGGGAAGGTGTGGATTACCTGACTATATGGAGGAGGCCGAGCAGCAGGAAGGAGTACTACCGGCATGAAGGCAACGCTGCAAACAAGCAGTCAAGGTTTGAACTTAGGAAAGGAAGGGGGAATGAGGGGGAAATGTGGCTTTTGCTTGGTATGAGGGACGGGGGAGGTAGACATTTGCGCGGCAACCCAAAATTTCGTTATGTGTGGTAAAAAACTATCACGCACAGTCACATTAGACACAGTCCCTTTACCATAACTCCATGCGATATCCAGCAATACAAATGAATTCTATAGTTTATCCCATGTGTGATGATACTGAGCGTGCAAATTTTGGTCTCCAAGCTTCTAGCATAAGATACGGATACTACATTGCACACTGTACATGTATTTCATTTTCATTTGTAAGAGAAAATGGGCATACAACAACAAATTTTGGTCCAAATTTCCCTCATTACTTTGGTCATCAACGTCATTGCTTAATTTAACAACACTTGCAAATTTGAGTACTACACAAAAGAGCCTACAACACTACTTGCACTTACTTAATCGAGCAATTAAAATTAGTTAGTTGACCTAAACATTACTCTAACAAAAGACCATCACTCTTAATGGAGACTAATAGTCCACCTGGCATTCATTGATCTCCACCGCTGCCTCGATGACCAGCTCCCGCTCGATGACCTCTTGGCTAAGGATATCCATGGAATCCATTGCCACATACTCCACCAGCATCTCATAGTCCTCTTACACCATCCCTTTGGATAAGGCCTCCATGAGCTGACATGGGCGGCCTTGGCCAGGCATCAATGGCCACAATCTAGGCTAGGGAGTCCGCAATGAACGAACGTCTGATCGAGCACACTCAGTGATTAACAACTCATCACACGTGGGTTGTGACTAGTTTCGGAGAAGGCAACTGTGATTTGTGAAGTGACTGACACGAGATGAGTGTGGGCAGCCTCGAGATGGGACTGGGTGTCCATCATCAGGGCTACGGCGACCGCCGAGACACAGATAGCTAATGTGCCATTCACACCATTTACATCCTCGTCACGGTTGTTGCTGCCTCCCTATCAGTTGCAGCAGCTTCCCTTTCGGTTGCTAGAGCTGCCCTCTGTGAGGTAGCATCTGCTTTCCAACATGTTGAGAGCAGGATCATGGCTGATGCGGCCGCGCTCAGGCCAGAATGGTTTACCGAAGTTTCCCTCCCCACGGGGATCCACGTCCCCATCTTTCACCGGCGATGATTGAACAGTAAAATGGTCTGGGGAGACAGTGCGGTAAAATGGCGACGGTGGACTCTGGACTGTAGCCGACGAAGCTTCTAGCCTAAGTCGTGAATGTATGAGGATTGGCCCAAGATATTTTGTACTGCATCATACCCGATTCATGATGTGGGGACCCCGACTCTTAAGTCGTGATCATCGAATGTACGTGCGGAGTGAACCCAGAGATTAATTGTCACTGAACACACAGAAACTGAATAACAAGAGTCTTACATCCATTACATACCGTTTGTACTCAAATATGGCCTTTATGGACAAGTCTTCATAAATTTTCAACGGAAATCTTCAATGATAGCATGAACTCATGCCATCTGCCTTAACCCTACATGCATTCTGACTGGGAAGCGTCCTAGGTCACATGTTCTTCATGAAGGTAATCTTCATCATAACCTGATCTTTCATGCCTGGCCAGTAAAATAACCAATGGCAAGCCAATGATTACTTTGAATGTACTCGCAAGCAACCCATGTTTGTAACAAGGCAATAACAATGCATGATATAACACTAAGTAGGTATGTTTGTAGAAAGCTAATTTTGAGTGCGATGACATGATCAACTAAGCGTTGTAAGCATGCATCAACAGTTGGCAGATATCTATATGAACAAGTTACATATATCATCATAAGCATGGGCTTGAATATCCTATGCTCAGTCATTTCATCATGTCATCCAACTTATCTCAAGTACCATCTTGGTCACACACTCACACCATGTTTTGAGGAAACATCTGGACATAGTTTACGAAGGACCTCCAACTGTTCATGATTGTGGACATGGCTTCTGAATAGTATTACACTTTGCAGAGGTTGCACACTTTACCCACAAGACTCGAGGAACTTCCGTGTCATCCATGACTCGCGGTATATTACATACCCGAGGTAAGCACCCAAACAATGCCTTCCCATATAGGTGCAAAGTAGTCGTGCATGTAAGGTTGGGACGGTCAGCAGAGCTTAAATCTAATCCGTTTTGGAAAACACACACACCACTTGCTCCGGTACACCACTTCTTTCTCAAGTGGTTACCTAGCTCAACATCATCTTCCTCGAGCATTAGTGGCACACGACGGGGTTTTCGAAAATTCTTTGAGATCACTTTCCTTATCATCCCCATGCATATTCCCATCCCACTTTGAGTAGCAACTACTAAGCATCCTAACTACTCCCACCCACACAACCCTCATAAGGAGGTAGGGTTATGCATGATGCAAGTATCAACCAGAAAGTATCGAAGGAATCCCCACCGAAGGGGGGGGGTACCATCTCAACATAATTAACATCACGGAAATAAGTGCTATATGCCATGCAAATAAAGGATTTCATAGTCATGGTCAAAGGGTTCCTTGCCTGGCTTAGTAAAGTCTCTGAGGTCTTCACACACTTCTCGTCCATTCCCAGCACTTCGTCTACTTCGTCAACTATCGTCGGAAACAACCGCAATAAGAAACACAACAAGTAGAGAAAATAAGGTGCTCTATAAATAGGAGTTTTATTTTTCTTGGACACCTCTTGTCACGGGAAAAATAACCAAGGAGGTTTTGGTGGATGTGGGTCAATGGGGAGTTTTTGAATGGAGGAAATATAGGCATTATTGATCCTCTAGGAAGTCTACAGAAAATATTTTGGTAAAATGGTGGATTCACCCAACAAATAGGGCACAAATTTAGAAACATTTGGGAAGTGGTTTCACTAGATTTGGAGTTGGCATGATTTTCCTAGGGATTTTCAAAGTGAGCCATATATGAAGAAATGGTCCAATATTTTATATAGGAGAACAAGTGCAGGGAAAAATGTTCAGCAATTAGTGCATGAATTTAGGCCCACCTAGGAATTAGAATAATGGCATTTGGATTTAGGGTGAGCACCCTAGGAATTTTGAAAGTTTAAAGTAGAAAAAATTAGGCTTTAATCATATAAGTGTATAGTGAAGTTTTCTAAAAAAATGTGCAATGCACATATTGGTTAGGCCAAGATTTTAGGAACCTGTAGGAATTTGAATTACCAAATTTGGAGCTAATATTAACTCTGTTGGATTATTTTTATCTCTCTAAAAAAATAGAAAAAGAGAACAAATTACCAGGGGCTAAACACCGCAACTGGGCGAAGCATGGCAGCAACCGAACTGGGCCAGCCCAACTGCTCGGCCGCTCGAGTGCAGGGGCCACGCCAGAGGCTTACTCGCTGGAGTGCGCCTTCTCAGCAGGGAGGCGATCGCGGGCGAGCCGTCTCCACTTAAACCTGCGGCCCCACAGGCTGGGTCGCCGATAGGTGGGCTCCGCCTGTAAGGCCTTCTTCCTCCTCTCACGCGGCGAGAGAAGAAGCAGGGGAGGTGGACCTGAGCTGCTCTAGCGCTCGCCCCTGGCAGCACAAACCATCTCCGACAGCTGTACGACCACCGGTGTGCTCGGGGAGGCGAGCCACATCCGCCTGGGCTGTCCTCGGGCCCTAGGGAGGTCGGGGATGAGCACGACATCCACTTCGGCTTAGAAGGCCGCCATTCACGGTGGGCACGACACCTCAGGCACGAGTATAAGAGTAGGAGGCTCGTGATCAGACCGTGGGGATGCACAGGTTGCTCTGGTGAAACTCCAAGCAGAGGGGAGGCATGGAAATCTCGAATCTGAGCCAAGGCCGCTTGGCAAGGTTTCAGCCATGGGGCTTGATGGGGGCCAGGGGAGGATTAGTTAGGGGTACGGGTGTCACACCCTGTGTTTGTATCACCTTGTTATGCTTGGATTTATAAAATTTGGAGCCAATTAAAACTTTTTTAGTGCTTGTGCTTGTCTGCATTGTTGCTTGTTTGCTTGTTTGGTTGATGTGTATGGCACTCTTAGATTCTATCCCTCTCCATATTCATCTTCCTTGACCCAAACTTCTTGCCCAATGATCATGCCATGTGAATAGTGCCCAAAACTATTTTTATCAAATATTATTTTGACCAAAAAGGATTTATCCAAATTAGGTTTTCAAAAGCCCCTGAGATGAGGTTTGCACTGCAAGTCCTCAAATTGGGTAGACCCCTTTTTCCCAAAGGCTTTATTTGAACCCTACTATATTTATGACTTCCCAAAACCACCAAATATTAGTTTTAAAGATTGTTTTACTATTTATTTAAAAGACCTTTTCTTTAGGCGAGAAATGGTTTTTCATAGGGAAAAATTATTTTAATGCTTTGACAATATTTGAGAAAATTTAGGGAAACTCAGTGGACATATATTTTCCATATATATGAGTTTCAACACATGGTGTTGTTCAAAGTAATGGGCGAAACCCCTCAAAACCCATTCTGTCAAATGCAAGCTTTTGGAATATTTCTATAGGAAATATTCTCAATAAATTCGAAGAAAATTCTAGCAAGTCCACACTATCATAGGTTATTATCATCCAAAGTTTCATCTCAATCCAAGTTGATTTGATTCATCAAACTATTCCAAAACCCTCCCTGTCCAGATTCAAATTTGAGCAACTTTACATTGTGAAGTTTCTCCCCTTGACCCCAAAATTTGTGGACATGTTCTATTCACGAAATAATGGTGCTACACAAAGTGGTGTATGAAGGGGATTATCTTAGAATGACTAGATCTACAGAAACCAGATTCTGTTGATTTCTAGGGTTTCACAAAGCTACATTGTGAACTTTATTCAATCAAGCTCAAACTTGGTGATCAGATCTAAATCTACCCACCATTTGATCCTGTCAATTCTTATGGCAAGCAAATCCCATTTGCTTGCCCTAACCTCTATCAAACACCTTCTGCATGTTTGGTAAAATCATGTTTTGACCACCTTTTACTATTTCCCTTGGCCTAAAACTTTTACCAATGTCTCCAGCGTTCCCCTTTCACCCCACTAAGAATCTCAAGACTCATATCTATGGGTAAGTGGGGTAAAACCCCATTTTACCCTCTGGACAACAGAAAACCATCTCTATCTCCCGTCCCCTATTATTCTATCTCCCTCGCCAGGCATCCAATGCCTTTGCCCCCTAGCCTAGATGCCCCTAGATCCCCTAGACACCTTTGGCTGCGCACAGAACGTCGTTGGCATGCTGTGGCATGCCATACGCATGCTCTGGAGCATGCTACAATGCCGATAGGCACTGTAGCCGTTACCCACTACATGGCTTCGGCGGCCTAGGGCCTCCCCCTCTTGCCACTTGACCCCCTCGACGTCCGCACCATGCCATAGTGTCAGCCCCCTCCTCTCTCCCCCTCCTTCTCCCTCCTCCCGCGCGTGCCGAGCGCTGCCCGGCTCGGCCAGTGAGATGCCTCACACGCGTGCACTCCCTCCTCTCTTCTCTCTCCCCCTAGTCATGGACAGGTCCTAGGAGGACCACAGGTGCACCAGCTCCTCATCCCGCGCCTCCCAGCCTCGGCCCTGAGCTTGCCGACGCACCAGCGATTCGGTGGACTATGACTCTCCTATAAAGGGGCCTCACTCGAGCCCCTCTTCCCTCCTCTGGCTCCCTTCCACCCTCATTCGCACTCCCAGACCACCTGAGCGACCACCTGGAGCCCAGTGCTCGGCATCGACCGAGGCGCCGCAGCAGCGGAGCTCCGTCGATCTCGGGTCACAGGCCCGCTCCGGCGCTCCTCTCACCTCCATCGAGCCCGTATCGTCCCCCTGACCCTTTCCCCTTCCTCCCCATCCATTTCCAGCAGAAATACACCACCGGTGATCCCCTCCCAAATGTCCTCCACCGCAGGTGCCCGTCGCCGGCAAGCCAGACCACCTCTGGCCTCCCTTCCACCTCCAGGAGATCGGCGGCTCGACGCCGGGTCCGTCCCTGCCCTCAGCTCCCCTCGTTGTGCCCTCCTTTGCCGCTAGTGAGCTCTCCCCCTCCCGTCGAGAGGAAGGAGATGACAGGTGGGCCCCACCTGTAATCCTCTACCCTATCTCTCTCCCTCTCTGAGAGGCTGGCGCCTAGGGCCTGCCTGTTGGGTTTGAACCCAGACGGCGCGCGTGCCCCGGCTCGCCCAAGCCTGGCTTGACTACAGGCCAGCCCAACTGGGTCTGTTCTGGCCCAGTTGGCTCTAGGGCCTCCTTTTCTTTTTCTTTTACTCCAGTTTTTCCGAAAATCCCACAGGGCTTAATACTTATCCAATGCCCAATATTTTTCCACCATAAATCCTAGAATATTCCATAGAATTTAGTAGTGCCATATGTGAAAAATGTTGAAAAACTTTTTATACACTGTTTTATTTTAAAACCTATTTTGGCACCTTTTTGCCTCTGTTTATTAGTTTTCAAAAATGTTTTCATAGCAAAACCTTAGACAAAATATTTTTATTATAGTTTTTAGTATTTATCAGAATAGGGTAGCATTTTAATACTAGCTTTGTGTGCTATGTTTTTGTGTGATGCTTATTATTATCGCTATTTATCGCGATGATAGATTGCGCTATTGACGAGGGAGTTGGACCCAAACACTTTGAAGACCCCGAAGAAATTGTTGAGCCAGGCAAGCAATCCTTTGACCATGTTAAGAAACCATTTTATTTACATGTCATATAGCATTTTACTTTCGTTATATTTGATCATGTGATGTGGTGTCCACTTGGGTGGGATGCCCCGATACTTCTTGTTGATACTTGCATCGTGCATGACCCTACCTCTCTATGAGGGTTGTGTGGGTGGGTGTAGATAGGATGCTAGTAGATGCTATGCAAGTGGGATTGGGATTATGCATGGTGGTGGAGATAAGGCAATGATTTCAAAGACTTTTCGAAAACCCCGTCGGGTGCCACTAATGCCCGAGGGAGATGATGATGAGTTGGGTGACCACTTGAGAAAGAAGTGGTGTGTCGGGACAAGTGAGTGAGTGTGTGTTTTCGAATATGGATTTGATGTAAGATTTGTCGACTATCCCAACCTTACATGCGCAACCACGATACCCCTTATGGGACGGGGCTCTGTTGATTACCTTGGTGGGTACTAGCAAAGAGCCTGCATTACTAGTGGTAGGAGTGGCGTGGTTACTCTCGATACGCAGTCGTGCCGGTATGGACGATCATGCGATGTCTTCACATGCACTGGGCACACCGTTGGTCCCTGCATGGATGCTATGAGTGATGTATATCATGTGGCCTGGGTACCTATCGAGTGGACTCTTTGTTTAGTATCACCAGGGGAAAGACCTTGTTCGGGTGTTTACCTCGGTTATGTTATATACCGCGGGTCGTGGATGACACAGAAGTTCTCCGAGTCTTGTGGGTAAAGTGTGCAACCTCTACAGAGTGTAAAACTATTCGAATAGCCGTGTCCATGGTCAAGGACAGTTGGGTGGTGCTTCTTAGACTATGTCCAAATGTTTTCGCAAGCTTGGTGTGTGTGTGTGTGTGCGGAAGATAGAAGGATGATACTTGAGTCAAGTCTGATGACTGATGTGGTGAAAGAACATGAGATGTTCAACCCCTGCTTATGATGATATCTGTAACTTGCTCATATGGATATCATCCAACTGTTTATGCATGCTTACGCATAGTCACTTGATCGTGACATTGCATTTAAAATTAGCTTTCCGCAAAATACCTACTTAGTGCTATATCGTGCATCATGATTACATTGTTCCCCAACTTGGGTTGCTTGCGAGTACATTCAAAGTACTCATTGGCTTGCCACTGGTTATTTAATTGTCCAGGCATGGAAGAACAGGAGTATGGTGAAGAGTTCGTTGGTGACGAACATGCGCTCTAGGACGCTTCCCAGTCAGAATGCCTGTAGGTTTACGGTAGATGGCATGGGTTCACGCTTTCGATCATGATTTCCACTGCTTGTTGAGTTTAAGTATTTGGCCCTTGTGGCCCTATCTCTGTAAGACTAGACCTTAATGGTCTTTATTTGTGTAACATGCCAAATGTGGCTGTAAGACTCATGTTATTCAGCTTTTATGTGTTCAGTGAGCATTGTATCTCTGGAATCACTATACACGTGCATTTGGTGATCTCGACTTATGAGTCGGGGTCCCCACAGAGCTGGTATCAGAGCCATCATGGCTGTAGGAAGCCCTTAGTTAGCATGGACGTTAGTCAGGATGAAACCGTTTTCAAAACTACACTTAGCACCTATACTTAGGAATTCTGTAATATTTACCTCTTCTATTCTTCACACAACACTCTGCTGACTCTCCTCCCTTCAAACCTTTGTAGATGTCCATCGTACCTGAAGCCTTCCTGACATCTGGCTTTCCCTTACTCCTTGGGGATAGCCTGGAGAAGTGCCAGTTTCGCCAACCGCCCGTTTTCCTCTACCACGAGCACTGGGTCGATGCCGTCACGAAGGAGTACCACGTGGATGTGGTCGTGAAGGCAAACGACTCGTCGACCAGTTGGTTCTTTGAAGGACCCCAGATGGAGACCATAGTACTCGCAGTTGAGTCAGCTGCACGCAAGGCACTCCTACACCTTCGAGATACCATTCCAGAGACGGCTGACGAGTCGACTACTCACTACCTTCCCTTTAGAAAGGATGATCTTGGCGAGAGTTGGATATTGTTTTCGTCCCAGGAGGATGGCACACCACTCAGGTTCCAGACCTACTTCAACCTCTCCGCAGATAGTCTGGTTCACCACTTGATTAAGGAGTCCGTGAAGCTCCGTGAGGAAATTTGCCACACCCGGGAGCTACTTCGACAAGCCAAGATGAAGCCAGACAAGATCCAGAAGGATGGAGCACTCAAGGCACAACCAGCTGTCCCTTACAGAGGGGGAGTACCCCTAGCTAGAGATGCACCTACACGTCGTCATCGCATGAGTGCGAAGTTGTACCGTGAACTCTTCACCGACCGGCCTACGAAGTGTCATCGGGATGGACCTCCCCGTTCCCCGACCCCTTCGGCCATGAATGATGCCCGTTTAGATGATGAACATGTAAGCGACTCCATCGTCTATCTTATCTTAATATATGAGTTAGTGCTTCGACCTTTGTTTCAACACACTTGCACTCGACCAACCCCCCTTAGGCACACTTTTCCATTGTTTCTTTTCCTCTCGTCTGTCCCAGTTGTTTGACTTGGCTGCTCCAAATAGGATGGTGACTGCTACCCGCAACAGCTCCTTCGCCAACCTGAAGCCGGCAACTCAAGCCAGCAACAGGGAGCTGGTAGAACTGCTCATGCTGGAGGACACCAGGAGCAGCCACAAGGCGACATTCCCTCGCCACCACCTCCACCAGAGAACATGACCATAGCTCAGTTTCTCCAAGTTCTTTGGGAGGAACGTCAAGCCAACAATGCTACTATTCAGCAGATGGCTCAGGCCCTTGGAACAACTAGCAGCAAGGCAGGAACGGCAATGGACGCTCCACCCTGTCTGAGTTCATGAGGAATTCGCCCCCAACCTTCACCGAGACTAATGGACCCATGGATGCTGACGATAGGATCCACACCATCGAGGTCCTCCTTGCACTGGTCAATTGCAATGAGGACCATGAGAAGGTGCTTTATGCCTCTCACTACCTCGAGGGTACCACCCGAGCTTGGTGGGATGGATTCAAGGTCATGCAAGGCGATCATGTAATCATTTGGCATAACTTCAAGGAGGGATTCCGCACCGCCCACATTCCTTCTGGGATCATGGCTATCAAGAAGAGAGAATTTCGAGTGCCGAAGCAAGGAAGTGGATCTGTCAAGGAGTACCTACAGAAGTTCAACCTGTTGTCAAGGTATGCACCTGAAGACGTCAACACGGAGGCTGCCAAGAAGGAACGCTTCATGGAAGGACTTCAACAGACCCTGCAGTATCAGCTCATCGTCTGTGACTAACATACCTTCTTCGACCTGGTGAACAAGGCCATCATGCTGGAAGACAAGCATCATGCCATACATGACACTCGCAATCGCAAGATGATTAGCAAGGGTAGCTCCAGCAACCAGATGCCTCGCCCCTGGCAGCCAAACCCAACCAAGCCAACGTATCAACCATAGCAGGCTAGACCTCCTACGCCTCGTCCGAGCTACCAACCTCAGCATTATGCCAATCCCAGGTCAGCTTACAACAACCCCAACAACAACAATGGTGGCCGAAACTACAACAACACCCCTGGGAAAGTCACTTGTTTTGGATGTGGTCAGCCAGGATACATCTCTAGGCTGTGTCCCAACAAGAAGCCAGATGCACCATGGCCCAATGCGCCGAACCAAGGTCAAGGCCGTGGAGCTCCCCGCAACCAGCCCAACAATGGCAAGGGACGTGTGAATCACGTCACCCCTGAGGAAGCCAAGGAAGACCCTGACATCGTACATGGTACGTTCCTCGTCAACTCAACCCCAACAACAGTACTGTTTGATTGTGGAGCTTCACATTCTTTTGTCACCCAAAAGTTTGCACTAGAGAGTGGCATGAAGCCTACACCCCTGGGTAGTCGTATGTTGATACAAACCCCGGTATCATTTATGATGTCTGGGATAGGTTGTAAAGGAGTGGAGATTAACATCAACAGGGTAGATTTTCTAGCAGACCTCATCATCCTGAAGTCAAAGGGCTTGGATGTGATCCTAGGCATGGACTGGTTAACCAAGCACCAAGGCTTGTTAGACTGTGCCAAGAGGATTGTTACCATGACCAATAGCCAAGGAGTGGCAGTCAAGTATGTTCCCAACCCTACCTCCACTCAAGCCCCTCAGGCTAACTGTCTATCAGGAATTGAGTTGGATCAAGTTCCAGTGGTATGTGAATACCCAGATGTATTCCTAATGAGCTGCCGGGAATGCCTCCTGACCGCAACATTGAGTTCATCATTGAGCTTATGCCTGGATCAAGGCCCATTTATAAGAAGCCCAATAGGATGGGATCCGAAGAGTTGGCTGAATTGAAGAAGCAACTGGCAGAGCAGCTTAGAAAAGGATTCATTTGCCCTAGTGCCTCTCCATGGGGATCACCTGTTCTATTTGTCTCAAAGAGGGACGGAACTATCAGACTCTGTGTCGATTATCATTCTCTCAATGAAGTCACAATAAAGAACAAGTACCCATTCCCCAAGGTTGAAGACATGTTCGATTACTTGACCGGAGCCAAGGTGTTCTCCAAGATCGACCTCAGGTTTGCGTACTATCAGCTGAAGATCAAACCCCAAGACATTCCGAAGACGACGTTTGTAACCCGGTATGGCCTGTATGAATACACGGTCATGTCATTTGGGTTAACCAATGCCCCTGCCTACTTCATGTACCTCATGAATAAAGTCTTCATGGAGTACTTGCACAAGTTTGTTGTCGTCTTCATTGATGACATACTCGTCTTCTCCAAGTCTGAAGAAGAGAATGAGCAACACTTGAGGTTGGTCCTAGATAAGCTTCGAGAGCACCAGCTTTATGCCAAGTTCAGCAAGTGTGAATTCTGGCTACATGAAGTTGGATTCTTGGGTCATGTGTTGACTGCAGAACGGTTGTCAGTGGACCCTACAAAGATTTAAGCCGTGACTGAATGGCAATCCCCAACCACCATGAAGGAAGTCAGGAACTTCCTCGGACTCACGAGATATTACCGCAAGTTTGTGGAAGGGTTCTCGAGCATTGCCCGACCCAAGACCCAGCTTTTGAAGAAGGACAAAAAGTTCGAATGGACAACTAAGTGCGAGGAAAGCTTCCAGGAGCTCAAGAAGAGATTGACCACAGCCCCAGTTCTGGCCACCCCCGATATTCACAAGGAGTTTGTGATATATTGTGATGCATCGAGAATCGGGCTTGGAGGCGTTCTGATGCAAGAAGGCAGAGTTGTAGCATATCTATCTAAACAGCTATGTCCTCATGAAGAGAACTACACTACTCATGATCTTGAGTTGGTAGCCGTGGTTCATGCCTTGAAAACATGGCGACATTACCTTCTTGGGAAGCAATGTGAGATATACACAAACCATAAGAGTTTGAAGTATATTTTCACCCAAAGGGAATTGAACATGAGGCAGCGAAGATGGTTGGAGTTGATCAAGGATTACGACCTCAGTGTTCAATACCACCCCGGCAAGGCCAACATGGTAGCAGACGCCTTAAGCAAAAAGGCTTGTTCCTTGAATGCCATGATGAAGGAAAGACTACCCGCCCTATATGAATACCTTGAAAGCTTCAGCTTGGAACTAGTTGCACCTGGATTCCTCACCATCCTCGAAGCAAAGCCTACCCTGATGGATGACATCAAAGAAGCTCAGAAGGGACACGAGAGCATTGAAGGCATCAAGAGGAAGATCAAAGCAGGCAAGGCCCCAGGATTCTCATTGGATGAACAAGGAGTTGTATGGTTCGGGAATCGCATCTGCATACCAAACAAAGAGGAGCTCAAGAACTTGATCTTGCAAGAAGCTCATGACACTCCATACTCCATCAAACCCGGAGGAACCAAGATGTATGAAGACCTCAAGGCAAGATTCTGGTGGCATGGCATGAAACGGGAAATAGGCACATTTGTCCCCAAATGTGACATATGCCAGCGAGTCAAAGCTAAGAGTCAGCGACCCGCTGGACTGTTGCAACCTCTCGAGGTGCCTGAATGGAAGTGGGACAAAGTCGGGAAGGATTTCATCACCCGATTACCAAGGTCAAGCAGAGGACATGATTCTATTTGTGCATTGTCGACCACCCCAAGGTAGCCCATTTCATTCCCGTCAAGACCACCTATGATGGTAACAAGCTAGCCAACCTATACATCAAGCATATCGTGAGCCTTCACAGAGTTCTAAAGGAAATTGTGTCGGATCGAGGAACCCAGTTCACCTCAAGATTTTGGAAGAAGTTTCAAGAAGCTATGGGAACTAAGCTATCCTTCAGCACTGCTTTTCACCCCCAGACCGGTGGGCAAACAGAACGAGTAAATCAGATACTCGAAGATATGCTCTGCGCTTGTGTTTTGGCATATGGAACCAAGTGGGAAGATTGCCTACCATTCGCCAAGTTCTCCAACAACAACAACTATTAGTCGAGTCTTCAGATGGCACCATTTGTGGTGTTGTATGGATGCAAGTGCCGTACTCCCCTCAACTGGAAGGAGAACGGAGATGGGTTAGTCTTTGGACCAGACATCCTCGGCAAGGTAGAGGAGCAAGTTCAACTCGTCCGAGAGAGCCTTGAGACCGCCAAGGCGAGACAGAAGAGCCACGTCGACTCTCACCACCGAGGAGTGAGCTTTGACAACGGAGATCATGTCTATCTTCAAGTCACACCTCTTAAAGGAACCAAGCGTTTCCACATCAAAGGAAAGCTTGCACCCAGATACATCGGCCCCTTCAAAGTCACTGCAAGACAAGGAGAAGTTGCCTATCAACTAGATCTACCTTCCGAGTTATCAGATGTGCACAATGTCTTTCACGTGTCACAACTCTGGAAGTGTCTCCAAGTTACCAACTACCCCGACCTCTACAAGGACATCGATCATCAAACCATCGATCTTCAGCCAGACCTCACTTATCGTGAGAGGCCAGTTCGCATTCTGGATGTGGTAGAACATTGCACCCGAAGCTGCACCATCAAGTACTTCAAGGTCCAATGGAGCAACCACTCTGAAGCTGAAGCAACCTAGGAGCATGAAGACTATCTTAGATGTGAGTTCCCTTATCTTTTTAGCGCTTAGCCTAGGAATCTCGGGGACGAGATTCTTGTAAGGGTGTAGGTATGTCACACCCTGTGTTTGTATCACCTTGTTATGCTTGGATTTATAAAATTTGGATCCAATTAAAACATTTTCAGTGCCTGTGCTTGTTTGAATTGTTGCTTGTTTGCTTGTTTGGTTGATGTGTATGGCACTCTTAGATTCTATCCCTCTCCATATTCATCTTCCTTGACCCAAACTTGTTACCCAATGATCATGCCATGTGAATAGTGCCAAAAACTATTTTTATCAAATATTATTTTGACCAAAAAGGATTTATCCAAATTAGGTTTTCAAAACCCCTTGAGATGAGGTTTGCACTTCAAGTCCTCAAATTGGGAGACCCCTTTTTCCCAATGGCTTTATTTAAATCCTACTATATTTATGACTTTCCAAAACTACCAAATATTAATTTTAAATATTATTTTACTATTTATTTAAAAGACCCTTTCTTCAGGCCAGAAATGTTTTTTCAAAGGGAAAAATTATTTTAATGCTTTTAGAATATTTGAGAAAATTTAGGGAAACTCTGTGGACATATAGTTTCCATATATATATATGAGTTTCAACACATGGTCATGTTTAAAATAATGGGAAAAACCCCTCAAAACCCTTTCTGCCCAAATCAAGATTTTGGAATATTTCTATTTGAAATATTCTCAATAAATTCCAAGAAAATTCCAGCAAGTCCACACTATCATAGGTGATTATCTTTCAAAGTTTCATCTCAATCCAAGTTGATTTGATTCATGAAACTATCCCAAAACCCTTCCTGTCCACATTCAAATTTGAGCAACTTTACATTGTGAAGTTTCTCCCCTTGACCCCAAACTTTGTGGATATGTTCTAATCACAAAATAATGGTGCTACACTAAGTGGTGCATCAACGGGATTAGCTTAGCATGACTAGATCTACAAAAACCAGATTTTGTTGATTTCTAGGCTTTCACAAAGCTACATTGTGAACTTTCTTAAATCAAGCTCAAACTTGGTGATAAGATCTAAATCTACCCACCATTTGAGCATGTTAATTCTTATGGCAAGCAAATCCCATTTGCTTTCCCTAACCTCTATCAAACACCTTCTTCATGTTAGGTAAAATCATGTTTTGACCACCTTTCACTATTTCCCTTAGCCTAAAAGTTTTACCAATGTCTCCAGGGTTCCTCCTTCACCCCTAGTATGAATCTCAAGACTCATATCTATGGCTAAGTGGGGTAAAACCCAATTTTTACCCTCTAGACAGCAGCAAATCACCTATAGCTCCCCTTCCCTCTTATTATATCTCCCTCCCCAGGCATCCAATGCCTTTGCCCCCTAGCCTAGATGCCCCTAGATCCCCTAGACACCTTTGGTCGTGCACAAAACGCTGTTGGCATGCCATACGCGCGCTTTAGAGCATGCTACAATGCCGACAGGCACTGTAGCCGTTGCCCACTACATGGCTCCTGTGGCCCTCGGGTCTCCCCCTCTCGCCAGTTGGCCCCCCTCGGTGTCCGCACCACGCCACTGTGTCAGCCCCCTCCTACCCCCCTCCTTCTCCCTCCTCCAGTGCGTGCCGAGCTGTCACATCCCTAGCTAGATGTCATAGGACAACATGTGTGTGCATCATATTTCAATTTTGCATCAACATGAAATGGGGATTAAAAGAAACCCCAAGCTCACATTGGAATCAAGTTAACTAAAAGTTTGTGAAAACTCAACAAACTCAAAATGCCCATCCAAAATGTTCCCTATGTCTGATAAGTACGGACATGAATATATCAGGGGCCATTTTAAATATTTGAACAATTATAGCAATTTAAAAATAAATAATAAAGCCTCTAAAAATGCCAAATAAAGCATTATCATTACTTTATATTTCAAATATCCTGAAGCTTTTTATAGGAGTTTGAAATATTCAAACTTAATTATATAAAACTTTTGGGATATTTTATAAAAGCATTTCTTCCTGAAAAAGAAATGAAACAAATGTCAGAATTAGAAAAAAACAGAGAGAAAAAGAAAAAAAAGGCCCAGGAGAAGCCGGCCTAGTTGTCCCATGCCAGTCATCCCCGTCCTCTTGCCAGGAGGATGGGGCACACGCTCGCCACGCGCGGGCATGTGCTAGGCCAGCTCCTCCCTGCCTAGTTGCTGGCCTGGAGGCCGCTGAGAGCTCCAGCATGAGGCCCCCTCGCCGTGGCCCTTTCTCCTCTCCCTCTCTCCCTCGTCGCTCTCTCTGTCTCGCGTCTCCCTCCTCTGCTTGCCATGGCCAAGCCCATCGCCGCTGCACCGCCGTAGTTCCAGCCACCCCTGTGCCCCCTTGAGCCCTCCAAAAGTTCCGCCGTGTCCCTCTAGTCCTCCCCGTGGAGCTAGAAGACGTCGGGAGCCCTTTGCGCCACGCCACCGCCGTTTCTTCCCCGCCGGCCACCGAAGCTCCTCTCTGGCGATTCGCAGCTGTCTGCGCGTCCTCGAGCTCGCTGTCTTGCCCAACAACCCCGTCGTGAGCCCCTGCGTCGTTTCCCCCTCCTCTAGCGGCCTGCCCCTCGCTGTAGACGCCGCGCCCAAGCTGCCCAAAACCTGCCACCACTCGGCTCGTCGCCGGCCATAGCTCCGGTGGCCCCGAGCCCCCTCTGCCGCAGCTTTGGATGCATGTGTGCGCGGGCTACCTCCGAGTGCCCTCCGCGCACCAAATGGTCACCGGATGTGCAAGTCCGGCAAGTCGCCGTCGTGCCTTTGGTCGCCGCCGGCTGGCCTCCGGCGTGCTGACGTGGTAAGGTCATTAGGGGCAAATCCCCCTGCTAATCAGCCCCCAACCACTGACCAGTGGGCCCCAGCTGTGGGTCAAACCCGGGTCAGCGTGGGGATTAGGCCTGTGTCACTGACGTTCGGGCCCCGCACGTCAGGTTTGACCTAGCCTGGTCAGCCGACCTGCTGACTTCATAGTGACGTCAGGCTGATGCCCTAATTCATTTTCTAGTTTTAAATAATTCTAGAAATTATTTAAAACTTCAAAAATTCATATAAATTAATGTGTAAATCAGATGAAAACAATTTATATATGAAAATTTATAAGAAAAATACAATGAATCCAATGGTGATATTATCATGCATGTTAGAGCAAGCTATGTAGATGAACATTCACCCATAGGCTAATATATCGAATATGAAATGAAGAACGACTTTGAACCTATATTCAAACTCACTTCAAATTAACTTGGACAATAGTTGCATTAGCTCATCCATACATGCTGCCATGTCATGATCATGCATCATATTGTTGCACTTGCGTGTATTGATTGCTATTTATCTGCATTACGGTAGGCCCTGCTTCTGAGATACCCCCGAGTATTTCAACGAAGGAGAGAACCTTCCCACTACCCAGCAAGGCAAGCAACCCCTTTAATCATTCCGATAACATCCCACTCTCTCGCTCCTGCTCTTGTTTATTGCATTAGGACAAACATTCACTTGTCTGTCATACACGGTAGATGAACCTATTCTTTGGAATGACCTGCTATGCTTGCTATGCTTAGACTTGTGTCATGTCTGATTAATCTGGGTGATGAACTAGAGTGAAACAATGTTGTTCTAATGTGATAAGTCTATGATGAACCCGATTTCGTAAAGGTAGCGACGAGAGGATATGTTGGAGTACATAGCGGGTTGTCTCATAGGGACCGTTCTTAGGAACTGAGTTCCGTGTTTGTGATCCAAGACAAGATACTACCACATGCTGGGGCCTAAATATGACCCCACTCGACTTATCAGTCGCTTAGTCCTTAGTCCAGGAGTTGCAAATAGTTTCTGGTGTTTATAGCATGCTAGAGGCCGTGCGTAGCGCTGACCCTAGGGGTGGGTTACGACGCGGTAGGTAGTGGCACGGTGTACCAAGGGTCACCCGAATGGTGGGCTTGGGAACCCTGCGCACATCGTTTGGGGCCGTAGAGGAAACTTCGGCCGGACTTCCGTGCGGGTTTAGTCTCAAATAGGCGATAGCCTATACTAGAGTTCTTATGTGATTGACGGTCGTGGACGACTCCCTCGCTGGGCTTCCGCTTGAAGGTTGCCGAGGTGCATGGTTTTATGAGCACACAGCGATAAGTGGCGAGAGCGTGTGTGAAGAAGTACACCCCTGCAGGGTATGAAACTATTCGAATAGCCGCGTCCTCGGATATGGACTACTTGGAAACTTATGCTCTTCATAGATAATCAAATGGATACTCATAAAAATATCAAGACAAGTGTGAGTACCGTGGATGGCACCCTCCCAACATATGCATGACACGATGCGTAACAAATATGATGCATGTCTGGTTTAAATATGCAAGGCATTACAATTCATATCAAACAACTACTACACATTAAAGTGAAGCTCAATATGCAACGAGTTGCATATTGACGAAACTCCACGTTCAAATTATTTAGTTCACTCACGTTAGGTACACGGCAATATTAAATGTTGTTAAACATGGCAAGAGGTGAAGCATAAGTAAACTATCAATCTAGGCAACTTAAATGAGGCCGGAAACAACTTATAGCATTTCCAAAATGACCCCATATGTTAATTTCGAAATTGGACCAGGTCTGAACTAATCACATTTTATATTTGTTAAATAAAATAATAAAGTATACCATGACATTCTACACGTCGTCTAGTCGTTTTACATATATAGAACATCTCAAACGGAGCTACGATCTAAAAGATATGAACAACACAAGATGCACATGTCATGAATGCAAATGCATGGAAAATACAATCACAAACATTTCAAGTCATGAATGCAGCAAGATATTATGAAACTACATGAGATTCTAAGCAAGTTTCATACACAACATGTTCACAATGGAGCTACAGATCAACAATTACAACCAACACAAGTTATAGTCGAAATCTGCCCAAAACAGCAACTTCCCATTTTGCACACATGGAAACAACAAGCTACAAGATCTTAAAATGCACAAACCAAGGATGGGGCCGTAGCATATAACACACACTTCGTTTTATCATCACATATCATATTCAAAACATGCATGGATCACATGGTAGGAAGCTCACAATGTGGCTACTTGAAAATAGTATCAGACTTGGTGAAAATAGCAGTTTTTAACAGTGCAGTTTTTCTCACGAAGGCATATTCACAGCAAAAAAACTATATGCTACAAGTCATATTATGGCATGAAACTTAACAGCATGCTAGAGGACAATATCAAGTACAAATAACTCCATTACACCAACCCCAAAGGAGTTCTAGATCACTAGCAAAACACATGGCAAGACAACAACAAAATATTACAGATTTCAGACTTAGAAATATTTTAGCATCTCAAAACAGCAGTATTTTTATAGCATGTTGACAACAAGAAAACAACACCTGTACATGCATTTCTATGACAAGCAAAATGTCCAGGGGCTAGGACACATATCAAAGGGCATATCTCATGTTGAAACTTATTTCAAATCATGCATGTATTAAATCACATGAAAATAACAAAAGGGCATCACAGCAAAATGATATGCACCAAAAATGCTCAAATGACAAAACTAAATGCACAGATAAATCATATGGATTTTTCTACCCCGAGAACATACATAATATGCATATGCTCATGTGGGAAAATAAGTCACCATTAATTATGCAAGGTTATGGCATAATTTATTAACAAGGCTATTTATGCCAAATAAAATGCCAACATCATGCCAACATTTTTATCATGCATGAAAATGCGACATCGATAAGATGAACATTTAATATATGGTTGGATTAAATCCTGATGCTCGTTAAATGAATATGTCAATGCAACATATGGCAATTATGCAAAATAGCAGAAAATGGCATGTTAAATATTTTAAACATGGATGAAATTGGCATATTGATAATCTACGCGAAATTTTACACATTTAACATATATAAAGCATTTGGTAACGATGCATGGTAATTATATATGAGCATTTTTTAAATTGGTTTTTTTTCTTAATTTAAAATCACTGGTTAATTAGATAAATTCGCAGGAAGGAAAAAAACACAATGGGCCAAAAGAAGTGGGCGCAACATAGCAAGGCATCGTCCAGTGCGGAGGCTAGGACATCGGGGCTCACAACTGCTTGGTGGGCTGATGGTCGGCCTTGGCACGGGCCCACGAGGTGGAGCGGACGGTCAGCGGGGGCTGCGGCGGCGTCTTCCTCCTCCCGATGGTAGGGGCAGCCATGGTGCTGTCCACTGTGAGGGGCGGCACCGGCGGGCGCGGGCGGGCATGGGGGAGGCCGGGATAGGGCGGATCCAGGCCGGCACTCCCTGGATCCGGCGACAACGGCGGCCGGTGGCAGAGCTTCAAGCCATGGCGGCAGAGTCCTGCACGAGAAAGAGGGAGGCCGGGGGGTAGAGAGAGAGAAGGGGTGGAAGGAGAAGAGGAAATCGCAAGGCGGCGAGGTCCCGGCGAGGCGTGACCGGCGGCGGCGGTGGCTCCGGTGAGGGCCGGCCGGTGGGGTTGCTCGTCCCCGGCGGCTGCGGGCTGCGGGAGCTCGAGGCTGCACTATGGTCGCCGGACATTGTCCGGGTTGGCCGCCGGACATGTCCGGTAGGTGGGAAATTGGACGAATCTGAGCCCCAGATTTTAGATCCGAGGGCCAGATTTGGCTGGGGGCTCGGGCTGCGGTATTGGAGGGAGGTGGAGCTAGAAGGTGGGGTTTTTCTAGGGCTGTGGCTGAAATTTTACATGGGGGAACCCTAGAGAGAGTGGGAGATCTCTCCATGGGGTTATATATAGGGAAGGCACTAGGGGATAGGGGTTGGACCTTGTCCGTCCGATCATGATCCGATGACCTAGAACGGAGGAAGGGCTAGGTGGGCTAGTGTATGTGCAGATGGGCTATGGGGAAGAGAACAAGAATTGTGGCCCGGCAATGGAGTTGCAAAACCGAAAACGTCTGACGAATAACCGATGACCGTACTGCTACGGATGACCGACGGGGTATCAAACGAACTCAGAACGCGACAAAATTTGGCAAGCGGCCTACCTACACTATAACAAGACCGAACAACACGTTTCGACCGAATACAAGAATATTTTTCACACGCTTTAAAAAGGGTTTTTTTACCGATGCCGCGGGCGCGTGCGTGTGTGGTTGGTCTCGAAACAGGCAACGGCTAGAATGGAGAGAACCGGCAACTACGAACGGATGCAAGTTTTTGAAAATGGGTGACGATGCTATGCAGATGATGCGAATGATGCGCTGATGAATGCAACGACCAAACGAAACACAGACGAGAATGGAAAGAAAGTGGAATCTTTTGGAGCGTTGGTCCCGGGCTGTTACAACTCTCCTCCACTACACGAGGATCTCGCCCCGAGATCTAGAACGATAAGGGGAAGAGAAAGAGCAAGAGGTAAAACTTAGTTGCTTATTGACAACGAGTGAAACCATGATCATTGAAGGATTGCAAGAGACGAGGAATGGTATGAGAAACAAGCAAGACTTCACAAGAAATTTCGGCAGCGCTTCGGTAGGATGGAGAGGAAAAATTAGATATGATGGAAAGAAATTGAAAGAGATACACCAAACTTTGGTTGGATTAGAATCAAAACTTCATGAGATGGAAGGATCATGAAAAGATTTCACCACACTGCAGTTAAATGAATCAGCAAAGAAAGAACATGATGTTAATCAAACTAGATGATAGTTGAAAAGAGCAACACCACTATGCCTTCGGAACAAAAGAATAGAAGCTAGATCTTTGAAGAGAAGAGAACTGAGAAGAAAATGACAACTTCCACCACAAATGGATTTGAATGCATATTTAGGAAGTTGAACGGAGTTGTTGGAACAGCAACAACGAAAAAATTTAGCTTGTTATGGGCTTGTGAAAAACATCTCAAAATTATGAGGTGACAACCTGCCACAACAAAAACAATTGATTGCTTGAGAGCAATAATATATGCAAAAACTTCTTTCACCAATAGGGTGAGGAGGAAACACTTGAATAATTTATAACACCATGATAGCACCAATCCTCAGGAAATGCTTTAGGTGAAATCCAATCCAAGATTACTCCAAGAACACATGATGGGTTTACTTATGTCATTCTTGACAATATTTTCTTCGAGACTCCTCATAATCAAGAATTTAATAACACCATCTCAAAAGACAATGGAGAAGGAATTGAACTTAGAAATGCAAGATGATAACACTTGAGCACCTCCAACAAGAATCTTGATGAATACTTCGAGAAAGAATTACATCCTTAACAAACACCATGAAGAAGCATCAAGATGAACTCCGGAATGAAAGGATGACAGAAAAGAATTGAAGGATGCAAAAGAACAAGATTGAGGCCTTGCTATGAATTAGATGAAGCTTAGCGAGAAGACACATGAACAAAACTAGGAACTCCGTAAAATAAAGATGACCACTTGGGATAAGGAATTTGATATCATGAACAACTCCGGAAGAAGGATTGAAATCACTTGATGAAACAGGAATAAGAATTATGATGTGCCTATCCTTCATCAAGTTAAATTGATGACAAGCAACGGATTTCGCGCACCACTTATTCTTTTTGCAAGGGATTGAAGAAAGAGAGAGATAGATCACAAACTTGAAGAAGTCTTGCATGAGAACACGGGTAAGAATTGAAACGAAAGAGGATAATACAAATGAATTATATAACATGAGAGCAAAGAGAGCGTGATCCACCTAATAGAAACTTGAATGAAGCATCGGAAGAATTAGAAACTAAAGAGGACACATGAGAATGAAGAGATCAAGATTTTCCTAATAGAAACTGAACAGGGCACCGAAATAATTGAGATATGAACGAAGGGACAACAATTTAGAAGAATTTCAGAACGAAAGCCGAAAGCTGAGAACGAAGAAATCTTCTAAAATGATGGCTTTTGGGAGGATCGAGAAATGAAAACAATTATGAAATGCACCGGATAGATATGGGAGAATTACTCATGGTCAAAACAATTTGAGAGGAAATCATCAAGATGAGATGACAAATGAGAATGGACCAAGATTAAGACAAACTCTCCTTCGTCTTCAAGCTGAGAATGATGATGAGAAACAACACCATGAATTACTGAGACATTCCGGAACAATGAAGAAAGAATGAATGAACCAACAATGAAAATGATTTAGAGCGATCTTCAAGAAGGCATATGACTGATGAAATTCATACTTATGTCATATTTGAAAGAACTTCAGGACATCTCCGGAAAGAATAGAAGAGTCAAGTAAGATCCTAGGAAAAATACTGTGGGTTACGGGCCCACTCAAAGAAAATCACCGTTGAAACAATTGATTAAAAGAGAGATTGCACCGGTACAAATAAAGAACTTGATGATATGAGACCCTTGAAATAATTTAAGAGGACAAGAATGAAAATGAATGTCTTCTGAGATATCTTGAACACTCCGGATAGAATAGAGAGGGATGAATAAACAAGAGACGTTTGATAAAGAATTCCAACATGGGAGAGCAAAAAGAGAATGAAATGATATGATGAACACCAAGAACTTGAATTGAATCCACCGGAAGAGAAAAGAAAGATGAATACTAATAAATGATAACTTGAGTACTGAGCATCTTCATAAAGAATCACCGGAGAAGAATAACAACGAGAACAAGGAACATTCGGATAGATCTTGAAATAGAAACTCCTGAGAATATTCACAAAGAATCACCGGATACAGGATAGAAGAAAAGATAGCGGAAGCATCAATGAAGAGAAAGGCACCTGGATGAGAATTTAATCATTGAAGAAAAAGGGCGGGTGGGTGGGAAAAACAAAGAAAACTTGGAACAGATTGGATGAACTCTGGGAAAGAATAAGAGGATTGATCTTGCAATATTAGAGATTATAGAATTATCTTGAAGAGAAGCACACCGACTAAAAGAATAGATATGATAACTTGATTGAGCACAAGAATTAGCATTCCCACAGAAATATGAGAATACAACTTAGCAAGATATGAAATCACCACTTGACATTGAAGCAACTTGAATTACCATATTCAAAACAAAACAAAGGATGAGGCTTATGAAACAAGCCAGAACAAATGCATACCCACTATGTACTTGTTGGAAAGATAATCCTAGGTAACTACTTGAATTCCCACGTAAGAACTTCCGACAACTTTCTGGTTATGCAATCCGGTGTGGGGGATACAAGGAGGAAATATCTCACAACTAACAATCCTACACCCCAACTGTATCCATCCTCCAACACATAACCAGAGGCTTTCGCAAATTCATCTAACTCAGATCCTCAAACTCACAATGATAGTAAACCATGGGGTACCCCGGACGCCTCCCAGTACTGGGTGACTCTGACCTTATCTCACCACGACAACTGTTGAAGCAATTCCGAAAATCCTCCATCCTGAGATACTAAGAAAGCTGAATGATAACGATGTGTCAAGAATCCCTCGGAGCTCAACTCCCCGAAAGAAATCAAGTCAAATAGGAGGCACCAAGATAGAACTCTGTCACATCGACATCATATAGTTTCCAAAATACCCCCGTGATCCTAAATTTTTTTTGAGCGAGAAGAGGACTAGAATCAAAATTCCCAAGTCGAATACCTCACTAGAGCATAGAGGAGGAGTAAAAAGAAACCTACTCTCCGATATAACTAGACTCAAAATAGTTTTTCTCTAGACTCGACTCGGCCAAGTTCGATCAATCAAGGGGGCTCCTAGGTCGGTACAGGCTCTGATACCAACTTGTCTCACCCAAGATGCGGTCCTATCCTTATTTCGGCACGATGGCCTCGACAGGGATAGAAGCGCATCTCATCGTGTTGCAAGAATGGATATCATTACAAGTACATGTACATAAGAGATCAGTATAGGGAACTGGCTTACACTCGCCACAAGCTACATCAGAGTCACATCAATACAACAACATACTCAAACATAATACAGAAGAGTAGGGTCCGACTACGGATGAAATCAAACGATAAAAATGACATCCACCCTTGCTATCCCAGGGTGCCGCCTGGAAACCATCCTAGATTGATGAAGAAGAACTCCAAATCAAACAAACATCACGCTCACGTCAAATCATCGCATTACCTGTACTTGCAACTGTTGGTGTAGTAATCTATGAGCCACAGGGACTCAGCAATCTCATTTCCAAGGGTACCAAGACTATTAAAGCTTAATAGGCGAGGTATGGTAAAGTGGTGAGGCTGGAGCAAGCGACTAAGCATTTATTTGAGTGGCTAACTTACAAATACATAAAGTAAAGTATGGTGGTCTACGCATAACGGACGTGAACTAGTAATGATCACTAACTGATCCTGAACACGTACTTACGTCAATCATAACCCCACCGTGTTCTCTTTCGAAAAGAACTCGCGAGAAGAGACAGTCACGGTTACGCACACAGTTGGTGTATTTTATTAGAGTTTACTGCCATTTTTCTATGACCGCGTGTTAAACAAAATATCCAAGTTTGCTACATAACCACGGGCATGGCTTCTCGAAAAGATTTAACCCTGCAGGGGTGCTCCAACTCATCCATCACAAATTAACCACACGCAACGGGAATAACCTCGACCACGGATCTAGTGATCATCCTAGGCAATCCAAAGGAAATCCGACACCTCGAGATAGCCCGAAGAAGATCAGCATTCCTCACTCAAGACGTTCGAGAAAGGTAAAACAAGTCCAGCAAGGCCTCTCGACGTGTCGACGATCCCGATAGGAGCCGCATATCTTGTTCTCAGGACACGGCGGATAAGCGACGCGTATAGTGGCCTGATAGAAATCTCCCGAGTTGCCCCAGGTTGGCCCTGCACAGTGCTCTATTTTTGGACCAGCCCCAGCAGCACTGGCCTCCCTGTATTATGTTAAATTAATCCACGAGGGGGCGACCCTCTATGCTTTAAAAAGGTGATCAGTTTTATTATGATGGGCAAATGTAGTACCAAAGTTGGGCCTTGCCAGACAAGTTTTATCCTAAAATGAAAATCAAGGGGGTCTCCATAACAACCCCGAGCATGTTAGGAGCGCTCAATTACGGAACATAACACCGGTTCACAAGTAACTAGGGTGGCAAGAGCGGAACAAAACACCGAGCAAAAGGCCAAGCCTTCCACCCTTTACCAAGTATATATCTGCATTAAATTAAATAGCAATAATATCGTGATATAACAAAAGAATGTCCATGTTGACACATGGAAGCAAGTGCACCTGCAACTAGAAATGCTATAAGAAGGGCTGAGCAAGCGGTAACATAATCGAACAAAGATTTGCTGGGATGTGGAGGGGTTAGAGGCTTTCATGGCAATGTTGGGAGGCTTCACAAACAAGTGGTAGGTAGCATGACATAACGATAAAAGCAAGACGACTAGCACAACAATGATAGTAATGGTATCCAAGGAAATGTGTCATCTTGCCTGAGATCCCGCTCGGAAGAAGATCGAGTCCATAAAGAAGACGAGCCAACGTAGTCAAACGAATCCTCACACTCTGAACGCTTTCGGAACTCTATCGAGAAAAAGCAACCGAAACAAACAATCAACACAAGATACACCACAACATATGCATGACACGATGCGCAACAAATATGATGCATGTCCGGTTTAAATATGCAAGGCATGACAATTCATATCAAACAACTACTACACATTAAAGTGAAGCTCAATATGCAACGTGTTGCATATTGACGAAACTCCACGTTCGAATTATTTAGTTCACTCACATTAGGTACACGACAATATTAAATGTTGTTAAACATGGCAAGAGGTGAAGCATAAGTAAACTATCTATCTAGGCAACTTAAATGAGGCCGAAAACAACTTATAGCATTTCCGAAATGACCCAATATGTTAATTCCGAAATTGGACCAGATCTGAACTAATCACATTTTGTATTTGTTAAATAACAGAATAGAGTATACCATGACATTCCACACGTCGTTCTAGTCGATTTACATATATAGAACATCTCAAACGGAGCTACGGTCTAAAAGATATGAGCAACACAAGATGCACATGTCATGAATGCAAATGCATGGAAAATACAATCACAAGCATTTCAAATCACGAATGCAGTAAGATATTATGAAAATACATGATATTCTAAGCAAGTTTCACATGCAACATGTTCATAATGGAGCTACGGATCAACAATTACAACCAACACAAGTTATAGTCGAAATCTGCCCAAAACAACAACTGAGCATTTTGCACACATGAAAACAACAAGCTACAAGATCTTAAAATGCACAAACCAAGCATGGGGCCGTAGCATATAACACACACTTCATTTCATCTTCACATATCATATTCAAAACATGCATGGATCACATGGTAGGAAGCTCACAAGGTGGCTACTTGAATACAATATCAGACTTGGTGAAAATAGCAGTTTTTGACAGTGCAGTTTTTATCACGAAGGCATATTCACAGCAGTAAAACTATATCCTAGAGGTCATATTATGGCATGAAACTTAATGACATGCTAGAGGACAATATCAACTACAAATAACTCCATTACACCAACCCCAAAGGAGTTCTAGATCACTAGCAAAACACATGGCAAGACAGCAACAAAACATTACAGATTCCAGACTTGGAAATATTTTAGCATGTCAAAACAACAGTATTTTTATAGCATGTTGACAACAAGAAAACAACACATATACATGCATTTCTATGAAAAGCAAAATGTCTAGGGGCTAGGACACATATCAAAGAGCATATCTCATGTTCAAACTTATTTCAAATCATGCATGTATTAAATCACACAAAAATAACAAAAGGGCATCACAGCAAAATGAGATGCACCAAAAATGCTCAAATGAAAAAACTAAATGCATAGATAAATCATATAGATTTATCTACCCCGAGAACATACATAATATGCATAGGCTCATGTGGGAAAATAAGTCACCATTAATTATGCAAGGTTATGGCATAATTTATTAACAAGGTTATTTATGCAAAATAAAATGCAAACATCATGCCAACATTTTTATCATGCATGTAAATGCGATATCGATAAGATGAACATTTAATATATGGTTGGATTAAATCCCGATGCTCGTTAAATGAATATGTCAATGCAACATATGGCAATTATGCAAAATAGCAGAAAATGGCATGTTAAGTATTTTAAACATGGATGAAATTGGCATATTGATAATCTACGCGAAATTTTACACATTTAACATATATAAAGCATTTGGTTATGATGCATGGTTAATTATATATGAGCATTTTTTAAATAGTTTTTTTTCTGAATTTAAAATCACTTGTTAATTAGATAAATTCGCAGGAAGAGAAAAAACACGATGGGCCAAAGGAAGTGGGCACAACATAGTAGGTCATCGGCCAGGGCAGAGGATAGGACATCGGGGCTCACAGCGGCTTGGTGGGCTGATGGGCCGGCCTTGGCGCGGGCCCATGAGGCGGAGCGGACGGTCAACGGGGGCTGCGGCGACGTCTTCCTCCTCCCGATGGCAGCGGCAGCCATGGCGCTCGCCACGGTGAGGGGCGGCACCAGTGGGCGCGGGCGGGCATGGTGGAGGCCGGGATCAGGCGGATCCGGGCCGGGACTCCCCGGATCCGGTGACAGCGGCGGCCGGCGGCGGAGCTTCAAGCCATGGCGGCGGAGTCCTGCAGGAGAAAGAGGGGGTTAGAGAGAGAAGGGGTGGAAGGAGAAGAGGAAAGGGCAAGGCGGCGAGGTCCTGGCGAGGCACGACCGGCGGCGGCGGCTCCGGCGAGGCCCGACCGGTGGGGCTGCTCGTCTCCGGCAGCTTCGGGCTGCGGGAGCTCGGGGCTGCACACTGGTCGTCGGACATTGTCCGGGGTGGCCGCCGGACATGTTCGGTATGTGGGAAATTGGACGAATCTGAGCCCGAGATTTCAGATCCGAGGGCCAAATTTGGCTGGGGTCTAGGGCTGCGGGATTGGAGGGAGGTGGAGCTAGCAGGTGGGGTTTTCCTAGGGGTGTGGCTGCAATATTACATGGGGGAACCCTAAAGAGAGTGGGAGATCTCTCCATGGGGTTATATATAGGGAAGGCACTAGGGGCTGGGGGTTGGACCTTGTCCATCTGATCACGATCCGATGACCGAGAACGGAGGAAGGGCTAGGTGGGATAGTGTCTATGCAGATGGGCTATGGGGAAGAGAAAAAGAATTGTGGCCCAAAAACGTCTCATGAATAACCGATGACCGCACTACTACGGATGACCGACGGGGTATCAAACAAACTGGTACCGACGAAATTTGGCAGGCGGCCTACCCACACTATAACAAGTCTGCACAACAAGTTTTGACCCAATCCAAGAATATTATTCGTGCGCTTTAAAAATGTTTTTTACTGATGCCGCGGGCGCGTGCGTGTGTGGTTGGTCTCGAAACATGCAACGACAAGAATGGAGAGAACCGGCAACTACGAACGGATGCAAGTTTTCGAAAACCGGTGATGATGCTATGCAGATGATGCAAATGATGTGATGATGAATGCAACAACCAAACGAAACACAGACGAGAATGGAAAAAGGGGAATCTTCTGGAATCTTCTGGAGCGTCGGTCCTGGGCTGTTACAGTAGCGTTGACCCTAGGGGTGGGTTACGACGCGGTAGGCTGTGGCACTGTGTACCAAGAGTCACCCGAATGGTGGGTTTGGGAACCCTACGCACATCGTTTGGGGCCGTAGCGGAAACATGGATCGGACTTCCGTGCGGGTTCAGTCTCAAATAGGTGATAGCCTAGACTAGAGGTGTTATGTGATTGACGGTCGTGGCCGACTCCCTCGCTGGGCTTCCGCTTGAAGGTTGCCGAGGTGCATGGTTTTATAAGCACATAGTGATAAGTGGCGAGAGCGTGTGTGAAGAAGTACACCCCTACAAGGTATGAAACTATTCGAATAGCCGCGTCCTCGGATATGGACTACTTGGAAAACTTATGTTGTTCATAGATAATCAAATGGATACTCATAAAAATATCAAGACAAGTGTGAGTATAGTGGATGGCACTCTCCCAGGAGAGGGAAGTGAATCCATGGTGGTGTATTGTCATGGAGTTAGTGGACTCGTGTGTGATATCTAAAATTTAAACAAAGAGTTAAAATTGTGTAGTGTAGGTTACCCATGAGTCTAAGCTGGCATTGCTGCATAAACTCCACCACTCCCCTTGTTGATACATGGGCATGAATAGACTAGGTCTGTTTTATAGACTTGCTGAGTATGTTTGTACTCATGTTTGCTTAATAAATGTTGCAGATGAGACCCAGGACCCCTCAGGTGGGTTCTATCTAGATGTCGACGATGCCGAATAGCTGGTGTCCCAGCTATGACCTTATGCCGTGTGGCGCGCTGTAGATAGTCAGACCATGTGCCTTTTTTACCCCTTTCGTTTGTGTGTACTCAGATTGCTTTTATGCTTCCGCTTGGTTTGTATGAACTTGTTTGTATGACTTGAGTGTCGGGTCATGTGACCCCTATCTGTAAGAACGTATTATGCAAGGCTCATCGGAGCCTCTTAAATGAAAGTTGTGTTGATGTATGGTTATGTTGTGAAGCCATAGTTGTATCTATGCACATCGGGCATGTCGTGCTATGTGTGACGTGCAACGGTATGTATGGGATCCGACACCTAGTCATGTGCCTTTAGTAGTACTCTTTATGGGAAACTGCCTCTTTGTGCTTCCATCGAGCCTTGGTAGCTTGCTACTGCTCCGGACACATCGATTGACCGACATGTATCCTTCTTTGCTGTTGTGTCTGTCCCTTCGGGGAAATGTCTCGTAGTGTAATGGAGTCCCTATAGCCTGCTACGACTCGTCTATGTGCAGTGATGACATTTATGTCCCACAGCGTAATGGAGTCCTTGTAGCTTGCTATGACTCGTCTACACAAGCTTGAGGCCGACATCAGCATCGCTGGTTACGTATGCCTGTTTCTGTACGGATGTGCCACTTGGGTTCTATGACTAGTCATGTCATCCCGAGTTCTCTGTCGTTTGATTGCCAGTGACATGTTCACCTACGTGAGCCAAAAGACGAAAACGGTTTCGGCTAAGGTAAGGCTACAGCCGTGGAGCTTACCATGCGTGAGGCCGCAAAGTGATGTGATATGTTACAGTCTGGATTCATATGACCTAGGATCGGGGTCCCGAGAGGAGCGCCACCCGACTTGGTTAGTGAGCTGCCTCACACGTGAGCGCTCCCTCCTCTCTTCTCTCTCTCCCCAGGTCGTGGACAGGTCCTAGGAGGACCGTAGGCGCACCAGCTCCTCCTCCCGCGCCTCCCAGCCTCGGCCCCGAGCTCGCCTGCGCACAAGCGACTCGGTGGACCGCGACCCGACAATAAAAGGGCCTCCCCCGAGCCCCTCTTCCCACCTCTAGCTCCCTTCCACCCCCATTCTCACTCCCAAACCACCCGAGCGACCACTTGGAGCGCCAGTGCTCGGGATCGACCAAGGCGGCGCCACGGCTGAGCTCCGTCGATCTCGGGACACACGCCTGCTGCAGCGCTCCTCTCACTTCCTTCGAGCCCGTAGGGTCCCCCTGATCCCCTCCTGAACCTCCTCTGCCGCGGGTTCCCGTCGCCGGCGAGCTAGACCACCTCCGTCCGCCCTTCCACCTCCAGGAGACAGGCGGCTCGACACCGGGTCCGTCCCTGCCCTCAGCTCCCCTCGTAGTGCCCTCCTTCGCCATCGGTGAGCGCTCCCCCGTTCTTGTCGAGAGGAAGGAGATGACAGGTGCCCCCCACCTATCATCCTCTCCTCTGTCTCTCTCCTTCTCTGAGAGGCTGGTGCCTAGGGCCTGCCTGTCGAGTTTGAATCCAGACGGCGCGCGCGCCCCTGCTCGCCGAGGCCTGGCTTGGCCGCAGGCTGGCCCAATTGGGTCTGTTCTAGCCCAGTTGGTTCTATGACCTCCTTTTCTTTTTATTTTACTGTAGTTTGTCCTGAAATCCCACAGGCTTAATATTTATCCAATGCCCAATATTTTTCCACCACAAATCCTAGAATATTCCATAGAATTTAATAGTGCCATTTGTGAAAAATGTTGAAAAACGTTTTATACACTATTTTATTTTAAAACCTATTTTTGGCACCTTTTTGCCTCTATTTATTAGTTTTCAATAATGTTTTCACAGAAAAACCTAAGACAAATATTTTTATTTCAGTTTTTAGTATTTATTAGAATAGGGTAGCGTATTAATGGTAGCTTTGTGTCCTCTGTTTTTGTGTGATGCTTATTATTATCGCTATTTATCACGACGATAGATTGCGCTATTGATGAGGGAGTTGGACCCAAAGACTTTGAAGACCCTGAAGACTTTGTTGAGCCAGGCAAGCAGCCCTTTGACCATGTTAAGAAACCATTTTATTTGCATGTCATATAGCATTTTACTTTCGTTATATTTGGTCATGTGATGTGGTGTCCACCTGGGTGGGATGCCCTGATACTTCTTGTTGATACTCTCATCATGAATGACCCTACCTCCTTATGAGGGTTTTGCGGGTGGGTGTAGATAGGATGCTAGTAGATTCTACGCAAGTGGGATCAGGATTATGCATGGTGGTGGAGATAAGGCAATGATTTCAAAGAATTTTCGAAAACCCCGTCGGGTACCACTAATGCCCGAGGGAGATGATGATGAGTTGGGTGACCACTTGAGAAAGAAGTGGTGTGCCGGAACAAGTGAGTGAGTGTGTGTTTTCAAAAACGGATTAGATTTAAGATTTTTTCACCGTCCCAACCTTACATGCGCAACCACGATACATCTTATGGGATGGGGCTCTATTGATTACCTTGGTTGATACTGGCAAAGAGCTTGCATTACTAGTGGCAGGAGTGGCGTGGTCACTCTCGATATGGGGTCGTGTCGGTATGGACGATCATGCGCTGTTTTCACATGCACCGGCCACACCATTGGTCCCTGCATGGATGCTACGAGTGATGTACATCATGTGGGCTGGGTACCAATCGAGTGGACTCTTTGTTTAGTATCCCTAGGGGAAATGTATTGTTCGGGTGCTTACCTCGTGTATGTTATATACTGCGAGTCGTGGATGACACGGAAGTTCCCCGAGTCTTGTGGGTAAAGTGTGCAACCTCTAAAGAGTGTAAAACTATTCGAATAGCCGCGTCCACGGTCAAGGACAATTGGGTGGTGCTGCTTAGACTATGTCCAGATGTTTTCACAAGCTTGGTGTGTGTGTGTGTGTGAGGAAGACAGAAGGATGATACTTGAGTCAAGTCTGACGACTTGATGTGGTGAAAGAACATGAGATGTTCAACCCCGGCTTATGATGATATCTGTAACTTGCTCATATGAATATCTGACAACTGTTGATGCATGCTTACGCATAGTCACTTGATCATGACATTGCATTTAAAATTAGCTTTCCGCAAAATACGTACTTAGTGCTATATCATGCATCATTATTACCTTGTTCCACAACTTGGGTTGCTTGCGAGTACCTTCAAAGTACTCATTAGCTTGCCACTGGTTATTTAATTGGCCAGGCACGGAAGAATGGGAGTACGGTGAAGAGTTCGTTCGTGACGAACATGTGATCTAGGACGCTTCCCATTCAGAATGCCTGTAGGTTTAAGGCAGATGGCATGGGTTCACGCTTTTGATCAAGATTCCCGCTGCTTGTTGAGTTTAAGTATTTGGCCCCTGTGGCCCTATCTCTATTAGACTAGACCTTCATGGTATTTATTTGTGTAAGACGCTAAATGTGGATGTAAGACTCTTGTTATTTAGCTTCTGTGTGTTCGGTGAGCATTGATCTCTAGGATCACTGTACATGTGCATTCAGTGAGCTCGACTTATGAGTCGGGGTCCCAACAACGGGGGTGTTGCGGGAGGAGCAAGAGGCCGAAGGAGCCGGTCGCGAGGCCAGGGGGCACCTTTGCGGCCAGATGATGGCCTTCCCAGGACGATGCCCACAACCATGTCGCAGGCAACGCAAAGGACAAATTGGCACTCCGGACCGTGTCTACAACCTTGTGGACACGATGCTGGGACAGGGAGGAGTGAGAGGGAAAGTAGGGACATCCTGAGGAGCTCGCGTATATGAGGCCAACTACTGGCCAAGCGGAGCAGCGCCAGGAACGTGCGATAGAGGAGAGAGGAGGGCAAGGGAGGAGGGTCCCTACATGCTTCCGTGTCATGGACGTCAAGGCGGCCTTGGGAGACACCACCAAGAGGCCCAATGCTATCAGGATTAGGGACTGGGCATCGGCTACATTACTCGGGTGCATTGTAGAATGCTCTGGAGCACTGCTTTTGCATGCCATGGCATTCCTTTGGCAGCTTCTGCCTGGCCACCTGCGACTAGGGGATGTAGGGGGAGAAACATAGTCCAGGGGAAACATGGGATGCTCTAGAGGTCGACTAGAACAGGAGGGAAGTGCAGATAGAGTGGGATTCTTCCTGTCCAGGAGGAGGAATTGGGGTCTTAACCCGCATAACCATTGAGCTGAGCCACTGATTTGTTGTTGGATGTAAAACACATCAATGTGGAGTTGTGGTAAAAAAATTCGGACAAGGAGAATAGTGGAAGGGTGTCATACAAGGATTTTACCACTCTGTTGGAAGGTGTTTGTTGTTGATTTGGGCAAGTAAAAGGAGGTTGCTTGCCATGCTATTTACCAGGATCCAATAGAAGGTAGAAACAAGTTTCATCACCAAGTTTGAGGAGATTTGAAGAAATTTGATAGTACAAACTTGAAAAACCTTAGAATTCAACAGAATTAGATTTTTGTAGATCCAGGCATGCAATCCTATTCTCCCAAATCCACCGCTTGGTGTGGTATCATTATTTGGGGGTTGCAACATGCCCATTAAGTTTCGTGTCAATATGACAAACTCCCCAATGTAAAGTTGTTCAAATATGACTCGGGTCAGGAATGGTTTTTTTAATATTTTGGTGGAGCAAAACAATTGGGATTGATACGAAACTTTGTAACATCATCACATATGTCATGTGTGACTTGCTGGAATTTTCCTAGATTTTATTGATAATATTTCCAATAGAAATATTGCAAAAGCTTGATTTGAGAGGAAAGGGTTCTAGAGGGTTTTGCCCATTATTTTGAACATGAAAATGTGTTAAAACTCATATATATGGAAAATATAGGTCCACTGAGTTTCCCAAAATTTTCTAAAATATATTTATTAAAACATTTATTTTTCCCCTATAAAAGACCATTTGTGGCCTTAAGAAAAATCCTTTAAATAAAATAGTAAAATAATTTCTAAAATTAATATTTGGTGGTTTTGGGAAGTCATATATATATAGTGGGTTGCAAATAAAGCCTTTGGTGGTTTTGGTAATTGGTATTCCTGGGGCTGGTCCAAATAGGACTAAGGTGTTCCTTCCTCTAATTGGGTAGATAAGTATGTCATCCGCAAGGACGACAACATATTCCCCCAAGATATCACGTAAAACATTGCTCATGGGATATGCGAGAGAAGCGAACATTTGTTCCGGATGGTCACTTGACCAGGGGTTTGTGGTCCAATGTCCTCTAGTTCTTCGTGTCCACCTTCCTTATGAGCAGGATAGATGGTGGTCAAGGTGAGGTATTGACCATAGTCCTTTGACTTAAAGCCAGAGCCTATGGTCATACTCTGACCGTGTTATGGCTTGGTGAAGCTTAGGGGGTTTCAAGGAGCTTAGGATGTGAGTGAACGTCAATCATCTTATCCTTGAGCGCAGTTCTTGGATGCCAATAGTCCTGCCTATTATTCCAGACAAAATCGCCGTATATCATCAAAGGTATCATGTCATATAAGTCACTCCAATATTAAACATGCTACATCTATCTCCGTAGCTTTAAGAGAAGGACGGCCCATACTCTCATGCATACTCTATAGCCATCCATCTCTATCCCTATGTAAAAATCCTCAGGATATCATACAAGCCGCCAAGCTTGATCACGACACTATAAATCCAAGTGCCCTTCTAACCTATTTGTAGGCGTTCTAGGAATGGGGGTACCCAGACCTGCCTGCCTGTGTCCCATGGCATGGCCCACCATGTCAGCCAGGCGAAGCACCACTCAAGACCAGGCAATCGCCGGAGCCTCGAGCTCGCAAGGGGAGGCGACACCAAGACCCGTGAGGAATAGGCCCCCCCAGCCCCCCTCCATAGCGGCAAATATCTATATGCAACATTTGGCCTCAGTAGTCTAAGGATGATGCAAGGCAGGACAGGCGAGCACCAACATGCTAGGCAGACAGTTTCCCCTTTGGTGCAAAGGGGGCAAGGACAGACGGGGGTTTCCAAAGCGTCCCCCAAAGGTTTCCATTCTGGTGCAATGAGACCGCGACCAGGAGCTCTGCAGGAAGGATGTCATTGCCGAGACCATGTGCGCATCATCAGTAGCTACTTCGCAGGCGCATACCACCTTTCGTGAGGGCAAAGATGTACTCCTGTCCCCCTTCGAATTTGGCAGTTGTGGGATCCCTTCCCACCAAATAAACAAGGGAAGAGGACCCGGGGCACTATAAGTAGAGGGTAGGCTACACCCTAGAGAGGGAGGAGAAAACAGAGAGGCAACCGAAGAGAGGCAACACCACCACACACCTCTCTCGAGGCAAGGTACCAATGTACTAGTTCATCCACCAACCTCCACGTGAGTGAAAGCACATTTGCTCCCTTGGTGGTTTTGGTAATTAATAACAACATATATGTCATTGAACTAATTTTTCCACTAAGCATGTTTCAGGAAAATTTCAATGATGGGTTGGCATAAGGATTGTGGAATACCCCAAGATGCAAGGAAATAGATTGGCAAAGCTTCAAACAAAGGACTCAACATTTTACATTTGTGAGAAATCACTTTGAGTCCATAGGAAAGCCAATACCTACCCCACATGCTCTTGACCTTTCCCTTCTCGCAGAGCCGTCCCTGACCCCTACAAGACATTGGAGCCACCCCGGCCACCCCCTCGAGTTCTGCAGTGACATCGTCAGAACCTGCTTGGCAGTTTGCCATCGGCTGCAGGGCGGACCTGTGTTGGGACCCCGATCCTAAGTCATAGGAATCCAGACTATAACATATAACATCACTTTGCATCCTCACGCACGGTAAGCTCCACGGATGCAGCCTTACCTTAGCTGGGACCGTTTATGTCTTTTGGCTCATGTATGTGAACATGTCGCTGGCAATCAAACGACGCAGAACCCGGGCCGACATGACTAGTCATAGAACCCAAGTGGCACATCCATACGGAAACAGGCATACGTAACCCAGCAATGCAGGTGTCGACGTCAAGCGTGTGTAGATGAGTCATAGCAAGCTACAAGGACTCCACCACACCATGAGACATAAATGCAATCACTGCACATAGACGAGTCGTAGCAAGCTACGGGGACTCCATTACACCGCGAGACATTTCCCCAAAGGGACAGACACAACAACAAAGAAGGATACATGTCGGTCAATCAATGTGTCCGGAGCAGTAGCAAGCTACCATGGCTCGGTGGGAGCACAAAGAGGCAGTTTCCCGTAAAGAGTACTACTAAAGGCACACGACTAGGTGTCGGATCCGATACATACCATTGCACGTCACACGTACGCACGAAATGCCCAATATGCATAGATACAACCATGGCATCACAACATAACCATACAACAACTTTTATTTAAGAGGCTCAGACGAGCCTTGGATAGTATGTTCTTACAGGTAGGGGTCACATGACCCAACACTCAAGTCATACAAACCAAGCGGAAGCATAAAGTTGTCTGAGTACAGAGAGATGAAAGGGTAAAAAGGCACATGGCCTGACTATCTACAGCCCGCCACAGGGCATAGGTTGTAGCTGGGACACCAGCTATTCGGCATCGTCGACATCTAGAAAGAACCCACCCGATGGGTCCTGGGACTCATCTGCAACATTTATTAAGCAAACGTGAGTACAAACATACTCAGCAAGTCTTTAAAACAGACCTAGTCTATTCATGTTCATGTATCAACAAGGGGAGTGGTCGAGTTTATGCAACAATGCCAGCTTTGACTCATGGCTAAACTACACTACACAATTTTGACTCTTTGTTTAAATTTTAGATATTGCACACGAGTCCACTAACTCCATGACAATACACCACCATGGATTCACTTCCGTCTCCTGTGAGAGTGCCATCCACAATACTCACACTTGTCTTGATATTTTTATGAGTATCCAGTTGATTATCTATGAACAGCATAAGTTATCCAAGTAGTCCATATCCGAGGACGCGGCTATTCGAATAGTTTCATACCCTGCAGGGGTGTACTTCCTCCCACACGCTCTCACCACTTATCGTTGTGTGCTCATAAAACCATGCACCTCAGCAACCTTCAAGCGGAAGCCCAGCGAGGGAGTCGGGCACGACCGTCAATCACATAAGACCTCTAGTCCAGGCTATCACCTATTTGAGACTAAACCCGCACGGAAGTCCGGCCGAAGTTTCCGCTATGGCCCCAAATGATGTGCGCAGGGTTCCCAAGCCCACCATTCGGGTGACCCTTGGTACACCGTGCCACTGCCTACCACGTCATAACCCACCCCTAAGGTCAGTGCTACGCACGGCCTCTAGCATGCTATAAACACCAGAAACTATGTGCAACTCCTGCACTAAGGACTAAGCGACTTTTAAGTCAAGAGGGGTCGAGTTATCGGAACCCAATGTGTGGTAGTAACTAGTCTTGGATCACAAACACGGAACTCAGTTCCTAAGAATGGTCCCAATGAGACAACCTGCTATGTACTCCTACATAGCCTCTCATTTTTACCTTTACCAAATCGAGTTCATCATAATCTTATCACATCGGAACAACAATGTTTCACTCTAGTTCATCACCCAGATGAATCAAACCTGACACAACTCTAAGCATAGCAAGCATAGCACGCAAAGTAAGCTAAGCACATCATGGCACAAGCATCTACCAGGTATGCTAGGTTGAAAGGTTTAGCTATTTACTGTGACAATGACAGGTCATGCAGAAGAATAGGTTCATTTACCATGTATGACAGACAAGTGAACGGTTGTCCTAATGCAATAAACAAGTGCAGGAGCGAGAGAGTGGGATGTCATCAGAATGATCAAGGGGGTTGCTTGCCTTGCTGGGTAGTGGGAATGTTCTCTCCTTCGTTAGAATACTCGAGGGTATCCTTCGAAGGAGGGCCTACCGCAATGCAGATAAATAGCATTCAATACACGCAAGTGTAAAAATATGATGCATGATCATGACATGGTAGGATGTATGGATGAGCTAATGCAACTAGTGTCCAAGTTAATTTGAAGTTCCCCACTCGGCCTCTGCTTTTCTTTTTTTTCCTTTCTGTTTTCTATTTCTGACATTTATTTTATTATATTTTCTTGTGCAATTGCTTTGATAAAATATCCCAATTATTTATAATATCAAGTTTGAATATTCAGGATATTTTGAAATATAAAATAATGATAATGCTTTATTTGGCATTTTCAGAGGCTTTATCATTTATTTTTAAATTGCTATAGTTGTTCAAATATTTAAAATGGCCCCTGTTATAATCATGTCCATATTTATCAGACATAGGGAACATGTTGTAAGGGCATTTTGGATTTGTTAAATTTTAACAACTTTGAATTAATTTGAATCAAATATGAGCTTGGGGTTTCTTTTAGTCCCCATTTCATGTAACATGATGCACACACATGCTATCCTATGACATCTAGCTAGGGATGTGACAACTCACCCCCACTCAAAAGAATCTCGTCCCGATATTTTTCAGTCGTCGGGAAGAGCGCATGGTACTCTAGTCGAAGACGATCTTCTCTTTCCCATGTGGCCTCCTTATTAGAATGGTGTGACCACTGAACCTTGAGAAACTTGATGTTCCGTCACCGAGTGGTACGCTCAGCTTGATCAAGAATAACAACAGGGTATTCTCGATATGTAAGGTTATCTTGGAGATCAAGCGCTTCGTGGTCTACCTCACGAATAGGGTCCTAGAAGCAACGCCTGAGTTGCGAGACGTGGAAGACATCATGAACCTTGGAAATATGCGGTGGAAGTTCCAATTGGTAGGCAACCTCTCCTCGTTTGGCAAGAATGTGAAAAGGTCCAATGTAACGAGGAGCCAACTTGCCCTTGATATCGAATCGATGGGTACCCTTCAGAGGTGTAACCCGAAGGTAAGCCTTCTCATCAACTTCATACGTCGCAACCTTATGATGGTGATCATATTGGCTCTTTTGACGAGATTGGGCTGTTTTCAACTTTTCACGAATAATTTGAACTTGCTCCTCTGCATCCTGGATCATATCCGGGCCAAAGAGTTGCCTCTCTCTAGTTTCTGACCAGTTAAGAGGTGTTCAACACCTTCGTCCATAGAGAACTTCAAAAGGGGCTTTGCCCAAGCTTGATTGATAACTATTGTTATATGAAAATTCCGTAAATGGAAGACATTTATCCCAATTCATACTGAAGGATATAACACAAGCTAGGAGCATGTCTTCGAGAATTTGATTGACTCGCTCAATTTGACCACTTGATCGCGGGTGGAAAGCGGTGCTAAAGGATAGATGAGTCCCCATAGCGGTTTGAAAACTTTCCTAGAATCGGGAAGTAAAGATACTTCCGCGGTCTGAGTTAATCTCCAATTGAACACCAAGAAGAGAGACTATTCGAGAAACATATAACTCCGCTAGCTGACAAGCAGTTATAGTCTCCAGAACAGGAAGAAAATGAGCAACTTTGGAAAGGCGGTCAATGACCACAAACATAGCATTATTCCCTCTCTTGATCCTGGGAAATCCGGTAATGAAATCCATACCGACCTTATCCCATTTCCATTCGGGAATAGGTAAAGGTTGAAGGGTGCCAGCAGGCCTTTGATGTTGTTCTTTCACGTGATGACAAACGTCGCAATTAGCAATGAACTAGGCAATTTCTCTCTTCATCATAGTCCACCAGAACCTCTGGCGTAGGTCCTGATACATCTTGGTACTACCCGGATGAATTGTGAGAGGAGAATCATGACCCTCCTTAAGGATCAATTGTCATAGATGTTGCTTCTTCGGGATCACCAATTGGTTCTCAAAGGGGACAAAACCCCGATTATCTTCCGAGAAGCATCTAAATCCCTTCTTAATGTTTTTCTTGATCCGAGATATACCGGCATCATGCTTATGGGCTTCTATCATTTGATCCGTAAGAGTAGGTTTCGCCACCAGGTTAGATAGGAATCCTTGAGGAACAATGTGAAGGTTTAAACTCCGAAATTCCTCATGGAGAAGTGGTTGACCTTGTTGTAACATCAGGTTGTTACAATAAGACTTACGACTTTGTGAATCAACCATAACATTGGCTTTCCCCGGGGTGTAAGTTATCCCTAAGTCATAATCTGTAATCAACTCAACCCACCGTATTTGCCTCAGATTCAAATCCGTGTGGGTGAAAATATATTTCAGACTTTGGTGATCAGTGTAAATTTCGCAACGATAACCAAGAAGGTAATGTCGCCAGGTTTTCAATGCATGGACCACAGCTGCAAGCTCAAGATCATGTGTTGGATAATTATCCTCATGTGGACACAACTGTCGGGATGCGTATGCAATCACATGACGATCTTGCATGAGAATGCAACCTAATCCTTGTCACGAGGCGTCGCAATAGATAACAAAGTCCTTAGAGAAGTCTGGTGGCACCAGAACGGGAGCAGAGGTCAGTCGTCTTTTAAACTCATGAAAACTGTGCTCGCATTGTGGAGTCCACTCGAACTTTTTATCTTTCTTTAGGAGTTCAGTCAGAGGTTTCGCAACCTTGGAGAAATTCTCAACAAAGCGGCGACAATAGCTCGCTAAGCCAAGGAAACTCTGAACTTGCTTAACAGATTCAGGTTGAGTCCAATCAAGGACGGCCTGAACTCTCTCGGGATTGATAGCAATAGCTTAACCAGAGATCACGTGGCCTAGATAGGTCACTTCTGGCAACCAAAATTCACACTTGGAGAATTTGGCATACAGACGGTGCTCTCGAAGTTTCATCAATACCAGCCTTAGATGCTCGACATGTTCCTATTCGTTCTTCGAATAGATGAGTATGTCGTCAAGGTAAACCATGAAGAATTTATCCAAATACTCCATGAAGATTGAATTCATCAAGCGAGAGAAGGTGGCTGGGGCATTGGTTAAATCGAAGGACATGACGGTGTACTCGTATTGGCCATAACGAGTAACAAAAGCCATTTTGGAATGTCCCCGTTTCTAATTCTAATTTGATGGTATCCCAACCTCAAATCCATTTTGGAAAAGATAGAGGATCCAGCGAGTTGATCATACAAATCGTTGATCCTGGGAAGCGGATACTTGTTCTTAATGGTGACCAGATTCACTGGCCAATAATCCACAACCATCCGATCCGATCCATCCTTCTTCTTGACAAAGTGAACGGGACAAGACCAAGGAGAAGAACTAGGACGGATGAAACCTTTCTTCAAAGCCTCATCAAGTTGGATCTTAAGTTTGGCTAGTTCTAAGGGTGCCATCTTATAGGGTCTTCTGGCTATTGGGACAATCCCTGGAATGAGCTGTATCACAAACTCAACATCTCTAACAGGAGGAATTCCTGGCAGTTCTTCTGGAAAGACATCCGAAAAGTCACGGACTACCAGAATATATTCTAGTTCTGGAAGAGGGCTAGCATTGAGGGAATACAGTTGGCGCTTGGCTGTTCCAGTGGAGATGTTAACTATCTCACCCGATGGATTTGTAAGTTGAACTTTCGTAGTATGAGTATCAATCTTAGCATAGTCGGCTTTCATCCAATCCATGCCTAAGATGATATTGATGTCCGAAGACTTGAGGGATATCAAAGATGCTAGGAAAACTAGCCTATCCACCAGAATCTCATTATCATGGCTCACTCTAGAAGTTTGCCACTTCGAACCAGGAGTCTGAACTACTAAAGGAGTAGGCATATCACAAAAACATATGTTATGCAACTATGCATAACTTTCTGAGATGAAAGAATGTGATGCCCCAGTATCAAATAGAACAGATGTTGGATGACTATTGACAAGGCGCGTACCTACGATAACATCAGGATCCTCAATGGCTTCCTCGGCAGAAACATAGTTCACTCTTCCACAAGCAGGAGCTGGCTTCACATAGAACGCTTTTCCTAGCTTCCCACGTCCAGCGGGCTTAGCATTGTTCTGAGGACAATCACGAGAGTAGTGTCCTGGTTCCTCGCATTTGTAACAAACCACGGTGGCAAGGGGAGCAACATTGACAGGCGGACTTCCAAATAGCCTGGCTGGAGGGTTGGGCTGAGCTGGGCGAGGTGCCTGGAAGGATGAACTCGTGGTGTATCTTTGGTGGCAGAGCTGCGTTGGGCACCCACACCCAGCATTTGTTCGAGCCCGAGCCAGATGCGGGGCTGAAGTCACGGTTGTGCTTCCTTGTGGCCTCATAGTCAGTCTGTCCAGACTCGACATTGATAGCCTTGTTAACGAGAGCATGGAAGGCGTTGCACTCATGCAGGCACAAATCTTTACAGAGCTCAGGGTAAAGTCCCTTGTGGAACCTAGCCTGTTTCTTGGCATCGGTTGAAACTTCCTCTGGAGCATAGCAAGCAAGATTGCCAAACTCACGACTATAGACATCCACGGACAGTTTGCCCTGGGTGAAAGCACATAATTCCTCTCTCTTGCGATCCATCAGCCCTTCCGGGATGTGATGGGTACAAAATACTACACTAAATTCTGCATAAGTTGGTGCGGGGCCTGCGGGACGCATGGCTTCATAATTTTCCCACCCCAGATTGGCGGGTCCTTCTAGAAAGTAAGTAGCAAAGATCACCTTGTTTGCCTCGGACACATTGGCAACCCGGATCCTGCGGAACATGCTGGACAGCCAGTCATCCGCGTCGAGTGGGTCGACCGAATGATGATACTTAGGTGGGCATAGCTTGATGAAATTACCGAGTGACATGCCATCGTTGTGATCATTGTAGGGAGCACGCGTTGTGTTCTGCTCAATTCATTCCAACAGCCTGTTGGTCTCTCTCTTGTTCCTTTCAGCTTCAAGCATCACTTCTGCTAAAGAAGGCGCATGTGGCAGGTCCTCTTGCCTTGGCTAGCTTCCCTCGCCCTGCTCGGGGGCAGTCATGGGGTTATTCCTAGTTGCCACCATCCTGGGAAAACAAACCCACAACTTAGCCATTGAGGACATGAACTCTAAGACATGAGATAAGGAATGTACTGGACAACATGGTATGCAGGGTAAACACCCAAACAACATGGTAATAACAACTGCCATATGAACACCATGATTCATACACAACATGACATAGTTCAGTACAAGCCCAAGCTGAAAACAAACTACAGAGAGATGACACAACTCATCGGAAGCATTACAAGCTTCCTATACATTATCTATCTACACCTTCGGAACTCAACTCTCAACCTCGGTCATATCCCACAAGACACGTAGGACTGTGGCGATACGACTACTACCATACTAGTACTGACATCCACATACTCAAGCATCACCGTAGAATGCCTCATACAGGTTACCCCCGTGACCTGGGAGCTGAACCTGAGGATCTGGAAACACTCTAGCCTATGATCCCTGGAAACCGTAAGGACACGGATGTGGCCTTTGTCCCCTTGCTGGCGGCAACAGCAGTCCTCGAAGAGGGGTGATGCCTCCAACATCGGGCCAGACTACGCGTGCTGGCACATGAGTCCGCAGTGGGGTCAGCATCACCAAATCTCCATAGCCTGTCTGCACGACAAGTGCCAACTACGTCAAGGCTGTCCAAAGACATGCATGGGTGGCATAAAGGTCCATGCAAAGGGCACGTGCATCACGATCTCTATTCTCCAACATCTAAGCAGTCATCTGCATCCTGGGATCCTCATGGGAATGATCACAGTTGGCTGAACTAAGATAACCATCCTCTCCTCCCATGGAAGCAGGAACATAAGAAAACTCTATGTTCTGAAGCAGACCACGGTGAAACCTCATGATAGTCAGCATGGTGTAAGCTGCCTCTGGAACTGCCATATCTATGCTGACACCTAATCCATAAGTCTGGTGAAGCGGCTCTACAGCTCTAGGATAAGAAGGATATATCTTAAAGTACACAGATACTGACTCTGGTTGAAATCCCGATGTTGTTTCTCCACTGTGTACTCTAGGTACCAACGGTAACAATCCTCCATCATAACTCTAACCAACATGTCCATGTAACCCGGTACATCGATGCACCTGGTCAGACGGACCACCTGATGGGAAGGACGAGACGACATCTGAAACAGAGAATGATGCAAAGACATTAGAGATTCTAGTAGAAATTGGATAGCATAATGGCTATAATTTCTCAAAAAGAATTTTGAGACAACTTCAAAAGTTTGGAAAAGCATAACCACTTGACTTTCTAGACTCAAATCTCTTCTCCATCTGTTGTCACACTAACAATACTCTAGTACCGACATTCACTTGCAAACAAGCTAGCTAGTGGTCCCTGGTTAGTAACTCGTCATCCTAAGCAATAGATGAGAAGCCTAGTTCTTATCCCCATAGAAAAGATGAGAAAGACTCAGCATAGAATAACTTGGCAAGAGGAGTAAAAAGAGACATACATTCCCTTCCACAATCAATTCCCCTACTTTTCTATAGTGTTTCTGGACTCAACTTTGACCGGTTTGGCTTGGTAGTCCTACAGTTAGTCAGGCTCTGATACCAACGCTGTCGGGACCCTGATCCTAAGTTATATGAATCCAGACTATAACGTATAACATCACTTTGCGTCCTCACGCACGGTAAGCTCCACGGCTGCAGCCTTATCTTAGCCGGGACCGTTTGCGTCTTTTGGCTCACGTATGCGAACATGTCGATGGCAATCAAACGATAGAGAACCCGGGGCGACGTGACTAGTCATAGAACCCAAGTGGAACATCCATACGGAAACAAGCATACGTAACACAACAATGCAGGTGTCGGCCTCAATCGTGTGTAGACGAGTCATAGCAAGCTACAATGGCTCCATTACGCCATGAGACATAAATACCATCACTGCACGTAGACGAGTCGTAGCAGGCTACAAAGACTCCATTACACCGCGAGACATTTCCTCGAAGGGACAGACACAGTAGGAAAGAAGGATACATGCCGTTCAATCAATGTGTCCGGAGAAGTGGCAAGCTACCATGGCTCGGTGGAAGCACAAAGAGGAAGTTTCCCGTAAAGAGTACTACTAAAGGCACACGACTAGGTGTCGGATCCCATACATACCGTTGCACGTCACACGTACGCACGACATGCCCGATATGCATAGATACAAACATGGCATCACAACATAACCATACAACAAATTTTATTATAAGAGGCTCAGACGAGCCTTGGATAGAATGTTCTTATAGGTAGGGTCACATGACCCGACACTCAAGTCATACAAACAAGTTCATACAAACCAAGCGGAAGCATAAAGCTGTCTGAGTACAGACAGATGAAAGGGTAAAAAGGCACATGGCCTGACTATCTACAACTTGCCATAGGGCATAGGTCGTAGCTGGGACACCAGCTATTCGGCATCATCGACATCTATAAAGAACCCACCCGATGGGTCCTGGGTCTCATCTGCAACATTTATTAAGCAAACGTGAGTACAAACGTACTCAGCAAGTCTTTAAAATAGACCTAGTCTATTCATGTTCATGTATCAACAAGGGGAGTGGTGGAGTTTATGCAACAATGCCAGCTTTGAGTCATGGCTAACCTACACTACACAATTTTAACTCTTTGTTTAAATTTTAGGTATTGCACACGAGTCCACTAACTCCATGACAATACACCACCATGGATTCACTTCCCTCTCTTGGGAGAGTGCCATCCATAATACTCACACTTGTCTTGATATTTTTATGAGTATCCATTTGATTATCTATGAATAGCATAAGTTAGCCAAGTAGTCCATATCAGAGGATGCGGCTATTCGAATAGTTTCATACCCTGTAGGGGTGTACTTCTTCACATACGCTCTCACCACTTATTGCTGTTTGCTCATAAAACCATGCACCTCGGCAATCTTCAAGGGGAAGCCCAGCGAGTCTACCACGACCGTCAACCACATAAGACCTCTAGTCCAGGCTATCACCTATTTGAGACTGAACCCACACGGAAGTCCAGCCGAAGTTTCCGCTACGGCGCCAAACGATGTGCGCAGGGTTCCCAAGCCCACCATTCGGGTGACCCTTGGTACACCGTGCCATTGCCTACCGCGTAGTAACCCACCCTTAGGGTCAGCTGTACGAACGACCTCGAGCATGCTATAAACACCAAAAACTACTTGCATCTCCTGGACTAAGGACTAAGCGAGTGATAAGTCGAGAGGGGTCGAGTTACCGGTACCCAATGTGTGGTAGTAACTAGTCTTGGATCACAAACACGGAACTCAGTTCCTAAGAATTGTCCCAATGAGATAAACCCACTATGTACTCCTACATAGCCTCTCATCGCTACCTTTAACAAGTCGCGTTCATCATAAGCTTATCACATCGGAACAATAATGTTTCACTCCAGTTCATCACCCAGATGAATCAGACCTGACACAACTCTAAGCATAGCAAGCATAGCAGGCAAAGTAAGCTAAGCACATCATGGCACAAGCATCTACCAGGTATGCTAGGTTGCAATGCAGATAAATAGCATTCAATACACGCAAGTGCAACAATATGATGCATGATCATGACATGGTAGCATGTATGGATGAGCTAATGCAACTAGTGTCCAAGTTAATTTGAAGTGAGTTTGAATATAGGTTCAAAATCGTTCTTCATTTCAAATTCCATATTTTAACCTATTAGCAAAAGTCAATGTTCTTCTACATAGGTTGCTCTAACATGGATGATAATAGCACCATTGGATTCATTGGATTTTTCTGATAAATTTTCATATAGAGATTATTTTCATCTGATTTACATTTTAATTTATATGAATTTTTAAAGTTTTAAGCAATTTTTGGAATTATTTTAAAACTGGAAAATGAAATATGATGTCAGCCTGATGTCACCACGAAGTCAGCTGCTCGGTTGACCAGGCCAGGTCAAACCTGATGTGCGGGGCCCGCACGTCAGTGACACGACCCTAAACTCCGTCCTGACCAGGGGTTTGACACACCTTGGGGCCCACTGGTCAGTGGCAGGAGGCCTAATTAATTAGGGGGATTAGCCCCTGATGCTGGCCACCTCGGTGCCCACCGAAGCGGGGCCGACGGCGACCATCTGCATGGATGGCACCGGGAGGTAGCCCGTGCACGCGCGCATCCATCACAGCGGTAGAGGGGGCTCGGGGGCCACCGAAGCTATGGCCGGCGACGACCCGAGCGGCGGCGAGCTTTGGTGTCGGGACCACGATCCTAAGTCATATGAATCCAGCCTGTAAAATATCACATCACTTCGCAGCCTCACGCACGGTAATTACCACGGCTACAGTCTTACCTTAGCCGGGACCGTTTGCGTCTTTTGGGTCATGTATGTGAACGTGTCGCTGACAATCAAATGACAGAGAACCCGGGCCGACATATCAAGTCATAGAACAAAAGCGGCACATCTGTACGGAAACATGCATACGTAACCCAGCAATGCAGGTGTCGGCGTCAAGCGTGTGTAGACGAGTCGTAGCAAGGTATAGGGACTCCATTACACTGCGAGACATTTCCCAGAAGGGACGGACACAACAACAAAGAAGGATACATGCCGGTAACTCAATGTGTCTGGAGCAGTAGCAAGCTACCATTGCTTGGTGGAAGCACAAAGAGGCAGTTTCCCGTAAAGAGTACTACTAAAGGCACACGACTAGGTGTCGGATCCCATACATACCGTTGAACGTCACACGTATGCACGACATGCCCGATATGCATAGATACAACCATGGCATCACAACATAACCATACAACAACATGACTTTTATTTAAGAGGCTCAGATGAGCCTTGCATAATATGTTCTTACAGATAGGGGTCACATGACCCGACACTCAAGTCATACAAACATGTTCATACAAACCAAGCGGAAGCGTAAGCTGTCTCAGTACGGACAGATGAAAGGCTAAAAAGGCACATGGCCTGACTGTCTACAACCCGCCACAGGGCAAAGGTCATAGCTGGGGCACCAGCTATTCGGCATCGTCGACATCTAGAAAGAACCCACCTGATGGGTCCTGGGACTCAACTGCAATATTTATTAAGCAAACGTGAGTACAAACGTACTCAACAAGTCTTTAAAACATACCTAGTCTATTCATGCTCATGTATCGACAAAGGGAGTGGTGGAGTTTAAGCAGCAATGCTAGCTTTGTCTCATGGCTAACCTACACTACTCAATTATAACTCTTTGTTTACATTTTAGATATCGCACACGAGTCCACTAACTCCACGATAATACACCACCATGGATTCACTTCCCTTTACTGGGAAAGTGCCATCCACAGTACTCACACTTGTCTTGATATTTTTATGAGTATCCATTTGACTATCTATGAAAAACATAAGTTCTCCAAGTAGTCCATAACCGAGAACGTGGCTATTCGAATAGTTCCATACCCTACAGGGTGTACTTCTTCACACACGCTCTCGCCACTTAACGCTGTGTGGTCATAAAACCAGGCACCTCGGCAACCTTCAAGCGGAAGCCTAGCGAGGGAGTTAGCTACGACCGTCAATCACATAAGACCTCTAGTCCAGGCTATCAACTATTTGAGACTGAACCAGCACGGAAGTCCAGCCGAAGTTTCCGCTATGGCCCCAAACGATGTGTGCAGGGTTCCCAAGCCCACCATTCGGGTTACCCTTGGTACACGATGCCACTGCCTACCGCGTCGTAACCCACCCCTAGGGTCAGCGCTACGCACGGCCTCCAGCATGCTATAAACACCAGAAAGTACATGCAACTCCTGGACTAAGGAATAAGCGAATGATAAGTCGAGAGGGTCAGTTGAGTATCCCAACTTGTGGTAGTATCTAGCCTTGGATAACAAACACGGTGTTCAGTTCCTAAGAACGGTCCCAATGAGACAACCCGCTATGTACTCCTACATAGCATCTCATCGCTACCTTTACCTAATGGAGTTCATCATAATATCATCACATCAGAACAACATTGTTTCACTCAGTTCATCACCCAGATGAAACAGACCTGACACAAGTCTAAGTATATCAAGCAAAGTAAGCTAAGCACATCATGGCACAAGCATCTACCAGGTATGCTACGTTGCAAGGTTTAGCTATTTACTATGACAATGAGAGGTTATGCAGCAGAATAGGATCATCTACCGTGTATGACTGACATGTGATCGACTGTCCTAATACATAATCAAGAGCAGGAGCGAGAGAGTGGGATGTTAACAGAATGATCAAAGGGGTTGCTTGCCTTGCTGGGTAGCGGAAAGGTTCTATCCTTTGTCGGGATACTCGGGGGTATCCTCAGAAGCAGAGCCTACCGCAATGCACACAAGAAACAATCAACACACGCAAGTGCAACAATATGATGCATGATCATGGCATGATAGCATGTATGGATGAGCTAATGCAACTAGTGTTCATGTTGATTTGAAATGAATTTGAATATACGTTCAAAATCGTTCTTTATTTCAAATTCCATATACTAACCTATTAGTAAATGTCAATGTTCACCTATTTAGATTGCTGTAACATGCATGGTAATAGCACCATTGGATTCATTGGATTTTTGTGATAAATTTTCATACATAAATTATTTTCATCTGATTTACAGATTAATTTATATGAATTTTTGAAGTTCTGAAAAATTTCTGGAATTTTTTTAAACTAGAAAATGAAATATGACATCAGACTAACGTCACTATGATGTCAGCTGGTTAGCTGACCGGGCGAGAGTCAAACCTGACATGTGGGGACCACATGTGAGTGACTCAATCACCTAACTAAAGAATTAAAACTAATCCTAATCAATTAACAACACTGGGCCCACTGGTTAGTGACTGATTACTTTAATTAAGTTAACTAACTAATTTCTTAATTAAGATTGGACTAACAGGGGCCCGACCCCACCTGCAAGTGACCCAGGGGTCAAACCCCTGGTGGTCAGACAGGTTGACTCACCAGCGTTGAGCCGCCGGCGATGTCAGGGATGGCGGAGGGGGTCGGAATCCCTCCTCCGGCGACCAAATGGACTGCGGAGAGCGCTGGAAGAGCCTACACTCGACCGCGCGTCGATCTAGCCCCAAACCAGAGGCTGGGGTGGTCGGGATCAACACCGGCGTTGAGGGCAGCAATGGCTGGAGCTCGGGCAAGAATGGTGCGGCATCTACGGGGCATGGGAGAGAAGGGGGAGAAGGGGAGGAGCACCAACGGCTCACCACGGTTCCAGCAGAGGCGACGGCAAGGTCGGAGGAGGTCCGGACGGGGGAGAATGTCGAGGCGGGGCTCCGGTGGCCGGTGGGGAGGAATGCCGATGGCACGACGTAGAGGGGCTCCCAGCGTCTTCTAGGGTCACGGGGAGGAGGAGGGGGGCGCGGTGGTTCTCGGGGGCTACCTAGCGAGGCAAGGGGGTGGCTAGCATGACGGCGGCGAGCTTGAGCAGGACTCGGCCTTGGCGGGGCAGGGGGGAGAAAGAGAGCGAGAGGAGGAGCGCGCAGGGGGAGAGGGAGAGGAGAAGGAGGCCACGGCGAGGAGGCCTCGTGCTGGTGCTCTCCGAGCCCTCCAGGCCAGCAACCAGGCAGGGAAGAGGTGGCCGGCGTGTGGTGACCATGCGCCGGGCGTCCTTCTGGCCAGAGGTGGAAGAAGACCGGTTCGCCCCTGGTGGGCTGGGCCGGCTTCTTCCCTAGCCCAGGTAAACTTTCCCCCTTTTCTTTTCTTTTTACTCTCTGTTTTTTTATTTTTTGTAATTTGTATTATTTTATTTTCACGTACATATATTATCTTAAAATTATCCCAAACATTTATATAATCAAGTTTGAATATTTCAAACTTATCCCAAGAGTTTCAGGATAATTTGAAAACTAAAATAATGATATTGCTTTATTTGATATTTCTAGAGGCATTATCATTTATTTTTAAATTGCTTTAGGTGTTCAAATAATTAAAATGATCCCTGTTATAATCATGTCCAAATTTACCAGACATAGGGAACATTTTTAGTGGGCATTTTGGATTTGTTGAAATTTTCACCAAATTTGAATTGTTTTGATTCAAAGTGAGCTTGGGGTTTCTTTAACTCCCCATTTCCAGTTGATGCCAAATTGAAACATGATGCAAACACATGTTGTTCCTATGACTCCTAGATAGGGATGTGACAACTCACCCCCACCCAAAAGAATCTTGTCCCGAGATTTTGAAGTCATCGGGAAGAGCACGGGGTACTCCAGTCGAAGACGATCTTCTCTTTCCCATGTGGCCTCCTTTTCAGAATGGTGTAATCACTGAACCTTGAGAAACTTGATGTTCCGATGCCGAGTAGTACGCTTAGCTTGATCAAGAATACAAATAGGGTATTCTTGATATGTAAGGTTATCTTGGAGATCAAGCGCTACGTGGTCCACCTCACGGACAAGGTCCGAGAAGCAACGCCTGAGTTGCGAGACGTGGAAGATATCATGAACCTTGGAAAGATGCGATGGGAGTTCCAATTGGTAGGCAACCTCTCCTCGTTTAGCAAGAATGCAAAAAGGTCCAATGTAACACGGAGCCAACTTGCCCTGGATATTGAATCGATGGGTACCGTTCAGAGGTGTAACCCGAAGGTAAGCCTTTTCGTTAACTTCATAGGTCACAACCTTATGATGACGATCATATTGGCTCTTTTGACGAGATTGGGCTGTTTTCAACTTTTCACGAATAATGCGAACTTGCTCCTTTGCATCCTAGATCATATCCTGCCCAAAGAGTTGCCTCTCTCCGGTTTCCGACCAGTTAAGAGGTGTTCGACACCTTCGTCCATAGAGAACTTCAAAAGGGGCTTTGCCCAGGCTTGATTGATAACTATTGTTATAAGAAAATTCGGCAAATGGAAGAGACTTCTCCCAGTTCATACCGAAAGATATAAAACAAGCTGGGAGCATGTCTTCAAGGATTTGATTGACTCGCTCAACTTGACCACTTGATTGCAGGTGGAAAGCAGTGCTAAAGGATGGATGAGTCCCCATAGCGGTTTGAAAACTTTCCCAAAATCGGGAAGTGAAGATACTTCCACGGTCTACGTTAGTCTCCAAAGGAACACCATGAAGAGAAACTATTCGAGAAACATACAATTCTGCTAGCTGGCTAGCAGTTATACTTTCCCGAACAAGAAGAAAAAGAGCCACTTTGGAAAGATGGTCGATGACCAGAAATATAGCATTATTCCCTCTCTTAGTCCTGGGAAATCTGGTAATAAAATCCATACCGACTTTATCCCATTTCCATTCAGGAATAGCTAAAGGTTGAAGGGTGCCAGCAGGCCTTTGATGTTCTTCTTTCATGCGACGACAAACATCGCAATTAGCAACAAACTGAGCAATTTCTCTCTTCATCCTAGTCCACCGGAACCTCTGGCGTAGGTCCTGATACATCTTGGTACTACCCGGAAGATTTGTGAGAGGAGAATCATGAGCATCCTTAAGGATCAGCTATCTTAAGTGTGTGCTCTTGGGAACCACCAACCGGTTCTGAAAGAACACAACACCTTCTTCGTCCTTGGAGAAATTTTTAGCGTTTCCGCTAGCAATATTCCCCTTGATCCGGGATATACCCTTATCATATTTCTAGACAACTACTATTTGAACCTTAAGATTAGGTTTCGCCACCAGGTTGGATAGGAAACCTTGAGGGACAAAATGGAGGTTTAACTTCCGAAATTCCTCATGGAGAAGTGGTTGACCTTTTTGTAACATCAGGTTGTTACAATAAGACTTACGACTTAGTGCATCAGCCATGACATTGGCTTTCCCCGGGGTGTAAGTTATCCCTAAGTCGTAATCTGTAATCAACTCTACCCATCGTCTTTTCCTGAGATTCAAATCCGGCTGGGTGAATATATATTTTAGATTTTGGTGATCAGTGTAAATTTCCCAACGATTACCTAGAAGGTAATGTCGCCAGGTTTTCAGTGCATGGACTATAGATGCAAGCTCAAGATGATGTGTTGGATAATTATCCTCATGTGGACGCAACTGTTGAGATGTGTAAGCAATCACATGACGATCTTGCATGAGAATGCAACCTAATCCTTGTTGCGAAGTGTCGCAATAGATAACAAAGTCCTTAGAGAAATCTGGTGGCACCAGAACGGGAGCAGAGGTCAGTCGTCTTTTGAACTCCTAAAAACTGTGCTCGCATTGTGGAGTCCACTCGAACTTTTTATCTTTCTTGAGGAGTTCAGTCAGAGGTTTTGTAACCTGAGAGAAATTCTCGACAAAGTAGCGACAATAGCTCGCTAAGCGAAGGAAACTCCGAACTTGCTTAACCAATTCAGGTGGAGTCCAATCAAGGATGGCCTGAACTCTCTCGGGATTGACAGTAATACCTTTACCAGATATCACGTGGCCCAGATAGGTCACTTCTTGCAACCAAAATTCACACTTGGAGAATTTGGCGTATAGACAGTGCTCTCGAAGGTTCATCAATACCAGCCTTAGGTGCTCGGCATGTTCTTGTTCGTTCTTGGAATAGATAAGTATATCATCGAGGTAAACCACAACGAACTTATCCAAGTACTCCATGAATATCGAATTCATCAAGCGAGAGAAGGTGGTTGGGGCATTGGTTAAACCGAAGGACATGACGGTGTACTCGTATTGGCCATAACGAGTAAGAAAAGACGTTTTTGGAACGTCCCCATTTCTAATTCTGATTTGATGGTATCCCAACCTCAAATCCATTTTGGAAAATACAGAGGATCCAGCGAGTTGATCATTCAAGTCGTTGAACCTGGGGAGCGGATACTTGTTCTTTATGGTGACCAGATTCACTGGCCGATAGTCCACAACCATCCGATCGGATCCATCCTTCTTCTTGACGAAGAGGACGGGACAAGCCCAAGGAGAAGAGCTGGGACGGATGAAACCTTTCTTCCAAGCCTCATCGAGTTGGATCTTAAGTTCGGCTAGTTCTAAGGGTGCCATCTTATAGGGTCTTCTGGCTATTGGAACAGTCCCTGGGATGAGCTCTATCACAAACTCAACATCTCTGAAAGGAGGAATTCCTTGTAGTTCTTCTGGAAAGACATTCAGAAAGTCACGGACTACCGGAATATCTTCTAACTCTGGAAGGGGGCTAGCATTGAGGGAATAGAGTTGGCGCTTGGTTGTTCGAGTGGAGACATTAACTATCTCACCCGATGGATGTGTAAGTTGAACATTCCTAGAATGAGTATCAATCTTGGCATAGTGGGCTTTCATCCAATCCATACCAAGAATGATATTAATGTCCAAAGACTTGAGGGATATCAAAGACGCTAGGAAGACTAATCTATTCACCAGAATCTCATTATCATGGCTCACTCTAGAACTTTGCCATTTTGAACACGGAGTCTGCACTACTAAAGGAGTAGGCATATCACAAAAACACATGTTATGCAACTGTGCATAACTTTCTGAGATGAAAGAATGAGATGCCCCGGTATCAAATAGAACAGATGCTGGATGACTATTGACAAGGAGCATACCTAGGATAACATCAGGATCCTCAAGGGCTTCCTCAGCAGACACATAGTTCACTCATCGACGAGCAGGAGCTAGCTTCACAAAGAAGTCTTTTCCTGGCTTTCCACGTCCAATGGGCTTAGCATTATTCTGGGGACACTCACGGGAGTAGTGTCCCGGTTCTCCACATTTATAGCAGACCATGGTGGCACGTGGAGCAACATTGGCAGGCGGTCCTCCAATGGCCTGACTGGAGGGTTGGGCTGAGCTGGGCGAGGCGCTTGGAAGGATGGCCTCACATTGTATCTTGGTCGCAGAGCTGCGTTGGGCACCCAGGCCCGGCGTTTATTGGGGCCCGAGCCAGATGCGGTGTTTAAGTCACGGTTGTGCTTTCTCGTGGCCTCATAGTCAGTCTGACCAGTATCGGCATTGATTGCCTTGTTGACGAGAGCTTGGAAGGTGGTGCACTCATGCAGACGCAGATCTCGGTGGAGCTTAGTGTTAAGTCCCTTGCGGAACCTAGCCTACTTCTTGGCATCAATAGAAACTTCCTTAGGAGCATTGCGAGCCAGGTTTCCAAACTCACGACTATAAGCATCCACTGACAGTCTACCCTGGGTGAAGGCATAGAATTCCTCTCTCTTATGATCCATCAGCCCTTCCGGGATGTGATGGGTACGAAATGATGCACTGAATTCTGCCCAAGTTGGTGCGGGGCCTGCGGGACGCATGGCTTCAAAAATTTCCCACCATAGATTGGCGGGTCCTTCTAGAAAGTAAGTTGCAAAGGTCACCTTGTTGGCCTCGGGCACATTAGCAGCCTGAATCTTGTGGTACATGCTAGTCACCCAGTCATCCACGTGAGTGGGTCGACCGAATGATGAAACTTGGGTGGGCACAGTCTGATGAAATCATCGAGTGATACGCCGTCATTGAGATCATTGCGGGGAGCACGTGATGTGTTCTTCTCAATTCGTTCCAATAGCCTGTTGGTCTCCCTCTTGTTCTGTTCAGCTTCTAGCATTACTTCCGCCAGAGAAGGTGCATGTGGCAGATCCTCTTGCCTTGGCTGGCTTCCCTCGCCCTGATCAGGGGCAGACACAGGGTTATTGCTAGTTGCCACCATCCTAGGAAAATAAACCCACAGCTTAATCATAGGGAACAACAACTCTAAGACATGAGATAAGGAATGTACTGGACAACATGGCATGCAGGGTAAACACCAATCAACATGGTAAACAACTGCCATATGAACACCATGATTCATACACTCCATGACATAGTTTCAGTACAAGCCAAGCTGAAATACCACTACGGAGAGATGACACAACTCATCGGAGGCATTACAAGCTTCCTATACATTATCTATCTACACCTCCGGACCTCAACTCTCAACCTCATCATATCCCACAAGACACGTAGGACTGGGGCGATACGATTACTACCATACTAGAACTAACATCCACTTACTCAAGCATCGCCGTAGAATGCCTCATACAGGTTACCCGCTTGAACCGGGAGATGAACCTGAGGATCTGGAAACACTCTAGCCTGTGATCCCTGGGAACCGTAAGGACACAGATGTGCCTTGGTCCCCTTGTCGGCGGCAACAACAGTCCTCGAAGAGGGGTGATGCCTCCAACATCGGGCCAGTCTACGTGTGCTGGCAGATGAGTCTGCGATGGGGTCAGCATGTGACAATCTCCATAGCATGTCTGCACAACAGGTGCTAACTACATCAGGGATGTCCAAAGACGTGCACGGGTGGCATAAAGCTCCATGCGAAGGGAACGTGCATCACGATCCCTGTTCTCCAACATCTGAGCAGTCACCTGCAGCCTAGGGTCCTCATGAGAATGATCATAGTAGGCTGCACTAATATAACCATCCTTTGCTCCCATAGAAGCAGGAACATAGCAAAACTCTGTGTTCTGAAGCAGACCAAGGTGAAACCTCATGATAGTCAGCATGGTGTAAGCGGCCTCCTGAACTGCCATATCTATGGTGACACCTAATCCATAAGTCCAGTGAAGCGGCTCTACAGCTCCAGGATATGAAGGATAAATCTTGACGGTACACAGATACTGATTCTGGTTGAAATCTCGAAACTGTTCCTCGACTGTGTACTCTAGGTACCAACGGTATTTGGCCTTCATCATAACTCTAACAACCATGTCCGTGTGACCCGGTACACGATGCACCTGGTCAGACGAACCACCTGACAGGAAGGACGAGAAGGCATCTGGAAGAGAGAATGATGCAAATACATTAGAGATTCTAGCAGAAATTGGACAGCATAACGAATGTAATTGCTCAAAAAGGATTTTGAGACAACTGCAAAAAATTGGAAAACCATAACCACTCGACTTTCTAGACTCAAATCTCGTCTCCATCTTTTTGTCACACCAACAACACTCAAATACCGACATACTCTTGCAAATAAGCTAGCTAATGGTCCATGGTTAGTAACTCGGCATCCTAAGCAATGGATGAGAAGCCTAGTTCTTATCCCCGTAGAGAAGATGAGAATGGCTCAGAACAGAATAACTTGGGAAGAGGAGTAAAAAGAGACTTATGTTCCCTTCCACAATCATTTCCCCTACTTTTCTATAGTGTTTCTAGACTCAACTTTGACCGGTTTGGCCTAGTGAGGGAGTCGGCCACGACCGTCAATCACATAAGACCTCTAGTCCAGGCTATCGCCTATTTGAGACTGAACCCGCACAGAAGTCCAGCCAAAGTTTCCGCTACGGACCCAAACAATGTGCGCAGGGTTCCCAAGCCCACCATTCAAGTGACCCTTGGTACACCGTGCCACTGCCGACCGCGTCGTAACCCACCCCTAGGGTCAACGCTACGCACGGCCTCTAGCATGCTATAAACACCAGAATCTACTTGCAACTCCTGGACAAAGGACTAAGCGAATGATAAGTCGAGAGGGTCAATTGAGTATCCCAACGTGAGGTAGTATCTAGCCTTGGATCACAAACACGGATCTCAGTTCCTAAGAACGGTCCCAATGATACAACCCGCTATGTACTCCTACATAGCCTCTCATCGCTACCTTTACCAAATCGAGTTCATCATAATATCATCACATCAGAAGAACATCGTTTCCCTCAGTTCATCACCCAGATGAAACAGACCTGACACAACTCGAAGCATAGCAAGCATAGCAGGCAAAGTAAGCTAAGCACATCATGGCACAGGCATCTACCAGGTATGCTAGGTTGCAAGGTTTAGCTATTTACTATGACAACGATAGGTTATGTAGCAGAATAGGATCATCTACCGTGTATGACTGACATGTGATCGACTATCCTCATACAATAATCAAGAGCAGGAGCGAGAGAGTGGGATGTTATCGGAATGATCAAAGGGGTTGCTTGCCTTGCTGGGTAGCAGAAAGGTTCTCTCCTTCCTCGGGATACTCGGGGGTATCCTCAAAATCAGGGTCTACCGCAATGCAGATATGAAACAATCAACACACGCAAGTGCAACAATATGATGCATGATCATGGCACGATAGCATGTATGAATGAGCTAATGCAACTAGTGTTCATGTTGATTTGAAATGAATTTGAATATAGGTTCAAAATCATTCTTTATTTTAAATTCCATATACTAACCTATTAGTAAATGTCAATGCTCACCTATTTAGATTGCTCTAACATGCATGACAATAGCACCATTGTATTCATTGGATTTTTCTGATAAATTTTCATATATAAATTATTTTCATCTTATTTACAGATTAATTTATATGAATTTTTGAATTTTTGAAAAAAAATTGGAATTATTTTTAAACTAGAAAATGAAATATGACATCAGCCTGACGTCACTGTGACGTTAGCTCGTCAGCTGACCGGGCCAGAGTCAAACCTGACATGTGGGGACCACATGTGAGTGACTCAATCACCTAACTAAAGAATTAAAACTAATCCTAATCAATTAACATCACTGGGCCCACTCGTCAGTGACTGATTAGTTTAATTAAATTAACTAATTAATTTCTTAAGTAAGATTTGACTAACAGGGGCCCGGCCCCACCTGCTAGTGACCCAGGGATCAAACCCCTAGTGGTCAGACAGGTTGACTCGCCGGCGTTGAGCCGCCGGCGATGTCACGGGCGGCGGAGGGGGTCGGAATCCCTCCTTGAGGGACCAAATGGACGGCGGAGAGCGCTTGAAGAGCCTATGCTCGACCGCGCGTTGATCTAGCCCCAAACCAGAGGCTGGGGTGGTCGGGATCGACGCCAGCGTCAAGGGCAGCGGCGGCCGGAGCTCGGCCAAGAAGGGCATGGCGTCTACAGGGCACGGGAGAGAAGGGGGCGAAGGGGAGGAGCACCAGCGGCTCACCGCGGTTCCAACAGAGGCGATGGCAAGGTCGGAGGAGGTCCGGATGGGGGAGAATGTCGAGGCGGGGCTCCAGTGGCTCGCGGGGAGGAATGGCGATGGCGCGGCGTAGAGGGGCTCCCATCGTCTTCTAGGGTCATGGGGAGGACAAGGGGGTCACGTTGGTTCTCGGGGGCTACCTAGAGAGGCGAGGGGGTGGCTAGCGCGATGGCGATGAGCTCGAGCAGGGCTCGGCCATGGCAGAGCAGAGGGGAGAAAGAGAGCGAGAGGAAGAGCGTGCAGCGGGAGAGGGAGAGGAGAAGGAGGCCACAGCAAGGAGGCCTCGCGCTGGCGCTCTCCAAGCCCTCCAGGCCAGCAGCCAGGCAGGGAGGAGGTGGCCGGCATGTGGCGACCACGCGCCGGGCATCCTTCTGGCCGGAGGTGGAAGAAGACCGGTTCGCCCCTGGTGGGCTGGGCCGGCTTCTTCCCTGGCCCAGGTAAAATTTCCCCCTTTTCTTTTCTTTTTATTCTCTGTTTTTTATTTTCTGTCATTTGTATTATTTTATTTTCAGGTACATATATTATCTTAAAATTATCCCAAACATTTATATAATCAAGTTTGAATATTTCAAACTTATCCAAAGAGTTTCAGGATAATTTGAAAACTAAAATAATGATATTGCTGTATTTGATATTTCGAGAGGCTTTATCATTTATTTTTAAATTGCTTTAGGTGTTCAAATAATTAAAATGGTCTCAATTATAATCATATCCAAATTTACCAAACATAGGGAACATTTTTAGTGGGCATTTGGGATTTGTTGAAATTTTCACCAAATTTGAATTGTTTTGATTCAAAGTGAGCTTGGGGTTTCTTTAACTCCCCATTTCCAGTTGATGCCAAATTGAAACATGATGCAAACACATGTTGTTCCTATGACTCCTAGATACGGATGTGACATTTGGCAGCAAGGGGAACGACACCTATGACAAGGGACATGCCGCTAGAGGAGGGGCAAACGGAGCAGGGGCTCACGACGGGGTTTCTAGGGAGACGGCGAGCTCGGGGACACATAGACGACCTCGAATCTCCAGAGGGAAGCTTCGGCGGCTAGCGGGGAAGCAACAGCGATGGCACGTCGTGGAGGGCTCCCGGCATCGACTGGCTTCACGGGGAGGATGAGGAGGTCACGATGAGGATTTTGGCGGGCTCAGAAGGGCGCGGGGCCGACTAGAACTACGACGACGCGGAGGAGACGAGGTCAGCCATGGCGGAGTAGAGGAGGAAAGAGAGCAAGAGAGAGAGAGAGAGCGTGAGGGAGAGAGGGAGAGGCAAAGTGAGGAGGCCTCGCGCTGGCGCTCTCCCAGCCCTCTAGGCCGGCTGCCAACCAGGGAGGAGGTGGCCGACATGTGGTGACCACGCGCCGGGCATCCTTCTGGCCGGCGGTGGAAGAAGAACAGTTCGCCCCTGGTGGGCTGGGCCGGCTTCTTCCCTGGCCCAGGTAAACTTTCCCCCTTTTCTTTTCTTTTTATTCTCTATTTTTTATTTTGTGTCATTTGTATTATTTTATTTTCAGGTACATATATTATCTTAAAATTATCTTAAATATTTATATAATCAAGTTTGAATATTTCAAACTTATCCAAAGAGTTTCAGGATAATTTGAAAACTAAAATAATGATATTGCTTTATTTGATATTTCGAGAGGCTTTATCATTTATTTTTAAATTTCTTTAGGTGTTCAAATAATTAAAATGATCCCTGTTATAATCATGTCCAAATTTACCTGGCATAGGAACATTTTTAGTGGGTATTTTGGATTTGTTGAAATTTTCACCAAATTTGAATTGTTTTGATTCAAAGTGAGCTTGTGGTTTCTTTAACTCCCCATTTCCAGTTGACGCCAAATTGAAACATGATGCAAACACATGTTGTTCCTATGACTCCTAGATAGGGATGTGACATTTGGCAGCAAGGGGAATGGTGCCTACGACAAGGGACAGGCCGCTAGAGGAGGGGGAAACGAAGCAAGGGCTCATGACGGGGTTGTTGGGGGAGACGGCAAGCTCGGCGACACGCAGACGGCCTCGAATCTCCGGAGGGAAGCTTCGGCGGCCGGCGGGGAAGCAACGGCGATGGCACGTCATGGAGGGCTCCCGGCATCGACTAACTTCACGGGGAGGACAAGGAGGTCACGGCGAGGCTTTTGGCGGCTCAGAAGGGCGCGGGGGCGGCTAGAACTACGGCGACACGGCCGAGAGGAGGTCAGCTATGGCGGAGTAGAGGAGGAAAGAGAGCAAGAGAGAGCGCGCGAGGGAGAGATGGAGAGGAGAAGGAGGACACAGCAAGGAGGCCTCGCGCTGGTGCTCTACCAGCCCTCCAGGCCGGCTGCCAAGCAGGGACTAGGGGGCCGGCGTGTGCCCGCGCGCGGCGAGAGCACGCCCCTGTCCTCCTGGTGAGAGCCGGTTCCCCTGGGCCTTTGCTTTTTTCCTTTATGTTTTCTATTCCTGACATTTGTTTTATTATCTTTTCAGGTGCAATTGCTTTGATAAAATATCCCAATTATTTTATAATATCAAGTTTGAATATTTCAAACTCCAATAAAAAGTTTCAGGATATTTTGAAATATAAAATAATGATAATGCTTTATTTGGCATTTTCAGAGGCTTTATCATTTATTTTTAAATTGCTATAGTTGTTCAAATATTTAAAATGGCCCCTGTTATAATCATGTCCATATTTATCAGACATAGGGAACATTTTGCAAGGGCATTTTGGATTTGTTAAATTTTCACAACTTTGAATTAATTTGAATCAAATATGAGCTTGGGGTTTCTTTTACTCCCCATTTCATGTTGATACAAAATTGTAACATGATGCACACACATGCTATCCTATGACATCTAGCTAGGGATGTGACAGCCTGCCATGGCAGAACCGCCCAAGCCACAGCCGCGCATGAGCTATACCTCTTGCACAACGCGTTCTTATCCGTAGCTTGTCCTCTAGCACCAGCCATCGCCACGCGTCCCCATACGAAAGAACAACGGTTTGCCAAAGTTATCCCCGGGAGCTCGCGGGATCCGACCTTAGCCTCCTATAAATAGGACCCCGTGACTGCGGTTTGCTCCATCCCCTCCCTAGACTCATAGAGAAGCCCCCCGAAGCAGCTAGACGACTAGAGGAGCTCGTCTTCCTCATCTCCGGCCGAGCCCGTGCCGCCTCGGTTCGGTCAAATTCAGGCAAGCCAACTCCTCCTCCAAGCTAGTAGCTTCGCCATTAGTCTCCTATGCTCCCGCGATGCTGTTCCCGCCTTCATCTTGGCTCTGGAACCAAGCGTGCGTGAAGCCCTCTTTTGCCCGTCACTGCTGTCCACTGGAGTTGGCATCGCTGGTGACTCTTCCTAACCCCGTGGCTGTGAAGACTACCAGGAGGACTCTCAGAGCCTGCTGGATCCATTCCCTCCCTTAGGGACTCGTGAGGAGCCACCATTCACCTGAAACAATCGCCGGAGCTCGCCTCTGCTTCCTGGCCAGGAAAGCAAGAGGGAGAGGATGAACCTAACAAGTGGCCCCACCTGTCAGTGAGGCATCCTTTGCTCCAGTTGAGCAGCCCCCCCGAAGCATTTCCCTCGGGAGAAAGCGTATTCCTATAAGTGCGCGACTATTCTCAAAAGACGTATTCCACTCGAACCGTTTTCCTTTTTGTGATTTATTAAAAACAGAGTCCGACCTCTTATTGGACTAGCTATATCTTTTAAAATAAAACCCCAAATGATTTGATTCTTTTTCCTACCTCTCTCAAATTTCACCTAGTTTATTTTAGGATTTATTTCAAAAATATCTGAGACAACTTTTTGTACTGTTTTGAATTTGCGTGACGATTCAAACATTTCAAAATAGGAAATGAAGAAAGGAGTTAACTTTCAAAAGTTTTTGGACGCACCTTACCTCTCTGAACCTTTAAGGCAAGCATTCCGAACCCTGGTATAATATTCATGCTGTGATGTTTGGTGTGACAAATGAAACTACAACACATGAACTACGCATTATTTCATGTGAAGGTGTGATCATGCGTGCAAGTGAAATGATGAGGATTTCTTGCTAATGAATTTGAGATGCTTGTGGCAGTAGTCACCATCTTGTGCCACTCATGCCTACCCGAAGGAATCCGGAATAATACTCTGTCTCGGGTGCACACGAGGTTGGGCTGACATCTTGTTGGAGCGAGGATGGTCAGTGAGGCATGATGGAGTGTGATGAGTGGTGATTCTGTCATCCATTGTGGAAAATATTTGTTGTTCTAATCATGCAGGGAACACTTAAACCTCCTGAGTCAACCATAGATCAAGTGTTGTTCCAGTAATCCCCATACTTGTTTCGTACTACCACTTGTGCCTATTGCAGGTACGCTATGGTTTAGTAAGTTGTCAACCCCTTACTTGGCACACATACCATAAAAATAGACCACAATGGAAGATACCGGAGGCATCTGGAAGGCAAGCCACTTGGTCAGGGGGCATGGGTGTTTTCGGTTGGGACCGAGAGTGGGGCACCCCTTAGTAGCACGCGTTATAAATTTGATCCCATGCTAATCGAGATTGTGGCCACCCCACTTAGATTTTGGCTTAACGAGTGTCATGGGTGATTCTAGGCACCGATAAGTTAAGCTGGTGTGTGCTGGTTAGGTGTGTTTTCAATTCAAAAACTGTAAGCAGAATTAGTCTCGGTGGACTAAAGAAATTCGTTACTCGTTGGTAAAGAATACACCCTCTTCAGAGTTTACATCTATTTGAAGAGCCATGTGCGGGGTTAAGGACTATAGTCTGGGATAGGTCAAGTGTCGGTCTTAGTGTCAGTCTTTGAAGGAAAACTTCTAAACCAAAAATATTGATCATGGCGTGTGACGAGTGGTGATTGTGATTATTAGTATTATGGATTAAGCATTATATTGTTGAATTGTTGAGTATTCTTGGGACGGTCCTACCTCCTGAATACTCATTGTGATTATTATTATATAAGCCCTTTATGTTGCATCGCACAGATGCCCGCTGTGGCATGCATGTTGTTTGCTTTATAAGCCCTTTCTATGGTGTCATTGAAACGCCCGACTCTGGCATGTTGATTATTTATTTTCCTTATATGCCCTTTATGTGGCGTCGCTTAGACGCCCGACTGTGGCATGCCTGTTAGTTATTTTCCTTGTAAGCCCTTTATATGGCATCGCTCAGACGCCCAACTGTGGCTCGCATGTTATTTATTTTTTCTTTTCAGCCCTTGATGTGGCGTCGCTCAGATGCCCGACTAAGGCATGCTTTACATTATTATCCTTTCGAGGCGTCGCTTTAGTCACCCAATCACTTTATTTAATTTTTGATTGCTTATTCCTGTTTAATATGAGTGACCTGCTTGCGTGCATCATGAATTTTACTTTGTGACTGGTTAAGCGATCATGGATTATTTCAGTGCATGATTATCACGTGCTATATTATACTTGTTTTCATGATGTTTGTGAGTACATTCAAAGTACTCACTGGCTTGTCCCTGGCTATTGTCTTTCCCAGATTTCGAGCTTGGAGAGGGGCACATTGACAGTAGCCCCAGAACATAGGCAACGAAGACAACACCAACGTGAAGATAGGAATTATCCAAGTCAGCTGTTCTTGTGGGAAATGGAGTCCCATAGACGCTGATGATCCGCAAACCGCTTCCGCCATCAACCATTAGAAACTTTTGTTGTACTCACAGACCACAATGGTCTTGTACCATAGATTTTGTGTTTTGCTTGGAATTGTTGTATCAAGATTGTGTCTCATCAGCTAACAGTAATCTTGGGGCTGGTGAGCATAAGGACCATTTACTGGGAAATTAATATCCTGGAAAACCGGTCCTGACAAACTTTGTACTGGAGCCAGGATGACCATTGGCTAATCCTATCTTAGCCGGGTAAAGAAAACCTAGATTACCACCCACCCAGACCTTACCATAACCACAACCAAGCCTATCATACGCGATAGCCCACACAGTGACCCGGCAACTTTTGGTAGTCGGTGCCCAACCCATCAGCCCAGCCCATCGATCACATGTCGTGATCGACACCTAAGTTGTCCCATTCGCAAGCATGCGAAGGAAGACTCCATTTTATTTATATAGAGGAAACGTTTGCCCAACCTAGCACTCCACAACCACCTATCCATAACCAAGCCAAGATGTCGAATGCCATTGTTCACAATGGAACCACTTCGACCAACCTTGTAGGTTTTGTGACCATCCTCGCCAACCTCACCCGTCGTGCCATTGCGTTAGAAGAGCCCCGAGAATATATTGTGTTCCCGGAGCACAAGAGTGATGCCATTCATCACTTTTTGGCCACGGTGCACGTTTTTGGCAGAGGTATCTTGCCAGAACGCCCCTATTGGTTAACCAGAAGGACAACTTCCCACGAGCCGCAAGCCATCCAGCTAGCATCTTGAGAGGCTATAGTTCAATTCCGACTTTTCTCGCCAAGAGTTAACTGCCGCTCGTTCTATACTAGAGTCGCGAAGGATATAGTGGGTCGCCCAAAGTCGCCAACGGAGACCAAGAGATGGACCCCGCCTTGTTGCACCTTGTGCACTACTTAAGGGCAAAAGAAGCGTTGTTCGATCAGGTCACCCTTGATCTCATTGCAACTCGCGGAGAACTCGCTCGCCGAGCCCTGACAAGAAGAGAAGTTGTGCCCGATGACCCAGTCGTGATATTTGGACAACTGATAGAGTCATCAAGGCCCGCCCATGCAACCGAGCATAGTATATTGGTATTTTAGGAGGAGCTTCGTCGCCTCTTGGAGACGTACTCCAACGAGATTGTGACCACGAACCCCCTTGGTGGTCATCATCGCTACCCTGACCCCATAGCTCCGCATGCCAACCTAGTCAACCCCAGCGGTGAATCCCAAGAAGAAGCCACAACATCCACAAGGCATGCTCAACTATATATGAACAAAGTAGACTAGGCCACTCGAGTAGTGCTGAGTCTTCGTATTACTATGCCATGTAATAGTGTGATCGTGCGTCGCCAATAATAAATTGCAGGCTGCTTGTATGCCATTATATTTAATAGTACTACAAGTAACTATGCATAAATAATTTTGGCGTCTGGTCACATATCTAATTCTAGGCGTAGCTTCCAAAGACCACCCAGCCAACAATCAAAGTAATACGTCACATTTTGCGATATGAACGTAGCTGTGGCATGGACCCCGATAACCAAGATTGCCCCCACACCGCAATATGTCACCCAGCCCAGATGTTGTACATGAGGCCACTCCGTGACATTACCAAGCATCCCTCAACTCGTGCACTGCCTTCATAGCTATTTTTCCAGACCAAACCATGGGATTCATATGAGGACCCAGATGCAAGTTAGAGAATTTTTGTTAAGCTAATAGTGGGGTATTAACCACAATACCATGGGTTCTCCCCGCCCATCTCAGTGCAACCTATTCAAATCAAGGATCACTTTCACCACCTCAAAATATTGGATAGTCAGGTACACCCCAAAGGTAGACCCAAACCAAGACCTTACGGAAGTTCTCTTCGTCGGGAAATCTATGGCCACTCTAGTAATGTTCATAGAGATTGCTGCTTATGGAGCAGTTACCCACCTTCAATTTGTGGTAACCTATGCCAGTAAACGTGGGTATTATTACTTTCCCAAATAGTGCAGCAGCCGGGGAAGCCACATCCTTTCCCTGCAACTGAGCAGAGGAAAATCCGGTGCTAATTAAGCTGGTGCACTATGTCATCGCTCGAGAGCGCTTGACCCAACAAGGGATGGGATTTTTCCAAACCCTTGCTGTGATAAACCCTAGTTGCCATTAGCACACCCCTGAGGCTAGACTAAGAGAGACGCATTTTTGGGTCCTCCATCCGCTCCCAATACACGAAGGATATATTCTACTCCATGGAATAATTCCTCATAACCTATAGCTTTTTGTCTGAGTCGTCAACGCCATAGTTTTATCAGTTTGTGTAGCATTTGACTGCTTGTTGTGATATCTGTGTTGTGTTCTAAAATTTAATGTATGAGTATATTGTGTTGGTTGCATTTGTTTGCTGTGATTTTAAAAAATCGACTTTTTTTAATATAGAAAATTTCATAGTAAGGTTTCTCTTAAAATATCACCACGGCAAAGAATGTTTTCCACAACAAAAAAATGATTTCCATACCCTCACGTTATACGACTCACAGGACGCGTACACTAAATGCAGGACTGCACACGCTTTTATCACCAAATCGAGTACCTCGCTAATATACCACAACTGTACATTAGTCAGCAATTTTACTATGACCCCGTCCTATCGTGTGTGTGGCATACTTTTTCCCATGTTACGATTGCCGCGTGGTACGGGTAATAATTTTGCAAAATACGTCCTTTAGCAAATCTCGAGGATGAGATTTTTCTTACGAGGGTAGTGTTGTAACACCCCAAAAATTTAATCTTGTTTTATTAACTAAAATTTTGTCAGAAATAATTATTTCCTATTTTCTTGATTTTTCTGTTAATTTTAGAGCCACTTCTTTCATGTGGATTTCAAAATTTTTCCCTCTTATATGAAATTTTTGAATAATATTGTGGGACTTGAATATTCTATTTAAGCATTTTATTTCATTTAGTAAAACTGACGGAATTATTTTTATTGCGGAGTAGCGCCAGGAACGTGTGATAGAGGAGAGAGGAGGGCAAGTGAGGAGGGCCCCAACACGCTTCTGTGTCCTGGACATCAAGGCGGCCTTGGGAGACACCACCATGAGGCCCAAGGCTATCAGGAGGAGGGATTGGGCGTCGGCTACAATACTCGGGTGCGCTATAGCATGCTCTAGAGCACTGCTTTTGCATACCATGGCATGCCTTTGGCAGCTTCTGCGCGGCCACCTGCGTCTAGGGGATATAGGGGGGAAACATAATCTAGGGGAAACATTGGATGCTCTATAGGTAGACTAGAACAGGAGGGAAGTGGAGAGAGAGTGGGATTCTTCCTGTCCAGGAGGAGGAATTGGGGTTTTAACCGACATAACCATTGAGCCAAGCCACGGATTTCTTGCTGGATGTAAAATATATCAATGTGGAGTTGTGGTAAAAAATTGAGGGCAAGGAGAATAGTGGATGGGGGTCAAACAAGGATTTTACCAATCTGTTAGAAGGTGTTTGTTGTTGATTTGGGCAAGTAAAAGGAGTTTGCTTGCCATGATATTTACCAGGATCCAATAGAAGGTAGAAACAAGGTTGATCATCAACTTTGAGGAGATTTGAAGAAAGTTGACAGTTCAAACTTGAAAAACCTTAGAATTGAACAAAATTAGATTTCTGTAGATCCACGCATGCAATCCTATTCTCCCAAATCCACCACTTGGCGTGGTATAATTATTTGCGGCTTACAACATGCCCACAAAGTTTCGGGTCAATATGACAAACTCCAGAATGTAAAGTTGCTCAAACTTGACTCGGGACGGGAATGGTTTTTGAATATTTTTGTGGAGCAAATCAATTGGGATTGATATGAAACTTTCTAATGTCATCACATATGGCATGTGTGACTTTCTGGAATTTTCCTGGATTTTATAGAGAATATTTCCAGTAGAAATATTGCAAAAGCTTGATTTAAGAAGAAAGGGTTTTGCCCATGATTTTGAACATGACCATGTGTTGAAACTCATATATATGGAAAATATAGGTCCACTAAGTTTCCCAAAAATTTCTAAAATATTTTTCAAGCATTTTAATATTTTTCCCTATAAAAGACCATTTCTGGTGTTAAGAAAAAGCCTTTAAATAAAATAGTAAAATGATCTCTAAATAAATATTTGGTGGTTTTGGGAAGTCATATATATAGTGGGTTGCCAATAAAGGCTCTGGTGTAAAATATTCTACCCAACTTGACGACTTGTAGTACAAACCTCAATTTAGAGGGTTTTGAAAACCTAATTTGAGTAAATCCATTTTGGCCAAAGTAAATTTTGATAAAATTTTTAGGTACTACACACATGGTTTGATAATTGGGCAAGATGTTTGGGTCAAGGAAAATAGTTTTGAGAGTAGTAGGGAGTTTTATGAATGTAGAGCACCGGCATGCAATCAAACAATCAGCAAACAAGTCAAACTTCACAAGCACACAAAAGTGTTAATTGGCCCTAATTTTTGAGTCATTGTAACTTAGTCATGAGGCAAAATACAGGATATCATATACCTACCCCCCTTACAAGTATCTCATCCCCGAGATTCCTAGACTAGGCGCGGGAAAGATGCGGAAATTTAGAGGTGCGATAGTCTTCGCGTTCCATGTTGCTTCTGCTCTGGCATGGTTGTCATTCTGGATCTTGAAGTTCCTGATGATACGTCTTCGAGTGCATCGTTGACTTCGTTTAAGGTGAACGGGGTTCTTGCAATATGCTAGGCTTTCCTAAGGGTCAAGAGTTTGGTGAACGAGGTTTAGGCAAGTGTCTGGCTTGCTTGTGCATTCCAAATTCGGAATACATGACAAGATAGTGTGTCTGCGTGTTGGATCTGGGGTTGCTCACGCTGGTTAGTGACGTCTAGATGACTCACTCTAGTCTACATGAGTCAATGTCTCGGCGTAGTTTCCTGGTGAAAGGGAACTCTTGACTTATTGGAGCAAATGATCTTCCTATGCTCATGGATCATCGATTGTAAGGAATTCAAAGTCCTTATGTTCCTTAAGGCAGGAGGTCTTCAGTCGTAGGTGATCTTCATCCTTGAGGGTGCTGAAGCGCGTCATCATAGGCTTCACGTCAAGAACTTCTGCTTGAATAAGTTGCACATGTATGTTCTTCATCCATATTTTGACTAGTTGTCTTCGTCGTTACAGACATGCTTTTCTGGTGGGCCTCCGAGTGTTTGGTCTGCTGGTCTCTCCATATACATTGTGGGATGGTTTGGCCAGAGTCTCTGTCACACCCTCTGTTTTGCTTCATGACAAAGCTAACATGACTCAAAAAATAGGGGTAGTTCATTTTTTTTGAGTTTGTTCATAAAAAAACTTTTTGAGTCCATTTGAATGCTTGACTTGTGTGTTATTTGATTTCTTGTTTGATTGCGTTCTAGTGCTCTATAATTCATAAAACATCCACCTACCCTCAAGAACTCTTTTCCTTGATCCCAACTCTTGTCCCATGATCATGCCATGTGAATAGGACTTAAAACTAGTTTTACAAAATATTATTTTGACCAAAAAGAATTTATTTAAATTAGGTTTTCAAACCCCATGATTTGAGATTTGCACTATAAGTTCCCAAATTGGGTGGATCCTCTTTACCCAAATGCTTTATTTGAAACCCACTATATATATGACTACCCAAAAACACCAAATATTATTTTGAAGATTATTTTAATATTTTATTTAAAGGCTTTTTATTAAGGAAAGAAATGGCCTTTTATAGGGAAAAATTATTTAAATGCTTTAAAAGTATTTGAGAAAATTTAGGAAAACTCAGTGGACATATATTGTCCATATATAAGAGTTTCAACACATGGCCATGTTCAAAATATTGGACAAAACCCTTCAAAACCATTTCTACCTATTTCCAGCATTTGAAATATTTCTATAAGAACTATTCTCAATCCCAATAGTTTTGCTTCACACAATTATTCCAAAACCCCTTTTGTGCAGAACAAGATTTCAACAACTTTACATTGTGAAGTTTCTCCTTTTGATCTCAAAACTTGTGGACATGTTCTAATCCCGAAATAATGATGTTACACCATGTGGTGCATCAAGGGGAGCAGATACACTTGTCCAAATCCCCTCAAACATATTTCTGTTGATTCCAAGAATTTTGTAATATTACATTGCCAAGTTTCCCCATTGGTCCCCAAACTTTTTGTGGATGTTATAGTCCTAAAATATGCCACCCCATCAAGTGATGCATCAGGGATGATAGTTTTTCTTAGCTAGATCTAAGCAACTCTATTTCTACCTATTTCTAGGGTTTGAAACTTTTACATTGGGAACTTTCTCTAAATGTGGTGAAAACTTCTGGTTAAGCTCATTTATACCTATTTATCAATCCTGTTAACTCTCATGTCAATCACAACAACTTAGCTGGCCCAAAAATCCAGCAAATACCTTTTGGTAGAAAACAAAAGCTGATGTTTTCACCCCTTACCTTGCCCTTCTTGGGCCTAAAATTTTACCACACCTCCAAGGTGATGTATTTTACCTCCAGTAAGCTCGGCATGGCCACATCCCAATTATTGGCATGGTAAAACCCCCATTTACCACCCCTTGACAGCAAGGTTTCTCCTCTGTCACCATTTCCTCTCTAATCTATTGAACCCCCATAGCATCCAAGGCCACATTAACCTTGTTTATTCCCCCTAGATACCCTAGACGCTACAGGACACGCCACAGGGCCGTGGACAACGCCATGGCATGCAGAGCTCGCACTCTAGAGCACGCTACAGTGCATCCACGCATTGTAGCTTGCCAAATCAGAGTCCCTTGAGGTCTCCTCGACAACCTCATCACGTCAGACGGTCGGCCCCTCCCCCCTTGCCCTCCTTTGGCCCCGACAGGGCTCGCCTGAGCCTCGTCCGAGAGCTCGTTCCATGGTGGACCTCGTCTCGGCCATATAAGAACTCCCCCTTGCCCCTCTCGAGCTCTCTCACTTTCCCTCTATCCCATAGACAACCCTGGCCCATTCATTCCTCCTCCCACTCCCTCCTCCTTCAACCATGAACGCCATGGCGCCGCCTCATCCTCCGTTGAATTTGTGCTGCCCCACCTCCCGTCCCTCCTCCGAAAGGCATCTGGGCACCATAGCACCACCACAAACCCCCTCTGCTCACCATTTCTTCCCCTCCACGGCTACTGCACCATGCCCGTAGCCGCCGCCGGTCACTTCCGTCGTCGCAGAAGGCTCCCTCGCCCTCGACTTTTCCCGGGACCAAGAACCTCCCGCCTAGGCGAGTGCGATCGGTCGCCGCGAGCCCACCGGTGGCTGGAGCGCTGCTGGAGGTGGCCGAAGCTACCGGGGCGGGCACCGGCCGGTGCTCGGTCAGGCTCCTCTGCCCTCCCTTGTGCTGGCGGGAGGGGGAGGGAGAACCTGCCAGCAGGGCCTGTTGGTCAGCGGCTAAGGCCCCCCCGTTTAAGTGGTTGCACCTCCCGCACAACGTGTCTCCCCGCCAGTACAGCGTACTGCATGGAGTACGTCTTCGTCATAACCCCTGCGCACGCTGGCGGAGCCATTGGGCTGGCCCATTTGGCAATACTGCGCCATGTGCACTATTTAGCCTTATAGGTGATTTTCCCCTTTTCTTTTTTTCATTATTTAAATTTTCCATATTACATTCATATGAACTCCAAATTAGTTAATTCAAATTCCCACAAGCTTCTAAAAACATTTCCTATCCAAATGTGTGCATTTCAAGTTTTTGCATAAATCTTTTCTGTTAGTTCAAATTCAAATTTGAATTTGAACCATGTAGAACCCCACTTGCAAAATTCCTATAACATCCAAATGAACTCCAAATGGAGTGAGTCCACTTTCTAGGTTCTCCAAATATCATGCCTTGTTTATCAGGCCATTGTTAACGTTTTTACCATTTATTGATTCTGCTGGGTCAAATAAATAGCCCATTTTTCATTATTGCCATCCTAGAAAATTCATAAGAAATTCATGCCAGCTCCAAATCTAATGAAACCACTTCCTATATGTTTCTAAAATCATGTCCTATTTAATAGGTGCATTCACTCATTTTTTGGCAAATATTTTTTGTAGACTTCCTATAGAATCAATAATGCCTCTATTTCCACCATTCAAAAAACCCCTTGATCCACATCCAATGAAACCTCCTTTGTTATTTTTCTTATGACAGAGATGTCCAAGAAAAATAAAACTACTATTTATAGAGGAATTTTATTTTCTACTTGTTGTGTTTCTTATTGCGGTTATTTCCGGCGATAGTTGATGAAGTAGACGAAGTGCTCGGAGTGGACGAGAAGCGGGCGAAGACCTCGAAGACTTGGGTAAGCCAGGAAAGCAGCCCTTTGACAATGACTATGGACCCTTTTTATTGCATGGCATATAACACTTTATTTCGTTGTATTGATAATGATGTTGTGGAGTCCACTTTGGTGGGATACCCCCCATACTTCTTGTTGATACTTGCATCGTGCATGACCCTACCTCCTTATGAGAGTTGTGCGGGTGGTAGTAGTTAGGTTGCTAGTAGATGCTACGCAAGTGGGATCGGGATTATGCATGGTGATGGAAACAATATGATTTCAAAGACTTTTAGAAAACCCTATCGGGTGCCACTAATGCCCGAGGGAGATGTTGATGAGCTAGGTAGCCACTTGATAAAGAAGTGATGTACCGGAGCAAGGGAGTGTGTGTGGTTTTCGAAAATGGGTTGTGCAAGTTGCGACCTTTATTCCAACCTTACATGTACGACCATGATACCCCTTATGGGTCGGGGCTTTGTTGATTACCTTGGTGGGTACTAGCATAAAACCCGCATTACTAGTGTGGGAGTGAAGTGGTCACTCTCGATACGGGGTTGTACCGGAATGGACGATCATGCGCTTTCCTCATGGGCACCACACACAGCGTTGCGTGCCCTCATGGATGATACGTGTGATGTATATCATGAGGGATGGCACCAATGAGTGGACTCTTTGGTTAGTATTGCTAGGGGAAAGGCAATGTTCAGGTGCTTACCTCGGGTATGAAATATACTTCGAGTCTTGGATGACACGGAAGTTCCTCAAGTCTTCTGGGTAAAGTGTGCAACCTCTGAAGAGTGTAAAACTATTCCAATATCCATGTCCATGATCAAGGATAGTTGGATGACCGCTCTTGTGCCACGTCCATGGTTTTCCAAACATGGTGTGTGTGTGGATGACTCGGAGATTGACACTTGAGATAAGTCAGATGACTTGATGACATGACTGAACATGAGATATTCAACCCCCTGGTTATGATGATATATGTAGCTCGATCAAATGGATATTGTTCAGCGGTTGATGCATGCTTACATAAGTTACATCATTCATTGGTATTACCTTGTTCTAAACATGGGTTGCTTGCGAGTACATTCAAAGTACTCATTGGCTTGCCACTGGTTATTTTATTGGCCAGGCATGAATGATCAGGTTATGATGAAGATTACCTTGGTGACGAACATGCGAGCTAGGACGCTTCCCATTCAGAATGTCTGTAGGGTTAAGACAGATGGCATGGGTTCATGTTACCGTTGAAGATTTCCGCTGCATGATTATGAGGACTTGGCCATAAAGGCCATATTTGAGCACAAATGGTACGTAATGATAAGACTCTTGTTATTCAGTTTCTGTGTGTTCAGTGAGCATTGATCTTTGGGATCACTATGCACGTACATTCGGTGATCACGACTTATGAGTCAGGGTCCCCATAGAGATGGTATCACAGCCATCCTGACTATAGGAAGCCCTTAGTTAGCATGGACGTTAGTTAGGACAAAATGATTTTTCAAGACCTTTCAAACCACTTACAAAACCTCTATATTTCTCACATCTCCTAAATTTCAACAGGAGCGAAGGTTTTTGCCTTAGCACCTCCATCCCTTCTTCCTCTTTGCTCTCCTCATCTTATTTTTCAAAACCTTGCAAATGATCGATAGTACCTTTATACCCCTGACCACTGGATTCCATGAAATCCTCGTGGGTGATCTGGACGGAAGCCACCTTGCCAGACACTTGACCACATATCTTGGACACAAGTTGGCAACACCAGACATTTCCACCATCTTTCCACCATCTTTTCGTTAACTCTCCTCGTCAACATTTTCAAAACTTTGCAAATGGTCGCTACTAGCCTTGTGCCCCTGACCACTGGATTCCTCGTAATCCTCATGTGTAACCTGGAAGGGAGCTACCTTGACGGTATTCACACAACTTTGATGGAATCACGACAAGACGATGCCAAAAGAGGATACCTTCTCTAGGAATGAGGACATTAAGACTCAGGAGATGGTGACACCCTCGACACAGCCCCAGGATGATGCAACATTGGCCTACGATGACCAGAGCATAAGATATGCAAGATCATTTTCTGAATCGCTAATGGGGCAATCCTGTCATTACCAATGACGTGTCGACAACTGATGTCTACTACACAACCTTCTTCTTGTAGACTCGTGTTGGGCCTCCAAGCGTAGAGTTTTGTAGGACAGCGGCAATTTTCCCTCAAGTGGATGACCTAAGGTTTATCAATCCATGGGAGGTGTAGGATGAAGATGGTCTCTCTCAAATAACCCTGCAACCAAATAACAAAGAGTCTCTTGTGTCCCCAACACACCCAATACAATGGTAAATTGTATAGGTGCACTAGTTTGGCGAAGAGATGATGATAAAAGTGCAATATGGATGGTAGATATAGGTTTTTGTAATCTGAAAATATAAAAACAACAAGGTAGAAAGTAACAAAAGTGAGCAAACCGTGGTATAAATGCTTGGAAACAAGGCCTAGGGTCCATACTTTCACTAGTGCAAGTTCTCTCAACAATACTAACATAGTTGAATCATATGTAAATCTCTCATGCGCGTCAAAGAGTTCACTCCAACGTCACAAATAGCGGAGAACTAACGAAGAAATTGTTGTAGGGTACGAAACCACCTCAAAGTTATCTTTTCCGATCAATCTTATGAGCTATCCCTATAAGTGTCACGAACAGCCCTAGAGTTCGTACTAAAATAACACCTTAAGATACATATCAACCACAACCCTAATGTCACCTAGATATCCCAATGTCACCTCGAGTACCCGTGGGCTTGATTATATGATATGCATCACATAATTTTAGATTCATCATGTTCAATCCAACATAAATAACTTCAAAGAGTGCCCCAAAGTTTCTACCAGAAAGTCAAGACAAAACGTGTGCCAACCCCCATGCATAGATTCCCAAGGTCATGGAACCCGCAAGTTAAACACCAAAACATACATCAAATCAATAGAACATCCCATTGTCACCACGGATATCCCATCACAAGACATACATCAAGTGTTCTCAAATCCTTAAAGACTCAATCTGATAAGAAAACTTTAAAGGAAAAACTCAATTCATCACAACAAGATATAGAGGGGAAGACTCCATATGATTCATCTATATCTATAAAGCTTGCGGTATATCAAGATCATGCCATCTCAAGAACATGAGAGAGAGAGATCAACCACATAGCTACTGGTACATACCCTTAGCCCCGAGGGTGAACTACTCCCTCCTTGTCATGGAGAGGTCGGGATGATGAAGATGGCCTCCGGTGATGGTTTCCCCCTCCGGCAGGGTGCCGGAACGGGCTCCCGATTGGTTTTTCGTGGCTCTGGAGACTTGTGGCAACGGAACTCCCGATCTAGGTTTCTTTATGTTTTTTTTACTATTTATAGGAATTTTTGGTGTCGGTCCCACATCCAAAAGGTTCCCAAGGAAGTCACAAGCTAGGGGGACACGCCCTGGGGTGCGCCCCTGTGGCTTGTGGCTTCCTCGGCCTTCCTCTCTGGTGACTATTCGCTCCAGTATTTTTTATATTTTCCAAGAATATTCTCCATAAACTTTCAGCTCATTCCGAGAACTTTTATTTCTGCACAAAAAAAACATCACGGCAGTTCTGCTGAAAACGGCGTCAGTCCAGGTTAGTTCTAATAAAATCATACCAAAATCATATAGAATTATTGTAAACATGGCATGAATACTACATAAATTATAGATACATTGTAGACATATCGAAAACCACCGGTGGAAGACAACCTCGCCATTTGGTCCGCCTCACTATAGTGAGCAGGAAAACGGTTCTCTTCATCCCCTGCTTTCGTTGTCGATATTATCATCAACGTAACCGACATGTTATAAATCTATCATGACTTGTTCATGTAATTGCATAAAGGATTTCCTCCCTGGAACCCTCGACATCTCAGAAGACAAGGAGGCATTGTCACGATTATGAAGACACTAGAAGACCCTGTCTACAACAGCTGGGAAGAATCAACTTCGTCGTCAACTCACCAGACCCGAAGTTGTCAAGGACTCTTCAGGCGCAACCAGGATCATTTAGATGAGCAACAATCGGAGACATAACGACACATGAAGAAGACCCAAAAGACTAAGTGGATTCCTCTCCAAGATAAGGAGCAAGCACGACTACTGAGTCTGAGAACCCTTAGGGTAGGATAGGTCGTGTGTCCCCTATGCGTAGTCGAGTCCGTATGATGGTTCGAAGGGAACCATGATGTGTGTTGCTTGTTTTTTTCCTGTTTGTGCTTTGGTGGAAGTCACAATTTTTCCCTAGGCAACAAGTGCGCGACTATATCACCTACCTAACCTTGATGTTTGTGTTTGGCCTTTTCGACACTTGTTTTATTGCACTTGCACTGTACCGCTCCCTTAGGCACTATCCTCTATGCTACTTTCATTGTTTATCCTCTCGTCAAGTAAAGACCAGCAAGACAAGATGCACCAAGGATCCACCTGGATGGACAGCTAGCATTAAAGACTATGACAGAAACGTACTCAACCAGATCCAACCCCGTAGGGTTAGGCTCTTCCCTCAAGATTGGAAACCCCTCCCCAGACCAACCGAGACCTCACAAGCTCCCCATCACAAACCTTTGATCACGTGTTCAATACAAAGATTTGCGAGAGCACTTATTGAGCTTCAATAACTCCTGCTTAGCAATGGGTTCATTATGGAGCTAGTGATCATAGTGAACAAACATCCTTCATTCCTACGCTAGCACTAGAACCTGGATGCCATAGGAAGGATCATTCTAAGGGTATACGATTTGTGGATAATGATTTGATTTACCCATAATAGATGTATTGAGGAAGCAGTTCAGACCCTTTGGTGGATTACGAGACTTAATGTTGGTAGACGAACTTGGTGGATCAAGATTGATAGAGTAGCATAACATACTTGTCCCTTGTGCAAATTGGATTAGTAGGGCAAATATGATCACTTGATGAAATTGTTGGTGGATAAATGATGTGACTTTGGCAATAATTTTGATAGTGAATTGATGATGTTACAATAGTAACTGGGGTAACCAGTAGGGAATTCTTACTAGATGTCAACCTTGGATTTGAATAGGTGATTCTAATAGGTGCTCAAGATCAATCAAACCACATGGTTCGGAGTAATTTGTATTTAGTCCAGTTATACTGATCTTGATACCATGTTTCTCGATGGAAGACAAACCAGGAATATTGGATTGTTGTTAGAATCGATTCAAGGATCCATATGCACCTAACATCGGAGTTCACTACATCATTATGATGGGGTTGATGGTTATATTGTTATGAGATAGTTCTTCCTAGAATTTGGGGATTTCGGAGATCTGGAGATATATGGGATGACACTGGTATTGGATTTGTAGCAATAATAGGTCATGTAATAGTGGATGGTATTCGTGGATCAATTAATTGGATTCGTAGGAAGGAAACAAGATCATGGAGTGGTTTATTACGTGTTTCCATAGCATAGTAATGCAATACCTTAGACAATGGATAGGTCAGAAGGACACTTGGATTGGTAATGTCATGATCAAACTTAGCGGCTTGTAAATTATACCGAGGTTTTCTATATAGGGATATATGTGAGTTAGCTATAGTATACATATGAGATTTTCGGTATAGTCCTTCTCTCAAACCTTGGAGATATGAGTAGCATGTGTAATATTGGAGTTAACTTATATAAGATGATATCTTCAAGGATATAGGGTGATTTTGTTTGGAGTAACAGGAAGTACTATTGGCATCTAATAATTGTGCTCAGAATAAGATGTTAGATGTTCACTCACATCCTAAGCTCCTTGAAACACCGAAGCCTAACCAGTCCATGACGCGGTCGGATTATGACGATAGGCCTTGGACTATAAGTCCTTAGACTATGGTCGGTACTCCACCTCCACTACCACCAATCTTGTTCAAAAAGAAGGTGGCCACGAAGACCTCTATTAGGTTGGACCACAAACCTTGACACTAGTGACCATCTGGGACGAATGCCTGCTCCTCTCACCTATCCCATGAGCAATGTGTTTACGTTATACTTAGGGAAATAGGTTGTTATCCTCTGGGATGACATACTTATTTACCCAATAAGAGGAGGAACACCTTAGTCCTGTTTGGACCAGCCCTAGGAACACCAATTACCATGACTCTCGAGTATAAGGTTTCACCTTGAAACAGTTGGACTCCGCGAAGCACCCTCCCTACCAAAGAAGACCTTCTTGATTGAACAAGATGAAGAACCACTGCGATTGCGAAGCCATGACAACGACAAAGAAGAAGCAAAAAGAAGTCTACCACCACTCCTCTGCTGGCTACATCAACAAGACTACATCTCGAAGCACCAACGTTCAAGCCCGATGAAGCCCTTGGACATCAAGAGGATTAAAGAGCCCCTTACTTTAAGTAGTCACCTATCAGTTCCTAACTAGGATGGGACTGAGAAGTTGATGGCACCCTAAATCCACCACCTTGACGATGTACGTTGAGCATGACGTCCATGCTCCCTTCAGATGCCTGGAATGGAGTAGAATGACTGTCATGACTTCATTGCTAGCCCTTTTTGGTTCAATCTAGGGCGTAAACCGAGACTTGATCATGGTAAGCCACCTTTCAAAGGTAGTTCACCCCACTTGGCAAGCCTTAGAACCATCCCATATGGTAGAACCTGTTTTGAGACCAAGTCTCTAAGCTCAGTCTTAGGGATGAGACTCAGCGCAGACCTTGCCATGGAGAGACGAGTAGACCAAACACTCAAAGATCCTCCAGAAACGTGCGTCCATGACAATGAAGACAAACGACCAAAGAAGAATGAAGAATCTACCTGGGAAACTTACTCAAGTAGAAGATCTCGACGAGAAGCCCACGATGACGCACCTCAGCACTCTCAAGGATGGAGACCACCTACAACTGAAGACCTCGTGCTTTAAGGAAGATAAGGACTTCCCCGGCAACGAGAAGCTACACCAAGACTTGACCCTTCTATTCTAACGGGAGACATCTAGATGTCACTAACCAATGTGAGCAGTCGTAGGACCAGCATGTAGACACACTACTTGGCCAGGTATTCTGACTTTGGGATACACACGCAAGCCAGGCCCTTGCTAGAACCTTGTCCAACAAACCCTTAACCATTAGGTAAGCCTAGCATATTACAAGAACTCCGTTCACCCTTAGAAAAAGTCAACAATGCAGTCTAAGACATATCCTTAGGCACTTGAAGATACAGAAGGACAACCATGCCGGAGCAGAAGCAACGTGGAATGTGAAGACTACCTCACCTCTGAATGTCCGCATCGTTTTCAGCACCTAGCCTAGGAATCTCGGGGACGAGATTCTTGTAAGGGGGGTAGGTCTTTCACACCCTGTGTTTTGCCTCATGACTAAGTTAACATGACTGAAAAATTAGGGCTAGTTAAAACTTTTTGAGTGCATTTGAATGCTTGACTTGTGTGTTATTTGCTTGCTTGTTTGAATGCCTGCTAGTGCTCTATAATTCATAAAACATCCTCCTACCCTCAAGAACTCTTTTCCTTGATCCCAACTCTTGTCCCATGATCATTCCATGTGATTAGGACTTAAAACTAGTTTTATAAAATATTATTTTGACCAAAAAGCATTTATTTAAATTAGGTTTTGAAACCCCCTGATTTGAGATTTGCACTGCAAGTTCCCAAATTGGGTGGATCCTCTTTACCCAAATGTTGTATTTGAAACCCACTATATATATGACTTCCCAAAAACACCAAATACAATTTTTAAAGATTATTTTACTATTTTATTTAAAGGCTTTTTTTATGGCTAGAAATGGTCTTTTATAGGGAAAAAATATTAAAATTCTTTAAAAATATTTGAGAAAATTTATGAAAACTCAGTGGACATATATTGTCCATATATAAGAGTTTCAACACATGGTCATGTTCAAAATATTGGACAAAACCCTTCAAAACAATTTCTGCCTATTTCAAGCATTTGAAATATTTCTATAAGAAATATTCTCAATTAAATCCTAGGAAATGCCAGTAGGTCACGTATGTCATGTGTAATGATCTAGCCAAGTTTCATCTCAATCCCAATAGTTTTGCTTCACACAATTAGTCCAAAACCCCTTATGTCGAGAATCAAATTTTAGCAACTTTACATTGTGAAGTTTCTCCTTTTGATCTCAAAACTTGTGGACATGTTCTAATCCCCAAATAATGATGTTACACCATGTGGATACACTTGTGAAAATCCCCTCAAACCTATTTCTGTTGATTCCAAGAATTTGGTAATATTACATTGCCAAGTTTCCCCATTGGTCGCCAAACTTTTTGTGCATGTTATAGTCCCTAAAGTATGCCACCACATCAAGTGGTACATCAGGGAGGATAGTTTTTCTTAGCTCGATGTGGTCAAAACTTGTCCCTAAAGTATGCCACCACATCAAGTGGTACATCAAGTGGTAACCCCACTTGTGTTAAATGATGAGTATGACCTTCGATCAATTATTATTACTTGGCTCCTAAGTTAATATACTCATATATAGATGACCCCATCATTGCCAAAGTGCTTGTGAGATGCTATTGTGTTGGTACATGTTTGCCATGAGTTCATTTGAAAACTTATTGATCTATATGTTGTCATCAATTACTAAAAAGGGGGAGATTTAAAGCACATTTGCTCCCTTGGTGGTTTTGGTAATTAATAACAACATATATGTCATTGAACTAATGTTCCCACTAAGCATGTTTCAGGAAAAGTTCAATGATGGGTTGGCATAAGGATTGTGGAATACCTTAAGATGCAAGGAAATAGATTGGCAAAACTTCAAGCAAAGAACTCTACATTTTACGTTTGTGAGAAATCACATTGAGTCCATAGGAAAGCCAATACTATTAAAAGGGGGTAAGGTTTTGTTGATGAACATAATGCTCATGCGTGCAGAAGTGATAGTCACCAAAAACACCCCCAAGCTCTTCCACAAAAGTCTGTCCAAAGCCAAATGTTAAAAATCGGTGCAACCAACATTCTTCACTCGATGCCACCGATTCCAAACCCTAGACAGACTCAGCCAAACCCTAGCTTTTCGGTGCAACTGATTCTACATTCGGTGCCACCGAGTTAGGCTATCATCTTTCTATTATGCAAGTTCACAAAATCGGTCCCTCCGAGATTGTTGGATCACCATCACGGAGATTAGGCAATCTGACTGCTGGTCACCTTATCAGTGCAACCGAGTTTCCTATATCGGTCTCGTCGAGATCCAAAAGTTGCCACCTTTTGGTCACTTTGGTCCCACCGAGATTAACACATCGGTGTCACCAATTTGGTCATTTTGTGTGTAATGGTTGGATTTTTGGAGATGCCTAAATATACCCCTCCACCACCACTTAATGGGTGAGATATGGTTAAGTGGTGAGGCTGCAACAAGCGACTAAGCATTTATTTCAATGGCTAACTTATGAATACAGAAAGTTAAGTATGGTGGTCTACGTATAATGGACGTGAACTAGTAATGATCACTAACTGATCCTGAAAACCTACTTACATCGAACATAACCCCACCATGTCCTCTCTCGGATAAGAACTCACGAGAAGAGACAGTCACAGTTACGCACACGGTTGGTTTATTTTATTAGAGTTTACTTCAAGTTTACTATGACTGGGTGTTAAACAATATATCCAAGTTTTCCACATAACCGCGGGCACGGCTTTCCGAAAGATTTAACCCTGCAGGGGTGTTCCAACTCATCCATCATAAATTAACCACACGTCACAGGAATAACCTCGACCACGGATCTCGTGATCATCCTAGGTAACTCCAAAGGAAATCCGACACCTCGAGATAGACCAAAGAAGATCAGAGTTCCTCATGCAAGATGTTCGAGAAAGGTAAAACAAATCTAGCAAGGCCACCCGATGTGTCGACGAACCCGATAAGAGCCACGCATCTCATTCTCACGACACGACCGGTTGAACACTACGTACGGCGACCTGACAGAAATCCCACGAGTTTCCCCGAGATGGCCCCACAAGTGGCTCTGTTTTGGAGCAACACTCATGAGGAGCACTAGCTCGGGGGTTGATTAATTATCCACGGGGTCCGGAAAGTCCCTATGCAAGTTTATTAGTTATTAGGTAAATGTCGTACCAATGTTGGGCCTTGCCAGACAAGCTTTATCCTAAAACGAATATCAAGGGGGTCCCAATGAAAACCCTGAGCATGTTAGGAGCGCTCAATTATGGAACATAACACCGGTTCACAAGTAACTAGGGCGGCAAGAGTGGAACAAAACACCGAGCAAAAGGCCAAGCCTTCCACCCTTTACCAAGTGTATAAGTGCATTAAATTACATAGCCATAATATTGTGATGACAAAAGAATATCCATGTTGACACATCGTAGCAATTGTACATGCAGCTAGAAACGCTATAAGAAAGGCCGAGCAAGCGGTAACATAGGCAAATAAAGCTTTGCTGGGATGTGGAGGTGTTATAGACTTTTCATGGAAATGTTGGGAGGCTTGAAAAACAAGTGGTAGGTAGCATGACATAGCAATAGAACATGAGACATCTAGCATGGTAATGATAGTAATGATATCCAGGGAAATGTGTCATCTTGCCTGAGATCCCGCTTGGAAGAAGCACGAGTCCATGAAGAAGACGGGCCAACGTAGTCTAACGAATCCTCACACTCTGAACGCTTTCGGAACTCTATCGAGAAGAAGCAAACTGGAAACAACAGTCAACACACGATACACCACAACATATGCATGATATGATGCATAGACAAATATGATGTATGTCCGGTTTAATATGCAACGCGTGGCATGGCATGGCAAGAACAACAAACAACTACTACATATTAAGTGAAGTTCAATATGCAACGAGTTGCATATTGATGAAACTCCACGTTCGAATTATTTAGTTCAATCTCGTTAGGTACACGACAATATTAAATGTTGTTAAACATGGCAAATGGTGAAGCATAATGAAACTACACTATCTAGGCATTTTTAAATGGGGCCGGAAGCAACATATAGCATTTCCAAAACATCCCCATAAGCATAATATGAATCTGGTCCTGATCTGTACTAATCATATTTTAGAGTTGTTAACAAGCAAAATGAATGTCACCATGAGATTCTACACATTTTTCTAGCCAAGTTACATATGTGGAACATTTTTATCGGAGCTACGGTTTTGTAGTTATGAAATAAATCATTTTCAGATGGCAATTATGCAAATTGCATGAAAACAGAAAGTAAACATTTTTATCACATGTGAAAGTTGGATATTGTGAATCTACATAAAATTCCAATCACATTTCATATATCAAGTTTTGAAATCTGATGCACAGTTATGGAGTTATTAAATGCATGATCTAGGGGGACTTCTCTGCAATTTTATTATCCTGGAATAATTAGAAAATTCGCCAGACCATAAAAAATGAGCCGGGCCGAATCTGAATCTGTCCCAACAGTACATGGGCGCTGGATAGGTAAAAGGTGCACGGTGCGGGGGTTAGGCTGGCGGCTCACCTTGTGGGCTTGGGCCCAGTTCGGTGAGGGGCGATGCTGGGCTGGCGGGAGGGGGCCCACTTGCGGGCATTGGGGCGGCCATGGCGAGGGAGGAAGTCGCCCCGACCTTTGTTTCGAGGCCGACGGCGACCAAGGCACGACGTTGTGATGGCCGGTTAAGGGGAGGCGCGGGGCGGCCGGGGGTGATCGGATCCGACAATGCCCGGCTAGATCTGGGCGGCACGACAGAGCTCCAATGGCGGGGACAAGTGGGAGCCGGCGACGAACATGGCGGCTTCCTGCTCCCGTGCGTGCGAGAGAGAGAGCAGGGAAATTAGGGAGAGGGATAGGAAGGAAGGAGAAGAGGGAGGGGAGGAGGAGAGGGGCGGCGAGGTCCGACAAGGCGGTGGCCTCAAGGGGATCCGACGAGGGGCGTTAGCACTAGAGACCTTGGGCGGCCGCGGATGAGGCTCGGGCGGCACGAGGGGACGCTGCAGCTCTGCGGTCGTCGGACATTTTCTGGGTTGGCTGCCGGACATGTCCGGTCGGTGGGGTTTTTGGCTGATTTTCAGCCCCAGATCTTAGATCAGAGGGTTGAAATTGGCTATGGAGGTGGGATTTCGGGGTAGAGGGAGGTGGAGCTAGCACGTGCGGTTTTCTAGGGGTGTGGCTGCAATTTTTACATGGGGGAAACCCTAGAGAGTGAGGAGGCTCTCTCTATGGGGTGATTATATAGGGTATGGACTAGGGGTTGGTTGGGTCTCGTCCGTCCGATGGCTATCCGATGACCACGAACGGAGGGGGGGCTCAGTTGGGCTAGTGGCCGTGTAGTTGGGCTAGGAGGGGAAGAGAGAAAGAATTGTAGCCCGGCAACGAAGTTTTGCAAAATTCAAAACGTCCAATGAATAACCCGATGACGGTGCTGCTACGGCAACCGTTGGAATATCAAGCTAACTCTATTTGCGACGAAATTTGGCAGGCGGCCTACCTACAATATAACAAGACCGCATGCCAGGTTTCGTCCGAATCCGAGAATATTTTATCCGCGCCTTAAAAACAATATTTTGATCAATGCCGTGGGTACGTGCATGTGTGGTTGGTCTCGAAACAGGCAACGGCAAGAACAGAGAGAACCGGCAACTATGAACGGATGCAATTTTTCGAAAACGAGTGACGATGCCATGCAGATGATGCGAATGATGCGATGATGAATGCAACAACCAAACAAAACACATGCAAGAATGGGAATAAAAGGGGAAACTTCTGGAGCGTCGGTCCCAGGCTGTTACAACTCTCCTCCACTACACGAGGATCTCGTCTCAAGATCTAGAATGAGAAGGGAAAGAGAAAGAGCAAGCGGTGAAACTTGGTTGCTTCTTTGACAAACGAGTGAAACCAATGAAACATGAAGGTGGGAAAGAGATGAAGAACGACATGGCGAACAAGCAAGAATTCACAAGAAATTTTGGCAGCACTTCGGTAGGATAGAGAAGCAAAATTTGATAAGAAGGAAAGAACTTGAACATAGAACACAACACTCCGTAAAATGAATGAGAAAGAGAGAACATGATCTTAATCAAACTAGATGTGAGTTGAAAAGAGCAACACCACAATGCCTCTGGAACAAAAGAATAGAAGCTAGAACTTTGGATAGAATAGAACGAAGAAGAAAATGACAACTTCTACCACCAATGAACTTAAGAAGCATAGGGTGAACGGAGTTGATGGAGAATCAACAAAGAAAAGAATAGCTTGTTATGGGCTTATGAAAAACATCTCAAAATTATGAGGCGATAACCTGCCACAGCAAAAATAATTGATCGCTTGGGAGCAACAAGATATGCAAAACTTCTTTCACCAAGAGGTGGAGGAGACACTTAGTCATTTATAACACCATAATAGCCGCAATCTTAGGAAATGCTTTAGGTGAAATCCAACCCAAGATAACTCCGAGAAGACATGATGGGTTAACTTATGTCATCCTTGACAATTTTCTTTCGAGACTCCTCGTAATAAAGAATTTAATAACACCATCTCAAAACACAATGGAGAAGGAATTGAACTTAGACATCCAAGATAAAGAACACTTGAGCACCTCCAACAAGAATCTTGAAGAACACTTCTAGAAGAATTACATCGTTAACAACCCACCATGAAGAAGCATCCTAAAGATCTCCGGAAACAAATGATGATCAAAGAATGAAGGTTTGGAAAATTAAGATGGAAGCCTTTCCATGATATAGATGAAGCTTCGAAAAGATATATTTGAGCAACTTGAACTCCGGTGAAGAAAAGAAGAACCACTAGAATCGAGAATTAGATATCATGAACAACTCGGGAAGCAGGATTGAGATCACCTGATGAAACAAGAATAAGAATTATGTTATGATTAATTATCCTTCATCAAGTTAAATTGATGACAAGCAACGGATTTCGCACACCACTTATTCTTTTGGGAAAAGATAGGTAAGATAGATAGAGCACAAACTTAAAGGAGTCTTGAATGAGAACACCGGTAAGAATTGAAATGAATGAGGATACTACGAATGAATGGAATCACATGAGCACGAATGGATCACGATCCGCCTAATGGAAAACTTGAACGAGGCACCGGAATAATTGAGATATGAATGAAGGGACAACATTTGAGAAGAATTTGAGAATGAAAGCTGAAAGCTGAGATCGAAGAAATCTTCTAAAACGATGGCCTTCAGAGGATCGACAAATGAAAACAACTCAGAATGCACCGGATAGATATGGGAGAAATTTCTCATGAATGGAAACAACTTGAGAGTAAAGTATCAAGATGAGATGACAAATCTTCAAGAGAATGGACCGAGATTAAGAGAAACTCTCCTTCGGTCTTCAACACTGAGAATGATGACGAGAAATAACACCATGAATTACTGAGGCATTCCGGAATAATGAATAAAGAAGGTTGAGCCAACAATGAAAATAAATATTAAGCGATCATGGAGAAGGAACATGAATGATGAAATTCATTCTTACATCATATGAAAAGAACTTTGGGACATCTCCAGAAAGAAGAGAAGAGCCTGGTAAGATCCTGGGGAAAACCTGTGGGTTATGGCCCACTCAAAGAAAACTCCCCTGAAATGATTGATTAAAAGAGAGATTGCACCGTTACAAATTAAGAACTTGATGAGGTGAGAACCTCTAAATAATTTAAGAGGATATGAATGGAAATGAAAGTCTTCTGAGATATCTTCAGCACTCTAGAGAGAATAGGGAGAGACAAAAAACAAGAGATACATGGACAAAATTTCCGACATGGGGAAGCATTTAGCGATTGAAAAGGATATTAAGAACACCGAGATCTTGAATTGAATGCGCCGGGAATGAATAATAATAAAGAAATGATGAATTCGAATCATTTGAGGATCTTCACAATGAATCACCGGATATGAAACAAAAGAAAAGATGGCGGAAGCATTGATGAAAAGAAAGGTATTTGGATGAGAATTTAATCATTGAAGAAAGGGCGGGAGGGTGGGGAAAACAAACAAACTTGGGACAGATGAGACAAACTCCGGAGAAGAGTATGGGGATAGATCTTGCAAAACTTCGAGAGGATTGAATTATCTTGAGGAGAAGCACTTCGGATAGAAAAGAATTCCATGGCAACTCTAGTTGAACAAAAGGATTAGCATTCACGCAAAATATGAGAACACTACTTAGAAAAGATATGAAATCACCACTTTACATCAAAGCAACTCGAATTACCATATACAAAACAAAACAAAGGATGGGGCTTATGAAACAAGCCACAACAAATAAATGACAGAGATTCCGCTCGATATTTTGGTGGTAAGGTTCGCACTGGCTCGATCTTATAGTAGCCATCATGTGCAAGGAGTGCACACGACATACGATGCGTCCCCGAGTCGTAGCAAGCTACAAGGAATCTTTATGACACAACGAGACCATTGTAAGAAAGACTGTGAACAAACGAATCCACTAGATGTCGAACCCAAACCTCACATAACGATCTATTGAAAGATAGCCTAGGTAACTACTTCAATTCCCACCTAAGAACTCCCAAAACTTTCTTTGTTATGCAATCGGGTGATGGGGATACAAGGAGGAAAATATCTCACACAACTAACAAGTCCTACACCCCAGCTGTATCCATCCTTCAACACACAACTAGAGGCTTCGGAAATCCATCTATCTCGGATCCTCGAAAACACAAAAATCCTAAGAATGGCAGTACATCTGAACTCTCTCCACTAGTACTAGGGATGTGCGACTCCTCTCGCCACTACTAGTATTGAAGCAATTTCGAACATCCTCCGTCCCGAGATACTAAGGAAACCGAACGATAATGATCTATCAAGAATCCCCTGGAGCTCAACTCCCCTGAAGAAATCAAGTTAGACTGGAGGCACCAATATAGAACTCTATCACATCGGTATCATAGAGATTCCAAAATACCCACATGATCCTAAAAAAGTTGAGTGAGAAGAGGCTAGAATCAAAATTCCTAAGTCAGAATTCCTCACCAAAGCATAGAAGAGAAGTAAAAAGAATCCTACTCTTCGATATAACTAGACTCAAAACAGTTTTTCACTAGACTCGACTCCGCCAAGTTCGACCAATCAACGGGGCTCCTAGGTCGGTACAGGCTATGATACCAACTTGTCATGCCCAAGATGCGATCATGTCCTTGTTTTGGCATGAGGGCCTCGACATGGATAGAAGCGCATCTTGTCGTCTTTCAAGAATGGATATCATTAGAAGTACATGTACAGAAGAGATGAGTATATGGAATTGGCTTACACTCGCCACAAGTTACATCAAGATCACATCAATATAACATCATACTCAAACATCATACAGAAGAGCAGTGCCCGACCACACACGAAAAACAAATGACAAAATGACATCCATCCTTGCTATCCCAGGCTGCCGCCTGGAACCCATCCTAGATTGATGATGAAGAAGAAGAAGAAGAACTCCAAATCAAACAGGCATACCACTCACATCAAAGCATCACATTACCTGAACCTGCAACTGTTGTTGTAGTAATCTGGGAGCCACAAGGACTCGGCAATCTCATTTCCAAGGGTATCAAGACTATTAAAGCTTAATGGATGAGGTATGGTTAAGTGGTGAGGCTGCAACAAGCGACTAAGCATTTATTTGAATGGCTAACTTATGAATATAGAAAGTAAAGTATGGTGGTTTACGTATAACAGACGTGAACTAGTAATGATCACTAACTGATCCTAAACACCTACTTATGTCAAGCATAACCCCATCGTGTTCTCTCTCGGATAAGAACTCACGAGAAGAGACAGTCACGGTTACGCACATGGTTGGTGTATTTTATTAGAGTTTACTTCAAGTTTACTATGGCCGGGTGTTAAAAAATATCCAAGTTTGCCACATAACCACGGGCATGACTTTCTGAAAGAATTAACCCTGCAGGGGTGCTCCAACTGATCCATCATAAATTAACCGCACACCGTGGGAATAACCTCGGCCACGGTTCTCGTGATCATCCTAGGTAACTCCAAAGGAAATCCGACACCTCGAGATAGCCTGAAGAACATCAGAGTTCCTCATGCAAGACATTCGAGAAGGGTAAAACAAATCTAGCAAGGCCGCCCGATGTGTCAACGAACCCCATAAGAGCCGCGTATCTTGTTCACAGGACACGACCGGATGAACACTACGTACAGCGACCTGATAGAAATCCCTCGAGTTGCCTCGAGGTGGCCCCGCAAGTGGCTCTGTTTTGGATCAACATTCATGAGGAGCACTGGCCTGGGGGTTGATTAATTATCCACGGGGTCCGAAAAGTCCCTATGCAAGTTTATTAGTTATTAGGAAAATGTAGTACCAATGTTGGGCCTTGCTAGACAAGCTTTATCCTAAAACAAAAATCAAGGGGGTCCACATAACAACCCCGAGCATGTTAGGAGCGCTCAATTATGGAACATAACACCGGTTCACAACTAACTAGGGTAGCAAGACTGGAACAAAACACCGAGAAAAAGGCCATGCCTTCCACCCTTTACCAAGTGTATAAGTGCATTAAATTAAATAGCCATAATATTGTCATAACAAAAGAATGTCCATGTTGACACATGGTAGCAATTGCACCTGCAATTAGAAACTCTATAAGAAGGGCTAAGCAAGCGATAACATAGCCAAACAAAGGTTTGCTGGGATGTGGAGGGGTTAGAGACTTTTCATTGCAATGTTGGGAGGCTTGAAAAACAAGTGGTAGGTAGCATGATATAGTGATAGAAAATGAGACATCTAACATGGCAATGATAGTAATGGTATCCAAGGAAATGTGTCATCTTGCATGAGATCCCACTTGGAAGAAGCACGAGTCCATGAAGAAGACGAGCCAACATAGTCGAACGAATCCTCACACTTCGAACGCTTTTGTAACTCTATCGAGAAGAAGCAAACCGGAAACAACAATCAACACACGATACACTACAACAAATGCATGATATGATGCATAGAAAAATATGATGCATGTCCGATTTAATAAGGAACGCATGGCATGGCATGGCAGGAACAACAAACAACTACTACATATTAAGTGAAGTTCAATATGCAACGAGTCGCATATTGACAAAACTCCATGTTCGAATTATTTAGTTCACTCTCGTTAGGTACATGACAATACTAAATGTTGTTAAACATGGCAAACGGCGAAGCATAATGAAACTACACTATCTAGGCATTTTTAAATGGGACCGGAAGCAACATATAGCATTTCCAAAACATCCCCATAAGCATAATATGAATCTGGTCCAGATCTTTACTAACCATGTTTTAGGGTTATTAACCAGCAAAATAAATGTGACCATGAGATTCTACACATTTTTGTAGCACAGTTACATATGTGGAACATTTTTATCAGAGCTACGGTTTTGTAGTTATGAAATAAATCATTTTCACATGGCAATTACGCAAATTGCATGAAAACAATAACTTAAACATTTTTATCACATGTGAAAGTTGGATATTGTGAATATACATAAAATTCCTGTCACATTTCATATATAAAGTTTTTAAATCCGATGCACGGTTATGGAGTTATTAAATGCATAATCTAGGGGGACTTTTCTGCAATTTTGTTATCCTGGAATAATTAGAAAATTCGCTAGACTGGAAAAAATGAATCAGGTGGAATGTGAATCTGTCCCAACAAGACATGGGCGCTGGATAGCTAATGGTGCAAGGTTTGGGGGTTAGGCTGGCGGCTCACCACGTGGGCTTTGGCCCAGGTCGGTGAGGGGCGATGCTGGCCTGGCGGGAGGCGGCCCACCTGTGGGCATTGGCGCAGACCAGGCGAGGGAGGAAGTAACCCCTGACCTCTGCTTTGAGGCCAACGGCGACTAGGGCACGGCGCTGCGATGGCCGGCGAAGGGGAGGCGCGATGTTGCCGGGATCGGGCCGAGGCGACCAGATCCGGCGATCCCCGGCCGGATCTGGGCGGCGTGGCGGAGCTCCGGCGGCGAGGATGAGCAGGAGCCAGCGGCGACCATAGCGGCTTCCTGCACACACGAGAGAGAGAGCATGGAGACTAGGGAGAGGGATAGGAGGGATGGAGAAGAGGGAAGGGAGGAATAGAGGGGCGGCAACGTCCGGCGAGGCGGCGGCCTCAACGGGCTTCGACGAGGGGCGGCGGTGCTGGAGACCTCGGGCGGCCGCGGACGAGGCTCGTGCGGCACGAGGGGAGGCTGCAGCTCTATGGTCGCCGGACATTGTCCGGGTTGACCACCGGACATATACGATAGGTGGGGTTTTTGGGTGTTTTCCAGCCCCAGATCTCATATCTCAGGGTTCAAATTGGCTATGGAGTTTGGATTTCGGGGGAGAGGGAGGTGGAGCTAGCAGGTGGGGTTTTCTAGGGGTGTGGCTGCAATTTTTAGATGGGGGTAAACCCTAGAGATTGAGGGGGCTCTCTCCATGGGGTGGTTATATAGGGTATGTACTAGGGGTTGGTTGGGTCTCGTCCGTCCGATCGCGATTCGATGACCACGAACAGAAGGGGGGCTATGTTCGGCTAGTGGCTGTGTAGTTGGGCTAGGAGGGGAAGAGAGAAAGAGTTGTGTCCTGGCAACCGAGTCTTGCAAAATTGAAAATGTCCGACGAATAACCAGATAACGGTGCTTCTACTTCAACCATTGGAATATCAATTGAACTCTGTTTGTGACGAAATTTGGCAGGCAGCCTACCTACAATATAACAAGACCACATGCTAGGTTTTTTCCCAATCTAAGAATGTTTTATCTGCGCCTTAAAAACAATATTTTTATCGATGCGGCGGGCAGGTGCATGTGTGGTTGTTCTCGAAATGGGCAATGGCAAGAATGGATAGAACCGGCAACTACGAACGGATGCAAGTTTTCGAAAACAAGTGATGATGTCGTGCAGATGATGCAAATGATGCGATGATGAATGCAACAACCAAACAAAACATGGGAATAAAAGGGGAATCTTCTGGAGCATCAGTCCCGGGCTGTTACACAAGAAGTTTGTAAGGGCAAGGAGATCGCCTACTTCTTGAGGATCTACGCCGAGTTAGTATAGTCTTGCATGGACGTAGGCCATCATGGTATAGTCAAGGTTGCTTCTTTGTGGAATGATCCACGGGTAGAGCCCTCCATGGACTCTCGCGACCATTATCCTCCGTGGCTTGAAGACTCCATGAATGTGGATGTACGATAGCACCACCTATCGTAACCACGGGAAAAATCATCGTGTCACCAATTGCGTTTGATCTTCCTACCCTTCCTTTACTTACATTCTTATCTTTACTTTCCCCTTCTATACTCATATACATGCATGTGTAGGGTGTACTTGACATACTATGAATGCTAAAATCTACCAAGAATTGAAATTGGGAAAAGGTAGATTTTTATTTGGTCAAGTAATCTAATCACCCCTCTAGCACTACTTTTGATCGTATAGTGAGGCAATCCACCAAAGCAGGAGTAGGGTATTACGCTTCGCAACAACCCAAACCTAGGTAAATCATCGTGTGTATCTGCTTCCTCGTCATCGTGCAAGTTCATCATATAAATCATCGAGTAGTGAGCTAGGTTGGTCGAGGCTGCATTGAATCTTCACACACGCCCCTTTTGTCGAACTTCTTAGGGTTTTGTGGAGCCTGAAGTCCGACATTTGGCGCGCAAGGTCGGGGCATGTCGAAGTCTTCCTCAAGCCACGCTCTTGCTCCGCTTTGCCGCTCCGATGTCTAAGGCTCGCCGGGCCCGTGCTAAGCGTTGGGCTGCCCTCGTCACTCATATGGCGCCCGTGGGTCGTGCTGCCACGTGCCGGTCCCCCTCTTGTGTGGTCAATGCCACCATGGGCCCGGAGGCCCGCGAGCAACAAGACTCCTCCCAGCAGGTCACTCTGCGGCGCGACGGCCGCACCGCCACTCTATCGATCATCCTAGCTAATGGGTCGTCGTCCCACGCTCATCCCGGACCCGTGCGTGGGTCGGGCGCGCTTGCCATGGCGGGCGAGCTGCCGCACTATCGCCCTGCTCCCGAACGCTAGGACGACTGGCTCGGGCGCATCACGCAGCTCGTCAGTGCTGCCGGCGACACCTCAGCGCTCTCCTACTCGTTCCGGCCCCAACCCTCTCTGGCGGATGACGGGTCCCATCATGCACCACCCCCTCCTTTGCAGCATGACGTCGACCCCAAGCCAAGGCGTGAAGCATGCCCACGTGACCCGCCCCGCAAGCCGTGGGTGAGAGCAAGAGATGAAGTAGGCTGCTAGGTGGTGACGAGGTTGCGCATCAACGTGCGTGTGCTCCTCGCGCCACCGAACCGACGTTGTGACCGGGCACCCCTCGAAGCACCCCCCCCAGGAGCGTCAAGACCAGGCCCTCACTAAGCGCGTAGTGCTCACTAGGCCGGTGGGGTGTCATGCCATCGCTCTGAAGCTTCTTCCGACTATGTGGCCCTACAAGTTCAAGGCCAACTTAACCCCATGCTATGACGACACCCTGGATCTGGTAGAGTTCCCACAACTCTACTCGCTAAGCATGCATGCGGTAGGTGCCAACGACAAGGTCATGGCGAGCTGGTTCGCCATGGCGCTCAAAGGTGGCGCACTCTCCTAGTTCCTCAACCTCCCAGAGGGGTCCATCACCTCCTGGGATGACCTGCACAAGCGCTTCGTCACCAACTTTCAAGGTAACTAAGACCGTGCGCTCACCATGAACAACCCGTGGCGTGTGAAGCAGCAGGTGGGAGAGACCCTACACAAATCCGTACAATGCTTCACAATCACCCGTCTCAAGATCCCAAGGGCGTTGGATGAGGCCGTCATCTCCGCATTCTCTGACAGCGTGAGGGACCTCAAGAGGAAGAAAGAACTCTCCATCCACGATGAACTATGCATAGCCCTGGAGATGTGCAACCTGGTGAACAAGTGTGCCAAGGCCAAGGAGGGCCGCCTCTCACTCCGTGAACTTCCAGGGGTAGAGGCATAGGACAAGAAGGCCAATGCCAAGGAGGTGATGTGGAAGGCCCCCGTGATGCTTGTGGTCGAGCCTGAGGCGAAGTGCATTCGAGACAAGGAACCACCCTCAGGAGGGTGACCGTCCTGCATCTTCCACGGCACCAACAACCACAACACCATCGATTGCCAGGAGCTCAAGCTGGTCCGTGACGAGCACTTCGGTCGGCGCACGAGACGCAGAGACCGCGGCTTCGGATGTGACGGAGGCCGCGGAGGAGGCCACTGGGACAGTCGGGCATTACGTCAGGAGTGGAGAGACCGGCCTCGGGAGGACCGCTGGCGCGACGACCCTCTAGAGGGGTCACGCCGTGGCCAACCTCGTGAGTTCTGCCCTCGTATGGCCGGCCTACCCCCATTACCGACAACACCCAGAAGGAAGGAAGAGGATAGAAAGGACAATGGGTCTAGGGGCTTCAGGGAGGTCAGGGCAATAGTGTGTATCCTGGGCGGCGCCCAAGCCCCAACATCAAACCGCATCTTCAAGCAGTTCACTCGAGAGGTCAATGCGGCCCTCCCGAAGCCCAAAGCCATGCGCCCTCTCAAGTGGTCCCAGACTACAATCAAATTCGATGTGAAGGATTAGCTCAGGTGTTCGGCCATGGCGGGCACGCTCCCCATGCTATGCGCACCAACCATGAGCAATGTCCTCGTCACCACGACCCTCATCGATAGTGGAGCAGGGCTCAACGTCCTCTCCATCGAGACCTTCGAGATGCTCCAACTGCTATATGACTAGCTTTTGCGGACCAAACCATTCTCAGGAGTCACTGACGGGTCCACCATCCCCATCGGGAAAGTGCGCCTGCCTGTCACCTTCGGCGGGCGTAAGAACTATCACACCGAGATCATCGTCTTCGACATCACCCACATCCACCTGCCTTACAACACGATCCTTGGGTACCAATTCCTCGCCAAGTTCATGGCGGTGACTCATCATGGCTACAATGTCCTCAAGATGTCAGGGAGCAGCGGCATCATCACCGTCACCTGCGAACAAAAGGACGTTGTCTCCTCCCTCAAGCGTGCCTACCGAGTAGCAGAAGCCGAGCACTCGGACGACTAAGGAGACTCCCTTCCTTGTGAGGGTGCCCCCAGAAGGAAGAATCAGGTCCTCCCAGCATGGCACCAGGGGGCTGGAACCTCTAAGCATGGCGCCTCAGGCTCAGCACCCAAGAATGGGGCCCCTTCCACCATCGCATAGGAAGGCGCGCTCGGCGCCCCCTCGGATCGGGCATGGGGGCTCCCGTAGAGGGGAGCTACCAGCCTGACCTGTGAGACGAGGGAGGCATTCGGGCACAACCTGGAGGTGTGTTCTAGCGTGCGTCTACCCAAGCCAGGAGCACGGTGCAAGGCGCCGAGGTCGGGAGAATTCGTCACCAAAGCGATTGTGGAGCTTCAGGATACACAGGCCAAGTGGGGCGAGAGCTGCCCGGCACCGGTAGGTGCAACCTCCATCGTCGACTTGGCCGACAAGCTGCACGTCTATGTTAGCACGCTCGCGATCAATAGGGCCGTGTCCGAGGGCGTCTTCTGGAAAATGTGTACCGACCGTGGTGGGGTCTACCATGCAACTACGTCTGCATGCCCTTCGACATGGCAAACTCAGGCACCACATTCCAGCGCCTTGCCCAGGCCATGCTCATGCCGTATCGGGCAAGGCGCAACGAGGAGTTGGAGGATGCGCCCGGACCAAGCAGAGGTCCCGAGCCCTGGGAGATGACGGGCTCGTGAGGATCACACACGGAGGCGCAAGGTCAGGCTATGATGACCGCTTCGACTCTCCAGCAGCGTAGCCGCAAGGTGATTTTTTGGTTGTGCCAGGTAAACTTTTGGTTTACTCCGTTTCAGAGTGCCCACGGGGCCACATTATCCTCCGGCGACCAGGGCACACCCCTGAAGTCGTCCCGTTTACGAATATTTCAGTAACCTTATATGCATGTGATCTATTTCCTAATGTTTCAGCTTGCCTGCTTGGCTCTTTGCCGACAAGAATGTTGCCGTGCCGGAATGATCTTGCCTTCGGCCACCTCATGAGAGAACTGGGCACGACGTCTATGATCGGTTCCGTCCCTGCAGCGTTGATAAATCTAGTGGCCGAGCTCACTCTAGCAGGTTGGTCCCGTTCACGTCACCTCATGGGGTCACTGGTACTTGGCCTTCTCATGCGATGGCCCTTGGAAACACATTTGGCGCAAGCTTCTCAAGATTTATAGGACTCTGGACGGTGCTCTACACAAAAAGATTCAGGTGCAATCCGCCTTTAAGGTAGGGCCCTCGCGAGGCCAAAGAGCCCATGCGAGCGCCTAGGTACACCTCCCAATTATACCATGCAAGCCACTCGTACGAACCTAATGGGATGTACACGCCCAGGGGTTCAGGAGCCAGGTCCCCCCATTCCCATGCCCAAGTGGAAGCCCCATGCTCCATGCTGGCGGACGACACGTTCCAACAATGACTATGCCCATGCAACGTTGAAGTCGTATGCTTCACGCAGGGGATAAACAACTGAGGGTGCCCCCACGGCTGCATCCAACCTCAGGAAAGCTCCTCGCGGCCCCGTCTCGCTGCATTCCCTTGGGATGTGCACATGAGGGTGCTACATGGGGGCTGCTACCGGGCCAAGCCTAGTACACGCCACCTTCCTAGGTCCTTAGAACCTGGTCTTCATGCGCCCCTCTTAGGAAAAGACAGTGAGGAAAGGTATGGGCCGCTCGTACGTTAAGGCGGACTCCTGAGCATCACGACTGAGGAGCCTCACTGGCCCTGTAGCCCCTCACCCCTTGGAACCGTCCTAGTGATCCGGATGGCCCACGACGGTTGAGGTATGCGCGGGGTCGGGCCCTGCTGATGCAGACCTCAAAAGCGCTAAAAATATCTAAGAAGGACTCTAGAGCTCGCATGTGAAGGGGGTCTCATGAGCATCGCGACTCAGGAGCCTCACTAGCCATGTAGCCCCTCACTCCTTTGAACCATCCTTATAATCCGGACGGCCCAATAGTGGTTGAGGTATGCGTGGGGCTGGGCCCTACCGACGCAGAGCTCAAGGTGTTAAAAATCTTCAAACCAATCCCATCTTCACCATGTTCCCTTCATGAGGGTTGCTCGTACGTCAAGGGAGACTCCTGAGTTTCGCGACTCAGAAGCCTCACTGTCCCTGTAGCCCCTCACTCGTTGGAACCATCCTAGTGATCCAGATGGCCCAACGGCGCCTGAGGTATGCATGGGACCAGGCCCTGCCAACACAGAGCGTCACAACAAGCAAGAAGGAAACAAGGAGAAGGAAGCGACCATACAATTCAACAATTATTACAAGTCGTAAATGTTCACGAAATGCAAACAAATCTAACGCCTCCACGAGGCACGATGAACATTGTAGGAAGGAAACCAGGAGTGGACTTAGGAGGAACCCCATCCTCAGCCAGTGGGAACTTGTCGTCGATGTCACCGACATCGTCTTCTTCACCGCTAACCCTTGCAGCTTCAGGAGGCAGAGAAACGATGATGCAAGTGAACTTCATCAATGCTTCCACGCACGCCCTTCACGGCCGCTGCCTCGGTGACGCGAACCCCGGGATCGACCTCAAACCCGGGCTCGTGAAGGGGGAGGTGGCTGAAGACGCATGTCGCGACCTCAAAGAAGAGGTCGCCACACTCACTTTCCAAGACTGCCTCCACCTTGACAACGACACCCTCTAGTGCCTCGGCAAGCTTTGAAGAGAGTCTCACGAAGCCACTTTCCAAAGCCTCCAGGGGCTCCATGAACCCATCCCGGCAGAGGGAACGAAGCACATGGCAGAGCCGGAGCTCAACGGAGGGGAAGGCACTGAGCTCCGTAGCCCTTTCCTCCTCACCCGCAACAAGTGCTTTCTCCCTAGTGCCGAGCCGAACCTTCTCCGCAGCAACTTCCTCCGCCTATGTATCCAAACGCTTGCGCTCCGTAGCTTGGGTGGCTATCGCTTTGGCGAGCTCGGCCTTGCAGGTCTCCAAGGCCCCTTCTCGCTGACGTAGCTGCTCTGCAAGTGCAGACCTCCCCTCCTGAAGAACCTTCAGGCAGGCCTCTGCCTCTTCGCAACGCCTGTCAGCGGACTCTGCATCGGCTAGCACTGCCTCGCGGGCTGCCATGGCTGACGCACCCTTGTCCTCACTCTTCGCCATGACGTCCTTGGCTTGGACCCAAACCTCCGGGGCAGAGGCATCAACCTGGAGCCACCCGAAGAGGAGCCCCAAGAGCACCCTCACGAGGTGGTCATTAGCAACCTCGAGGGCATCTCGGACGTGACCCAGAACAAACCAGGCGTCGCCTAGAGCACCAGGGCCTCGCGGAGCGGGCGTCATGGCCTCATCCGGAGGAGTCGCTTGGGGGATCACAGGAGATGCCCCCATGAAGGCTGGACCACGAGGAGCGGGAGGCTCCGGAGGCCGCGCCACGACCACGGGCAAGGTGGACACAGATGCACTGGCGAGCGGCTGGCCCCCGGGGCTGGCTCCCCTAATAGCAGAGCCGGTACCCTCCGAAGGTAGGAGCGGCTATGCCAACGGGCATTAGGGGCACAGGGGGCTCCACAGAAGCGGCCAGGAGGGTTGCCTTGTGATCCCCCACACCTGTAGCGTCAGGCACCTCATCCGGCAACGGCAAGGCGACAGGAGCGGGCGGCTTGTCGGAAAGCACCCACGGCTTGATGCTCGCTTTCTTTTTCCTCATCTTCGGCACGTCGGCATTCCTGGGTACCAAGCAAAGTAGGAATCATCAATGCGCGAGCTACCGACAGGTGGCCAAGGTTAGGCGGGACCACTTACTCTTCGACGCTGACCCACTTCCTCTTCCTCTCCACCTCGGTGATGGCGGGTGCATCCACACCTTTCTTCAGGAGGGCGCCACCGCTTGGGGAGGCAGGGGCACTATCCGCAAGGACAGCATCCAGAGGAGCCACTTTGGCCGCGGACTGCCTTGCCGACCAAAGCAGGATCCTCCCGAGGAGAATACGCCCCGTGCTTCCTAGGAGTCCCCAATCAGGCAGATCGAGTGGCGCGAGGGGCCGGTCCTGGCCATTTGAGGACCTTAGCAGGATGTAGAGAACCTGCAGCATAAGCTTCACCAGCGTCGCTGCCATCCATAAGGTCACACAACAACATGCTCTGATATGGGGAGACGCCTCTGCCATGTTGTCGTCCGCAATCTTCTTGGAATCCTCCCCGCCCATGGTGTTGTTAGAGGACACCATCACCGGGGAGCTGAGACCCTCAACTGGGAAGTGCCCAGTTCATTGAAGACATGCATCACGGAGACCAGATCGGCTTCATCATCGCGGCGGTACAACGGGGCACAGTCATCGTGAAAATATTCGAGCTCGCCGTTGAGAAGGATGTTTACAACTCTTCTCAGCTCCCTAGAGGACATGGGAGCAGACCGAAGCCTGAGGTCGTCGTCGCTGCCCCGGTACTCGCACAAGGGCCTCGAATGCGACTGGAGGGGTGCCAAGCGCTGCTTCAAGAATTCCTTCACTATCATTCCCCCAGTCAGCTTCTTGGCGCTGATGTCGCGAGTAATCTGCTCCAAGATGGGCCTTGCCTGGGGGTCGTAAAGCTTCGCGGAGCTCCACTTGGGGATCTTCTCTGGCAGCCCGTTCAGCAGATCCAAGCTGGGGTTGGTGCCCTAGAGATCCATGTAGACCCAACGGTGCCTGAAGTTCTCCAGTTTGTTCCCGACGTTTAAGAGCATGTTACTGCTTTGGACCACGACGAAGGAGAAGCACGCCAACTGCTGAGCATTGTCATGCACACGCAAGTTGAAGAAATGGTGGAAGAGGGCCACCGAAGGCTTCACACCAACGAAGGCTTCATAGTGGAAGGCAAAGACAGACAAGAGCAAGATGGAGTTGGGTTGGAGATGAAGGGCTTGGATCCCATAGTGGTCGAGGACGGCGGTGCAGAACTTGGAGAAGGGAGGGACGAGCCCAGCGAAGAAGCTATGGAGAAAGAAAGGATAGACCGACCTGAACGAGGGCCGATTCTCATAGGAGCCACGCCATATCAAGGTCCTCCCCGACTCGTTGGTCTCGTCCGTCGTCAATGGAAGAACCGGGGTGAGGTCTCCGTCCTTGGCTATGGTGGACTCCAAGAGCGCTGGTGAGATGGGAGCGAAGCTGAGCTCCGGGCCTCTAGCTTCGACTTGCCGGTTGGAGCCATCAGGAAGTTCGCAGGGTCGACGCGGCAGGGTGGAGGACAGAGTGGCGCCGGGATCTAGAGAAATGTCCACTAAGGCTAGGGATCTGGAAGCAAGAGCAACTACGTAGAAGAGGAAAGAAGTAATGGCTCGTCACTGGAAGGCAGGCTTTTGTCGATTCGAGCGATGGTCGAGGAGGCGTTTGATGCCTGACACCAACCGCATAACGTGCACCAGTCCTAGCCCACAGGCATTTGGGGCTCGTGGCGCTTCGAGACACCCTCAGCGGCTTCGCCAAGAAGCCAGCCCGAGCACACCTTGGGCCTGGGGTCTACTGTCGATGTTTTGGGAACGGGGGTACCCAGACCTGCCTGTCCGCGGCCCAGGGCTTGGCCCACCATGTCAGCCAAGCGTGGCCTAATGAAGCACTACTAAAGACTAGGTCCACGCCAGAGCCTTGAGCTCGCGAGCGGAGGCGACACCAAGACCCGCGAGGAGCAGGCTGCCCTAGGCCCCCTCTGGAGCAGCGGAGGTCTCTATGTAGTAATTGGCCTCATGGGTCGAAGGATGACGCAAGGCAGGACAGGCGGGTGCTAGCATTGGCAGGCGGACAGTTTCCCCTTTGGTGCAAAGGGGGCAAGGACACACGCGGGTTCCCAAAGTATCCCCCAAAGGTTTCCATTTGGGTGAAGCGAGACCACAACCACGGGCTCAGCAGGAAGGATGTTATCGTCGAGCCCGCCTCTACATCATCATCAGCTACTTTGTAGGTGAAGACCACCTTTAGTCAGGGCACAGATGTACTCTTGTCCCCATTCGAATTTGGCCACTGTGGAATCCCTTCCTACCAAATAGATAAGGGAAGAGGACCCAAGGCACTATAAGTAGAGGGTATGCTGCACTGTAGAGAGGGAGGGGAAAATAGAGAGGCAACACCACCAGAGCCCTCTCGTGAGGCAAGGCACCACTATACTAGTTCATCCACAAACGTCCTCGTGAGGCAATCCACCAAATCAGGACTAGGGTATTATGCATCGTAGCAGCCCGAACCTAGGTAAATCATCATGTGCATCTGCTTCCTAGTCATCATGCGAGTTCGTCATGGAAATTGTCGAGTAAAGAGCTAGGTTGGGCAAGGCTGCAGGGAATCTTTGCACTTGCCCCTGTGTTTGAACTTGTTGAGGTTTTGCGTAGCCCGAAATCCAACACTATCCAAGGTCTAAGGTATTGCATCACAATGTTATGGAAACACGTAATAAACTAATCCAAGATCTTGTTTCCTTCCTACGAATCCAATTAAACGATCCACGAAAATCATCCACTATAACATGATCCGTTATTGCTACAAATACAATACCGGTGTCGTTCTCTATATCTCTAGATCTCCTAAATCCCCAATTTGCAGAAACGCCTATCCCATCATATTGTAACCACAAATGCCCATCATGATGATCTAGTGAACTCCGATGTTAAGTGCATATGGATCCATGGATAGATTCTAGCAGCAATCCATTATTGCTGGTTTGTCTTCCACCGAGAAACATGGTATCAAGATCAAGCGGACTAAATCCAAATCACTCCGAACCATGTGGTTTAATTGATCTCAAGCACCTTTTAGAATCACCTATTTAAATCCAAAGAACATGTCTACTAAGAATTTGCACTTGTTGTCGGTGTTCTGGGAATGGGGGTAACTAGACATGTCTGCCTGCGGCCCAGGGCATGGCCCACTCCATCAACCAAACGCGGCCGGGCGTGGCCCCACTCAAGACAAGCCCCTCGCGAGGGCCCTAGGATCAAGAGGAGGAATAGCGTCAAGACCGGCAGGGGATGGGCCTCTTCAGGCCCCGTCCGCAGTGGCGGAGATCTCCATGCAAGGCTCGACCTCGGGAGTCAAGAGTGATCCAATGAAGGACATGCGATCCCAGCACGCCAGACCACGTAGTTTCCCCTTTGGTGCAAAGGGAGCAGAGACGTACGCGGGTTCCCAAAGCACCCCCCAAAGGTTTCCATTTCGGTGCCACAAGACCACAACCACCCGCCCCGAAGGGCGGATGAAATCACTGAGCTTGTCCCTGCGCCGTCGACAACTACTTAGCAGGCGAAGACTACCTTTGGGAAGGGCGATCACATACTCCTGCCCCCCTTCAAATTCGACCGTTGTGGGATCCCTTCCCGCTATTGCTATAAGGGAAGGGGACCCGAGCCACCGCTATATATAGAGGGTAGGATGCATCGTAGAGAGGGATCCGAATCCATTCCACCACTCATCCATCACCAAATCACAAAGGGCCTCGAACACCTTGAAGGAGCCCTCATGAGGCCCTAAAACAATGTAATAGTTCATCCGCACAACCTCCTTGAGAGGCAATCCACCAAAGAAAGAGTAGGGTATTACGCTTCGAAGTGGCCCGAACCTGGGTAAACTTTCGTGTTCATCCTCTTCCTCGTCATCTTGCAAGTTTGTTGCTATGTTCATCGAGTAGCGAGATAGGTTAGACGAGGCTACAGGAGATCTTTGCACATGCCCGTGTGTTTGAATCTTAAGAGTTTTGCGGAGCCCAAAATCCAACATTCTGCGCGCCAGGTATGGGGCGTGTCGAGGTCTTCTCCAAGCATCATTCTTTCCAAGCTTCACTACCCCGATGGCCGGCACTCAACAGGCTTCTCCCGGCCGTGGCGGGTCATCTTCCTAAACCCCGTCACGGTAGTTGTAGGCCAACCAAGCGGTTAGTACCAAGTCACTAACATCACCTCCACCGTCACCACCTCCTGCACCGCTCAAGAACACGGCTGGCGGCCATAGTGTCACATCTCTAGCTAGATGTCATAGGACAGCATGTGTGTGCATCATGTTTCAATTTTGCATCAACATGAAATGGGGACTAAAAGAAATCCCAAGCTCACATTGGAATCAAATTAATTAGAAGTTTGTGAAAACTCAACAAACTCAATATGCCAATACAAAATGTTCCCTATGTCTGATAAATTGGACATGAATATATCAGGGGCCATTTTAAATATTTGAACAATTATAGCAATTTAAAAATAAATAACAAAGCCTCTAAAAATGCCAAATAAAGCATTATCAATACTTTATATTTCAAAATGTCCAAAAACTTTTTATTGGACTTTGAATTATTCAAACTTGATATTATAAAATATTTGGGATATTTTATCAAAGCATTTGTACCTAGAAAAGAAATAAAACAAATGTCACAAATAGAAAAACAGAAAGAAAAGAAAAGAAAGAGGAAGAAGCCTAGGGGGAACCGGCCCATCTGGCCCATGCCAGTCATCCCTATCTTCTCGCCAGGAGGACAGGGGCGTGCGCTCGCCGGCCACCTCCTCCCTACCTGGCTACCGGCCTGGAGGGCTCGGAGAGCGCCAACGCGAGGTATCCTCACCGTGGCCTCTTCTCCTCCCCTCTCCCCCATGCGCGCTCTCTCCCTCGCGCGCTCTCTCCTCCCCCTCCTCTCCTCTGTTGTTTCCTCGCCGGACTGAAGATGCCGCCGATTCGTCGTCTCTCGTGCGTCCTCGACCATGCCAAGGTGCTAGAAGACCCTCCGGTGAGGCCCCGGATCATTTCGCCCTAGCCCCGACATGTTCCCCTCCACTAGCCCCCGCCTATCGCAAAAGCCGAGAGGAGCTCACCGCCGGTCATGGCGTAGCCACAGCGACCACAGCTCGCACCTGACCACAGGCTCATGCTCATGGTGCGTCAGGGGCCCGTAGCCGCCTCTAGCTCCTCCTGCCATGCCCTTTAGCGCCGTAGACGGTCCTACCCGAGCCGTCGCCGCCGCTTAGCTTGTCGCCGGCGTCGATCCCGACCACCCCAGCCTCTGGCTTGGGGCTAGATCGACGCGCGCTCGAGCACAGGCCCTCCCAGTGCCCTCCGCCATCCTTTTTGGTTGCCGGAGGAGGGAATCCGACCCCCTCTGCCGTCCCTCACATCGCCGGCGGCTCAACGCCAGCGAGTCTACCGGCGGTGACCACGGGGTTTGACCCCAGGTCAACTGTCAAGTGGGGCCCGCCCCTTTCTAATTAGAATTAGTTTTAAAATAATAATTAAACTAACTTAATTAAGTTAATGGCCCACTGACCAGTGGGCCCTAACCAAATCTAATTAGTAATTAGCTAATTATTTAACCCTGTTAGTGACTAGGTCACTGACCAGTGGGTCCCACTGGTCAGGTTTGACCTGGACTCGTCAGCTGACCTGCTGACGCCATGATGACGTCAGGCTGAGGTAATAAAGGAATTTCTAGTTTAAAAATAATTCCAAAAAATGTTTCAAACTTCAAAAATTCATATAAATTAATCTGTAAGTGATATGAAAATAATTTATATATGTAAATTTATTAGAAAAATCCAATGAATCTAATGGTGCTATTTTCATGCATGTTAGAGCGACCTATGTAGATGAACATTGACAATTACTAATAGGTTAATATATGGAATATGAAATGGAGATTGATATTGAACCTATATTCAAACTCACTTCAAACTAACTTGGACAATAGTTGCACTAGCCCATCCTTATATGCTACCATGTCATGATCATGCATCATATTCTTGCACTTGCGTTATTGATTGTTATTTATCTGCATTGCGGTAGGCCTTGCTTCTGAGGATACTCCCGAGTATTCCAACGAAGGAGAGAACCTTTCCGCTACCCAGCAAGGCAAGCAACTCCCTTTGATCATTCCGATAACATCCCACTCTCTCGCTCCTGCTCTTCTTTTTTGCGTTAGGACAAACGTTCACTTGTCTATCATACACGGTGGATGAACCTATTATTTTGCATGACCTATCATTGTCACAGTAAATAGCTAAACCTTGCAACCTAGCATACCCGGTAGATGCTTGTGCCATGATGTGCTTAGCTTACTTATCCTTCTATGCTTGCAATGCTTAGAGTTATGTCAAGTCTGATTCATCTGGGTGATGAACTTGAGTGAAACCATGCTGTTCTGATGTGATAAGCTTATGATGAACTCGATTTGGTAAAGGTGGCGATGAGGGGCTATGTAGGAGTACATAAAGGGTTGTCTCATTGGGACTGTTCTTACGAACTGAGTTCCATGTTTGTGATCCAAGACTAGTTACTACCACACGTTGGGATACCTAATTGACCATCTCGACTTACTAGTCGCTTAGTCCTTAGTCCAGAAGTTGCAAGTAGTTTCTGGTGTTTATAGCATGCTGGAGGCTATGCGTAGCGCTGACCCTAGGGGTGGGTTACGACGCGGTAGGCAGTGGCATGGTGTACCAAGGGTCACCCGAATGGTGGGCTTGGGAACCCTGCGCACATTGTTTGGGTCCGTAGTAGAAACTTTGGCCGGACTTCCGTGCGGGTTCAGTGTCAAATTGGCGATAGCCTGGACTAGAGGTCTTATACGATTGACGGTCATGGACGACTCCCTCGCTGGGCTTCCACTTTAAGGTTGCCGAGGTGCATGGATTTAAGAGCACGCAGCGATAAGTGGCGAGAGCGTGTGTAAAGAAGTACACCCCTGCAGGGTATGAAACTATTCGAATAGCCGCATCCTCAGATATGGACTACTTGCAAAGCTTATGCTGTTCATAGATAATCAAATGGATACTCATAAAAATATCAAGACAAGTGTGAGTACCGTGGATGACACTCTCCCGGGAGAGGGAAGTGAATCCATGGTGGTGTATTGTCATGGAGTTAGTGGACTCGTGTGCGATATCTAAAATTTAAACAAAGAGATAAAATTGTGTAGTGTAGGTTAGCCATGAGTCAAAGCTGGCATTGCTGCATAAACTCCACCACTCCCCTTGTTGATACATGAGCATGGATAGACTAGGCCTATTTTAAAGACTTGTTGAGTATGTTTGTACTCACGTTTGCTTAATAAATGTTCTAGATCAGACCCAGGACCCATCAGGTGGGTTCTTTCTAGATGCTGATGATACCGAATAGCTAGTGTGCCATCTACGACCTTATGCCCTGTGGTGGGCTGAAGATAGTCAAGCCATGTGCCTTTTTACCCATTCATTTGTCTGTACTCAGACAGCTTATGCTTCCACTTGGTTTGTATGAACTTGTTTGTATGACTTGTGTGTCCGGTCATGTGACCCCTATCTGTAAGAACATGTTATGCAAGGCTCGTCTGAGCCCCTTAAATAAAAGTTTTTTTATGGTTATGTTGTGATGCCATGGTTGTATCTATGCATATCGGGCATGTCGTGCGTATGTGTGACGTGCAACAGTATATATGGGATCCGACACCTAGTCGTGTGCCTTTAGTATTACTCTTTACGGGAAACTGCCTCTTTGTGCTTCCAACGAGCCATGGTAGCTTGCTACTGCTCTGGACACATTGATTGACCGGCATGTATCCTTCTGTGTTGCTATGTCTGTCCCTTCGGGGAAATGTCTTGTAGTGTAATGGAGTCCCTGTAGCCTTCTACGACTTGTCTACGTGCGATGATGGCATTGATGTCTCATGACGTAATGGGGTCCTTGTAGCTTGCTATGACTCGTCTACACACGCTTGAGGCCGACACCTGCATTATTGGGTTACGTATGCCTGTTTCCGTACGGATGTGCCACTTGGGTTCTATGACTAGTCATGTTGGCCCGGGTTCTCTGTCGTTTTATTGCCAGCGACATATTCACATACGTGAGCCAAAAAGGACGCAAAGGGTCCTGGCCAAGGTAAGGCTGCAGCTATGGAGCTTACTGTGCGTGAGGCTGCAATGTGATGTAGTATGTTACCATCTGGATTCATATGACTTAGGATCGGGGTCCCGACACATAGCCCCCAGCACTAGCAGTGCTCTGCACCTATGTGGGGGACCTCAATGCCTATGATGCACTACTGCTGGCAAGCGAGATGCTTCACCACCGATCAACGCACGGGGGTTGGACGCATGGACCGATCACATCGTGGAGCTGGTCACAGTCGCGCAGAGGGCCATCTCCCCTCACTCTCCTTCAAGGCGACAGGTGCCCGCAGCCGGAGGCTTGCATGTCATGCCCGCTCCCCAGCCCGCTGGTGGAGGGACCCCTCCGGCGCGGGACGGATCTGAACGGGGCGCGCCACATGTTGTGCTCCTCCTCCTATGAATCCCGATGACTTGTTTCGGGCTGCAGCCTGGCCATGCCCACTAAGCACATGAAGGGAACGACGGGGCGCCCCGCGCACACACCGACACGCATCTCATCAACCTGGCTGGCCCTCAGCAACCTGGGCTGACAAGGCGGTGAGCAGGCGGTGCAAGTGTCCGGACAAACAAGCAACAGCGGTGGAGGCGCATCAAGTCGCCAGGGGAGCAATCCACACAAGGAGACGCACGTCCCACCCAATGACGGTAGCAGAGGTAAGCAACTCCTCTCTGAGTCTCGACGTAGGAGGGTCTGCGAGCGATGCGCACGGGGCGGTTTCCTGCCACCGGCAGGAGGGACAGCCCCTGGCGCACCAATGGGCGGCTTAGGAGGAGGACAGAGCACTTACCTGGAACCCTACATACCATGCTACGTCATACCGCACAGTGAAGCAATGCGTCAAGCGCATCGCCGTGGGTGCCAGCAACTCCAAAGAGTAAGGGGCACCATGGGCGTCATCCCTGAGCCAGGCCTGGGGGCTCCCATCGGTGGAGCACCGGGCCTGGGCTGAGCAAGCGGGAGGATGTGCCCAGACCCGCAAGGCGCGGTGCAAGCGGGCGCCCCTACAGGCGAGCGATGATGGGCCAAGCCCCCTAGGCCTTAGGAGCAATGTCCTAGGGGGAGCAGCAAGACAAAAGTAGCATGGGTCACCCGCGAAAACTAGTGCCGACATGGGCTCTAGAGGATGGGCCGCTTGAGCACGGGCTATAATTGTCCGGGCAGTGCACGGGCGCCTCACGGGGCATGCTTCCCCAACAAAACACCCTTATGACCGTCCCGATGCATTGTGCTCATGTTTGGGCCCCAGGAGCGCAATCCCATGGTCGTGCGGGGAATCATGCATTCAAACTAGGGTCGTAAGGGTTTGCAACCGGGTAGAAATGCACGGGATGGTCCTCGACGGAGTTGGGAGCCACCAGGCCGTGCGCCTGGGGGCTTACCCAACTATCTATGGTCGTGACACTCTCACATAATAATGTGCGGGCTGTATACGACCGGAGTCCCCGAGGACGCGGAGGGGTTCCTCCTATGCAATGTGGCAGCCACAGCCTAGAGCTGGCGGAGAAGTCAACACTACCCACCAATGGCTATGCCCATGCAACATGGATGCCCTATGCTCAGTGCTGGGGGGGACGAAGGCTAGCCTAGGGGTGGGACATGGCATTCGCTTTCTTATTTTTGGTGTTCAAGTTGTTATTTTTTGGAACGAAGTCTGAGAACTTTGAAACTCTATATTAAAAAAGGGCGGGAACTTTTCTCTCTGTGTTTCCTCGTTTGCCAGACTTAAATTCTTTCTTTCTGAATGGTGTTTCACAAGGAGCCGAATGCTCCATGCCGCCTCAAGGCGCCGCATAGCTGGATGGCGAGGACTTGCCGCCTTAGGGGCACTCAATTCTTAGCCATCGGCTCCCGCTCGAGGGCTCCCAAAGGAACGGAATGGGGGATCGCTCGAGCATCAAAGGGGGCTCTTGAGCAGCACGCCGCAGGAGCCTTGCTGGTCATAAGGCCACTCGACCCCCCTGATGTCATCCTTGGTTTCCGATCGACATTAGGAGTGTCAGGGCCTCGCCCGGTGAAGTGCGTCCTCGATTTTCGATCGTACCGAATGTTGGTGGGGAAATGCACAGGAATGGGACCTGCCGATGTAGAGCGGTTTGAGCGTCAAAGGGGGGCTCCTAAGCAACACGCCTCAAGAGCCTTACTGGTCATATAGCCACTCGCCCCTCTTGATGTCGTCCATGGTTATCCGGTCAGCATCAAGGGTGTCGTGGCTTGACCCCTCGGCTGCATCCCTCTGGGCGTGCGCCATGGCAGTCGGGAAATGTGCTGCACTAGGACCTATAGACGCAGAGTGCCGAAAGGCCCCCAAACCGTTCAGTAGACAGGGAGGAAGTATCCCGGATGGAGTCACGGCCTGACGGAATGGGGCGTCACGCCTCGCGACGCGCTAGATCCACAACATCATACAAAGCTAAGTACACTACCAAACCAAGCAGGAGCCTCTCGTCCAAATAACGACTCTAAGGACAGGATAAGCATTACACACACTAACGTAAGGATGCAAGAACTATGATCACCCCTCGCGGCTGCCGAGGCTCCTGAGGAACGAAGGCGTCAAGGAAGGAAACACCAAGGGAGGGGCTCGATCACGACGAGCCGCAAGTTCGAGGACTCGACAAGAGCGACGGCTGCGGGTTGTCTCTCGAGGGAGAGACCCTCATGAGGGCCCTACCGGTGGCTGACATGGGGCCGCATCGAGGGCGACACCAACCCGCGCCACGACCAGTGAGCGATCAGCGATTCAAGGCAGAAAAACAAGACGACAAAGGTAACATGCAAAAGATTAACGCCCAACAGGGCAGAGTTCTTCTTCAAACATTACATGAATCGGGAAGGGGAAACAGAGGATGCCAAGGGGGAGAAGCCTTCGTCGCTGCCCACGCCGCCGGCTGGCTCGATGTTAGAGTCGTCCTCCTCGCTGGAGGCGGGAACCTGCATGAACCGCTCCACCATGGCCTCCACATGTGGGCACACCTCGTCCCAGAGGGGGCGCTGGATCCCATTGGCCACCGGCTCCCCGATGCGCCTGAGGTTGAGCTACAGAGCGACGTGGCATAGGATGGATAAGACGAGCGTCAAGGCAAGGTCCAGAAGGTCGCGCCTGTCGGACACGCTGTCCATGTCCACGCGGGAGACGATGGTCTCCAATGCCTCCTCCACCTTCCGAAACAACTCAAGGTAGCTCTCGTCGCCACGCACGTTTGGCAGCGCGAGAGCTTCCACAATGAACTGGCTCACTACGTCAGTCGCGGGGCCGGCAATGCCCTTGAACTGCTTGGCGCGCTAGAACTCCAGCAGCCTAGCATGCGCCGCCTCGTCCTGGGCGGCCTACACGGCGTCGGCCGCTTCCTGGACCTGGGTCGAGAGAGATGTAGGATCAAAAGTAGGTGTAGAGGGGGGGTGATTAGACTAATTTACTAAATAAAAATGTACTTTTTCCCAATTTTAATTCTTGTCACATTTTAGCATTCATAGTATGTCAAGTACACCATACACATGCTTGTCTAAGAGTATAACAGCGGAAAGTGAAGACATTGGACATGTAAGTAAAGAGAGGGTAGGAAAGCAAACACAATTAGTGACACGATGATTTTTCCTATGGTTCCGATAGGTGGTGCTATCATACAACCACGTTCATGGAGTCTACAACCCACGGAGGGTTCCGCGAAGAAGCAACATTGACTATACCATGACAGCCTACGTGCACGGTGGACTAGCCTTACTCGGGGTAGATCTTCATGAAGTAGGCGATCTCCTTGCCCTTACAAATATCTTGGTTCACTCCACAAGATGAATTAGGAGCCTCCCAAGCGACACCTAACCAATCTAGGAGGCACCACCCTCCAAAAGGTAATAGGCTCAGTAATGTCGATGAACTCCTTGCTCTTGTTCTTCAAGATGATAGACTCCTCAACACACAATCACTCTCTCATAGATATGGCTTGGTAGAAGAGATGGTATTGGTGGAAAGCAACTTGGGGAGGCTAGAAATCAAGATCCATATGGTTGGAGTGGAAGATCTTGATCTCAACACAAGGGTAGGTAGTTCTCTCTCAAAAAACTAATAGGATAGGTATGGAATGGTTTCGAGTGCTTGTCTCTCGAGTAGGTGGTGGTGAAGGCGTATATATAGGCATCCCCAAAAATCCAACTATTACACACAATAAGTCAGACTCAGTGACACCGATTTGTTAATCTCGATGGTATCGAAGTGACTAAAAAGTGGCAGCTTTTGAATCTCGCTGAGACCGATATAGGAATCTCGGTTGCACCGATAAGGTGACTAATGGTCAGATTGCCCAATCTCGGTGACGCAGATCCAACAATCTCAGTGGGACCGATATTGTGAATTTTTATAAAAGAAAGTTGGCAAACTAAACTCGGTGGCACCAGTATGGAATCGGTTGCACCAAAGTGGCTAGGGTTTAGTTAAGTCTGTCTAGGGTTTGGAATTGGTGGCACCGAATGTGGAATGTTGGTTGCACCGATTTTAAATATTTGGCTTTGGATAGACTTTGGTGGGAGAGTTTGTGGGTGTCTTTGGTGACTATCACTTGTGCACGTATGAGCATTTTCTTCACCAACAAAACGTTACCCCCTGTTAATGCAAATTCGGGATATGGAAGACAGTTGTCCGGGTTCATACCAAAAGATATAACACAAGTTCGGAGCATGTCTTCAAGAATTTGATTGACTCGCTCAACCTGACAACTTGATTGCAGATGGAAAGCAGTGCTAAAGGATAGATGAGTCCCCATAGCGGTTTGAAAACATTCCCAAAATCGGGAAGTAAAGATACTTCCGCGGTCTGAGTTAATCTCCAAAGGAACACCGTGAAGAGAAACTATTCGAGAAACATATAACTCCACTAGCTGGCTAGCAGTTATACTCTCCCGAACTGGAAGAAAATGAGCCACTTTGGAAAGGCGGTCAATGACCATAAAGATAGCATTATTCCCTCTCTTAGTCTTGGGAAATCTGGTAATAAAATCAATACCGACCTTATCCCATTTCCATTCAGGAAGAGCTAAAGGTTGAAGGGTGCCAGCAGGCCTTTGATGTTCTGCTTTCACCCGATGACAAACGTCCCAATTAGCAAGGAACTAGGCAATTTCTCTCTTCATCCTGGTCCACCAGAACCACTGGCGTAGGTCATGATACATCTTGGTACTACCCGGATGAATTGTGAGAGGAGAATCATGAGACTCCTTAAGGATCAGCTGTCTTAAGAGTGTGCTCTTGGGAACCACCAACCGGTTCTGGAAGAACACAACACCTTCATCGTCCTTGGAGAAATCTTTTGCGTTTCTGCTAGCAATATTCTCCTTGATCCGGGATATACCCTGATCATATTTTGGGACAGTTACTACTCGATCCTTCAGATTAGGATTCACCACCAAGTTGTATAGGAATCCTTGAGGAACAATGTGGAGGTTTAACTTCCGAAATTCCTCATGGAGAAGTGGTTGAACTCGTTGTAACATCCGGTTGTTACAATAAGACTTACGACTTAGTGCATCAGCCATGACATTGGCTTTCCCCGGGGTGTAAGTTATCCCTAAGTCGTAATCTTTAATCAACTCAACCCACCGTCTTTGCCTGAGATTCAAATCCGTCTGGGTGAAAATATATTTCAGACTTTGGTGATCAGTGTAAATTTTGCAACGATTACCCAGAAGGTAATGTCGCCAGGTTTTCAGTGCATGGACCACAACTGCAACCTCAAGATCATGTGTTGGATAATTATCCTCATGTGGACGCAACTGTCGAGATGCGTATGCAATCACATGACGATCTTGCACGAGAATGCAACCTAATCCTTGTCGCGAGGTGTCGCAATAGATAACAAAGTCCTTAGAGAAGTCTGGTGGCACCAGAACGGAAGCAGAGGCCAGTCGTCTTTTCAACTCCTGAAAACTGTGCTCACATTGTGGACTCCACTAGAACTTTTTATCTTTCTTGAGGAGTTCAGTCAAAGGTTTTGCAACCTTGGGGAAATTCTCGACAAAGCGGCAACAATAGCTCGCTAAGCCAAGGAAACTCTGAACTTGCTTAACTGATTCAGGTTGAGTCCAATCAAGGATGGCCTGAACTCTCTCGGGATTGACAGCAATACCTTTACAAGAGATCACGTGGCCTAGATAGGTCATTTCTGGCAACCAAAATTCACACTTGGAGAATTTGGCATACAGACGGTGCTCTCGAAGTTTCATCAATACCAGCCTTAGATGCTCGGCATGTTCCTGTTCGTTCTTCCAGCAGATGAGTATATCGTCGAGGTAAACCACGAAAAAATTATTCAAATACTCCATGAAGATCGAATTCATCTAGCGAGAGAAGGTGGCTGAGGCATTGGTTAAACCGAAGGACATGACGGTGTACTCGTATTGGCCATAATGAGTAACAAAAGCCATTTTTGGAATGTCCCCGTTTCTAATTCTGATTTGAAGGTATCCCAACCTCAAATCCATTTTGGAAAAGATAGAGCATCCATCGAGTTGATCATACAAATCGTTGATCCTGGGGAGTGGATACTTGTTCTTTATGGTGACCAGATTCACTGGCTGATAATCTACAATCATCCGATCCGATCCATCCTTCTTCTTGACGAAGAGGAAGGGACAAGCCCAAGGAGAAGAACTAGGTTGGATGAAACCTTTCTTCAAAGCCTCATCGAGTTGGATCTTAAGTTCGGCTAGTTCTAAGGGTGCCATCTTATAGGGTCTTCTGGCTATTGGGACAGTCCCTGGAATAAGCTCTGTCACAAACTCAAGATCTCTGACAGGAGGAATTCCTGGCAGTTCTTCTGGAAAGACATCCGGAAAGTCACGGACTACCATATATCTTCTAACTCTGTAAGAGGGTTAGCATTGAGGGAATAGAGTTGGCGCTTGGATGTTCGAGTGGAGACATTAACTATCTCACCCGATGGATGTGTAAGTTGAATATTCCTAGTGTGAGTATTAATCTTAGCATAGTGGGCTTTCATCCAATCCATGCCTAGAATGATATTGATGTCCGAAGACTTGAGGGCTATCAAAGATGCTAGGAAGACTAGCCTATCCACCAGAATCTCATTATCATGGCTCACTGTAGAAGTTTGCCACGTTGAACCAGGAGTCTAAACTACTAAAGGAGTAGGCATATCACAAAAAGACATGTTATGCAACTATGCATAACTTTCTGAGATGAAAGAATGAGATGCCCCAGTATGAAATAGAACAGATGCTGGATGACTGTTGACAAGGAGCGTACCTAGGATAACGTCAGGATCCTCAATGGCTTCCTCAGCAGAAACATAGTTCACTCATCCACGAGCAGGAGCTGGCTTCACATAGCAGGCTTTTCTCGGCTTCCCATGTCCAGCCGGCTTAGCATTAGCCTGAGGACAATAACGAGAGTAGTGTCCTGGTTCTCCACATTTATAACAGACCATGGTGGCATGGGGAGCAACATTGGCAGGTGGTCCTCCAAATGGCCTGGCTGGAGGGTTGGGATGAGCTGGGCGAGGCGCTTGGAAGGATGGCCTCATGGTGTATCTTGGTGGCAGAGCTGCGTTAGGCACCCACACCCCGCGTTTCTTGGAGCCCAAGCTAGATGTGGGGCTGAACTCACAGTGTGCTTCCTCATAGCCTCATAGTCAGTCTGTCCAGACTCGGCATCGATAGCCTTGTTGACGAGAACCTGGAAGGTTGTGCTCTCATGCAGACGTAGATCTCAATGGAGTTCAGGGTTAAGTCCCTTACGGAACCTAGCGTGCTTCTTAGCATCGGTTGAAACTTCCTCCGGGGCATAGCAAGCAAGATTGCCAAACTCATGGCTATAGGCATCCACTGACAGTCTGCCCTGGGTGAAAGCACATAATTCCTCTCTCTTGCGATCCATCATCCCTTCCAGGATGTGATGGGTACGAAATGCTACATTGAATTCTGCCCAAGTTGGTGCGGGGCCTACGGGACGCATGGCTTCATAATTTTCCCACCACAGATTGGTAGGTCCTTCCAGCAAGTAGGTTGCAAAGGTCACCTTGTTGGCCTCGGACACATAGGTAGCTCGGATCTTGCGGAACATGCTTGTCAGCCAGTCATCCGCGTCGAGTGGGTCGACCGAATGATGATACTTAGGTGGGCACATCCTGAGGAAATCACCGAGTGACATGCCATCATTGAGATCATTACGGGGAGCACGCGCTATGTTCTGCTCAATTCGTTCCAGCAGTCTGTTGGTCTCTCTCTTGTTCCTTGCAGCCTCTAGCATCACTTCTGCCAAAGAAGGCGCATGTGGCAGATCCTCTTGCCTTGGCTAGCTTCCCTCGCCCTGCTCGGGGGCAGGCACGGGGTTACTCCTAGTTGCCACCATCCTGGGAAAACAAACCCACAGCTTAAACATAGAGGACATCAACTCTAAGACATGAGATAAGGAATGTACTGGACAACATGGCATGCAGGGTAAGCACCCAAACAACATGGTAATAACAACTGCCATATGAACACCATGATTCATACACACCATGACATAGTTCAGTACAAGCCCAAGCTGAAAGCAAACTACAGGGAGATGACACAACTCATCGGAGGTATTACAAGCTTCCTATACATTATCTATCTACACCTTCGGAACACAACTCTCAACCTCGATCATATGCCACAAGACACGCATGACTATGGCGATACGACTACTACCATACTAGTACTAACATCCACGTACTCAAGCGTCGGCATAGAATGCCTCATACAGGTTACCCCATGACCCGGGAGCTGAACCTGAGGATCTGGAAACACTCTAGCCTGTGATCCCTAGAAACCTTAAGGACACTGATGTGGCCTTGGTCCCCTTGTTGGTGGCAACAACAGTCCTCGAAGAGGGGTGATGCCTCCAACATCGGGCCAGTCTACGTGTGCTGGCAGATGAGTCCGCGATGGGGTCACCATCTCCAAATCTCCATATCCTGTCTACACGACAGGTGCCAACTGTGTCAGGGCTGTCCAAAGATATGCATGGGTGGCATAAAGCTCCATCCGAAGGGCACATGCATCACGATCCCTGTTCTCCCACATCTGAGCTATCACCTGCAGCCTACGGTCCTCATGGGAATGATCATAGTAGGCTGTGCTAAGATAACCATCCTCTCCTCCCATGGAAGCAGGAACATAACAGAACTTTGTGTTCTGAATCAGACCATGGTGAAACCTCATGATAGTCAGCATGGTGTAGGCGGCCTCCTGAATTGCCATATCTATGGTGACACCTAGTCCATAATTCCAGTGAAGTGGCTCTGCAGCTCCAGGATATGAAGGATATATCTTAACAGTACACAGATACTGACTCTGGTTGAAATCTCGATGCTGTTCCTCCACTGTGTACTCTAGGTACCAACGGTAGCCAGCCTCCATCATAACTCTGACCAACATGGTCGTGTGACCTGGTACATCGATGCACCTGGTCAGACGGACCACTGGACGGGAAGGACGAGGGGGCATCTGAAATAGAGAATGATGCAAAGACATTAGAGACTCTAGCAGAACTTGGACAGCATAATGGCTGTAATTGCTCAAAAATAATTTTGAGACAACTGCAAAAGATTGGAAAAGCAGAACCACTCGACTTTCTAGACTCAATCTCTTCTCCATCTGTTTCTCACACCAACAATACTTGAGTACCGACATTCTCTTGCAAACAAGCTAGCTATTATTCCATGGTTAGTAACTCGTCATCCTAAGCAATAGATGAGAAGCCTAGTTCTTAACCCCGTAGAAAAGATGGGAATGGCTCAGAATAGAATAACTTGGGAAGAGGTGTAAAAAGAGCCTTACGTTCCCTTCCACAATCAATTCCCCTACTTTCCTATAGTGTTTCTAGACTCAACTTCGACCGGTTTGGCTTGGTAGTCCTACAGTCAGTCAGGCTCTGATACCAACGCTGTCGGGACCCCGATCCTATGTCATATGAATCCAGACTGTAACATATCACAACACTTTGTGGCCTCACACATGGTACGTTCCACGGCTGCAGCCTTACCTTAGTCGGGACCTTTTGCGTGTTTTGGCTCACGTATGTGAACATGTCGCTGGCAATCAAACGGCAGAGAACCCAGGCCGACATGACTAGTAATAGAACCCAAGTGGCACAGCCGTACGGAAATAGGCATACATAACCCAGTAATGCAGGTGTCGGCCTCAAGCGTGTGTAGACGAGTCATAGCAAGCTACAAGGACTCCATTACGCCGTGAGACATAAATGCCATCACTACACGTAGACGAGTCATAGCAGGCTACAAGGACTCCATTACACTGCGAGACATTTCCCCGAAAGGACAAACACAGCAGCAAAGAAGGATACATGACTGTCAATCAATGTGTCCGGAGCAGTAGCAAGCTACCATGCCTCGGTGGAAGCACAAAGAGGTAGTTTCCCGTAAAGAGTACTACTTAAGGCACACAACTGGGTGTCAGATCCCATGCATATCATTGCACGTCACACGTACGCACGACATGCCCGATATGCATAGATACAACCATGGCATCATAACATAACCATATAACAACTTTTATTTAAGAGGCTCAGACGAGCCTTGCATAATATGTTCTTACAGATAGGGGTCACATGACCCGACACTCAAGTCATACAAACAAGTCCATACAAACCAAGCAGAAGCATAAGCTGTCTGAGTCTAGACAGATGAAAGGGTAAAAAGGCACATGGCCTGACTATCTACAGCCCGCCACAGGGCATAGGTCGTAGCTGGGACACCAGCTATTCGGCATCGTCGACATCTAGAAAGAACCCACCATATGGGTCCTGGGTCTCATCTACAACATTTATTAAGTCAACATGAGTACAAACGTACTCAACAAGCCTTTAAAGCAGACCTAGTCAATTCATGCTCATGTATCAACAAGGGGGGGGGGGGTGGAGTTTTTGCAGCAATGCCAGCTTTGACTCATGGCTAACATATACTACACAAATTTAACTCTTTGTTTAAATCTTAGATATCGCACATGAGTCCACTAATTCATGACAATACACCACCATGGATTCACTTCCCTCTCTTGGGAGTGTGCCATCCACGATACTCACACTTGTCTTGATATTTTTATGGGTATCCATTTGATTATCTATGAACAACATAAGTTATCCAAGTAGTCCATATCCGAGGACACAACTATTTGAATAGTTTCATACCCTGCAGGGGTGTACTTCTTCACACACGCTCTCGCCACTTATCGCTGTGTGCTCATAAAACCATGCACCTCGGCAACCTTCACGCGAAAGTCCAGAGAGGGAGTCGTCCACGACCGTCAATCACATAAGACCTCTAATCCTGGCTATCGCCTATTTGAGACTGAACCCGCACGGAAGTCCGGTCGAAGTTTCCGCTACGGCCCCAAACGATGTGCGTAGGGTTCCCAAGCCCACCATTCGGGTGACCCTTGGTACGTCGTGCCACTGCCTACCGCATCATAACCCACCCCTAGGGTCAGCGCTACACACGGCCTCCAGCATGCTATAAACACCAGAAACTACTTGCAACTCCTGGACTAAGGACTAAGCGACTGATAAGTCGAGAGGGTCAATTAAGTATCCCAACGTGTGGTAGTAACTAGTCTTGGATCACAAACACAGAACTCAGTTCCTAAGAACGGTCCCAATGAGACAACCCGCTATGTACTCCTACATAGCCTCTCATCGCTACCTTTACCAAATTGGGTTCATCATAAGCTTATCACATCGGAACAACAATGTTTCACTCTAGTCCATAACCCAGATGAATCAGACCTGACACAACTCTAAGCATAGCAGGCAAATTAAGCTAAGCACATCATGGCACAAGCATCCACCAGGTATGCTAGGTTGCAAGGTTTAGCTATTTACTATAACAATGACAAGTCATGCATACGAATAGGTTCATCTACCGTGTATGACAAACAAGTGAACATTTGTCCTAATGCAATAAACAAGAGCAGGAGCAAGAGAGTGGGATGTTATTGGAATGATCAAGGGGGTTGCTTGCCTTGCTGGGTAGCGGGAAGGTTCTCTCCTTCGTTGGAATACTCAGGGGTATCCTCAGAAGTAGGGCCTACCGCAATGCAGACAAATAACAATCAATACACGCAAGTGCAACAATATGATGCATGATCATGACATGGTAGCATGTATGGATGAGCTAATGCAACTAGTGTCCAAGTTAATTGAAGTGAGTTTGAATATAGGTTCAAAATCATTCTTCATTTCAATTTCCATATTTTAACCTATTAGCAAATGTCTATGTTCTTCTACATAGGTTTCTCTAACAAGCATGATAATAGCACCATTGGATTCATTGGATTTTTCTGATAAATTTTCATATATAAAATATTTTCATCTGATTTACAGATTAATTTATTTTAATTTTTAAAGTTTTAAACAATTTCTAGAATTATTTTTAAACAGGAAAAGTATTAATGGCGTCAACCTGACGTCACCATGATGTCAGCTGGTCGGCTGACCAGGCTAGGTCACACCTGACAGGTTGGGACCGACCGGTCAGTGACCTAGTCACTTAATTAGAGAATTAAAACTAATCCTAATTACTTAATCAACACTGGGCCCACTGGTCAGTGACTAATTAGGTTAATTAATTTGGTTAATTAAGTTATTAACCTAAATTTGCTACCAGGGCCCGACCCCACTTGCCAGTGACCCAGGGGTCAAACCCCTAGTGGTCAAACTAGTTGACTCACCAGCGTTGAGCCGCCGGCGACATCAGGGACGGCGGAGGGGTCGGGATTCCTCCTCCAGCGACCAAATCGAGGGCGGAGGGCACCAAACTGCTTTGCTTGCTCGCGCGCGTTGAGCCCAACACTTCCCAAGGTCTGGGATGGCTGGAGTCGGCACCAGCGATGAGCACGGCGGCTGCCGGAGCTCGGACGAGCACGGGCTCGTCGAACTAGAGCGAGACACGGCCGGGACTAGGCACCTACAAGCACTAAGCGGCCCCACGAGCTCGATGGTGGCCTCTGATGGACCAACTGGTCACCGAAGCATCGCCGGCGATGAGCTCATGCGGCAAGTCAGTCGGGAGCCTGACGAAATCGGGGCCTACATAGGGGGAAAGGCCAAAAAGGAGAGGGGAAAGAGTCGGGAGCTCGTAGCAGACTCGAATCCATCGAGAGCTTGCTCGGGGAGGGCTCAGAGACGGCGATCAACGGCGGTGAAGCTTCGGGTCAGAGGAGGAAGACGAGCTTGGGGATGGCGCTTCGGGGCTCCTGGCGATGCGCGGCTCAGCGAGGAGGGAGAAGGCGATGAGGCAGAGCGATTGGAGGGCTCAGAAGTGAGGGGGAGTGGCTAGAACTACGACGGTGAAACTAAGGCACCGGCGGCCATGGAGGAGCAGAGGAGGAGGAGGAGAGCAGTGAGGCGAGCGAGGGCGAGAGGGAGAGGGCGATGGGGACGGCTCTCAGAGCTTATCCCCGTCATGCTGGCGAGGGGAAGCAGGCAGGTAGCTACCGGCATGGAGGCACGCCCATGTGCGCGCTCCGGCCACACGCCCGTCCTCTTGGCCGCCAGGAGGACCACGATGCAGCTAGGCTAGCTGGGCCGGCCTAGGTTCATCCTCCCTTTTCCTTTTTGCTTTATTTTCTTCATTTTCTTTTCTGTTTTCCTATTTCTTTCATTTGTTTTATTTTCTTTTCAGGTACATATGCTAATTTAAAATATCCTGAATATTTTATATATTGAAGTTTGAATATTTCAAACTTATCTAAAAAAATTCATGATATTTTGGAAACTAAAATAATGATAATGCTTTATTTGATATTTTCAGAAGCTTTATCATTTTTTTTTAAATTGCTTCAATTGTTCAAATATTTAAAATGGCCCCTGTTATAATCATGTCCATATTTATCAGACATATGGAACATTTTGGTAGGGCATTTTGGATTTGTGGAATTTTCACTAACTTGAATTATGTTGATTCAATGTGCGCTTGGGGTTTCTTTTAATCCCCATTTCATGTTGATGCAAAAATGAAACATGATGCAACACCCGTGCTGTCCTATGACATCTAGCTAGGGATGTGACAGGCTATCTCATTGGGACCGTCCTTAAGAACTGAGTTCTGTGTATGTTATCCAAGACAAGATACTACCGCACATTGGGATACTTAATTGAACCTCTCGGTCTATTAATTGCCTTGACCTCTGTCCAGGAGTTGCAACTAGTTTCTGGTGTTTGTATGAAAAGCGTTGGCGGCCGTACATAGCGCTGCCCGACGGGGTTGGCTGTGATGCAGTATAGGCATAGTTGCACGGTGTACCAAGTGGCACTCGGACGGTGGGCTTGGGAACCCTGCGCACATCGTTTGAGGCCGTAGCGGAAACTTCAGTCGGACTTCCGTGTTGGTTCAGTCTCAAATAGGTGATAAACCTGGACTAGTGTCTTGTGTGATTGACGGTCGTGGCCGACTCCCTGGCTGGGCTTCCGCTTGAAGGTTGCCGAGGTGCCTTTTACGTGCACATGGCAATAAGTGGCGGGAGCATGCATGAAGAAGTACACCCCTGCAGGGTTATAAATCTGTTTGAATAGTCGCGTCCTTGGATATGGACTACTTTAAGAACTTATGTGGTTCAGAGACAACTTGAAGTGGATACTCTAAAATGCGCAAGATAAGCATGAGTGCTATGGATGGCCTTCTCGTAAGGAGACGAGAGTGGATCCATAGTGGTGTCTTGATTTGCTGAATATGCGGTCTCGTGTGCGCTAGCCCACCTCAATGGAAGTGCTTGTAGTCGTAGTATAGGTTAGCCAAGATTTAAAGCTCGCTTGCTGCAATAAACTTCACAACCCCCTTTGTTCACAATGATGCATATGTAGATAGTTCTGATGTTAGTCTTGCTGAGTACCTTTGTAATCACACTTGCTTAATTTATGTTTTTGCAGATGAGACGTGAGTCTGATTAGTGACCCTTATGACGGGAAGTTCGATGTTGACCGGATTAGCTTGGGAATCCCAGAAAGAGGTCAGGTTCCTGTGGTAGGGTCATTGTAGCTTTTTAGGCTCCTCCAGCCACTTTTGTATATTTATGTACCCAGACATGTTTAACTTCCGCTTGTTTTTTTGAATGATCAGAATGTTGGGTCTTGTGACCCCTGGTTGTAACATCTTATTGTCTTGGCTCTTCCGAGCCTTCTAAATAAATTTTGTTATGTTGTATGGTTATGTTGTGATGCCATAATTGTATCTATGCATATCGGGCATGTCGTGCATACGTGTTACGTGCAACGGTATGTATGGGATTCGACACCTAGTTGTGTACCTTTAGTAGTACTCTTCATGGGGAAATGCCTCTTTGTGCTTCCACCGAGCCTTAGAAACTTGCTACTACTCCGGACACATTTATTGACCGGCGGGTATCCTTATTTGCTGCTATGTCTGTCCCTTTAGGGAAATGTCTCGCAGTGTAATGAAGTCCGTGTAGCGTGCTACGACTCCTCTACATGCAGTGATGACATTTATGTCCCACGATGTAATGGAGTTCTTGTAGCTTGCTATGACTCGTCTGCACATGCTAGAGATCGACACCTGCATTGTGGTGTTACGTATGCCTGTCCCTGTACGGATGTGCCACTTGGGTTCTATGACTAGTCATGTTGACCCGATTTCATTGACATTTGAATGCTAGCGAGCGACCCATTCACATACGTGAGCAGAAAGACGCAAACGGTCCCGGCCCAGGTAAGGTGGCAACCGTGGAGATAACCGTGTGTCAGGCCGTAAAGTGATGTGATGTGTTAGAGGCTGGATTCTTTTGGCTTAGGATTGGGGTTCCGACATGGGCCCAGCCTTAATAATTAGTAATTAGCAAATTAATTAATTCAATTAGTGCTGGGTCACTAACCAATGGACCCCACTGGTCAGGTTTGACCTGTCAACGGCCATTTGACCTGCTGACATCATGATGATGTCATGCTGATGCAATAATGGAATTTCTAATTTAATTCAATTCTATAAAATACTAAAAACTTAGAAAAATCATAGAATTTAATCTGTAACTCAGATTGAAATAAATTATATATGACAATTTATCACAAAAATCCAATGAATCCAATGGTGTTGTTGTCATGCATGTTATAGCCACCTACTTAGATGGACATTGACATTTAGCAATATAGTTGTCACACCCTGTGATTGTAGCACATTTTTATGTTTGGGTTTATAAAATCTGGAGCCAACTAAAACTTTTTCTATGTGGTTGTGCTTGCTTGCTATGTTGTTTGCTTGCGTGTTGATTGAGTTTTATGGCACTACTAGGTTCTATTCCACTTCATAATCATCTTCCTTGATCCAAAATCCTTGCCCGATGATCATGCCATGTGAATAGTGCCCAAAACTATTTTTATCAAATTTTGTTTTAACCAAAAATGATTTATTTAATTTAAGTTTCCAAAACTCCCTGAAATGAGGTTTGCACTACAAGTCCCCAAATCAGGTGGACCCTTCTTTTCCAAAGTCTTTATTTCAAACCTACTATGTATATGACTTCTCAAAACCACCAAATTTTATTTTTAATTATTTTCATATTTTATTTAAAGACTTTTCCCTAAGGCCAGAAATGGTTTTTCCTAAGGATAAAATATTTAAATGCTTTCAAAATATTTGAGAAAATTTAGAGAAACTCGGTGGAAAAATATTTTCCATATGTATGAGTTTCAACACAAGGGCATGATCAGATCACAGGGAAAACCCCTCAAAACCCTTTCTGTTCAGATCAAACTTTTGGAATATTTCTATAATAAATATTCTCAATAAACTCCAGGAAAATTCTAGCAAGTAAATACTGTCATGGGTGATGATCTTGCAAAGTTTCATCCCAATCCAAGTTTGTTTGGTTCATCAAATCATCCCAAAACTATTCGTGTTCAGAATCAAATTTGAGGAACTTTACAATGTGAAGTGTCTCCCCTTGGCCTCAAACTTTGTGGGCATGCTCTAATGGGAAAATAGTGATGATACACTAAGTGGTGCATCAAGGGTTAAAGCCTAGCATCATTGGATCTACAGAAATCAGTTTCCGCCATTTTCTAGGGTTCATCAAGTTTCCATTATCAACTTTTTCTCCTCGAGCTCAAATTTGGTGGAGCATCTCATTTTCACCTAGACTTTGACCTTGGTAAGTATCTCAGAAAACTGGTAAATCTTTCTTGCCCAAAACCCCATCAAACACCTTCTGGTGTTTTTGTCAAACCAACATTTTCACCTATCATCCTTTTACCTTTGGCCCCAACTTTTTACCACAGTCTCCCTGAGTTACTAGCTACCTCCAGTAACTCTCCCTAGCCAAAGCTCCATGGGTAAGTGAGTAAAACCCCCATTTTTCACCTCTGGACAGCAGTTTTCTCCCTCTCTTTTAGCTTCCCTTCTCTCCTAAGGCATCACATAGCATCCAATGGCCTATTCCCTATTTGTTAACCCCTAGATCCCCCTAGGCATAGCCGGGCACGCAGAAGACACCGTTGGCGTGCCATGGCATGCCAAACGCGTGGCACTGTAGCCACTAACCACTACATGGCTCCGGTAGCCTCGGGCCTCCCCCTTACGCCACTTGGTCTCCCTCGGTGTTCGCGCCACACCCCCCTGTCGGCCCCTCCTCTCTCTCCTTCCTCCTCCCTTCTCCCACGCGTGCCGAGCGCCTCCCGGCTTGGCCAACCCGCGACCTCACACACGCGCCCTCCTTTCTCTCTCCCATTGCTCCCATTCGGCATAGATCAGCCCCAGGAATGCCCCCGAGCAGTCGCGTGAGCCTTCCTCTCCCTCTGGCCTCGGGCACGAGCTCGCCGGCGCACAACGTTCGGTGGACCCGCGCCCCCTCTATAAAAAGGGCCTCCTGATCCCCTCTCTCCCTTTTGCTCTCCCTCTTCTCTCCCCTATATCCCCCTGCACACTCCGAGGACCTCCTGTAGCTCCTGCACTCCGAGGAACCTCATCACCGATCTCCGGGTACACAACCCCTCCGGCCCCCATTCTTCTCCCATTGGTCCTCCCTCGCCATGCTAATGCTTCCCCCTATTCCTCTCATCCCTTTTGCAGTACGGGACGGCTCCGGTGACCTCTCCCAAAGCGCCCTCTGCCACAAGGGCTCGTCGCCGACGACTCTGGCCACCTCACGCCTCCGTTCCACCTCCAGCGGACCGGCGGGTCGATGTTGAGCTCATCCCCGCCTTCTCCTATCGTCGCCGTGCCCTGCATCATCGCCGGTGAGCATGCCGGCCACCCTATCGCGAGGTTGGAGATGACAGTGGGGCCCGCCTGTCATCCTCCTCTCTCTCTTGCTGGCCGTCGAGGCCCAACCGTCAGGTTCAAACGCATGCGCGCGCGCCGGTTCGCCTGGGCTGGTTGGCCTCTGGGCCGGCCAAGTTGCTGGCCCCCTCCGGTCAGGGCACTGTGCCCATTTCTTCTCCCTTTTTATTTTTCCAGCAAATTCCAAAAATCCCACAGGGTGAAATATTTACCCAATGCCAATATTTCTTCCACCTAAATTCATAAAGTAATCCCTAGAATTTAATAGTGCAATTTGTAAAAATGTTTGAATATGTTTTTAGTACTGATTATTTTAAAACCTATATTTAGGCACCTTTTTGCCTCTGTTATTTTATTTCTAAAATCTTTTTCACAACAAAACCCTAAGAAAAAAAATTAGTATTAATTTTATTATTTATCAGAGTAGGTGGACATTTTTGGTAGGAGTTTGAGTACTCTGTTTGGTGTGATTGATTATTTTTATTGTTATTTTATCGCGACGGTAGATTGCGCTGTTGACGAAGAAGTTGGACCCGAAGACTTCAAAGACCCCGGAGACTTTGTTAAGCCAGGCAAGCATCTCTTTGACCATGATAAGAAACCATTTATTGCATGTCATATAGCACTTTACTTTCATCGTATTTGATCATGTGTTGTGGTGTTCCCCTTTCGGTGGGATGCCTTTAGTACTTCTCTGTTGACACTTACATCGTGCATGACCCTACCACCTTATGAGGGTTGTGCAGGTGGGAGTAGTTAGGTTTCTAATATATGATACACAAATGGGATGGGGCTTATGCATAGTGATGACAAGAAAGAGGTGATTTCAAGGACTTCTCGAAAACCCCGTCGGGTGCCACTAATGCCTGAGGGAGATGATGAGATGGTGGGTGACCACTTGAGAAAGAAGTGGTGTGCCGGAGGAAGTTGAGATTGTGCTTTCAAAAACAGATTAGATTTAAGATTTGTTAGCCATCCCAACCTTACATGCACGACCACGATACCCCTTATGGGATGAGGCTTTGTTGATTACTATGGTTGGTACTAGCAAGGAGCCCGCATTACTAGTGGAAAGAGTGAAGTGGTCACTCTTGAGACGGGGTCGTCCCACAGAGGAAGGTCATGCGCTGTCTTTACAGGCACCGGGCACACCATTGCGTGCCCTCATGGATGATACGAGTGATGTATATCATGAGGGATGGCACCAACGAGTGGACTCTTTGTATAGTATCACCATGGGAAAGGCATTGTTCGGGTGCTTACCTCAGGTATGTTATATACCGTGAGTCGTGGATGACACGGAAGTTCCCCGAGTCTTGTGGGTAAAGTTTACAACCTCTGCAGAGTGTAAAACTATTCGAATAGTCGTGTCCACGGTCAAGGACAGCTCGGTGGTGCTGCTTAAAATACGTCCGGATATTTTTGAGAAACTTGGTGTGAGTATGGGTTTGATGGTGACAAGACGTCACATGAGCTAAGTCCGATGACTTGGTGTGAGGATTGGACTAAGTCCGATGACATAGCGTGATGAGTGAACATGAGATGTTCAACCGATACTTATGATGATATCGGTATCTTGATCATATGTACACTTTCTTATTGTTGATGCATGTTACAAGTTACTTTATCATGACATTTGCATTCAAAATTATCTTTCCGCAAAGTTACCTACTTAGTGCTATGCCATGCATCATAATTATCTTGTTCCACAACATGGGTTGCTTGCGAGTACATTCAAAGTACTCATTGGCTTGCCACTGGTTATTTAATTGGCTAGGCATGGAAGAACAGGAGTATGTTGAAGAGTTCGTTGGAGACGAACATGCGAACTAGGACGCTTCCCAGTCAGAATGCATGTAGGTTAAGGCAGATGGCATGGGTTCACGCTTTCGACCAATATTTTCACTGCTTGTTTTGTTTTAAGTGTTTGGCCCGTGTGGCCCTATCTATGTAAGATTAAGACCTTCGTGGTCATTATTCGTGTAAGACGTTAAGTATGGATGTAAGACTCTTGTTATTCAGCTTCTCTGTGTTCAGTGAGCATTGATCTCTGGGATCACTGTACACGTGCATTCGGTGATCTCGACTTATGAGTCGGGGTCCCCACAATAGTCAATATATAGAATATTAAATGGAGAATGATTTTGAACCTATATTCAAATCCACTCCATCTAAACTCTAATGTTAGTTGCATTAGCTCATTCAACCATGTTGCCATGTCATGATCATGCATCATATTGTTGTACTTGTTGTGTATTGATGGTTATCTATCTGCATTGTGGTAGGTCCTGCTTCCAAGGATACCTCCGAGTATCCCATCGAAGGAGAGTACCTTCCTGCTTCCCAGCAAGGAAAGCAACCCCATTTATCATTCCTATATCATCCCATTCTCTCGCTCCTACTATTGTTTATTGCATTAGGACAAACGTTCAATTGTCTGTCATTTGCGGTAATAAACCCATTCCTCTGCATGACCTACCATTGTCATAGTAAATAGCTACACCTTGCCAGCTAGCATACATGGTAGATGCTTGGGCCATGATGCGCTTTACCTGCTTTGCTTGCTATGCTTAGAGTTGTGTCAGGTCCGATTCATCTGGGTGATGAACTTGAGTAAAACAGTATTGTTCTGATGTGATGAGCTAAATGATCAACCCAATTTGGTAAAGGTAGCGATGAGAGGCTATGTAGGAATACATGGCGGGTTGTCTCATTGGGACCGTTCTTAGGAACTGAGTTTCGTGTTTGTGATCCAAGAACTAGTTACTACCACACATTGGGATACTTAATTGACCCTCTTGACTTATCAACCGCCTAGTCCTTGGTCTAGGTGTTGCAAGTAGTTTCTGGTGTTCATAGCAATGCTAGAGGCCGTGCGTAGCGCTAACCCTAGGGGTGGGCTACGACGCGGTAGGCAGTGGCATGGTGTACCAAGGGTCACCCGAATGGTGGGATTGGGAATCTTGTGCACATCATTTGGGGCTGTAGCGGAAACTTCGGCCGAACTTCCATGTGGGTTCAGTCTCAAATAGTCGATAGCCAGGACTAGAGGTCTTGTGTTATTAACGGCCGTGGCTGACTGCCTTGCTAGGCTTCCGCTTGAAGGTTGCCGAGGTGCCTGGTTTTATGAGCACACGACAATAAGAGGCGAGAGGGTGTGTGAAGGAGTAAACCCCTGTAGGTTATGAATCTGTTAGAATAGTCACGTCCTCAGATATGGACTACTTGGAGAACTTATGTTGGTCATAGATAACTTGATGGTTACTCATAAAAATATCAAGACAAGTGTGGGTACCATGGATGGCACTCTCGTAGGTGACGGAAGTGAATCCATGGTGGTGTATTGATGTGGTGTTAGTGGACTCGTGTGCGATATCTAAAATTTGAACAAAGAATTAATATGTGTAGTATTGGTTAGCCAAGAATCAAAGCTGGCAGTGTTGCATTAACTACACTACTCCCCTTGTTGATACATGAGCATGGATAGACTAGGTCTGTTTTAAAGACTTGTTGAGTATGTTCGTACTCATGTTTGCTTAATAAATGTTGCAGATCAGACTCAGGACCCACCAGGTGGGTTCTACCTAGATGTCGACGATGCCGAATAGTCGGTGTCCCACCAACGACCCTATGCCCTATGGCGGGCTGTAGATAGTGAGGTCATGTGCCTTTTTATCCTTTCATCTGTCTGTACTCAGACAGCTTTATGCTTTCGCTTGGTTTGTATGAACTTGCTTGCATGACTTGAGTGTCATGTCATGTGACCCCTACTTGTAAGAACATATTATGCAACACTCCTCTGAGCCTCTTAAATAAAAGTTTTGTTGTTGTATGGTTATGTTGTGATGGCATAGTTGTATCTATGCATATTGGGCATGTCGTGCGTACGTGTGACATGCAACGGTATGTATGGGATCCGACACCTAGTCATGTGCCTTTAGTAGTGCTCTTTATGGGGAAGTGCCTCTTTGTGCTTCCATTGAGCCTTGGTAGCTTGCTACTGCTCTGGACACATTGATTGACTGGCATGTATCCTTCTTTGTTGTTGTGTCTGTCCATTCGGGGAAATGTCTCGCAGTGTAATGGAGTCCCTGTAGCCTGCTACGACTCGTCTATGTGCAGTGATGACATTTATGTCCCACGACGTAATGGAGTCCTTGTAGCTTGCTATGACTTGTTTACACACGCTTGAGGCTGACACCTGCATTGCTGGGTTATGTATGTCTGTTCCCGTACGGATGTGCCACTTTGGTTCTATGACTAGTCATGTCGGCCCGAGTTCTCTGTCGTTTGAATGCTAGTGACATATTCACATATGTGAGCCGAAAGAAGCAAACGGTCCCGGCGAAGGTAAGGCTGCAGTCGTGGAGTTTACGGTGAGTGAGGCCGCAAAGTGATGTGATGTGTTACAGGCTGGATTCCTATGACTTAGGATCAGAGTCCCGACAACGTTGGTATCAAAGCCTGACTGACTATAGGACTACCAAGCCAAACCGGTCAAAGTTGAGTCTAGAAACACTATAGAAATGTAAGGGAATTGATTGTCGAAGGGAAAGTAAGGCTCTTTTTACTCCTCTTCCCGAGTCATTCTATTCTAAGTCACCCTCTTCTTTTCTACGGGGTCGAGAGCTAGGCTTCTCATCTATTTCTTAGGATGACAAGTTACTAACCCTAGACTAGTAGCTAGCTTGTTTCTAAGTGAACTTCGGTACTCAAGTATTGTTTGGTATGACAAACAGTTGGATTAGAAATTTGAGACCAGAAAGTTGAGTGGTTATGCTATCCAATCTTTTGTAGTTGCCTCAAAATCCGTTATGCTGTCCAATTTGTGTTAGGATCTCCAATGCCTTTGCATCATTCTCTGTTTTAGATGCCCCCTCATCCTTCTCATCGGGTGGTCCGTCTGACTAGTTGCATCGATGTACCGGGTCACACGGCCATGTTGGTTAGAGTTATGATGGAGACTGGATACCGTTGGTGCCCAGAGTATATAGTGGAGGAGCAGTATCGAGACTTCAACCTGAGCCATTACCTGTGTACTGTAAGGATATATCCATCATATCCTGGAACTGCAGAGCCGCTCCATTGGACTTATGGATTAGGTGTCACCATAGACATGGCAGTCTAGGAGGCCTCCTACACCATGTTAACTATTATGAGATCTCACCATGGACTGGTTCAAAACACTGAGTTCAGTTATGTTTGTGCTACTCTAGGAGGAGAGGATGGTTATCTTACTGTATCCTATTATGAGTATTCTCATGAGGACCCTAGGCTTCAGGTGACTGCTCAGATGTTGGAGAACAGGGATCGTGATGCACATGCTCTTCGCATGGAGCTATATGCTACACGTGCACGTCTTTGGATAGCCTTGATGCAGCTAGCACATGTCGTGTAGACAGGCTATGGAGATTTGGAGATGTTGAACCCATCGTGGACTCATCTGCCAGCCCGCGTAGACTGGCCTGATATTGGAGGCGTCGCTCCTCTTCGAGGACCGTTGCTGCCACCACCCAGGGGACCTGGGCCACATCCGTGTCCTTACGGTTTCCAGGGATTGCAGGCCAGGGTGTTCCCAGATCCTCAAGTTCTATGACGATACTTTAGTGCATGTATGTTAGTATTAGTATTGTAGCAGTTGTGTTGCCATAGTCCTGCGTGTCTTGTGGGATATGACTGAGGTGTGAGTTGAGTTCCGGAGGTGTTGATAGATAATGTATAGGAAGCTTGTAATGCCTCCGATGAGTTGTATCATCTTTCAGTAGTTTGTACTTCACCCTGGGCTTGTACTGAACTATGTCATGGTGTGTATGAATCATGGTGTTCATATGGCAGTTTGTTTATTACCATGTTCTTCGGGTGTTTGCCCATGCATGCCATGTTGTCCAGTACATTCCTCATCTCATGTCTTAGACTTGATGTCTTCCTTGTGTTTGTTTTCCCAGGATCGTGTCAACTAGGAATAACCCCGCACCTTCCTTCGAGCAGGGCGAGGGAAGCCGGCCAAGACAAGAGAACCTGCGGCAGCTGCCCTCTCTGGCGGAGGTGACGCTCGAAGCTGAGTGGAATAAAAGGGAGACCAACAGGCTATTGGAATGCATTGAACAGAATACAACGCATCCTCCCCGCAATGAGCGCAATGATGGTGTGTCCCTCAATGACTTCGTCAAGTTGTGCCCACCTAAGTTTCATCAATCGGTCGACCCGCTCGACGCTGATGAATGGCTTACCAGCATGTCCCGCAAAATCCGAGCTGCTAATGTATCTGAGGCCAATAAAGTGACTTCTGCTGCATACTTTCTAGAAGGACCCGCCAACCTGTGGTGGGAAAATTATGAAGCCATGCGTCCTGCAGGCCCCGTAGCAACCTGGGCAGATTTCAGTGAGGCATTCCGTACCCATCACATCCCGGAAGGGCTGATGGATCGCAAGAGAGAGGAATTATGTGCCTTTAGTTAGGGTAGGCTGACAGTGGATACCTATGGCCATGAGTTCGACAACCTTGCTTGTTATGCATTAGAGAAAGTGTCGACCTACACCAAGAAACATGACAGGTTTTGTAAGGGACTTAATCGTGAGCTCCGTCGAAACCTACGTCTGCATGAGTGCGCTACCTTCCAAGCCCTCGTCAACAAGGCTATCAATGCTGAAACCAGATAGACCGACTACGAGGCAACTAAGAAACACACCTGTGACTTCAGCCCTCCATCTAGCTCAGGCTCCAACAAACGCCGGGTGTGGGTTCCCAACATAGCTCTGCCACCAAGGTACACCGCGAGGCCATCATACCAGGCGCATCACCCAGCTCAGCCCAACCCTCTAGTCAGGACATTTTGAGGTCCCGCTGCCAATGTTGCTCCCCGTGCCACTTTCGTCTGCTACAACTATGGAGAACCAGGGCACTATTCCCGTGAGTGCCCCCATAACAATGTCAAGCCGATTGGACGTGGGAAGCCTGGAAAGGCCTTCTATGTGAAGCCAACTCCTACGCGTGGACGTGTGAATCACGTCTCTGCTGAAGAAGCTCTTGAGGATCCCGATGTTATCCTAGGTACGCTCCTTATCAATAGTCATCCAGCATCTGTTCTGTTTGATACTGGAGCATCTCATTCATTCATCTCAGAAAGTTATGCACAGTTGCATAACATGTCTTTTGTGATATTCCTACTCCTTTAGTAGTCCAGACTCCTGGTTCAAAATGGCATCCTCGTAGAGTGAGCCATTACAATGAAATCCTTGTGGATATGCTAGTATTCCTAGCATATTTGATAGCTCTCAAGTCTTCATACATTAATATCATCTTAGGCATGGACTGGATGAAAGCCCATTATGTTAAGATTGATACTCATACTAGGAATGTTCAGCTTACACATCCATCGCGTGAGCTAGTCAATGTCTAAACTCGAGCTGTCATGCGCCGACTCTATTCCCTTAATGTTAGCCCTCTTCCAGAACTAGAAGATATTCCGATAGTAGGTGACTTCCAGGATGTCTTTCTAGAGGAACTGTCAGGAATTCCACTAATCTGAGATGTAGAGTTTGTGATAGAACTTGTTCCGGGGACTGTCCCAATAGCTAGAAGAACATATAAGATGGCACCCTTAGAACTAGCCGAGCATAAGAAACAACTCGATGAGGCTTTGAAGAAAGGTGTCATTTGTCCTAGTTCTTCTCCTTGGGCTTGCCTCGTCCTCTTCGTCAAGAAGAAGGATGGATCGGACCGGATGGTTGTAGATTATCGGCCAGTGAACCTGGTCACCATAAGGAACAAGTATCCGCTCCCAGGATCAATGACTTGTATGATCAACTTCTCGATCCTCGGTCTTCTCCAAAATGGATTTGATCTTGGGATACCATCAAATCAGAATTAGAAATGGGGACATTCCAAAAACGGCTTTGTTACTCATTATGGCCAATACGAGTACACCGTTATGCCAATCGGTTTAACCAATGGCCCAGCCACCTTTTCTCGCTTGATGAATTTGATCTTAATGGAGAATCTGGATTAGTTCATCGTGGTTCACCTCGACAGCATACTCATCTACTCAAAGAATGAACAAGAACATGTCGAGCATCTAAGGTTGGTATTGATGAAACTTCGAGAGCATCGTCTGTATGCCACATTCTCCAAGTGTGAATTTTGGTTACCAAAGTGACCTATCTAGGTCACATGATCCCTGGTAAAGGAATTGTTGTCAATCCCGAGAGAGTTCAAGTCGTCCTTGATTGGACTCAATCTGAATCGGTTAAGCAAGTTCGGAGTTTCCTTGGCTTAGCAAGCTATTGTCACCGCTTTGTCGAGAACTTCTCCAAGGTTGCGAAGCCTCTGACTGAACTCGTTAAGAAATATAAAAAGTTCGAGTGGACTCCAAAATGCGAGCATAGCTTTTAGTAACTGAAAACACGCCTGACCTCTGCTCCCGTTCTGGTGCCACCATATTTCTCAAAGGACATTGTTATATATTGTGACACCTCGCGACAAGGATTAGGTTGCATTCTCATGCAAGATCATCATGTGATTGCATACGCATCTCGACAGCTGCGTCCACATAAGGTTAATTATCCAACACGTGATCTTGAGCTTGCAGCTATAGTCCATGTATTCAAAACTTGGTGACATTACCTTATGGGTAATCGTTGCGAAATATACACTTATCACCAAAGTCTAAAATATATTTTCACCCAGCTAGATTTGAATCTTAGGCAAAGATGGTGGGTTGAGTTGATTACAGATTTCGACTTAGGGATAAGTTACACCCCGGGGGAAGCCAATGTCATAGCTGATGCACTAAGTCGTAAGTCTTATTGTAACAAACTGATGTTACAACAAAGTCAACCACTTCTCTATGAGGAATTTCGAAAGTTCAACCTTCACATTGTTCCTTAAGGATTCCTTTCGAACCTGGTGGCGAAATCTACTCTTACGGATCAAACCGTAGATGTTCAGAGGTATGATAAAGGTATATCTCGGATTAAGGAGAACATTGCTAGCGGAAATGCTAAAGATTTCTCCAAAGACAATCAGGGTGTTGTGTTGTTTCAGAATCGCTTGGTGGTTCCTAAGAGCAAAGGCTTATGACAGTTGATCCTTAAGGAGGCTCATGACTCTCCTCTCACGATTCATCCTGGTAGTACCAAGATGTATCAGGACCTACGCCAGAGGTTCTAGTGGACTAGGATGAAGAGAGAAATTGCTCAATTCGTTGCTAACTGCGATGTTTGTCATCGCGTTACGGCAGAACATCAAAGGCCTGCAGGCACCCTTCAACCTTTAGCTATTCCTGAATGGAAATGAGATAAGGTCGGTATGGATTTCGTCACCGGATTTCGTAGGACCAAGAGAGGGAATAATGCTATCTTTGTGGTCATTGGCCGTCTTTCCAGAGTTTCTCATTTTCTACCTGTTTGGGAGAGTATAACTGCTAGCCAGCTAGCGGAGTTACATGTTTCTCGAATAGTTTCTCTTCATGGTGTTCCTTTGGAGATTAACTCAGACCGTGGAAGTATATTGACTTCTCGATTCTGGGAAAGCTTCCAATATGCTATGGGGACTCATTTATCCTTTAACACTGCTTTCCATCCACATTCAAGTGGTCAAGTTCAGCGAGTCAATCAAATTCTCGAAGACATGCTCAGAGCTTGTGTTATATACTTCAGTATGAATTGGGAGAAATGTCTTCCATTCGCTGAATTTGCTTATAACAATAGTTATTAGTCAAGCTTGGGAAAAGCCCCTTTTGAAGTTCTCTATGGAAGGAGGTGTCGGACACCTCTTAACTAGTCAGAAACCGAAGAGAGGCAACTCTTTGGCCCAGATATGATCCAGGATGCACAGGAGCAAGTTCGCATTATTCGTGAAGAGTTGAAAACAGACCAATCTTGTCAAAAGAGCCAATATGATCGCCATCATAAGGCTGTGACCTATGAAATTGATGAGAAGGCTTATCTTCGGGTTACACCTCTGAAGGGTACCAAATGATTCGATATAAAGGGCAAGTTGGCTCCCCGTTACATTGGTACCTTTCGCATTCTTGCCAAAGGAGGAGAAGTTGCCTACCAATTGGAAGTTCCACCGCATCTTTCCAAGTTTCATGATGTATTCCACGTCTCGTAACTCAGGCATTGCTTTTCGGACCCTATCCGCACAGTAGACCACGAAATGCTTGATCTGCAAGATAACCTTACATATCGAGAATACCCTGTTCATATTCTCGATCAAGCTGAGCGTACCCCTAGATGTCAAAATATCAAGTTTCTCAAGGTTCAGTGGTCACACCATTCCGAGAAGGATGCCACATGGGAAAGAGAGGATCGTCTTTGACTAGAGTACCCTGCGTTCTCCCCGACGACTTCCCAAATCTTGGGATGAGATTCTTTTGAGTGGGGGTTACTTGTCACATCCCTAGTTGGCATTGCTTTGGTTAGCATGTGTGTGCATCATGTTTTGATTTTGCATCAAGATGAAATGGGGATCAACAGAAACCCTAGCACCTCACCTGAATTAAACCAATTTAAAGGTTGTGAAAAATCAACAAATCCAAAATGCCCATAAAAATTGCCCCCCTGTCTGATAAATATTGACATCAATATATCAGGGGACATTTTAATTTTCGGAACATATACGTCATTTTAAAATAAATAATAAAGCTATTGAAAAAGCCAAATAAAGCATTAAAATTATTTTAGTCATTCGAAAATATTGAAACCTTTTGTGTAGGTTTGAAATATTCAAACTATGCTTGCAAAATATTTCAATATATTTTGAAATAGGTTTTGAGGCCCTAACAAAAATGAAACAAATGTCAAGAAAAAGAGAAAGATGATTTGACCTAAGGCCAGCTCCAGGCCGGCCCATCTGGTCCAGGGAGGTCGTCGTCCTCCTAGCGGCCAGGAGGCCGGGTGTGTGGCCGCCGCACGCACACGGCCGTGTCACCACGCTCGCAGCTGCCTGCCTCCTCCTCGCCAGCGCGACAGGGATAAGATCCAAGATCCGTCTGGATCGCTCCCTCCCCTCACCTTTGCCCTGCTCCTCTCTCCTCTCCCTTTGCTCCGCCATGGCCGTTGAAGCCCTGCCGCTATAGTCTCCCCGCTCCGGGCCGCTCCCCCTCGCTCCCGAGCCTCTCATTCGCTCTGCCTCTTTGCCCTCGTCCTCCTTGCTGAGCCAAGCACTGCTGGAAGACCCCCATCGCCGCCATCGCTGTCATCTTCAACCTCCGTCCACCGGCAAGGATTGAAGGTCGTCGCCGCTCCAGACCATTCCCGGTCTCGCCAACGATGTCGTCGTGATCGCCGTGAGCTCTCGGTCCCGCTTCCCCTCTCCTCTCCGTCATTGGCGCGCCATAGCTCTGGTTTGCCTCGAGCCCGAGAGCTCCTGGCCGCCGGCGAGGATGCTGCCGTCACTATGGTGGCCCAAGCTCACACCTGAGAACGTAGGCGTGCTCAGGAGGGCCCCAAGGAGCCGTAGGAGCCAAGATCTGGCCCGCTCATGCTCCGGTTCTTTGAGCCCATGCTCGACCGAGCTGCGGCAGCCGCCGAGCTCGTCGTCGGCCGTGCTCCGGGCCATCCGAGCCGCTGGGATGTGTCCCATTGGACGTGCGTGAAAGCGGGCGCTCTTTTGAGCCACTCCGTCGTCGTTTTGGTCACTGGCGAGCGATTCCCGAGGCCCTCCTCCATCCCTAGCGTCGCGTGCGGCTCAACGCCGGCGAGTCAGCCCAATTTGACCATGGGGTTGACCCCCTGGGTCACTAGCAGGTGGGGCCCAGCCTCTCTTAGTTTAGGATTAATTAAAAATATTAATTGAAAATTAATTAAGTTAATTACCCACTCACATGTGGGCCCAGCTTCAATAATTAGTAATTAGCAAATTAATTAATTCTGTTAGTGCCTGGGTCACTGACCAGTGGACCCCACTGGTCAGGTTTGACCTGTCAATGACCATTTGTCCTGCTGACATCATGTTGATATCATGATGATGCAATAATGGAATTTCTAATTTAATTTAATTCCATAAAATACTAAAACCATAGAAAAATCAGAGAATTTGATGTGTAACTCGGATTGAAATAAATTATATATGAAAATTTATCAGAAAAATCCAATGAATCCAAGGGTGCTATTGTCATGCATGTTAGATCCACCTATGTAGATGACCATTGACATTTAGCAATAGGTAAATATATAGAATATTAAATGGATAACGATTTTGAACTTATATTCAAATCCACTCCATCTAAACTCTAATGTTAGTTGCATTTGCTCATTCAACCATGGTGCCATGTCATGATCATGCATCATACCGTTGCACTTGTTGTGTATTGATTGTTATCTACCTGCATTGCGGTAGGTCCTACTTCCAAGGATACCTCTGAGTATCCTTTTGAAGGAGAGTACCTTCCCATTTCCCAGAAAGGCAAGCAACCCCATTGATCATTCTATATCATCCCATTTTCTTGCTCCTACTCTTGTTTATTGCATTAGGACAAACGTTCAATTATCTGTCATTTGCAGTAGTTGAACCCATTCTTCTGCATGACCTATCATTGTCACAGTAAATAGCTAAACCTTGCACCCTAGCATACCTAGTAGATTCTTGGGCCATGATGTAGCGACCCGACTCAAAACGAGTCAAGCCTCTGTGTTCTATGCCATCCCTGGATCAGTATGCTGGCACACACAGTACATCAATGTATATATCAAAGTGCAATCACATGTAATTAACGTAAAACAAATATATACCTTAAAATAGCAGCGGAAACGGTCAACGGGAGTGGAGTCCCAATAACACCAACAGCAAGTTGAGTGTGGACCATAACCCTGAATCGTACTCTTACCCGTCGTAGAAGAGTATCTGCAACATAAGACGTTGCAGCCATGTAGGTCAGCATTTTGAATATGCCGGCAAGATCACCATAGTAGAACAGAAGATAGAAACTATACTATATGCAATAAGGCTTTATGGCTCTGTGGCTAAGTTTTTGCATAAAAGCTGATTTTATTTTCCTACCACAAAGGAATATCAGGAGTTTTCACTATAGAATTACCTATCATGACATGGTTCCGCCAACCGATATCCAAATGCCCACAAGTATTGTGTACTTTACCCACAAGTGTTGTGTACTTTACCCACAAGATTCTTTCCCTCCTGGTAAGTCCTCGCACTGCCTGATGTTTGAGAACAGGATGAAAGAAACATGGTCTTTCAAAGTGTTTCCCTGACTACTGTCAGTGCCCATCCATTCCTAATGTCGACTACATCTCGTAGCACTGCCCAGCTAGAGGCACACCAAAGATCAACCAAGCCAGAGCCCATAATGACTTGTGGCTACAGAGGTAAGCTTCCGGGCATGAAGTATTCATCCTTCCCTTTTAGTCTGGGTGAGGCTTTCCGCGTGAATACTGGCCATCTCCAGCAACACCTAGGCAAATCCACCGGTTTCTCCAGGGTACCGTTTCAACCATCCCTCACCTAGTAGTGTGTATTGAAAAACTTGTTTCTCGAGTCTCGAAGTCTTGAGGTCTTGAATATGCAGGTCTTGAAGAAGCCTTCATGAATTCGTCGTTTTGACGTGGAGTCCTTCTTCACACCACTCACGAACACTCATACCAGACCCCGTCTACTTTAGCATAGCATTGCACTAACTAGCGTTCCCGGGGCTTTAGTAACAAGTGGTGGGTTCCTACCTCATGCATTCTAATCAACTACAAGAATTTCAATAACACTACGGGAGGGATTTGTTGAAATGATGTCACTATATGCAATAAAACATAGGTATGAAAAGATGGTCAAAGTGAACTTGCCTGTACTGTTGATGAAGAGAAAGATCGCTCTCAGAAATAACTTGATAGACTATTCGTCACTCTCCGATGAAAATCTATATAACAAACATTGCATTCATAAGCAAACACTTCTAGCAATCAAAACTAACAATCCCAAGGTAACACAAGAAACAAAAGCAACAAGGTTGATGAAGGAAACACTTAAGACAAAACTCAAAGTCAAGAAAGTTTTCAAAAAACAACTAAGGTAGGTTTCCTCTACAACAAATAGTAACAAAACAAAAACAAAGTAAAATATAACAAAAGTATTTTAGTAGAAGAATTACTTTTGAAGAAGAAGTAAGACTTATGAAAACAAAACTCTAAACAACATAAGTGTTTGCCCACTAAGCTTAACAACAAGTAAAACAATGCAATATTAAAATATGGGAAAAACAAAGTATAAAATATTTAAGTTAACAGAAAAGAATTAATTAAGTTATTTATTTTAAAACAGAATTAAATCATTTAAAACTTTTGTGAAAATAATCTCTACTAAAACTAAGTTGTTTTATAAGACATTACCTAATGAAGAGGGATATAGATTCCTATAGTACTAGAGTAAAACTAAACTATTTTTATTAACAAAACATTTCTTAACAGAAAAGAATTACTACAAATTTTATTTGAAAACAGAATCTAATTACTTAAAACTTTGTTAAAATTAACTATTACTAACTAGTTTGTTTTTATCAAACTATACCTAGTTACAAACTATAATGTCCCTATAACAACATAGTAATAAACTAAGCAAATTATTTTATTGTATTAACAGCAAGTAAACTCCTAAAGTTGAGACAATAGAACCTACTAAAACAAAATATAACTAACTCAGATTTAAACTAACAAAATAAAACTAATTAAACTATATTAACAAACTAAACAGATTGTGTTTCTAGTTAAAACCCTAATCAAATTTATTCTAAAAATTCTCAAACTTTACCTACTGATAGCTAGGGTCACTAGTAACAAGTAGCAAAAAGAATCAACTCAAAATACTTTTTAGAACTCTAGATATCCAGAAAACAAAATTTAAACCAAATCTGTTTAAATTCAAATTTAGTTACTCAAATATGGTCACACTTTGCATCTACGGAAACTAGATGAAATTTAGGACACAATGCAAAAAGAATCAATTAAAAATAACTAAAAACATAAAAGATATGATAAAAATAAAATCAGAACTATTCTGGAAACAGAAATTAAAACAGAAAAGAAAAATCATTTCTAACGGACGGGGGGGTGACGTGGCGCGCTCTGGTTGGCTGTGGCCGTGTGTGTGCGGGCGAGTACAAGTGGGTGACCGAAGCTAAGGAGAAAACAGTTCGCGTTAAGTTGGATCTAATCCTACGCGTTGTTCTACGATCGGACGGTCCAAGGAGGGGGAGGGGCTCACAGCGGTGGTGGGTCACCGGCGAGGCCGAAGCGACGTGGTTGACATGGGCGGCGCTCCGGTGGTTGACATGGGCGGCGCTCCGGTGGTTGACATGGCGTCAGAGGGGCGAGGGGGCAACCGAGGCGACGGGCACGGTGGTGGGGAGCTTCGGTGGCGGCAGGGCTCCGGCGAGGGCTTGCGGCGAGGCGCTCGGGCAAGGAGAAAAGGGGTTCGGAGGGGGAATGGAGCACAGAGAGGGAGGCCGCACTTATATAGGCCGTGGGGAGGTCGTGGGAAGGAAGGGAGGGAGATCCGCGGCGGCGGGGTCACCGGCGAGGGCGGCGCGCGCGCGCGGGTGGACAACGACCGCACTAAATTAGCGGGCGGTCGGGGTGGGACCAGGCTTTCAGCGAGGGAGAGAGGAAGCGGGCGCGTCGGTCGGCCGGAATTTAAGCGAATCGGCATTAACTGTGGTGCGCCGGCCCGATCTGGTTTTAAAAGTCTTTCCTATTTTTCAAAAACAATGCAGTAAAACTACTTTAATACTATTGATTAAATTCCAAATGTAGCCAAATTTTATATCAAAATTAACAGAATAATCAATTCTATTAAATGAACATTTTTATTCTGTTATTTGAACATTCTGAAAAAATATTATTTTCAAAAATGGCCTATTTGCTTTTAAATCCTATTTGCAAATATTTTCAAATAACCCCATGGGTTTTATGGTTCAAAAACTTCACAAAATACCCCTGGTTTGGAGTGTCATATTTACTCCTCTCAAATTTTTGACAAGGGGTTTGAATGCTTACAATTTCAAATAGGGAATTCCAAATATGAAAGTGAAACTCCATATGAGAAACTTTCAAATAGTTTTCAAACTTCCAACTCCTATTTCATATAATTTGAAGAAGTCATATTATCCTCTCTCATGAAAATCATTGAGTTGCATAAAGTTTCTGAATTTGAAATACTTTCAAATGGAATTCAAATCATTTTTCAATTCCCTTTTCATTACTCAAAATGGAAGAAGTCATGTCATCTTCACTCTAGGGTTTTGTGATGAAATGAATTTGAATTCCTGGTGATCAAAATGCAGAGTGAAAGTTTTGGGAAAGTCATTTCATTCCCTCTCATTAAACTTTCAAAGTTTCAAAAGTTATCTTGGAGATCAAGCGCTTCGTGGTCTACTTCACGGATAGGGTCCGAGAAGCAATGCCTGAGTTGCGAGACGTGGAAGACATCATGAATCTTGGAAAGATGCGGTGGAAGTTCCAATTGGTAGGCAACCTCTCCTCGTTTGGCAAGAATGCGAAAAGGTCCAATGTAACGAGGAGCCAACTTGCCCTTGATACCAAATCGATGGGTACCCTTCAGAGGTGTAACCCGAAGGTAAGCCTTCTCGTCAACTTCATAGGTCACAGCCTTATGACGGCGATCATATTGGCTCTTTTGATGAGATTGGGCTGTTTTCAACTTTTCACGAATAATGCGAACTTGGTCTTCTGCATCCTGGATCATATCCGGGCCAAAGAGTTGCCTCTCTTTGGTTTCCGAGAAGTTAATAGGTGTTCGACACCTTCTACCATAGAGAACTTCAAAAGGGGCTTTGCCCAAGCTTGATTGATAACTGTTGTTATATGCTAACTCGGCAAATGGAAGACATTTCTCCTAGTTCATACCGAAAGATATAACAAAAGCTCGGAGCATGTATTCAAAGATTTGATTGACTCACTCGACTTGACCACTTGATTGCTGGTGGAAAGAAGTGCTAAAGGATAGATGAGTCCCCATAGAGGTTTGAAAACTTTCCCAAAATCAGGAAGTAAAGATTTTTCCATGGTCTGAGTTAATCTCCCAAGGAACACCATCAAGAGATACTATTCAAGAAACATATAACTCTGCTAGGTGCATAGCAGTTATGCTCTCCCGAACAGGAAGAAAATGAGCCACTTTGGAAAGACGGTCGATGACCACAAAGATATCATTATTCCCTCTCTTGGTCCTGGGAAATTCGGTAATGAAATCCATACCGAACTTATCCCATTTCCATTCGGGAATAACTAAAGGTTGAAGGGTGCCAGCAGGCGTTTGATGTTCTGCTTTCACGCGATGACAAACATTGCAGTTAGCAACGAACTGAGCAATTTCTCTCTTCATCCTAGTCCACCAGAACCTCTGGCGTAGGTCCTGATACATCTTGGTACTACCCGGATGAATTGAGAGAGGAGAATCATGAGCCTCCTTATGAATCAGCTGCCAAAGATGTTGGCTCCTGGGAACCACCAAATGGTTCTGGAAGAGCACCACACCTTGATCATCAATAGAGAAATCCTTAGCGATACCGCTAACAAGGTTCTCTTTGATACAGGAAATACGCTTATCATGCTTCTGGCCAACTATAATTTGAACCTTAAGAGTAGGTTTTGCCACCAAATTGGATAGGAATCCTTGAGGAACAAAATGGAGGTTTAACTTCCGAAATTCCTCATGGAGAAATGGTTGACCTTGTTGTAACATTAGATTGTTACAATAAGACTTATTACTTAGTGCATCAGCCATGACATTGGCTTTCCTCGGGGTGTAAGTTATCCCTAAGTCGTAATCTGTGATCAACTCAACCCATCGTCTTTGCCTGAGATTCAAATCCGGCTGGGTGAAGATATATTTTAGACTTTGGTGATCGGTTAAAATTTCGCAACGATTACCCAGAAGGTAATGTCGCCAGGTTTTTCAGTGCATGGACTACAGCTGCAAGCTCAAGATCATGTGTTGGATAATTATCCTCATGTGGACGCAACTGTCGAGATGCGTATGCAATCACATGATGATCTTGCATGAGAATGCAACCTAATCCTTGTCGCGAGGCGTCGCAATAGATAACAAAGTCCTTAGAGAAATCCGATGGCACCAGAACGGGAGCAGAGGTCAGTCGTCTTTTCAACTCCTGAAAACTGTGCTCGCATTCTGGAGTCCACTTGAACTTTTTATCTTTCTTGAGGAGTTGATTCAAAGGTTTTGCAAACTTGGAGAAATTCTCGACAAAGCTGCGACAATAGCTCGCTAAGCCAAGGAAACTCCAAACTTGCTTAACCGATTCAGGTTGAGTCCAATAAAGGACGGCCTGAACTCTCTCGAGATTGATAGCAATACCTTTACCAAAAATCACGTGGCCAAGATAGGTCACTTCTGGCAACCAAAATTCACACATGGAGAATTTGGCGTACAGACGGTGCTCTTGAAGTCTCATCAATACCAGCCTTAGATGCTCGGCATGTTCTTGTTCGTTCTTCGGGTAGATGAGTATATCGTCTAGGTAAACCACGATGAATTTATCTAAATACTCCATGAAGATCGAATTCATCAAGCGAGAGAAGGTGGCTGGGGCATTGGTTAAACTGAAGGACATGATGGTGTACTCGTATTGGCCACAACGAGCAACAAAAGCCGTTTTTGGAAAGTCCCCGTTCCTAATTCTAATTTGATGGTATCCCAACCTCAAATACATTTTGGAGAAGACAGAGGATCCAGCGAGTTGATCATACAAGTCGTTGATCCTGGTGAGTGGATACTTGTTCTTAATGGTGACAGGATTCACTGGCCGATAATCCACAACCATCCGATCCGAACCATCCTTCTTCTTAACGAAGAGGACGGGACAAGCCCAAGGAGAAGAACTGGGATGGTTGAAACCTTTCTTCAAAGCCTCATCTAGTTGGATCTTAAGTTCGGCTAGTTCTAAGGGTGCCATCTTATAGGGTCTTCTGGCTATTGGGACAATCCAGAAGTTTGACATTTTGAACCAGGAGTCTGAACTACTAAAGGAGTAGGCATATCACAAAAAGACATGCTATGCTATTGTGCATAACTTTCTGAGATGAAGGAATGAGATGCCCAGTATCAAACAGGACAGATGCTGGATGACTATTGACAAGGAGCGTACCTAGGATAACATCAGGATCCTCAAGGGCTTCCTCAGCAGATACATAGTTCACTCGTCCACGAGCAGGAGTTGGCTTCACAAAGAAGGCTTTTCCTGGCTTTCCACGTCCAGCGGGCTTAGCATTATTCTGGGGACACTCACGGGAGTAGTGTCCCGGTTCTCCACACTTATAGCAGACCACGGTGGCACGGGGTGCAACATTTGCAGGCAATCCTCCAAATGGCCTGACTGGAGGGTTGGGCTGAGCTGGGTGAGGCGCCTTGAAGGATGGCCTCACATTGTATCTTGGCGGTAGAGCTACGTTGGGCACCCAGACCCGGCGTTTATTGGGGCCCGAGCCAGATGCGGTGTTGAAGTCACGGTTGTGCTTTCTTGTGGCCTCATAATCAGTCTGTCCAGTCTCGGCATTGATTGCCTTGTGGACGAGATCCTGGAAAGTGGTGCACTCATGTAGGCGCAGATCTCGACGGAGCTCAGGATTAAGTCCCTTGCGAAACCTAGCCTCCTTCTTCACATCAGTAGAAACTTCCTTAGGAGCATAGCGAGCAAGGTTTCCAAACTCACGACTATAAGCATCCACTGACAGTCTGCCCTGGGTGAAGGCACAGAATTCCTCTCTCTTACAATCCATCAGCCCTTCCGAGATGTGATGGGTACGAAAGGCTGCACTGAATTCCGTCCAAGTTGGTGCGGCGCCTGTGGGACTAATGGCTTCAAAAATTTCCCACCATAGATTGGCGGGTCCTTCTACAAAGTAGGTTGCAAAGGTCACCTTGTTAGCCTCGGTCACATTGGCAGCCCAAATCTTGCGATACATGCTAGTTAGCCAGTCATCCGCGTCGAGTGGGTCGACCGAATGATGATACTTGGGTGAGCACAGTCTGATGAAATCACCAAGGGATACGCCATCATTGAGATCATTTCGGGGAGCACATGCTGTGTTCTGCTCGATTCTTTCCAACAGCCTGTTGGTCTCCCTCTTGTTCTGTTCAGCTTCTAGCATTACTTCCGCCAAGGAAGGCGCATGTGGCAAATCCTCTTGCCTTGGCTGGCTTCCCTCGCCCTGCTCAGGGGCAGGCACGGGGTTATTCCTAGTTGCCACCATCCTGGGAAAACAAACCCACAGCTTAATCATAGGGAACAACAACTCTAAGACATAAGATAGGGAATGTAGTGGAAATCATGGCATGCAGGGTAAACACCAATCAACATGGTAGAACAACTGCCATATGAACACCATTATTCATACACACCATGACATAGTTCAGTACAAGCCAAGATGAAATACAACTATGGAGAGATGACACAACTCATCGGAGGCATTACAAGCTTCCTATACACTATCTATCTACACCTCCGGAACTCAACTCTCAACCTCATCATATCCCACAAGACACGCAGGACTATGGCGATACGATTACTACCATACTAGAGCTGACATCCACGTACTCAAGCATCGCCGTAGAATGCCTCATACAGGTTACCCCCATGACCCGGGAGCTGAACCTGAGGATCTGGAAACACTCTAGCATGTGATCCCTAGGAGCCAAAAGGACACGGATGTGGCCTTGGTCCCCTTGTCAGCGGCAACAACGGTCCTCGAAGAGGGGTGATGCCTCCAACATCGGGCCAGTCTATGTGTGCTAGCAGATGAGTCCGCGATGGGGTCAGCATCTCCAAATCTCCATAGCCTCTCTACATGACAGGTGCCAACTGTGACAGGGCTGTCCAAAGACGTGCACGGGTAGCATAAAGCGCCATGCGAAGGGCGCGTGCATCATGATCCCTGTTCTCCAACATCCGAGCGGTCACCTGCAGCCTAGGGTCCTCATGGGAATGATCATAGTAGGCTGCACAAAGATAACCATCCTCTCCTCCCATAGAAGTAGGAACATAACAATACTCTGTGTTCTGAAACCTTATGATAGTCAGCATGGTGTAAGCGGTCTCCTAAACTGCCATATCTATGGTGAGACCTAAACCATAAGTCCAGTGAAGCGGCTCTGCAGTTCCAGGGTATGAAGGATAAATCTTGATGGTACACCGATACTGACTCTGGTTGAAATCACGATATTGTTCCTCCACTGTGTACTCCGGGTACCAACGGTATCTAGCCTCCATCATAACTCTAACCAACATGGCCGTGTGACCCGGTACATTGATGCACCTGGTTAGACGGACCACCTGACGGGAATGACGAGGGGGCATCTGAAACAGAGAATGAAGCAAAGACAGAAGAGACTCTAGCAGAAATTGGACAGCATAATGGCTATAATTGCTCAAAAAGGATTTTGAGACAACTGCAAAAGATTGGAAAAGCATAACCACTCGACTTTCTAGACTCAAATCTGTTCTCCATCTGTTTGTCACACCAACAATACTTAAGTGCCTACATTCACTTGCAAACAAGCTAGCTAGTGCTCCATGGTTAGTAACTCGACATCCTAAGCCATGGATGAGCAGCTTAGTTCTTATCCCCGTAGAAAAGATGAGAATGACTCAAAACAGAATAACTTGGGAAGAGGAGTAAAAAGATCCTTACGTTCCCTTCGACGATCAATTCCCCTACTTTTCTATAGTGTTTCTAGACTCCACTTCGACCGGTTTGGCATGGTAGTCCTACAGTCAGTCAGGCTCTGATACCAATGCTGTCGGGACCCCGATCCTAAGTCATATGAATCCAGACTGTAACATATCACATCACTTTGCAGCCTCATGCACGGTAAGTTCCACGACTGCAGCCTTACCTTAGCCGGGACCGTTTTCGCCTTTTGGCTCACGTATGTGAACATGTCACTGGCAATCAAACGACACAGAACCCAGGCCAACATATCTAGTCATAGAACCCAAGAGGCACATCCGTACGGAAACAGGCATACGTAACCTTCCAATGCAGGTGTCGTCCACAAGCGTGTGTAGACCAGTCGTAGCAAGCTACAGGGACTCCATTACACCGCGAGACATTTCGCCGAAGGGACAGACACAACAGCAAAGAAGGATACATGCCGGTTAATCAATGTGTCTGGAGCAGTAGCAAGCTACCATGGCTCGGTGGAAGCACAAAGAGGTAGTTTCCCGTAAAGAGTACTACTAAAGCACACGACTAGGTGTCGGATCCCATACATACCGTTTTACGTCACACTTATGCATTACATGCCCGATATGCATAGATACAACCATGGCATCACAACATAACCATACAACAACACGACTTTTATTTAAGAGGCTCAGATGAGTCTTGCATAATATGTTCTTAAAGATAGGGTTCACACAACCCGACACTCAAGTCATACAAACATGTTCATACAAACCAAGAGGAAGCATAAGCTGTCTGAGTACAGACAGATGAAAGGGGTAAAAAGGCACATGGCCTGACTATCTACAGCACGCCATAGGGCAAAGGTCATAGCTGGGACACCAGCTACGCGGCATCGTCGACATCTAGATAGAACCCACCTGATGGGTCCTGGGTCTCATCTGCAACATTTATTAAGCAAATGTGAGTACAAATGTACTCTGCAAGTCTTTAGAATAGACCTAGTCTAATCATGCTCATATATCATCAAGGAGGTGGTGGAGTTTATTGAGAAATGCCATCTTTGACTCATGGATAACCTACTGTCGGGACCCCAATTCTAAGTCATATGATTCCATACTGTAACAAGCCACATCACTTTGCGGCCTCACGCACGGTACTCCACGGCTGCCACCTTACCTTGGCCGGGACCGTTTGCATATTTTGGCTCACGTATGTGAACATGTCGCTGGCAATCACACAACAAAGAACCCGGGCCGACATGACTAGTCATAGAACCCAAGTGGCACATCCGTATGGAAACATGCATACATAACCCAGCAATGCAGGTGTCGGTCTCAAGCGTGTGTAGACGAGTCATAGCAAGCTTCAAGGACTCCATTACGTCGCAAGACACGAATGTCATCACTACACGTAGACGAGTCGTAGCAGGCTACGGGGACTCCATTACACTGCGAGACATGTCCCCGAAGGAACAGACACAGTAGAAAAGAAGGATACATGCCGGTCAATCAATGTGTCCGGAGCAATAGCAAGCTACCATGGCTCGGTGGAAGCACAAAAAGGCAGTTTCCCGTAAAGAGTACTACTACAGGCACACGACTACGTGTCGGATCCCATACATACCGTTGCACGTCACACGTACGCACGACATGCCCGATATGCATAGATACAACTATGGCATCACAACATAACCATACAACAACATGACTTTTATTTAAGAGACTCAGACGAGCCTTGCATAATATGTTCTTACAGATAGGGGTCACATGACCTGGCACTCAAGTCATACAAACATCGTCATACAAGCGAGCGGAAACTTAAGTTGTCTGAGTACAGACGGCAAAATATAAAAAGAGGCACACGGCCTGACTATCTACAGCCCACCACACAGGCAAGATCGTAGCTGGGACACCAGCTATTCGGCATCGTCAACGTCTAGATAGAACCCACCCGATGCGTCCTGGTTCTCTTCTGCAACATTAATTAAGCAAGGGTGAGTACAATCGTACTCAACAAGTCTTTAAAACAGACCTAGTCTATTTAGTCTCATGTATCAACAAGGGGGTGGTGGAGTTTATGCAGAATGCCAGCTTTGACTCATGGCTAACCTACACTACTCAATTTTAACTCCTTGTTATAATTTTAGTTATCGCACACGAGTCCACTACCTCCATTACAATACACTACCATGGATTCACCTTCCCCTTCCGGAAGTGTGCCATCCACGGTACTCACACTTGTCTTGAGATTTTAGAAGTATCCATTTGATTATCTATGAACAACATAAGTTCTCCAAGTAGTCCATATCCGAGGACGCGGCTATTCGAATAGTTTCATACCCTGCAGGGGTGTACTTCTTCACACACGCTCTCGCCACTTATCGCTGTGTGCCATAAACCATGCACCTCGGCAACCTTCAAGCGGATGCCCAGGGAGGAAGTCGGTCACGACTGTCAATCACATAAGACCTCTAGTCCAGGCTACCGCCTATTTGAGACTGACCCGCACGGAAGTCCGGCCGAAGTTTCCGCTACGGTCCGAAACGATGTGCGCAGGGTTCCCAAGCCCACTATTCGGGTGACCCTTGGTACACCGTGCCACTGCCTACCGCGTCGTAACCCACCCCGAGGGTCAGCGCTACACACGACCTCCAGCATGCTATAAACACCAGAAACTACTTGCAATACCTGGACCAAAGACTAAGCGACTGATAAGTCGAGAGGGGTCGAGTTACCGGAACCCAATGTGTGGTAGTATCTCGTCTTGGATCACAAACACGGAACCCGGTTCCTAAGAACAGTTCCAATGAGACAACCCACTATGTACTCCTACATAGCCTCTCATCGCCACCTTTACCAAATCGTATTCATTATATGCTCAGTACATCGGACAATGCTGTTTCACTCAGTTCATCACCCAGATGAATCCAGCCTGACACAACTCTAAGCATAACAAGCATAGCAGGCAAGGTAAGCTAAGCACATCATGGCATAAGAATCTACCAGGTATGCTAGGTTGCAAGGTTCAGCTAATTACCGTGACAAGATCAGGTCATGCATAAGCTTAGGGTCATCTACCATGAATGACTGACACGTGATCGTTTGTCCTAATGCAATAAATAAGAGAATGGGATGTTGTCAAAATGATCAATGGGGTTGCTTGCCTTGCTGGGTTGCGGAGGAGTTCTCTCCTTCGTTGGGGTACAGAGTGGAATCTTCCGGATTAGGGCCTACCGCAACGCAAATAAAAGCATTCAATACAAGAAGATGCAACAATATGATGCATGATCATGGCATACTAGTACGCATAAGTGAGCTAATGTAACTAGTGATCATATCAATTTGCAATGAGTTTGAATATAGGTTCAAAGTTGCTCTCATTTCAAATTCCATGTATTGACCCAATGTTAAAATGTCCATGTTTACCTATTTAGGTTGCTCTAACATGCATGAGAATAGCACCATTGGATTCATTGGATTTTTCTAATAAATTTTCATATATAAATTATTTTCATCTGACTTACAGATTAATTTATATGATTTTTCAAAGTTTTAAATATTTTTTGGAATTATTTTTAAATAAGAAAAATAATTATGACATCAGCCCAGAGTCAAACCTGACATGTGGGGTCCACATGTCAGTGACTGGCTAACTCAACTAACTGATTAAAACTAATTCTGTTTTAATTTACTAATTAGGCCCACCTGTCAGTGACACATTAAATTAATTAATGATTAAACTAATTACAGATTAACCTAAACTAATCAGGGCCGGGGCCCCACCTGTCATTGACTCACAGAGTCAAGCCAGGCCCCACCTGAGGTCAAACTCGTCGGAGTTGGCCGGCGGCTCGACGCCGGTGACCATTAGGGACGGCGGCGTCCGTCGGGTTTCTCCTACAAGGGGTCATTTGGTGCGCTAAAACCACCGGCGTGTAGCCCGTGCACGACCGCATCCTTCTAAGGCCACGGGAGGTCACAAGGTCGCCGGAGCTCGCCGGAAACGAGCTCGTGGCGGCGGCCGGAGCTCGGGCTCGGACGCGAACACGACACAGGGCACAACACAACTCCTACCTAGCACCAAAGGCATCTACGCGACTCCGCAAACACAACGGTGGCCTTGGAAGGACCAACCGGTCACCGGAAAGTAGCCGGCAACGAGCTCAAGCAGCGGCGCAATTTGGGCCTCGATGGAATTCGGGGCTAGGGCGCGAGATAGAAGGGGGAAAGAGGGGGGAAACACTCAGGGGCTCACAGCAAACGCAGAGGCGTCGACCGCTGGCTCGGGGAAGACCTGGAATGGCAGCAATCTCCGATTCTTCTCCAGCGACCCGAGGAGGAAGAAGGGGATGTGACGGTGATTGGGACCTTCTGGCGATGGGCAGCTAGGTCTGGGAGGAGGAGGGGGTCCACACGGTTCTTTTGGCTGGCTCAGATGGCGCGGGGGTTGGCTAGAACGACGGCGACGAGCTCAGGAAGCTCTCGGCCATGGCGAAAGCAGAGAGGAAGGAGGAGAGAGCGAGGAGTGGAGGGAGAGAGCGGTGGTGAGGCGGCTCGGTGCTTATCCCCGGCGTCGTGCTGGCGAGGGAGGGGCCAGGTAGGCAGGTGGCGTGGCGCCACCGGCGTGAGCGCACGGCGGCCACACGCCGCGCCTACTAGACGCCAGGAGGAAGAAGACCCCCTTGGGCCAGATGGGCCACCGGGTAAGCTCCCTCTCTCTCTTTCTCTTTTTCCTTTCTTCTGGTTTTCTATATTTCTGACCTTTGTTTATTTTATTTCCAGATTCAAATGACTTTCAAATTATCCCCAAACAATTTCTAAAATAGAGTTTGGATATTTCAAACCTATTCAGAAAGTTTCAGCGATTTTGAAATCAGAATTAATGATAATGATTTTATTTGTCATTTTTAGAGACTTAAATCATTAATTTAAATTATTTAAAATGTTCAAATAATTAAGATGGTCTCTGGTATATCCATGTCCTCAATTATCAGACATAGGGAACATTTTTGATTAGCATTTTGGATTTGTTCAAATTTCATTTATCTAGAATTTCTTTATTTCATGAAATGCTTGGGGTTTCTTTTCTTTCTCCCCATTTCATATTAATGCAATGATGATGATGATGATGCAAAGACATTGCTAGCCTAAGACACTTTCTAGGGTTGTGACACCTACACTACCCAAATTTTAACTTTTTGTTACAATTTTAGATATCGCACACGAGTCCACTAACTTCATGACAATACATCACCATGGATTCACTTCCCTCTCCTGGGAGAGTGCCATCCACGGTACTCACACTTGTCTTGATATTTTTATGAGTATCCATTTGATTATCTATGAACATCATAACTTCTCCAAGTAGTCCATATCCGAGGACGCGGCTATTTGAATAGTTTCATACCCTTGAGGGGTGTACTTCTTCACACACGATCTCCCCACTTATCGTTGTGTGCTCATAAAACCATGCACCTGGGCAACCTTCAAGCGGATGCCCAGCGAGGGAGTCGGCCACGACCGTCAATCACATAAGACCTCTAGTCCAGGCTATCGCCTATTTGAGACTGAACCCGCACGGAAGTCCGGCCGAAGTTTCCGCTACAGCCCCAAACGATGTCCGCAGGGTTCCCAAACCCACCATTCGGGTGACCCTTGGTACACCGTGCCACTGCCTACCGCGTCCTAACCCACCCCTAGGGTCAGCGCTACGCACGGCCTCCAGCATGCTATAAACACTACAAACTACTTGCAACTCCTGGACCAAGGACTAAGCGAATTATCAGTAGAGCGGGGTCATATTTCAGGGCCCAGCATGTGCTAGTAACTAGTCTTGGATCACAAACACGGAACTCAGTTCCTAAGAACGGTCCCAATGAGACAACCCGCTATGAACTCCTACATAGCCTCTCATCGCTACCTTTACCAAATCGAGTTCATCATTATAACACCACATCAGAACAACATCGTTTCACTCAGTTCATCACCTAGATGAATCAGACCTGACACAACTCTAAGCATAGCAAGCATAGCAGGCAAAGAAAGCTAAGCACATCAAGGAACAAGCATCTACCACGTATGCTAGGTTGCAAGGTTTAGCTATTTACTGTGACAATGTCATGTTATGAAGTAGAATAGGATCATCTACCGTGTATGACTGACATGTGATCGACTGTCCTAATGCAATAAAAAAGAGTAGGAGCGAGAGAGTAGGATGTTATCGGGATGATCAAAGGGATGCTGGGTATTGAAACGGTTCTCTCCTTCGCCGGGATACTCGGGGGCATCCTCAGAAGCAGGGCCTACCGCAATGCAGATAAGAAACAATCAACACACGCAAGTGCAACAATATGATGCATGATCATGGCATGATAGCATGTATTGATGAGCTAATGCAACTAGTCTTCATGTTTATTTCAAATTAAGTTGAATATAGATTCAAAATCGTTCTTTATTTCAATTCCATATACTAACCTATTAGTAAATGTCACTGTTCACCTATTTAGATTGCTCTAACATGCTTGACAATAGCACCATTGGATTCATTGAATTTTTCGGATAAATTTTCATATATAAATTATTTTCATCTGATTTACAAATTAATTTATATGAATTTTTGAAGTTTTGAATAATTTCTGGAATTATTTTTAAACTAGAAAAGGGGGAAATGACATCAGCCTGACCTCACTGTGACGTCAGCTGGTCAGCTGACCGGGCGAGAGTCAAACCTGATATGTGGGGACCACATGTCAGTGGCTCAATCATTTAACTAAATAATTAAAACTAATCCTAGTTAATTAGTATTTCTGGACCCACTGGTCAGTGACTAATTAGGGTAATTAACTTAATTAATTAATTTTTCTTAATCTAACTTAATTAGAGGTTCGGGCCCACATGCCAGTTGACATGGGGTCAAACCCCCGTGGTCAACCCCGGCAAGACCTACCGGTGTTGATTCGCCGGTGGCTCGAGAGACGGCGGAGGGGCTCGGGATCCCTCCTCCGGCGACCAAATGGACGGCGGAGGGCACCAAACGGACCTATGCTCATGCGCGCTTCCATCCCGACACCTCCTAGGAGCTGAGATGGTCAGAATCGACACCGGCGGCGACCTTGGTGGCGGCCGGAGCTCGGGCGAGCACGAGCCCGTCGAACTAGGGCGCAACACGACCTCTACTTGGCACCTACGGCCTCTACGCAGCCCCACGAACACGACGATGGCCTCTGATGGACCAGCTGGTCACCGGAGCATGGACGGCGTCGAGCTCGAGCTGCGGGGCACCTCGAACCTCGATGGAATCCGGTGCTAGGGCACGCGAACAAAGGGGGAAGAGGGGGAAAAGATCCAGGGGCTCATGATGGTTGCAGAGACGTCGAGAGCGGGCTCGGGGAGAGCCTAGAGTAGCGGCGAGCTTCACTTGCTTGCCGACAGCCGGTGGTTGAAGACGACGGCGATGGCAGCGACAGGGAGCTCCCGGCGGTGCGTGGCTCGGCGAGAAGGAAGAGGGGATCTAGGCAGAGCCTTTGGTGGGCTCAGAACAGCGCGGGGGCGTCTAGAACGGCGGCGCTACGGTAGCGAGCAGCTAGGCCATGGCGGACTAGAGGAGGGGAGAAAGAGAGGCGGGCGAGAGAGAGAGAGGGGGGGCGATGGGGACGGCTCTCGGACCTTATCCCCATCGCGCTGGCGAGGACGAAGCAGGCACGCAGCTGCCGGCGTGGAGGCATGGCAGCGCGCGCACGCCGGCCATAGTCCCGTCCTCTTGGCAGCCAGGAGGACAATGACCTCCTTGGGCCAGGTGAGCCGTCCTGACCTAGGCTTCATTCTCCTTTTTTCACTTCTTTTCTAATTTCGAATATTTGTTTAATTCTTTGCAGGTACAAAATGACTTTGCAAAATATCCCAAGTATTTTCTATAATGGACTTTGAATATTTCAAACATATCTAAAAAGTTTCAGGATAGTTTGAAAATAAAAGTAATGATAATTCTTTATTTGGTATTTTCAGAGGCTTTATCATTTAGTTTTGAATTGCTTTGATTGTTCAAATAATTGAAATGATCCCTATTATAATCGTGTCCAAATTTACCAGACATAGGGAACATTTTTAGTGGGCATTTTGGATTTGTTGAATTTTTACCAAATTTGAATTGTTTTGATTAAAAGTGAGCTTGGGGTTTCTTTAGCTCCCCATTTCAAGTTGATGCCAAATTGAAACATGATGCAAACACATGCTGTTCCTATGACTCATAGATAGGGATGTGACAACAGGGTTTGCAAGCCCACCATTCGGGTGACCCTTGGTACACCGTGCAATTGCCTACCGAATCGTAACCCACCCCTATGGTCAGCGCTACGCACGGCCTCGAGCATGCTATTAACACTAGAAACTACTTGCAACTCCTGGACTAAGGACCAGGCGACTGATAAGTCGAGAGGGTCAATTAAGTATCCCAACGTGTGGTAGTATCTGGTCTTGGATCACAACACACGGAACTCAATTCCTAAGAACGATCCGAATGAGTCAACCCGCTATGTACTCCTACATAGCTTCTCATCTCTACCTCTACCAAATCGAGTTCATCGTAAGCTTATCACATCAGAACAACATGGTTTCACTCCAGTTCATCAGCCAGATGAAACAGACCTGACACAACTCTAAGCATAGCAAGCATAGCAGGCAAAGTAAGCTAAGCACATCATGGCACAAGCATCTACCAGGTATGCTAGGTTGCAAGGTTTAGCTATTTACTCTGACAATCACATGTCATGCAAAAGAATAGGTTCATCTACCGTGTATGACAAACAAGTGAACGTTTGTCCTAATGCAATAAACAAGAGCAGGAGCGAGAGAGTGGGATATTATCGGAATGATCAAGGGGGTTGCTTGCCTTGCTGGGTAGCGGAAAGGTTCTCTCCTTCCTTGGAATACTCAAGGGTATCCTGAGAAGCAGGGCCTACCGTAATGCAGATAAATATCAATCAATACATGCAAGTGCAACAATATAACACATGATCATGACATGGCAGCATGTATGGATGATCTGATGCAGCTATTGTCCAAGTTAATTTGAAATGAGTTTGAATATAGGTTCAAAATCGTTCTTCATTTAAAATTCCATATATTATCCTATTAGCAAATGTCAATGTTCTTCTGCATAGGTTGCTCTAACATGCATGACAATAGCACCATTAGATTCATTGGATTTTTCTGATAAATTTTCATATATAAATTATTTTCATCTGAGTTACAGAATAATTTATATGAATTTTTGAAGTTTAAACATTTTTTGGAATTATTTCAAAACTAGAAATTCCTTTTATTGCATCAGCCTGACATCATCATGGCGTCAGCAGGTCAACTGACCAGGCCAGGTCAAACCTGACTAGTGAGACCCACTATTCAGTGACCCACTCACTAACAGGGTTAATAATTTAACTAATTACTAATTAGATTAGGGTAGGGCTCACTGGTTAGTGGGCCATTAACTTAATTAATTTAGTTAATTAAATTATTAACCTAGATTTGACTAACAAGGCCCGGCCCCACATGCCAGTGACCCAGGGGTCAAACCCCTGGTGGTCAAACTGGTTGACTCGCTGGCGTTTAGCCACCGGCGACGTCAGGGACGGCGGAGGGGGTCGGGATACCTCCTCCGGCGACCAAACGGACGGCGGAGGGCACCGATCTACTCTGCCCACTCGCGCACGTCGAGCCCGACACCTCCCAGGGGCTGGGATGGCCGGAATTGACGCCGGCGATGAGCATGGCGGCTGCCGGAGCTCAGGTGAGCATGCGCATGTCGAGCCAAAGCTCAAACAAGCCACCTGAGGGTTCCTATAGCTGCCTGGGATCATCCTAAGCACGACTACATGCTCGGGTGCGTGCTTGGTTCGCTGCAGCGACGACCACGTCCTCGCCGACGGCGAGGAGCTCTCGGATCCGAGAGGATCCGGCGCTAGAACGACCTATCGAAGGGGTAAAAGGGGGAAAATGACCACAGGCTCACAGCGGTTGCAGTGGCATCAAGTGCGGGCTAAAGGAAGGCCTAGAGGAGCTGCGAGCTTCACTTCTTCACCAGCGGCCGGAGGTTGAAGACGACGGCGATGCGGCGATGAGGAGCTCCCGGCGATGCGCGGCTTGGCGAGAAGGAAGAGGGCAACGAGGTGGAGCCTTGGAGCTACCTAGCGAGGCAGGGGAGCGGCTGGAGCAACGGCGCTACGTGGCGGAGCTTTGGCGGCCATGGTGACAGAGGGGGAGAAGAAGAGAGGCGAGCGAGAGCGAGAGGGAGAGAGCGATGGGGACGGCTCTCTGAGCTTATCCCCCTCGCGCTGGCGAGAGGGAGGCGGGCAGCCAGCTGCCGGCATGGAGGCACGCCCGCGCGTGCTCTGGCCAAGCACCCGTCCTTCTGGCCGCCAGGAGGACGACGACCTCCGTGGGCCAGGTGGGCCGGCCTGGCGTAGGCCTAGGTAGGTTTCCTTTACCTTTTTTTCTTTTACTTTCTGTTTTCTAATTCTGACATTTGTTTTATTTTCTTTTTAGGTACAAATACTTTTATAAAATATCCCAAATGTTTTGTAATATGAAGTTTGAATATTTCAAACTCCAATAAAAAGCGTCAGGATATTTTGAAATATAAAATAATGATAATGCTTTATTTGGCATTTTCAGAGGCTTTATCATTTATTTTTATATTGCTATAGTTGTTCAAATATTTAAAATGGCCCTTGTTATAATCATGTCCATAATTATCAAACATAGGGAACATTTTGTAAGGGCATATTGAATTTGTTGAGTTTTCACAACTTTGAATTAATTTGATTCAAATATGAGCTTGGGGTTTCTTTCAGCCCCCATTTCATGTTGATGCAAAATTGAAACGTGATGCACACACATGCTATCCTATGACATCTAGCTAGGAATGTGACATTATATGGCTCTGGTTGCTGTTTCCGTTGTTTGGGTGTTTTATTCCCAAAGGACACTTAGTCGCGTACTGCAAGTACGCAAATTCCTATCTACGCTACTTGTAGAACCCCGGCGAAAGGTATCGATAGAGGTACTATTTTTATTGGAAGATGTTTCTTACGCTACGTCATCATATAACATATCTTTTGTGTGCTTTATGTTTGTTCGCACCACATGGCCGGAGTGCCTGGTTTCCCAAATACAGTTCGCTCTTTGGCGAAGGAATAATAAGGAGGAACACACCCGAGCTCTTCGCATGGGAGGGAGAAGCCGATGGCCGGTTAAGACAAAGTTTACAACACGTATTGTTTTGCACATCTATATATAAATTACATGTGCGGGTGTTGATCGAGTTTCACCAATTATTGTGTTGAGGGGGCAGTCTGCTCACAAACGATGGCCGGGTGGCATCACCTAGTCATATACCAAATGAAGTGGCACTTCTTTTCCATCCGATCCCACAGGACCAACCCGCGCCATATGCTCGGGGTTAAGTCCGGTGAAACGGGTCTTGACCATTGCCCACGCCTCCCGTGCTCCCTCGCGGCAGGCCGAAGTCTTCCACAGCTCGAACATATCCCGAGTTGTCGGGACCCCGATTCTAAGCCATAGGAATCCAGCCTGTAACAAATCACATCACTTTGCGGTCTCATGCACGGTTATCTCCACGGCTGCCACCTTACCTGGACCGGGACCATGTGCGTCTTTTGACTCACGTATGTGAATGTGTCGCTAGCATTCAAATGTCAAAGAACCCAGGCCGACATGACTATTTGGAGAACCCAAGTGGTACATTCGTACAGGGACACGCATACGTAACCCAGCAATGCAGGTGTCGATCTCTAGAGTGTGCAGACGGGTCATAGCAAGCTACAAGGACTCCATTACGCCGTGGGACATAAATGTCATCACTTCACATAGACGAGTCATAGCAGGCTACAGAGGCATTTCCCCGAAAGGACAGACACAACAGCACAGAAGGATACATGTCGGTCAATCAATGTGTCCGGAGCAGTAGCAAGCTACCAAGGCTCGGTGGAAGCACAAAGAGGCATTTCCCCGTAAAAAGTACTACTAAAGGCACACAACTAGGTGTCGAATCCCATAAATACTGTTGCACGTCACACGTACGCACGACATGCCCTATATGCATAGATACAACTATGGCATCACACAATAACCATACAACACTACAACATTTCTTTAGAAGGCTCGGAGGAGCCAACACAATAAAATATTACAAGCAGGGGTCAGAAGACCCAACATTCAGAGCATTCAAACAAACCAGCGGAAGTTAAACATGTCTGGGTACAGACATCTACATAAGTGGCTGGAGGAGCCTGAAAAGCTACAACAACCCTACCAAACGAACCAGACCTCTGTCTCGGATTCCCAAGCTAATCCGGTCAACATTGAACTTCACGTCGTAAATACCACTATTGAGACTGACATCTCCTCTGCAAAACATAAATTAAGCAAATGTGAGTACAAGGGTACTCAGCAAGACTTACATCAAAACTAACTACGTATGCATCAGTATCAATGAAGGCGGTTATGGAGTTTATTGCAGCAAGCCAGGTTTGACTCTTAGCTAACCTGTACTACGACTACAAGTGCTTTATTTGAGGTAGGATAGCGCACACGAGTCCACATATTCACTAAATCAATACACCACTATGGATCCACTCCCGTGTCCCTACAAGCAAGCCATCCATAGCAGTCACGCTTATCTTTCGTATTTTAGATGTATCCATTTCACTTATCTATGAACCACATCAGTTCTCCAAGTAGTCCATATCCGAGGACACGGCTATTCGGATAGATTCATAACCTTGCAGGGGTGTACTTCTTCACACATGCTCCCACCAATTATGGCCATGTGCATGTAAATGGCACCTCGACAACCTTCAAGTGGAAGCCCATCGAGGGAGTCGGCCACGACCGTCAATCACACAAGACCCTAGTCCAGGTTTATCGGCTATTTAAGACTGAACCCTCCTGGAAGTCCAGCAAAAGTTTCTGCTATGACCTCAAACGATGTGCGCAGGGGACCCAAGCCCACCATTCGGGTGCCACTTGGTACACCATGCCACTGTGCCTATACCGCATCACAGTCCACCCTGTCGGGCAATGCTATGCACGACTACCAACACTTTTCCTACAAATACCAGAAACTAGTTGCAACTCCTGGACAGAGATCTAGGCAATTAATAAGTTGAGTGGGGTCATATTTCAGGGCTCAATGTGTGGTAGTAACTGTCTTGGATCACAAACACAGAACTTAGTTCTTAAGGACGGTCCCAATGAGACAACCCGCCATGTAGTCCTACATGGCCTCTCATCGCTACCTTTACCAAATTGTGTTCACACACTTAGCTCTCACACAGTAGGACATGAGCACTACCATTCCGATTGATCACCTAGATGAATCTGACCCGACACGACATGACTCTAAGCATAGTAGGCAGAGTAAGTAAGGAAGCATGTATGAGTAAGCACAACAAGGCACAAGCAGTTGCTACTCATGCTAAGTGGTTTCAACTATCTACTATGGCAAAGACAGGTCATGCAAAGGAATGGGTTCAACTACCGAGAACAGATAGCAGTGGAATCGTGATTGTCCTAATGCAAGAAAAGAGAGCAGGGGCGAGAGAGTGGGTTCACATCAGTATGCTCAAGGGGGTTTGCTTGCCTGACAGTCCTGAAGATATCACTTCTCTTCATTAGCATCAATGGTCACATCGTCAGAACCATGATCTACCGAGAAGGAACAAACACCGGCAAATAGGAAAGGAACACATTCAATGCAATGCAACAAACATGATGCATGATATGGCATGTTAAGTATTGAATTGACCTAGTGCAATAGATCATCATATTAAGTGAAGTGGAATTCAAATATATGCTAAATTCCAACTTCAACACTATTTATTACTTTACCCTAATCATGAAATGTCTTACTTGGGGATGTTAACTTTCTCAAACATTCATGATCATGGCATAAACAGATTCATTGGATTTTTCTGATAATTTTTCATATATAAATTATTTTCATCTGACTTACATATTATTTTCTATGATTTTTTTGAAGTTTTAAACTTTTTTTGGAATTTCCTGAATTATTTTATTATTAGTAAATAAATTAATGCGTCATCATTACGTCAGCATGACGTTCGTGGGTCAACAGCCCTGGGTCCAGGTCAAACCTGGCTAGTGGGACCTACCTGTCAGCTATCCTGAGTTAATCCCCGTGTTGACACGTGCTTTGACTCACTACGAGGCCCGTTGTCAGCGACTAATTGGTTTAATTAGTGGCTTGATTAGCTACTAATGGACCTGCCATGCAGGCGGTCGCGGGAGTTGGCCGGCGATGACCAAACTGATGGCGGAAGCTCGCCGGAATTGCACTACGGGCGGCCATTCGACGAGCGGAGGACACCTACAGGTAGCCCCCACTCGACCGCATGCAGGGAGGCTGTTGGAGGTCGCGGGGTGGTCGGAGTCAATGGTAGCAAGCACATTTGCGGTGCCGGAGCTACAGGATCGGTGATGACGACTACGACAAGGGACAGACCACGGGGTTAGGGGGAAATGACGCAGGAGCACAGAGCGGGTTGGTTGAGGAAGACGGTGAGCTCGAGGACGCACAGATGGCCGTGAATCGCAGGATAGGAGCGCCAGAGCCAGATCTTGAAGACTATGTCGATGGAGACAATAGAGGGCTCCTCCGGTTGCTTGGCTCAGTGAGGAGGTCAGGGTTGACATCGCGGTTCTCCTGAGCACGGAAGCAAGGCACGGAATGGCCGACGGCTACGATGGCTGCGAGCGGCGGCGACGAACATTTTCGGCTGTGCATGTGTGAGAGAGAGATAGGGGAGGGGATGAGCACTGGGAGGAGGCCGAGACGTGCACGGGGTCGCGTGGCATTCCTAGACGATGTCCAGAGTGGGCAGGCAGGCTAGAGGTGGCCTGGCACGTGGCCTCACGCGTCGGGCACGCGCCCTCTCGTCCTCCTGGCAAGAGGTCAGGGACGACTGGCCACTAGGCCAGTTGGGCCTGCTGGGCTACGCGAAGGTAAGTCGCCAGGTTTGCTCCTTTTCCTGTTTTGTTATTTTCTATTTATTCTCTCTGTGTTTAACACATTTGGGCAGAACCTTAAAGGAAAAAAACCTAGAATTTATTTTGGGGTGGTAATTATATTATTAACAAGCCCCATAATAAGTTTCAGCAATTTTGAAGAAACTAAAATATTCATAGTGCTTTTGTTTGCCATTTACATCACATTTTCTGAATTATTTAAATTGTCAACTTGTTGTGAGAATGAAATGCACCCCTGATATGGTGTGGCCAACATTTATCATGGAGGGGGAACATTTTTAGAGAGCATTTTGAAAACATTGAAAATTCAATTGTTGGAATTTTGTTTATTCAATGAGATGCTAGGCTTTCTGTAAATCCCCAATTCATGTTGAAGAAAATTAAATATGATGACATGAATGCTCACTGATGCAACTAATAAAGTTAATTGCAACAAATTCTAGGGCTATGACACGAGGCCCGCTGAATCCATCCAAAAGTCCGACTAGCCCTTTAGTTGGGTGTTCGGGTGGCCATAGTGCCTTCACCATCCCTTTCGTCGCTTTCTTCATGCGCTTATGAAGAGAGGTCAACTCCTTCAGCAGGTCCCCTTGGTACAATTCGATCTCCACTTCAGGGTGTCCGGACAGGAGACCTGCACATAAGATAACAAGCGCAATTGCTATCATTCCCTACATCGGAAATACTTACTCATAGTGGAATTGTACTTATCGAATACGCCCCTCTGAAGCTTTCGATTCTCTTCCTAAGATTGGGCCAATTGAGTCTTCAAACTCTTTATTTCCTCCACCTATTCTTGTATAACAAGGCAGCTAGCACGATGCTGGGATTCCGCATACCTTTGGGAAACCCGGGCTTCTTCCAGTTGCCTTTCCATATGTCCTATTGATTCGGCTACTACAGGAAATCCATATGTTAGGCACGATGATGTACTAAGATTAATGGTAAAAGCATACTCACCATGGGCCTATTGCGTGAAGCTCTTCACTTGTGCTAGTTCAGCCTTCATGGACTGCACTTCCGTGCGGCTCTCCTCGAGGGCCTTGGCTAATTGCTCGGACTATTGCTTTGAGGCATGCATCGGCAACCAAATAGTATGGCGATCCTTAATTAGTTTTTTCTAAATCAAATTAAGGCTCAGGGGCTACTAGGCTTACACAAGTATGCGGATTCGATAAAATCCGGTCTCTTACCTGGATATTGGTTGTGATCAGCTTCATAGCTTCACCCAATCCAGCTCGGCAGCCCTGAGGTGAGCATCCACCGGACATAGGGCGCCAAACTCCTGATCGGAAAAAATTGGGTGCCGCATGGCCTCCCATCGGTGTCGATGATGCATGGCACTCTCCACCTCCGATTTGGTGACGGATACTCCGTCACTAGATTTGGCAGGCACCGGATTGGCCATGGGGGCTTCCGTAGTGGAAGCCGCATGGGTCGGGGCCCGGGAGCTTCGGGCGTCTCCCGTAAGATTCTGCTAACTATAACGATAAAGGGATATCCGAACAATGTACCTTCGGGATGCGTGGACGGGTGGATTCGTCCCCATGTACGGCTCCTTCACGGGGTTCCGGTGGGCCTCTGAATCACCCGCGGCTTCTGCTCCTGGCACATGACACGCTAATCGGCAGAACTTGGGGGTCGAGACCGGCGTGTTTGGGGCGTTGTTGGTAGCAGACATCTTGCGGGAGCAACTTTTCTTCTTGCCTGTGGATGGAATGGAGAATGACTCAGGGTAATCAATAATGATTGCCACCAGGGTCTGGACGATACTGTTTGGTAATAGACTCCATTTTCAAACTCAAGTAGAAGATTCGGGTCCTCATTGAAGACCGGATTGTTGTCACGTGAATGGTTCTTGTGCTGAGGAGCCACACAGCTGACTGTCTCGACAAAGCTCCTCCATTCCTGTTCATGCCGAGGCCTCAGTATAATAGAGTGCGGAATGAAGCCCCGAACTATTTCATGATTGAAAAAGAAAGGCTTGCCTGTTCGATGGGATTGTGGGCCGAATACCCTTCCTTGGTTGACCGCCGAATAGAGTCTTCTTGCTCTCCTTTGTATAGGTCGGCAAGTGCGGCGAACGATACTATTGGATTGGCGGGGCCTAGTTTTCGGGAGTGCGTGGCATCGCTTGTCCCGTTGTACCGCCATAAGGGGTGTACCTTCTTTTGGAGGGGTTGCATGCTCCGGGAGATTGCGGCGGCCATGAAATCAATCATGGTCAGTTGGTGGTGGGAAAGCATCCGCACGTGTGCGGCCAGGAATCGCACCTCGGCGCTTTCCTCCTGAGATGAACTCTTAGGTCACCAGTTATAACTTTTCTTCGGGAGGAGGTCGGAGTATTCGCGCTGACCTGTCTCTGTTGGCTCGAACAGGGGGACATCTTCGATATAGAACCACTCCGAGGTCCATTCTTCGGATTTCCTCGGTATCCCAGCGGGTATCCTATTCCCGCTGTGTGACATACTTCGTCCCCGCCAACCTCTAAGATTGTCTCATCCCGAGTTTAGGGGACAAGGCAGAAGTATTTCCTCCACAAATCGAAATGAGCTTCACACCCTAAGAACATCTCGCAGAGGGCGACAAAGCCTGAGAAGTGTAGAATTGATCCTCGGGTGAGATGGTGGAGTTCGATCCCGTAGAACTCTAGTAAGCCCCTCAAGAATGGGTGGATTGGAAACCCAAGGCCCCGGAGGAGGAAGGGGACGAAGCAGACATGCTCTCCTTGTTTGGATTAGGGAAGTGCTCGTCGAAGACCTCATCACCATAAGAGAGCAGACCTACATGGGTCGCCGCCAGATCTGATGATGGAAGATATCGCTGGGTATCCAGATTACGGAGCCGCAGGAGTGTGATAGAGCAGCTGGTCAAGTCTCCTGGACGTAGTCCGTAAGGGCATGCTGAGGAGCTGGGAGGGTTAGCCACATTTTGTGTGGAAGCTTCCGTTAGGAGTTTTCGAAGAGAGGGAAGAACAAGATGTGGTCTGAACCATGATTTTGTTTGATTAAAAGCATTGGTGCCTCCGTTGTGGAGGGGTAAGATTGTAAAAATCACTGGCCACCCACCTCCCCACGACGCGTGAAAGTCGAGGAACTCATGCAATTATTGTAATAAACCCGTGCCTGCGACGCTTTGGATCTTACCGAAGACTAGTCGGTTGTCGAACAAAGAAGGATGAGGGACTCGCCATGCAAGCTGAAGACGACGACATGAAGAGATCGAACGAATATATATCGGCATTGAAGGTCAGTCCCAGGGAGTCTTGAATTAAGAGGTCTTCGGGTAGCCGATCCATTATTCATGGGCCAGATTGTATGGGTCGCAAGGCAGACATCGGATGATCGAAGACCACCTGCACCAGACAAAAGCTTTGAGGAGTCATGACGTGTTCTCCAAGTTATTAGCTGTAGTTAGGCATGTTATCTCTTCTGCATGTAACCGACCATGTGTAAGTCAAGGACACCCCCGGCATCTATATAAGCCCGAGGGTTTTAGGGCATAGGGACAAAACAACTCATCTAGGGTTAGACATACGATCTCGAGGTAGATCAACTCTGTAACCCCTTCACAATCAATACAATCAAGCAGGACGTAGGGTATTAACTCCATTGGAGGGCCCGAACCTGGGTAAACTCGCGTCCCCTTCGTCTCCTTTTACCGTTGATCCTAGTCTCACAGTTCGGACCCCCTACCCAAGATCCGCCGGTTTCGACACTAACAACTGGTGCTATAGGACGAGCTATGGATCAGCTCGCAAAGTGCAAGGGGTATAGTTGGCGCGTGGTTGTGGTTGGATGGCGCTGCATTGGCAGGCCCGGCCCGTGGTCGACAGAAAACGACAGGTTCAGACGATGTCGCTGTAGAACTTAGGGGGGTGGCCGGGGTGGCTCCAAAGGCTAGTAGGGGTCGGGGACGGCTCTGTGAGAAGGGAAAGGTCAGGAGTGCGTGTGGTAGGCGGGTGCAGCGGATGCGTGCGTGCGCAAAACGTGCTCTCTGGCTGTGCTTTAGACACACGCGCCAGCCGTTCAACAAAATGCCAATGCATGCATAACCTCTCTAATGCCAATGAAACTTAATAGGCCTATTATACTGGGTACATGGAAGCTAAGGGACATGATGATTTGGCTAGTTAAGCAAGATCCTAATGCAATCTTAGCAACATGCCAATTCTGGCCATGCTCTAAAGGTGTTTGATGAAATGCCAAAGCCACCTACCAGGCTTTCCTGGACACCAAAAAATCTAGGTTGTGGTCTCGCTAGATGAAAACAAGGATTGCAAGATTAGTTTGGCAAAAGAAAAAACTTGCTAGTGCAAGTTTTGCAAAACTCCATTTCTGGACAGAAACTATGGGGCATTATTGAATGTGGTTACAATATCCTAATGAGGCTGATCTCCTAGACTTAAGGTTTTGGTAGGGATAACTACAAGTAGCAAAAATCCCAAGGCAAATAGATAAAACTAAAATGGGATTGTTGTACAAAATGCCCAATTGGACCAGAATCAAGAAGAGGATTATTTTCTCAAAATTTACAAAACACTTGGCTGTGTTTTGGCATAAACGTGATCCTGGGGAATCACATGTCATCTACAATTTTTTATGGAATTTTAAAAGAATTTATGGAGTAGTTGTAGTGCAACTCATGTCTTTAAAAGAATGAAAATGTTATTTAAAAGAATTTAAACTTGACAAGTTTTATTATAAAAATAATTCCATTGGTTTTACTAAATGAAATAAAATGCTTGAATAGAATATTCAAGTCCCACAATATTATTCAAAAGTTTCAGATAAGAGGAAAAATGTTTGAAATCCGGAGGAAAGAAGTGGCTCTCAAATTAATAGAAAAATCCAGAAAATGGGAAATAATTATTTCTGACAAAATTTTAATTAATAAAACAATATTAAACTTTTGGGGTGATACACCTACCCCCACACGGGTCTTGATGCTGCTTCCCTAGTGAGGACCTTGTCTTGAGTGGGGTCACGATGGGCCGCCTACAACCCTCGAAGTGGGTCACAGGCCGACAGGTCTAGGTACCCACGTTCCCAGATTTTTTCCGAAGTGGATGCCGCGCTCATCCCTGACCTCTCTAGGGCCCGGGGACAGCCCATGCAGATGCGACTCACCTTCCCGAGCGCACTGGTGGTCGTAGTGCTGCCGGAGATGGCTTGTGCCGCCAGGGGCAAGATGGAGCAGCTCAGGTCTGCCTCCTGTGCCTCTTCTCTGGCCACATAGGAGGAAGAAGAAGGTAATGCGGGCAGGGACCACCTATCGGCGACCCAACTGGTCGGGCTTGCAGGTTTAAGTGGAGATGGGTCGTCGACGACCGCCTCCTCGCTGAGAAGGCGCACTCCAACGAGTACGCCTCTTGTGTGGCTCCTACGCTCGAGCGGCCGAACAGTTGGGCCGGCCCAGTCCAGTTGTTGATATGCTACGCCCAGTTGCGGTGTCTATCCCTTGGTAATTTCTTTCTCTTTTTCTATTTTTCAAAGAGATCAAAAATAATCCCGTAGAGTTCATATTAGATCCAATTTTGGCGATTCAAATTCCTACAGGTTTCTACAATCCAGGCCTAATCAAATATGTGCATTGCACATTTTTCCAGAAAACTTCCTTGTACACTTATATGATTAAAGCCTATTTTTGTTTTTCTGCTTTAAACTTTTGAAATTCCTAGCGTGCTCACCCTAACTACAAATGCCATGATTCTAATTGCTAGGTGGGCCTAAATTTATGCACTAAGTGGTGAATATTTTTCCTATTCTCCTATATCAAATATTGGACCATTTCTTCATATATGACTCACTTTGAAAATCCCTAGGAAAATCATGCCAACTCCAAATCCAATGAAACCACTTCTTAAATGTTCCTAAATTTGTGCCCTATTTGTTGGATGCATCCACTCATTTTACCTAAAAAAATATGTAGACTTCCTATAGGATCAACAATGCATATATTTCCTCCATTAGAAAACTCCCCCTTCACCCACATCCACCAAAACCTCCTTGGTTATTTTTCTCGTGACTAGAGGTGTTGGGGATATGACCCCACGATATGTCCCGCCCTGGAGGCTCCGGGTCATGTTGCTGGCTCGTGAGCCGGCCCAAAGGTGAGCCGTAAGATTGGTGGCCCAGGAAGATAGGCGGCTCAAGGGGTGGGCCGTACAAACGGCCCGGACGGAGAAGACCCGGGCGTGCAAGCCGACTCATAGACAGCTTGGACAAGAAGATAGAGAGATACTCGGTTAGCAATTGTAGCGACCCGGAGGTCCTGACCTCTTATATAAAGGCAGACCCGGGGCAACTTAGGGGTAGGTAATCGAGAACTAGGTCAAGCTTCTAGATCCTTGTAATCGATACACAAGCAGGACGTAGGCTATTACCTCGACTTGAGGGGCCGAACCTGGGTAAATCCGTGCCTTTCGTCTCAACTAACCCCTTTGAGTCCACCCCGTTAAGCGATGGCCTCGAATCCAAGTCTGTTCACCCGGACATCTTTCGTGATAAAACCATGACAGTTGGCGCCCACCGTGGGGCTAGCGCTTGGTGGTGTTGAGTTCTCAAAGGGCTCTCTCCCAGGGCTTGAAGGATACGTGGTCGGAAGGATGAGCAACAGTCGCCGTGGCCGGCTCTACATCGACGACGCCGGCTGGGGGCTTGATGCTGTTTCTATGGAGTATGGATTCGGGGTTCCGTTCGGCGGGATCCAGGTTTTCATCGGAAAGGTTGATGGATCTACACCCGGGCCGGACGTCTGCACCAACATCATTGAGCCGGCTCGGCGTCTCCAATCTACGGGTGTTGTGCATCCTGCCCATGCCCATCTAGGTCAAAAGCATGTTCTCGTAGGCTTCACTCAAGGCATGGACCTGGAAGTGTCCGGGTCACAGGGAACTCTCGTTTGCTCGGAAGATGAGTCCTCAAGTGGAGAGATAGAATCAGTGTATCGACTCAGTAATGGTGGCCTTGGGGGCTACTATGACACCTATTCTGAGGTAGAGGGATTTGAGTCGGATGATATGAGACCCCTGGTTCATGTGGCGGTGTTCATAGCAGGATCGGCTTCAGCCGCCGGTCACACAGTGGCGGGAGCCGTAGCAGCGGGTGATAGCCCGCCACTGCCGGCTCAAGTTCTAGTGGAATTGATGGATGAGCTTACAGCTCTCATGGCCACAGAAGTAACTCCGGATAATCAAGCAGCCAGGAATTTAGAGGTGGCACGAATCAAGGGCCAGATGGCGGAGGAACGGCAAAGGATGGCCGAGCTAAAGACCCGGATGGAGGAGGAAGCAGAGCGTATCAGGGCCGATGGTTTCCGTCTGGAGCTAGAGCAAAGGTCAGCGGCCGTAGTGCACCGGAGGAGGCATCAATCCCATCTGCCAGAACGTTATGAAGCAAGGAACCTTTTTAACACCCCCGGTGCAAGACGGGTTACGGGCACGCCGAAAAGCCGCCCGGTGGAGCGCCCGGCGATTCATCCACCCCAACATAACCAAATCTCACCTAGGGCTTTTCCAACACCGGCGGGTCATTACTCTAACCCGGCCGAGAACATGGTGGGAGCGGCCTCCCGGCTTGAGACGATTCCAATCCCAGATGAAGCACCCTTTGCGGAGGATGTGCGAAACGCCATTGGATATTTACAGACGGCCATGGCTCAGCAAGAGAGGTATGCTCATAACCGGAGCCGGGTTCACTCCACCCCCCTCCCCAGTCGAAGTTTCAGCCGGCGCTATGAGTCACCGGCGTGTTCCAGCAGTCATCCACGTCGTGGACCACCAGAGGACGAGTGGGCGGCTCTAGACGCGCAAGCCCTCGCGGACCAGGCGAGAGACAGGCAAGAGGCGGAGATAGCGGCAACCCTCTAGAGCCGGCGCTTTCTGTCTCAATGGGAGTGGTTAGTACCAGAGCCGTAGGAGTGCCATGTTTAACTCCGGCTCTGAGAAGTGAACGACTACCGAAAGATTTCAAGGGGCCTTGAAAGGTTCCGAATTACACAGCTGATCTACCCCCTGAGGCATGAGTTGAAAGTTATGAGCTGGCCATGGAGATGCTGGATGTCAGTGAGGCGGTGTGCACAAAATATGTCATCATGATGCTTGAGGGTCCGGCTTGTACATGGCTGAAAGGTCTGCCACCTAACATGATAAGCTCATGGGCGGAGCTGAGAGTGAAGTTTATTAAGAATTTCCAGGGGACCTGTAAGCAGCCTATGACCATTGTCGATTTGGACCATTGTGTTCAACAGGAGAATGAGTCGGACCATCATTGGGTCCGGCGGGTGTCGACCATTATTCACTCTTCAGAGCAGATCACGGCGGCTCAAGCAGTGCTTATTTTAGAGAAGAACTATCATTTCGTTCCATTGAAGCAGAAGCTCGGCCGGCTCAAGCGCACGTGTTAGGATATGGGAGAGCTTATGACGGCCTTGACAAAGTATGCCGACTCAGATAACACCAAGGATCCAGGCTCGGATGATGAGAAAGCCATTCAAGGGAAGAAAAACAATCAAGGAAAAGGTTTTGTGAACAATGGGAATCAAAATAAGCGGAAGAGCGCTGATAGCGGGTCAGAGTTAGTGGCAAATACCAACACAAGACATAACCATCCCAAGGGGAGTGGAAAATTCAGGCCGTTTCATCAAAGGAACAGATGCCCTTTTAATTTAGAAGAAGCGCTTAGGAAGCCTTGTCCGGAGCACAGCACGCCTGACAAGCCGGCGTTGCATGCAGAGATTCAAAAACCAGCATTCCCAACCGCATAATAATCAGGGCGGTGGCCCGCCTGACCCGCGTAATAATCATGGCGGTGGCCCGCGTAATAATCAGGGCGGCGGCTCATGGTACGGCGGATCAGGGGCTGGATTCGGCGCCCGCGGTTCAGGAAACGGGCATCTAGGTGAGAATAACCAAGGGGGGCACCAACAGCATCCTGGCAACAACAGCAATAACAACAATCAGCAACAGCGCAATCAGTCCGGGTTTCAGAGTAACCCGAAGCAGCTCAGTTCTAGATAGTATCACGTATTCACGACCGGTCACAGTAAACGAGACGAGAAGTTGCGGAGGCAAGCAGTTAATGCGGTTTCTCCGGCTCTCCCGCGATATTTACCGTGGTCTAATATAACATAACATGGAGCCGGGAGGATCACCCACCACGGCTAGATGACCCGGGCCGGCTGGCTCTAGTTGTGGCCCCTCAGGTGAATGGCTATATGGTGAATAAAGTGCTTATGGACGGAGGTAGCAGCATCAACATCCTTTACTATGACACTTTCCGGCGGATGAAGTTGCTTGACAGAGACCTTAAACCTCCTCCCACTATTTTTCATGGTGTGGTCCCGGGTAAATCGGCATACCCGGTGGGCCAGATTTCATTGGAAGTAGCTTTTGGCGATGAGTATAATTACAGGGTGGAGTCCTTGTGGTTCGAGGTGGTCAAAATCAGAAGTCCCTATAATGCGCTATTTGGGAGGCCGGCTTATGCCAAATTTATGGCTAGGCCTTGCTATGTTTATCTACAACTCAAAATGCCCGGCTTAAATGGTACAATTACCGTTCACGGTAATAGGAAAACGGCTCTCGAGTGTGAGGAAGGAGATGCGGTGTATGCAGAGTCTAGTTGTGCTCAGGAGGAGCTGAAATTCTACAAGGAGAACGTTGACCCGGAGGATATGACCCCGCTGAAGAAGCCTACGACAGAAGTTGAGCCGCCACTCAAGTTTTCAGCGGATGATACCAAGGCAGTAGATTTCAATCCGGGCAACTCATCGAAACAATTCATCATTGGGGCTCACATGGATCCCAAATAGGAAAGCGCGCTCATCGAATTCATCCGTGAGAATCGGGACATCTTTGCATGGAAGCCTTCTGACATGCCGGGTGTACCGAGAGAGTTCGCTAAGCACAATCTTAATGTGGATCCAAAGTTTAAGCCGATCAAACAGTTTCTATGACGGTTCAACGAAGAGAGACGTAAAGCTATTGGGGAGGAAGTTGCCCGGCTCTTGGCCGCAGGCTTTATAGTGGAAGTTTTTCACCCGGAGTGGTTGGCTAATCCGGTGCTAGTGCTAAAAACGAACGAGACGTGGCGCATGTGCATAGATTACACGGACCTTAACAAGGCTTGCCCGACTGACCCTTTTGCACTCCCTCGTATTGATCAAATTATTGATGCTACAGTCGGATGTGAAAGTTTATGCTTCCTGGATGCATGTTCAGGATAACATCAGATTAAGATGGCAACGAAAGATCAGGAGAAGACGACGTTTATCACACCTTTTGGGGCGTTCTGTTACGTCTCCATGCCTTTCGAGCTCAAGAGTGCATAGGCGACTTACCAACAATGTGTGCAGAACTGCCTCCACAGTCAGATTGGCCGAAATGTTCATGCTTATGTAGACGACATCGTAGTTAAATCCAGAAAGAAGGAAACTCTCCTAGAGGATTTGAAAGAAACCTTTGACAATCTCCGGGTCTACAAGATGATGCTTAACCCGACGAAGTGTGTCTTTGGTGTTCCAGCAGGAAAGCTTTTGGGTTTCTTGGTCTCTGAGCGGGGCATCGAGGCTAACTCGGATAAGATTAAGGCTATCACTTCCTTAGGGGACCGATGTGCATTAATGATGTTCAACGCCTTGCAGGACGGATTGCCGCGTTGAGCCGCTTCATAAGCCGGCTTGGGGAGAAAGCCATTCCCTTATACCAGATGATGAAAAAGGCAGACGAGTTTAAGTGGAGCACAGAAGCATCCGAAGCACTTGAAGCTCTTAAAAAACAGTTGACTGAGCCGCCAGTGTTAGCTGCTCCGGTTGAGAAAGAGTCGTTACTCCTTTATGTGGCGGCTAACAATAGAGCGGTCAGTGTAGCAATTGTGGTTGAGTGCAAGGAGGCAGGGAAGGAGTATCTTGTGCAAAGGCCAGTTTATTACATTAGTGAAGTTTTGGCAGAGTCTAAGTAGAGGTATCCGCATTGGCAGAAGTTAGTATATGGAGTTTTCATGGCCAACCGCAAGTTAAAACATTACTTTTTGGGGCACCAGATAACAGTAGTCAGTTCCGCCCCGTTGGGAGATATCATTCAAAATAGACAAGCTACAGGGAGGATTGCCAAGTGGGCCTTAGAGCTGGGTCCTCTTAACATCAAGTATGTTCCTCGTACAGCAATTAAGTCTCAAGCTTTGGTGGATTTCATATATGATTGGACCGAATGTCAAGACCCCGAAGAGAAGCCGGATAACATGTACTAGACTATACACTTTGATGGGTCCAAGCAGCTAGAGGGGTCCGGTGCAGGAGTTGTTCTCACCTCCCCCAAGGGTGACAAGTCTTGTTATGTGCTCCGGTTAATGTTCCCTTGTACTAATAATGCAGCTGAGTATGAAGCACTGCTCCATGGTCTCAGAGTCGCTAAAGAGATGAATTTAAGTCCAGTCAGATGTTTAGGCGACTCAGATCTGGTGGCTCACCAAGTTTCAGGTACTTGGGACTCCAAGGATCCGCGGATGGCGGCTTATCGACAGGCGGTTGATATCATTGTCGGTCACTTCAAGGGGTACCAGGTGGATCACATTGATCGTCGCAGGAATGAGGCTGCTGATGCTTTCTCACGGTTGGGCTCTCAACGAAAGCCGATACCACCTAATGTTTTTCTAGATGTATTGCATCATCCGACTGTCAAGATACCCTCTGAGGAGCATCTATCTATTCCTAACCCGGAAGTGGAATTGGTGGCAGCTCTGCATGCTACCCCAGACTGGACTATTCCTTATTTGGCGTATCTTACACGTGGCGAGTTACCTTAGGAGGAGGATCTAGCCAGGAAGATCACCCGACATTCTATGTCTATGACGATTATCAATGGTGAGTTACATAAGTGTAGTGTGAAATGGGTGTCTTTCAGCGTTGCGTCTCACCGGAGGAGGGCCAGCAGATCTTGAGTGAAATTCATTCTCGCGATTGTGGACATCACGCCGGGTCAAAATCTTTAGTGGCCAAGGCTTTCCGACATGGGTTTTGCTGGTTGACAGCTCACAAGGATGCAGAAGACTTAGTCCGTAAGTGTGACGGCTGTCAGAAGTTTGGCCGGCGTGCTCACGTTCCGGCTCAAGTGTTGAGGATGATACCAATCACTTGGCCGTTTGCAGTCTGGGGGCTTGATATGGTAGGACCTTTCAAGAGATCCAAGGATAAGAAAACACACCTTCTGGTGGTGGTTGATAAATTTACTAAGTGGGTAGAGGCAGAGTCGGTCAGCAAATGTGACGTGGCTACAGCTGTTCAATTTATTAAGAAGTTGATCTATCGCTTTGGTTACCCATATAGTATCATTACGGACAATGGAACAAATCTATCCAAAGGAGCTATGAAAGCATTCTGTGAGAAGGAGCATATCCGGCTTGATGTTTCAGCCGTGGCACATCCACAGTCTAATGGTCAGGCGGAACGAGCCAATCAGGAAATCTTAAGAGGAGTCAAACCACGGCTCATGGTTCCTTTGAAGCGGACACCCGAATGTTGGGTTGAGGAGTTGCCTTCTGTCTTATGGAGCATCACAGCTACCCCTAATAGATCTACAGGTTTCACGCCTTTCTTCATGGTGTATGGTGTTGAGGCGGTTCTACCCAGCGATATCCGGCATGATTCACCAAGGGTGGCGGCTTATGTTGAGACGGACAATGAGGTAGCACGCCAAGATGCGTTGGACGCCTTGGATGAAGCACGAGAGTTAGCAGCAGCCAGGTCGGCAATTTATCAACAAGACCTATGACGCTATCATAGCCGTAGGGTGAAGACCCGGACGTTCCAGGAGGGTGACCTGGTGCTCCGGCTGATTCAAGACCAATCTGGAATGCATAAGTTATCTCCACCATGGGAGGGGCCTTTTGTGATTAGTAGAAACCTTAACAATGGGTCATATTACCTCATTGATATCCGAGATGAGTCGGAAGCTGCGGGACAAGAGACGTTGTGGCCATGGAATATCGCACATTTGCGACCATACTTTACTTAGCAGGCATTGGAAGCCGCTATCATTGTATATATCATGGTTACAGGAGTAAAAGCTAGCATCCCCACAAAGATAGGGGCCTCCGTTCTTATGTATACCTTTGTGCAATCAAGATGAAATTTTTCCGGCTCAAAAATTTGAGTTAAAGTGGTTTATTCGCCGTTAAAACGGCTGATCTGGCTTTATGCCCTATCAAGCGTTGTTGCAAGGAGGATTCTTGCCTTCGGGTATAGCTCACATCTCCCCTGCAGAGTCTGCTTTTACACTGTTGCAAGGAGGCTTCTTGCCTTCGGGTATAGCTTACATCTCCCTTGCATAGCCGGCGTTATGCCCAATTAAGCACTGTTGCAAAGAGGCTTCTTGCCTTCGGGTATAGCTTACATCTCCTTTGCATAGCCAGCTGTTATTAAACTATTGCACGGAGGTTTCTTGCCTCCGGGTATAGCTTACATCTCCCTTGCACAGTTGGCTTTATGCCTAGTTTGGTTACATTAAGCGCTGTTGTTGATGGAGGCTTCTTACCTTTGGTATAGCTTACATGACCCTAAGACAACAACGTGTACACCAAATTCTAGTTGCTTATCAACTGCGGCAATCGAAGGGGGCTTCTTACCGATGGGTATCACTTATCTCACCCTAATGGCCGGCTTTATGACACTTCCGGTTACTTATTAACCGCGGTTGTCGAAGGGGGCTTCTTACCGACGGGTTCGCTTATCTCACCCTAACAACCGGCGTTTAGACCAAAACTCAGTTGCTTATCAACTGTAGCTGTTGAAAGAGGCTTCTTGCCTTCGGGTATAGCTTACATCTCCTTTCAAACAGCCGGCTTTATCAGTTAGCCACGGTTGTTGATGGAGGCTTCTTGCCTTCGGGTATAGCTTACATTACCCATCGACAGCCGGCGTGCGCGCCTACAACTGTAGCTGTTGAAAGAAGCTTCTTGCCTTCGGGTATAGCTTACATCTCCTTTCAAACAGCCGGCTTTATGCCGTCTCAGGCTGATTATTAGTCGCGGCTGTCGATGGAGGCTTCTTGCCTTAAGGTATAGCTTACATCTCCCATCAACAGCCGACGTTTGCACATACAACATTTTCTGTTAAAAGGAGGCTTCTTACCATTAGGTATAGCTGACATTACCCTTCATACAGCCGGCTTTAAGCGGCTTTCGGTTCATAAATAGCCGCAGTTGTCGATAGAGGCTTCTTACCATTAGGTATAGCTTACATTATCCTACGAGAATCGGCTCCTTAATGGATTTATCCGACAAGAATCGGAGTCATGTTCCTCCGGTTGACAAAAATTGAGTTTTCAAAGAGATTATCCGGCCCTAATATTCTAGCGAAGGAATGGCATCTTCAAAGATAGACACCCCTCATCAGAAAAGCTCAAGGTATATCCATGGAGAGTCGGCAACACATTAAATTGAAACACAGAGAGAAGAAAAGTGCATACAGAGAAGTGAAAAATATATACAGCCGCCAAACGGCAGAGTCATGATTACTCTATTATAAAAACTACTCTCAGAAGGAGGAAAAAGCATTGTCAACCGCCCACGGCAGGTCATTACATGAGTCTGTGCTCGGAAAGGTTATAAGAATAAAGTTTAGTTATTTGCCGGCTCATCCTGCTCCGGGTCTTCTGCTGGCTTTATCTGGACATTTCCCAATTCCCAATTACAGTCAACAAGAGCAGCAAAAGACCCTTCAAGGAAAGGGGATGCGTCAATCTCACAAGGGAAGAGATCCTTACTGCGGGCGGGTGTCACATCCTTCCACTCGTAGAGAGGCCCACGGATCGTCTTCTCCTCTGTGTCATAAGCCGCCTGATAAGCGCTCAAGTCAGCTTCATCTGCCAGTACAGAGGCCAGATACCGCGACTCTTTGACACACCGGATGTAATCTTCTGCGGTGAATTCTGAGCCGGCATCTCTTTTGGACAGGTAACCATCCATCATTTCAGCCGGCGTTAGCTCGGGGGTGAAGGCCAGAGCCCGGCTCAATCCAGCAACGGCTCCTTGACGGAAGGCGGACTTCTTTAGCTCCTCTATCCGCTTGGGCATTGTGGAGAAGAGTTCCAAGACCCCTTTTAGAGCGGTGGGGATCTTCTCCTTATATTGAATGCTCTTGATCGTGAAGATGGCGTCGCAGTATAGCTATTCCGCAAAGGTAGATGGCCTTCAGTGGCAGAAGGCTATCAGAAGCCAACTACCGGCTCCTGGGACCTGGATAAGCCGGATAAAGCTAATGAGTCGCCAGTTTTTCAATAGCAATGTTAAAATACAAAGTAAAATAGAAACTTACCAAATAGGGTGGGTGACATCTTCGCTATGTGCTGCTTCAGGCCTTGGAGTTCCTCTGCCACAGCTATAAGCCGCTGCTCGGCGTTGTCCGCCCGTTTGGTCAGAGCGGCCTTTTCAGATTCTATCGTCTCTTTCAAAGAGGTAAGCTCAGCAGTGGCATTGGCCAGCTCCTCATAGAGAAGCCGACACTTTTCGTCAGCAATGCTTCGGGCTTCTTGCTAAGCCGCTAGGTTGGCCTTCAGATCCGTCAACTGAGAACCGGCTTCATTTAAAGCTTCCTATAATACATCAAAATACAGGATCAGTCGCCAAAATACAGGACGAGTGTTAAAAGCAAATTTATGCAAGTCTCAAATAGATTGCAAGCAATATATTTGACACTTGGGGGCTAATGTATATTTGATCTTTCAGTATGCAATGCAGTTCCGGTTCATCTCCTTCGAAGCTAATCCGGAACCTAGGGGCTACACTATGGCTCTTCAATGCACTAATAATGGAAACACCGACTCAACTTGATCAAGTTTGATCCGGCCCTTGGGGGCTACGATTAGATCTTCAAGTTGTCTACATTAAAGACCCGACTCAAATATAATCTGAGATGGCCCTTGGAGGCTACGATTGGCGGTTCACTTTATCTACAATACTAGGCTAAAGCAATTCTAAGGGAATTTGGCATGACAATATCTACAGAGGTCATAGAAAGACCCGGCTCAACGAGTGAGTACGTCAAACCGGCTCTTGGGGGCTAAGTAAGGATATGGTAAGAAGGAAAGATACCTCATATTTTGTCTTCATTGAAGAGATCAACCGAAGTTCCAGATCCTGGCTGGTGGTAACCCGGTTTATATACCCGACGTGGAGCTTTTCGACTGTCATCTTCTCGCACGAAGAGTCAAAGTTCAGCTTCTTCGAGGCTTCAGTCGGCTCTGTATGTTTGGTCAACACATGAGCCGGAGGCATTTGATGACCAAACCCGATGATAACAACATCTGGAGTTTCAGGGGTCTTGGCAGGAGTCGTCGGCTTTGAAGGAGCCCTTGGAGGGCTCTCCATGATGACATCTTCAGCGGCTGGCTCCGTGGAGGCAGCCGGCGGGTTTTCTTCTGGTTGAGTCTCCTCCGGTTGTTCGGGCTCCTGCTCTTCGATAACTGGGCCGGAGGAGGGCTTGTTGGTCTTGCAACGTTTAGCTTGAGCACTGTAAAGTAGAAGGATCAGCAGTTGAAGATGTTGCTATCATATTAACAGCCAGATATCCAGATATCATGGTAAGGAATGCTTACAACGGATTGATCTTGGGCGGTGGTAGAATTGACGCTGAAGAGGCGCCGGAGGAAGGGGAATTCTAAAAAGAGTAAAACAGGAAAGATGAGAAAGTGTCAAGATTAAAAAGGAAAGTCTAAGGAAAAGTAGAGACTTAAACCTCGACAGGGTGTTTCTTTGGATCCGGAGAGTTTGGTAGCCCGGACATGAGCTCAGTAGAGCCGGTGCTTCGAGTCTGTCGATGCTCGACTTGCTGTTGCTTTTTTAAGAGTAAATCGGGAGCCAGATAAGCAAGAGGGTGAGAAAGAGGAACTTTTCTGATAACCCGCCACGGCTTTCGGGGGACGAAACATTCTGAGCCGGAAGAAACGTAATTTACCTCATGAGCGTTGGCACGGCTGGTTTCCACTTCATCCTGCGAGTAAAACAAGCATCAATAAAGCAGGAAGGTAAAAGATCAAACAAAGCAGTTAAATTTTTACCTCTGAGATGGATGATGGTGGCGGGTCAAGCAAATTATCTTGCAGGGCATCTTTTTTAGCCCTCTTAGTCCCGATCTTCTTCCTGGATTTCTTCGGAGGTGCAACATATTCCTTCTTCCAGAAGTCTGAGTCGGCCTATAGGAATGACCCAGAGAGTAAATACCAAATCAAAAAAGTACAAACGACGTCTAAGAGACAGATGGGAAGAGATTAACTTACATCGGGAGTCGGTTTATTGACATAGAAACATGCGAGGCCGACGGCACTGCATGAGTCGGAGGCCTCGTGGACAAGGCTATCGATGGTAGTGGTAATATCGTCCTCTGACAGTGTTGATTCGCTGAAGCACAATGAGCTATCATATTTGTCTTTATACTCGCACATAAGCCCACCTCTGTGGCTTAAAGGCATGATCCACCAGGAAATCTAGCAGCGGATCAAATCCAATCCTATTAAGCCGTTGGCTAGGAGCGCTTTGGTCTTGGCATGGAACGGCTCCTATCTGGCATGCTCCGAGGCTGAGAGCCGGCCGGGAAGCTCTGTATCTGTCCTAAGCCGGGAGGGGCGGTAACCCCCCAATGAGCGCTCTTTTTCGGGAGAGGTCTCTGGGCAATAGAACCATGACTTATTCCAATATTTTGGGTGACTCGTCATTGGAGTAGCAGGAAAGATGATGTCTCGGCGGCGTTGAATAGAAATGCCGCCCAGCTCCAGACTCGGGCAACCCTTCATTTCAGTTTGGCGGTTGGCGTAGAAGAATTCTCGAAAGAACCCCACAGACGGCTTACTTAGCACATAACCTTTGCAGAGAACGTGGAAGTTGCAGATGTTTGAAACAGAGTTGGGTGCCAAGTGTTGAGGATGCAGCTTATAAAAATGAAGGATGTCCCAAAAAAACTTAGAGCTGGGCGGCATGAACCCTCGCTCGATGTGATCGGCAAAGACTACTATTTCTCCTTTTTGCAGAGAAGGCCGGGTCTCGTTGCCCGGAACCCGCCAATTGAGAACCTCTTTGGGAGGAAGAGCACCCGATTCAAAGAAGCCTGCTAAATACTCCTCCATAACGCAAGAACCAACCTAGTGGCATGATTTAGACGCACGAGACATATTGGTGGCTTAAGTGATGTGCAAGATAAAAGGGCGCCATGAGTAAAAGCACAAGCAAATATTTTTGATGGCTTAAAGGTTTATGGGCTCTACGGATAAAGTGGAAAGACCCGGCTGACGAGAGCCGGAGAAAGCTTGGCGACTCAGCAGAAGGAAGGAAGATTGAAAAATCAGCTAAGTCCTAAAAATAGATTCCGCAAACTATCGCTATGGCTACGGATCTACAAAAGCGGCGAAAAAGGATTTAATCCAGACCTAGCTTGTGCCCAATCGTGTGTCACCACCGCTTGTGCCCAATCTCGCAACCGGAGCCCGTCGGCGTTCTCCGGCCCTAATCCCTTACGATAAGCCACGCCATGGCATCTGTCGTGAGAAAATGACGACAGTTGGCGCCCACCGTGGGGCCATACGCGACGCCGGCCGGATTCATGCTCCGGTCGGGACCCCTCGCCATTCCCCGCCGTCGCCGCTCGTCCCGGTGAGACCATGGGGAGCTTGTGGGGCCTACCTCAGCACGCCCTGTGGGCAACTCCGTTGGCCTTATGGACGACCTCGACACGCTCACCGAGCGCTTCGGCAGGCTCACCCTCGCCGAGGCTCCGGCCGCTGACGATTACCCCATAGGGGTGCTCGTCTGCACTGCCCCGCCCACAGCAGTGGGCGCACTCGCTGTAGCTCAGCCCAACGGGTCCGATGATCGCACGGGGGTGACGGCCAACACTTCCTCGACCACGTCCGGGCGGGCGCGGGTCGCGGCTACCGCGGCCACCGCCCGAGTCGGCACGTCCGACCCGCTCGGTGCGGCCCTTTGGGGCTTGAGCACTCTGATCGCCCCGACGGCGAACCCCGACACCACCGCGGCCGATCTCAAGGCGGCTCACCGCATCCTGTTCGAGGATGCCACCGCCCTCGCTGCCACGCGGCGCCACATGGAGGCGGTACATCGGGAGTACGCTTCTGCCTACGGACTCACCCCGGCTGGCACCGAGCCCAGCCGGCGTGGGGTTGTGCACGACCGCGGACGTGTGGTCGCCAAAATCCTCGGCGGCAAAATGCCTGTCTACAACACCCCCGCGACTAACCTGCGGGCTCTCAAGGTGGCCCATGAAGAATTGGCTACCTTGGAGGGCGAAGAGCGTGCCGCCCATGAGCGCCACATCAAGGAGCTCATCGATGCTGCTGACGCACAGTAGTATCTGCTCGCAACGGCCGGCGCCGCCACTGAAGGCCCCCGGCCCGACTGTAAGGGCATGGGAACTGCCGGCCGTCAGGCGGCCTAGTACTCTTGTTCCCCTAGCGTTTCCGGCCGCCGGGCCGAAGCGAACAACCTCCAACCCTGTCAGACGTCGAGGAGTGAGCAGCCGACTGTTAGCAGTCGGCACACCAACGAGCATCCTCGGAGCGGCCCCCGCCACGAAGTACCAGCATCCGGCAGCTGGCGCAGCCAAGGGCACATGCCGCCTCCATGGCGCGAGTCATGGCAGTCGGCGCCACCCACCGTTTGCCCCGAATTCTCGGCTCGGCTCGGAACGCGCGTTCCCCGCAGCGAGAACGACACCCGCAACCGCATCGACAAACTCGCGCAATCCGCCCTTCTCGAGGAGGAGGGCTCGATTGGTCCGGCCTGCTTCGGCCCCTGGATTCGCATTGAGCCGTTCCCAACCGGCCTCACGCTCCCTAGGGACACCCCGAAATACAATGACGCTGCGAAACCCGAAGACTGGCTGATCGACTACACCACCGCGGTGATCATCGCGAGGGGGAATAAGCGCGTAGCCGTTCGCTACGCCCCCCTTATGCTGATCGGCTTGGCCCGCACTTGGCTCAACATCCTAGTGGCCGGCAATATCAACACTTGGACGGACTTCGAGGAGGCCTTCAGCCACAACTTCACCGACACCTACATGCGGCCTGGCGATCCCCATGAACTCGTCATGTCCGTGCAGGGGCCGGATGAATCCCTCCGCGACTAACACACCCGGTGGACCGAGCTCCGCAACTCCTGTGAGGGGGTGCACGAGGTCCAAGGCGTGTAGTACTTTATCGAGGGCTGCCGGGACAGCACCCCTCTCAAGCACAAGCTCCTGTGCTCCGAGCCGGCCATGCTCGCCGAGCTCATGACCAAGGCGGAAAAATATGCCACGGTCGATTCGGCCATCCGGGTCAAGACGACCCCGCCTGCCAAGGCAACGACGACGCCGGCCACGACGTGGCCGACTGCCGACAACCGGCAGCCGTAGAACAACAAGCGCAAGAACAACCAACTGGCTCCCCGCTACGGGAGGCGGTAGGTCAATACCGTCGAGGATTAGGAGCCGGGTGCCCAGCCTTCTGGCCAGCGCCAGCGCACTGGTAAAGTTGCCTGGCAGGCGAAGCTCACCTTCGAGCAAATGCTTGATCTCCCCTGCAAGAACCATTCAGGGGTCAAGCCCTCTATGCACACGCTCCGACAGTGCAGCTTCTCACCGCGATTGGCCCGGGGGGACGGCCTTCCGGCTCCTCCCGCGCCACCAGCCCGCACGCTGGCCCCGGCCCAAGCAACCGCCCCGGCATCGGCAACGGCTCCGAACAACGGTCGTCTGATCGACCAGTTCCCCAACCAGAACGGTTGCTACGTCGTCTTCACCAGTGAAGAGACAGGCAAACACACTCAGCGCTGGCTCCGTCATGAGGTGAACGCCACCATGCCAGCAACTCCCCAGTTCATGCACTGGGCGGAGAAGCCTGTCACTTGGAGCCAGGCCGATCACCCCGCCATGATGCCAAATCCCGTCAGTTACGCCTTGGTCCTCGACCCCACCATCGCCACCAAGGAGCAAGCCTGCCACTTCTCGCGGATGCTGATAGATGGCGGCAGCAGCATCAACATTCTCTACCTCGACACGATACATAAGCTGGGGCTGAAGATGGGAGACCTGCATGCGAGCTGGACGGTTTTCCATGGCATTGTGCCTCGGAAGTCTTGCTCCCCTGTCGGCAAGATCACGCTCGACGTCCTCTTTTGCAGACCCGACCATTTTCGCCATGAGCTAGTGTTGTTCGAGGTCGTGGACCTCATGAGCCCCTACCACGTGTTGTTGGGCTGGCCGACTCTTGTCAGCTTCATGGTGGTCCCCCATTATGATTACCTCAAGCTCAAGATGCCGGGCCAAATGGGGATCATCAACATCAAGGGAGACTTCAAGATGTCGCTCGAATGCGCTCGAGACGGCTGTCGGCTGTCTGAGGCCCTAGAGATCGCTGTGAAGAAACGGTAGCTTGATCGGATTGTGGCCCTTGCTCCCAGCCAGCCAGCTGTGCCGGCTCCACTCTCGCAATCCATCGGTGAGGCCTCCTTCCAGTTGTCTAAGGACACCAAGCAAATCCTGCTCGACCCCCCCAACCCGGCTCAGTGCGTCACCATCGGCTCCCGCCTCAACAGCAAATAGGAAGGCGAGCTCATCGACTTCTCTGTGAGAATCGGGACATCTTTGCATCGTCCCCCAAGGACCTGCTAGGTGTTCCGAGGAAGTTCGCCAAGCACAAACTCCACGTCCGGACGGACATCAAGCCGGTCAAGCAACCCCTGTGCCGCTTCTCCAAGGAGAAGCGCCATACTATAGGCGAAGAGATCGCCGGCTGCTTGTAGCCGGGTTCATCATGGAAGGATTCCTCCCGGACTGGCTGGCCAATCCAGTCGTGGTACTGAAGAAGAAAAAGACCTGGTGCATGTGCATCGACTACACTAGCTTGAATAAGGCTTGTCCTAAGGACATGTTTGCCTTGTCGCGGATCGATCAAGTCATCAACTCCACGGCCAGCTGCGACTTGTTGTCCTTCCTAGACGCCTACTCAGGCTACCACCAGATCAAGATGGACCCGGAACACCGGCTCAAGACCTCCTTCATCACGCCCTTCGGGGCCTACTGCTACATCACCATGTCCTTCGGCCTGAAGAATGGTGGTGCCACCTTCCAACGATGCATGCATAAGTGCCACTTGCCTTAGATAGGCAGGACCGTCCACGTCTACGTCGACAACATCATTGTCAAAACCAAGAAGCACTTCAGCCTCCTCGATGACCTTCGGGAGACCTTCGAAACCTACCTGAGTACAAGATCAAGCTCAACCCAGAGAAGTGTGTCTTCGGTGTCCCCGCCGGACAACTCTTGGGTTTCTTCGTGTCCGCCCGCGGCATCGAAGCTAACACCAAGAAGATCAGCGCAATCGAGCACATGCCGAGACCGACCCGGCTCCGCGATGTCCAGAAGTTCACCGGCTGCCTCGCCTCACTCAACTGATTCATCAGCCGGCTAGGGGAGAAGGCCCTGCCCCTCTACGGGCTCCTTCGCAAGATGGCTCTGATCGAGCCAGGTCAAACCAACAAGCCGGGCATGTTCGACTAGCCCGACGAGGCAGACGAGGCTTTCCACGGCCTCAAGAAGGCTCTCACCCATGCGCCCATCCTCCCTGCGCCGGCTCAGAAGGAACCCTTGCTCACCTACATCACGGCGACCACACGCGTCATCAGCGTCGTCCTGGTGGTCGAGCGACCGGAGGAGGGAAAATCCCTGCCAGTCCAGCGGCCCGTCTACTACCTCGGCGAGGTCCTCTCCGCGTAGAAGCAGAACTACCCCCACTATCAAAAGATCTGCTACAGCGTATACTTCACCGTGGTGAGAACGGCCCCGTTTGGCGAGATCATGAGAGGCCGGGACTCCACCGGCCGGATCGCCAAGTGGGTCATTACCCTCGCCGACCATGAGATCTGGTACGAGCCAAGAACCGCCATCAAGTCACAGGTGTTGGCGGATTTCCTCGTCGAATGGGCAGAGATGGAGTTTGTCCCGCCTCCCCCAGACTCCACGCATTGGCGCATGCACCTCGACGGCTCAAAAATGAGGACCGGCCTAGGTGCGGGCATAGTCCTCTCCTCCCCAAAAGGTGATCAGCTCAAATATGCCCTACAGATCCACTTTGCCGCCTCCAAAAACGTGGCTAAGTATGAGGCCATCCTCCATGGCCTTCGGCTCGCCAAGGAGATCGGCATCAGGCGCATCCTCTACTTTGGCGACTCTGACGTCGTGGTGCAGCAAGTCTTTGGTGAATGGGACGCCAGGGACGCCAACATGGCCAGCTACCGCTTCCTCGTACAACAGCTCACCGGTTCCTTCGAGGGTTGTGAGTTTCATCATGTCCCACGGGAAGACAACGAGGCGGCAAATGCGCTAGCGAAGATTGGCTCCACCCGACAGACCATCCCAGCCGGCGTCTCCCTCGAACGGCTGCTCAAGCCGTCGATCAAGCCTTCCCCAAAATTGGAGTCAATCTTTGTGCCGGCGGGTGTCGCCAGCACATCGACTGCCCTGGCTGCCTCTCCGGCATCACCACCGGCTCTCGAATCGTCGGCCGCCTAGCCGGCTCCGATCAAGCCGGCAGTGCCCGAGGCGGTCAGCCCCGGCGGCACGGCCGTCATGGTGATCACCAACCAGCCAGCCCTGGGGGTTGGCGAGCCAAACCCGAGGGCTGGCCAACCAGCCTCGGGAGCTCCCGAGCCGGTCCTGGAAGCGTGCGAGCCGGTCTCGGGGACTGATTAACCAGTCCCGAGGCCTCCCGAGCCAGCCGCCGCCACGGCCCCCTCATGGGCCCAACCCATCTTACCATTTCTTCTGCAGGGCAAGCTGCCTCTGGACGAGGCTCTGGCTAGGCAAATCCAGCACCAGGCCATGGCCTACGGGATCATCAACAACAAGCTCATCCACCGCAGCACCACTGGCGTCTTCCGGCGATGCATCGAGCCGGAAAAGGGTCTGGAGATCCTCCTCGACATTCATCAGGGCGAGTGCGGGCATCATGCCGCCTCAAAAACGCTAGTGGCCAAGGCTTTCCGCCACGGCTTCTTCTGGCCGATGGCTCTCGATGCGGCCAAGAAATTGGTCGACGAGTGCGAGGGCTTTCTCCACCTAACGGCAACGGCCCTCCAAACCATCCCCCTCTCGTGGCCTTTCGCCATTTGGGGATTGGACATGGTGGGCCCATTCAAGACCGCTCGAGGCGGCACGACACACTTACTGGTGGCCATCGACAAATTCACCAAGTGGATCGAGGCGCGACCAATCAAGAAGCTGGACGGCTCCACGACCGTCTGGTTCATCAATGACATCACGGTATGATACGGCATTCCCCATAGCATCATTACCGACAATGGCACCAACTTTGCCAAGGGCGCACTTGCACGTTTCTGCTCCAAGCAAGGAATCCGGCTCGACCTGGCCTCCGTCGCTCATTCGCAGTCCAACGGCCAGGTCGAGAGGGCGAATGGCCTCATCCTATCCGGCATCAAGCCCCGTCTCTTGACACCGCTGGTAAGGTCGGTCGGCTGCTGGATCGATGAGCTGCCGACCATCCTTTGGAGTCTCAGGACCACCCCGAACCGGTCAACCGGCTACACTCCCTTCTTCCACGTGTATGGATCCGAGGCGATCATCCCCACCGACATCGAGTTTGATTCGCCTTGGGTCACCCTATACATGGACAAGGACGCAAAGGAGGCAACACAAGATGGTGTTGGTCTACTCGAGGAAGCTCCCGAATTGGACGTGAGCCGGACGGCGATCTACCAGCAGAAACTTCGGCACTACCAGAGCAAGCGGATCCAGCCACTCTCGTTCCGCGAGGGGGACCTGGTCCTCAGACGGATCTCTCGAACCGCCGGACAGCACAAGCTATCCGCCCCATGGGAGAGCCCATTCATCATCAGCAAGGTGCTACGCAACAACGCGTACTACCTGATAGATGCCCAGAAGCAGCAGAAGCGCAAAAGAGATGCTTCCGGTCAAGAAACGGAGCACCCATGGAACGCAGCGCTCTTGTGCCGTTCTACTGCTGAGGAAAATCAATGTAAGTTTGTATCCCCATCCTTTTGGGCTTATGAATGCAATGGGCACCCCAAGACGGTTCTTGGGGCACGCCCCGTTTCATTTCTTTCAGAAGTGTTCCTAACTCACCGGCTCCCTAGCCTAGCTCCTGGGCCCGGGGGCTAGCCGGCTGGGCCTAGAAGCACCTCTCTGAAAAACATCTAAGTAGCTTGAGCCGGCCAAAAACCTCGCGATTCCTAAGTTTTGAACCGGCTCCCGTGAGGCGAACGCCCCAACCCAGCTACAGACCGGCTCCCGGCTATCGGGCTGGCGGGGCCAAAACCAAAGGGGAAAAGGAGTAGGAACGGAAAGAGTTGAGGCGGGCAAAAAAGGATAACGAGGCGGCATGAATCACAAGGCAAACACAATAGAATATTCATGGCATAAACATTAAGGCAAAAGTGGCCCATGGCTAGAATTCGGTTCATTACACAAACACCCCAAGTGGGTGGATTCAAGTTTTTACATGCAAGAAATAACAAGATAAAAAAGATGCCCGGGGGCTTAGGCCACCGGCGTGTCGCCAGCCAGCGTGCCCCCAGCCGGCGCATCGCGAGGTGGCTCGGTCCTCGCCTCGGAGGTGGTCACAGTCTTTGGGTCGGCCTCCTTGGCCTTCGTGGCGGTCTCCTCGGTCTCAGCCGTCTCACCGCTTGAGTCGGTGCTCTCGTAGGCGACTTCATCATCTGCCAGCCCTTGAGGGATGCCGAAGGAGTCCTCGGGCAACGGCTCGCAATCCCCGCGAAGGGCCGGCGGGAATTCATCCGCGTCAACGTATGACGCGAGCTCGTTGGCCCGCTGGACAGGAGCCGTCTTGCAGGCCTCCCGCTTTGCGGCCGGCACATCCCGCATGGTCGCCAGCCGGCCCAGGTCCATGCCGCGGTCACAACATGTCACAAACCAAAGCGCCATCTGCGCCTTGGCTTGGGCGGCTGATGCCTTCCAGGCCTCGAGGCGGAGGACGGCGCGCTCCACCCACTGAGCCACGCGGTGCGTCAGAGCTCCCCCATGGCCCGACCATAGTGCGGCGATGACCTCCTTGTCAGCGGTATTGAGCAAATCCATGCTCCACTCGAGATGGGTCATCCACATCTCCAGGTGATCCCAATCTCGTCCATGTCCCACGCGGCGTGCTCCTCGGTCGGGCGACCGCACTCCCGAAGGTATTACTGGTGCTCCTCAGCGGCGCGTGCAGTGCGGCGATGAGTTTCCGGGAAACACCCTGGAAGGAAGGAGAAGATAAGGAAAGAAAAAGCAAGATGAAACACGAGAAACGGCAAAGGGAAGAGCAATCGGCTGGGGAAAGAGAGAGTTTGGCACCTACCTTCGATCGCGTCGTACACCCCAATGGCGAAGTGGAGCACCACCTCGCGCTCCAAGTTCCAGGCCGCCTCTGAGGTGGCGAGGGAACCCTTGGCCTTCTCGAGCGTCTTCTCAAGGTGGGTCACCTTGCCTTGAAGGGCGGCGGTCCTCAGGGCAGCGTCAGCTGCCTCCTTGACGGCCGCCTCCCAGACCGCCACCTCCTCTGCCGCCTCGGCCTTGAGCCGGTCCCGGGACGCCCACCCGTCGACCAGCAGCGCGGCCAGCCAGTCCGTCTCCTGCGCGGCCGCCTGGACATCCCGCGTCAGCCGGTCCTCTTCGGCGACAAGCCCAGACTTCTCCTCACAGAGGGTGGCCAGCTCGCCTGCAAGACGCAAACAACGTCAGCCGATTCCCAGGGGCTATATGCCGCTCCTACAAAGTGCAACCTACCTTGCACGCGCGCCAGCTCCTCATCCAGGCGATAGAAGCCATGTTTGCCGTAGTCGTGCATGTCGACCGCTTCCACAAACAGCTTCTGCCGTAGAGAGGTTCCCTCCTGTCACAAGAAAGGGGGGCAAAGGTCAAGACATGCTCAAAGGAGATCCGGCCCAGCTGCCCATCATCCGGTTAGCCGGCCCGCATCTCGGGGGCTACACCCAGTGGGTGCGCTCGCGCGCCCCCACTGAAAACTCTAAGGACAAAGTGTCAGCTTACCTTTGCATGCTGAAGGGCCCTCCGCCGCCTCCACCAACCGGGCCAGCTCCTGCCGGCACCGGTCCAGGACACTGCCCAAGTCCGTGAAGGATGGGACCGGGCCGCTTGCCTAGGGGGTCGGTAGGGCCGGGGCACTCGCCAGCGCTTCCTAGTCCCGGATGACGTCCTGCATCGACAGTAGGGCCCTCCGGGCCCAGCCGTTCCTGCCACTCGGGCTCGCTGCAGCTCCAACTGCCGGGGGCGGGTTGATGATGGCAAGGGGCCGGGAGTCACCTCCCGCCGGCCCCCCACCCGGTGCCGCATCCGCCTCCTCTCCCGGCCGCCTCCATGGTCGCCGTCTCCGGTGCTACCTCCAGGACCGTCGGAACCTCTAGCATATTGACCCGAGCCGGCTCGGCCACAGGCAGGGTCACCTCCGGCACCTTAGGCCGGTCACCTCAGGAGCTGGCTCGATCGTCGCCTCCCTCGCCTAGGTCGTTTCTTGCGCGGGCGGAGGCGCTGGCGAGTCCATGGCCGCCCCCCCACGGCTCATTTGATGGAGGCCTTCACATGGGGGTGGACTCTACTGCCGAGTCCGATACCCGTGGGGAGTTCGCTGACCCCCTCTGCCTCCGGCCGCTCGAGGTCTGGAGTGCATGGCCCCTCCTCGCATGCCAGACCAGGAGGCTCGTAGCTCCACGAGCCTCCTCTTTTCCTCCCGCTGGGTGGCTGCGTCCTAGCGGGCTAGCAGGCTAGCAGCATCAGTCGTCTCCCCCGCCGGCTCCTCATCTTGGAGCTCCATGGGGTCACTGCGGCGTGCAAGAACCGGTCGTTAACCGGCTTGCAAGGCGAAAGCAAAAACTCGCACAAAGACAAAGAACTTACACAACAACAAGGGGCAGGGCCCGCTTGGCGCGTGGCGGTGGCTTCCGCAAGGACACCTTCACCCGCTTTGGGCCAGGTGGCGAGGCCACCGGCCCCCCGTGAGCTAGCCTCTTCCCCTGGGCGGCCGCTTCGGCCGCCAAGCCTCGAGCCGGTCGCTCCTCGCTCCTCCGGTCCTGGTGCGCCGCGGGAGGAGGTCCATCTAGAATCATCAAATCGTCATCATCATCGTCGTCGTCTGTCTAGTGCCGAATGGAGGGGCCAAGAGGGAACTCATCCGCTTCGCTGGGTTCCTCGGCTATGCCAGACCCTCCGGCCCTGCCAGGAGCGCTGCCTCGCGGATCCGCCGGCTCGTGGCCCCCCAAGGAGTCCACTCCCTCCTCCGGGGGGCGTCCCGTTTGGAAGTCTTGAGAGTCGAAGTCTTCACGCTCCACCTCGAAGAACTACTGGTGCAGGCCATCCAGCGTGTTCTGTCGCACCAGCAGCTACAGTCAGCACTTCAACGTAAGTTCTCCAGCCGGCTCCATGCCGAAGGACCACAAGGCGTGCTTCAGCTCGAACGTCATGAGGGCGTTCACCCGGTTCGCCACCTAAGCCGGCGTCAGCTCGACGGTGGATTGCCAGCAGGGGTCGTGCCGGTCGGACATGTCGCAGATCCGGTGTGGCCTCATCTGGAGGGGCAACACCTGGCACAAGACAAAGGCCACCACCAGGTCAGCGGCAACCAGCCCCTCGGGGCTCTTCAACTGCATGAGCCGGGCGAGCTCGTCCAAGGCCACGCCGCGCGGGGCTGGTCCCTACTAGTTCTGCTGAGAGGACTGCTTGTTCTCAAACGGCGGCAACTGGATGTAAATCCATCCTCGAGTCAACATTCTTCACGTAGAAGAACATTCGGTGCCACCCCTTGAGGGAGTCGATCGAAAGCGAGCGATGTCGCGATAGCACACCACTGTGCCCCCACACGCGTCGCTCTTCAAAGACTTGCGATAGAAGAGGGCCTTGCAGAACTCGATGAAGGGGACGATGCCGAGGTATGCCTTGCACAACATTACGAAGGCGGAGAGGTACAAGATCGAATTCGGCCCGAGGTTGTGCGGCTGGAGGTCAAAAGTGTCAAGAAGAAGACGGCAAAAGAGACTCACCGGGAGCCCGAAGCCCCGGGAGAAGTGCCAGAGGAACACGACGTGTTCCCCTGGCTGCGGCGCCGGCGCTATCTCATCGCCCGGCGCGCGTGTGGCCACCCGCTCCACCGACGGCAACATGCGCGCGCAGCGCAGCTCAGCGATGTACGCCTCAACCACGAAGGAACCATCCAAACTGCCTCCGCGTCCATCGGCCATCGCGGCGGCGGTGCGGTGTGCGGGCGCGGGTGTGGGCGCGGGCTCGGGTGCAAGAGCGTGCAGGGAAGGAGAGAAGCGACAACGAAGAAGGGAAGCAAGGAGGCAAGTGGGGCACGGGTACCTACGCCTCCTGCCCTTCCTCACCTTTTATAGGGGAGGCCACGACCGGGGGACATGGGATCGTCTGCACCCACTCCTCCCGTAAATTCCGCGCGTGTGGGTGGACCCGGGCCGTAACGGCCGCTTCGGGGCACAGAGGATCCTGTCCTATGCCCCGAGGCCTACGAGGGCTACGCTTGGGTCCTATGGGGCTAGGCCTGGGCGACGTCCCGTCTCCCCCCGTGCGCGGGAACCGCAGCATCATTACTCGCTGCGTGGCGTGCCGTGTGCCGGCGTGGGTCCCGTGGCAGCATGCCGGAACCCGAGGCGTCGGATCCAATGGACGACCTGACTGTTCCTTCGCCTTCGAGCCAGGGGCAGCTGGTGCTGAGGGGAAGCCGCCGGCTCCCCACCATCCGCCAGACGTGGGCCCCCGCCGGCTTCGGGGACTACTAACGGGGTGTATACCCCTAGGTAGGCCAAAGCAACGGGGTCTTCCCCTTTCGCTTTGAAGAAAAACTACGTGGCCGGCTGGCCGTGGCCGGCTGGAGGACGTCTAGCGCAAGCCGGTGTCGGCTGGCGCCCCGGCCGGCTGGTCAAGGAGTTGGTTGGGCCCTCGGCCGGCTGGGCGCTGCCGGCTTCCCACGGGCCGGCTCTTCCGTTGACGTCGGGACAGAAATGCCCTGTCCCGTCCCTCTGTGCGTAGGCGTGACGACGCAACGTGACCGGCACAATGGGCAGCCCTGTGGCTACAACGCTTGCTTATGCACCGCAGCACATGGCTACAATCCAACCGTCCTGGCCGCCGACCTCGGTCAGCTCGACTGGGCGGGGGAATAGTGCTGACACGCCCTCGTCACTCGATTACCTACCCCGACGTGGCTATAGTGCCACCGACCGTACCGGAGACTTTGGCCGGCTGGCGCTAGACGACGCCCCCCGGGATGCCCGTGCCGCGGCAGGTGGGCGAGGACCAATAACAGAGCCGGCTGGCAGGCCCCAACGGGAGATGGGACCGCACAGTCGGCGAGCCCCGCCCATGACAAGACGGCACGAGCGGCGGGACCCTTTGGCCAACCGGAGAGACTGCCAGCCGGGTCCCCCACAATTGTACTTATGACATATTGTAAGAGCCGGGGGTTGGCCTACAAAATCCCCCGAGCCCCCCATGCAACAGGAACAGACAAATGTTCGCTCACACACTCCCACGAAACCAGCTGCTCCTTCTTCCTCCTGTAGACACGGCTCCTGGAGAATCCTTGTACACATACCCATCCATCCAACTAGACCAACCAGGACTAGGGGTGTTACCTCCCACGGAGGGCCCTGAACCTGGGTACATCGTGTGTCACCACCGCTTGTGCCCAATCTGGCACCCGGAGCCCGTCGGCATCCTCCGTCCCAACTACTTACGATAAGCCACCCCATGGCATCTATCGTGAGAAAACGATGACATGTTGAGTTGATAACACCCCTTCGATGGGATGGCTCCAGTACTTTCTTGTTGATACTTGCATCATGCATAACCCTACCTCCTTATGAGGGTTGTGCGGGTGGTAGTAGTTAGGATGCTTAGTAGTTGCTACGCAAAGTTTGTGTTGGGAGACGTAGTAGTAAATCAAAATTTTCCTACGTTCACCAAGATCTATCTATGGAGAAACCAGCAACGAGAGGGGAGAGATTGCATCTCCATACCTTTGAAGATCGCTAAGCGGAAGCGTTACAAGAACGCGGTTGATGGAGTCGTACTCGCAGCGATTCAGATCGCGGTAGATCCGATCAAGTGCCGAACGGACGGCACCTCCGCGTTCAACACACGTGCAGCCCGGTGACGTCTCCAACACCTTGATCCAGCAAGGAGGAAGGAGAGGTTGGGGAAGGGCTCCAACAGCAGCACGACGGCGTGGTGGTGGTGGAGTAGCAAGGTATTCCGACAGGGATTCGCCTAAGCGCTGCGGAGGAGGAAGAAGAGAGGTAGGGCTTCGCCGTGAGAGAGAGAGATCAAATCCTGTCTCAAAACATCCAAAACCTCAAGTATATATAGGAGGAGGGACGTGGAGGGCTGGCTGGGCCTCTACTCCAAAGAGGAGATGGCCGGCTGAATTAAAGGGAGAGTCCACCTCCCACAAGGGAGGTGGATCTCCTCCTTTTAAATCCTTTTTGCCTTATCTCCTTATCTCCAGCCGCATGGGCCTTTAGCAAAAGTCTTGCCCAGCCCAATAAGGGCTGGCACACTTTATCTAACAGCCCATGTGGTCCTTTGGTCGTCACACCCCTCCCGGGGGTCCTCCGGCACCCTCCCGGCACTCCCGGTACATTACCGATGAGCCCGAAAACTTTCCGGTGACCAAAACTGGACTTCCTATATATCAATCTTTACCTCCGGACCATTCCGGAGCTCCTCGTGACGTCCGGGATCTCATCCGGGACTCCGAACAACCTTCGGTAATCACGTATACCTTTTCCCTATAACCCTAGCGTCATCGAACCTTAAGTGTGTAGACCCTACGGGTTCGGGAGACACGTAGACATGACCGAGACACCTCTCCGGCCAATAACCAACAGCGGGATCTGGATACCCATGTTGGCTCCCACGTACTCCACGATGATCTCATCGGATGAACCACGATGTCAGGGATTCAATCAATCCCGTATACAATTCCCTTTGTCTATCGGTATGGTACTTGCCCGAGATTCGATCGTCGGTATCGCCATACCTTGTTCAATCTCGTTACCGGCAAGTCTCTTTACTCGTTCCGTAACACATCATCCCGTGGCTAACTCCTTAGTCACATTGAGCTCATTATGATGATGTCTTACCGAGTGGGCCCAGAGATACCTCTCCGTCACACGGAGTGACAAATCCCAGTCTTGATTCGTGTCAACCCAACAGACACTTTCGGAGATACCCGTAGCGTACCTTTATAGCCACCCAGTTACGTTGTGACGTTTGGCACACCCAAAGCATTCCTACGGTATCCGGGAGTTACACAATCTCATGGTCTAAGGAAATGATACTTGACATTGAAAAGCTTTAGCATACGAACTACACGATCTTGTGCTATGCTTAGGATTGGGTCTTGTCCATCACATCATTCTCCTAATGATGTGATCCCGTTATCAACGACATCCAATGTCCATGGTCATGAAACCGTGACCATCTATTGATCAACGAGCTAGCCAACTAGAGGCTCACTAGGGACATGCGATGGTCTATGTATTCACACATGTATTACGGTTTCTGTTTAACACAATTGTAGCATGAATAATAGACAATTATCATGAACTAGGAAATACAATAATAACCATTTTATTATTGCCTCTAGGGCATATTTCCAACAGTCTCCCACTTGCACTAGAGTCAATAATCTAGTTACATTGTGATGAATCGAACACCCATAGCGTTCTGGTGTTGATCATGTTTTGCTCGTGAGAGAGGTTTAGTCAACGGATCTGCGACATTCAGATCCGTATGCACTTTACAAATATCTATGTCTCCCTCCTGAATGTAATCACGGATGGAGTTGAAGCGGCGCTTGATGTGTCTTGTCTTCTTGTGAAACCTGGGCTCCTTCGCAAGGGCAATAGCTCCAGTGTTGTCACAGAGTAGAGTCATCGGGCCCGACGCATTTGGAATCACTCCTAGGTCGGTGATGAACTCCTTCATCCAGACTCCCTCCTTTGCTGCTTCCGAAGCAGCTATGTACTCCGCTTCACATGTAGATGCCGCCACGACGCTTTGCTTGCTGCTACTCCAGCTGACTGCCCCTCCATTCAAAATATACACGTATCCGGTTTGCGACTTAGAGTCGTCCGGATCTGTGTCGAAGCTAGCGTCGACGTAACCCTTTACGACGAGCTCTTCGGCACCTCCATATATGAGAAACATGTCCTTTGTCCTTTTCAGGTACTTCAGGATATTCTTGACCGCTGTCCAGTGTTCCGCTCCGGGATCACTTTGGTACCTCCCTACCAAACTTATGGCAAGGTTCACATCAGGTCTGGTACACAGCATGGCATACATGATAGAGCCTATGGCTGAAGCATAGGGGATGACACTCATCTCTTCTCTATCCTTTGCCGTGGTCGGGCATTGAGTCGTACTCAATCTCACACCTTGCAACACAGGCAAGAACCCCTTCTTGGACTGATGCATATTGAACTTCTTCAATATCTTTTCAAGGTATGTGCTTTGTGAAAGACCAATGAGGCGTTTCGATCTATCTCTATAGATCTTAATACCTAATATGTAAGCAGCTTCTCCAAGGTCCTTCATTGAAAAACACTTATTCAAGTAGGCCTTGATACTTTCCAAGAGTTCTATATTATTTCCCATTATCAGCATGTCATCCACATACAGTATAAGAAATGCTATAGAGCTCCCACTCACTTTCTTGTAAATACAAGGTTCTCCATAAACCTGTACAAACCCAAACGCTTTAATCACCTCATTAAAGCGAATGTTCCAACTCCGAGATGCTTGCACCAGCCCATAGATGGAGCGCTGGAGCTTGCATACCTTGTTAGCATCTTTAGGATCGACAAAACCTTCCGGCTGCATCATATACAGTTCTTCCTTGAGGAAGCCATTAAGGAATGCCGTTTTGACGTCCATTTGCCAGATCTCATAATCATAAAATGCGGCAACTGCTAACATGATTCGGACTGACTTTAGCATCGCTACGGGTGAGAAAGTCTCATCGTAGTCAACTCCTTGAACTTGTCGATAACCCTTAGCGACAAGCCGAGCTTTATAGGCGGTGACATTACCGTCCGCGTCAGTCTTCTTCTTAAAGATCCATTTGTTTTCAATGGCTCGCTTATCATTAGGCAAGTCCACCAAAGTCCATACTTTGTTCTCATACATGGATCCTATCTCGGATTTCATGGCCTCAAGCCATTTGTTGGAATCCGGGCCCGCCATCGCTTCTTCATAGTTCGAAGGTTCACCGTTGTCCAACAACATGATCTCTAGGACAGGATTGCCGTACCACTCTGGTGCGGAACGTGTCCTGGTGGACCTTCGAATAGCAACTTGATCTGAAGTTTCATGATCATCATCATTAACTTCCTCTCTAGCCGGTGTAGGCTCCACAGAAACAACTTCCTGTGCTGCGCTACTCTCCGGTTCGAGTGGAGGTACAATTTCCTCATCAAGTTCTATTTTCCTCCCACTTACTTCTTTCGAGAGAAACTCTTTCTCGAGAAAGGATCCATTCTTGGCAACAAAGACTTTGCCTTCGGATCGTAGGTAGAAGGTATACCCAATAGTCTCCTTGGGATATCCTATGAAGACGCACTTTTCCGCTTTGGGTTCGAGCTTCTCAGGTTGAAGTTTCTTCACATAAGCATCGCATCCCCAAACTTTTAGAAACGACAGCTTAGGTTTCTTTCCAAACCACAATTCATACGGTGTCGTCTCAACGGATTTAGACGGTGCCCTATTTAAAGTGAATGCGGCAGTCTCTAATGCATATCCCCAAAATGATAGCGGTAAGTCGGTAAGAGACATCATAGATCGCACCATATCCAATAGAGTGCGATTACGACGTTCAGACACACCATTTCGCTGGGGTGTGCCGGGCGGCGTGAGTTGTGAAACAATTCCACATTTCCTAAGGTGCGTGCCAAACTCGTGACTTAAATATTCTCCGCCACGATCAGATCGTAGGCATTTTATTTTCCTGTCACGTTGATTCTCGACCTCACTCTGAAATTCCTTGAACCTTTCAAAAGTTTCAGACTTGTGTTTCATTAAGTAGACATAACCATATCTACTCAAGTCATCAGTGAGGGTGAGAACATAACGGTAGCCACCGCGAGCCTCGACGCTCATTGGACCGCATACATCGGTATGTATTATTTCCAACAAGTCAGTTGCTCGCTCCATTGTTCCGGAGAACGGAGTCTTGGTCATCTTGCCCATGAGGCATGGTTCGCATGTGTCAAATGATTCGAAATCAAGTGACTCCAAAAGTCCATCAGCATGGAGCTTCTTCATGCGTTTGACACCAATATGGCCAAGACGGCAGTGCCACATGTAAGTGGGACTATCGTTATCAACTTTACACCTTTTGGTACTCACACTATGGACATGTGTAACATCACGTTCGAGATTCATCAAAAATAAACCATTGACCAGCGGGGCATGAGCATAAAACATTTCTCTCATATAAATAGAACAACCATTATTCTCGGATTTAAAGGAGTAGCCATCTCGCATCAAGCGAGATCCAGATACAATGTTCATGCTCAAAGCTGGTACTAAATAACAATTATTAAGGTTTAAAACTAATCCCGAAGGTAGATGTAGAGGTAACGTGCCGACGGCGATCACATCGACCTTGGAACCATTCCCGACACGCATCGTCACCTCATCCTTGGCCAGCCTCCGCTTATTCCGCAGCTCCTGCTTGGAGTTACAAATGTGAGCAACTGCACCGGTATCAAATACCCAGGAGCTACTACGAGCGCTGGTCAAGTACACATCAATAACAAGTATATCACATATACCTTTAATGTTGCCGTCCTTCTTATCCGCTAAATACTTGGGGCAGTTCCGCTTCCAGTGACCGGTACCCTTGCAATAAAAGCACTCAGTCTCAGGCTTGGGTCCATTTTTCTTCTTCTTCCCGGCAACTTGCTTACCGGGCGCGGCAACAGCTTTGCCGTCCTTCTTGAAGTTCTTCTTACCCTTGCCTTTCTTGAAACTAGTGGTCTTATTCACCATCAACACTTGATGCTCCTTTTTGATCTCGACCTCCGCTGATTTCAGCATCGAGTACAACTCAGGAATGGACTTCTCCATACCTTGCATGTTGTAGTTCATCACAAAGCTCTTGAAGCTAGGTGGAAGCGACTGGAGGATTCTATCAATGACCGAGTCATCCGGGATATTAACCCCCAGCTGAGTCAAGCGGCTGTGTAGCCCAGACATCTTGAGGATGTGCTCACTGACAGAACTATGCTCCTCCATCTTACAGCTGAAGAACTTGTCGGAGACATCATATCTCTCGACCCGGGCATGAGCTTGAAAAACCAGTTTCAGCTCCTGGAACATCTGATATGCTCCGTGTTGCTCAAAACGCTTTTGGAGCCCCGGTTCTAGACTGTAAAGCATGCCGCATTGAACAAGGGAGTAAGCATCGCAGCGTGATTGCCAAGTGTTCATAACATCTTGTTCCGCTGGGAGAACGGGTGCGTCACCTAGCGGTGCATCTAGGACATACAATCTCTTGGAAGCTATGAGGATGATCCTCAAGCTACGGACCCAGTCCGCATAGTTGCTTCCATCATCTTTCAGCTTGGTTTTCTCTAGGAACGCGTTGAAATTGAGGGTGACATTCGCGTTGGCCATTGGATCTACATCATAGATTGTAAAGACAATTTTAGACTAAGTTCATGATAATTAAGTTCATTTAATCAAATTAATGAACTCCCACTTAGACAGACATCTCTCTAGTCTTCCAAGTGATACATGATCCATGTCAACTAGCCCGTGTCCGATCATCACGTGAGACGGACTAGTCATCCATGGTGAACATCTTCATGTTGATCGTATCTTCTATACGACTCATGTTCGACCTTTCGGTCTTCCGTGTTCCGAGGCCATGTCTGTACATGCTAGGCTCGTCAAGTCAACCTAAGTGTTTCGCGTGTGTAAATCTGGCTTACACCCGTTGTATGCGAATGTTAGAACCTATCACACCCGATCATCACGTGGTGCTTCGGAACAACGATCCTTAGCAACGGTGCACAGTTAGGGTGAACACTTCTCTTGAAATTTTATTGAGAGATCATCTTATTTACTACCGTCGTTCTAAGCAAATAAGATGTAAACATGATAAACATCACATGCAATCAATATAGTGACATGATATGGCCAATATCATTTTGCTCCTATGATCTCCATCTTCGGGGCACCATGATCATCACTGTCACCGGCACGACACCATGATCTCCATCATCATGATCTCCATCATTGTGTCTTCATGAAGTTGTCTCGCCAACTATTACTTCTACTACTATGGCTAACGCTTAGCAATAAAGTAAAGTAATTACATGGCGTTTATGATTGACACGCAGGTCATACAATAAATAAGACAACTCCTATGGCTCCTGCCGGTTGTCATAATCATCGACATGCAAGTCGTGAATCCTATTACAAGAACATGATCAATTCATACATCACAATGCATCACATCACATCCTTTGGCCATATCACATCACAAGGCACATGCTGCAAAAACAAGTTAGACGTCCTCTAATTTGTAGTTGCAAGTTTTTACGTGGCTGCTATAGGTTACTAGCAAGAACGTTTCTTACCTACGTCAACACCACAACGTGATTTGCCAATTGCTATTTACCCTTCATAAGGACCCTTTTCATCGAATCCGATCCGACTAAGGTAGGAGAGACAGACACCCGCTAGCCACCTTATGCATCTAGTGCATGTCAGGCGGTGGAACCGGTCTCACGTAAGCGTACGTGTAAAGTTGGTCCGGGCCGCTTCATCCCACAATACCGCCGAATCAAGATAAGACTAGTAGCGGCAAGCAAATTAACAAACTCGACGCCCACAACTGCTTTGTGTTCTACTCGTGCATAGATTCTACGCATAGACCTAGCTCATGATGCCACTGTTGGGAGACGTAGTAGTAAATCAAAATTTTCCTACGTTCACCAAGATCTATCTATGGAGAAACCAGCAACGAGAGGGGAGAGATTGCATCTTCATACCTTTGAAGATCGCTAAGCGGAAGCGTTACAAGAACGCGGTTGATGGAGTCGTACTCGCAGCGATTCAGATCGCGGTAGATCCGATCAAGTGCCGAACGGACGGCACCTCCGCGTTCAACACACGTGCAGCCCGGTGACGTCTCCAACACCTTGATCCAGCAAGGAGGAAGGAGAGGTTGGGGAAGGGCTCCAACAGCAGCACGACGGCGTGGTGGTGGTGGAGTAGCAAGGTATTCCGACAGGGCTTCGCCTAAGCGCTGCGGAGGAGGAAGAAGAGAGGTAGGGCTTCGCCGTGAGAGAGAGAGAGATCAAATCCTGTCTCAAAACATCCAAAACCTCAAGTATATATAGGAGGAGGGACGTGGAGGGCTGGCTTGGCCTCTACTCCAAAGAGGAGATGGCCGGCTGAATTAAAGGGAGAGTCCACCTCCCACAAGGGAGGTGGATCTCCTCCTTTTAAATCCTTTTTGCCTTATCTCCTTATCTCCAGCCGCATGGGCCTTTAGCAAAAGTCTTGCCCAGCCCAATAAGGGCTGGCACACTTTATCTAACAGCCCATGTGGTCCTTTGGTAGTCACACCCCTCCCGGGGGTCCTCCGGCACCCTCCCGGCACTCCCGGTACATTACCGATGAGCCCGAAAACTTTCCGGTGACCAAAACTGGACTTCCTATATATCAATCTTTACCTCTGGACCATTCCGGAGCTCCTCGTGACGTCCGGGATCTCATCCGGGACTCCGAACAACCTTCGGTAATCACGTATACCTTTTCCCTATAACCCTAGCGTCATCGAACCTTAAGTGTGTAGACCCTATGGGTTCGGGAGACACGTAGACATGACCGAGACACCTCTCCGGCCAATAACCAACAGCGGGATCTGGATACCCATGTTGGCTCCCACGTACTCCACGATGATCTGATCGGATGAACCACGATGTCAGGGATTCAATCAATCCCGTATACAATTCCCTTTGTCTATTGGTATGGTACTTGCCCGAGATTCGATCGTCGGTATCGCCATACCTTGTTCAATCTCGTTACCGGCAAGTCTCTTTACTCGTTCCGTAACACATCATCCCGTGGCTAACTCCTTAGTCACATTGAGCTCATTATGATGATGTCTTACCGAGTGGGCCCAGAGATACCTCTCCGTCACACGGAGTGACAAATCCCAGTCTTGATTCGTGTCAACCCAACAGACACTTTCGGAGATACCCGTAGCGTACCTTTATAGCCACCCAGTTACGTTGTGACGTTTGGCACACCCAAAGCATTCCTACGGTATCCGGGAGTTACACAATCTCATGGTCTAAGGAAATGATACTTGACATTGAAAAGCTTTAGCATACGAACTACACGATCTTGTGCTATGCTTAGGATTGGGTCTTGTCCATCACATCATTCTCCTAATGATGTGATCCCGTTATCAACGACATCCAATGTCCATGGTCATGAAACCGTGACCATCTATTGATCAACTAGCTAGCCAACTAGAGGCTCACTAGGGACATGCGATGGTCTATGTATTCACACATGTATTACGGTTTCTGTTTAACACAATTGTAGCATGAATAATAGACAATTATCATGAACTAGGAAATACAATAATAACCATTTTATTATTGCCTCTAGGGCATATTTCCAACAGTTTGATGGGAATATGCATGGTGATGAAAACGAAAGTGATCTCAAAGAATTTTTGAAAACCCTGTCGGGTGCTACTAATGCTCGAGGGAGATGATGTTGAGCTAGGAAACCACTTGTGAAAGAAGTGGTGCATCGGAGCAAGTGGTGTGTGTGTGTTTTCAAAAATGGATTAGATTCAAGGTCTGTTGACATCCCAACCTTACATGCGCGAGACCTCTACACCTATATGGGAAGGGGCTTTGTTGATTACTTTCGTGGGTACCAGCATAGATCCCACATTACTAGTGCTCGGAATGGTGTGGTCACTCTCGATACAGGGTCGTGCCAGTAAGGACGATCATGCACTGTCTTCATAGGCACCGGGCACACCGTTGGTCCCTACATGCATGTTACTTGTGATGTACATAATGTGGGCCGGGAGCCAATTGAGTGGACTCTTTTTTTAGTATCGCCAAGGGAAAGGCATTGTTTAGGTGCTTACCTCGGGTATGCAATATATCGCGAGTTGTCGATGACACGGAAGTTCCCCAAGTCTTGTGAGTAAAGCGCGCAACCTCTACAAAGTGAAAAACTATTCGAATAGCTTTGGACATGGTCATGGTAAGTTGGAGGTCCTTCTTAAACTACGTACAGATGTTTCCCCAAAATTTGGTGTGAGTGTGGGACAAAGATGGTACTTGAGATATGTCGGATGACTTGATGAAGTGACTGAACATGAGATGTTGAACACCGATCTTATGATGATATCTGCAACTTGTTCATATAGATATCTGCCAACTATTGATGCATGCTTATACAAGTTTTTTGATCATGTCATTGCACTCAAAGTTAGCTTCCTGCAAACTTACCTACTTACTACTATATCATGCATTGTTATTGCCATGTTCCAAACATGGGTTGCTTGCGACTACATTCAAAGTACTCATGGGGTTGCCACTGGTTATTTTATTGGCCAGGCATGAAAGATCGGGCTATAATGAAGACCACCTTGGTAAAGAACATGTGATCTAGGATGCTTCCCATTCACAATGCCTGTAGGGTTAAGGCAGATGGCATGGATTCACCCTATCGTTGAAGATTTCCGCTGCAAGTTTGTGAAGACTTGGCCATAAAGGCCATATTTGAGTACAAACGGTATGTAATTGATGTAGGACTCTTGTTATTTAGTTTATGTGTGTTCAGTGAGCATTGCTCTCTGGGATCATCGTGTACGTTCTTTCGGTGATCACGACTTATAAGTCGGGGTCCCCAAAAAGCTGGTATCAGAGCCATCCTGATTGTTGGAAGCCCTTACTAAGCATGGACGTCAGTTAGGACAAAACTATTTTCCTATACCCTTCAAAAACACATACAAAACCTTTATATTTCTCACCTCTCCTTTTTGAATTGAAGTGAAGGTTTCTGCCTTAGCACTTCCACCCTTATTCTCTTGACTCTCCTTGTCTGCTTTTTCAAAACTTTGCAAACGGTCAATAGAACCCTATGCCACTAACCACCGGATTTCTTGTAATCCTCGTGGGTAACCTGGAAGGAAGCCACCTTGCTAGACGATTACCCACATACCTTGGACACAAGTTGGCGCCACCAGACAAGAAGATATCGACATAATATAAACTCTCTAGGAATGAGGATCTCAAGACTTAGAAGATTGTGACACCCTCGCCCTGCCCCAGGATGGTGCCACCTTGGCCTTTAATGACCAAGGCACAAGAAATGCAATGTCATGATATTCACCACTAATAGAGCAACCACGTCTTTTCGTTGTTGTATCGGCAACCACCGGTGGATGAGAACCTCGCCATTTGGTCGGCCTCACTATAGTGAGCAGGAAAACAGTTCTCTTACCCCCAGCCCCCCCACTCTCGGTGTCGATATTATCAACATGATTGAGAAGTTGGAACTCTATCATGCCTTGTTGATGTAATTTCATGAAGGATTGGCCACTTGGAACTCTCGACACCTTGAAGAACAAGAAGGAATTGGCACGATTACGAAGACAACAGAAGACCCATCAATGATAGCCATGAGGAACCACCAAGTCATCAACTCACCAGACGTGAAATTGTCAAGGGGTGTTTAGGCATAACCTGGATCGTTTTGACGAACAACAATCGGAGACATAGTGACACTTGAAGAGACCTAGAAGACTAAGCGGACTCCTCTCCAAGACACAAAGCAAACACGACTACTGAGTCCGAGAACCCCTAGGGTAGGATGAGTCGTGTATTCCCCTAGTGTTACTTGTTATATCTGCTTGTGTTTTGCTATGATTCGCACCTTGCCCTAGGAACAGGTATGCGACTATATCACCTACTTTATCCTACTGGTTGTGTTTGGCCCTCTTGGCAGTCGTTTGATTGCACTTGCACTATAACACCCCCTTAGGCACTCCCATCTATGCTATTTTCCCTCTCACCTTTCTCATCAACTGAAGACCAACAAGACAAGATGCACCAAGGATCTACCTTAGCAGACAGCTAGTACCGAAGACTTTGACTACAATGTACTCAACTAGACTTAACCTCGTAGGTTTAGGCTCTTCACTCAAGACTGGAAAACCCTCCCCAGAACAGCCTAGACCTCACAAGCTTCCCCACCTCAAACCCCTGACCATGTGTTTAGCACACAGATTTGCTAGGGCACCTGTTGAGCTTCAATAGCCCCTGGTTATCCCTGGATTCATTACGGGACCAGTGATCATAGTGAACAAACACCTTTTATCCTTAAGCTAGCACTTGATCTAATGATGACATGTGATAGATCGATTAGTGGACTAATCATTTAACGAGGCTAGAGCGGATATCTTGAGGAACTGGTTGAGACCCTTTGGTGGATTGCAAGATTTTGAAGATGATCGGGAGATTGATGGATCAAGTTGATAGGGTAGCATAAATTACTTCTCACATGAGAAAATTGAATTTAGTAGGAAAATTATGATCACAAGCTAAGATTCTTGGAGGAACATGTGTCGGATTTCGGGCTTCGCAAAAACCTTAAGATTCGAACACAGCGGCTTATGCGAAGATCCCCTGTAGCCTCGCCCAACATAGCTCGCTACTCCATGAACACATCAACGAACTCGCATGATGACAAGGAAGAGGATGAACACGACAGTTTACCCAGGAAGAGGATGAACTCCTGCTTTGGTGGGTTGCCTCTCAAGGAGGTCATATGGATGAACTATTACAACGTTTTAGGGCCTCATGAGGGCTCGCTTAGAGGTGTTCGTGACCCTTTGTGATTTGGTGATGGATGAGTGGTGGAATGGATTCGAATCCCTCTCTACAGTGCAGCCTACCCTCTATATATAGCGGTGGATCGGGTCCTCCTCCCTTATCGGGAAGGGATCCCACAACAGCTGAATTTGAAGGGGAACACGAGTACGTGCTCGCCGTGCCCAAAGTTGGTCTTCGCCTCCAAAGTAGTTGTGGATGGCGTAGGGACGGGCTCAGCAATGACATCCGCCCTACGGGGCAGGTGGTTGTGGTCTTGTGGCACCGGAATGGAAACCTTTGGGGGTGCTTTGGGAACCCGCGTACATCTCTGCTCCCTTTGCAACAAAGGCGAAACTGTGCCGTCTGGCGCGCTGGCGCCCACGTGAACTTCATTGCATCACCCTTGACTCTCGAGGCTAGGCCTTGCATGGAGATCTCCGCTGCTAGGCCTTGCATCACCCTTGACTCTTGAGGAGGCCCATACCCTGTCGGTCTTGACACTGTTCCTCCTCGCGAGCCTAGGGCCCTCGCGAGGGCCTTATCTTGAGTGGGGCCACGCCCGACCGCGTTTGGTTGATGGAGTGGGCCACGCGCTGGGCCGTAGGCAGGCAGGTCTGGGTACCCCCATTCCCAGAATGCCGACACTAGCCTCGGGGCCCAAGGCACGCTCGAGCTGGCTTTAGGGTGAAGCCTCGAGGACGGCCCGAAGCGCCACGGTCCCCAAATGCCTACGAGCCAGACCCAGCAGTGGTGCCTCCACTCCCCGAGGACGTTCGACACCACTCCCAATCAAATTGACACGATCCCCGGGTGCAACACCGACCATCATTGCTTCTATTGAATGATGTTGCCGCTTTGGGCCACGTGGATGTAACCCTATGGATGGCAGGAGAGGTGACATGGACGGTACTGGATTGACCGAACTGCCTCACGCCGCCCGAGAGGTGCATGATGCCTGCTCTCCCACGAAGCCACGTGGCTATGGTTGGGCCTATAAATCCGCCCCGCCCATGCCAGGGAAGGGCATTGCAGTCTTGAGGCTTCCTCTTGTTTCCTTTGCTCTGCCGACAAAACCCTCTCTTCTTTCCATCTTCTCATCCTTCATGGCATCTGGAGGAAACAGTGCGGGCGCAGGGAAGCGTGCGGCTCCTCCGCCCTCCTCGACCTCCTCTGGAGGCGGCGGTGAGGGGCCCTCAGGGTCGGCGCAGGTTCGTCGTTGGGCCCTGGTCGACGAGTAAGTATCATGTCACGTCCTTCTTCTCTGGCTCTTCTGCCCAACGTCTCGAGCATGATCCCCTCTTCCCTCTAGGACGCCCGCGGCCAAGAAGTGCAAGCTTGGCGAGCTTCAGGAGGAAGTGGAGATGCTGCAGGCCCGACTGACCATAGCAAAGCGAATACTATTAACAGGTGGAAGCTTCAAGCAAGAGGACTCTACATTTTATATTTGTGAGAAATCACTTTGAGTCCATAGCAAAGCGAATACTATAACAATAGTTATCAATCAAGCTTGGGCAAAGCCCCTTTTGAAGTTCTCTATGGACGAAGGTGTCGAACACCTCTTAACTGGTCAAAAACCGAAGAGAGGTAACTCTTTGGCATAGATATGATCCAGGATGCAGAGGAGCAAGTTTGCATTATTCGAGAAAAGTTGAAAACTGCCCAATCTCGTCAAAAGAGCCAATATGACCATCATCATAAGGTAGTGACCTATGAAGTTGACGAGAAGGCTTATCTTCGGGTTACACCTCTGAAGGGTAACCATAGATCCGGTATCAAGGGCAAGTTGGCTCCACGTTACATTGGACCTTTTCGCATTCTTGCTAAACGAGGAGAGGTTGCCTACCAATTGGAACTTCTGCCACATTTTTTCAAGGTTCATAATGTCTTCCATGTCTCTCAACTCAGGCGTTATTCTCAGACCCTGTCCGTGAGGTAGACCACGAAGCGCTTGATCTCCAAGATAACCTTACATATCGAGAATACCTTGTTCATATTCTTGATCAAGCTGAGCGTACCAGTCGGTGTCGGAACATCAAGTTTCTCAAGGTTCAGTGGTCACACCATTCTGAAAAGCAGGCCACATGGGAAAGAGAAGATCGTCTTCGACGAGAGTACCCCGCGCTCTTCCCGACGCCTTCAAAATCTCCGGACGAGATGGTTTTGAGTGGGGGTGAGTTGTCACATCCCTAGCTAGATGTCATAGGACATCATGGGTGTTGCATCATGTTTAATTTTTGCATCAACATGAAATGGGGATTAAAATAAACGCCAAGCTCACATTGAATCAAAATGATTCAAGTTGGTGAAAATTAAACAAATCCAAAATGCCCTACCAAAATGTTCCCTATGTCTGATAAATATGGACAATATTTGAACAACTGATGCAATTTAAAAATAAATGATCAAGCTTCTAAAAATATCAAATAAAGCATTATCATTATTTTAGTTTCCAAAATATCCTGAAATTTTTTAGATAAGTTTGAAATATTCAAACTTCAATATATAAAATATTTGGGATATTTTAAATTAGCATATGTACCTGAAAAGAAAATAAAAAAAAGTGAGAAATAAGGAAAAAACAAAATGAAGAAAATAAAGCAGAAAGGAAAAGGGAGAATGAACAGCCAGGAGAAAGGAAAGAAAATGATGAAAATAAAGCAGAAAATGCCCAGCTCCATCATCGTCCTCCTGGCGACCAAGAGGACGGCCGTGTGGTCGGAGCGCGCGCGCAGGCATGCCTCCACACCGGCAGCTGCCTGCCTGCTTCCCCTCGCCAGCGCGACGAGTATGAGCTCTGAGAGCCATCCCCATCGCCCTCTCCCCCTCGCCCTCACTCGCCTCTCTACGCTCCTCCTCCTCTGCTCCGCCATGGCCGCCGGTGCGTTAGCTTCGCTGCCGTAGTTCTAGCCGCTCCCCTCGCTTCTGAGCCCTCCAATCGCTCCGCCTCATCGCGTTCTCCCTCCTCGCTGAGCCGCGCATCGCCAGGAGCCCCGAAGCGCCGTCCCCGAGCTCGTCTTCCTCCTCGGACCCGAAGCTTCGCTGCCATTGATGGCCCTCTCCGAACCCTCCCCGAGCAAGCTCTCGATGGCTTCGAGTCTGCTGTGGAACCCTGCTCTTTCCCCTCTCCTTTCAGGCCGTTTCCCCCTCTGTAGGCCCTGATTTTGGTAGGCTCCCGAATGAGTTGTTGCACGAGCTCATCACCGGCGATGCTCTCGTGACTAGTTGGTCCATCAGAGGCCACCATCGAGCTCGTGGCGCCGCGTAGTGCTTGTAGGTGCCTAGTCCCGGCCGTGTGTCGCTCTGGTTCGACGAGCCCATGCTCTTCCGAGCTCCCGCAGCCGCCGTGCTCATCGCCGGCGCCGACTCCGGCCATCCTAGCCCCTAGGAAGTGTCGGGCTCGATGCGCGCGATCAAGCAGAGCAGTTTGGTGCCCTCTGCCATCCATTTGGTTGTCGGAGGAGGAATCCCGAGCCCCTCCACAATCCTTGATGTCGCCAGCGGCTCAACACCTGCAAGTCAACCAGTTTGCAAGTGGGGTCGGGCCTTGTTAGTCAAATTTAGGTTAATAACTTAATTAACCAAATTAATTAACCTAATTAGTCACTGACCAGTGGGCGCAATGTTGATTAAGTAATTAGGATTAGTTTTAATTCTCTAATTAAGTGACTGGGTCACTGACTAGTGGGTCCCACCCTATCAGGTGTGACCTAGCCTGGTCAGCCGACCAGCTGACGTCGTGGTGACGTCAAGCTGACGCCATTAATCCTTTTCCAGTTTAAAAATAATTCTAGAAATTATTTAAAACTTAAAAAATTCATATAAATTAATCTATAAATCAGATGAAAATAATTTATATATGAAAAATTATCAGAAAAGTCCAATGAATCCAATGCATGTTAGAGCGACCTATGTAGAAGAACATAGACATTTGCTAATAGGTTAAAATATGGAAACTGAAATGAAGAACGATTTTGAACCTATATTCAAACTCAAGTCAATTAACTTGGACACTAGTTGCATTAGCTGATCCATACATGTTACCATGTCATGGTCATGCATTATATTTTTGCACTTGCGTGTATTGATTGTTATTTGTTTGCATTGCGGTAGGCCCTACGTCTGAGGATACCCCTGAGTATTCCAACGAAGGAGAGAACCTTCCTCCTACCTAGTAAGGCAAGCAACCCCCTTGATTATTCTAATAACATCCCACTCTCTTGCTCCTGCTCTTATTTATTGCATTAGGACAAACGTTCACTTGTCTTTCATACACGATAGATGAACCTATTCTTATGCATGACCTGTCATTGTCACAGTAAATAGCTAAAACTTGCAACCTAGCATACCTGGTAGATGCTTGTGCCATGATGTGCTTAGCTTACTTTGCCTGCTATGCTTGCTATGCTTAGAGTTGTGTCAGGTCTGGTTCATCTGGGTGATGGACTGGAGTGAAACGTTTTTGTTCCGATGTGACTTATGATGAACCCGATTTGGTAAAGGTAGCGATGAGAGGCTATGTAGGAGTACATAGCGGGTTGTCTCATTGGGACCGTTCTTAGGAACTGAGTTCCGTGTTTGTGATCCAAGACTAGTTACTACCACACATTGGGATACTTAATTGACCCTCTCAACTTATCAGTCGCTTAGTCCTTAGTCCAGGAGTTGCAAGTAGATTCTGGTGTTTATAACATGCTGGAGGCCGTGCGTAGCGTTGACCCTAGGGGTGGGTAATGATGCGGTAGGTAGTGGCACGGCATACCAAGGGTCACCCGAATGGTGGGCTTGGGAACCCTGCGCACATTGTTTAGGACCGTAGCAGAAACTTCGGCCATACTTTCGTGCGGGTTCAGTCTCAAATAGGCGATAGCCAGGCCGACTCCCTCGCTGGGCTTCCGCTTGAAGGTTGCCGATGTACATGGTTCCATGAGCACACAACGATAAGTGGCGAGAGCGTGTGTGAAGAAGTACACCTCTACAGGGTATGAAACTATTTGAATAGCTGCGTCCTTGGATATGGACTACTTGGATAACTTATGTTGTTCATAGTTAGTCAAATGGATACCCATAAAAATATCAAGACAAGTGTGAGTATCGTGGATGGCACTCTCCCAGGAGAGGGAAGTGAATCCATGGTGGTGTATTTTCATGGAGTTAGTGGACTCATGTGCAATATCTAAGATTTAAAAAAAGAGTTAATATTGTGTAGTATAGGTTAGCCATGAGTCAAAGCTAGCATTGCTGCATAAACTCCACCATCCCCCTTTTTAATACATGAGCATGAATAGACTAGGTCTGCTTTAACGACTTGCTAAGTATGTTTGTACTCATGTTTGCTTAATAAATGTTGCAGATGAGACCCAGGACCCATCAGGTGTGTTCTTTCTAGATGTCGATGATGCCGAATAGCTGGTGTCCCAGCTATGACCTATGCCCTGTGGCAGGCTGTAGATAGTCAGGCCATGTGCCTTTTTACCCTTTCATCTGTCTGTCTCAGACAGCTTATGCTTCCGCTTGGTTTGTATGAGCTTGTTTGTATGACTTGAGTGTCGGGTCATGTGACCCCTATCTGTAAGAACATATTATGCAAGGCTCGTCTAAGCCTCTTAAATAAAAGTTGTTGTATGGTTATGTTGTGATGCCAACAGGATCATCACCGACAATGGCACACAGTTCATGAGGCGCACCTTCATTCAGTATGTCCAAGACCTTGGCAGAAAAATTGTTTTGCTTCCGTTGCCCAGCCGAGGAGTGACAACCAAGCAGAGAGGGCTAACGCAGAAGTGCTGCAAGGTCTCAAGACAAGAACTTTTGATAGGCTGCATAATGCGGAAGAAATTGGATTCATGAGTTGCCGGTGGTTCTTTGGTCAATCAGGATGACACCAAATCGAGCTACCGGCCAGACACCCTTCTCCCTTGTCTATGGGGCGGAGGCAGTGCTCCCCACAGAATTCATATACGGGTCACCTCGAGTGCTCGCTTATGATGAGCTCGAGCAAGAGCAGTTGTGCCAAGACGACGCGATACTCCTTGAGGAAAACCGTCTTCAGGCTGCTGTGAGAGTTGCATGTTACCAGCAAGCCTTGCGCCGCTACCATAGCCACAAGGTCAATGCCAGAAGTGTTGAGGAAGGTGACCTTGTTCTTCGGCGAGTTCAGTCCGCCAAGAGTCGAAACAAGTTGACGTCAAAGTGCCCTGGCCCTTATCGGGTAGTACGAGTCACTAGGCCCGACACAGTCCGCCTGGAGACTGAGGATGGCATTCCGATAAGCAACTCCTGGAACATCAAACATCTTTGAAAGTTCTACCATAAGGCTCAGTTGCCGGGCCGGTCCCGAAAACCACCTTTTGTACAAGTCTTGCGCTGAAGCATGTAATCCCTGGTACAAAGCCAAGCTCAGATCCTGTGTGTAGATAAATAAAGATAAGTGTTTTGCAATCCTGTTCAGATCTCATATTTACTTATGTGCATGTTTATCTGGAAAGTTGTAGTGCGCTTAATTCCGGCAAGGACTAACAAACCGCCGAGGTTCCATATCCATGTTTTCTCTTCTTTATTTTTTCCAAAGGGCAGAAGGATCCCTCGCGTGCAGCTTTGTTAGGGGGAATGATGGTACGGATACCTATGAGCGTGATGTTCCACAAAACTTGCCAACAGGAGAATGGCAACAAAAAAAGATAAGTTGCGAAAACCCCATGTGAATCCTTGCCGAATGTTATTTTCCTTATGCGACTTAGACTCTTGTATGGAAAACCTTCATGCGCGGGCACCTCGCCAGGATTGGATGCGCCCTCACCGCCTTCATGACCACTCAACGGCTTAAGTGGCTTAGCCCGCGCTCCTTGTCTCGTTTCGAGTCCGCTCAACGACTCAAGTGACATCGCTCGCACCTTTATCCCATTTTCGAGTAAGGCCGACGCCTTGAACGGCCGCGCCAAGGATGCCAAGGTGTCTTGCTGGCAATAGCACCGCCAGCAGGCTGCTAAGGACCCGTTCCTCAAAGCGCTTGCGGTAGGACTATACACGTTGGCAAGATTTTTCCAGAAAGGGCATAGGGAAAATTCGATACATAGAATAAGTTTAACAAGGAAGATAACATAGCAATCTTCCAAGGCATTAGCAAATAGCATTACATCGGCCTTCCCGAAACATTAACATGAAGTAAATTGTTATGGATGTGTCCAGCGACGGGGAGTAGGACAACTAATCTCAGCAGTCTCCCTCGACCCGCTTGACCTGGCTTACCCGCTCAACGATGGGTGCAACAAGTTCTTCAAGCGCCTGGACGTCCATGTCCTTTGGCAAGCGGTCGAGGACGTTGTCGAGGTTGAGGCCGGGATTCCTGTACGCCACCTTGACGAGCACCTTACGGAGGACAGCCTAGCAGACCCTGCGCGATTCATCCGGCAGGTGGGCCGTCCGGTCGGAATGGAGCTCCTCTAGGGCTTCGAGTAGGTTGTCGAAGAACATGGTCACCTTGGCGCTCATAGGGATCCTATCGTTAGGAGAATAAAACAGGCCCTCTAGGCCCATGGCCGATAGTTGTTCGGCAAGCTTCCCCACGACGTCAACGAGCTTCTCGGTCCAGACTTCCGCCCCATGCACAAAGTCATTGTGGGAGAAGGCGGTGCTTTCGACAAGCTACTTCTTATCGTGGAGCTCCTTTGCTAGAGCCTTATCCCGAATGTTGGTGGCGTTGAGGGTCCCAGTCCGCGTTGCCAGCTTCAAGGTTAGGTCGTCAATGGTTTCGTTGGCTGTGGAGAGCAGCTTAGCCCTGTCGGAAGCGGCAACTTGTGCCTCCATCAGACTAGCGGTGGCCTTGTTCCGCTCGGCCTCAACTGAAGAGACCTTCATGGCTTGATCTTTGAGGGACACCTCCAGTTCCTTCGCCCTCTCCTCCAATGAGCTTTTGGCGGTCTCCGCGGTTGAAGCTGCATCGACGGCCTCCCTCAGCTTGCCGGCGTGTTCTGGCGCCAGGGCCCCGAGTGCTTCCTTGTGCCCTCGCTCCAACTCCTGAGTTCTCCACGCGACGAGGTCCTCGAGCTCCACCTCCTTGTCGCGAAGATTGCTGGCGAGTGCCCTCTCGCAAGCGATGAGGTCTTCCTCTTGGGCGTCAAGCAAGATGTGACGCTTCGTCAGGCGAGCGTCCTCTGCGACGGCCCGTTGCTTGGCCTCGTCCTGCGCCTGGTCAGCATCAGACTGTTGCATATAGATCTGGCTCCAGCCTTCGCTCAGTTGCGACTGGCCAATCTGCAAATCCTTGTATGCCTGAGCATACCAAGCATGGGTCTCCGTGATGCGTTCCTGGAAACTGGCCTCGGCAGCTTCGATGACCGCAACCCTGGAGTCAAGTTTGTCCTTCCGGGCGCAGTGAAGCGCCTGGAGCTTCTGGAAGCTGCTGTCGCCCATGGACTGGAGAATCCGCTCCTCCTGGGATTTGCCGCCCGCATTTGGCTTGTTGACGATGTCGATCCCGGCGGCGGTGACAACTTCCTTATCAAGGACCCCCTCCTCAGGTGGCGTCCCGGGCGGACGTGTCGCCTTGCTCCTCGGTGAAATTGTCCTCTCCGGCAAGGTCTTCAGCTGGTGGTACCTCCCCTTTTCCGGCTTCGTCTTCTAAAAAGCCAACGCTGCCGGCCTCCTCGGCAAGCGCCGCTTCTTCCACCATACTGGCGATGTACGCCAACTCCTCCTTGGTGGTGCCACGAATGAGTCCAACCACCTTGCGGATGGCCGTCTCCGACAGGTTGTCGAAAAACTCTTCCACCACCTCCGTGGGCGGCTCCATCCAAGTTGCGTCAAGACTGTGGGCATCGAACACCAGCATCATGGCAATGATTCTTCCCAAGGCCGAATTATTGCACAAGGGGATCACGCCCGCCGGTAGCTTGATTGCTGAGATGCTCCTGAACAAGTTCTGGCAGACGGCCCTGTGCTGCATGGTGGTCAGATTGTGGTTCAGCCCAGGGCGTAACTTCATGATGTCCGCCGCATTCCTAAAATCCCAGGCCGACCTCCCCTTGTTCTGTAAGGGGGCAATGCGCCTGCGAAGAAAGTCAGCGCCTATCATCTCTATGGAGAGGCCGTGGCCCTGAGGCGATGGATCCTGGTGGTCACAACCGTGAGGCTCCCATTCCAAGGGTCGAGGGCGCTCTAGTCGTCGCCACGCACCATCTTGGCCTCCCGTGGCATGCAGAAGAACTAGGGCTTCTCCTCCCGTATCCAGCACCACTTGTCCCGCCACTCATCCCACCTATCGCAATAAGCCCCTTCAGGGTAGGTCTCCTTTGTTCCTGGCTGAGGAATCCAAGTGATGGCACCGGAAAGCGCTCCGCCTTGCTGGGGGTCAGTCTGGCAAAGTTCTCGCAAAGGTGTGTGAAAACCGTCATGGAGGTTACGACGTTCGGCGTGAAATCCAGGAGTTGGAATCCGTAGGTGAGCATAAGGTCGATGAAAAAGTTCGAGTAAGGGGGGAAGAGCCCGAAGTAAAAATAATCAGTGAAGAAAGGGTATTTGCCTGGACCTTCCCCGGAAGGACCCGGGCTCACGACGGTGGCCGGGTGCCCCGCCGTCGTGGTCTCTCATGCCCATCGGTACTGCCTCTTTAGGACGCTCAGGCTGAACCCTGAAACCCAGTTTCTTTCCATGTGTGTACACCATAACTACCTATGGGTTGAATAAGATCCTTCAAGTAAGTTGTCATTGGTGCACATATGGCCAGTCAAATATATTTGATCATGACTTACTATTGTTGAAAATTATCTCTATGATAAATGATTTGGGAGGCAACAGATTAGTCCCCTATTTTTATCTGTGTTCGATGGATGCCATTTTTTCTAAAAATATGATGTTATTACTAGCAATCATACAAGACTATATGATGATTGAGTATGTGGAGCTCTTACTTAGACTTTGTTGAGAATAAGTTGAATTGCAATTGGTTGGTGACTAAGAACATATGTTGTTAAGTTTCAAGAGAATTCATTGTTTGAACCATAACATGTGAATTGGTTGCTACTTTATCATGATGAGATCTATGAGAAAGATTTGATGTTATGACGCTAGGAAAAGTGGTTGAAATTATCATTGATCAAACTTGTAAACTATGCTAGCATTCACACTTAATAAATTATTTCCATTATCATGTACCTACTCGAGGACGAGTAGGTATTAAGCTTGGGGAAGCTGATACGGCTTCAATGTATCTATAATTTATGAAGTATTCATGTCATATTTACAATATTTTAATATGGTCTTGGCATGATTTCCATCTCTTATTTACTAGAGGCACCTTTTAAGCTTTCATGTTAATCCACATCATCAAAATTAATGTAACCATTAGATCTTAATTTAATGGCCAAGATCTATTAGAATGTCGTGTTTAACCAAAGCACTATGTACCAAAGGGACAAGCCAACACGTACAAAGATAGGAGTCACATAAAGCAAAAGAATAGGTGTCACGTAAGGAAAAACAGTTCTCACCACGTACATATAGTTAGAGATTAGGCCCATATGTCACATAACAAAGAGTCTTGAGCACCCACGTTACTTCTTAGAAAAAATAAACAAGCCATAAAAAGAGTTTTCACCACGTACGTGGTCTCTGGTGGGAAAACATAGGTATAACATGGCATGTCTAGAAAGGACTTCTCACCACGTATGTGGAAAAAAACTTGCAAAAAACATATAAGGCAATAAAATATTAAACTCGCATGGCCAAAATGAAAAACAAAATATTCTCAACACCCATGTTAGTTCACAGTTAAATATAATATGTGCCTTATCCCTGCCAAATAAAAAAATACAGGTACGAATACAAAAGGATCACACATACTGATTTCGATGGAAATAAAGTCCACTTGCCAGTGCTCATAGACAAAGTAAAATGGCACATAAACTAAAGCGTCCTGAAGCGTCGGCTAAAAAAAGAGTCTATGCCTGATTGAAAATAGGAATTAAATCCCATAATATAACAATGACCTACCCATGATAAAATAAATTAGGCACACAAATAAAAAAAATTCTCCCTATGGTTCTATGAAAATCAACAATACCAATGTCTAATATTTTGATATGTGAAATTTCGTAATTCAAATACAAGTAGGAAAATAAATTAAATTGCCATGCATAATTATATGAATCATCCCGCTAATAAAAATAGTGAAGGAATATCATTGATTTTTGTGCTAGGCATCGGCAAGACAGACTCTTGATTATTTCAAGTCGGAGTATTCCACAACTACATCCATTAAAGTTTAATTTTATAGGAGTAAAAATATATTTTTCAGGTATTATGGGATACTACTATCTAATATGCTTATAGACAAATACATTCTCAATAAGTATAGCATTTTATTTTAGTTCAATTGGGAGCGCCGCCTAATGCACAAAGAAGAAATATGGACTATGGAAATGATATGGTTAGCATTGTAGTTGGGATACATATATACATCGAATCGACAAAGTAATACAACCTAAAATAGAGGAATTCCACGCTAAACAGAACACACATGCATGTAAACAATAGTTGCTGGAACTATCTTTAATGACATACTCTTCTAATTATTTAGTTTATGCACAAATTTGATATGGACATCATCTTTCGAATCTGTCACTCGAAACAAATTTCCACCAACACATTAGTATTTAGAATTATCTTTCAAAACAACCTATCCCTCCTGTAGTGATTTTGTATATGCAAATAATTTCAATGTACATCACATTTGAAAATGAAACTAACCATGCCACATATACCTCTCACGCTTTGAACTTTGTTGAGTCTTAGGTGTGTGTAGTATATCTGTCTCCAACTTTGTTGATTTGTGGTATATATGGTACAATGCGGATCTAATGAGCCATGATGTGTATCTTGCCATATGGATCAAATAAATTCATACTTTATCGATCCCTTAGTATGTGGCATTAAATTCAGAAAGAAGTGCCTCTTGCTACTATGTCATGAAAGCTTCATACAAACCAACAACGTTAGTTTGCACAATATAAATGAGGAAACAAATGCACTTTCCTCTATAAGGAGGCTTATAATGCATGTGATTATTCTGTATTGTAATTGTTCGATAACATAACATCTATCCATTTGACTCATATTTCTTGCATTCTATAGCTAAATAAAATTTTATTAAGTACTATGTACGTCTATAATAGCTAGGCATGCTGGTGCATGGGTAGATGACTAGTGAAACTAACCTAGACTAACGTTGTTTTCAGTAGAACTACTGTGGTGTTTTTTCTGTAGAAATAAAAGTTCTCCAAATGCAACAAAACTTTTTGACGATTTTTTTGGAACAAAAGGGGCACTAGAAGCTTCCTGGGAGGGCCAGAAGAGCCATGAGGTGGGCACATCACACAAGGGGGCGCCAGCCCCCTCTAGCTTGCACTAGTGTCTTCTCAGCCCCTTGTGGCCCATCTTCGCGTGAAACCGGCACCCAAACATCCTATATATTCAGAAACCATCAGAAATAACCCTAGATCAGAAGTTCCACCGCCGCAAGCCTCTGTAGCCACGAAAAACCAATCTAGACCCTGTTCCGGCACCCTATCGACATGGAAATCATCACCAGTGGGCATCTTCATCATCCATATCGACTCCATGGTGGGGAAGGAGTAATCCACCCTCGGGGCTGACGATTTTTTGCAGTAGCTATGTTTTCAATCTCTCTCTCTCTCATGTTCTTGAGATGGCACGATGGTGGTGTATCACGGACTTTGGTTTAATATAGTTGGATCATATGGTGTTTTTCCCTCTCTATCTTGTTATGATGAATTGAGTTTTCCCTTTGACATTTTGTTATTACCGGATTGAATACTTTTATGGATTTGAGAGCACCTAATGTATGGCTTGCATGCAGATACCCATAGTGACATTGGGGTATTCAAATGATTCACTTGATATATGTTATTGCGTCAACTGGTGGATTTCGATGACCTTGGGGATCTATGCATAGATGTTGATTGCACATTTTCATTCCCTGTTCTCCGATATAAATCTTGTGGCACTCTTTGAGTGTCGTGGTTTTCTCACGACAGATGCCATAGGGTGGCTTATCGTAGGTGGTTGGGGCCGAAGGACGCCAACAGGCTCCGAGTGCAAGATTGGGCACAAGCGGTGATGACACACGATGTACCCAGGTTCAGGGCCCTACGAGGGAGGTAATACCCCTAGTCCTTCTTGGTTTAGTTGGATGGATGGGTATAGATACAATGGTGCTCTTGGAGCTGTGTCTAGAGGAGGAAGAAGGGGCAGCCGGCTCCTCTTCCTCCACTGCTAGCAGGGGTTGAGTGTGTGTGTGAGAGGGTTTGATCGTTCGTCCCCGTTGCATGGGGGGCTTCAGGGGTTTTATAGGCCAACCCCTAGGCTCTTATAATATGTTTGAAATACAAAGGTGGGGGGACCCGGCTGGCAGTCTCTCCGGCTGGCCAGAGGGTCCCGCCATTCATGCCATCTCGTCGCCTGTAGGGACCACCGGCTAAGCGGTCCCATCTCCTCCTGGGGCCCGCCAGCTGGCCCGATGATTGGCTCTCGCCCACCTGCCGCGGCACGGGCCGTCGGGTTGACGTCGCCTAGCGCTAGTCGGCCTAAGTCATCGGTACGGCCAGCTGCACTGTAGCCACGCCGAGGCAGATAATTGAGTGGCAAGGGCGTGTCGGCACTGTTCCTACGCCTGGTCGCGCTCGCCGAGGTCAGCGGCCAGGACGGTTGGATTGTAGCCACGCACTGAAGTGCGTGAGTGGCCACTGTGGCCACAGGGCCGCCCGTTGTGCCGGTCGCGTCGCATCGTCGTACCTGCGCGCAGAGGGACGGGACGTCGCATGTCCGTCCCAAGGTCAACGGAAGAGCCGGCCCGGAGGTAGCCGGCCACGCCCAACCGGCTGAAGGTCCAGCCGGCTCCTCGATCAACCGTCCGGGGGGCCAGCCGGCACCGGCTTGTGCTGGACATCCTCCAGCCGGCCACGGCCAGCCGGTCACGTAGTTTTTCTTTGAAGTGGAAGGGGGAAGACCTCGTTGCTTTGTCATACCTAGGGGTAATAACCCCATCAGTAGTCCTCGAAGCCGGCAGGGGCCCGCATCTAGCAGACAGTGGGGAGCCGGCGGCTTCCCGTTAGTGATACCCGCCTCCGGCTCGAAGGCGAAAGGGAAGCCGAGTCGGTCGCCGGACCCGACACCTCGGGTATCGGCACGCCGCCCCCGGACCTGCGTCAGCACGCGGCATGCCACGCGGTGAGTAATGATCCCGTGGGTCCCACGCACGAGGGAAGACGGGACATCGCCTGGGCCTGGCCTGCTAGGACCCAGGAATAGACCAGTAGGCCTCGAGGCGCAGGCTAGGATCCTCTATGCCTCAAAGCAGCCGTTACGGCCCGGGGCCACCCACGCGCGCGCGAAGTTTCCTGGGGGAGTGGGCGCAATCAATCCCACGTCCCCTGGTCGTGGCCTCCCCAATAAAAGGAGAGGAAAGGCAGGAGGCGGAGGTACCCGCGCCTCACTTGCCTCCTTGCTGCCCATCTTCATTGCCTCCCTGCCTTCGTCGCGCACCACCGCACCCAAGCACACACCCGTGCCCGCACGCCGTACCACCGCTGCGATGGCCGATGGACGCGGTGGAAGCTGGGCAGGCTCCTTTGTGGTCGAGGCGGATATCGCCAAGCTTCGCCGCGCGCGCATGCTGCCGCCGGAGGAGCGGGTTGTCGCACGCGCGTGGGGCGACGAGATAGCGCCGGTGCCACAGCCATGGGAACATGCCGTGTTCCTCTGGCACTTCTCCTGGGGCTTCGGGCTCCCGGTTAGTACCTTCTTTCGCCTCCTCCTTGATGCCTTCTACCTTCAACCACACAACTTCGTCGCGAACTCGATTCTTTATCTCTCCGCCTTCGTGGCGTTGTGCGAGGGGTACCTCAGCATCCTCCTCTTTATCGAACTCTTCAATGCTCTTTTCTACCTCAAACCTTTGAAGAGTGACGCATGCGGGGGCACGGTGGTGTGCTACCACGGCGTCACTCGATTTCCCCCTCTCTCTCTTATTGACTCCATCAAGGGGTGGCACCGAATGTTCTTCTACATGAAGAACGTCGACCCGAGGACGGACTACATCTGGCTGCCTCCTTTTGAAGACAGGTAGTCCACCCAACAGAACTAGCTTGGGGCTGCCCCATGCGGCGTGGTCCTCGAGGAGCTTGGCCGGCTCACGCAGCTGAAGAGCTCCGAGGGGCTGGTCGCCGCCGACCTAGTGGCGGCCTTTATCTTGCATCGGGTGTCGCCCCTCTAGCTGAGGCCGCACCGGATCTGCGACATGTCCGGCCATCGTTGAGCTGACGCCAGCTCAGGTGGCGAAGCGGGTGAATGCCCTTACAAAGTTCAAGCTGAAGCCCGCCTCGTGGTCCTTCGGCATGGAGCCGTATGACTGCATCAACCGACCTCCCCTAGTGAGTTTTTCATCGAGGCAGTTCCTTCGTTGTTTGATATTCCCCAGCCGGCAGCCGGCTGGAGAACTTACTTTGATGTGCTGCCCATAGTTGCTAGTGCGATAGAACACGCCGGATGGCCCACACCCTCAGACCTTTGAGGCGGAGCGTGAAAACTCCGACTTCGAAGACTACCAAACGGGAGGCCCCCCGGAGGAAGGGGTGGACTCCTCAGGAGGAGCCGACGAGCCGGCAGACCCGCGAACCGACGCTCCCAACAAAGCCTGAGGGTCCGGCTCGGTCGGGGTGCCTAGCGGAGTGGGTGAGTTCCCTCTTCCTCCCTCGATCAAGGACTGGACGGATGATGAAAATGACGATGACGACTTGATGATTCTGAACGAGCCTCCTCCCTCAGCACGCCAGGGTCGGAGAAGCGAGGAGAGGCCGACTCAAGCCTCGACGGCCGGAGCGGCCGGCCGGGGGAAGAGGCGGCACAGCAGGGCCGGCGGCCTCGCCGCCCGGACCAAAGCAGGTGAAGGTGGCCACGCGGAAGCCGCCGCCACGCACCAAGCGGGCCTTGCCCCTTGTCAGTGGGTAAAGGTTTTTCCTTATATGAGTTTTCTTCCGGGTCGCCAGCCGGTAAATGACCAATCGTTGGGTGATGCAATGACCAATCGCCACCCTTGCCCGTTATGAGCTCCACGAGGAGGAGCCGGCAGGGGAGCCGACGGATGCCACCAGCCGGCTGGCCCGCGAGCACGTGGCCACCCAGCAGGAGGAGAAGAGGAGGCTCGCGGAGCTGCAAGCCTCCAAGTTTGGTACACAAGGAGGGTCCTCACACTCTAGGACCTCGAGCGGCCGGAGGCGGAGGGGTCGGTGGAACCTCCACAGGCGTCGCTCGGCGGCGGAGTCAACCCGCATGTCGAGGCCTCCGTCAAGCGAGCTGCAAGGGGCGGCTATGGACCCGCCAACGCCTTCGCCCGCGCAAGAGACGGCCCAGGCGAGGGCGGCGACGATAGAGCCGGCGACCGAGGCAGCCCGTCCTGAGGTGCCGGAGGTGACCCCGCCTGCGGCCGAGTCGGCCCGGGCCGAGGTGCCGGAGGTCCCGGCGGCCCGGAGGTGGCGGCGGAGGCGGCGGCCATGGAGGTGGAGGTGCCCTCCGTTGTGACCGACGCGTTGGAGTGGCAGCAAGAGGAGGTAGCGACGATGCTGGGCGGGGGGTGGTAGGAAGTAACTCTTAGCTCCTTGCCGTCGTCACTTTGCAGCCTGTAACATATCACATCACTTTGCAGCCTCACGCACGGTAAACTCCACGGCCGCAGCCTTTACCTTAGCCGGGACCGTTTGCGTCTTTTGGCTCACGTATGTGAACATGTCGCTGGCAATCAAACGACAGAGATCCCAGGCCGACATGACTAGTCATAGAACCCAAGTGGCACATCCATACGGAAACAGGCATACATAACCCATCAATGCAGGCGTCGGCCTCAAGCGTGTGTAGACGAGTCATAGCAAGCTACAAGGACTCCATTATGCCATGAGACATAAATACCATCACTGCATGTAGACGAGTCGTAGCAGGCTACAGGGGCTCCGTTACACTATGAGACATTTCCCCGAAGGGATAGAGACAGCAGCAAAGAAGGATACATGTCGGTCAATCAATGTGTCCAGAGCAGTAGCAAGCTACCATTGCTCAGTGGAAGCACAAAGAGGCAGTTTCCCGTAAAGAGTACTACTAAAGGCACACAACTAGGTGTCGGATCCCATACATACCGTTGCACGTCACACGTACGCACGACATGCCCGATATGCATAGATACAACCATGGCATCACAACATAACCATTCAACAACTTTTATTTAAGAGGCTCAGATGAGCCTCTGCATAATATGTTCTTAAAGATAGGGGTCACGTGGCCCGACACTCAAGTCATACAAACAAGTTCTTACAAACCAAGCGGAAGCATAAGATGTCTGAGTACAGATAGATGAAAGGAATAAAAAGGCACATGGCCTGACTATCTACAGCCTGCCAGAGGGCATAGGTCGTAGCTGGGACACCAGCTATTCCGCATCGTCGACATCTAGAAAGAACCCACCCGTTGGGTCCTGGGTCTCATTTGCAACATTTATTAAGCAAACATGAGTACAAACATACTCAACAAGTCTTTAAAGTAGACCTAGACTATTCATGCTCATGTATCAACAAGGGTGGGTGGAGTTTATGCAGCAATGCCAGCTTTGACTCATGGCTAACCTACACTACACCATTTTAACTCTTTGTTTAAATTTTAGATATCGCACACGAGTCCACTAACTCCATGACAATACACCACCATGGATTCACTTCCCTTTCCTGGGAGAGTTGCATCCACGATACTCACACTTGTCTTGATATTTTTATGAGTATCCATTTGATTATCTATGAACAACATAAGTTTTCCAAGTAGTCCATATCTGAGGACGCGGCTATTCGAATAGTTTCATACCCTGCAGGGGTGTACTTCTTCACACACGCTCTCGCCACTTATCGATGTGTGCTGATAAAATCATGCACCTCGGCAACCTTAAAGCGGAAGCCCGGCGAGGGAGTCGGCCACGACCATCAATCACATAAAACCTCTAGTCTAGGCTATCGCCTATTTGAGACTGAACCCGCACGGAAGTCCGGCCGAAGCTTCCGCTAAGGCCCCAAACGATGTGCGCAGGGTTCCCAAGCCCACCATTCGGGTGACCCTTGGTACACCGTGCCACTGCCTACCGCATCATTACCAACCACTAGGGTCAGCGCTACGCACGGCCTCCAGCATACTATAAACACCAGAAACTACTTGCAACTCCTAGACTAAGGACTAAGTGACTGATAAGTCGAGAGGGGTCGAGTTACCGGAACCCAATGTGTGGTAGTAACTAGTCTTGGATCACAAACACGGAACTCAGTTCCTAAGAGCGGTCCCAATGAGACAACCCACTATGTACTCCTACATAGCCTCTCATCGCTACCTTTACCAAATCGGGTTCATCAGAAGTTAATCACATTAGAACATCATTGTTTCACTTAGTTCATCACCCAGATGATTCAGAACTGACACAATTCTAAGCATAGCAAGCAAAGCAGGCAAAGTAAGCTAAGAACATTATGGTACAAGCATCTACCAGGTATGCTAGGTTGCAAGGTTTAGCTATTTACTGTGACAATGACAGGTCACGCATAAGAATAGGTTCATCTATCGTGTATGATAGAAAGAGAATGTTTGTCCTAATGCAATAAACAAGAGCAGGAGCGAGAGAGTGGGATGTTATCGGAATGATCAAAGGGCTTGCTTGCCTTGCTAGGTAGCAGGAAGGTTCTCTCCTTCGTTGGAATACTCGGGGATATCCTCACAAGCAGGGCCTACCGCAATGCAGATAAGAAGCAATCTATACACGCAAGTGCAACAATATGGTGCATGATCATGGCATGGTAGCATGTTTGGATGAGCTAATGCAACTAATGTTCAAGTTAAGTTGAAATGAGTTTGAGCATAGGTTCAAAATCGTTCTTCCTTTCAAATTTCAAATTTTAACCTATTAGCAAATGTCAATGTTCTTCTACATAGGTTGCCCTAACATGCATGATAATATTACCATTAGATTCATTGGATTTTTCTGATAAATTTTCAAATATAAATTATTTTCATCGGATTTACAGATTAATTTATATGAATTTTTGATGTTTTAAATAATTTCTGGAATTATTTTTAAAGTGGAAAAGGATTAATGGTGTCAGCCTGACGTCACCACGACGTCAGCTGGTCGGCTAACCAGGCCAGGTCAAAGCTAACGTGCTGGGCCCGTACGTCAGTGACAGGGGCCTAAACTCCATGCTGACCAGAGGATTGACCCACTCTAGGGCCCACTGGTCAGTGGCAGGAGGCCTAAATAACCAGCGGGATTAGCCCTTGATGATGGCCACGTCGGCGCCCACCGGAGTAGGGCCGGCAATGACCATCCGCACGACGGCGTCTCGTCGGAATCGCGCCTCCCGCGACCATTTGGCGCGCGGAGGGCACCGGGAGATCGCCCGTGCACGCCCGCGTCTGGCAGGGCAGCGGAGAGGGCTCGGGGCCGGTGGAGACGACGGCCACATCGAGCTGAGCAGCGGCGACGGCTCGGGCAGGAATGACTACTGCGCTACAGGCCACAGGAGGAGGAGCTGAGGGCGGCTACGAGCTCCTAGAAGCGCTACATGCACGAGCTCGTGGCCAGGAGCGAGCTTTGGCTGCTGTGTCCACGGCTATGCCATGGCCGCCGGCGAGCTCCGCTCAGCTCTGGCTACCAACGGGGCTAGAGAAGGGGAACGACATCGGGACTAGGGGGAAACGGTCCGGGGCCACACTGGAGGGGCTTCTGGCACCGTAGCGTGGTCGGGGACGCAAGGAGGGCGGCGAATCACCGGTGTCTTCAGTCCGGTGAGAGGGGAGCAGAGGAGAGGGAGAGGGGGAAATGGCGAGGGGGAAATGGGCTCGGTGGTGGCTGAGCCTATCCTCTCGCCAGCGCGATGAGTAGGTGGCCAGGCAGGCAAGGAGGAGGTGCCCAGCACGTGGTCACCACCGGCTGCGAGGGCAGCACGCAGCTGCTTCTCCTCCTGGCAGGAGGAAGAAGACGCTGCTGCCCCTGTGGGCTAGGCCTCTTCTTCAGGCAAGTCCAGGTGGGCTTTCTTCCCTTTTTTTATTTCAATTCTTTTCGAACTTCTGACATTTGTTTTATTTTAATTTCCGGCACATATGCTATTTTAAAATATCCCAAATATTTTATATATTGAAGTTTGAATATTTCAAACTTATCCAAAAAGTTTCAAGATATTTTGAAAACTAAACTAATGATAATGCTTCATTCGATATTTTCAATAGCTTTATCATTTATTTTTAAATTGCTTCAGTTGTTCAAATATTTAAAATGACCCCTGTTATAACCATGTCCATATTTATCAGACATAGGGAACATTTTTAAAGGGCATTTTGGATTTGTTGAATTTTCACCAACTTTGAATTATTTTGATTCAATGTGAGTTTGGGGTTTCTTTTTGTCCCTATTTCATGTTGATGCAAAATTGAAACATGATGCAACACCCATGTTGTCCTATGACATCTAGCTAGGGATGTGACAACTCACCCCCACTCAAAAGAATCTCGTCCCGAGATTTTGAAGTCATCGGGAAGAGCGCGAGGTACTCTAATCGAAGACGATCTTCTCTTTCCCATGTGGCCTCCTTTTTAGAATGGTGTGACCATTGAACCTTGAGAAACTTGATGTTCCGACGCCGAGTGGTACGCTCAGCTTGATCAAGAATACGAAAAGGGTATTCTCGATATGTAAGGTTATCTTGGAGATCAAGTGCTTCGTGGTCTACCTCACGAACAGGGTCTGAGAAGCAATGCCTGAGTTGCAAGATGTGGAAGACATCATGAACCTTGGAAAGATGTGGCGGGAGTTCAATTGGTAGGCAACCTCTCCTCATTTAGCAAGAATGCAAAAAGTTCCAATGTAACGAGGAGCCAACTTGCCCTTGATACCGAATCAATGGGTACCATTCAGAGGTGTACCCCGAAGGTAAGCCTTCTCGTCAACTTCATAGGTCACAGCCTTATGATGGCGATCATACTGGCTCTTTTGACGAGATTGGTCTGTTTTCAACTTTTCACGAATAATGCGAACTTGCTCCTCTACATCCTAGATCATATCTGGGCCAAAGAGTTGCCTCTCTCCGGTTTCTGACCAGTTAAGAGGTGTTTGACACCTTCGTCCATAGAGAACTTCAAAAGGGGCTTTGCCCAGGTTTGATTGATAACTATTGCTATATGCAAATTTGGCAAATGGAAGACATTTCTACCAGTTCATATCGAAGGATATAACACAAGCTCGGAGCATGTCTTCAAGGATTTGATTGACTCGCTCAACTTGACCACTTGATTGCGGGTGGAAAGCAGTGATAAAGTATAGATGAGTCCCCATAGCGGTTTGAAAACTTTCCCAGAATCAGGAAGTAAAGATACTTCCACGGTGTGAGTTAATTTCCAATGGAACACCATGAAGAGAAACTATTCAAGAAACATATAATTCCGCTAGCTGGATAGCAGTTATACTCTCCCCAACAGGAAGAAAATGAGCCGCTTTGGGAAGGCGGTCAGTGACCACAAAGATAGCGTTATTCCCTCTCTTGGTCCTAGGAAATCCGGTAATGAAATCCATACCGACCTGATCCCATTTCTATTCGGTAATAAATAAAGGTTGAAGGGTGTCAGCAGGCCTTTGATGTTCTTCTTTCAAGCGATGAAAAACGTCGCAATTAGCAATGAACTAGGCAATTTCTCTCTTCATCCTAGTCCACCAGAACCTCTGGCGTAGGTCCTGATACATCTTGGTACTACTCGGATGAATTGTGAGAGGAGAATCAAGACCCTTCTTAAGGATCAATTGTCATAGATGTTGCTTCTTTGGGATCACCAAGCGGTTCTCAAAGAAAACAACACCTCGATCATCTACCGATAGGTAATGTTTTTCTTGATCCGAGATATCCCGGCATCATGCTTCCGGGATTCTATAATTTGATCCGTAAGCGTAGCTTTCACCACCAGGTTGGATAGGAATCCTTGAGGAACGATGTGGAGGTTTAACTTCCGAAATTCCTCATGGAGAAGTGCTTGACCTTGTTGTAACATTAGGTTGTTACAATAAGACTTATGACTTAGTGCATCAGCCATGACATTGGCTTTCCCTGGGATGTAAGTTATCCCTAATTCGTAATCTGTAATCAACTCAACCCACCGTCTTTGCCTGAGATTCAAATCCGACTGGGTTAAAATATATTTCAGACTTTGGTGATCAGTGTAAAGTTTGCAACGATTACCCAGAAGGTAATGTCGCCAGGTTTTCAGTGCAGGGACCACAACTACAAGCTCAAGATCATGTGTTGGATAATTATCCTCATGTGGACGCAACTGTCGAGATGCGTATGCAATCACATGACGATCTTGCATGAGAATGCAACCTAATCCTTGTCGCGAGGCGTCCCAATAGATGACAAAGTCCTTAGAGAAGTCTGGTGGCACCAGAACGGGAGTAGAGGTCAGTCGTCTGTTCAACTCCTGAAAATTGTACTCGCATTGTGGAGTCCACTCGAACTTTTTATCTTTCTTGAGGAGTTCAGTCGGAGGTTTCGCAACCTTGGAGAAATTCTCAACAAAGCGGCAACAATAGCTCGCTAAGCCAAGGAAACTAGGAAGTTGCTTAACTGATTCAGGTTGAGTCCAATCAAGGATGGCCTAAACTCTCTCGGGATTGACAGCAATACCTTTACCAGAGATCACGTGGCCTAGACAGGTCACTTTTGGCAACCAAAATTCACATTTGGAGAATTTGGCGTATAGACGGTGCTCTCAAAGTTTCATCAATACCAGCCTTAGATGCTCGGTATGTTCCTGTTCGTTCTTCGACTAGATGAGTATATCGTCGAGGTAAACCACGACAAATTTATCCAAATACTCCATGAAGATCGAATTCATCAAGCGAGAGAAGGTGGCTAGGGCGTTGGTTAAACCGAAGGACTTGATGGTGTACTCGTATTGGCCATAACGAGTAACAAAAGCCATTTTTGGAATGTCCCCATTTCTAATTCTGATTTGATGGTATCTCAACCTCAAATCCATTTTGGAAAAGACAGAGGATCCAGCGAGTTGATCATACAAATCCTTGATCCTGGGGAGCGGATACTTGTTCTTTATGGTGACCAGATTCACTAGCCGATAATCTACAACCATCCGATCCGATCCATCCTTGTTCTTGACGAAGAGGACGGGACAAGCCCAAGGAGAAGAACTAGGACGGATGAAACCTTTCTTCAAGGCCTCATCGAGCTGGATCTTAAGCTCAGCTAGTTCTAAGGGTGCCATCTTATAGGGTCTTCTGGCTATTGGGACAGTCCCTGGAATAAGCTCTATCACAAACTCAACATCTCTGACAGGAGGAATTCGTGGCAGTTCTTCTAGAAAGACATCCGGAAAGTCACGGACTACCGGAATATCTTCTAACTCTGGAAGAGGACTAGCATTGAGGGAATAGAGTTGGCGCTTGGCTGTTCGAGTGGAGAAATTAACTATCTCACCCGATGGATGTGTAAGTTGAACATTCCTAGTGTGAGTATCAAACTTAGCATAGTGGGCTTTCATCCAATCAATGCCTAGAATGATATTGATATCCGAAGACTTGAGGGCTATCAAAGATGCTAGGAAGACTAGCCTATCCACCAGAATGTCATTATCATGGCTCACTCTAGAAGTCTGCCACTTTGAACCAGGAGTCTGAACTACTAAAGGGGTAGGCATATCACAAAAAGACATGTTATGCAACTGTGCATAACTTTCTGAGATGAAAGAATGAGATGCCCCAGTTTCAAATAGAACAGATGCTGGATGACTATTGACAAGGAGCGTACCTAGGATAACATCACGATCCTCAATGGCGTCCTCAACAGAGACATAATTCACTCGTCCACGAGAAGGAGCTGGCTTCACATAGAAGGCTTTTCCTGGCTTCCCACGTCCAGCCGGTTTGGCATTGTTCGGAGGACAATCATGAGAGTAGTGTCCTGGTTCCCAACATTTGTAGCAGACCATGGTGGCACGGGGAGCAACATTGGCAGGCGGACCTCCAAAGGGCCTGGCTGGAGGGTTGGGCTGAGCTAGGAGAGGCGCCTAGAAGGATGGCCTCGGAGTGTATCTTGACAGCAGAGCTACGTTGGGCACCTAGACCCGACGTTTACTGGAGCCCGAGCCAGACGCGGGGCTAAAGTCACGGTTGTGCTTTCTCGTGGCCTCATAGTTAGTCTGTCCTGTCTCGGCATTGATAGCCTTGTTGACGAGAGCTTGGAAGGTTGTGCACTCATGCAGGCGCAAATCTCGACGGAGCTCAGGATTGAGTCCCTTGCGGAACCTAGCCTGTTTCTTGGCATCAGTTGAAACTTCCTTTAGGGCATAGTGAGCAAGATTGCCGAACTCACGGCTATAGGCGTCCACTGACAGTCTGCCTTGTGTGAAAGCTCAAAATTCCTCTTTCTTACGATCCATCATCCCTTCCGGGATGGGATGGGTGCAAAATGCTGCACTAAATTCTGCCCAAGTTGGTGCGGGGCCTACGGGACGCATGGCTTCATAATCTTCCCACCACAGATTGGCGGGTCCTTCCAGAAAGTAGGTTGCAAAGGTCACCTTGTTGGCCTCGGACACATTGGAAGCCCGGATCTTGCGGAACATGCTGGTCAGCCAATCGTCTGCATCGAGTGGGTCGACCAAATGATGATACTTAGGTGGGCACAGCCTAACCAAATCACCGAGTGACACGCCATCATTGATATCATTGCGGGGAGCACGCGTTGTGTTCTGCTCAATTCGTTCCCGTAGCCTGTTGGTCTCTCTCTTGTTCCTTTCGGCTTCAAACATCACTTCTGCCAAAGAAGGAGCATGTGGCAGATCCTCTTGCCTTGGTTGGCTTCCCTCGCCCTGCTCGGGGGCAGGCATGAGGTTATTGCTAGTGTCCACCATCCAGGGAAAACAACCCACAACTTAAACATAGAGGACATCAACTCTAAGACATGAGATAAGGAATGTAGTGGAAATCATGGCATGCAGGGTAAACACCAATCAACATGGTAAAACAACTATCATATGAACACCATGATTCATACACACCATGACATTGTTCAGTACAAGCCCAAGCTGAAAACAAACTATAGAGAGATGACACAACTCATCGGAGGCATTAGAAGCTTCATATACATTATCTATCTACACCTCCGGAACTCAACTCTCAACCTTGGTCATATCCCACAAGGCACGCACGACTGTGGCAATACGACTACTACCATACTAGTACTAACATCCACGTACTCAAGCATCACGGTAGAATGCCTCATACAGGTTACCCCCATGACCCGGGAGCTGAACCTGAGGATCTGGAAACACTCTAGCCTGTGATCCCTAGAAACCGTAAGGACACGGATGTGACCTTGGTCCCCTTGTTGGTGGCAACAGCGATCCTCGAAGAGGGGTGATGCCTCCAACATCGGGCCAGTCTATGCATGCTGGCAGATGAGTCCGCGAAGGGTTCAGCATCTACAAATCTGCATAGCCTGTCTGCACGACAGGTGTCAGCTGTGTTAGGGATGCCCAAAGACGTGCACGGGTGGCATAAAGCTCCATGTGAAGGGCACGTGCATCACATTCCCTGTTCTCCAACATCTGAGCGATCACCTGCAGCCTAGGGTCCTCATGGGAATGATCACAGTAGGCTGCGCTAAGATAACCATCCTCTCCTCCCATGGAAGCAGGAACATAACAGAACTCTGTGTTCTGAAGCAGACCATGGTGAAACCTCATGATAATCAGCATGGTGTAGGCGGCCTCCTGAACTTCCATATCTATGGTGACACCTAGTCCATAAGTCCAGCGAAGCACCTCTACAGCTCCAGGATATGAAGTATATATCTTAACAGTACACAGATAATGACTCTGGTTGAAATCTCGATACTATTCCTCCACTGTGTACTCTGGGTACCAACAGTAGCCAGCCTCCATCATAACTCTAACCAAGATGGCCGTGTGACCCGGTACATCGATGCACCTAGCCAGACAGACCACCTGATGGGAAGGACAAGGGGGCATCTGAAACAGAGAATGAAGCAAACACATTAGAGACTCTAGCAGAAATTGGACAGCATAACGGCTGTAATTGCTCAAAAAGGATTTTGAGACAACTGCAAAAGATTGGAAACAACATAACCACTCAACTTTCTAGACTCAAATCTCTTCTCCATCTGTTTGTCACACCAACAATACTTGAGTACCGACATTCTCTTGCAAACAACCTAGATAGTAGTCCATGGCTAGCAACTCGTCATCCTAAGAAATAGATGAGAAGCCTAGTTCTTATCCCCGTAGAAAAGATGAGAAAGACTCAACATAGAATAACTTGGGAAGAGGACTAAAACGACCCTTATGTTCCCTTCCACAATCAATTCCCCTACTTTTCTATAGTGTTTCTAGACTCAACTTCGACCGGTTTGGCTTGGTAGTCCTACAGTTAGTCAGGCTCTGATACCAACGCTGTTGGGACCCCGATCCTGAGTCATATGAATCCAGACTGTAACATATCACATCACTTTGCAGCCTCATGCACGGTAAGCTCCACGGCTGCAGCCTTACCTTAGCCGGGACCGTTTGCGTCTTTTGGCTCACATATGTGAACATGTCGCTAGCAAGCAAACGACAGAGAACCCGGGCCGACATGACTAGTCATAGAACCCAAGTGGCACATCCGTACGGAAATAGACATACATAACCCAGCAATGCAGGTGTCGGCCTCAAGCGTGTGTAGAGGACTCATAGCAAGATACAAGGACTCCATTACGACATGAGACATAAATGCAATCATTGCACATAGACAAGTCATAGCAGGCTACAGGGACTCTGTTACACTGCGAGACATTTCCCCGAAGGGACAGACACAGCAGCAAAGAAGGATACATGCCGGTCAATCAATGTGTCCGGAGCAGTAGCAAGCTACCATGGCTCAGTGGAAGCAAAAAGAGGCAGTTTCGCGTAAAGATTACTACTAAAGTCACACAACTAGGTGTCGGATCCCATACATACCGTTGCACGTCACACGTACGCACGACATGCCCGATATGCATAGATACAACCATGGCATCACAACATAACCATTCAAGAACTTTTATTTAAGAGGCTCAGACAAGCCTCTGCATAATATGTTCTTACAGAGAGGGGTCACGTGACCCGACACTCAAGTCATACAAACAAGTTCTTACAAACCTAGCGGAAGCATAAGCTGTCTAAGTATAGACAGATGAAAGGAATAAAAAGGCACATGGCCTAACTATCTACAGCCCGCCACAGGGCATAGGTCGTAGCTGGGACACCAGCTATTCGGCATCGTCGACATCTAGAAAGAACCCACCTGATGGGTCCTGGGTCTCATCTGCAACATTCATTAAGCAAACATGAGTACAAACATACTCAGCAAGTCTTTAAAGCAAACCTAGACTATTCATGCTCATGTATCAACAAGGAGGGTGGTGGAGTTTATGTAGCAATGCTAGCTTTGACTCATGGCTAACCTACACTACACCATTTTAACTCTTTGTTTAAATTTTAGATATCGCACACGAGTCCACTAACTCCATGGCAATACACCACCATGGATTCACTTCCCTTTCCTGGGAGAGTGCCATCCACGATAGTCACACTTGTCTTGATATTTTTATGAGTGTCCATTTGATTATCTATGCACAACATAAGTTTTCCAAGCAGTCCATATCCAAGGATGCAGCTATTCGAATAGTTTCATACCCTGCAGGGGTGTACTTCTTCACACACGCTCTCGCCACTTATTGCTGTGTGCTCATAGAACCATGCACATCGGCAACCTTCAAACGGAAGCCCAGCGAGGGAGTCAGCCATGACTGTCAAGCACATAAAACCTCTAGTCCAGACTATCGCCTATTTGAGACTGAACCCGCACGGAAGTCCGATCGAAGTTTCCGCTACGGCCCCAAATGATGTGCATAGGGTTCCCAAGCCCACCATTCGGGTGACCCTTGGTACACCGTGCCACTGCCTACCGCATCATAACCCACCCCTAGGTCAGCGCTATGCATGGCCTCCAACATACTATAAACACCAGAAACTACTTGTAACTCCTGGACTAAGGACGAAGCGACTGATAAGTCGAGAGGGGTCGAGTTATCGGAACCTAATGTGTGGTAGTAACTAGTCTTGGATCACAAACACGGAACTCAGTTCCTAAGAGCAGTCCCAATGAGACAACCCGCTATGTACTCCTACATAGCCTCTCACCGCTACCTTTACCAAATCGGGTTCATCATAAGTTCATCACATCAGAACATCATTGGTTCACTCAGTTCATCACCCAGATGAATCAAACCTGACACAACTCTAAGCATAGCAAGCATAGCAGGCAAAGTAAGCTAAGCACATCATGGCACAAGCATCTACTAGGTATGCTAGGTTGCAAGGTTTAGCTATTTACTATGACAATGACAGGTCATGCATAAGAATAGGTTCATCTACCGTGTATGACAGACAAGTAAACGTTTGTCCTAATGCAACAAATAAGAGTAGGAGCGAGACAGTGGGATGTTATCGGAATGATCAAAGGGGTTGCTTGCCTTGCTGGGTAGCGGGAAGGTTCTCTCCTTTGTTGGAATACTCGAGGGTATCCTCAAAAGCAGGGCCTACCGCAATGCAGATAAGAAGCAATCAATACACGCAAGTGCAATAATATGATGCATGATCATGGCATGGTAGCATGTTTGGATGAGCTGATGCAACTAATGTTCAAGTTAAGTTGAAATGATTTTGAACCTAGGTTCAAAATCGTTCTTCCTTTCAAATTCCATATTTTAACCTATTAGCAAATGTCAAAGTTCTTCTACATAGGTTGCTCTAACATGCATGATAATAGCACCATTAGATTCATTGGATTTTTCTGATAAATTTTCATATATAAATTGTTTTCATCTGATTTACAGATTAATTTATATGAATGTTTGAAGTTTTAAATCATTTCTGGAATTATTTTGAAACTGGAAAAGGATTAATGGCGTCAGCCTAACGTCACCATGACGTCAGCTGGTCGGCTGACCAGGCAAGGTCAAACCTTGCGTGCGGGGCCCGCACGTCAGTGACAGGGGCTTAAACTTCGCACTGACCATTGGTTTGACCCACTAATAACCAGACGGTTTAGCCAATGATGATGGCCACGTCGGCGCCCATCGGAGCGCGGCTGGCGGCGACTCGGGCAGGAATGACTACTGCGCTACAGGCCGCGGGAGGAGGAGCTTAGGGCGGCTACGAGCTCCTGGAGGCGCTACAAGCACAAGCCCGTGGCCAGGAGCGAGCTTTGGCTGTTGTGGCCACGACTACGCCATGGCTGGCGGAGAGCTCCGCTCGGCTCTGGCTACCGACGGGGCAAGAGAAGGGGAATGGCGTCAGGACTAGTGGAAACGGTCCGGGGCCTCATCGGAGGGGCTTCTGGCACCGTAGCATGGTCGGGGACGTAGGGAGGGCGGCGAATCGCCGGCGTCTTTAGTCCGGCAAGAGGGGGAGCAGAGGAGTGGGAGAGGGGGAAATGGCGAGGGGGAAACAGGCTCGGCGGCGACGGAGCCTATCCTCTCGCCAGCGCGACGAGGAGGCAGCCAGGCAGGCAAGGAGGAGGTGGCCAGCGCGTGGCCACCGCCGGCTACGGGGGCAGCACACAGCTACTTCTCCTCCTGGCAGAAGGAAGAAGACGCTGCTTCCCCTGTGGGCTGGGCCTCTTCTTCAGGTAAGCCCAGGTGGGCTTTCTTCCCTTCATTTTTTATTTCAATTCTTTTCTAACTTCTGACATTTGTTTTATTTTAATTTCAGGCACATATGCTAGTTTAAAATATCCCAAATATTTTATATATTGAAGTTTGAATATTTCAAACTTATCCAAAAAGTTTCAGGATATTTTGAAAACTAAACTAATGATAATGCTTTATTTGATATTTTCAATAGCTTTATCATTTATTTTTAAATTGCCTCAGTTGTTCAAATATTTAAAATGACCCCTGTTATAACCATGTCCATATTTATCAGACATAGGGAACATTTTTAAAGGGCATTTTGGATTTGTTGAATTTTCACCAACTTTGAATTATTTTGATTCAATGTGAGCCTGGGGTTTCTTTTAGTCCCCATTTCATGTTGATGCAAAATTGAAACATGATGCAACACCCATGTTGTCCTATTACATCAAGCTAGGGATGTGATAGTCATGCATGCTGATGATTGAAGACACCTATAGCTAGCAAGTTTCATCGGCACAAAGACCGGAACAGAGGAAATGAAGGGGGCAGGAGGAGATGTCATTTGTGCTCACCCACGAATGCTGGAGCGGAGCTCGGCCAACGCATGGGGAGGTTGTCAAACACTAGACCCTCGTAGCGATGAAACAACTGCACATTGAAATCCACCTGATCTACATTAATATGATGTTTTGTATAACAAAATCAAAAAATATATGACCTAACTCATAATTCACAAATATATGACCCGTGTCGTGTCGGGGTCGGGGTGTCGGGGGTGTCGTGTCGGGGTCGGGGTGTCGGGGGTGTCATGTCGGGGTCGGGGTGTCGGTGGTGTCGTGTCGGGGTCGGGGTGTCGGGGGTGTCGTGTCGGGGTCGGGGTATCGGGGGTGTCGTGTCGAGGTAGGGGTGCTATGTCGGGGTCAGGGGTGTCGGGTCAGGGTGTCAGGGTGTCGTGTTGGGGTCGGGGTGTCAGGCGTGTCGTGTCGGGGTCGGGGTGTCGGGGGTGCCGTGTCGGGGTCGGGTTGTCAGGGTGTCGTGTCGGGGGTTGGGGTCGGTGGCGTCGGAGGTTGAGGATCGGTGGCGTCGGAGGTTGGGGGTTAGTAGCGTCGGGGGTGCCATGTCAGGGTGTCGGGGTGTCATGTCGGGGTCGGGGTGTCGGGGGTGTCGTGTCGGGGTCGCGGTGTTGGGGTTGTCGTGTCGGGGTCGGGATGTCGGGGGTGTCGTGTCGGGGTCCGGGGTGCCATGTCGTGGTGTCGTGTCGTGGTCAAGGTGTTGATGGTGTCGTGTCGGCGATCCTCGACCCGGTTATGTCGGCGCCAACGCACCCCTCCTCCTCCTCCTCCTCCTCCTCTTCTTCTTATTCTCCTTCTTCTTTTTCTTCTTTTCTCCTCCTCCTCCTCCTCCTCCTTTTCTTCTTCTTTTTATTCTTCTCCTTCCTCTTCTTCTTCTTCTTCATCTCCTTCTCCTCCTCTTCTTCTTCTCTCTTCTTCTAATTTAGTACAACTAATTAACCTAACTACATTACTAAATTACTAACTAAACTAAACTATCAACTACAACTAACTAACTAAATTACTAACTAAACTAATTAACTACAACTAACTAACTAAATTACTAACTAAACTATTAAAAAATGAAAAAATAGAGAGGGGGATGGGGCTCACCGGAGTGAGGGAGGTGGAGGCCGGCGTTGGTGGACGTGGAGGAGGCCGACGCCGGCGGTGGGGCGTGGGCAAGGGCGGTGGGGTGGTGGGCGCGGGTGCCGGGGAGGGAGAGAGGGTGGGGTGGTGGGGTGGTGGGCACGGGCGCCGGGGTGGTGGGCGCGAGCGGTGGCCGGCGGTGCCGACGCGGCGGTGGGGGTGGGTGGCGTGGGCGGCGGCAGGCGGTGGGCGCGGGTGGTAGGGGTGGGGGCAGTGGGGGTGGGGTGTGCGGGTGGCAGCCGACGGTGGGCGCGGGCAGCGGGTATGAGGGTGAGGGGCGCATGCGGCAGGGGTGGGGGCGGTGGGGTGGGGTGGGGGCGCGTTTGACGGCCTGCGGTGGGCGCGGGCGGCGGGGTGGAGGGTAGTGATGGTGGGGGGAGACGGGGAGGAGAGAGGGAGAGAAAGAGAGAGAGGCAGGCCGGGGGCATTAGCCGTTAGTTAGCCCCCCTCTTTGCCGTCCGCTACCAGACGGCAAAGAGGGGGGCCGTTAGGTCAAGTTGCGAGCTGGGTTTAGGGTAGGCCCCTTCCCTCTTTGCCGTCCGCTAGCGGACGGGAAACCTCCTTTGCTGTCCGCTAGCAGACGACAAAGAAGTGGCTGATGGCAAAGCCACCCATTGCTGTCTACCACGTATTTGCCGTCCGCTTTATGCTAGCTGATGGCAAAGCCACTCTTTGCCATCCGCTAGCAGACGGCAAAGAGGTGGCAGACTACAAATCTTCTGAATCCAGTAGTGCCCAAGGATGGTACGATTAGAGCGAGGCTCGTGTGATGTACATCATGAGGGCTGGGTACCAATCGAGTGGACTCTTTTTTTAGTAACACTAGGGGTAAGACATTGTTCGGGTGCTTACCTCGGGTATGTTATATACCGCGAGTCTTGGAAGACACGGAAGTTCCCCGAGTCTTGTGGGTAAAGTGTGCAAGCTCTGCAGAGTGTAAAATTATTCGAATAGCCGCGTCCATGGTCATGGACAGTTGGAGGTCCTTCTTAGACTACGTCCGATTGTTTTTGCAAAAACATGGTGTGAGTATGGATGTGATGGTGACAAGAGGTCACATGAGCTGAGTCCAATGACTTAGCAAGGGAATTGAACTAAGTCCGATGACTTAGCATGATGAATGAACATGAGATGTTCTACCCCTACTTATGAAGATATCAGTAATTTCTCACATGGATACTTGCTTATTCTTGATGCATGCTTACTAGTTACTTGATCATGACATTGCATTTTAAAATTTGCTTTTCGCAAAATTGCCCACATAGTGCCATATCATGCATCATTATCACCTTGTTACACAACTTGGCTTGCTTGCGAGTACATTCAAAGTACTCATTGGCTTGCCACTGGTTATTTAATTGGCCAAGCATGGAAGAACAGTAGTATGTTGAAGAGTTCGTTGGAAACGAAAATGCAAACTAGGACGCTTCCGAGTCAGAATGCCCGTAGGTTAAGGCAGATGACATGGGTTCACGCTTTCGACCAAGATTTCCGCCGCTTGTTCTATTTAAGAGTTTGGCCCTTGTGTCCCTACCTATTTATGTAAGACTAAGACCTTCGTGGTCATCATTTGTATAAGACGTTAAGTGTGGATGTAAGACTCTTGTTATTTAGTGTCTGTGTGTTCTGTGCGCATGCGTTGAGCTCTGGGATCATAGTACACGTGCATTCAGTGATCACGACTTATGAGTCAGGGTCCCCACAGAGCAGGTATCAGAGCCATCCTTACTGTAGGAAGCCCTTAGTTAGCATGGACGTTAGACAAGATAAAGGTCGTTTTCAAAACTACACCTAGCATTGGAACTTAGGAATTCTGCACTATTTACCTCTCCTATTCTTCACACAACACTTTGCTGACACCCCTCCTTTCAAACCTTTGTAGATGGTCGTCGTACCCGAAGCCTTCCTGACATCTGGCTTTCCCTTACTCCTTGGGGATAGCCTGGAGAAGTGCCAGTTTCGCCAACCACCCATTTTCCTCTACCACGAGCACTGGGTCGATGTCGTCATGAAGGAGTACCACGTGGATGTGGTCGTGAAGGCAAACGACTCCCCGACCAGTTGGTTCTTTGAGGGACCATGGATGGAGACCCTGATGTTTGCCGTTGAGACAGCTGCACGCAAGTCACTCCTACACCTTCGAGACATCATTCCAGAGATGGCTAACGAGCCATCTACTCGCTACCTTCCCTTCAGGAACGATGACTTTGGAGAGAGTTGGACGCTGATTCCGACCAAGGAAGACGACACACCACTCAGGTTCGAGACCTACTTCAGCCTCTCCGCCGATAGCCTGGTTCATAACCTGATGAAGGAGTCCATGAAACTCCGCGAGGAACTTCACCACACCCGAGAGCTACTTTGACAAGCCAAGATGAAGGCTGACAAGATCAAGAAGGATGGAGCCCCCGAGGGATGACCAACTATCACCTATCGAGGAGGAGTACCCCCAACTAGTGATGCACCTACACATCGTCATCGCATGAGTGCGAAGGAGTACCGTGAGCTCTTCACCGACCCGCCTGCAAAGCGTCTTCGGGATGGACCTACACGTTCCCCCACCCCTTCGATCGCGAACGATGTCCATTCAGATGATGAACAAGAGGAAGACCTAGAGGAGCGTGACTACGAGACCGAGCACTCCACCACCTTAGTCCGAGAACCCTTAGGGTAGGATCAGTCATGTATCCCTCATGCAAAGTCGAGTCCATGTAATGGTTCATATGAAACCATGTGTGCTTTTTGTTTGTTTTGTTGGTTGTGTTCCGATGCAAGTCACGCTTTTTCTCAGGCAACATGTAAGCAACTCAATCATCTATCTTAATATATGGTGTTGGTCTCTTGACCTTTATTTTAACACACTTGCACTTGACCGATCCCCATAGGCGCTTTTTTCTGTTATTGCTTATCCTCTTGTCAATCCCAGTGCTTGACTTGGTTGCTCCAAACAGGATGGTGACTGCTACCCGCAACAGCTCCTTCATCAACCCTGAAGCCGGCAACTCAAGCCAACAGCAGGGAGCTGGTGGGGCTGCTCACGCTGCAGTACACCAGGAGCAGCCACAAGGCGACATTCGCGTGCCACCACCTCCACCGGAGAACATGACCATAGCTCAGTTTCTCCAAGTTCTCTGGGAGGAATGCCAAGCCAACAATGCTGCTATCCAGCAGATGGCTCAGACCCTCGTGAACAACCAGCAGCAAGGTAGGAACAGCAATGGCCGCTCCACGCTGTCTGAGTTCATGAGGAAGTCGCCCCCAACCTTCACCGAGACTGCTGAACCATTGGATGCTGATGACTGGATCCGCACCATCGAGGACCTCCTTGCATTGGTCAATTGCAATGAGGACCGTGAGAAGGTGCTTTATGCCTCTCACTGCGTCGGAGGTATCGCCCAAGCTTGGTGGGATGGATTCAAGGTCATGCAAGGAGAGAGCGTGATCACGTGGAATGACTTCAAGGAAGGATTCCGCACTGCCCATATTCCGTCTGGGGTCATGGCCAACAAGAAGAGAGAATTCTGAGCGCTGAATCAAGGAAGTGGCTCTGTCAAGGAGTACCTGTACAAATTCAACCTGCTGTCAAGGTATGCACCTGACGATGTCAACACGAAGACTACCAAGAAGGAATGCTTCATGGAAGGACTTCAATAGGTCCTGCAGTATCAGCTCATCATATGTGATTGTCGTACCTTGTTTGACCTAGTGAACAAGGCCCTCATGTTGGAAGACAAGTGCCATGCCATAAACGACACTCGCAAGCGCAAGATGATCAACAAGGGAAGCCCAAGAAACCAGAAGCCTCGCCCCTGGCAGCCAGCCCCAGCCAATCCAACCTATCAGCCGCAGCAGGCTAGACCTCCTACACCTCGTCCGAGCTACCAGCCTCAGCAGTATGCCAAGCCCAGGCCAACTTACAACAACAACCCCAATAACAACAATGGTGGCAGAAACTTCAACAACAACCCTGGACAAGTCGCTTGCTTTGGATGTGGTCAGCCATGACACATCTCTAGGCTATGTCCTAACAAGAATCCAGATGCACCGCGCCCCAATGTGCAAGCTCAAGGGCAAGCCTGTGGTGCACCACCAAGGAACCTCGCTCCCCGCAACCAGCCTAACAATGGCAAGGGGCGTGTGAATCACGTTACCGTAGAGGAACCCCAGGAAGACCCGGACGTCATACTGGGCACGTTCCTCGTCAACTCAACCCCAGCAACAGTATTGTTTGATAGTGGAGCTTCGCATTCTTTTGTCTCCCAAAAGTTTACATTAGAGAGTGGCATGGAGCCTACACACTTGGGTAGCCGTATTTTGATACAAACCCCCGGTTCAGTTCTGATGTCTGGGATAGGGTGTAAGGGAGTGAAGATTGACATCAATGGGGTAGACTTCCTAGTGGACCTTATAGTTCTAGACTCACCCAGGTTGGATGTCATCCTTGGCATGAATTGGTTGACCAAGCACCAAGGCATGCTAGACTGTGCCAAGAGGATTGTCACCATGACCAATAGCCAAGGAGTGAAAGTCAAGTATGTTCCCAACCCATCCTCCACTCAAGCCCCTCAAGCTAACTGTCTATCAGGAGTTGAGTTGGATCAAGTGCCAGTGGTATGTGAATACCCGGATGTGTTTCCTGATGAGCTGCCCGGAATGCCTCCTGACCGCGACATCGAGTTCATCATTGAGCTTATGTCCGGATCAGGGCCCATCTATATGAAGGCCTACAGGATGGGATCCGAAGACTTGGCTGAGTTGAAGAAGCAACTAGCGGACCAACTGAGAAAACAATTTATTCACCCTAGTGCCTCTCCTTGGGGATCGCCTATTCTATTTGTGTAAAAGAGGGACAAACTATCAGACTTTGTCTCGATTACCGTTTCCTTAGTGAGGTCACGATAAAGAACAAGTACCCATTGAAGACCTGTTTGATCAGTTGAATCGAGCCAAGGTGTTCTCCAAGATCGACCTCAGGTCTGGGTACTACCAGCTAAAGATCAGACCCCAAGACATTCCGAAGACGGCATTCGTCACCCGGTATGGCATGTATGAATACATGGTCATGTCATTCGGGTTAACTAATGCCCATGCCTACTTCATGTACCTCATGAATAAGGTCTTCATGGAGTACTTGGACAAGTTCGTTGTTGTCTTCATTGATGGCATACTCGTCTTGTCCAAGTCTGAGGAAGAACATGAGGAACACTTGAGATTGGTCCTAGAAAAGCTTCGAGAGCACCAGCTTTATGCCAAGTTCAATAAGTGTGAATTCTGGCTGTGCGAAGTTGGATTCTTGGGTCATGTACTAACTGCGGAAGGACTATCGGTGGATCCTACCAAGATTGAAGCTGTGACTGAGTGGCAAACCCCAACCACAGTGAAGGAAGTCAGGAGCTTCCTCGGACTCGCGGGCTATTACCGCAAGTTTGTGGAAGGGTTCTCGAGCATTGCCCGACCCATGACCCAGCTTTTGAGGAAGAAAAAGAAATTTGAATGGACTACTAAGTGCGAGGAAAGCTTCCAGGAGCTCAAGAAGAGATTGACCACAACCCCTGTTTTGGCCACCCCTGATATGCACAAGGAGTTTGTAATTTATTGTGATGCATCAAGAACTGGGCTTGGAGGTGTTCTGATGCAAGAGGGCAGAGTCGTAGCATATCTATCCAGACAGCTACATCCTTATGAAGAGAACTATGCAACTCATGATCTCGAGTTGGCAGCCATGGTTCATGCCTTGAAAACATGGCGACATTACATTCTGGGAAGCGATGTGAGATATTCACAGACCACAAGAGTTTGAAGTATATCTTCACTCAAAGGGAATTGAACATGAGGCAGCAAAGATGGTTGGAATTGATCAAGGACTATGACCTCAGTGTTCACTACCACCCTAGAAATGCTAACGTGGTAGCAGACGCCTTAAGAAGAAAGGCTTGTTCCTTGAATGCTATGATTAAGGAAAGGCTACTCGCCCTGTATGAAGAGCTTGAGAGCTTTGGCTTGGAACTGGTTGCACCATGATTCCTCGCCAACCTTGAAGCAAAGCCTACCCTGATGGATGATATCAAGGAAGCCCAGAAGGGACATGAGAGCATTGAAGGCAACAAGAGGAAGATCAAGACAAGCAAGGCCCCAGGATTCTCGGTGGATGAACAAGGAGTTGTATGATTCGGGACTCGCATTTGCGTACCCAACAAAGAAGAGCTCAAGAACCAGATCTTCCAAGAAGCTCATGACACTCCCTACTCCATCCATCCTGGAGGAACCAAGATGTATCAAGACCTCAAGGCAAGATTCTAGTGGCATGGCATGAAATGGGAGATAGGCACGTTCGTGGCTATGTGTGACATACGCCAGAGGGTCAAGGCTGAGCTTCAGCGACCCGCTGGACTACTGCAACCCCTCAAAGTGCCTGAATGGAAGTGGGATAAAGTCCGGATGGATTTCATCACCGGTTTACCAATGTCAAGCAAGGGAGATGATTCCATTGGGGTCATTGTCGACCACCTGACCAAGGTAGCCCATTTCATTCCCGTCAAGACCATCTATGACTGTAACAAGTTAGCCAACCTCTACACCGAGCGTATCATGAGCCTTCACGGAGTTCCAAAGGAGATTGTGTCAGATCGAGGCACCCAGTTCACTTCAAGATTCTGGAAGATGTTTCAAGAGGCCATGGGGACCAAGCTCTCCTTCAGCACTGCTTTTCACCCCTAGACCGGCGGGCAAACGGAACGAGTGAATCAGATACGCTAAGATATGCTCCACGCTTGTGTTTTAGCGTATGGAGCCAAGCGGGAGAATTGCCTGCCCTTCGTCGAATACTCATACAACAACAGCTATCAGCCGAGTCTTTAGATGGCACCATTTGAGGTGTTGTATGGACGGAAGTGCCATACTCCCCTCAACCGGTAAGAGACCGGAGAAGGATTTGCTTTTGGATCAGACATCCTCCGTGAAGCCGAAAAGCATGTTCAACTTGTCCAAGAGTGTCTTGAGACAGCCAAGTCAAGACAGAAGACCACACCGACTCTCATTGCTGAGAACTAAACCTCAACGTTGGAGATTATGTCTACCTCCGTGTCATGCCTCTCAAAGGAACCAAGCGTTTCCACGTCAAAGGGAAGCATGCACCAAGATTAATCGGCCCCTTCAAGATCACGGCTACACGTGGAGAAGTTGCCTACTAGTTAGAGATACCTTCCGAGCTATCGGATGTGCACAACGTCTTTCATGTGTCACAACTCCAGAAGTGTCTGCAAGTTCCCAACTGCCCCGACCTCTACAAGGACATCGACCATCAAGTCATCGATCTTCAACCAGATCTCACTTATCGTGAGAGGCCAGTTCACATTTTGGATGATGACGAGCGCTGCACCCGAAGCCACACCATCAAGTACTTCAAGGTCCAGTGGAGCAACCACACTGAAGCTGAAGCAACCTGGGAGCGTGAAGATTATCTTAGATCGGAGTTCCCTTATCTTTTCAGCGCTTAGGCTAGGAATCTCGGGGATGAGATTCTTGTAAGGGGGGAAGATCTGTCACACCCTGTGTTTGTGTCACATTGTTATGTTTGGGTTTATAAAATATGGAGCCAACTAAAACTTTTTCTATGTGCTTGTGCTTGCTTGCTATGTTGTTTGCTTGCTCGTTGATTGTGTTATGTGGCACTCCTAGATTCTATTCCACTTCATATTTATCTTCCTTGTTCCAAACCTCTTGCCCAATGATCATGCCATGTGAATAGTGCCCAAAACTATTTTTATCAAATTTTGTTTTAACTAAAAATGATTTATTCAAATTAGGTTTTCAAAACCCCCTGAAATGAGGTTTGCACTGCAAGTCCTCAAATAAGGTGGATCCCTCTTTCCCAAAGGCTTTATTTCAAACCTACTATATATATGACTTCCCAAAACAACCAAATATTATTTTTAAAGATTATTTTAATATTTTATTTAAATACTTTTTCTTAAGGCCAGAAATGGTTTTTCCTAGTGAAAAATTATTTAAATGCTTTGAAAACATTTGAGAAAATTTAGAGAAACTCAGTGGACATATATTTTCCATATATATGAGTTTCAACAAAAGGGCATGATTCAATCATGGGAAAAAACCCTCAAAACCCTTTCTATTCAAATTAAACTATTGGAATATTTCTATAAGAAATATTCTCAATAAATTCTAGGAAAATTCCAGCACGTCAACACTATCATAAGTGATGATGTTGCAAAGTTACATCTCAATCCAAGTTGGTTTGGTTCCTCAAACTATCCCAAAACCATTCCTGTCCAGAATCAAATTTGAGCAACTTTACTTTGTGAAGTGTGTCCCCTTGGCCTCGAACTTTGTGGGCATGCTCTAATGGCCAAATAGTGATGATACACTAAGTGGTGCATCAACAGTAAAAGCCTAGCATCAATGGATCTACAGAAATTTGATTCTGCTAATTTCTAGGGTTTATCAAATCTCCATTGCCAAGTTCTTCCTCTTAAGCTCAAACTTGGTGAATTCCCTCATTTCTACCTAGCCTTTGACCCTGGTAAGTATATCAGTGATTTGTTAAAATCTTCTTGCCCAAACCACCACCAAACACCTTCTGGTGATTTGGTAAAAAACCCCATTTTCAACCTCTTCTATTTTACCATTGCCCCCAACTTTCTACCACAGCCTCACATAGATACATTTCACCTCCAGTAAAAGTCCCAAGCCATTAGGTCACTTTTAGGTGTGGTAAAACCCCTATTTTCACCCCTAGACGACATCTTTTTCTATCTTTCCCTTTCCTTTTCTTTTCTCCCTAGCCCTACTTAGCCTCTAAGGCGCCCAAAGAGCATCTCTAGGCCCTCCATGTTCTAGTGGACAAGGTGGGGAACCCCAGAGCGCACGCAACAGCAGTGCCGGCCATATGCATGCTCTGTAGCACGCTACAGTGCGCTCCCGCACAGTAGCCGCTGCCCAATGGCCATCCCCGACCACCTTGGGCCTCCCCCGCGTGTCCCCCGAGGCGCCCTCAGCGTCCGTGACACGCTACGCTGTCTGCCCTCTCCCCTCTCCTCTTCCTCCGACCCCTCTCGCGCGTGCCTGATGCCGCCCGAGCAGGCCAATGCGCGGGCTCACACACGCGCCCTCTCCTCTCTGTCTCCCTTGCTCCCGCTCGTCATGGACCACCCCTAGGAGCGACCCAGACTCACCCCGTCTCCCCCCATGCCCTCTAGCCTCGGCCACGAGCTTCCCAGCGCACCAGTGTTCGGTGGACTCGTCCCCGTCTATAAAAGGGCCCCCAGGACCCCTCTCTACCCTCTGGCCTCTCTCTCCTCTCCCCAATAGCCCCCCTGTGTGCTTCGAGGACCGCCTGAGGCCCCTGTGCTCGGGATCGACCAGAGGACCGCTGCGGCCATCTCCCCATCGATCTCTGGGTACGGAGCCTCTCCGGCCCCCATTCCTCTCCCGTTGGTCCTCCCTCGCCACGCTGATGCCTTCTCCTCTTCCTTCCATCCTTTTTGCAGCAAGGGACAGCCCCGATGACCCCTTCCCATAGCGCCCTCCGCTGCAGGAGCTTGTCGCCGGCGACTCCGTCTGCCCCATGTGTACCTTCGACCACCAGAGGAATGGCGGGTCGATAATGAGCTCATCCCCGCCTTCGCCTGCCGTCACCGTGCCCTGCATCATCGCCGGTGAGCACGCTGACCTCCTTGTCGTGAGGCTGGAGATGACAGACGGGGCCCGCCTGTCATCCTCACCTCCCTCCCCCTCCTCTCTCTGTCAATGGCCTTCGGGGCCCACCCATCAGGTTCGAACGCGCCGGCACGCACCGGTTCGCCTGGGCTGGTTGGCCTCTAGGTCGGCCCAGTTGCTGGCCTCCTCCGGCTAGGGCACTGTGCCCGTTTCTTTTTCCTTTTTCATTTTGCCTGCAACTTCCAAAATTCCCACAATGTAGAATATTATTCCAAATCCAAAAATTCCTTCACATAAATTCTTGAAATAAACCATAGGATTTATTAGTGCCATTTGCAAAAATGTTTGAAAAACTTTTTAGTCTATTTTATTTTAAAACCTATATTTGGGCACCTTTTTGCCTCTGCTGATTTATTTCCAAAATATTTTTAACCACCAAACCCTAGGGAAATATTTTTAGTATGACATGAATTTATCAGAGTAGGTTAACATTTTTGGAAGAAGGGCGAATAAAAAGGAAAATGTTCTTGGTATTTTCTGAAAATCGTTTTAGAAGTGGGGGAGAGGAAAACGAGAGGCAAATGGAAAATAATGTAATTGCAAGCGGTGAGTTTGTGATGGGTACTTGGTGGGCTTTATGTGTATCCTCCCCGGCAACGGCCCCAGAAATTGGCAAGTTGATGGGAGACTTCTTGTCTTGACTTGCTACGTATCTTCCCCGGCAACGGCGCTAGAAATCCTTCTAGCTACCTCTTGAGCGAGTGTTGGTTTTCCCTTGAAGAGGAAAGGGTGATGCAGCTAAGTAGATAAGTATTTCCCTCAGTTGTTGAGACCCAAGGTATCAATCCAGTAGGAGGAACAAGCAAGTCACCAATGGATGCACCTACACAAACAATCAAACTCTTGCACCCAACACTATAAAGGGGTTGTCAATCCCTTCACGGTTATTTGCAAGAATTAGATATGAAATATATAGATGTAAAAGATTGTGGAAAGTTAAAAGTAAATAAATTGCAACAAGGTATTTTTGGTATTTTTTTGTTTATAGATCTGAAAATATAATATGGAAAGTAGACCCAGGGGCCATAGGTTTCACTAGAGCCTTCTCTTGTGAAGGAAAATATCACGGTGGGTGAACAAATTACTGTCGAGAAAATGATAGAAAAGCGAATAATTATGAACATATCTAAGGCAATGATTATGCATATAGGCATCACGTCGGAATCAAGTAGACCGGAATGATTCTGCATCTACTACTATTACTCCAAACATCGACTGACTCCTGCCTGTTTCTATAGTATTAAGTTCATGAAGAACAAAGTAATGCATTAGGTAAGATGACATGAAGTGTAGGGATAAACTCAAGCAATATGGTGAAAACCCCTTTTGTTTACCCTTGATGGGAACAATACAACCCGTGCCTCCCTACCCCTACTTTGTCACTAGTTGAGGACACCGCAAGATTGAACCCAAAACTAAGCACTTCTCCCATTGCAAGAATCACCAATCTAGTTGGCCAAACCAAACCAATAACTCGAAGAGACTTGAAAAGATAGGTAATCATGCATATAAGAATTCGGAAAAGACTCAAATAATATCATGGATAATCTGAACGAAAACCTACAATTCATCGAATCTCGACAAACACACCTCAAAAGAGTATTACATCGGATAGATCTCCATGAAGATCATGAAGAACATGGTATTGAAGCACAAAGAGAGAGAGAAAAGCCATCTAGCTACTAGCTATGGACCCGTAGGTCTGTGGTGGACTACTCACGCATCCTCGAAGGGGAAATGGAGTTGATGTAGTTGCCCACCGTGATTGAATCCACCTCCGTCAGATTACCGAAAAAGGCTCCAAGATTGGATCTCTCGAGAATGGAGGCTTATGGTGGTGGAAAAGTATTTGCGTGGCTCACTTTGGTATTGGGGGAATATTTGGGTATTTATAGGACGGAGATTAGGGCTAGGACTCCTGCGAGGGAGTCACAAGCCTGCCAGGTGCGGCCTGGGGGGTGGCCGCGCCCCTTGGTTTGTGAGTTCCTAGCAAGTGCCTTGTCTTGCACTCCAAGCCTGGTAGGTCACTTCTATTCTAGAAAAAATCATTGCGAAAAATTCGTTTTATTTTCCATTTGGTCTCCGTTTAGTATTCCATATCTGCAATACTAATAAACAAGGAAAAAACAGAAACTCGCACTAGGCTCTATATTAATAGGTTAGTCCCAAAAATAATATAAAATAGCATATTAATGCACATAAAACATCCAAAACAGATAATATAATATCATGGAACATTCAAAAATTATAGATACGTTGGAGACGTATCACCCACTAGCGAACATTTCATCCATGTCGGCGCACCACAGTGCGGTGGACCACTCTTGCCCTTATAAAAAGGGCCTCCCCTGAGCCCCTCTTCTCTCCTTTGGCCCCTTCCTCATCTAATCGATGCCCTGCCAAGCCCAGCTTCTCTCCATCTCTCTGTGTTTGGGATCGAGCTCAGCGCCGCCGCCTTGGGCCGCCGTCGATCTCATGGTGAGGCGCCCCTCTGGTCCTCCTTCTTCTTTACTTTCTCTTCCCTCACCTCTCTAACAGATTTCACCTTCCTCTCCGCTCGATTTGCAACAAAAGAAGGGCCCGGTGACCTCCTCCCGATTTCCCTCCACCAAGGATACCTCGTTGCCGGCAACCCCTTGCTCTTCAATGCTCCTCTACACCTTCAACAGAACAGCAGAAGAACCCCGAGCCCGTTCCTGTGCTCGCCAGCCGTCGATGCGCTTTCTTCCATCGCCGGTGATCCCGGCTCCCTCTGTCCAGAGGAGGAAGAAGGACCTAACAGGTGACCCCCACCTGTCGGCCTCTGCCTCACCTCTACCCCCCTCTATCACTGGCGGCCGGGCCCCCGCAAGTCAGGTTCAAACCTGACGGCGCATGCACCGCGCCTCGCTTGGGCTGGCTAGCCTCTTGGCCGGCCCAGTTACGGGCAGATCTGGCCCGGGTCATAGTGCCCGTTTTCTTTTTCTTTTTCTGATAGTTTCTTCCAATAACACATAGGATTAAATAAAATTCCATCATCAATAACTTTTTGACCACAAATCTTATAATATTGTGTAGAATTTAAAAGTGCCATTTGTATATTTCTTTTTGAAAATCTTTTATCTACTGTTTTATTTTAAAACCTATTTTAGGCATTTTTATCCTCTGTTATAAATAGTTTTGAAAACCTTTTTAACTTCAAAACCTTACAAATATATTCTTAGAATATTTTGTAGTATTTATCAAAGTAGGGAAGTATTTTAGAAGTAGAGTTTGCGCTCTGTTTTTGTGTGATGGTTATTATTATCGTTATTTATCACGACGATAGGTTGCGCTGTTGATGAGGAAGTTGGACCCAAAGATTTTGAGACCCCAAAGACTTTGTTAAGCCAGGCAAGCAACCCTTTGACCATGTTAAGAAACTTTTCATGCATGTCATATATCACTTGTTGTTTCTATGATTTGATCATGTTTATGTGGTGTTCCCCCTTCGGTGCGATGCCTCCGATACTTTACCGTTGATACTTGCATCGTGCATGGCCCTACCATCCTTATGAGGGTCGTGCGGGTGGGAGTAGTTATGTTACTAGTAGTTGCTACGCAAGTGGGATGGGAATATGCATGGTGATGTAAACAAATGATTTCAAAGACTTTTCGAAAACTTTAACATCCCAAAATTTCATTTTGGAATGTTATGAATATAGCTATGCATCTATCATCATCATTGCTTGAATTTGTGGAATAGTTGAAATGCCCTTTCTGAAAATTCTGAAAAAGCCCTTTCTACTTTCAATATGCTTCTTTCACCTAATTGAAATTCCTGGTAAAAAGTTCAAATAAGAGAGGACGAACATGACACTCCACACCAGGACCTAATTGGTGATTTATTTGAACAATAAAAACCAGGGGTTGTTTTGAAAATATTTGCAAAAATGATTTAAAAACAATTAGGCCATTTCTAAAAATAATATTTTTTTCAAATTATTCAAATACCAGAATAAAAATGTTCATTAAATGGCATATTTTATTCTGATAATTTTGAAAATATTTGCATCAATGCTTTAAAAGGAGTTTTTATTACTCTGTTTATTTTAAAAGGAAAGTAATTAACCGGATCGGGCCGGCCCACCTCTACTTAATGCCGAATCCCCTAAATCCCGGCCGACCGACGCGCCCGCGAAACCCTCTCTCTCTCTGACCAGCGGGACCCACCCGACCGACCGCTCGCACCGCGCGGTCAAACCCTTCATCCCGCGCGCGCCGCCGCCGCCGACGCTCCTCCTCGCCGGGATCCCCTCCCTTTCCTTTCCCCCGCACCTCTCAGTCCCTATATAAGAGCGGACCATCCCCGCACTCCATCCCCCCCGAGCCCCTCTCTCCTCGCCTGAGACGCCACGACGACCTCGCCGGAGCCCTGCCCCACCGAACTCTTCCCTCGCCGTGCCCGTCGCCTCGGACCTCCCCTCGCCCCTCCGACCCCACCAACCGTCGCCAGAGCCCCGCCTCCGTCATTTTGAGCTTTCCGTCACCTCCCTCGACCATCGGAGCTCCTCGCCGACGTCCTCGTTGCTTCAGACCGCCGAAGATCCCCTCGCCGGTGACCTCCATCCACGGTGAGCTTTCCACATCCATTAGATCTGGATCCGACGGCCAAGATTAGAAGTTTTAATTGCTCGAACCGGTATCCTCTTAGGCTCGGTCGACCGCCCGTAACCCCGCTCGCACACCCCCCTTAGCCACTCACAGGCTGCCACATAGCCCCTGGCCGTCCGATATTTTTCTGTTTTTTTTCTGTTTTGTTTTAGTTAACAGAAACTTTTCAAAATTTGTTTTAGCTATATCTTTTAATCTGTTTAATGTTTTGAACTAATTCTTTTTGCATTAGGTTCCTAATTTCACGTAGTTTCACCCTGTAGTTTTAGATTTCAAATTTGAACTCTAAAATATGAATTGAATCAAATTTTCTCAAATAATTCAAATCTGAATAACTAGAGTTTAAAAATAGATTTTGATATGAATCTTTTTCTACTGCTTGATATTAGTTAGGACTATCTTATTGCTTAGTTTGAGGATTTTTAGGATGATTTTGATTAGTGGTCTAGCTATAAACAGATTCTGCCTATTAGTTAGTATAGTTTAAATTAACTTAGTTTTAGTTAGTTTAAATTAGATTTAGTTTTAATTTGTTTAGTAGGTTCTGTTGCTTAAACATTTAGTGTTTTACTTACTGTTAATAAAAATATAAATTTTCTTAGTTTGTTTCTTTATTTATATAGGAATCACAACTCCTTTTCCATTAGGTTTAATTTGATTAAAAAAACTAGTTAGTAATAGTTTGATTTCTTTCAACAAAGTTTTATATAATTTAATTCTGTTTTCTAAGACAAGTTTTTAGTAATTTGTTTTCTGTTAAGAAAATGTTTTGTAATAAATAATAAGTTTTGTTTTGCTCTTTGTTAGTAAAACTATAGTTGCTTCATATAGTATTGTTTACCAAAACTTTTAACACCATACTAAGAATTTTCTTAACAAAACTTTAAATTGATTTTACTCTGTTTATTAATATAATATTTTATTGTTTTCCTGCTGTCAACTATTGTTTTGTCAATACAAATGGTTTCATTATGTTAGTAGTGTTTTATCAATCATCTTTTAGAAAACAAAACTTTGTGTGTTTTCTTACTTGTGATTTGTGCATTGTTTTGTCTTGATTGTTTACTAGTTCATGGTTGATGTTTGTGAGTTACAATATTTTGTTGTATGCTTATTGAGTGCTTGTTTGCTTCGGTAGATTATCCAGAGTGCGAAGCTTGTTACCAAGAGTCACTCACGTACGAAGATCATCAATCAGGCAAGTCACTCTGATCATCTTTACCCATGTTTTTATTGCATTAGTTCTTCCATCACCCCAATTGCATGCAAAGTAGGTTAGTTGGAAATTTGGTTACTTGATGTAGTATCATGTGGTAGGTACCCCAATCCCTTGACACATTGGCCCCGGGAAACGTTGTTTTACATTTTGCTATGCTACTAGTAGACGGGGTTGGTTGTGTGATCCATGAGGGTTGTGAGATTAATTACAATACCTACATAATGATCAAGACTTCAAGACTCCGAGTTTTCAACTTACCTCTAGGTGGATGATGGTTGAACGGCACCCTGGAGAAACCAGTGGATTTGCCTAGGTGTTGCTAGAGATGGCCAATATTCACGCGGAAAGGTCCACCGAGGCACAAAGAGATGGATGGATGCTTTGAGACCCAAGGCTTACCTGCACAGCCACAAGTCATTATGGGCTCTGGATTGGTTGGATATCATGGTGACCCTGGACAGGCGGTGCTATGAGATGTAGAAGAATGGTAGGAAAGCATGGGCACTGATAGAGTCGCAGGGAAACCCTTTGGAAGACCATGTTTTGGTCATCTGTTTCTCAAACACCCTGAAGTGTGAGAAATCAAACGGAGGCGACCAAATCTTGTGGGGAACGTGTGCAAAACTCTGCAGAGTACTCAAACCTAATCGATTAGCCGTGTCCACGGTCATGGACGACTTGAGCCAAAGGAACTGAAACTTCCGGAATTCTCAACACAATTAATATGATGATGTGGGTATTAATAACTTGGGTATGAGAATTGGTTGGTGGAACCATATCATTAATCAACCAACTTAGTAATAATTTTGCTTAGCCCTCTCTTGATGTAGGAAAAATTGGCTTTACGCAAAAACTTACTACCCCACCTGCCATATATGCATGTAGATTAGATGATTATCTTTTCACCCCTCTCTTGTGACTTTGCTGGCATATTCCATATGCTGACCTACACGGCTGCAACGTATCATGTTGCATAGTACTTTTCCGACCAGGAGTGAGAACACGCTCTACGCTCGGTGAGTTGCCCTTGGAGTCAGATGGACTCATCTACCTTCGATGCTTCCGCAAGATTTAGATATTCTCATGAGTTGGCCTTCAGCCACTTTATTGTAATATTTATTGTAATAAAGGACTCGATATGAGATTTCAATTAATATAATGCTGTGTGATTTCCCTTTGATATATACATTGATGTACCGTGTGTGTACCAGCATGATCTTGGGATGGTACGGAAACACCGGAGATTCGACCTTTCAGGTCGGGTCGCTACAAAAACCCCGTCGGGTGCCACTAATGCCTGAGGGAGATGACGATGAGTTAGGTAGCCACTTGATAAAGAAGTGGTGTACTGGAGCAAGTGAGTGTGTGTGGTTTCCAATAATGCATTGGTGTAAGTTGCAACCATTATTCCAACCTTACATGTACAACCACGATACCCCTTATGGAATGGGGCTTTGTTGATTATTTTGATGGGTACTAGCATAGGGCCCACATTACTAGTGGCGGCAGTGGTGTGGTCACTCTCGATATGGGGTCATGCCAGTAAAGACGATCATGATTTGTCTTCACAGGCACCAAGCACACCGTTGGTCCCTGCATGGATGGTACTTGTGATGTGCATCACGTGGGATGGGTACCAATTGAGTGGACTCTTTGCTGGTATCGTCAGAGAAAAGACAATTCTTGGGGTACTTACCTTGGGTATGAACAATATCACGAGTCGTGGCTTGACACGAAAGTTTCCCGAGTCTTGTGGGTAAAGTTTGCAACCTTTGCAGAGTGTAAAACTATTCGAATAGCCGTGTCCTCAGTCAAGGATAGTTGGATGACCGCTCTTGTGCTACGTCCAATGTTTACTAAACTTGGTGTGTGTGTGTATGATTATGACAAAGGTGATACTTGAGTTAAGTCTGCCGACTTGACATGATGACTGAACATGACATGTTATATCCCATGCTTATGATGATAATTGAGACATGTTCACATGAGTACCGTCAACCAGTTGATGCATGCTTACTCAAGTTGCTTGATCATATCATTGCACTTAAAATTAGCTTTCTATAAAACTTACTTACTTAGTGCTATATCATGCATTGTTATACCTTGTTCCACAACTTGGGTTGCTTGCGAGTACATTCAAAGTACTCATTGGCTTGGCACTGGTTATTTAATTGGCCAAGCATGGAAGGACAGGAATATGGTGAAGAGTTCTTTGGTGACAAACATGCTTACTAGGACACTTCCTAGTCAGAATGCATGTAGGTTTAAGGAAGATGGCATGGGTTCACACTTTCGATCAAGATTTCCAATGTTTGTAATGTTTAATTGTTTGGACCTTGCGGCCCTATCTATGTAAGACTTGGCCTAGCTGGCCCGTATTCGTGTAAGACGGTATGTAAGGATGTAAGAATCTTGTATTCCAGTTTCTGTGTGTCCAGTGAACATTGATCTTTGGGATCACTGTGCATGTACATTCAGTGATCACGACTTATGTGTCACGGTGCCCATAGAGATGGCATTAGAGCCATCCTGACTGTAGGAAGCCCTTAGTTAGCATGGACATTAGTTAAGATAAAGACTTTCTCAAAATTGTGCCTAGTTGCTAGGTGCAAAAAATTGTATACCTCTCTTTTCTTCTAGTCTATTTCAAACTCTTACTGACACTCTTCCATTCAAAACCATGTAGAAGGCCCTCGTACCTGAAGCCCTCCTAGCATCGTGCTTTCCCCTACTCCTTGGGGATAGCCTAGAGAAGTGCCAGTTCCGCCAACCACCTGTTTTCCTCTACCATGAGCACTGGGTCGATGCAATCACGAAGGAATATCATGTTCAAGTGTTCGTGAAGGCAAACGACTCCCCAACCAGTTGGTTCTTTGAAGGAGCACAGATGGAGACCCTGGTACTCACTCTATGGGGACCCGAACTCATAAGTCATGATCACCTAATGCATGTGTAAAGTGAGCCCAGAGATCAATGCTCACTGAACACACAGAAGCTGAATAACAAGAGTCTTACATCCACATTTAGCGTCTTACACAAATAAAGACCATGAAGGTCTAGTCTTACATAGATAGGGCCACATTGGCCAAAAACTTAAACTCAACAAACAGTGGAAATCTTGGTCGAAAGCGTGAACCCATTTCATCTTCCTTAGACCTATAGGCATTGTGACTAGGAAGCATCCTAGTTTGCATGTTCGTCGCCAACGAATTCTTCAACGTACACCTGTTCTTCCATGCCTAGACAATATTAAATAACTAGCAGCAACCTAATGAGTACTTTGAATGTAATCGCAAACAACCCATGTTTGGAACAGGGTGATAACAATGCATGATATAGCACTAATAGGTATTTTACAGGAAGCTAATTTTGAATGCAATGACATGGTCAAGTAACTAGATAAGCATGCATAAACATCTTGTAAATATCCATATGAACAAGTTATAGATATCATCATGATTAGGGGGTTGAACATCTCATGCTCAATCATCACGTCAGGTCGTTTGACTTATCTCACGCATCATTCTTCTGTCATCCGCACACACACACACACACCAAATTTGTGAAAAACATGTGGACGTGGCATAAGCAGCACTACCCAACTGTCCTTGATCGTGGACATGTCTATTCGAATAGTTTAACACTCTATAGAGGTTGTGCGCTTAACCCACAAGACTCAGGGAACTTACGTGTCATCCACGACTCGCAGTATATTACATACCCGAGGTAAGCACCTGAACAATGCCTTTCCCATGGTGATACTAAAAAAGACTCCACTCGTTGGTGCCATCCCTTATGATATACATCACATGTATCATCCATGAGGGCATGCAACGGTGTGCCCGGTGCCTATAAAGACAGCGCATGGCCTTCCAGTTCCGAGACGACCCCGTGTCGAGAGTGATCACTTCACCCTCGCCACTAGTAATGCAGGCTCCCTGCTAGCACCAACCATAGTAATCAACAAAGCCCCGTCCCATAAGGGGTATCATGGTTGCACATGTAAGGTTGGGACGGTTGAAAAATCTTAAACCCTCAGTTTTCGAAAACACACACGCACACTTCCTCCGGTACACCACTTCTTTCTCAAGTGGTCACCCAACTCATCATCATCTCCCTCGGGCATTAGTGGCACCCGTCAAGGTTTTCGAAAAGTCCTTGAAATCTTCTCTTTCTTTCCATCACTATGCATAAGTCCCAACCCACTTGCGTAGCATCCTATCTACACCCACCCGCATAACCCTCATAAGGTGATAGGGTCATACACGATGCAAGTGTCAACGGTAAAAATGTCGGAAGCAACCCACCGGAGTGGTCACTACTCCACATGATCAAGTATAATGAAAGTAAAGTGCTTTATGACATGCAATGAAAATTGTTTCTTAATATGGTCAAAGGGATGCTTGCCTGGCTCAACAAAGTCTTCGGGTCCAACTCCCTCGTCAATAGCGCAATCTATCGTCGTGATAAATAGTGATAAAAATAAGCGTCACCCAAAAACATAGCACACAAGCTGATATTAAAAATGCTACTATAGTCTGATAAATACTATACTAAAAATATTTGTTTAAGATTTTCCTATGGAAAAATATTTTTGAAAACTATTTAACACAGGCAAAAGGTGCCAAAAAGGTTTTTTTTTAATAACTCAGTGCATAAAAAGTTTTCAACTTATTTTAAAAATGACACTATTAAATTCTAATGAATATTTCAAGATTTCAGGTGGAAAAATCATGGTCATTGGATTTATTTTATGGTCTGTGGAACTTTTGGAAAACAGGGGGAAAAGAAAAAGGAAAATGGCAGTGTGCCTTTTTGGGCTGAAAGCATCGCGGCTGAGCCGACCCAAAGGGAAATCTGCCCAGGGAGAAGCGGTGCACGCGATAGGTTTGTTGTTAAACCTGCCCACGCACCCACCTGGCAGCGAGTGAGGGGTGAGGTTATGACAGGTGGGCCCCACCCGTCATCCCTCACCTTGCGATAGGGAGTAGAGGGGTCTCAGGCCCCAGCGGCTCAAACAGAGAGCACCGACGCGCTCAGGGTCTTCCCGCGTTTTGGTGCGTAGGTGAGGGGGTCGCCGGCGTAGACGGAATCGCCGACGAGGAGGAACCCGCAAGGCAGCGAGGGCTTCGGCTCGGGTTCGTGCTCCCGACCATGGAAACGAGGGGGCTGGGCACAGGAGAGTGACCGATGGGAGGAGGGAGCGAGGGGAGAGCAGGGGGAGCTCAGGGGAGGGCTTCATAGCCAGGCGTCGGTGCATAGTTGTCGCAGTCATGAGGGTTTGCTGGTGTGGGCAAGGGGGGCCACGGGGGGAGGGGGAGGCACAGGTGTGTTTGCTGCCTTCCTAGGGAAGGTCCATGAGCCGGGAAAGGATATAGGGTGAGGGGGACACGCATGCGTGCGAGCCCCGTGGTTGGCCGGCTCAGGCGGCCGTGATGCGTGAGATGGGGCCATAGGAGGGAGAGAGAGGAGGGGGACGGGGGGCAGCGTGTTGCAGATGCCAAGGCCCCTTGTCAGGCGTGCTAGGGAGGGTTGAGGTGGTTGGGAGGCACTGGGCCGGGGCAGCTACAGTGCTCTGGTGCACTGTAGCATGCTCCAGAGCACCCATTTGGTGTGCCATGGCATAAACAATGCCAACCAGCGTGTCCTCTAGTGTCTTGGGGGTTCTGTAGATGCTTATGGGCTAGGAGGAGCTAGGGTAAGGTAGGGAGAAAAGAAATGGGAGGGAAGAAGTTCCTGATATGGTAAAACAGAGGGTAAAATGGGGTTTTTAACCCACCCACTATTGAGCTGAGGCCACACAAGAATTACTGGAGGTAGCTGGTAACCCTGAGAGGTTGTGTTAAAAGTTTCATAGCAAGCGGAATAGTAAAAATGGTGAAAACAAATACTTTACCATTTCACGAGAAGGTATTTGATGGATGTTTGCGCAAGGTAAATTTACCCACTTCCTGAGACATTTAACAGGATCAAATGGTGGGAAAAAATGAGATGGATCACCAGGTTTGAGCTCAAATGAGCAAAGTTGACAATAGCAACTTTGTGAACCCTAGAAACTAGCAGAATCAGGTTTCTATGGATGCAATCATGCTAAGCTAATCCCCTTGATGCACAACTTAGTGTAGCATCATTATTTGGTGATTAGAGCATGTCCACAAAGTTTGGGGTCAAGGGAAGAAACTTCACTATGTGAAGTTGTTCAAATTTGAATCTGGACAGGGAGGGGTTTGGATTAGTTTGATGAACCAAATCAACTTGGATTGATACGAAACTTTGCAAGATCATCACCTATGATAGTGTTGACTTGCTGGAATTTTCCTGGAATTTACTGAGAATATTTCCTATAGAAATATTTCAAAATCTTGATTTGGACACAAAGGGTTTATAGGGAGTTTTCCCATGAATTTGAACATGACCATGTATTGAAACTCATATATATGAAAAAAAAAATATGTCCACCGAATTTCCCTAAATTTTCTCAAATATTTTGAGAGCATTTAAATAATTTTTCCCTATGAAAAATCATTTCTGGTCTTAAGAAAAAGCCTTTAAATAAAATATATAAATAATCTTTAAAATTAATATTTGGTGGTTTGGGGAAGTCGTAAATATAGGAGGTTTGAAGTAAAGCCTTTGGGGAAGAAGGATCTGCCCAATTTGAGGACTTGCAGTGCAAGCCTCATTTTAGGGTTTTTTGAAGCCTAATTTGAATAAATCCTTTTTGGTCAAAATAAAATTTGGTAAAAATAGTTTTGGGCACTATTCACATGGCATGATCATTTGGCAAGAATTTTCGGTCAAGGAAGACGAATATGAAGAGGGATAAAACCTATGAGTGCCATACACAAACAACCAAAAAAGCAACAAGCAACAATTCAAACAAGCACAAGCAGTAAAAAAGTTTTTATTGGCACCCAATTTTATAAATCCAAGCATAACAAGTGATACAAACACAAGGTGTGACACGCTATCAAGACAACAGCATGCAAGGCACTTTTCCACCTTCAAGGCATCATTCCACAGATGGACGACGAGCCCTCTACTCGTTACCTACCCATCGGAAAGGATGACATTGGCAAAAGTCAGACACTCGTTCCATCCAAGGAGGATGGTGTGCCCCTTAGATTCCAGAGCTACTTCAGCCTCTCTGCCAATAGTCTAGTTCACAACCGGATTAAGGAATCCATGAAGCTTTGCTAGGAACTTCACCACATTCGAGAGCTATTCCGCCAAACCACTCACTTCTTGACCCAAGGATGAGTAGCAACCTTTGTATTCCCGTAACATGGTCCGGGCATGGAAATCATGGGCATTATGCCAGAAGGACTCCTAGCAAGCAACCGAGTCTTCCTTCCTCTTGGGAAGAAATAGAGCACTCCACCACCTGAGTGCGAGAACCCCTAGGGTAGGATTAGTCATTATACCTGCTACTTCTCGAGCATGCGTTGGTTTCCCGTGAAGAGGAATGGTTTGATGCAGCAAAGTAGATAAGTATTTCCCTCAGTTTTTGAGAACCAAGGTATCAATACAGTAGGATATACAAGCGAGCCACCAATAGATATATCTACACAAGGAATCAAACTCTTGCACCCAATGCTATAAAGGGGTTGTCAATCCCTTCACAGTTATTTGCAAGGATGAAATCTAGTAGAGATAGATATAATAGGATGCTTGAACGGAAAGTAAAAATAAAATTAAGAAAAATTCAGCAAGTATTTTTAGTGTTTTTGGTTTTAGATCTGAAAATATAATATGGAAAATAGACCGGGGGGCCATAGGTTTCACTAGATGGCTTCTCTCATGATGGCAAGTATTACGGTGGGTGAACAAATTATTGTCGAGAATTTGATAGAAAAGTGAATAATTATGAAGATATATAGGGCAATGAATATGAATATAGGCATCACATCCATGACAAGTAGACCGAAACTATTCTGCATCTACAACTAATACTCCACACATCGACTGACTGTTGCCTGCATCTAGAGTATTAAGTTCACGAAGAACAGAGTAACAAATTAGGTAAGATGACATGATGTAGAGGGATAAACTCAAGCAATATGATGAAAACCCCATATTTTTACCCTTGATGGCAGCAATACAATACGTGCCTCGTTACCCCTACTATGTCACTGGGTGAGGACACCGCAAGATTGAACCCAAAACTAAGCACTTCTCCTATTGTAAAAATTACCAATCTAGTTGGACAAACCAAACACATAACTCGAAGAGACTTGCAAAGATATGAAATCATGCATATAAGAATTCAGGAAAGACTCAAATAATATATATGGATAATTTGAACATAAACACGCAATTCATCGGATCTCGACAAACTCGCCGCAAAAGAGTATTACATCAGATAGATCTCCATGAAGATCGTGAAGAACATGGTATTAAGAAGCAAAGAGAGAGAAGAAGCCATCTACCTACTAGCTATGGACCCGTAGGTCTGTGGTGAACTACTCATGCATCATCACAGCGGTAATGGAGTTGATGTATATGCCCTTCGTGATCGAATCCTCCTCCGACAGATTTTCAAAAAAGGCTCCAAGATTGGATCTCTCGAGGACGGAGGCTTCTGGCGGAGGAAAAGTATTTTGGTGGCTCATTCTGATAATGATGGAATATTTGGGTTTTTATAGGCCGAAGATTAGGGTTAGAGGAGGTGCCAAGGGCCCACAAGCCTGCCCGGCGCGAGGTACCCCCCTGGCCGCGGCGAGCAGGCTTGTGACCCCGTGGCAGCTCCTCTGCCTTGGTTCTCAAGTCTCGTGGCTTCCATATTTTCCAGACACAATCTTTCCGGAGGTTTTATTCCATTTGGACTCCGTTTAATATTCCTTATCTGCGAAACTCAAAAACAAGGAAAAAACAAAAAACTGGCACTAGGCTCTAGATTAATAGGTTAGTCCCAAAAATAATATAAAATAGCATGTTAATGCATATAAAACATCCAAAACAGATAATATAATAGCATGGAACAATCAAAAATTATAAATACGTTGGGGACATATCAGTACCCCTCATGCGAAGTTGAGTCCGTGTAATGGTTCGTATGAAACCATGTGTGCTTGTTGGTTTTGTTTGTTGTTTGTGTTCCGATGCAAGTCGCGCTTTTGATTTAAGCAACATGTGAGTGACTCCATCGTCTATCTTATCTTAATATATGTGTTGGTATTTCGACCTTTGTTTTTACCACACTTGCACTATACCAACCTCCTTAGGCGTGCTTTCTCAGTTATTGCTTTTCTCTAGTCCATCCTAGTTGTTTGACTTGGATGCTCCAAACATGATGGTGACTGCAACCCGCAACATCTCCTTCTCCAACCCTGAAGCCAGTAACTCCAACCAGCAATAGGGAACTAGTGGGACTGCTCAGGCTGAAGGATAATAGGAACAGCCACAAGGTGGCATTCCCCACCACCACCTCCACTAGAGAACATCGACATAACTCAGTTTCTCCAAGTTCTCCGGGAGGAATGCCAAGTCAACACCACTGCTATCCAGCAGATGCCTCAAGCCCTCTTGAAGAACCAGCAACAAGGCAGGAACGGCAATGGCCGCTCAACTTAGTCTGAGTTCATGTGGAATTTGCCCCCAACCTTTAGCGAGACTGTTGAACCCTTGGATGCTGATGACTCGATCCGCACCATCGAGGACCTCCTTGCACTGCTCAATTGCAATGAGGATATTGAGAAGGTACTACATGCCTCTCACTGCCTTGGAGGTACCGCTCGAGCTTGGTGGGATGGATTAAAGGTCATGCAAGGCAATCATGTGATCACCTGGTTTAAATTCAAGGAAGGATTCCACACCACCCACATTCCTTCTAGGATCATGGCTATCAAGAAGACAGAATTCCACGCGCTGAAGCAAGGAAGTGGCTCTGTCAAGGAGTATATCCACAAGTTCAACCTGCTATCAAGGTGTGCACCTGAAGATGTCAACACGGAAGCTACTAAGATTGAACACTTCATGGAAGGACTTAAGCGGACCCAGCAGTATCAGCTTATCGTCTATGACTGTTGGACCTTCTTTGACCTGGTGAACAAGGCCATCATGCTAGAAGCCAAGCGTCATGCCATAGACAACATTCTCAAGCGCAAGATGACTAGAAAGTGTAGTTCCAGCAACCAGAAGCCTCGCCCCTGGCAGCCAGCCCCAGCCAAGCCAACATGAAAGTGCATTATATCGACTAGAGGGGGGTGAATAAGCGATTGGTACAAATTCACCACTTGAGGAATTTCGACTTTGAGGAATTTGAAATGTGATGAATAACTAGCAGCGGAATAAGTACTCAAGTGCATGAGGAACATAGTGACAGCATAGTCTTCATGATGAAATGAAACATGCACAAATAGAGAGTAGCGTGATACAGGATAAGCATTGATGAACAAGGCAACTTGAAGAATTTGAGGTGAGGAAATGGCAAAAGTCTTCAGTCAAATTCTTCAAACAGTAACAATCAATTTCATCAACAGGTTTATGAGGAATAAGGAGGTTGAGGAAATAGAACCAGGTAGCTCGATGAAGATAATGGTTTGATGACCCAGTTCCAACTGCGGTGACAGTTGTACGTCTGGTTTGGGGCGGCCTGGTATTTAAACCAGAGGACACACAGTCCCAGGACACACAGTCCTTACCGTATTCTCCTTGAGCTAAGGTCACACGGTCCTCGCCCAACACTCGTGGTAAGTCTTCAAGGTAGACTTCCAAAACCCTCACAAACTGGTCACTCGGCGATCCACAATTTACTGCTGGATGCTCTAGACCAAGGTCACTTCGTGGTCCCCAATTGACTGCAGGAGCACTAGACCATGACGCCTAACCGTGTGGAGGATATACAGTCCTCAAAGGTAACAAGCGTCGGTTCCACACAGGAATTTCTTCGGTGATGCTCAATCACTATGGTTTTTGTGGTTTGGTTGTGGGTTTTTCCTCACTGATGATTTTCTATCAAAGTCCTCAGAGGATGGGTTGCTCTCAAATGACAAGTGTCAGTTCTTTCTCGGAGCATCCAACCAGCTAGTAGTTGTGGGGGTTGTCTATTTATAGCCAGGGTGCAACCTGACATGATAAGACATAAATGCCCCCAATAATATGACCGTTATGTGGATAAGAATGATTGGGGACAGCTGGCGCTAAGCACAGCAACGGTCGAAATTTCAAACTATGAAAGTCCTCAGCTTATCATGACCCTCACTTGTAGGCAATTCGCACTGGCGAAATCCTAACTCCTCAGTCAGATCAATTTCCTTAGAGACCAGAAGAACTTCGTCTCTGTCACTGAAAAACTTGTCTGAACTGTAAGATATTTCCAAAAGCTTCACTCGAAGGATTGTATCGGTTGAGGGTTTTGGAGTTGAGCATCAGTTGGAAATTATCCTTAGTATTACCTTGGCCCCCTTTAACAGTACGGTGTTTCCTATGACTCAAATAAAGGAAATGAAACTACGAAAACAAAAGTCTTCACGCTTCATATTTCTCGTTCATATCTTCAAGGTCACACCAACTTCTTCATTTTCAAAGTCATCACCAAAGTCTTCAGAAAGTCTTCAGCAAAGTCTTCACTTGAAGACATACATTTTTAGGGGTCAATAATCTCCGAATATAGCAAACTCCTCATCGACTTATAGAACATGTGTACACTCACAAACACATTAGTGCCTTAACCTATAAGTCTTCAATACACCAAAATCACTAAGGGGCACTATATGCACTAATAATCTCCCCCTTTTTGGTGATTGATGACAAATAGGTTATGTTTTCAACGGGAATAAACATATGAAGTGAAAGTACAGATTTTGAGGAATTTGATTGCAAGATATAGAAGAACTCCCCCTGAAGATGTGTATATTTGAGGAATTTTCTTTGGGCTGCAAATGCACATGGCAGGTTCAAAACATGGAGAACTCCGCCTATATCTTGTAATTCATACACGCATTTGAATATATGAAATGAAGAATTTGAAATGTGTGAGGAAAATGGTGTCTGACGAAATTTAGCATGCAAGCATTAAGGTATTTGAGTAAATAAACATGCGAGGAAATAGTTCAAGAGTGTCAGACCACCATCGGACTTAAGTTTACAACTCAATAACCAAAAACTTCAGAAGAGCAAGAGTTGTAACTTAAACGAAAATAGCCCATATATATATAGACCCGCTTGAAGACTGACTCAAATCCCCCCCTTTGTCATCGAATACCAAAAGGGGAGAAAAAGTGATGACTAACGCCCCATGAGAAATTTCATCTTGTTGGTGAAGAAGGAGCGCCAGCGTTGTCAGGGTCGATTTGTGATGCAGGGCCAGTAGCAGTATCTTCAATGTCCTCATCTTCATCGCGCTCGTGAGATGAAGAATATGAACTGGTGACCGTCAGAGGAACTTGGACTTTCTTAAACTTCTTCTGAGGACAGCGAGCGAAGTCAGGATATTCTTCAAAGTTCAACTCATTCAATTCTTCAGAAGACATTATGAGAGTTAGCATAGCCCAAGAGCGCTTGAGGTTTTCATGAGAATAATAGTGGTTCCTCTTGAAAGTGTTCTGTGTCACAGTCATATTTTGCACAATATACCCAAGTTGACGCTTTACCCACTTATGATTGCGATCGACCTTCTGATGAAGACTTATAAGAAGTTCGCGATCAGTCATCAATCCAGGGGCACACTCTTTGGGAGCTGAGGCCTTTGCATCAGAGTCTTGTGTTGCAGTATCATCATTTGTGGAGAAGGAAGCGGCCTTGGGAAACTGTCCATCCAGGGGACGTGTTCCTTCATCAATAACAGACTTGCCTTTCCCTTCAACTGATGAAATTGTACTCTTGATGACTTCAATGGGTGGCAGGAAACTGAAGTGATTCTGGAAATCAGGTTTGTAGTGCACTGAGGACTTATCCCTGATGAATTTCATAATCCAGGGTGCATATGGCTTCTGCTCAAATGGAGCGACACCAGCACTGGCCAAAGTCCTCATGAAGAAATCATGCAAGTTAATGGGAATACCATGGATGACGTTGAAGAGCATATTCTTCATGATTCCTTCAACTTCTCCTTCTTCAGAGTTGTGACCCTTCTGGGGACATAGTGTGTTTGTCAATATGCGATAGACTGTGCGAGGCACCTAGAGCAGATCCTTCACTAAGAGGACTTGGTGTTGAGGCTTTCCAGATGGCAATGTCTTCATCAGCACATTCATCAGTTGATTAGGTAGAGGTGGTTCATCAAACAACTTGCGGGCTTCTTCTGAGGGAATTTGGACTGGGACACACTAAAGCAATTCAAAGGCTTGAGCACTGAAGTGTGTTGTGCCAGTCATCCAGTCCAATATCCAAGAGTTGACGTCTGAGGAATCTCCGCTGATATGCAACGTGGCATAGAATTGAAGGATTATTTCCTCATTCCAATCACAGATGTCAACACAAAATGGAAGAAGTCCAGCATCATATAGAACTTGAAGCATAGGAGTAAATGATGGAAGACTTTCCATGTCAGCGTGAGGAATCTGATGGTACTCGAAGACTTTCTTCTTCTCATAGAGGACTGAAGCATAGTAATTCAGTTGAGTGGCAGTCCAGAACCTGTTGCGTCTAGCCCTCGCAGTGTCATAGGGGTTCGGTCCTAAGAAGAACTTGTGTTCATCGAAGAAATTGGTTTTGAGGAATTTGGGACGAACAGAGCCTTTGAGAGGCAGTCTTGGCTTGGGTTGAAGATTTGTCCATGTATGCCCCTTGATCTCCGTTGGCATGGAAGGAACAACAGTCTGAGTGACTTGAAGAGCTGGTTCCTTAGTAGTGGCCGGAGCATCAATTTCCTTAGCTATTGCAGCTGGAATTTCTTCAGGGTCTGGAAGGTACATGTGTTCAGAATCTTTAGGTATTTCCTCAGTTTGTGCAGGTGACTGAGGAATCAACATCAGGGGAGTTGCCACAGGTGAATTGGTATGTGCAGATTCCCAATATTCATCATTGATGACAGGAGTAGTGTCACCAATGTCAACTTCTTCATCAATTTCTTCAGCGCCAGCAGTTACCAGAAGCTGGGGCGATGATACCTTGGGACTTGATGCAGTGTCATCAATGACAATTTCCTCATCAAGAGGCTCTGAGGAAGCAACCGAATGATTCTCTTCTTCTTGAGGAATATCATATGCTTCCCCAATTGGGACAATAGCATAGGCTTGTGTAGAGGAAATTGTAGTTGCATCAAGTGGTGTTGTTGAGGAACTTGTTAAAGTTTTCAACTTCTTCAACACATGGCTTCAGAAGTTGATGTTTTCCTTTTGAGGGGATTTTCCTCAGCAGTAATAGTTTCTTTAGGAATGACTGATGCAGCCGCCCTGGGTGGTTCAGTTTCTTCAGGCACAGCGGATTCTTCAGTAGGCCTATCAGATTCTTCAGGCACAACATTGGAGGTTGTCCTGGCATGTTCTTCAGTGTTCTGAGTTTTCTCAGTAGCACTGGCAGTTTCTTCTGGTGCAGAAGCATTTTCTTCAGCAGTTTCTTCAGGCTGAGCATTTTCATCAGCAGCCTGAGGAATTTCATCTTCAATCTGAGCAATTTCTTCAGACTGAGTATTTTGTGGTTGCGATCGAGCTGCAACCCTGGTGTTGTGATCCTTTACAGCTGCTTGAGCAGCCCTGACAAGTCTGACCTTGGTGCCCTTCCATTCAACATCATATTTCTGTTGATCCAGAGAGAGAGTGCGAATCTTGGACTGAACTGTGACGAGTTGATTTGGGGTCAAATTCATCACATTTTCGCGTAGAAACTTTTCTTTGCAAGTCTTGTTCCTCTTAGCTCTCTAAGCTTGCTCTCTCTTCCATTGTTCTTCAGAGATGAAGTGGGTGAGGACATGATCCACTTTAGGAGGCAGATTTAGTGAGGAAAGTGGAGTGCTTGGGTCCTCATGCCATATATCAATGAAGTTGAGGATCATCTTGGGATCCAGCATGAGAGGAATAGAGCTACCCTTTGCTTTAGCAGCCCTGTGCTGACTTTGTCTGATGATTTCTACCAATTCCTCATCATCAGCTTCATCATCATCACTATCATTGTCAACAGAACATGAGGGGACTATAACCAGAGCCTTGGTGGTGTGATGACTTGGTTTTGACCACGTCCGGTTGTCTTCTTTAGTTTAAGCGCAGAGGGACTGGTTGAAGACTTCGTAGTTGTGGAGGGGCTTGCAGTGAGCTTCGGAACTATGGTGAAACCCTCAGTCCTTTTGCATGTTGCCAGATGCACTGGGGTTGAGGACTTTTTAGCTGTTGCAGATGACTGAGCAGCAACAGTTCCAGGTGTTGAAGGTTTTCTGGGCTGAGGCCTTTGACCTTGAGGAATTTGCACTGAGGATTTTGATGTTGGAGAACCAATCTTTAGAGCAGATTTCTTCGGAGCACTAGCAGAAGCTCCGGCAGAGGCAACAACAATAGAATCCTCGTTGAATTTCTTCACTGCCTCTTTGGCTTTCCTCGCCAACTTGGCTTGTTGCTTCTCCCACATGTCATGAAAGTCCTCACCAGTTTTGAGGCTAGTAGGATCAGCAGTTTGGTTTGGAGCAGGAGGAGGTTTGCTGCAAGGTGGTTTCACAGCAAATTTCATCATGTATTTTGGAGTTACATAAAAATATTCTCTCCATTCTTTGGCCCATCTCCTCTCAATCTTTAGCAGACGGATCTTCCTCTGCTTGGTCGTCTCCTTTCCATGAGTTTCTTCGTCAGGTGTGCAATATTCATCATACAGATCCTCAGGGATCTCAAATGCAGTGTGCACATCTGGCTTTTTCCCTCCTTTCTAAGGTCTCTTTCCATCAGACATTTTCTTCACTTGAGGAATATGAACTCTTGAAGATTCTGAGAGGTACACAGTTTTTCTTCAAGTAGCGCTGCGAATGAGTTAAGTTGATGAGAACCTAGTGATTCATCAGCGGACATGTTGTACCTGTGAACAGAGTATAGGTGCGAGGAATTTGAAGAGGTCATATGCGTTCTCGGAAATTTTGAAGAAAAATAGGTGTGAGGAATTTGACCATGGTTGTCTTGAGAAATTTCACTAAGTGTTCTTAGCCTTAGGTTCCAGAGTTGTGCAAATTTGAGAATTCGCACAATTGCGGAATCTTGAAGAAAGTCATTACTTAGGGAAAATCATCAAGTATCAAGTGTGAGGAGATGTAAGGTGCTTGTGTATTTGATTTATAACGTATAAACACCTATTGAGGAATAGTAGTTGTAGTTAAGGATCAAACAGGGGCAGTAGAAATAAATTTTAATTACCCTCGTGAAGAACACGACGAACACAGAGAAGAAATGAGGAAGTTCGTCCGTTCAGATCTCCCACGCCCTAGCTTGGCAGAAGGAGATAGCTACAGCGGTGGCGGGATGAAGATTTCCGCGGCCGATGCGACTACGACGACGACGAGGTCGAGGCAGCAAAGCTCTTCCTCACCGGCGACGATGACTTTAGCGGTGGCGCTAGGTTGGAGCTCGGGAGAGGGATGAGATGCGGAGTAACCGAGCACAGCTGACGGGAAGGGGGCATTTATAGAGGAAGTGAAAACCGATCCTCCCAAAGATTTTGGACACGATTGCCCCTGACCTTTGCTCTCCACGCGACAGGTGTCACCCACGATCTGGGTAGTGAAGATTGTGGAGGATCGTGGGTTATCCAGGCACGGGAATCGGAACAGTTTGAGCGGGAACCGCCAAACATTTTGGTAGTGAAGATTTCAAAGTTTTCATTCGCAAATTCTTCAGCTGTCAAGGACACAGTGAAGACTTCAACAAGTTTCAAAGTAGAACGCATATGAGGAATTTGTGAACAGACTGGGTTGAGTTTAGCATAGATGGGGAAAGGGTCCGATCACATTCACTTAGATGAAAATCAACTTGAAGAATTAGCAATAAGTGAATGATGTTGAGGACAAAAAAAACTCAAATATATATATATAGTCAATGAAGAATATGAATCTCAAAAGTTTTGAAGAATTTGAAAAGTTGATGAATTTGAAAACTTGAGGAATTTGCAAATTTGAGGAATTTGATAATTTGAAGAATTTGCAAAAGTGCTCAATTTTGAAGAATCTTTTGGTTGGTGGCGTAACCCACAGTATAAGAATGATGATTTTAGACACCGCTTACAATTGTCGTAGAGTTCTGAGAATCAAATTCTTCATTAATTTCTTCACACTTAGAGAGTTATTCTTCATTGATTGAAGAAAAACGTTACTTCGTGTGTTGCACATCTAAGTCATCAATTTTGCATACGTGTTAGGATGTGTGTTCTTCATCAAAGAACATTTGAAGATTCTAAGATATTTAGCTCACACCGCAACTTGAAAAATCACTTTTCATCCAAGGGCTTTGTGAAGATATCGGCTAGTTGTTCTTCAGTGGGAATGTGGTTGATGGAGATGTCGCCCTTGAGTACATGATCTCGAAGAAAGTGATGACGAATTTGGATGTGCTTGGTCTTGGAGTGCTGAACTGGGTTGTACGCAATCTTGATGGCACTCTCGTTGTCGCAGTAAAGAGGCACATTCTTCAGCTTGATGCCGTAGTCCTTGAGGGTTTGCTTCATCCATAGTAACTGAGCACAACACGAGCCAGCAGCAATGTACTCAGCTTCTACAGTGGAGAGTGCAACGCAGTTCTACTTGTTCGAGGACCAACAGACTAAGGATCATCCGAGGACATGACATGTGCCTGAGATTGACTTGCGATCCACACGATCTCCAGCATAGTCAGCATCAGAGTATCCGATGAGGTGAAGATTTGAGCCCTTGGGATACCACAATCCAAGTGTTGGTGTGTGAGCTAAGTATCGAAGAATATATTTCAGAGCCTTATGGTGTGATTCCTTCGGTGTTGCTCGTAATCGAGCACACATGCAAAAACTTAGCATTATATCAGGCCTAGATGCACATAGGTACAATAAGGAGCCAATCATGGAGTGGTATACCTTCTGATCGAAATCTTTACCATTTTCATCAGTGCAAAGATGGCCTTTTGAAGGCATTGGAGTTTTGACGCCTTTGCAATCTTGCATGTTGAATTTCCTCAGAACATCTTTGAGGTATTTCTCTTGTGAGATGAAGATGCCATTGTCTTGCTGATGAATTTGAAGACCTAAGAAGAATTTCAACTCTCCCATCATAGACATTTGATATTCTTCACTCATGATATAGGCAAATTCATCAGTGTAATGTTTGTCAGTACATCCAAAGATAATATCATCAACATATATTTGGCATATGAAAAGTTCATTGTCATAGGATTTCATGAAAAGATTAGGGTCGAGAGAACCGGGTTTGAATCCTTTCTTCATGAGGAATTCCTTCAGAGTGTCGTACCATGCCCGAGGGGCCTACTTGAGGCCATAGAGGGCCTTGTTTACTCTGAAGACTTTGTCAGGATGCTTAGGATTTTCAAAACCTGGGAGTTGAGCAACATATACTTCTTCCTCAAGCTTACCATTGAGGAATGCACTTTTCACATCCATTTGATATAAGATGATATTATGATGGTTCGCGCAAGCCAGTAATATGCGAATAGCTTCAAGTCTAGCAACAGGTGCAAATCTTTCATCAAAGTCAATTCCCTCAACCTGTGTATAGCCTTGAGCTACAAGTCGAGCCTTGTTCCTCACCACAAGACCATTTTCATCTTGCTTGTTGCGGTAGATCCACTTGGTACCTATGATGTTATGCTTGTGAGGATCTGGCCGTTTGACAAGTTCCCACACATTGTTGAGCTTGAACTGATGCAATTCCTCTTGGATAGCTTGAATCCATTCGGGATCCTTGAATGCTTCATCAACTTTGGTGGGCTCTAAGATAGAGACAAAGGCAAAGTGCCCAAAAAAGTTAGTTAGATGTGACAGGACCTGGTGCATTGATGTCATTGATGATTTTGTCAATCTGCACTTCATTTGCTACTCTTGGATGAGCAGGTTGATGAGGCTGAGAATTTTCATCAGCACCATTTTCTTTAGGTATATCAGCATGAGAGTCTTCATTTGTTGGAATGATTTCCTCAGTGGGTATCACATGTTCAGTTGCCTTCAGCTTGATGGATTCCTCAAGAGATTGTTCATCTAACACAAAAGGCAGGTGCTCTCTTTGCGAGCCATTAGTTTCATCGAACCGCACATCTACAGTTTCAACCACCTTGTGATGGTAGGAGTTGAAGACTTTGTAGGTGTGCGAGTCCTTTCCATAACCAAGCATAAAACCTTCATGTGCTTTCGGTGCAAACTTAGAACTGTGGTGAGGATCTCTGATCCAGCATTTTGCACCGAAGACTTTGAGATAGCTTACATTGGGTTTCTTGCCTGTCATGAGCTCATATGAAGTCTTCTTGAGGAATTTGTGAAGATACACCCTGTCGATGATGTGGCATGCAGTATCAATTGCTTCAGGCCAGAAGCGATGAGGGATTTTGTATTCGTCAAGCATGGTTCGAGCCATCTCAACAAGAGTCCTGTTCTTGCGCTCCATGATGCCATTCTGTTGAGGAGTGTAAGGAGAAGATAACTCATGAGTAATACCAAGTTCATCAAGATATTCATCAAGGTTAGTGTTCTTGAATTCAGTCCCATTATCACTCCTGATATGCTTGATCCTGACGCCAAAGTTGGTGGAGGCCCTTGAAGCAAATCGTCTGAAGACATCCTTCACTTCATTTTTGTACAGAATGATATGCACCCATGTGTAACGAGAGTAATCATCAACAATCACAAATCCATAAAACTTGAAGAATTTGTTAGTACGGAGTAGTGAGTGGGACCAAAGAGACCCATATGAAGCAATTCAAAAGGTCGAGTAGTGGTCATGATTGTCTCTGAGGGATGCTTGCATCCGGTCATCTTCCCAGATTCACATGCACCACAAAGGTGGTCCTTGAGGAATTTGACACCCTCGATGCCAATGACGTGCTTTTTCTTCACGAGTGTGTGTAGGTTCCTTATACCAGCATGTCCAAGTCGTCTATGCCACAGCCAGCCTTCTGAAGACTTTGCAAGTAAGCAAGTGGAAGGTTGAGGACCTATAGAGAAATCAACAATATACAAGTCTCCTCTCCTAAAGCCTTCAAAGACTTTGGAATTGTCAGATTCCATGATGAAAACACAACGATATTTTGCAAATACGACAACCATATCAAGATCACAAAGCATTGAGAGAGACATAAGGTTGAACCCAAGGGATTCAACAAGCATCACCTTGTCCATGGTTCGGTCCTTTGAGATAGCAACCTTACCAAGTCCCAATACCTTGATTTTTTCCCTTGTCTGCATAGGTGATATGCTTCAGAGGAGATGGAGTGAGTGGCAAATTCATCAGTAGATTCTTGTCACCCGTCATGTGGTTTGTGCATCCACTATCGAGAACCCACTCAGTAGCTTTTAGAGTATCAACCTGCAGATGAATTACTACAACTTACAAACTCATATGCTTCAGAGTGAAGAATATGATATCAACTTCATCAGACAGAATTTCAACACATAAGATAGTAAGCAAGTAGAGTGAGGACGTGAGAAATGAAGGATTCATTTCATCATGGTTAGCTTGCGTCCGTTCAAGCATTTTCTCAGGTCTCCAGCAAATTTATGAGATGTTCAAATTCATCTGGAGACCTGACCGTGCATAAGATGTCAGTTTGTTTTCTTCACCACCCACATCTGGAGGGGTGGCAAAGAGTTCATCATTCTGCGAGCACCATGTGAGAAGGGAGGCATTGAAGTAAGTGCGCCTCGTTTCACAGGGCGAGGGTTAGACTATTCAAATGAATAAGCAAAGAAATTCTTCAAGGACTTATGAACACAATGGTTTGAAGAATAATGCACATATTCATAGCTCTTAGGTTTTTCCTACGAAACAAAGGCATTAGCACGAGAATGATGATTTTGACCATTTGAGGAATCTGGTCCAAGTGAGGACTTTGATCTGGGGTTCCGGTTTTTCATGAGTGGTGTCATGAGGACATTCACTTGAAGAATTTGTACGTAGCTCTTGGGAACCCAGATTTTCTTCATAGGAGAACCGTTCCTGTAGTTAGTTCCAACATATCTAGCAAATACTTCACTTCTCTGATTTTTGAAGAATCTGTAATTGTAGTCAAGTGACTCATCAGAGGAATCTGAAGTTTCACAAGTAAAGCCAGATAAAGTGGATGGATCTACAGGAGATCCTTTTGCAGCAACCCATGAGGTTTTGGGATACTGCTCAGGTGTCCAGTAGGATCCATCAGTGTTGAGCTTCCTCACAAAGGCAATACCCTCTTTCCTAGGGTTCCTATTCAGAATCTGCTTCTTGAGGACATCACAAAGGGTTTGATGCCCTTTTAAACTTTTGTACATGCCTGTCACATATAATTCCTTCAAGCCTGGATTGTCATCACTAATACTTGTGGTATCCTCAGATGAGGAATTTGAAACCACTGGAATAGTTGAAGGATTTGCAGCAGTAGAAGCATTTGAACATTCAGGTGAAGAATTAGCAGTTTCACGTTCGATGCATTTCAAACAGGGTGGAACAAATTCTTCCTGAGTGGTACTAATCTGTTGAGCCAGTAAGGAATCGTTTTCCCTTTGGAGATCCTCATGTGACACCCTCAGCTTTTCAAGATCTTGCTTTCTTTGCCGAAATTCATATGAAAGCTTCTCATGATCGGCTAAGAGGTCGTTATGATGACTCTGAAGGTTATCATTCTTTGTCTGAAGACTTTTAAGATCAATAGACAAAGTTTGAGTCCGATCCACTTCACGGTTTAACAAATCATCACTTTTGTCTAACATTTTATGAAGCTTTTCAAGTGCACTTTGTTTCTTAGTGGCAATTTTAACAAGTTTAGCATAGCTAGGTTTCACATATCATCAAATTCACCTTCACTTGATTCAGATGAGGAAATGATGTTGGTGTACCTTTGAGCCTTTTGCCATGAAGCAATAAGTGGGAGCATAATCATCATTGCTGACGTCAGAGTCGTTGGAGTAGTCGTATTCTTCATCGTTGAAGATAGACTTGCTGACGAAAGCGGTAGCAAGAGCAAGGCTAGCGATACCAGATTCTGATTCCTCCTCAGATTCTTCATCTTCTTCATATTCTTCAGATTCTTCCTCAAAATCCATTTCCTTGCCGATGAATGCTCGAGCCTTTCTAGAACCATTCTTCTTGTGCTTTGAGGACTTTGAAGATGAGGACTTTGCAGATGAGGACTTTGAAGATTTCTTCTTTTTCTTCGAGTCATCAGAACTATCATCCTTGTATTTCTTATTCTTCTTTGAGTCTTTTTCCCAGAGAGGACAATCAGAGATAAAGTGGCCAGGCTTCTTGCAACGATGACACGTTCTCTTTTTTGTAATCTTCTGAGGAATCTGATTTCCTCAAGCTACTTTTTGATGACTTCCAAATCCACCTCTTCTTGAGAACTTCTGAAATTTCCTCACAAGCATAGCTAGTTCATGACTTAGTTCTTCAGGATCAGCAAGGCTGCTGTCAGAATCTTCTTCTTCAGATGAGGAAATTTCTTTTGCCTTCACAGCACGAGATCTTCCATAGCTTGGCTCGTAGAGGTCTCTTTTCTCAACTTGTTGGATTTCATGAGTATTGAGTCTCTCAAGAATATCAGCAGGATCAAGAGCTTTATAATCTCGACATTCTTGAATCATTAGAACGAGAGTATCAAATGAGGAATCGAGAGATCGTAGCAGTTTCTTCACCACTTCATGGTCAGTGATATCAGTGGCACCCAGTGCTTGAAGTTCATTGGATATATCAGTGAGGTGATCGAATGTCTGCTGAACATTTTCATTGTCAAGTCTCTTGAAGAGGTTGAAGAGATTGCGAAGAACATCAACGTGAGAGTCATGTTGAGTGGAAACACCTTCGTTAACTTTGGACAGCCTATCCCAGGTAAGCTTAGCAGACTCCAAAGCGCTTACTCTGCCATACCGACCTTTGCTCAGATGGCCATAGATGATATTCTTCGCTTGAGAATCGAGTTGCTCGAATCTCTTCACATCAGCAGCTATGACAGTGGGAGCATCAGAGGGCACACCATTTTCCACAATATACCAGAGATCGTTGTCAATAGCTTCAAGGTGCATACTCATCTTGTTCTTCCAGTAGTGGTAGTCCGTCCCATCGAAGGTAGGACAACCCGCAGAAACCTTGATCAACCTGTCGTCGACAAAACTAAAACTCCAGGTGCTTAAACCAAAATAACACAGAGCGAGGGAGTACCTGCTCTGATACCAATTGAAAGTGCGTTATATCAACTAGAGGGGGGTGAATAGGCGATTTTTACAAATTCATCACTTGAGGAATTTCAACTTTGAGGAATTTGAAATGTGATGAATAACTAGCAGCGGAATAAGTACTCAAGTGCATGAGGAACATAGTGACATCATAGCCTTCATGATGAAATGAAACATGCACAAATAGAGAGTAGCGTGATACAGGATAAGCAGTGATGAACAAGGCAACTTGAAGAATTTGAGGTGAGGAATTTGTGAAAGTCTTCAGTCAAATTCTTCAAACAGCAAGAATCAATTTCATCAACAGGTTTATGAGGAATAAGGAGGTTGAGGAAATAGAACCAGGTAGCTCGATGAAGACAATGGTTTGATGACCCAGTTCCAACTGCTGTAATAGTCGTACGTCTGGTTTGGAGCAGCCTAGTATTTAAACCAGAGGTTACACAGTCCCAGGACACACAGTCCTTACCGTATTCTCCTTGACCTAAGGTCACACAGTCCTCGCCCAACACTCGTGGTAAGTCTTCAGGGTAGACTTCCAAAACCCTCACAAACTGGTCACCCGGCGATCCACAATTTACTGTTGGATGCTCTAGACCAAGGTCACTTCATGGTCCCCAAATGACTGCAGGAGCACTAGACCATGACGCCTAACCGTTTGGAGGATACACAGTCCTCAAAGGTAACCAGCATCGGTTCCACGTAGGAATTTCTTCAGTGATGCTCAATCACTATGGGTTTTGTGGTTTGGTTGTGGGTTTTTCCTCACTGATGATTTTCTATCAAATTCCTCAAAGGATGGGTTGCTCTCAAATGACAAGTGTCAGTTCTTTCTCGGAGCAGCTGACCAGCTAGTGGTTGTGGGGGTCGGCTATTTATAGCCAGGGTGCAACCTGACATGATAAGACATAAATGCCCCAATTAATATGACCGTTATGTGGATAAGAATGATTGGGGACAGCTGGCGCTAAGCACATCAACGGTTGGAATTTCGAACTATGAAAGTCCTCAGCGTATCATGATCCTCACTTTTAGGCAATTCGCACTGGCGAAATCCTAACTCCTCAGTCAGATCAATTTCCTCCGAGACCAAAAGACCTTCGTCTCTGTCACTGAAAAACTTGTCTAAACTTTAAGATATTTCCAAAGGCTTCACTCGAAGGATTGTATGGGTTGAGGATTTTGGAGTTGAGCATCAGTTGGAAATTATCCTTAGTAGTACCTCGGCCCCCTTTAATAGTACGGTCTTTCCTATGACTCAAATAAAGGAAATGAAACTACGAAAACAAAAGTCTTCACGCTTCATATTGTTCGTTGATATCTTCAAGGTCACACCAACTTCTTCATTTTCAAAGTCTTCACCAAAGTCTTCAAAAAGTCTTCACCAAAGTCTTCACTTGAAGACATACATTTTTAGGGTCGATAATCTCCGAATATATCAAACTCCTCATCGACTTATAGATCTTGTGTACACTCACAAACACATTAGTGCCTTAACCTATAAGTCTTCAATACACCAAAATCACTAAGGGGCACTAGATGCACTAACACAACCTATCAGTTGTAGTAGGCTAGACCTCCTGCAACTCATCCGAGTTACTAGCCTCAGCAGTACGACAATCCCAGACCAGCTTACAACAAACCCAATAACAACTACGACGGCGGGAACTACAACAACTATCCTAGACAAGTCACTTGCTTTGGATGTGGTTAGCCAGGACACATGTCTAAGCTGTCCCAACAAGAAGCAAGATGCACCACGCCCCAATGCGCCAAACCAAGGTAAAGGCCGTGGAGCGCAACCAAGGAACCAAGGTCCTCGCAACCAACCCAACAATGGCAAGGGTCGTGTGAATCACGTCACTACAGAGGAATACCAGGAGGACCCGAACGTCATACTGGGTATGTTCCTCATCAACTCAATCTGAGCAACAATACTGCTTGATTGTGGATCTTTGCATTCTTTTGTCACCCAACAGTTTGCACTAGAGAGTGGCATGAAACCTACACCCCTGGGTAGTCATATGTTGATACAAACCCCGGGGTCACTTATGAAGTACGAGGTAGGTTGTAAAGGAGTTGAGATTAACATCAACAGGGTAGATTTCCTTGCAGACCTTATAATCTTGAAGTCAGAAGGCTTGGGTGTAATTCTAGGCATGGACTAGCTAATCAAGAACCAAGGCTACTTGGACTGTGCCATGAGGACCATTACCATAACCAATAGCCAAGGAGTGGAAGTCAAGTATGTCCCCGGCTGTGCCTCCACTCAAGACCCTCGGGTTAATTGTCTGTCCGGAATTTAGTTGGATCAAGTGGCAGTGGTATGTGAATACCCGGATGTATTTCCTGATGAGCTGCCCGGAATGCCTCTTGACCGTGACATTGAGTTCATCATTAAGCTAATGCCCGGAGCAGGACCCATCTATAAGAATCCCTATAGAATGGATCTGAAGAGTTGGCTGAGTTGAAGAAGCAACTGGCAGAGCAACTCAGAAAAGGATTCATTCGCCCTAGTGCCTCTCCTTGGGAATCACCTGTTCTATTTATGTCAAAGGGGGACCAAACTATCTCACTTTGTGTCGATTACCCTTCTCTCAATGAGGTCACAATAAAGAACAACTACGCACTCCCCAATATTGAAGAGATGTTCGATCAGCTGAATGGAGCTAAGGTCTTTTCCAAGATCGACCTCAGGTCCGGGTACTACCAGTTCAAGATCAGACCCCAAGACATTCCAAAGACGGCATTTGTAACCCGGTATGGCCTGTATGAATACACGGTCATGTCATTCGGGTTAAGTAATGCCCCTGCCTACTTCATGTATCTCATAGACAAGGTCTTCATGGAGTACTTGGACAAGTTTTTCATCATCTACATTGATGACATACTCATCTTTTCCAAGTCCGAAGAGGAGCATGAGCAACACTTAAGCTTGGTCCTAGGCAAACTTTGAGAGCACCAGCTTTATGCCAAGTTTAGAAAGTGTGAGTTTTGGCTACATGAAGTCAGATTCTTGGGTCATATGTTGACTGCAGAAGGATTCTCAGTGGATCCCGCCATGATTGAAGTCGTGACTAAATGGCAATCCCCAACCAATGTAAAGGAAGTGATAAGTTTCCTCGGACTCGCAGGATATTACTACAAGTTCGTTGAGGGATTCTAGAGCATTGCCCAACCCATGACTCAGCTCTTGAAAAAGGACAAGAAGTTTGAATGGACGCCAAAGTGTGAAGAGAGCTTCCAAGAGCTCAACAAGAGACTGGCCACAACTCTAGTTTTGTCCACACTCGAATTCACAAGGAGTTTGTGATATATTTTGATGCATCGAGAACGGGACTTGGAGGTGTTCTGATGCAAGAAGGTAGAGTTGTAGCATATCTATCCAAACAACTACGCCCTCATGAAGAGAACTATGATACTCATGATCTTGATTTAGCAGTCGTGGTTCATGCCTTGAAGACATGGCAACATTACCTTCTAGGGATGCGATGTGAGATATACACCGGCCACAAGAGTTTGAAGTATATTTTCACCCAAATGGAATTGAACATGAGGCAGCAAAGATGGTTGGAGTTGATCAAGGATTATGACCTTAGTGTTCAATACCACCCCAGAAAGGCAAACGTGGTATCAAACGCCTTAAGAAGAAATGCTTGTTAATTAAATGCAATGATTAAGGAAAGGCTACCCTCCCTGTATGAAGAGCTTGAAAGCTTCAGCTTGGAACTAGTTGCACCTGGATTCCTCACCAACCTCAAAGCAAAGCCTACCTTGATGGATGATATTAAAGAAGCTCAGAAGGGACACGATAGCATTGAAGGCATCAAGAGGCAGATCAAGGCAGGCAAGGCCCAAGGATTCTCAGTGGGTGAACAAGGTGTTGTATGGTTCGGGAATCGCATTTGCGTACCCAACAAAGAAGAGTTCAAGAACTAAATCTTGGAAGAAGCTCATGACACTCCATATTGCATCCATCCTAGAGGAACGAAGATGTACCAAGACCTCAAGGCAAGATTCTGGTGGCATGGCATGAAGCGGGAAATAGGCACATTTATTGCTAAGTGTTACATATGTGAGAGAGTCAACACTGAGCATCAGCGACCCGATGGACTATTGCAACCTCTCAAATTGCCTGAATGGAAGTGGGAAAAAGTCGGGATGGACTTCATCACTAGATTACCTAGGTCAAGCAAAGGACATGATTCCATTTGGGTCATTGTCGATCACCTGACCATGGTAGCCCACTTCATTCCCGTCAAGATGACCTACAATGGGAACCAGCTGGCTAACCTCTACATCAACCGGATTATGAGCCTTCACAGAGTTCCTAAGGAGATTGTATCTGACCAAGGCACCCAGTTCACCTCAAGGTTTTGGAATACATTCCAAGAGGCCTTGGGATCCAATCTCTCCTTCAACACTGTTCTTCACACCCAGACCGATGGAAAAAAAGAACGAGTAAACCAAATACTCGAGGATATGCTCCATGTGTGAGTATTGATGTATGGAGCCAAATGGGAAGATTGCTTAACATTCGCGAGTTCTCCTACAACAATAGCTAATGTTCAAGTCTTCAGATGGCACCATTTCAGGTGTTGTATGGACGTAAGTGTCGCACTCCCGTCAATCGGTCAAAAACCGGAGAAGGACTAGTCTTTGGCCCAGACATTCTCCACAAAGCAGAAGAGCAAGTTAACCTCGTCCGAGAGCGTCTCAAGACTGCCAATACTAGAGAAAAGAGCTATGCTGATTCCCACTGTCGAGACATGAGTTTGCGTGTTGGAGACCATGTTTATCTCCGAGTCACGCCTCTCAAAGAAACCAAGCGTTTTCATGTCATGGGGAAGCTTGCACCAATATACATCGGCCCCTTCAAGATCACTGACAAACGAGGAGAAGTTGCTTACCAACTAGAATTACCTTCCGAGCTACCAGACGTGCACAACATGTTCCACGTGTCACAGCTCCGGAAGTGTCCTCAAGTCCCCAACCACCCCGACCTCCACAAGGACATCGACCATCAAGCCATCGACCTTCAGCCAGAACTCACTTGTCATGAGAGACCAATTCACATTTTGGATGAAGTGGAGCATTGCACACGAAGCCACGCCATCAAGTACTTCAAGGTCCAATGGAGCAACCACACTAAAGCAGAAGCAACCTGGGAGCATGAAGACTATCTTAGATCTGAGTTTGCTTATCTTTTAAGCGGTTAGCCTAGGAATCTTGGGGACGAGATTCTTGTAAGGGGGGTAGGTCTGTCACACCCTGTGTTTGTATCAATTTGCTATGATAGATTTGCAAAATTTGTAACCAATTAAAACTTTTTGAGTGCATGCTTGTTTGTATTGTTGCTTGTTTGCTTGTTTGGATATTTGTGTTTGGCACTCTTAGGTCCTACCCCTCTCCATACTCATCTTTGTTGAACCAAATATCTTGCCCAATGATCATACCATGTGTTTAGTACCTAAGACTTTATTTTATGAAAATTTATTTTGACCAAAAAGGATTTATTCAAATTATGTTTTCAAAACCCCCTGAGATGAGGTTTGCACTACAAGTCCTCAATTGGGTAGACGCTTTTCCCCAAAGGCCTTATTTGAAACCTAATATTTATATGACTTCCAAAAACCACCTAATAAAAATTTTAAACATTATTTTACTATTTTATTTAAAGGCTTTTTCTTAGGGCAGAAATGGTCTTTTAAAGGGAAAATTATGTAAATGGTTTTAAAATATTTGAGAAAATTTAGGGAAACTTACTGGACATATATTTTGCATATAAATGAGTTTCAACAAATGGTCATGTTCAAAATCATGGGAAAAACCCCTCTAAACCCTTCGTGCCAAATCAAGCTTTTGAAATATTTCCATAAGAAATATTATTAATAAATTACAGGAAAATTCCATCAAGTCACATAGGTCATATGCGATTCTCTTGCAAAGTTTCATCTCAATTCCCCTTGAGTTGATTTACCAAAATATTGCAAAACCATTCCTATCCAGACTCAAATTTGAACAACTTTACATTGTGAAGTTTGTCCTATTGACCCCAAATTTTGTGGGCATGTTTTAAACCCCCAAATATTGATGCCACAACAAGTTGTGGATTTGGGAGCCCAGGATTGCATGCCTGGATCTATAGAAATCTGATTCTATTGAATTCTAGGGTTTTCCAAATTTGTACTGTCAACTATCTTCAAATCTCCTCAAACTTGGTGATCCTTTTTTTGACAGGTTAAAAACAGCAGAAGAGGCTCCGACTATTGCTATATTAGATGGGGCTGTTAGAAAGGATTACAAATCCATCCAGCAATAGCTAGGATCAAGCAGTGATAGTGTGAAGGTAGTTACAAGTGGAAAGTTGGAAGAAATCTATCTATAAAGGTAGTCTTGTCAGGATTAAGTATAAATTGTAGGATTTCCAAATTTGCTTTCAACATCCTAATCCAATCTTGTTGTGTTGCCAATACACCATCAAACATAGTCCGGTTATGTTGCTTCCAAATGTTCCATGCGGCCAATATGCAGATTTCCTTGAACAGAGGTTTGGTCCATCTATTCTCCATCATATCCAATCTTGCCTGCATGTCCAGTGACATGTCCCATATAATGCCAAGTTTTTCCCAATAACTAGTTGCAAATGCAAATTGGAAGAAGAGATGGTCATTAGATTCCAGCAAATCTTCATTACATAAGACACACGAATGGTCTTCACCTATTGCAAAATGCTTTCTCAGTAATAAATCCCGCATGTTTAGCATGTCCATTCTTTGCAGCCAAGCGAAAACTTTGTGTCTGAGGATGCACTTTGACTTCCATATGTTCGATAGGTATTTCGGTGTGTGCACATGCTTGAACAGATATCGGTAGAAACTCTTTTGTTTGAACTATACCTCTCCCCAACAATACATCCATTCATCAGTTGTCAAAGGGTTTAGGTTTATCATGTTTATGGTGAGCATCATGTGATCCAGCTCCAGTCGTGCTTCATGTGATAAAGGTAGATGGAAGTTGCGGCAGGGTCTGCGTCCATCTTGAATTGGGCAAGAGATATATCTTCATTTCTTGCATACGAGAATAAGTATTCATGTGATTCTTCTAAAACCTGCTCATTGTGCCACTGGTCCTTCCAAAGGACGATGGTATCACCCAAGTCTAGAATGCAAGTTGTAATACCTCTGAAAATGTGCGAAATGGATAGGACATCTCTCCACCAAAACGATCGACAAACTAGCAAGCATGTGGTGGCGTCATGTCATACTATGCATTCCAGACGAACATGACGCATGGAGTATCCACCTTATAATAGAACTTATGGAGAAATTTCATTAATAGAGCCTTTTTTGTGTTTTTAGGTCCATGATACCAAGGACTCCTTTATCCTTTGGCCTGCAACTTTTCTCCATAGACAATGTGTTTTTGCATCTCTGTCTGCAACTTTTCTCCATAGACAATGTCTACGAGCTCTATCAAATATATCAATGATTTTAATGGGCAGTTTGAGCACACACATAGCAAATGATATAAGTCATGACAGAGCTGAATTAATGAGCTGCACTCTTTCCCCATACAAAAGCCAAATTGTCATGCTCATTAATCTACGCTCAATCTAGTCAACGAGCGGCATCGAATCTCTAACTATAGGTCTTGTTGTACCCATTGGTACTCCTAGATAAGTAAATGGCATGGAGCCCACTGCCATCGAAGTAATGAACTAGTTCATTAGCTATGGCTTGGTCAACATTAATAGGCATTAGCTATGATTTTGAGTAGTTTATCTTTAGTCACGTGGCATTAGCATAAGCGTCCAACAACTGTTTAATGATTCTGATCTCTACTTTTTGCAGGGAGGATGAGCACTGTATCATTAGCATATTGTATTACAGGACAGAGCTCCGAAGCTGGTTGATCAATTGGTAGGGATAGGTGTCCTTCAACCCAAGCTCTATTAACCATCGATTGCAACACATCAGTTGCTAAGACAAATAAACGGGGGGAGAATGGGTCACCCCGTCTAACTCCTCGTTTGCACTGAAATTCCTGCCATGGTACCCCATTCAATAAAATAGAAGATGATCCTGAATCCAATATCATTTTTACCCATGAACACCATTTGGCATCGAATCCTTTACATCTCAACATGTTGAGGATGAAAGAGTGGTCCATTGTATCAAAAGCTTTTGCAAAATTTAACTTTAGGACCACAATTTCCTTACCAGACCGCTTGCATTGGTGTAGAAATTCATATGCCCATGCTAGGCAATCTTGAATAGTTCTAGATCTAATAAATCCATATTGGTTATGGTGCACAATATTCAAGATGCATTGTTGCAATCTTTCTGCAAACATCTTTGTTAAAACTTTAAGAACACAGTTTAGAAGTGATATTGGTCTGAAGTCATTTACCGTCTCAGGGTAGCTAGTTTTTCGTATGAGAGTAATCAAAGAAGTATTCAGGCACTTAAGATCAATTTTCCCCTCCCAAAAATCCGGACAAAGTTGGTAGAAGTCTTCTTTAATGATGTCCCAACAAACCTTGAGAAAAAGACTATTAAAGCCATCTGGTCTAGGTGCCCTATTAGAAGGTATAAGTTTGATTACTCTGTCTATTTCCTCATGAGTGAAGGGGGAAGACAGTTCGTCCAGACCCTCAACTCCTTGCACAAGATCCTGGAGCTCAAACTATGCAAATGTTTCTGTGACAACTCCCATTCTACTTTTAAAACATTGAAAAAGGCAGCTGCTTTTTCATCATGATTTTTAGTAGTCATACCATCTAGCAGTAGAAAAGATGGGATTGCATTACGCGTGTACCGTTCAATCGCCCTTGCCTGAAAATATTTAGTATTATCTTCACCTTCACCCGCCCATCTGTAATACATCGTTTATTCTAGTAGGCACTTTGGTATTTGAGCAATTTCATCAACTGATTTTTCAGGATAATCCTGAAGTTGGATTCAGGCAAGGATAGCATACGATGGTCCTCCTAACTGTCTAAATGAACCAATTGTGTATTGCATTTCTCAATTAAGAGCTTGAGTTTGGAAACGTTTTTACTCCACTACTTAAGGGTGTATCCCAATCTTTTTAGTTTAGTAGAGATGCGAGTGGCAGAAGATGTTGCTTTAATGGGTCTATTCCAAGACTTCTTCACTATATCCATAAAGCCCGGATGTTGTGGCCAAAAGTTCTCAAATCTAAATAAACCACAATGTTGAAAGCACAACATGCTCCCTTGGTGGTTTTGATAATTCATGACAACATACATTGTCTCTTGGACTAACACCTCTATCTACTGTATTTTAGATAATAGTCCACGGAGAGTTGAGTTGGCAAAAGGATTGTGGAGATTGTGGAATTACCCCAAGATGCAAGGAAATAGGTTGTCCAACCTTCAAGCAAGAGGACTCTACATTTTACATTTGTGAGAAATCACTTGAGTCCATAGGACAACCAATACTATTAAAACAGGGTAAGGTTTTATTGGTAAAAAAGGCTCTCCCACCAAAGTCTATCCTAAGACAAATATACAAAATCGGTGCAACCAACATTCTTATTCCGGTGCCAGAGAGTTCCAAACCCTAGATAGACTCAGCCAAACCCTAACACGTCGGTGCAGCCGACACTGCTTTCGGTGCCACCGAGCTAGGCTGCCAACTTTCTCTTATGCAAGTTCACATTTTTGGTCCACCGAGTATGTTGAATCGGTGTCACCGAGTTTGGCAATTCTGACCGTTGGTCACCTTGTCGGTGCAACCGAGATTCCTATACCGGTCTCACCGAGATTCAAAAGTTGCCACCTTTTGGTCACTTTGGTACCACCGAGATTAACACATCGGTGTCACCGAGTTGGTCATTTTGTGTGTAACGGTTGGATTTTTGGGGATTCCTATATATACCCCTCCACCACCACTTACTTGCAAGAGAAGCACTCAGAACTATTCCATACATATCCTATCAGATTTTGTAAGAGAGAACCACCTACCCTTGTGTTGAGATCAAGATCTTCCACTCCAACCATATGGATCTTTATTTCTAGCCTCCCCAAGTTGCTTTCCACCAATTCCATCTCCTCCACCAAGCAAAATTTGTGAGAGAGTGATTGTGTGTTGAGGAGTCTATCATCTTGAATCACAAGAGCAAGGAGTTCATCATCATTACCAAGCCTATTACCTTTTGGAGGGTGGTGCCTCCTAGATTGGTTAGGTGTCGCTTGGGAGCCTCCTACTTTGTGTTGTGGAGTGAACTAATAAGTTTGTAAGGGAAAGGAGGTTGCCTACTTCATGAAGATCTACCCATAGTGACCGTTACCCTTTGTGGGTTTAAGACTCCATAAACGTGGACGTACGATAGCACCACCTATCGGAACCACGGGAAAAATCTTTGCGTCTCCTATTGCGTTTGATCTTCCTATCTCATATCTTTACTTCATGTGATATGTCTTTACTTTCCGCTGCCATATTTGTAGACATGCATGTGTAGGGATGTTAGATTTGCTAGACTTGGTAAAGTAGTTAAAATCTGCCAACCAATTAACTTGGGAAAAGGTTAGGTTTTAAATTCCTCCTAGTAGTCTATTCACCCCCCCCTAGACACTCTTCTAACGATCCTACAAGTGGTATCAGAGCTTTGGTATCCATTCCTTCGGTTTAATCATCGTGGAGGAAGATGGATGTGTCTAGAGTAGAGAATTTGAGTTGTAGAGTGCCCATTCTTGATGGAGAGTACTATAGTCAATGGAAGAATGCCATGATTGATCTATTTGATAAGGTCCATTTGACTAAATATATTGAAAACCCCTATGTGCTCCCTTTTGATGAATTGCATCCCACACATGAAGAGGAAATTAACATGCTTGGTAACATAAGAATTGTCAATCCTATTGTTAGAGGTTTACCAAGATTCGTGCTTTCTGAATTGAAGAACTTTGCATGTTCCTATACCTTGTGGACTGATTTAGAGAAACGATATCCAAATCTTTCTTTAGGAAATCTTGATGAAATTCTTCATAAAATTGTTGCTTTTCACAAAATGAAGCCTAGTGATCCTAACTTTGATAAATGCCTATTTGAGCTCCGTGATCTTATGCGTGCAAAAGGAGATGTCACCACTATCAACAACATTATCTTCGAAGCCATTCGCATTCATAAACTTGAAAATTGTCATGATCACTATTCTAACAAATCTCTTGTTCATTATGACGAGGATTTCCCACTTGATGATGACAATGTGGAACATGACTATCTTGGAGAAGATGAGTTGTTCGACATTGAGCATGAGAAGATCATGAAGAATCTGAGTCTTATGGCAAACTTCAAGGATTACATGTCTGGAGGAAAAGAGTGGATTCTCGACATTGGATGTACTGCTCATATGACTGGTGATAAAGACATGTTTCAAGAAATCACACCTAATCAAGGTCCTCGAAGGTACATGACCTTTGGAGACAACTCTAAGGGTAAGCTACTTGACCTTGGTAAGGTGGCCATATCCCATGATAGTTCTATTCCAAATGTTATACTTGTTGAATCCCTTGGCTATAATCTTCTTTCTGTATCCAGACTTGCCGACTTCGGTTTTAATGTGTTATTCACGAAAGTAGATTGCCAAGTGTTTCCTCAAGATAATCATACAATGGTCTTTACCGGTTTCCATACAGGTGATCTATGCATTTTTGATTTCACTAAGAGATCCAAACCTTGTACATGTCTTATTGCAAAATCCTCTAAAGGGTGGCTTTGGCATAGAAGACTAGGACATGTTGGCATGCGTAATTTAGACAAGCTTATTAAAGGTGATCAAATACTTGGTTTTAAAGATGTTATCTTTGACAAAGATAGACTTTGTAGTGCTTGTTAAGCTGGAAACGAAGTAGGTGGAAGTCATCCCGTTAAGAATATCATGACTACTAGGAGACCACTCGAGTTACTTCACATGGATCTTTTTGGTCCCAATTCTTACAAGAGTCTTGGTGGAAATTCCTATGGTCTAGTTATAGTTGATGATTTTTCCAGATTTACATGGGTATTCTTTCTTGATGATAAGTCACAGGTTCAAAAGATCTTCAAGAACTTCGCTCGCAAAGCGCAAAATCAGTTTGAAGTGAAGATCCAGAAGGTTCGAAGCGATAACGGATCGGAGTTCAAGAACACCCATGTGGATACCTTTCTTGACGAACAAGGTGTCTCACATGCGTTCTCGGCTACGTACACACTTCAACAAAATTGAGTTGTTGAGAGGAAGAACTGGACACTCATTGAGATGGAAAGAATGATGCTTGACGAATACAAGACGCCAAGACACTTTTGGGCAGAAGCCACTGAAACAACATGTCATGCCACAAACCGACTTTACTTGCACAAGCTTCTCGGTAAAACGGCATATGAGCTACTCACCAGTAACAAACCCCAAGTCAGATACTTTCGGGTATTTGGCTCAAAGTGCTACATTCTTGATAAGCATCATCGTACTAAATTTGCTCCTAAATCTCATAAAGGATTCCTACTTGGTTACGGATCGAACTCTCACACTTACTATGTCTATAGCAACTTCACTCTAAAAGTTGAAGAGACAGTAGATGTGAAGTTTGATGAATCTAATGGTTCGCAAGTCGAACAATTGCCAAATGATGTAGGTGATAAGGACCCTTTGGAAGCTATTCTAGATCTAACCATCAGCAAGATTCGTCCCATGGAGGTGAAGGAAAGTACTTCATCAACTCAAGTGGAAGCCCCTACTTCACGTCAAGGTGAACCTCAACTCTACATGGAGGCATCCACGAGCGTAAACAACGAGATGATCAAGAGGAGGAAGTGCATCATGAAGATCCACCCCAACCACCTTCACCACCACCTCAAGGGAACAACACCTTCAACAAAAACAAACATGATGGAAATGATGAAGAATAAGAAGAAGAAGAAGCTCCACCATCCAACAATCAGAAGCTGGCCCGAGTTCGAGCTCAAGTGACCAAGAACCATCCCCTAAACCAAATCTTTGTTGATATGCAAACAGGGAGAATCACTCGCTCTAAAACCCGTCTAGCTAACTTTTCTGAGAATTATTCTTTCATCTCTAGCATTGAGACATTGAAGGTAGAACAAGCTCTTGAAGACGCTTATTGGGAGAACGCTATGCATGAAGAGCTTCACAACTTCGAAAGGAACGAAGTGTTAACACTCGTGGAGAAGCTCGAAGATGGGTGTTTCGGAACAAACAAGACGAAGACGGTCAAGTAACGTGCCAGAAGGCTCGTCTCATAGCCCAAGGATATATGCAAGTCGAAGGTATGGACTACGGTGAGACATATGCCCCCGTCGCCAGACTTGAACCTCTTTGTATTCTTCTTGCTTATGCTAATCACCATGATATCACGCTTTATCAAATGGACATCAAAAGTGCATTTTTAAATGGTGAAATTGAAGAAGAGGTTTATGTTAAGCAACCACCTGGTTTTTTGAATCCTAAGAAACATAATCATGGTTACAAGCTTCATAAAGCTCTTTATGGACTTAAGCAAGCCCCTCGTGATTGGTATAAATGTTTAACAAAATTTTTCATTGAAAAATGCTTTGAAACTAGTAAAATTGATGCAACCTTGTTCACCAAGAGAGTTAATGGTGAATTATTTGTGTGCCAAATCTATGTGGATTATATTATCTTTGGTTCCACTAACCCTCAATAGAGTGAAAGATTTGGAAGGTTGATGTCCGAGAAGTATGAGATGTCTATGATGTGTGAGCTGAAATTGTTTCTTGGATTGCAAATCAAGCAATCAAGAGAAGGAACTTTCATATCTCAAACTAAGTATACCAAGGACTTGATCAAGAAGTTCAACATGCAGGAGTGCAAAGGTATGAAAACTCCTATGCCCACTAGTGGACATGTTGACCTTACCAGGGTGGATGAACCAATTGATCAAAAGGTTTATCGATCTATGATTGGTTCATTGCTATATCTATGTGCATCTTGTCCCGATATTATGCTTAGTATTTGCATATGTGCTAGATATCAAGATGCACCTAAAGAGTGTCATCTTTTGGCTGTGGAACGTATTGTGAGATACTTGATACAAACACCAAACTTTTGCATTTGGTATCCCAAGGGATCTTCTTTTAATCTTGTTGGATATTCCGATTCGGACTATGCCGGTGACAAAGTTGATAGAAAATCCACCTTGGGTACTTGTCAATTTTTGGGTAGATGTCTTGTGTCTTGGTACTCCAAGAAACAAAACTCGGTATCTCTATCTACTGCCGAAGCTGAGTACATTGTAGCTGGATTTTGATGTGCGCAATTACTATGGATGACACAACGTTTAAGGATTATGGAATTTATGTTAAAAATGTTCCATTACTTTGTGACAATGAAAGTGCTAATAAAATTGGTCATAATCCTATGCAACATTCTCGAACTAAGCATATTCAAGTTTGACATCATTTCACTCATGATCATGTTGCCAAAGGAGATATCAATCTTAAGCATGTTCGTACTAACAAGCAATTGGCCGATATCTTTACTAAGCCACTTGATGAGAAAACATTTTGTCACTTGAGGAGTGAGTTGAACATCATTGATGCTTCAAACTTGAGCTTGACTCACTCGGTTGCAAGCAAAGGCTTGAGCTTTCTTGTTATTTCCATGTTCCCGTAACTCGTTATCATATGCCATGGAATTCTATGCTCCCTTGTATTGCATCTAACCTTTTGTAGGTACATGGAAGAACTTAATTCCGCAAGATTGCCATCAACTCCAATTATAAGCAATCTTGTCATTACCAAGTATCCACAACCCCTCTTGATGATGAAAGGAAGAAGTCAACAAAAATATCCTTAACATATACTTGATCTTAGCTGCAAAATCTTAAGTGATACCATGTCAACTGGATATATCCATTGTTCTTGCTTGCATGACTAACCTTTGTAGGTTACTAGTGTACTAGAACGAGAAGGGTTGCTCCTAATTCAATATGATTTTCATCAACCTCGAGCATCCTCAAAAAGTTTACCTACGAGCAACGTCATCAACATCACTCAAAGGTATGTACTCATCTCCTTGAAAAGGCTTTACTCCAAGTCATGGGCTAAAGCAACTCAAGTGATATCAAGACATAAAAATGCTTAATCTAAAAATGGTAATCCCCTTTGAGCTTAATGTAGAGTATGACCTATGATCAAGTATTCTTTCTTAGCTCCTAAGTCAATATACTCTACTATAGGTGACCTAGTCACCGCCCATCATCTAGTTAAGAATCTTGTGTGGTTTGCTCTCTATTTGCATGATCTCTCGAAACCACTCAAATCTTATCTATTTGATGTCCTCTGTAAAAAATTCGCATTCTTTCTTTTTGAAACAATTTATTTTGTCTCTGTAAAACAACTTGGTCTCTCATTCGGAGCCACTAATATAAATAACTCTGTTCTACCAAAATTGCAGACGAGCTGCACAACACAATCTCGGTACCATTGATTTATTTATCCCAGAGTCACCGGTTTTTCTTTTCTAAATATGTGTTTCTTAAATGTCCTTTTTGTTTTTGTTCTTGTGATGTACTTGTTCCTTCGATGACCCCATTATGTTTGTTTTAAAATAAAAAAAGGAGAGAAGAACAAACAACACTTCGGGGGAGAAGTTCTTTATTCAAGGATCCTTAGCTCCAAGGAGAAGAAAACTCAAATTTGCAAAGGGAGAGAAGTTACATTCAATGATTCCCTTAGTTCGTTTCTATGAACCCTACTTTCAATGACCCTTGTTCTCGAGGATTCCTTCCTTGTCAATGATCCTTGTTACTACTCCTAAGCTTAACCTTTTTGGTAATTTATGCCAAAGGGGGAGAATATCAAAGCTTCATTCTAAAGGGAGAGCTACACACTTATGCAAAGGGGGAGATATGATTTAGGGGGAGAGGAAAATATCAAAAGTTCACACTTATATAAACAAGGGAGAATAACAATGTAGGAGGAGAAAACTACTTTTGGATAAAAGTCTGAAGTGAACAAAGGATTACCTTTTTATCACCCTATCCAATCCCAAAATCTACATGCTGAGATTTAGGAGGACAGGATGAACTACCACTTTCATATGTAAAGGGGAGAAAAGCTATAAAGTATTAATCCCAAACGGATACCAAGATATAGTGTTTTATCCTTTGAGTTCTAATGCTTTTGTTTAGGAGAATACTCTTGTGTTTTCTAACATTGTTTTCTAAAGTGTGTCTCTACTACTAGAATGCTCAAGAACTCAAGGTAAGTATATGCATCATATTTTTGATCAAGATGATCTCTTGCTTCTTGCACATATTTTTTGCAAGAGTGAAGTCTTGAACGAGGATACATCTCATTTATATATATTTTGATGCATACTGCCATGATACAAATGACTACCTATATCTCTTCATCTATATGTGTGTCCATGCATTCCAAAGCAACTATCCTTTAAAGGTCTGAGCAAATTTAGGGGGAGCTCATGTGTTTCTCAAAGTCTTCATTGCATCCATGCATATATTTATTTGAAGCTTTGCTTGTATGTTGACATCAATTACAAAAAGGAGGAGACTGAAAGCACAACATGCTCCCTGGGTTGTTATGATAATTCATGACAACATACATTATCTCTTGGACTAACACCTCTATCTAGTGCATTTCAGATAATAGTCCATGGAGAGTTGAGTTGGAAAAAGAATTGTGGAGATTGTGGAATTACCCCAAGATTCAAGGAAATAGGTTGGGAAAGATTCAAGCAAGAGGACTCTACATTTTACATTTGTGAGAAATCACTTTGAGTCCATAGGAAAGCCAATACTATTAAAAGCGGGTAAGGTTTTGTTGGTGAACGAAATGCTCATACATGCACAAGAGATAGCCACCAAAAACATCCACAAGCTCTCCCACCAAAGTCAGTCTATAGCCAAACATTCAAAATCGGTGAAACCAACATTCCTATCCCGGTGCCACGGATTCCAAACCCTAGACAGACTCAGCCAAACCCTAACCCTTTGGTGCAGCCGACACTGCTTTCCGTGCCGCCGAGTTGGGCTGCCAACTTTCTGTTATGCAAGTTCAAATTTTTGGTCCGTCCGGGAATGTTGAATCGGCATCATCGAGTTTGGCAATTCTGACCGTTGGTCACCTTGTCGGTGCAACCAACATTCCTATACCGGTCTCACCGAGACTCAAAAGTTGCCACCATTTGGTCACTTCGGTACCACCGAGATTAACACATCGGTGTCACCGAGTTGGTCATTTTGTGTGTAACAGTTGGATTTTTGGGGATGCCTATATATACCCCTCCACCACCACTTACTTCCAAGAGAAGCACTCAGAACTATTCCATACCTATCCTATCAGATTTTCTGAGAGAGAACCACCTACACTTGTGTTGAGATCAAGATCTTCCACTCCAACCATATGGATCTTGATTTCTAGCCTCCCCAAGTTGCTTTCCACCAATCCCATCTCTTCCACCAAGCCAAATATGTGAGAGAGTGATTGTGTGTTGATGATTCTATCATCTTGAAGCACAAGAGCAAGGATTTCATCGTCATTACCAAGCCTATTACCTTTTGGACGGTGGTGCCTCCTAGATTGGTTAGGTGTCTCCTGGGAGCCTCCTACTTCGTGTTGTGGGGTGAACCAAGAAGTTTGCAAGGGCGAGGAGATCGCCTACTTCATGAAGATCTGCCGATAGTGAGGCCAGTTCTTCATGGACGGAAGACATATGGAATAGTCAAGGTTGCTACTTCGTGGACCCTTATGGATGGAGCCCTCCGTGGAATCTCGTGACCGTTACCCTTCGTGGGTTGAAGACTCCATAAACGTGGACGTACGATAGCACCACCTATCGGAACCACGGGAAAAATCTTTGCGTCTCCTATTGTGTTTGATCTTCCTATCTCATCTCTTTACTTCATGTGCTATGTCTTTACTTTCCGTTGCCATATTTGTAGACATGCATGTGTAGGGCTGTTAGATTTACTAGACTTGCTAAAATAGTTAAATTCTGCCAACCAATTAACTTGGGAAAAGGTTAGGTTTTAAATTCCTTCTAGCAGTCTATTCACCCCCCTCTAGACACTCTTCTAATGATCCTACAAGCGTGGAATGGATGTCTGAATAGCCATTACACATGGAGTGTGATCAGATACTTGCTTAGCAAGAGGTTTCACCATAGTATTCAGATATTGAGATGTCCACTCTAGAGTTGTAGAGAACCAATCTAATTGCTCTAGGAGTGGGGTGTCTTGCATATTACTCCAAGTATACTTTCTGCCTTTAATTGGGATCTCAATTAGTGCTGAAGAACTAATAATTTCATTAAATTTATTAAGGGATAATTGTATCTGAGACCTTAGTTGTGCCACCATCGACAGGAATACCCCTAATTTTGGAAAACATGCATTCATGCCCACATCACTTTGCTCATCTTGTGTTTTTGCCCTTTGACCGTTTGACTATCATTTTGGAAACTTCATAACTATTTCATACTAACTCGGAAAAATGCAAAGAAGATATAAAAATGTTCGAAAAGACATCACCTATATGTGTATGACATTTTCATTCATGAGAAAATTGTTGGGAAGTCTCGATATCAGTTTTAGCTCATATAGGTGATGGGGACTTTCCAACACTTTTGTCATGACTACAAATGACATGAACATATAGGTGATGTGTTTCCAAACATTTTGATATCTTATTTGCATTTTCTGAGTTAGTATGAAATAGTTATGAAGTTTTCAAAATGGCAGTCAAACGGTCAAAGGGCAAAAGCACAAGACGAGCAAAGTAATGTGGGCATGACCGTGTATTTTCGTAAACTAGGGTATTCCTGTCGATGGTGACACAACTAAGGGCACAAATACAATTATTCCATTTATTAATATCATCAATATTACCACGTGGGAGGTTACGATTCTCTATAGAATGAATGAAGTTGAAGTCACCCACGAAAACCCATAAATATTCAATTTCAATATTGAGACCCTCAAACTATTGAGTGAAATTTGGTATTTCCGGGCACGTGCAGGGGCCATAAATATTTGTGAGCAACCACTGTTGATTCGAGTGGACTGAGGTGAATTTTACGGTTAGAGCAAAAGAGAACTTATGTAGCACCACACTAGTGAAATGACTACTACACCAAATAATGATAAGCCCACCTAAGGCTCGCAAAGAAGGAATAAATTCATATTTATCAAATCTTCGAGGGTAGCATTTTCATATGAAAGAGTGATCAAAATCCTCTTTTTAGTTTTATGTAAACAAATGATCGAGCAATTGGATTCATCTATTTTGTTGCACAAGGCCAAACTTTTAGAGTCATCATTCATACCACACATGTTCCAACACAAAATCTTCTAAGCAATAGTCGACATTGAAAGAAAAAGGCGTGAAATAAGCTAATTCAAACACGATAAAATGGATCACCCGGCCCACTATGGAGCCATATCCATGTCCTCCTGGGCCTCTACATTGGCCTGCATCTGCTGGTTCATCAAGATCTCCAGAGTCAATTCCTCCCTGGGAATTCCAAACTGAACAGATCCAATGTGTTGAATAGCAGTAATGGGAGTAGGTGGGGGATTACCATCTATTCTACAACTATCTCCATTGCATCAGGAGCATCCTGGTCATTGAACATAGGAGAGCACCTTGGCTTGACATAAGAAACCTTCTTTTTAGAATCAGCCATGGAGGGTGGTTTGAAGCCCTGAAACCTAGTGGACCTAACACTTCTACGAACACTAGACACATTCAGAGGTGTCCTTGGTCTCTTCTTGCGAGAGGTGGCAGTGTCATCCATCCTTTGCACCTCCATGGAATCAAAGTTATAGTCCATATCCTGAGGATGACTATGGAAGACCTCATCAAAGGAGTGTGCATGCAAAGAAGTCAACAACTTATAGAATTTTGATGCCATGAAATCCAAACATACATTCCAAAATGCCTTGGAATAGAAAATTGTCCTTGTCCCAACTGTAGAAGGTGATAAAGGAAACACTGAGTGGCAGACTGAGTCCAGCAACTTGGACATCCAAAATTGAATACCCTGGACCATGTAACCCCAATCCAAATGTGGAACTTCTCCAATTTTCTTGGCGTGGATAGCTAAATAGAACAAGTTAAAGAAATCAAGCATTTTTGCGGGCAAATGCATGTTTAAAACCACCTGGTGAGACTTAAACTGGATAAATTCCAGTTGTCCATTGTGTCTTCCAAGGAGTACATTCTCAGCAACTTCTTCCATCATCTGAACATACTCATTCCAAAGACGCAGACCATCATCCTGCCCAGAATAATCAGTATGTACACCATCCATCACTGAAGGTCCTTCATACCCTGTGATATGTCTATAACTGATCCGCTGGTAGGCAGCAGGTACTGGAGGAATTATAGGCCAAACCCCCTAGCCCTATTGAGGTGAAGCTGGCACAGGATTGGGAGCAGCATCCCAAGCATTGTTGGCACTCTCCATTTGCCATACTTGGGCATCATGCCGGGCTTGTTGCATAGCTGAAAGAAAAGGTGGTTAATCTGGATGTGGAGACGCACCCATCGGAGGCATATCATCCTAATTACTCACCAACCCCTTAGTGGCATCTCTGTGATCCTCCCTATTTTTACCTACATTTCCATACCGTTAAATCTCATGTCAAGAAAACTCCATTTGCTTTCCTAAAACTCCATCAAACACCTTCTGGTGGATTGGTAAAAGCCAAGTTTGACCCCTCCGTCTATTCTACTTGAGTCAAAATTTTCACCACATCTTCTTGAAATGTTCATTCACCTCCAATAAAAAAACCAAGTCCATAAGCCACTGGTTGATGGGGTAAAACCCTCAATTCACTCTCTGGACAGCCCCATTCTCTCTCTCCTTCTCCCTTGACTCTCCAGGGCATCCAATGCCTCACCCCTGCTTGTTTAAACCCCTAGGGAGCCCCTAGACATGCATGGCCGCATCCAAGAGGCCAATGGCATGCCATGGCATGACATTTGGGCACTCTACAACATGCTATAGTGCCCCCCGAGCACTTTAGCCGCCGCCCAATCCCCATCACCAACAGCCTCACCCCCCCCCGGCGTGTCCCCCGTGTCCCCCTCGATGTCCACAACATGGCACGCTATCGGCCCCCTCCTCCCTCTCCCTGCAATGGCTCTGCTCGCACAAGCCATTTCTGCCCGGTTTGGTCAACCGCGGGCCTCACATGCGCGATCCATTCCAGCTCTCTCTTCTCTCTTGTGGCCTAAACCTCGTTCGGGAACATCCTAGACGTGCTCTCTCTATCCCCCGCGCCCTCCAGCGAACATTTCATCCTTGCCGGCGCACCACAGTTCGGTGGACCGCTCCTCCCCTATAAAAGGGTCTCCCCTGAGCCCCTCTTGTCTCCTTTGGTCCCCTTCCTCACCTAATCGACGACCTACCAAGCCCCAGCTCCTCTCCCTCTCTCTGTGCTCGAGATCGAGCTCAGTGCCACCGCCTCAGGCTGCCGCAGATCTCACAGTGAGGCGTGACTCTGGTCCACCTTCTTCTTCAGTTGCTCATCTGTCATATTTAGGGCTCCGCAAAAACCCCATGGTTCGAATAGAGGGTCATGTGCGAAGATCCCCTACAGCCTCGCCCAATCAAGCTCGCTACTTGATGAATACTACGGCATACTCGTGCGATGACGAGCAAGAAAATGAACACAACAGTTTACCTAGGTGAGGGAGTTAGGGATTAGGGGGTCCTCAGGTAGCCGACCTATTGTTTATTGGCCGGATTGCATGCGCCGCAAGGCAAGCATCGCATGATCGAAGACCACCTATGCTAGATGGAAGCTTCGAGGAGATGTGACGTATTCTCCAAGTTATTATCTATAGTTAGGCATGTTTATATCTTCGGCATGTAACCGACCATGTGTAAACCTAGGGCACCCTCGGCGTCTATATAAGCCGGAGGGTTTACGGGTGTAGACATGACAACTCGTTTAGGGTTAGCTATTCGATCTCGAGGTAGGTTAACTCTGTAACCCCCCATATTATCAATACAACCAAGAAGGACATATGGTATTCCATCCATAGGAGGTCCCGAACCTGGGTAAACTCGTGTCTCCTTCGTCTCCTATTACCTTCCATTCTAGTCTCACATTTCGGGACCCCCTACCCGAGATCCGCCCGTTTTGACACCAACATTGGTGCTTTTATTGAGAGTTCCTCTGTGAGCGCTGAAGGAATTGGTGGCTCACCTCGTTGCAAGTAGCGAGATCTGCATCGAGGGGACTCTCGCCCCTGATCAGAGTTTCATCGACAACAACATCCTGTTGCATGCCAGCCTGATTAGCCATCATGGGCAGACTAGAAGGTTTGCCCCCCAATCAGAGTATCAAGTTTGCAACCCTAGAGTTCATGGCTGATTCATGGGGAACACTTGTTCTAATCGAACCCTCAATCTTTAGAGAAAAACCTGTAAGTCCAGATGCTTTGATGCCTCAGACATCAGGTCCCATGGTGGAATGGAACACAAATCCACTCCGGCATAAATCTGGAACCGTCACGCCCCTTGACGAATCCACTCGTATCAGCGACACACACCCTACCATAGCCCCATTATTAATTGAGTTGTTCGATCAGATCAAAGCTATGCGCATATCAGATGACCAGGTTCAGATCTATGAACTACTCGAGATTAGACCCGATGATAGGGAGATTCATGTCCCTCCGGTCACCCACCTTTTCTCCACCATCGAGTGTACGGCTGCGGATTTTTCCCTATGGACGGAATTAAAAACTATCTATACTTCAGTCCTCGATCACCAAGTCCCTATTGGTGAATCAGAGGCGGGGAATCATTCTAAATCCAGACTTTCACTGATCCGGAATCCTTTGCATGATTTGGAAACTGTAGCTCTAAATACTCGGAACGGAAGTTTTTCCCACCCACCGCCCAAGACGTCCATCCAGGTATCGCACCAAATTCCATGTCTTCAGACTTTCGGGATATCAATCAATTACAAGGAGAATCAGTCCACCACTTTTGCGCCAGACTTCTACTCGCTAGGAGCAGAGTACAGGGTCTTAGTGACCAAGCTATTTTGGCAATTTTCATTTGCAATTGCAATGATGAAGGGGTTCTCAATGCCCTGGCCCGCCAACACATAAGTGACTTTTTGGAGTTATCATAATTGGTACCAAAGTACCGTGCCATGGAAAACGTCTGGCAATCCAAACAGTTATTCTCGGAACCAATGTACCCCGAACACCCTAGAGGAAATCGGAAAAAGAGGATACCTCTAAATCGGCCAGCCAGGTACGAACCCGTCGAAAAAAGAAACAAGCCCTTTTCAGGGACCAACACTATCCTCGATGGACTATTGGATGAACCTTGCCCCATGCATTCGGTGTTGTTAAACATGAACCCAACTCACAAACTTCGAGCTTGCTGGGTCATGAGGCAAGTCACCAAAAGCGGCGAGGCAATCCTTGGAGCACCTTCGTAGAGAAGGCACTCCCCTTCACCGCCTGGATCCAATGCCTAAGTCCAGACGGTCTATGAGACCTTCCCCTTGAGGAACAGGCGTAAAAGAGCTCTTAGGGAGCTTGAGGAAGTCTACTGTGTGGCATCCACTAGCCCATGGGCAGACATACCGATTACTTTGGAGGACACTCACCAGCCACCCATTCTTCTGGGTCACTCACCAGCTGCACTAGTCTTTAACATCATCATCGATGGGTACAAGCTACATAAAGTGCTAATGGATGGCGACAGTGGTCTTAACCTCATATACGAGTCCACCCTAGAAAAAATGTAGTTTGACCGATCTCTCATCAAACATAGCAACAGAACCTTCTCGAGAATTATCCTAGGTAAAGAGGTTCGCTGTTCCGGATGTATCATCCTGGACATGGTGTTCGGCGTACCCGAAAACAACCGATCCAAAGAACTTCTCTTCCACATCGTCCCCTTCCCATGTGGATATCACTCCCTAGTAGGACACGATGACTTTACAAAGTTCTAGGCTATACCCCATTACAGGTACATGAAACTCAAAATGCTAGAATCAAGTGGAGTGATCATAATCGCCAGTGATCCAAACATAGCCCTCTGGGCCGAAAATAAAACGGCAGCGCTCACCCTCGAGGCATTAGCAGAAACTTTCGCTGTCGAAGAGTTGACCGCCTTACGATCGACAGTTAACAAGAACGATGTGATCCTCGGCAAAAGGCCCAAGTCCACATCCTTTAAACCCGTCGAGGAAATCGTTAAATTTCAGGTACATCCAACAGACCCCACTAAGACAGCGTCCATCAGAGCATAGCTCGATCCCCTTATGGAAGATCCTCCGCGAGAATTGGGACATTTTTGCATGGCATCCTTCCAATATGCATGGAATCCCACGTCGGCATGCCGAACACAGCTTAAGTATTATTCCATGCTTTAAGCCCGTGAAACAAACACTACGCTGCTTCTCCGAGCCCAAACGGCAAGCCATGGGTGAAGATTAGCTAAACTTCTCGAGGCCGGATTTATTCGGGATATTAACACAAGTGGCTAGCAAACCTGGTGATGGTACCTAAGAAAGACAACTCCTGGTGGATGTGTGTCGATTTCAAAGACCTCAAGAAAGCCTGCCCCAAGGACCCTTTCCCCTTACCATGCATAGACCAGACCATCAATGCCACAACCAGAAACAATTTGTTGTGTTTCCTCGGCGCTTACTGTGGATACGATCAAATTAAAATGAAGGAATCCGATCAAGCAGCTACTGCATTCATCAACCCCTACGGGCCATTCTGCTTCAACATGACGCCTTTCAGGCTAAAAAATGCTAGGGCCACATACAAGCGCATGATCCAAACCTGCCTCGCGATACAGGTCGGTAAGACTGTCGAGACATACGTGGATGATGTGGTAATCAAAACCAAACATGTCGGACAGTTAATCGACGACTTATGTCAAACCTTTGCCAGCCTACACAAATGTGATATACGGCTCAATCCGGAAAAATTTCTATTCGGAGTTACCTATCGTAAGCTGCTCGGATTCATCATCTCCCATAGAGGAATAGAGGAAAATCCAGCTAAAATCCATGCTCTATCAGAATTTGCAATTCCCATAGAGCTGAAGCATGTCTAGAGGCTAGCTGGGTGCGTAGCGGCGTTAAGCCGCTTCATCTCCCGCCTCGGTGAAAAGGCTTTGCCACAATATAAGCTATTGAAACGGACCAACAAGTTCGAATGGACCGATGAGGCAGCGGCTGCGTTAGAAGAAATCAAAACACTAGTGTCAACCAATCTGATACTCACGACACCCGGCGCCGGTGAGCCCATGTTACTATACATATCGGCCACCAACAAAGTCGTCAATGCGGTGCTCGTCGTTGAACGAGATGACGAGGGACATAAATTCCGGCATCAGAAACCGGTATATTATGTGTCAGAAGTGCTAACAGAGTGCAAGTCCAGATACCCACATTACCAAAAAATAGCTTATACAGTATTCATGGTGTCGAGGTAACTCAGACACTACTTCCAGGAGTGTGTGGTAACGGTGGCATCGGAAGTCCACCTAAATGATATAATCAACAACCGGGACGCCACCGGCCGCATAGACTAATGGCCATTGAGCGCCTTCCTTTTGAAATAACCTACAAGCCACGCCACACCATTATATCTTAGGTACTAGCGGACTTCTTGGCTGAATGGACAAAGGCCAAAGTCCCGAAGTAATACATGGCATACTCCCATTGGACAATGTACTTTGATAGATCTAAGACATCGGCCAGACTCGTGACTGGAGTTATCCTCACATCCCCCATAAGCGATAACGTGTGATACGTGTTGCAAATTATGTATGCCGAGTCCAGCAATGCAGCCGAATATGAAGCCCTCCTTCATGGTCTTCGGATGGCAGTATCAATGGGCATACGATGGCTAGAGGTACGAGGAGACTCAAACCTGGCCATATCCCAAATTAATGGCGAGTTCGACGCCAAAAATCCGAAGATGGCGGTGTATAGAAATGCCGTCCTCAAGATATCTGCTCGGTTCGAGGGGTTGGAATTTCACCACGTCGCTCGCGACAACAACCAAGCTGCCGACATACTAACCCGTATGGTAGCCAAGCGTGATCCCGTCCCAAGAAACACCTTCCTAGAGAAACTCTTTAAGCCCTCCGTAGTGTGGCAGGATGATGACAATGGTGCTGGTCCGAATACGGCGGACAAAGTTGTTTCCCCCATAAACGAGCCAGACGATGGCATTATCAGCGGCTCCACGATGAATGAGATGCCCTCGCCTCGTGAGGTAATGGCAGTAATAGTGTCACTACCAAGATGTGATCCTATCCTTATTTTTGCACAGAGGCCTCGACAGGGATAGAAGCACATCTCGTCGTGTTGCAAGAATGGATATCATTGCAAGTACATTTACAGAACAGATGAGTATATGGAATTGGCTTACACTCATCCCAAGCTACATCAAGATCCCATCAATACAACAACATACTCAAACATCATACCGAAGAGCAGGGTTCAACTACGGACGAGATCAAACGATGAAATGACATCCAAACTTGCTATCCCAGGTTACCGACTAGAACCCATCCTAGATTGATGAAGAAGAAGAAGAATAACTCCAAATCAAATCAAGCATCGCTCTCACCTCAAAGCATCACATTACCTGTACCTGCAATTGTTGTTGTAGTAATCTATGAGGCACATGGACTCAGCAATCTCATTTCCAAGGGTATCAAGACTCTTAAAGCTTAATGGGTGAGGTATGGTTAAATGGTGAGGCTGCAACAGACGTCTTAAGCATTTATTTGAGTGGCTAACTTACAAATATAGAAAGTAAAGTATGGTGGTCTACGCATAACGGAAGTGAACTAGTAATGATCACTAACTGATCGTGAACACCTACTTACATCAATCATAACCCCACAGTGTTCTCTCTTGGATAAGGACTCACGAGAAGAAATGGTCACGGTTACGCACACAATTGGTGTATTTTATTAGAGTTTACTTCAAGTTTGCTATGATTAGGTGTTAATTGTTTTTTCCAAGTTTGCCACATAACCACGGGCACGACTTTCCAAATGATTTAACCTTGCAGGGGTGCTCCAACTAGTCCATCACAAATAAACCACACGCCGCATTGGAATTCCTCAACCGTGGAATCACCCGTGGTATTTGCGGAATCGAGGGAAAATCTGAACTTCGAGATAGCCCGAAGTGTTGGCATAATCCCACGTGCAGGACGTTCGAGAAAGGTAACAACAAATCCAGCAAGGCCGCCTGGCATACCACAAAACAAGATAACAGCCGCGTATCTCGTTCTCAGGGTACGACCAGATGGGCAAGACGTCGGGTTGGCTGAGACCCCAGGTGACCAGGGGGCACCGGACATCGCCCAGTTTGGACCAACACTCATGAGGAGCACTAGCGCGGGGTTTGATTAATTATCCACGGGGTTCGGAAAGTCCCTATGCAAGTTTTTAGTTATTAGGGAAATGTATTACCAATGTTGGGCCTTGCCAGACAAGCTTTATCCTAAAACCAAAATCAAGGGGGTCCCCATAACAACCCCGAGCATGTTAGGAGCGCCTAATTATGGAACATAACAACGGTTCACAAGTAACTAGGGGCGGCAAAAGTCGAACAAAACACCGAGCAAAAGGCTGAGCCCTTCACCTTTTACCAATTATATATGTGCATTAAATTAGATAGCAATACTATTGTGATAACAAAAGAATGTCCATGTTGACACATGGAAGCAATTGCACCTGTAGCTAGAAACGCTATAAGAAGGGCTGAGCAAGCGGTAACATAGCCACACAATGGTTTGCTAGGAGGTGGAGGTTAGAGGCTTATCATGGCAATGTTGGGAGTCTTGACAAATGAGTGGTAGGTAGCAAGACATAATGATAAAAGAGAGACAACTAGCATAGCAATGATAGTAGTGGTATCCAGGGAAATGTGTCATCTTGCCTAAGATTCCGGTTGGAAGAAGAACAAGTCCATCAAGAAGACGAGCCAACGTAGTCGAACGCATCCTCACACTCCGTACGCTTTTGGAACTCTATCGAGAAGGAACAACCCGAAACAACAATCAACACACGGTACACGACAACATATGCATGTTATGATTCGCAAACAAATATGATGCATCTTTGGTTTAATATGCAACGCATGGCGTGGCATGGCAAGAACAACAAACAACTACTACATATTAAGTTAAGTTCAATATGCAACGAGTTGCATATTGATGAAACTCCGCGTTCGAATTATTTAGTTCACTCCCGTTTTGGTACTCATCAACATTAAATGTTGTTAGAAATGGCAAGAGGTGAACCACAAACAACTACACCACCTAGGCACCTTAAATATGGCCAGAAGGAACGAATAACAATTCCAGAATGACCTCATATGCATATTTTAAGTTTGGTCCAGATCTGAATTAACCATATTTTAGAGTTGCTAAACAGCAAAATAAATGTCACCATGAGATTCTACGCATTTTTCATTGCAATTTACATATGTAAAACATTTTAATGGAGCTACGCTTAATTAGTTATGATATAAATCATTTTAGCATGACATTAACACAAATTGCATGAAATCAGCAAGGTCAACATTTTAAACACATGTGAGAGTTGGATATTGTGAATCTACATGAAATTATAGTCATTTTACATATATAAAGTTTTTACATATGATGCAATATTTGGAAGTTATTAAATGCATGAGCTATGGGTACTCTCCTGTAAAACTTGCGTTCCTGTTGATAATTGCAAAATTCGCATGGACAGAAAGAATGTGATTGGGCCAAAACTGTGGTTCGGCCTAAATGGGACATGGACGCAATATAACAATATGGTGCATAGGGCATCAAATAGGTTGGGCAGAGGGCTCACATTGCGGGCCTTGTCCCATGCAAAGGAGAGGTGGTAGCGGGCCGGCTGAGATGCCATGGCTTGGCTGGCAATGGGGCCCACTTAGGTGCCCCTAGCGGTCAACGCACAGGCGGCGGGCTCCCTTGCTCACTCTTGATCAGGACATGGCGCGACGGAGTGATGACCTCAGGCGAGGCTCCGGCAAAGGGGAGGAAGGTGGGGGAGGCCGGATCCGCGATGGGGAACCCTTGATTCGTCCATTACCGAGAGTTTCGAGGCGAGGAGGCAAGCTCCTTCGTCAGCCATGGAAAATCCTGCAGGAGGGAGAGTTGAGATAAGTTAGATGATGGAGAAGGAGAGGGAGGAGCACGGGGCAAGGAGCGGGGCTCATCCGCAATGGCGGGCTCCGGCGGCTCGTCGCACAGTGTGTAGTAGGCGGGGTTGAGGCACGGAGGCACGAGTGCCATGGGGCTGCGGGAGCAGGGAGCTCAGGCTCCTCCCATGGCTGGCGATGACAAACAACACGTCCTGGCCCACATGGGCTTGGGTGGGCCCCGATCTAGGCCTGGAGGGCCCTGGCCGCTGGAGGGAGAAGGAGGGCGTGGTGGAGGTGACACTTGGCAGTGGTGGTGCATGGATTTCAAGGCGGGGATGAAGGGAGGTTCAATTAGGGAGGGATAGCTGCCTTAAATAGGAAATAGGGTTAGGGTTAGCTTATTGACTCCGTTTTCAGACCGTTAGATCTCGATCAGACGGTTTGGAAGTGGAGGGGGAACTAGGTGGGCTAGTGGGCTGTGTAGGTGGGCTTCGTGGGGATGAGAGGGAGGTTTGCGGCCCGCTGACACGAGGTTTTAAAATACTGAAACAACCGACGAATAAAGCGATGACCACACTGCTAAAGCCATCCATTGAGCTACCAAACGGTGTCCAATTGTGACGACATTTGGCAGGCGGTCCAGCTACAATAAATTAAGACCGCACGCTAACTTTCGTCCTAATCCGAGGAAGTTTAATACACACTTTAAAAACAATATTTTATCAATGTCGCGGGCGCGTGCTTGTGTGGTTGGTCTCAAAATGGTCAGTGACACGAACGAAGAGAACCGGCAACTACGAATGGCTGCATGTTTTGAAAAATGAGAGACGATGCTATGCAGATGATGTGAATGATGCAATGATGAATGCGACAACCAGACGAATCACATGGCACGAATGGAATAAAGCGGGAATCTTCTGGAGCATCGGTCCCGGGCCATTACAGATCTCCTCCACTATACAAGGATCTCGTCCCGAGATATAAGAATGAGAAGGGGAAGAGGAAGAGCAAGAGGTAAACTTAGTTGCTTCTCTGACAAACGAGTGAAACCAATGAAATATGAAGGCTGGAAAGAGATGAAGAATAACATGAGTAACAAGAAGGAATTCACAAGAAATTTTGCCAGCACTTCGGTATAAAAGATAGGCAAAATTGATATGATGGAAAGAAATTGAAACAGACGCACCAAACTTCGGTTGGATTAGAATCAAACTTCATAAGATGGAAGGATCAAGGAAAGATTTCACAGCACTCCAGTTAATGGACAAGCAAGGGAAGAGCATGATCTTGACAAAGCAAGATGATAGGTTGAAGAGATCAACATCACATGGCCTCCGTAACAAGAGAATAGAAAATAGATTGATGGAAGGAAAAGAATGGAGAAGAAAATAACAACTTCTACCACCATTGAACTTGAGAAGCATAGGGTGAACGGAGTTGATGGAGAATCAACAACGAAAATATTTAGCTTGTAATAAGCTTATGGAAAACATCTCAGAATTATGAGGTGATAACCAGCCACTAACAGAAACAACGATTGGTTGAGAGCAAAAGAGAAGAAAACGTCTTTCACCAAGAAGAGGAGGAGAAAACTTGAATCATTTATGACACCATGATAGCAAGAAACCTTAGGAAATGCTTTAGGAGAAATCCAACCCAAGATAACACCGAGAAGACATGATGGGTATACTTATCTCATGCTTGACAATTTTTCCTTTGAGACTCCTCATAATCAAGAATTTAATAACACCATCTCAAAAGACAATGGCGAAGGAGTTGAACTTAGAAATCCAAGATAAATAACACTTGCGCACCTCCAACAAGAATCTTCAAGAACACTTCTAGAAGAATTACATCCTTAGAAAACCACCATGAAAACCATTGGGATGAACTCCGGAATGAAAAGATGAAGCTTGACATTGAAGGTTGCAAAACAAAAATATTGAGGCCTTATATGATTTAGATGAAGCTTCCCGACGAGACACTTGAGGAAAACTTGGAACTCTCGAAAAGAAAAGATGGACACTTAGAATTGAGAATTGATATGATGAACAAATCCGGAAGGACAATTGAAATGACTTTGATGAAACTAGAATAAATGTTATGCTTATCCTTCATCAAATTAAATTTATGATAGCAACGGATTTCGCGCACCACTTATTCTTCTTGCAAAGAATTGAAGAGAAAGCGAGAGATAGAACACGAACTTGAAGTAGTCTTGCATGAGAACACCAGTAAGAATTCACAATGAATGAGGATACTACGATTGAACGAAGATACATGGGACGAAGAGATCACAATCCACCTAATGGAAAAGTTCACAAGGTACCGGAATAATTGATATACGAACGAAGGGACAACAATTGAGAAAAATTTGAGAACGAAAGCTGAAAGTTGAGAACGAAGAAATCTTCTGAAATGATGGCCTTCGGAGGATCGAGGAATGAAAACAACTCTAAAATGCACCGGATAGATATGGGAGGAATTACTCATGATTGAAACAAATTAAGAGGGTACCACGAAGTTTCCGCAGGGAATTCTTAAAGAGAATGGATAATGAGTTAAAAGAAACTCTCCTTCGATCTTCAATACTGAAAATAATGACGAGAAGAAACACCCTGAATTATTGAGACACTCCAGAATAATGAATAAGGAGAGGTTGAGCTAATGATGAAAATGATTCGAAGAGTTCTTCGAGAAGGCATATGAGTGATGAAAATCATTCTTGCATCATATTACAAGAGAACATGAGAACATCTCCGGAAAGATTAGAAGAACCACGTAAGATCATGGGGAAAACCTGTGGGTTATGGGCCCACTCAAAATAAACCACCATTGAAATAATTGCTTATAAAGAGATATTGCACCAGAATTTCTTTTAAGAACTTGATGAGGTGAGAACCTCAAAATAATTTAAGAGGATATGAATTGAAATGAAAGTCTCCTAAGATATCTTTAGCACTCCAGCTAGAATAGAGAGAGTAATAAACAAGAAAGGCGTGGATAAGAATTTCCAACATGGGGAAGCATTTAGCGATTGACAAGGATATGATGAACACCAAGATCTTGAATTGAATGTGTCGGGAAGGAAAATAAAATAAAGAAATGATGAATTGGAATCACTTGAGGATCTTCACAATGAATCATCGGATACGATACAAAAGAAAAGATAGCGGAAGCATAGATGAAAAGAAAGATATTGGATGAGAATTTAATCATTACAGAAAAAGGGTGGGATGGTGAGGAAAATATAGAAAACCTTGGACGGATGAAATGAACTCCGAAAAGAAAATATGAGGATTGATCTTGCTAATATTAGAGAGGATTGAATCTTGAAGAGAAGCACACCAGATGAAAAGAATTAGTATGAAAACTTGGTTGAGCAAAAGAATTAGCAATCCCACAGAAATATGAGAACACTACTTCGGAAAGATATGAGACCACCACTTGACATCGAAGCAACTCAAATTAACATACTCCAACAAAACAAAGGATGAGTCTTACAAAGCAAGCGAGAACAAATTTATGTTAGAGATTCCACTAGATATTTTCGTGGTAAGGTTCGCATGGGCTCAATTGTACATTGGATTGTCATATTGAAATGACACTCGAATATTCTCCCTAGGCATAGCAAACTACAAGGCTTGATGAAGCATATCTGATGACATATATCGAGACTGTCCTTTGTAAGAAAGACCATGAACAACCGAATCCACTAGATGTCAAACCCCAACCTCACATCATGATCTATTGGAAGATAGCCTAGGTAACTACTTGAATTCCCACCTAAGAACTCCCGAAATCTTCCGGTTATGGAATCGGGTCCTCAGATACAAGGAGCAAAATACATCACTCAACTCCTAAAAATAATAGTACGCTCCAATGTAACACATCCGTCAACACATAATCAGAGGTCTCGGAAACTCATCTATCCCGGACCCTCGAAACACAACGATACCAAACATGGCAGTACCCCGAACGCCTCCCTAGTACTAGGTGACTCCTTCCTTATCTCTCCAGGAGAAGTATTGAAGCAATTTCGAACACCCTCCGTCCTGAGATACTAAGGAAACTGAACGATAACGATGTGTCAAGAATCCCTTGGAGCTCTACTCCTCGGTAACAGGATGCACCGAGTATGGAACTCCGTCACATTAGCATCATATATGTTCCAAAATACCCGCGTGATCCTAAAAAAAATTGTGCGAGAAGAGGAGTAGAATGAAAACTCCATGTCATAATTCCTCACCAGAGTATAGAAGAGGAATAAAAAAACCTACTCTTCGATAGAACTAGACTCAAAATAGTTTTTCACTAGACTCGACTCTGCCAAGTTCGATCAATCAAGGGGGCTCCTAGGTCGGTACAGGCTCTGATACCAACTTTTCATGCCCAAGATGCGATCCTATCTTTATTTTGGCACGAGGGCTCGACAGGGATAGAAGCGCATCTCGTCCTGTTGCAAGAATGGATATCATTACAAGTACATTTACAGAAGAGATGAGTATATGGAATTGGCTTACACTCGCCACAAGCTACATTAAGAGCACATCAATACAAGAACATACTCAAACATCATACAAAAGAGCAGGGTCCGTCTACAGACAAAATCAAACGATAAAATGACATCCATCCTTGCTATCCTAGGCTGCCGCGTGGAAACCATCCTAGAATGATGATGAAGAAGAAGAAGAAGAATAACTCCAAACCTAATAAAGCATCGCTCTTACGTCAAAGCATCGCATTACCTATACCTGCAACTGTTGTTGTAGTAATCAATGAGCCATAGGGACTCAACAATCTCATCTCCAAGGGTATCAAGACTATTAAAGCTTAATGGGTGAGGTATGGATAAATGGTGAGGCTGCAGCATGCGTCTAAGCATTTATTTCAGTGGATAACTTATGAATACAAAAAGTAAAGCATGGTGGTCTACGCATAACTGATCTTAAACACCTACTTACGTCAAACATAACCCCACCGTGTTCTCTCTCGGATAAGGACTCGCGAGAAGAGACAGTCACAGTTACACACAAAGTTGGTGTATTTTATTAGAGTTTACTTCAAGTTTTCTATGACCGGGTGTTAAACAAGTTTTCCAATTTTGCCACATAACCGCGGGCACAGATTTCCGAAAGATTGAACCCTGCAGGGGTGCTCCAACTAGTCCATCACAAATAAACCACATGACGCGTTGGAATTCATCAACCACGGAATCACCCGTAGTATTTGCGGAATCTCGATGGAAAATCTCTACTTCGAGGTAGCCCAAAGTGTCTTCAAAATCCCACACGCAAGACGTTCGAGAAAGTTAAAAACAAAACCAGTAAGGCTGCCTAGCGTACCGACAAAACCCGATAAGAGCCTCATATCTTGTTCTTAGGGTACGACCGGATGGGCCAGACGTCGGGTTGGCTAAGACCCGGGGTGACCAAGGGCACCAAACATCGCCCGTTTTGGACCAACACTCATGAGGAGCACTGGCCCGGGGGTTGATTAATTATCCATGGGGTCTGGAAAGTCCCGATGCCAGTTTTTAGTTATTAGGCAAATGTAGTACCAATGTTGGGCCTTGCCAGAGAAGTTTATCCTAAAACGAAAATCAAGGGGTCCCCATAACAATCCCAAGCATGTTAGGAATGCTCAGTTACGGAACATAACACGAGTTCACACGTAACTAGGGGCGGCAAAAGTGGAACAAAACACCAAGAAAAAGGCCAAGCCTTCCACCTTATACCAAGTATATATGTGCATTAAATTAGATAGCAATAATATTGTGATAACAAAATAATGTCCATGTTCACACATGGAAGCAATTGCACCTGCATCTAGAAATGTTATAAGAAGGGCTGAGCAAGGGGTAACATAGCCACACAATGGTTTGTTGGGAGGTGGAGGTTAGAGGCTTATCATGCCAATGTTGGAGGTTTGACAAACGACTTGTAGGTAGCAAGACATAACAATAAAAGGAAGACAACTGGCATAGCAATGATAGTAGTGCTATCCAGGGAAATGTGTCATATTGCCTGATATCCCGCTTGGAAGAAGAACGAGTCCATGAAGAAGACGAGCCAACGTAGTCGAACGCATCCTCATTCTCCGAACGCTTTCGGAACTCTAACGAGAATGAACAACCCGAAACAACAATCAACACATGGTACACCACAACATATGCATGATATGATGGATGTCCGGTTTAATATGCAACGCATGGCATGGCATGGCAAGAACAACAAACAACTACTACATATTAAGTGAAGTTCAATATGCAACAAGTTGCATATTGACAAAACTCCACGTTCGAATTATTTAGTTCACTCCCGTTTTGGTACTCATCAACATTAAATGTTTTTAGACATGGAAAGATGTGAAGCACAAACAACTACATCACCTAGGCACCTTAAATGAGGCCGGAAGCAAAGGATAATAATTCCGGAACGACCTCATATGCATATGTTAAGTTTGGTCTAGATCTGAACTAACCATATTTGACAGTTTTTAAACAGCAAAATAAATGTCACCATGAGATTCTATGCATTTTTCTATCCAAGTTACATATGTAAATCATTTTAAAAGGAGCTACGGTTAATTAGTTATGATATAAATCATTTTAGCATGGCATTAACGCAAATTGCATGAAATCAGCAAGTTCAACATTATAAGAACATAAGAGAGTTGTTTATTGTGAATCTACACGAAATTCTAGTCATTTTTCATATATAAAGTTTTTACAGATGATGCACGGTTTGGAAGTTATTAAATGCATGAACTTTGGGTACTTTTCTGTAAAACTTGCGTCCTGTGGATAATTGCAAAATTCGCATGGAAGGAAAAAATGCTATCGGGCCGAATCTGTGCTTCGTCCCAAATAGGACATGGACGCAAGATAACAATATGGTGCATAGGGCATCAAATAGGTTGGGCAAAGGGCTCACATTGCGGGCCTTGGCCCATGTAGACGAGAGGTGCTAGTGGGCCGGCTGAGAGGCCATGTTTGGGCTAGCAATGGGGCCCACTCGGGCGCCCCTTAGCAGGGACATGGCACGGTGGCACTATGACCTCAAGCGAGGCTCCGATGAAGGGGGGAAGGTGGGGGAGGCCAGATCTGCAATGGGGAACCCCCTGATCCATCCATTCCCGACAGTTTTGAGGCGAGGCGGCGAGCTCCTTCATCAGCCATGGAGAATCCTGCAGGAGGAAGAGAAGAGAGAGAACTTAGAGGAGGGACAAGGAGAGGGAGGAGCACGGGGCAAGGGACGGGCCTCATCTGCAGTGGCGGGCTCCGGCAGCTCGTGGGCCAGCACGGAGTAGGCGGGGTCAAGGCACGGAGGCGCGAGCGCCATGGGGCTACAGGACCAGGGAGCTCGGGCTCCTCCCATGGCTGGCGGCGACGAACAACACGTCCGGGCGCAGATGGGCTTGAGCGGGCCCCGATCTGGGCCTGGAGGGCCCTGGCCGCTGGAGGGAGAAGGTGGACGTGGTGGAGGCGACACTTGGTGGTGGCAGCGCACGGATTTCGAGGCAGGGACGAAGGGAGGTCCAATTAGGTAGGGGAGCTGCCTTAAATAGGAAAGAGGGTAAGGGTTACCTGATTGGCTCCATTTTTGAACTGTTAGATCTCGATTGGATGGTCTGGAAGTGTAGGGGGAACTAGGTTGGCTAGTGGGCTATGTAGGTGGGCTTGGTAGGGATGAGGGGAGGTTTGTGGCCCGTTGACATGAGGTTTTAAAATACCAAAATAACCGACGAATAAACCGATGACCACACTACTAAAGCCATCCGTAGAGGTACCAAACGACCTATGATTGCGACGAAATTTGGCAAGCGGTCCACCTATAATAAACTAAGACCGCACGCCAACTTTCGACCCAATCCGAGAAAGTTTAATACGCACTTTAAAAACAATATTTTATCAATGTCGCGGGTGCATGCATGTGTGGTTGGTCTCGAAACGATCAGTGACATGAACGAAGAGAACCAGCAACCATGAACGGATGCAAGTTTTCGAAAATGAGAGACGATGCCATGCAGATGATGCGAATGATGCAATGATGAACGCGACAACTAGACGAATCACATGGCGAGATTGGAATAAAGGGGGAATCTTGTGGGGCGTCAGTCCCGAGCTGTTACAAATGGCGCCATGGATAGAGCCCTTCCTTGCTTACCTTCTTCACAAGGAACTCCCAAACGATCAAACCGAGGCATGACGCATAGTTCGGCGATCCAAGGCCTACAAAGTACACGAGGGTGAGTTATATAAGAAAATCCCAACCAGAGTGTTACAACGGTGTAAATCCAAGGAAGAAGGATGGGAGCTTCTCACCGAAATCCACGAAGGTATGGGCGGGCATCATGCCGCTGCAAGATTCCTGGTCAGCAAGGCCTTCCGAGCTGGTTTCTTTTGGCCCACATCTCGGATGGATGCTTAGTCACTTGTTCAGCATTGTCTAGGGTGTCAACTTTGTGCAAATTAAAGTCACATGCCCCAGTAGCTCTTTGGGCTATTCCAATCACATGGACTTTTGCGGTCTGGAGGCTGGACATGGTCGGACCCCCATAAAGGGGGAACCAAGAAAATAAATACCTACTGGTCATGGTTCAGAAGTTCACCAAATGGATAGAAGCAAAGCTCGTTATGTCGGCTAAATCTGGACCAGTGATCGACTTTATATCTAGAGTAGTACACTATTACGGTGTCCAACATAGTATAATAACAAATAAAGAATCCAACTACACAGCCCAAGAGGTCAAGGACTGGTGTGCAAAAATGGGCATAAAGCTTGATTATGCATCGGTCTATCACCTGTAGACAAATGGATAGGTCGAGCGAGCAAATGGTCTCATTATGAGCGGCATCAAGCCACGTTTGGTTCGATCTCTTCATGAGTACGACTGTCATTGGGTGGAGGAACTTGACTCCGTTCTATGTTGCCCGCGTACCACCCCAAACAGATCAACGGGTTACTCATCGTTCTTTATGGTCTATGGGGCAGAAGTAGTCCTCCCTTGTGATATTATCCATGACGCACCAAGAGTGCGCATGTACGAGGAAAAGGAGGCCGAGTTGGATCAGCAAGACGACTTATACTCCTTGGAGGGAGAGCGTGACATAGCTTTGGCTCGTTCCACTCTTTACCAATAGCAAGCTTGACGTTACCAAAGTAGGGAGGTCAGGGCTCAAGCATACAACGTATTTGAACTCGTCCTATGGCTCTCGGAGAAACAGAAGCATGAACTCAACCCCAAATGGGAGGGCCCTTTCACCAGCGACGAAGTACTCGCGGGAGGTGCCTACTATCTACAAAGTCCATCCGATAATCACCTTGAACCGAACCCTTGGAATGCAGCTCGCCTTCGGCACTTCTATGGATAAACCAGCGTCGTCTAAACTCCCTCACATTTTTTCTTTTTTCCTCTCGTTTTTTTGCCTTTTTGTTCTTCCGTTCCCATTTTGTTGTTTGACAGGGCCAATTTCTTTTCTTAACCCTATGTTCGGTTGAACCAATCTTGCACTAAAGATTATCGGCATACACCGTCAAGTGTTAAAACCGAACACAGCACATGGGGGCTTCTTCTAGTAGCCAAACTATTTATTACAAGTATTTGCTCATGTTTACTAGGCATACATGTTTCTTTTGTCATGTTCTAGCCATCATATGCATCAATTTGAACTAAGACTTTGCCAAGCTGGGTTGCCTCGCTCCTGAGGTTACTCTCTACGTTCCCGGTTGTTCAGCTAGACAGTAAAGGGAGCACCTCTGTGATTGTTATGACCGGGTAATCCGGACACGTACCTCAGACGTTTGAAGCTGAAAGCTAGCTATCTTATGTAGACAATTGGTCGGCTCTGACGGAAACAACTCGTATGGCTCTTGTCGTTATCACCGTTGTTTGGGTCTTTTCTCCCCAAAGACCAATTAGCCGCATACAAGTATGCGGCCTTCTATCTATGATCTTTGTAGATCCCCGATGAAAGGTATCGATAGAGGTACTATTTTCCTCAAAAGATGTTTCTTACAATAATTAATAATATAACATATCTTTCTGTGTGGTTTCTGTCTGTTCGCACCACTTGGCCGGATTGCCTGGTTCCCGAATACAGTTCGCTCTTTTGGAGGGACAAATAAGGAGGAACACCCCCGATCTCTTTGCATGGGTGGGAGAAGCCGATGGACAGTTAAGACAAAGTTTACAACACATATTGTTTTACAACACGTACATACAAATTACATGCGCGGCTACTGATCAAGATTATCAATTATTGTGTCAAGGGGGCAGTACGCTTGCGAAAGACGGGCGGCAGGCATCACCTGGTCATACACCACGTGGAGTGGCACTTCTTTTCCATCTGATCCCATGGGACCAACCCGTGCTAAGTGCTTGGGGTTAAGTTTGGTGAAACCGGTCTTGTTCATTGCCCATGCTTCCCGTGCTCCCTCGCGGCAAGCCGAGGTCTTCCACAACTCGAACCTATTTCGAGCCCCCTTGAATCAATCCACAAGTGCGGCTTGCCCTTCATGTGGCTATTCGGCAGGCCATAGTGCCTTCGCTGTTCTTTTCATTGCTTTCTGCATGCGCCTATGGAGTGTGGTCAGCTCCTTCAACAGGCGCCACTGGTATGATTCGATGTCCTCTTCAGGATGCCCAGACATGAGGTCTATACATAAAACAACAACACGCTTACCATTATTCCCTACATCAAAAATATTTGCAGATAATGGAACTGTACTTACCGAACACACCGTTTTGGAGCTTTCGGTTCTCTTCTTGAGCTTGGTGTTGGGGAACATCGCATGGGAATCAAAAAATTTCCTACGCACACGCAAACCTATCCATGGTGATGAGCATCTACGAGAGGGAGAGTGGATCTATGTACCCTTGTAGATCGCTAAGCGGGAAGCGTTAAAAAATGCGGTTGGTGTAGTCGAACATCTTCGCGATCCAAATCGCCGAGCGTCCCGCGATCTCATCACGATCCGTCCCGCAATCTTGATCACGATCTGTCCCGCGAACTCATCACGATCCATTCCGCAATCTCATCACGAACCGTCTCGTGAACTCATCATGATCCGTCCCGCGATCTCATCATGATCCATCTCACGATCTTGCTCACGATCTATCTCGCAAACTCATCACGATCCGTTCCGCAATCATATCACGAACCGTCTCGCGATCTCGATCACAGTCCTTCCGATCTAGCGCCGAACGGACGGCACCTCCGCATTCAGCACACGTGCAGCTTGATGACGATCTCCACCGTCTCGATCCAGCAAGAGGAGGTGGAGATGAGAGAGTGTTCACCGGCAGCGTGATGGCGCTCCGGTGATGGTCATGGAGCAATTCCGGCAGGGCTTCGCCTAAGCACTGCGTAACTACGATCTAGAGGAGAAACTATGCACCGGTGGAACGGGTAGCACGTGGCCGGAAATTCTGTCCAAAAACCACCCAATCCACTAGTATATATAGGAGGAGAGGAGAGTAGAGGCAGCCAAGGCCTTTGGGTCGGCCGAAATAGGAGGTGGGAGCAATCCTACTTCACCTCCAATCCTATTTGGAGTAGGGTTGCCTCCTATTGGCTGATTTTCCACTTTTTGCTTTAGGACTTTCTCTCCTACGCCATGGGCCTTTGTGGCTGTTTTCCCAGCCCACTAAGGGCTGGTTATTATTCTCCCACAGCCCATGGACCTCTTGGGGTCGAAATACCCCTCCCGCAGGTCCCCCGGTACACTACCGTCACTCCCGGTACACTACCGATACTCCCGGTACACTACCGATGAGCCCGAAACTTTTCCGGTGACCAAACTGGGACATCCTATATATGAATCTTTACCTCTGGACCATTCTGGAGTTCCTCGTGACGTCCAGGATCTCATCCGGGACTCCAAACAACCTTTGGTCACCACCATACATAACTCTACACTACCGAAATGTCACTGAACCTTAAGAGTGCAGACCCTGCGGGTTCGAGAACTATGTAGACATGACCGAGACACCTCTACGGTCAATAACCAATGACGGGACCTGGACGTCCACATTGGTTCCTACATATTCTATGAAGATCTTTATCGGTCGAACCTCGATGTCAAGGATTCAGTTAATCCCGTATAACGTTCCCTTTGTTCTTCGGTATGTTACTTGCCCGAGATTCGATCGTCGGTATCTCCATACCTAGTTCAACCTCGTTACTGGCAAGTCTCTTTACTCGTTCCGTAATACAAGATCCCGTGACTAACACTTAGCCACATTGCTTTCAAGGCTTGTTGTGATGTTGTATTACCGAGTGGGCCTTGAGATACCTCTCCGTCACACGGAGTAACAAATCCCAGTCTCGATCCATGCCAACTCAACAGACACCATCGAAGATACCTGTAGAGCACCTTTATAGTCACCCAGTTACGTTGCGACGTTTGATACACACAAGGCACTCCTCCGATATCCGTGAGTTGCATGATCTCATGGTCATACGAACATATACTTGACATACAGAAAACAGTAGCAATAAACTGACACGATCATATGCTATGTTTGTAGTTTGGGTCTTATCCATCACATCATTCTCCTAATGATGTGATCCCGTTATCAAATGACATCTCATGTCCATGGCTAGAAAACCTTAACCATCCTTTGATCAACGAGCTAGTCCATTAGAGGCATACTAGGGACATGGCTTTATCTATGTATCCACACATGCATTTAAGTCTCCGATCAATACAATTATAGCATGGATAATAAACGATTATCATGAAAAAGGAAATATGATAATAACTAATTTATTATTGCCTCTAGGGCATATTTCCAACAGTCTCCCACTTGCACTAGAGTCAATAATCTAGTTCACATCACCATGTGATTCGCATTGTTATGAATCTAACACCCAATGAGTTCTGGGGCTCGATGATGCTTTGCATGTGAGAGAGGTCTTATAGTTAACGGGTCTACGATATTCAGATCCGTGTGTACTTTGCAAATCTCTATGTCAAACCGTAAACACTGCTACCACACTCCACTTAGTACTATTTCCAAATGGCTGCTCCACTATATGTATCCAGATTGCTACTACTAGTCATCCGGACAGGTGTTAAAGCTTGCATCGACGTAACTCTTACGATGAACTCTTTATCACCTCCATAATCAAGAAACATTTTCTTAGTCCTCTGGTTACTAAGGATAATTCCGACTGCTTTCCAGTGATCCACTCCTGGACTACTCTTGTACCCTTTGACAGACTCATGGCAAGGCACACGTAGGTGCGGTACACATCATGGCATAATATAGAGCCTATGGCTAAGGCATAGGGGACGACGTTCGTCCTTTCTCTTTCTTCTGCCGTTGTCGAGCTTTGAGTCTCACTCAACTTCACACCTTACAAATCAGACGAGAACTATTTCTCTGGCTGATCCAATTTGAACTCTTTCAAAATCTTGTCAAGGTATGCACTCATTGAAAGTCTCATCAAGCATCTTGATCTATCTCTATAGATTTTGATGCTCAACAATTAGGTAGCTTTATCCAGGTCTTCCTTTGAAAAAAACTTTTCAAACAACCGTTTATGCCTTCTAGAAATTATACATTATTTCTGATCAACAATATGTCAACCACATATACTTATCAGAAACTCTACAGTGCTCCCACTCACTTTATTGCAAATACAAGTTTCTCCTAAACTTTGTATAAACTACAGAAACTTTGATCACCTCATCAAAGTGTATATTCCAACTCCGAGATGCTTGCTTCAGTCCATAGAAGGATCACTGAAGCTTGCTCATCTTTTAGCATACTTAGGACTGACAAAACCTTCTGGTTGTATCACATATAACCTTTCCTTAAGTAAACCGTTAAGGAAACGATGTTTTGACATCCATCTGCCAGATTTCATAATTGAAAATGCAGCAACTGCTAACATAATTCCAACAGACTTTTAGCATCGCTACGAGTGAGAAAGCCTCATCGTAGTCAACTCCTTGAACTTGTCACAAACAACTTTGCAACAAGTCGAGCTTTACAAATGGTGACATTCACCATCAATGTCTGTCTTCATTCTAAAGGTCCATTTGTACTCAACGACCTGCCGTCTAACGAGCAAGTCTACCAAAGTCTATACTTGGTTTTCATACATGGATCCTATCTCGTATTTTGGGCCTCTAACCATCCGTCGGAATCCGGGCCCATCATCGCTTCTCCATAGCTCGTAGGTTCATCGGTGTCCAACAACATGATCTCCAAGATAGAGTTGTCGTACCACTTAGGAGCAGTACACATCCTTGTCGACCCACGAAGTTCGATAGTAACTTGATCCTGAAGCTTCATGATCATCATCATTAACTTCCTCTTCAACTAACATAGGCTTCACACAAACATCTTTCTGCGCTGCGCTACTCTCTGGTTGAACAAAGGTTTAACAACCTCATCAAGTTCTATCTTCCTCCCACTCAATTCTTTCGAGAGAAACATTTTCTCGAGAAAGGATCCGTTTAAGCAACAAACACTTTGCACTAGGATTTGAGATTGAAGGTTCACCCAACTGATCTTAGGGTATTCTATGAAGATGCATTTGTCCGCCTTGGGTTCGACCTCATTAGGTGAAAACATTTTCCACACAAGTGTCACAGCCCCAAATATTAAGAAATGACAGCTTAGGTTTCTATCAAACCATAATTCACATGGTGTCATCTCAACGGATTTAGATGATGCCGTATTTAAAGTGAATGTAGTTGTCTCTAATGCATAACCCCAAAAATTATAGTAGTAAAATGATAAGAAACAACACAGTATGCACTATATCAATAGAGCATGACTATGATGTTCGGACACACCATCACACCATGGTGTTCCAGGTGGCATTAGTTGTGAAACAAATTTCACATTGTCTTAAGTTGTATGCCAAACTCGTAACTCAGATATTCACCTCCACGATCATATCGCGGTCATTTTTATCTTCTTGTCACGATGATCTTTAAACTTCACTCTAAATTTGCTTGAACCTTTCAAACGATTCAGACTTGTGTTTCATTAAGTAGATATACACTATATCTACTCAAATCATCAGTGAAGGTAAGAAAATAACGATATCCACTGCACGCTACAAGACTCACTAGATTGCATACATCAATATGTATCATTTCCAATGAATCACTTGCCCGCTCCATCCAACGGGGGCTTTTAGTCATCTTGCCCAAGAGGCATGGTTCGCATGTCTCAACCAATTCGAAATCGAACGAGTCCAAATATCCATCAGCATGGAGTTTCTACATGCGCTTTATACCAATATGACATTTAGCGGCAGTGCCACAAGTATGTGGTACTATCATTATTAACTTTGTATCTTTTGACATCAATGTTATGAACATGTTTACCACTACGATCAAGATTTCAACAAACCATTCTCACTGGGTGCATGACCATTGAAGGTATTATTCATGTAAACAGAATAACCATTATTCTCTAACTTAAATGAATAACCGTATTGCAATAAACATGATCTAATCATGTTCATGCTCAACGCAAAACACCAAATAACATTTATTTAGGTTTGTCACTAATCCTGAAGGTACAGAGAGCGTGCGATGTTGATCACATCAACCTTGGAAACACTTCCAACACATATCGTCACCTCACCCTTAGCTAGGTCTCCGTTTATTCCGTAGCTTTTATTTCGAGTTACTAACATTTAGCAACCGAACCGGTATCCAATACCGAGGTGCTACTAAGAGTACTAGCAAGGTACACATTAATAACTCGTATATCAAATATACTTCTATCAATGTTGCCAACCTTCTTATCTACCAAGTATCTAGGGTTTGTTCCGCTTCAGCGACCGCTCACCTCATAACACAAGCACTTAGTCTCGGGTTTGAGTTCAACTTTGGGTTGCTTCACTGGAGCAGCAACTGACTTGCTATCCCTGAAGTTTCCCTCCTTGCTCTTGCCCTTCTCGAAACTAGTGGTTTGATTAACCATCAACACTTGACGCTCCTTCTTGATTTCTACCTTCGCGGTGTCAAACATCGCGAACAGCTCAGGGATCAACATTTCTTTCCCTGGCATTTTATAGTTCATCACCAAGTTCTAGTAGCTCAGTGACAGTGACTTGGAGAACTACATCAATCACTATCTTCTCTGGAAGATCAACTCCCACTCGATTCAAGCGATTGTAGTACCCAGACAGTCTGAGCACATGCTCAATGATTGAGCTATTCTCTTTCATCTTGTAGGCAAAGAATCTCGTTAGAGATCCTATATCTCGCAACTCGGGCACGAGCCTGAGATCACAATCTTAGCTCTTAGAACATCTCATATGTTCCGTGACGTTCAAAACGTTTCGGAGCCTCAATTCTAAGTCGTAACGCATGACGCACTAAACTATCAAGTAGTCATCGAAACGTGCCTGTCAGATGTTCACAACATCTACAGACGATGCTAGATGGGGTGGCGCACCGAGAGGTGCATTAAGGACATAAGCCTTCTGTGCAGCAATGAGGACAATCCTCAGATCACGGACCTAGTCCGCAATTTTGCTACCAACATCTTTCAATTCTATTTCTCTAGGAACATATAAAAATACAAGGGAGCTACAGCGCGAGCTAGTAATCTACAACATAATTTGCAAAGACACTTTGACTATGTTCATGATAATGAGTTCAATTAATCATATTACTTAAGAACTCCCACTCAAATTGACATCCCTCCGATCATTTGAGTGATACATGATCCAAATTCACCAACTCAAATCCGATCATCACGTGAGTTGAGGTGGCTGCAATAGTGAACATCATCATGTTGATCATATCTATTATATGATTCATGTTCGACCTTTCGGTCTCTTGTGTTCCGAGGCCATATTTGTACATGCTAGGCTCGTCAAGTTTAACCCGAGTGTTCTGCATGTGCAACACTGGCTTGCACCCGTTGTATGTGAACGTAGAGTCTATCACACCCGATCATCACGTGGTGTCTCAACATGACGAACTTTCGCAACGGTGCACACTCGGGGAGAACACAATTTATCTTGAAATTAAGTGAGGGATCACCTTATAATGCTACCATCGTCCTAAGCAAAACAAGGTGCATAAAAAGGATTAACATAACATGGAAATCATAAGTGACATGATATGGCCATGAACTTGTGCTTTTGATCTCCATCTAGAAAGCACCGGCATGATCTCCATCATCACCGGCACGACACCATGATCTCCATCATCTTGATCTCCATCAATGTGTCGCCATCGGGGTTGTCACGCCCTGCACGCTTCTACTACTATTGCTACCATAGCGATAAAGTAAAGCATTACATAGCGCTTAATGATTGACACGCAGGTCATACAATAATTACAGACAACCCTATGGCTCCTGTCGGTTGCCGTATTCAACGACATGCAAGGCGTGAAATTCTATACATCACATGATCATTTCATACATCACATATATCTCATCATGTAATTGGCCATATCACATCACAACATACCCTGCAAAAACAAGTTAGACGTCCTCTAATTGTTGTTGCATGTTTTACATGGCTGCTACGGGTATCTAGGAAGAACGATTCTCACCTACGCATAAACCACAATGGTGATACATAGATTGCTTTTCAACCTTCTCAAGGACCGCCTTTGTCGGATCCGATCCAACTAAAGTGAGAGAAACTGTCAACCACAAGCCATCTAAGCAACAAGTTGCGTCGAGGGAACCGGTCTCTCGTAAGCGTACGAGTAATGTTGGTCCGGGCCGCTTCATCTCACAATCCCGCTGAACCAAAATCCGACCAAGGGAGGAAGCAATCTAAGCGTCAACGCCCACAAACCTTTTGTGTTCTACTCGAGATCTCATCGAACCATCAACCTAGCTCATGATGCCACTGTTGGGGAACGTCGCATGGGAAACAAAAAAATTCCTACGCACACGCAAACCTATCCATGGTGATGAGCATCTACGAGAGGGAGAGTGGATCTACGTACCCTTGTAGATCACTAAGCGGGAAGAGTTAAGAAACGCGGTTGGTGTAGTCGAACATCTTCACGATCCAAATCGCCGACCGTCCCGCGATCTCATCACGATCTGTCCCGCGATCTTGATCACGATCTGTCCCGCAAACTCATCACGATCCATTCCGCAATCTCATCACGAACCGTCTCGTGAACTCATCACGATCCGTCCCGCGATCTCATCATGATCCGTCTCACGATCTGTCCCACGAACTCATCACGATCCGTTCTGCAATCTCATCACGAACCGTCTCGCGATCTCGATCACGGTCCTTCCGATCTAGCGCCGAACGGACGGCACCTCCGCGTTTAGCACACGTGCATCTTGATGACAATCTCCACCGTCTCGATCTAGCAAGAGGAGGTGGAGAGGAGAGAGAGTTCACCGGCAGCATGACGGCACTCCGGTGATGGTGGTGGAGCAATTCCGGTAGGGCTTCGCCTAAGCACTGCGGAACTACGATCTAGAGGAGAAACTATGCACCGGTGGAACGGGTAGCACGTGGCCGGAAATTCTGTCCAAAAACCACCCAATCCACTAGTATATATAGGAGGAGAGGATAGGAGAGGCATCCAAGGCCTTTGGGACGGCCGAAATAGGAGGTGGGAGCAATCCTACTTCACCTCCAATCCTAGTTGGAGTAGGATTGCCTCCTATTGGCTGATTTTCCACTTTTTGCTTTAGGACTTTCTCTCCTGCGCCATGGGCCTTTGTGGCTGTTTTCCCAGACCACTAAGGGTGGGTTATTATTCTCCCACAGCCCATTGTCCTCTTGGGGTCGAAATACCCCTCCCGGAGGTCCCCCGGTACACTAGCGGCACTCCCGGTACACTACCGATACTCCCGTACACTACCGATGAGCCCGAAACTTTTCCGGCGACCAAACTGGGACATCCTATATATGAATCTTTACCTACGGACCATTCCGGAGCTCCGCGTGATGTCCGGGATCTCATCCGGGACTCTGAACAACCTTCGGTCACCACCATACATAACTCTACACTACCAAAACGTCACTGAACCTTAAGTGTGCAGACCCTGCGGGTTCGAGAACTATGTAGACATGACCGAGACACCTCTATGGGCAATAACCAATGGCGGGACCTGGACGTCCACATTGGTTCCTACATATTCTATGAAGATCTTTATCGGTCGAACCTCTATGTCAAGGATTCAGTTAATCCCGTATAACGTTCCCTTTGTTCTTCGGTATGTTACTTGCCCAAGATTCGATCGTCGGTATCTCCATACCTAGTTCAACCTCGTTACTGGCAAGTCTCTTTACTCATTCCATAATACAAGATCCCGTGACTAACACTTAGCCACATTGCTTGCAAGGCTTGTTGTGATGTTGTATTACCGAGTGGGCCCTGAGATACCTCTCTGTCACACGGAGTAACAAATCCCAGTCTCGATCCATGCCAACTCAATAGACACCATCGGAGATACCTGTAGAGCACCTTTATAGTCACCCAGTTATGTTGCGATGTTTGATACACACAAGGAACTCCTCCGATATCCGTGAGTTGCATGATCTCATGGTCATAGGAACATATACTTGACATGCAGAAAACAGTAGCAATAAACTGACACGATCATATGCTATGTTTGTAGTTTGGGTCTTATCCATCACATCATTCTCCTAATGATGTGATCCCGTTATCAAATGACATCTCATGTCCATGTCTAGGAATCCTTAACCATCCTTTGGTCAATGAGCTAGTCCATTAGAGGCATACTAGGGACATGGTTTTGTCTATGTATCCACACATGCATTTAAGTCTCCAATCAATACAATTATAGCATGGATAATAAACGATTATCATGAACAAGGAAATATGATAATAACTAATTTTATTGCCTCTAGGGCATATTTCCAACACTTGGGCCAATTGAATATTCAAACTCTTTATTTCTTCCGCCTACTTTTGAATCACAAGGCAACCATCCTGGTGCTGGGACTTAGCATACCTCTGAGTCTCGGGCTTCTTCCAGCTGCCTTTCCATGTGCCCTATTGATTCGACTGCTACACGGTATTCGTATGTCAGGCACGATGATATGTAAAGATTAGCAGTAAATGCATACTCACCATGGGCCTCTCGCATGAAGATCTTTACTTGTGCTAGTTCGACCTTCATGGATTGTACTTTCGTACGGCTCTCATCGACCTCCTTGGCCAATTGCTCAGACTGTTGCTTTGAGGCCTGCGTCAGCAATTAAGCAGTGTGAAGATTCTTAATTCGTTTGTTCCAAAAAAAAATAAAGCTCGGGGCTACTAGGCTTACACAAATATTCAGATTCTAAAAAACCCGATCACTTACCTGTATGATGGTTGTTATCAACTTCATAGCTTCGCCGAACCCAGCTTTTGCGGTGCCATGGTGTGCATCCGCCGAGCGTAGGGACTCGAACTCCTGACCAGAGAAAATTGGGTGCCGCATGGCTTCCCATCATTGACGATGATGCATGCCACTCTCCACCTCCAATTTGGTGCCGGATACACCATCACTAGAATCGGCGGGCATCGAACGGGCCATGTGGGCTTCTATAGCAGAAGCTGCATGGATCGTGGCTCGGGAACTTTGGGCATCTCTAGATACCTGGGTAACCCCTTCGGTAGTAGAGGATTGGGCATTTCGCCTAAGTATTTGAACATAACAAACTATTCTAAGACTCTATTGATCACAACAGTAAGCGGATAACCGAACAATGTACCTTCGGATGAGGGAGCAGGTGGATTTGTCGCTATGACCAGTTCTGCAACACGATCCATGTGGGCCTCCGACTCGGCCACAACTTCGACTGCTGGTGTATGATGTGCGAATCGACGGTGTTTGGGAGTCGCAACTGGCACGTCCGGGGCACTCTTGGTGGTCGGCCTCTTGCGGGAGGAGCTTTTCTTTATGCCTGCAGCAGGGATGGAGAATGACCCGGGGTAATCAACTATGATAGCCACCGTGGTTTGGACACTGATGTGCTGGAAATACACTCTGTTTTCGAAGTCAAGAAGAAGATCCGGGTCCTCGTTGAAGCCCGGATCGTTGTAGCGTGAATGGTTTCCGGGCTGAGGAGCCGGACAGTTGACTGTCTTGATGAAACTCCTCCATTCCTGTTCATGTTAGGCCTTAGTCAAATAGAGTGCGGAACGGAAACACCAAACTATTTTAATATTTAAAAGAGAAAGGCTTACCCATTCGATGGGATTGTGGGCCGAGTATCCTTCCATGGTTGCCCGCCTAATAAAGTCCACTTGCTCTCCTTTGTATAGGTCGGCAAGTGCGGCAGCCAGTGTTGTTCGATTAGTGGGACCTTTCTTTCGGGAGCGCATGGTTCCACTTGTCCCGTTGTACTTCCACAGGGGGTGTACCCTCTGTTGGAGGGGCTGCACACACCGGGGGATAGCAGTGTCCATGAAGTCAATCATGGTCAGTTAGCGGTGGACCAACATCCGCACCTGTGCGGCTAGGCGCAGCACTTCGACACTTTCCTCCTGGGATGAGCTCCTGGGCCGCCAGTTGTACCTCTTCTTTGGGAGGACGTCAGAGTATTCAGGAAGACCTGTCCGAGTTGGTTCAAACAGGGGGACATCTTCAATATAACACCACTCCGAGGTCCATTCTCCATACTTCATCGGTGTGCCTTCCGGATACCCCGTCCCCGCTATGCGGCATACTTCGGCCCCGCTGGCCTCAAAAATTGTCTTGTCCCGACTTCAGGGGACGAGACAAAAATATTTCCTCCAAAAATTGAAGTGTGCTTCGCACCCCAAGAACATCTCGTAGAGAGCGATGAAGCCCGAGATGTTTAAGATGGAACCTGGAGTGAGATGATGGAGTTGGATGCCGTAGAACTCTAGCAATTCCATCAGGAACGAATGGATTGGAAATCCTAGGACCCACAGGAGGATGGGGACGAAGCATACACACTCCCCCTTTTTAGGATTGGGTAAACGCTTGTCGAAAACCTCATCACCATAGGAGAGAACACCTACGCGGGTCGCCACCAGATCTAATGTTGGAAGATATCCCTGGGTCTCCAGGTTACAGAGTCACAGCTAGTCCAGTCCCCTTGGCGCTGGCCGTAGGGACGAGTGAAGGGGCTGGGGACGTTAGGCATGATTTACGTGGAGCTTCCGCTAGGATTTTCTTTCGACAAGAGGGAAGAGTATGTGGTCTAAGCCACGATTTTTTTGATTAAATGGGTTGGTGCCTTCGTTACAAAGGGGTAAGATTGTAAAAATCACTGACCACTCGCCTCCCCACGACATTCGAAAGTTGAGGAACACACGCAATTATTATAATGATCCCACGCCCTCGATGCCTGGGATCTTACCAAAGACTGGTTGGTTGTCGAACGTAGGAGGATGAGGGACACGCCTCGCAAGGCGAAGACGATGACATGAGGAGATCAACCAGATATAAATTAGCGTTGGAGGCTAGTCCGATGGCTACTGAGGGAGTCCTGGATTAGGGGGTCCTCAGATAGCCAACCTATTGTTTATGGGCCGAATTGCATGGGCCGCAAGGCAAGCATCGGACAATGGAAGACCACCTACGCCAGATGGAAGCTTCGAGGAGGTGCGACATATTCTCCAAGTTATTAGATATAGTCAGGCATGTTTATCTCTTCAGCATGTAACCGACCATGTGTAAACCTAGGGCACCCTCGGCGTCTATATAAGCCAGAGGGTTTGGGAATGTAGACAGGACAACTCCTTTAGGTGTAGCTATTCGATCTCGAGGTAGATCAAGTCTATAACCCCCCATATCATCAATACAACCAAGCAAGACATAGGGTATGACCTCCATAGGAGGGCCCGAACCTGGGTAAATTCGTGTCCCCATCGTATCCTATTACCGTTGATTCTAGTCTCACAGTCCAGGACCCCCTACCCGAGATCCGCCGGTTTTGACACCGACCCCAGGTTCAAGCCGCTCTGAAGCGTAACACCCTACTCCTACTTTGGTGGATTGCCTCTCGGGGAGGTATGGTGGAAGAATGTGACAGCCCAAGTGATGTCCCTTCCTTTTATGGCATGTAACCTATGTGGACCCATGTGTCATGTGTTGTATGAATGAGTTTGCTTCTTTCCACTCCATCTCATCATCATGCATCATGTCATCTCATCATCATGCATAATTTATGTGATGTGCTTCCATGTGAAGTTGTTGAGATTGTGAGTAGCTCTTGTGTGATTTGTGGAGTGTGTATGTGTGGGCTCAACTTCCTCCCTCTCCCTTCTTTTCAAAACAACCTAAACCTCCTTATTCCTTTTAATTTCTGTAACAGAATTATCTTGCTAATTAAATTTGTTAAAAATGTTCAAGTTGTAGGTAATATTATTTTGCACTTGTGTGTGTTGCTCTCTGTGATGTTTGGACTTTAGGCTCATGGGGTTTTAAATAAGAGAGGTGTTGTTTTCATAAAAGTATTAAAATTGCTTGCCTTAAAAATCCACTTGTTATTTTTATTAAATATCTCACATTTCCTTTGTAGGCAAAAGTATTTTTATTAATAGGAACTTCCTCTGTTTTTATTTTGTCTACGAGAGAGAGTGTAGCTGGGCATTTCTTCCCCCGTGCGGCCCAGCCCAGGTAGCAACGCCTACCTACTCCCGTTCTTCCTCAGTCAGTTAGAGCGCTTCATGTGTGAGAGAGAGCGCGGGAGTGTCGACACCATCGCCGTCAGTGGCTCACGGACGTTGAGGCAACCCCCCTATTTAAGCGCGCGGATCCCTAGGGTTCATTCTTTCCCTCGCCACCGCCGCTCCTCAATTCTTTTCCTCCTCCTTCCCCCTCCTTTCTCTTGTTAGGTAAGATTCAGAGGTGAGGTTTAGAGAGGTCACCGGTCCTCATCGTCATCATCCTCGCGTCTCTGGTGATCCTCCTCCGTGCCCGACATGTCGTGGCGGTCATGGACCGTCCTCACATCCCGTTTCTGGTGCTAGGATGTTGTGGGAAGGCCCTTGCTGTCTTCTTCTTCCTCGCTGGTGCCGCGCTCCCGAAGCTTGCCGTCGTTCTTCTTCCTCTTCGTCGTTGCCGCGTCGTCGTCCTTCTTCCTCCTCTTCGTCGTGCTCCAAGCCGTCGTTGTCACCCTCTCGGTGAGCCGCCGCATCCCCTCTTGTTGCTGTATGCGTAGCTCGCCATCGCCATAGTGCGATGTCGCCACCGTTCCATCCAAGGCAGGGCCTTGAGGGTCGTTGCCTCCGTCCCCTCGTCGCGAGGCGAGCAGGGGATGGACTCCCCACAGTGGCCACAGTACCCGCAGCTTGTTTTCCCTCGTCGGAGAGGTCATAGTCGCCGAAGATCATCGCTGATGTGCAGCTGTCGCCGTGGTGTGCAAATATTCAGTTTTGTCAGTGTTGTGCTCGGTCAGTTAGTTTTAGAAGTGCTAGGATTTCCCCTCTGTTGAGATCTCTCGAGTGGCGCTGTGGTAGCAGCTCGGGGAAACGACCGCAAGGTCGTCGGTTTGATCTCGGCTCCCCCCTTTTGCTCATTTTTTCCATTGGCTAGGTGTGGTGTGTTGTGTGTTCAGATACGGTGTGGTGGCCGGATCCCGTGTGCGGTGTTGTGTGTGTGTAGGATCTAGTGTGGCTAAGAGCCGGATCTAGTTGTGGCTGTGGTGTTGTGTGCATGTGTGCCTATGTGTGGTGTGTGTGTGTGTGTGGATCTGCTGTGGCCAGCAGGATCTAGAGTGTGTGTGTGTGGCACAGTGTGTGTGTGACAAGTGGGCCCAGGCCCCACTTGTCATACACTAGGGGGGCCCTCGTGAGTATGCCAGGTGGGTCCCCCACCTTTTGTGTCTTCTTTTTTTGTTTATGTTTTTGTGGTGTTATAATGGATTATTTCATTTTCTAGTATAATTGCTAAATATGGTATGATCATTTATGGATATGTGCATTTATAGTAATATTTCACTTATAGGAATGAGTGGGGTTTTGCTACCTTGTGTTTTGCCATGATGCTTCATGTAAACATATAAGTATGATACATGATTTTGGGGTAGAATCACCCAAGGATTTGGTCATTTGAGAAAGTTTGACAAATTGTCATTTTGTCTTAAAGTGCCATTTTGTCATTTTTGTTATATTTAATACATGCATGCTATGATATTGTGCCAACATGAATATGGTAGCCTTTGATGAGTAGAATGCCATGGTATTTATTTTTGCCATGATAAACTTGCATATAATTGGGAACCATTCTCAAATGACATGGGGTGGTATCTATCACCATTAGTTTCTGCTGTCAACTTGCTATCAGCTTAACTCAGATTCCAGAAGACTGTTATTTTCACCAAGTCCCTAAAATATGTTTCATCGTGCCAACTTGTGAGCTTCATGCTTATTTATGTGTGCCTCCATTCCAGATTGTGTAGTTGGACAATTTGATAAGCATGCTATGTAGTTTCTGTCAATGCCTTGTTTGTGGTTGGAGACTTCCTGTAGCTCTAGTTATTGGATTTGAAAGTTGCTATGTTGCTGTTTCGTGGCAGATTGTTTGTTTTAGTGTTTTGTGTCTTGTGGGAGCTATACTCCATGGAATTGCTTGACCTTTGGCTCTATTGTGGTTGTTTTTTCATTGCCTATCCACTGGCTACCTTGGAATGCCAAGGAATAGCCCATGGCCTTCTTTGTCTTGTGTTTTGCCTTCGTAACTTGTCGTGAGCATAGCGTGAGAACCGTAACTCCGTTTCCTATGTTCTACATATACATTTGTATCGTTTTTGCATGAAGCATCCATATTTGCCATGATTATGCATGTTTAAATAACTTCACATGAGGTTATGTCCAGAATTATAAACACCTAAACTATTGCATGTGAAACATGACTAGTTTAGGATTGCCATGTTAAATTCTTCAAATGAATCATGCATCATCTTGTTTGTGAATTGAACCTTGGTTGGATGTTTATTTTTGTTGTTTCCCTTGGGTAGACGCGAGTGGTTAAACTGAGTACGAGGATCCAGGAGAGTACCACTACGAGGACCCTGCTCTTTGTCCCTCTGAAAAACCAATAGGCAAGATGATCGTACTTGGATCCCGACACTATTTTTGCTTTGCTAGATGTATCGCTCTTATCGTTACTTATGCTTTACCTACCACTTGAATTTCAAGCCTCCTACATTGCCATGATAGCCTCTAACCCCTCCACATCCTAGCAAACCTTGTTTGGCTAAGTTACCGCAGCTCAGCCCCTCTTATATTGTTCTTAGTTGCAGGTGCAGGTTGTGTCCATGTGATAACATGGATTTGGCATATCACAATATTATCTGCTAGTTAATTTAATGCACATATATATCTTGGTATGGTGGAAGGCTTGGCCTTTTGCTCAGTGTTTTGTTCCACTTTTACAGTCATAGTTTCTTGCTAGCGGTGTTATGTTTCCATACATTGCGCTCCTAACATGCTCGGGGTTGTTATGGGGCCCCCCTTGTTTATTTGGTTGAGATTAAAACTTGTCTGGCAAGATCCAACTTTGGTCCTGCATTTGCTAAACAACTTAATAAATTTGCATAGGGCTTTGCAACCCCGTGCATAATTAACTAGTGCTCCTCATGAGTGTTGGTCCAAACTAGAGCCGTGTGCGGGGCCAACCCGGGTCAGCTCGGGAGATTTCTATCAGGCCACTGTACGATGTGCTTATCCGTCGTGTCCTGAGAACGAGATATGCAGCTCTTATTGGGTTAGTCGACATGTCAGGAGGTCATGCTGGATTTGTTTTACCTTCATCGAGTGTCTTGCGTGAGGGGCTTTGACTTTCTTCGGGCTATCTTGAGGTGTTGGAATTACTTTGGAGTTGCCTATGATGATCACGAGATCTGTGGTCGAGGTTATTCCCGTGGAATGTGGTTAATTTATGATGGACTAGTTGGAGCACCCCTGCAGGGTTAAAACTATCGGAAAGTCGTGCCCGTGGTTATGTGGCAACTTGGATATTTGTTTAACACCCGGTTATAGTTAACTTGAAGGAAACTCTAATAAAAATGCACCAACTGTGTGAGTAACCATGATCGTCTCTACTTGTGAACATGATCCTAGAGAGAACACGGTGGGGTTATGATTGACGTAAGTATGTGTTCAGGATCTCTTAGAGGTCATTCTAGTTCCTAATCGTTTATCGTAGACCACATATTTACTTTCATGTTTCGTAAGTTTAGCCACCATAAATTCTTAGTGCTACTTCAAACTATACACATACCACTTTCCAACCTATAAGCTTGACTAGTCTCGATACCCGGGCGCGATATTGCTGAGTCCCCGTGGCTCATAGATTACTACAACAATCCTGGTGCAGGTACAGATGAGGTCGTGCCTGATGATGTGACGCAGCTCCAGTGGGAGTATGACGAGGAGCGTGGCAGGATGTACGTCACTTATCCAGACGAGTAGAGTGGTCGCGGTCGAGATCTTTGGGCTAACAAGCCAGTGTCATTGCATCATTTTATCATTTGATTTCGTCCATAGCCGTACCCTGCCTTTGTATGGATGATTGAATAAATTGTGTGGAATTGTAATTTTGTATGTGGCGAGTGTAAGCCAACTGATATACTCTTCTCTGCCTAAATGTATGTAATGATACTGTACTTGCGAATGGCAAGATGCGCCTCTATCCCTGTCGAGGCCCTCGTGTCTTAATATGGATAGGCGCGCAACATGGGCATGACAATGAACTAGTACAGCAGGCTCGAGGCTCGTGAGGGTGCTCAAGTGGTGTTCTTGGCCCTCTGCCTTGACCTGTGGTTTGTGGAGCAGCTAAGTCATGGATCCCCTATACTCCGGTGTGGCCTAGCTTCTATATATAGCTATAGCCCGGGTCCTCTTCCCTTATCACACTGGCTGGAAGGGATCACACAATGGCCAAATTTGAAGTGGGACAGGAGTACATCCGCGCTCTGTCCAAAGGTGGTCTTCGCCTGCAAAGCAACTGTCGATGATGCAGCGGTGGGCTTGGCGATCACATCCGCCTTGCGGGGCTCGTGGTTGTTGGCTTGTTGCACTGGAATGGAAATCTTTGGGCACCACTTTGCGAACCCATGTAGGTCCTTGCTCCCTTTGCACTATAAGGGCATCTAGTGCCCCTTAGTGATTTTGGTGTATTGAAGACTTATAGGTTAAGAGACTGATGCCTTTGTAAGTGTACACATGCTCTGTAATTCAATGAGGAGTTTGATATATATAGATATTATAGATCCCTAAAATTGAATGTCTTCAACTGAAGACATTGCTGAACACTTTGGTGAAGACTTTGGTATACCCTGAAGACTTTGAAAATGAAGAAGTTGGTGGGACATTGAAGATATGAACTAGGACTATGAAGTGTGAAGACTTTTGTTTTCATAGTTTCATTTCCTTTCTTTGAGTCATAGGAAACACCGTACTGTTAAAGGGGGCCGAGGTAATACCAAGGAAAATTGGGGATCACGGAGTGACCTTGGTCTAGAGCATCCAGCAGTCAATTGTGGATCGCCAGGTGACTAGTTTGTGAGGGTTTTGGAAATCTACCTGAATACTTACCACGAGTGTCGGGCGAGGACTATGTGTCCTTATCTCAAGGAGAATACAGTAAGGATTGTGTGTCCTGGGACTGTGTGTCCTCTGGTTTAAATACCAGGCTGCTCCAAACCAGACGTACGACTAACACATCAATCGGAACTAGGCCATCAAACCATTGCCTTCATCAAGCTACCTGTTTCTATTTCCTCAACCCTTTCATTTCCTCATATACTTGTTGATGAAATTGATCATTACTGTTTGAAGAATTTGACTGAAGACTTTCTCAATTTCCTCACCTCAAATTCTTCATGTTACCTTGTTCCTCACCTGCTCATCCTGTATCACGCTACCTGTAATCTGTGCATGCTTTCTCATGCACTTGAGTACTTATTCCGCTGTTAGTTATTTGTTGGGAACCCGATCCTAAGTCATAGGAATCCAGCCTATAACACATCACATCACTTTGCGACCTCATGCACGGTAAACCCAACGGCTGCAGCCTTACCTTAGCCGGGACTGTTTGCGTCTTTTGGCTCACGTATCTGAAAATGTCGCTAGCATTGAAACGACAGAGAACCCGGGTTGACATGACAAGTCATAGAACCCAAGTGGCACATCCGTACGGGAACAGGCATACATAACCCAACAATGCACGTGTTGGCCTCAAGCGTGTGTAGAGGAGTCATAGCAAGCTACAAGGAGTCCATTACACCGTGGGACATAAATGTCATCACTGCACGTAGACATGTCGTAGCATGCTACAGGGACTCCATTACACTGTGAGACATTTCCCCGAAGGGATAGACACAGCAGCAAACAAGGATACATGCCAGTCAATCAATGTGTCCAGAGCAGTAACAAGCTACCAATGCTCGATGGAAGCACAAAGAGGCAGTTCCCAGTAAAGAGTACTACTAAAGGCACATGACTAGGTGTCGGATCCCATACATACTGTTGCATGTCACACGTACGCACGACATGCCCGGTATGCATAGATGCAACTATGGCATCACAACATAACCATACAACAAGACAATTTTTATTTGAGAGGCTCAGAGGAGCCTTGCATAATATGTTCTTACAGATAGGGGTCACATGACCCGACACTCAAGTCATACAAGCAAATTCAAACAGACCAAGCGAAAGCATAAAGTTGTTTGAGTACAGGTAGATGAAATGGTAAAAATGCACATGGCCTGACTATATACAGCCCGCCACAGGGCATAAGATCATAGCTGGGACACCAGCTATTCGGCGTCGTCGACATCTAGGTAGAACACACCTGATGGGTCATGAGTCTCATCTACAACATTTATTAAGCAAACGTGAGTAAAAACGTACTTAGCAAGTCTTTAAAACAAACCTAGTCTATTCATGCTCATGTATCAACAAGGGGAGTGGTGGAATTTATGCAGATATGCCAGCTTTGACTCTTGGCTAAGCTATACTACACATATGAATTCTTTGTTCGAATTTTAGATATGGCACACGAGTCCACTAACACCACATCAATACACCACCATGGATTCACTTCCATCACCTACGAGAGTGCCATCCACGGTACTCACACTTTTATTGATATTTTTATGAGTTTACATCAAATTTTCTATGAACAGCATAAGTTCTCCAAGTAGTCCATATCCGCTGACGCGGCTATTCGAACAGATTCAAACCCTGCAGGGGTGTACTCCTTCACACATGCTTTCGCCACTTATCGTTGTGTTCTCATAAAACCATGCACCTGAGTAACCTTCAAGCGGAAGCCCAACGAGGGAGTCGGCCACGATCGTCAATCACACAAGACCTCTAGTCCAGGCTATCGCCTATTTGAGACTGAACCCGCACGGAAGTCCGGCCAAAGTTTCTGCTACGGCCCCAAACGACGTGCGTAGGGTTCCCAAGCCCACCATTCGGGTGACCCTTGGTACACCGTGCCATTTCCTACCGCATCTTAGCCCACCACTACTGTCAGCGCTATGCACGATCTCCAGCAAACTATAAACACCAGAAACTACTTGCAACTCCTGGACCAAGGACTAGGCGAGAGGGGTCGAGTTACCAGAACCCATTGTGTGGTAGTAACTAGTCTTGGATAACAAACACGGAAATAAATTCCTAAGAATGGTCCCAATGAGACAACCCACTATTTACGCCTACATAGCCTCTCCTCGCTACCTTTACTTAATCGGGTTCATCATTTAACACATCACATTAGAACAATCCTATTTCACTCTAGTTCATCACCTAGATGAATCAGACCTGACAAAACTCTAAGCGTAGAAAGCATAGAAGGTAAAGCACAATATGTCTCAAGCATCTACTAGGTATGATAGGTTGCAAGGTTTAGCTATTTACTGTGACAATGATAGGTCATGCAGAGGAATGGGTTAAACTACTGCAATTGACAGATAATCGAACGATTGTCCTAATGCAATAAACAAGAGCAGGAGAAACAGAATGGGATGATATCGGAATGATCAATTGTTTGATTTCCTTGTTGGGAAGCGGGAAGGTACTCTCCTTCGATGGGATACTCGGGGGTATCCTAGGAATCAGGACCTACCGCAATGCAGATAGGTAACAATCAATACATGACAAGTGCAGCAATATGATGCATGATCATGACATGGTAACATGAATGGATGAGCTAATGCAACTACTATTAAAGTTAGATGGATTGGATTTGAATATACGTTCCTAATAATTATCCATTTAATATTCTACATATTGACCTATTGCTAAATGTCAATGTTCATCTACATACGTTGCTCTAACATGCATTATAACAACACCATTGGATTCATTGGATTTTTCTGATAAATTTTCATATATAATTTATTTCAATATGAGTTACAGATTAATTTCTATTATTTTTCAAACTTTTGAGCAATTCTGGAATTAAATTAAATTAGAAATTCCTTTAATGCATCAGCATGACATCAGCATAATGTCAGCAGGTCAAATGGCCGTTGACACGTCAAACCTAACGAGTGGGGTCCACTTGTCAGTGACCCAAACCCTAATTAGGTTTAATTAATTTAGTAATTACTAACTTTTGGGACAGGCCTACCTGTCAGTGGGTATTTAAGGTAATTAAATTAATTAATTAATTTTCTCAACTAATCCTAAACTAATAGGACCGGGCCCACTTGACAGTTGAACCAGGGGGTCAACCCCATGGTCAAATGGGTTGACTCGCCGGCATTGAGTCACCGGCGACGTCATTGACAGTGGAGGGGGTCAGAAAACCTCCTCCAGCGACCAAATGGATGGCGAAAGGCACCGGACGGGCATGCATGCTCGCGCGCATCGAGCCCGACACACCCAGGGGCTGGGATGGCCTGAAGCAACGCTGTCGTTGAGCGCGGCGGTTGTCGGAGCTCGAGCGAGCACGGGCTCGGCGAACCGGAGCACGAGCAGGCCAACTCAAGGCTTCTATGGCTTTGTGGGGCCCTCCTGAGCATGCCTACATGCTCAGGTGTGATCTTGGGCCACCACAACGACGGCAGCATGCTCACTGGTGGCGAGGAGCTCTCGGGCCCGAGGCAACATGATGCTAGAGCGCGCTAGCGATGGAGAGGAGAGGGGGAACGGGACCAGGGGCTCACTATGGTTGTAGCAGCGTCGAAAGCGGTCTCGGCGAAGGTCTAGAGTGGCGGCAAGCTTCAAGTTGCTGCTGGCGGTTGAAGGTAGAGGACGTCTAGGCAGAGAGATTGGGGGGCTCAGGAGCAAGGGGAGCGGCTAGAGAGGTGGCTACGGTGGCGAGGAGCCACGACCATGGCGATAGAGGAGATGGGAGCGCGAGGGATAGAGGGGGAGACTGTGTGTGTGAGAGAGAGAGGTCGGGGCAGCCGCGGGGAGCTTCAGGAGGCCTCCACGACAGCCAGGCAGGTAGGAGGTGGCCAGGAGCGGCGTCGGTGTGCTGGCCATGCAGTTGCCTATCCTCCTGGCAGAGGAGGAAGAAGACCCCCCTGCCCTGGTGGGCTGGGCCGGCTTCTCTCCTAGGCCAGACACGAGTAAGCCTCTCCTTTTCTTATTTTTCTATTTTCTATTTTCTGTTTCTGACATTTGTTTATTTTAGTCAGGGCCTCGAAACCTATTTCAAATTATATTGAAATATCTTGCAAGCTTAGTTTGAATATTTCAAACCTCCACAATAAGTTTCAATATTTTTGAATGACTAAAATATTTATATTGCTTTATTTGGCCTTTTCAAAAGCTTTGATAATTATTTTAAAATTACATAGATGTTTTGAAAATTAAAATGTCCCCTGATATAATGATGTCAATATTTATCAAACATGGGGTCATTTTTTATGGGCTTTTTGGATTTGTTGATTTTTCACAACATTTGAATTGGTTGATTCAGTTGAGGTGCTAGGGTTTCTGTTGATCCCCATTTTATATTGATGCAAAAATCAAAACATGATGCACACACATGCTAACTAGAGCAATGCTAACTAGGGATGTGACAACTCACCCCCCTCAAAAGAATCTCATCCCAAGATTTGGATGTCATCGGGAAAAGCACGGGGTACTCTAGTCGAAGATGATCCTCTCTTTCCCATGTGGCTTCCCTATGAGAATGGTGTGACTACTGAACCTTAAGAAATTTGATGTTTCGACGTCTAGTGGTACGCTCGGCTTGATCAAGAATATGGACAAGTTATCTTGGAGATCAAGCGTTTCATGGTCTACTTCGCAGACAGGGTCCGAGAAGCAACACTTGAGTTGCAAGACGTGGAAGACATCACGGACCTTGGAAAGATGCGGTGGAAGTTCCAGTTGGTAGGCAACTTCTCCTTGTTTGGCAAGAATGCGAAAAGGATCAATGTAACGAGGAGCCAACTTGCTCTTGATACCGAATCCTTGGGTACCCTTCAGAGGTGTAACCCGAAGGTAAGCCTTCTCATCAACTTCATAGGTCACAGCCTTATGATGGCAATCATAATGGCTCTTTTGACGAGATTGGGATGTTTTAAACTTTTCACCAATAATGTGAACGTGCTCCTCTGCATCTTGGATCATATCTGGACCAAAGAGTTGCCTCTCTCCGTTCTCGGACCAGTTAAGAGGTGTTCGACACCTTCCTCCATAGAGAACTTTAAAAGCGGTTTTGCCCAAGCTTGACTGATAACTATTGTTATAAGCGAATTCTGTGAATGGAAGTCATTTCACCCAATTCATACCGAAAGATATAACACAAGCTCTAAGCATGTCTTCCAGGAATTGATTGACTCACTCCACTTGACCACTTGACTGCGGATGGAAGACAGTGCTAAAGGATAGATGAGTCCCCATAGCATTTTCGAATCTTCCCCAGAATTGGGAAGTAAAGATACTTCCATGGTCTGAGTTAATCTCCAAGGGAACACCATGACGAGAAATATATAAATCCGCTAGCTGGCTAGCAGTTATACTCTCCTGAACAGGAAGAAAATGAGCCACTTTGGAAAGACGGTCAATGACCACAAAGATAGCATTATTCCCTCTCTTGGTCCTGGGAAATCCGGTGATGAAATCCATACCGACCTTATACCATTTCCATTAAGGAATAGGTAAAGTTGAAGGGTGCCAGCAGGCCTTTGATGTTCTGCCTTAACGCAACGACAAACATCACAGTTAGCAAAGAACTGAGCAATTTCTCTCTTCATCCTAGTCCACCAGAACCTGTGGCGTAGGTCCTGATACATCTTGGTACTACCAGGATGAATTGTGAGAGGAGAATCATGAGACTCCTTAAGGATCAGCTGTCGTAGATGTTGCTTCTTCTGGACCACCAAGCAATTTTCAAAGAAGACAACACCCCAATTATCTTCCGAGAAGCATCTAACATTACCCTTTCTAATGTTCTTCTTGATCCGAGATATCTTGGCATCATGCTTCTGGGCTTCTATGATTTGATCCGTAAGAGTAGGTCTCGCCACCAGGTTGGAAAGGAATCCTTGAGGAACAATGTGAAGGTTCAACTTCCAAAATTCCTCATAGAGAAGTGGTTGACCTTTTTGTAACATCAGGTTGTTACAATAAGACTTATGACTTAGTGCATCAGCCATGACATTGGATTTCCCAGGGGTGTAAGTTATCCCTAAGTCGTAATTTGTAATCAACTGAACCATCGTCTTTGCCATAGATCCAAATCCAGGTGGGTGAAAATATATTTCAGACTTTGGTGATCAGTGTAAATTTCGCAAAGATTACCCAGAAGGTAATGTCGCCAAGTTTTCAGTGCATGGACTACAGTTGCAAGCTCAAGATCATGTGTTGGATAATTATCCTCATATGGATGTAACTATCGAGATGCGTATGCAATCACATGACGATCTTGCATGAGAATGCAACCTAATCCTTGTCGCGAGGCGTCGCAATAGATAACAAAGTCCTTTGAGAAGTCTGGTGGCACCAGAATGGGAGCAGAGGTCACGCGTCCTTTTAGTTCTTGAAAGATGTGCTCGCATTGTGGGTTCCATTCGATCTTTTTATCTTTCCTGAGGAGTTCAGTCAGAGGCTTCGCAACCTTGGAGAAGTTCTCGATGAAGCGGCGAAAATAGCTCGCGAAGCCAAGGAAACTCCAAACTTGCTTAACCGATTCAGGTTGAGTCCAATCAAGGACGGCCTGAACTCTCTCGGGATTGACAGTAATTCCTTTACTAGAGATCACGTGGCCTAGATAGGTCACTTCTGGTAACCAAAATTCACACTTGGAGAATTGGGCATATAGACGATGCTCTCGAAGTTTCAACAATACCAGCCTTAAATGCTTGGCATGTTCCTATTCGTTCTGTAAGTAGATGAGTATATCGTCGAGGTAAACCATGACAAATTTATCCATGTATTCCATGAAGATCAAATTCATCAAGCGAGAGAAAGTGGATGGGGCATTGGTTAAACCGAAGGACATGACGGTGTACTCATATTGGCTATAACGAGTAACAAAAGCCATTTTTGGAATGTCCCCGTTTCTAATTCTGATTTGATGGTATCCCAACCTCAAATCCATTTTGGAGAAGACTAAGGATCCAGCGAGTTGATCATACAAGTCGTTGATCCTAGGGAGCGGATACTTGTTCTTTATGGTGACCAGGTTCACTGTTCGATAATCTACAACCATCCGGCCCGATCCATTCTTGTTCTTGACGAAGAGGACAGGGCAAGCCCAAGGAGAAGAACTAGGACGGATGAAACCTTTCTTCAAAGCCTCATCGAGTTGTTTCTTAAGCTTGGCTAGTTCTAAGTGTGCCATCTTATAAGGTCTTTTCGCTATTGGGATAACCAGTGGAATGAGTACTATCACAAAATCTACATCTCTGACAGGTGGAATTCCTGGCGGTTCTTCTGGAAAGACATCCGGGAAGTCACGGACTACCATAATATCTTCTAGTTCCGGAAGAGGGCTAGCATTGAGAGAATAGAGTTGGTGCTTGGCAGCTCGAGTTCAGACATTGTCTATCTCACCGAATGGATGTGTAAGCTAAACATTCCGAGTTGAAACCATCCTGGTAAAACAAACCCACAACTTAGACAAGGAAGACATCAACTCTAAGATATGGGATGAGGAATGTCCTAGACAACATGGCATGCATGGGTAAACACCCGAACAACATGGTAATAAACAAAGTACCATATGAACACCATGATTCATGCACCCCATGAAATAGTTCAATACAAGCCCATGCTAAAGTACAAACTACTGAAAGATGATACAGCTCATCGGAGGCATTGCAAGCTTCCTATACATTATCTATCTACACCTCCGGAACTCAACTCACACCTCAGTCATATCCCACAAGACACGCAGGACTGTGGCAATACGATTACTACAATACTAATACTAATATACACGCACTCAAGCATCGCCATAGAACACCTCATATAGGTTACCCCCGTGACCCGGGAGCTGAACCTAAGGATCTGGGAACACCCTGGCCTGTGATCTCTGGAAACCATAGGGACATGGATGTGGCCTAGGTCCCCTAGGTGGTGGCAGTAACGGACCTCGAAGAGGAGTGATGCCTCTAACATGGGGCCAGTCTATGCGAGCTGGAAGATGAGTCCGCGATGGGTTCAGCATCTCCAAATCTCCATAGCTTGTCTGCACGACAGGTGCTAGCTATGTCAAGGCTGTCCAAAGACGTGCACGGCTAGCATATAGCTCCATGCAAAGAGCACGTGCATCACGATCCCTGTTCTCTAACATCTAAGCGGTGACCTGAAGCCTAGGGTCCTCATCAGAATGATCATAATATGCTGCACTAAGATAACCATCCTCTCCTCCTAGGGTAGTAGGAACATAACAGAACTCAGTGTTCTGAAGCAGTCCATGGTGAGATCTCATAATAGTCAACATGGTGTAGGTGGCCTCCTGAATGGCCATGTCTATGGTGACACCGAATTAATAAGTCCAATGGAGCGGCTCTCCAGCTCTAGGATATGATGAATATACCCTAACAGTACACACGTACTGGCTCTGGTTGAAGTCTCCATACTGCTCCTCCACTGTATATTCGGGGTACCAGCAGTAACCAGTCTCCATCATAACTCTAACCAACATGGCCGTATGACCCGGTACATCGATGCACCTAGTCAGACAGACCACCTAATGAGAAGGATGAGGGGGCATCTGAAACAGAGAATGATGGAAAAGCATTAGAGATCCTAACAGAAATTAGACAGCATAACGACCGTAATTGCTCAAAAATATTTTGGGGAAATTGCAAAAGATTGGATAGCATAACCACTCAACTTTCTAGAAACAAAATTATAATCCAACTGATTGTCACACCAAACAATACTTGTGTACCAGAGTTCACTTCAAACAATCTAGCTACTAGTCCATGGTTAGTAACTCATCATCCTAAGAAATAGATAAGAAGGCTAGCTCTTAACCTCGTAGAAAAGAAGAGGGTGACTCAGAATAGAATGACTCGGGAAGAGGAGTAAACAGAGCCTTACGTTCTCTTCCACAATCAATTCCCTTACATTTCTATAGTGTTTCTAGACTCAACTTCGACTGGTTAGGGTTGGTAGTCCTACAGTCAGTCAGGCTCGAATACCAACACTGTTGGGACCCCGATCGTAAGTCATAGTAATCTAGCCTATAACACATCACATCACTTTGCGGCCTCACGCACGGTAAGCCCCATGGCTGCAGCCTTACCTTAGCCGGGACCGTTTGCGTCTTTTGGCTCACCTATGTGAATATGTCGCAAGCATTCAAACGACAAAGAACCCAAGCCGACATGACTAGTCCTAGAACCCAAGTGGCACATCTATACGGGAACAGGCATACATAACCTAGCAATGCAGGTGTTGGCCTCAAGCGTGTGTAGATGAGTCATAGCAAGCTACAAGGACTCCATTACGCCGTGGGACATAAATGTCATCACTTCACGTAGACGAGTCGTGGTAGGCTATAGGGACTCCATTACACTGCGAGACATTCCCCAAGGGGATAGACACAATAGCAAAAAAGGATACATGTCGGTGAATCAATGTGTCCGGAGCAGTAGAAGCTACCAAGGCTCAATGGAAGCACAAAGAGGCAGTTCCCCGTAAAGAATACTACTAAAGGCACATGACTAGGTGTCGGATCCCATACATAACATTGCATATCACACGTACGCACGACATGACCGGCATGCATAGATACAACTATGGCATCACAACAAAACCATACAACAACACAACTTTTATTTAAGAGGCTCAGAGGAGCCTTGCATAATATGTTCTTATAGATAGGGGTCACATGACCCGACACTCAAGTCATACAAGCAAGTTCATACAAACCAAGCGGAAGCATAAATTTCTGTGAGTACAGACAGATGAATGGCTAAAAAGTTACATGGCCTAACTATCTACAGCCCGCCACATGGCACAAGGTCGTACCTAGGACACTAGCTATTCGGCATCGTCGGCATATAGGTAGAACACACCTGATGGGTCCTGAGTCTCATCTGCAATATTTATTAAGCAAACGTGAGTACAAACGTACTCAGGTAGTCTTTAAAATAGACCCAGTCTATTCATGCTCATGTATCAACAAGGGGAGTGGTGGAGTTTATGCAGCATTGCCAGCTTTGACTCTTGGCTAACCTATATTACACATATTAATTCTTTGTTCAAATTTTAGATATCGCACACGAGTCCACTAACACCACATCAATACACCACCATGGATTCACTTCCGTCACCTATGAGAGTGCCATCCACGGTACTCACACTTGTCTTGATATTTTTATGAGTAACCATTAAATTATCTATGAACAACATAAGCTCTCCAAGTAGTCCATATCCTAGGATGCGGCTATTCGAATAGATTCATACCCTATAGGGGTGTACTCCTTCATACACGATCTCGCCACTTATCGCTATGTGCTGATAAAACCTTGTACCTCGACAATCTTAAAGCGGAGCCCTAGCGAGGGAGTCAGCCATGACCTTTAATCACACAAGACCTCTAGTCCAGGCTATCGCCAATTTGAGACTGCACCCGCACAGAAGTCTGGCCGAAGTTTCCGCTACGGCCCCGAACGATGTGCGTAGGGTTCCCAAGCCCACCATTCGGGTGACCCTTGGTACATCGTGCCACTTCCTACCGCATCGTAGCCCACCATTAGGGTCAGCTCTACGCATGGCCTCTAGCAAACTATAAACACCAGAAACTACTTGCAACTCCTAGACCAAGGACTAGGCGGTTGATAAGTCGAGAGGGGTCAAGTTACTAGAACCGAATGTGTGGTAGTAACTAGTCTTGGATCACAAACACGAAACTTAATTCCTAAGAATGGTCCCAATGAGAAAACCCGTTATGTACTCCTACATATCCTCTCATCGCTATCTTTACCAAATCAGGTTCATCATTTAGCTCATCACATGAAAACAATACTGTTTCACTCTAGTTCATCCCCCAGATGAATCAGACCTGACACAACTCTAAGCATAGCAAGCATAGCAAGTAAAGCACATCATGGCTCAAGCATCTACCAGGTATGCTAGGTTGCAAGGTTTAGCTATTTACTGTGACAATCATAGGTCATGGAGAGGAATGGGTTCAACTACCGCAAATGACAGATAATCGAACGATTGTCCTAATGCAATAAACAAGAGCAGGAGCGAGAGAATGGGATGGTATCAAAAATGATCAATGGGTTGCTTTACTTTCTAGGAAGCGGGAAGGTACTCTCCTTCATGGGATACTCGGGGTATCCTTGGAAGTAGGACCTACCACAGTGCAGACAGGTAACAATCAATACACGGCAAGTGTAGCAATATGATGCATGATCATGACATGGAAACATGAATAGATGAGCTAATGCAACTACTATTAAAGTTAGATGGAGTGGATTTGATTATAGGTTCATAATCATTCTCCATTTAATATACTACATATTGACATATTGCTAAATGTCAATGTTTATCTACATAGGTTGCTCTAACATGCATGATAACAACACCATTGGATTCATTGGATTTTTATGAAATAAATTTCCATATATAATTTATTTCAATCTCAGTTACATATAAATTTCCATGATTTTTCTATGTTTTTAGCAATTTCTGGACTTAAATTAAATTAGAAATTCCTTTAATGCATCAACATGACATCAGCATGATGTTAGCAGGTCAAATGGCCGTTGACATGTCAAACCTGAGCAGTGGGGTCCACTAGTCAGTGACTAGGACCTAATTAGGTTTATTTAATTTACTAATTACTAAATATTTGGGATGGGCCCACCTGTCAGTGGGTATTTAAGTTAATTAAATTAATCAATTAATTTTCTAAACTAATCCTAAACTAACAGGGATGGGCCCACTTGACATTTGACCTAGGAGGGTCAACCCCATGGTCAAATGGGTTGACTTGCCGGTGTAGAGTCGTTGGCGATGTCAGGGACTGCGGAGGTGGTCGGAAAACCTCCTCCGGCGACCAAATGGACGATGCAAGGCACCGAACGGGCTTGCATGCTCGCGCACATTGAACCTGACACACCCCAGGGGCTGGGATGGCCTGAGTCAACGCTAGTGTTGAGCGCAGTGGCTGATAGAGCTCGAGCGAGCACGGGCTCATCGAACAGGAGCACGAGCGGGCTAGCTCAAGGCTCCTACGGCTCCCTGGGGCCCTCCTGAGGACGCCTATGTGCTCAGGAGCGAGCTTGGGCCACCGTAGCAACGACAGCGTCCTCACTGACGGCGAGGAGCTCTTGGGCCCGAGGCAACATGATGCTAGAGCACGCTAGCGATGGAGAGGAGAGGGGAAACAGGACCAGGGGCTCACTGTGGTTGCAGCAGCGTCGAAAGCGAGCTCGGGGAAGGTCTGGAGCGATGGTGAGATTCAAGTTCCTGTCACCGGCCGGAGGTAGAAGACAAAGGCGATGCGGCGATGGGGGGCTTCTGGTGGCGTGTGGCTCGGTTAGAAGGAAGAAGGCGTCGAGGCAGAGCGATTGGGGGGCTCGAGAGAGAGGGGGTGGCTAGAGCAACGACGACGGCGCTGAGGGAGCGCTGGCCATGGCGACAGAGGAAAGGGGAGCACGAGGGACAAAGGGGGAGACTGAGAGAGAGAGAGCGCTCGGTGGCGGCCGCGGGGAGCTTTAGGAGGCCTAAACAGCAGCCAAGCAGGCAGGAGGTGGCCAGGAGCAGCATCAGCGCGCTGGCCACACAGCTTCCTGTCCTCCTGGCAGAGGAGGAGGAAGACCCCCTGCCCCTGGTGGGCTGGGCCAGCTTCTCTCCTGGGCTAGGCACAGGTAAGCCTCTCCTTTTCTTATTTTTCTGTTTTCTATTTTGTGTTTCTGACATTTGTATATTTTTGTCAGGGCCTCAAAACCTACTTCAAATTACATTGAAATATCTTGCAAGCTTAGTTTGAATATTTCAAACCTCCACAAAAAGATTCAATATTTTTGGATGACTAAAATATTTATATTGCTTTCTTTTTCCTTTTCAAAAGCTTTGATATTTATTTTAAAATTACATAGATGTTCTAAAAATTAAAATGTCCCCTCATATAATGATGTCAATATTTATTAAACATCGGGGGGCCATTTTTGATGGGCATTTTGGATTGGTTGATTTTTCACAACATTTGAATTGGTTGTTCAGGTGAGGTGCTAGGGTTTCTGTTGATTCTCATTTCATATTGATGCAAAAATCAAAACATGATGCACACACATGCTAACCAGAGCAGTGCTAACTAGGGATGTGACATTATTCATCACATTTCAAATTCCTCATGTTGAAATTGATGAGTGATGAATTTGTAAAAAAAATCGCCTATTCACCCCCTCTAGTCGATATAAGGCACTTTCAATTGGTATCAGAGCAAGGTACTCACTTGTTCTCAGTGATTTTGGTTTAACTTCCTGGAGTTCTAGTTATGTCGACTGTAGGTATGATCAAGGTTTCTGTAGGTTGTCCTACCTTTGATGGGTCAGACTATCCCTACTGGAAGAACAATATGCGCATGCATCTTGAGGCAATAGATAACGATCTCAGGTACGTTGTGGAAAATGATGTTCCCTCTATTACTCCCACGGTCACTGCTGCTGGTGTGAAGAGATTGAAGAAACTCGATTCTCAAGCAAAGAACATCATCTGTGGCCATCTGAGTAAAGGTCAGTATGGCAGAGTGAGTGCTTTGGAGTGTGCTAAGATTATATGGGATAGGCTGTCCAAAGTCAATGAAGGTGTTTCCACTGAACGTGACTCTCGTGTTGATGTACTTTGCAATCTCTTCAACTACTTCAAAAGACTCGACAATTAAAATGTTCACCAAACTTTTGATCGTCTCACTGATATCTCCAACGAGCTTCAAGCACTGGGTGCCACTAACATCACTGACCACGAGGTGGTGAAAAAGCTGCTGAGATCTCTTGATTCCTCATTCGATACACTAGCTTTGACCATTCAAGAACATGGAGACTACAAGCCACTCTATCCTGCTGATATACTTGAGAGACTCAATACTCATGAATTCCAACAAGCTGAGAAGAGAGACATCTATGAGGCAAGCTAGGGAAGATCTCGTGCTCTGAAGGCAAAAGCAATTTCCTCATCTGAAGGCGAAGATTCTACTAGTACCCTTGGTGATCCTGAAGAACTGAGCCAGGAGCTAGCAACGCTCGTGAGGAAATTCCAAAAGTTCTCAAGGAGAGGCCGATTTGGGAAGTCATCACAAAGTGGTTTGAGGAAATCAGATTCCTCAAGCAACTACAAGAAGAGAACCTGTCACAAATGCAAGAAATCTGGTCACTTTATCTCTGACTATCCTCTCTGGGAAAAAGAATCAAAGAAGAAGAAGTACAAGGATGAGAGTTCTGATGACTCAAAGAAAAAGAAGAAATCTTCAAAGTCTTCATCTGCAAAGTCCTCATCTTGAAAGTACTCATCGCACAAGAAGAATGGTTCCAAAAAGGCTCGGGCTTTCATTGGCAAGGAAATGGACTCTGAAGAAGAATCTGAAGAATATGAAGAAGAGGAATAATCTGAGGTGGAGTCAAAATCCTGTGTTTCTAGTCTTGCTCTCGCTACTGCCTTTGTCAGCAAGTCCATATTCTATGATGAGGAAAATGAGTACTCCAACAACCCTGACTTTAGCAATGATGAATATGAACCTACTTACTGCTTCATGATGAAAGGCATCAAGTCATTCACATAATGTCCCAATCTTGGTGACATTGAATATCTTAGCTAGAAAGTTTTAATGAAGAAGCATCTCAGATCAATGAACAGTGAGCTATGGAATGTTACTGAACTTCGACTGTCTGAACTCTACAAGATGGCAAATGCTGAGGAAATTAACAAGTATATTCAACTTGATGCTCGGCGCGAGGAACATAATCTGCTCAAGCCTATCAAGCATCATGTTCGAGGGCGTCTGTCATCTCCAAAATGCAAAGCTCATCTGGGATAGGATCATGGACATCAATGAAGGCTATCGCACTCGTCAAGACCCCATGTTCTTCCAACTCAAGAAATTCCTCAAAACCTAGGAAGCAGATCCTGGTTCATCTTCTTCACTATGTCTTATGGCAAAAGGTCCCAAGGTACACAAGCATCACTCCTCCTCAGAATCAAGTGAAGGTGAATCTGATGAATAGGTGAAACCGAGCTATTCCAAACCTACTAATATTGCCACTAAGCAACAAAGTGGACATGAAAAGCTTCAGAATCTGTTAGACAAAAGTGATGATCTGTTGAATGAGGAAGTGGATCGAACTCAAACTCTGACTAATGATCTCAAAAGTCTTCAGTTAAAGTATGATAACCTTCAAAGTCATCATAATGCTCTCTTAATTGCTCATTAGAAGCTTCCTTATGAATTTCTTCAAAGAAAGTAAGATCTTTAGAAACTAAGACTGTCTCATGAGGATATCCAAAGGGAAAATGATTCCTTATTGGCTCAACAGATCAATACCGCTCAGGAAGAATTTGTTCCACCTTGTTTGAAATACATTGAACGTGAAACTGCTAATTCCTCACCTGAATGTTCAAATGCTTCTATTGCTGCAAATTCTTCAACTATCCCCGTGGTCACAAATTCCTCATGTGAGGATAACACAAGTATCACTGATGAGAATGTAGGTTTGAAGGAATTGCATGTGACAGGCATGTACAAAAGTCTCAAAGGGCATCAAACCCTTTGCGGTGTGCTCAAAAAGAAGATCGTGAGCAGCAACCCTAGGAAAGAGGGTATTGAAATGAGAGGAAACTCAACACTGATGGATCCTACTAGACACCTGAGCAGTACCCTAAAACCTCATGGTTTGCTGCAAAGGACCTCCTGTAGATCCATCCACTTTATCTAGCTTTACTTGTGAAACTCTATATTCCTCTGATGAATCACTTGACTCCAACTACAAATTCTTCAAAAATCAGACAAGTGAAGTATTTTCCAGATTTGTTGGAACTAACTATAGGAATGGTTCACCTATGAAGAAAATTTGGGTTCCTAAGAGCTGCTTGCAGAATCTTGAAGTGTATGTCCTCACGACACCACCCATGAAGAAAATGAACCCCAGATCAAATTCCTCAGATGGACCAAAGTCTTCACTCGGACCAAATTCCTGAAATGGTCAAATGTATCATTCTCGTGCTAATGCATCTATTTCGCAGGGAAAATCTAAGAGTTCTGAATATGTGCATTATTCTTCAAATCATTAGGTTCATAAGTCCATATGAGTACTCTAACCCTCATCCTGTGAAACGAATCGCACTAGCTTCAATGCCTCCCTTATCATATGGTGCTCGCGGAATGATGAACTCTTTGCCACCTCTCCAAATGTGAGTGGTGAAGAAATTGAACTAATCTCTTATGCAGGGTCAGGTCTCCAGATGAACTAAAATGTCTGATGAAATTGCTGGAAACCTGAGGAAATGCTTGAAAGGATGCAAGCTAATCAATGCAGAAATGAATTCCTCATTTATCATGTCCTCACACTACTTTACTTACTATGTTGTGTGATGAAATTATGCCTAATGAATTTGAGGTCATATTCTTCACTGTGAAGCATACGACTTCGTAAGTTGTACTAATTCATCTCAAGGATGAAACTACAAAAGCTACTGAATAGGTCCTCGACAGTGGATCTACCAACCACATGACTAGTAACAGGAATCTACTAATGAATATGCCACATGCCCCATCTCATCTAAAGCATATCACATACACTGGCAAAGGAAAAAAAGCAAGGTATTGGGTCTAGGTAACGTTGCAATCTCAAAGGAGTGACACATGGATAAGCTGATGCTTGTCGAATCCCTCGGGTTCAACCTCATCTCTGTCTCAATGCTTTGTGATCTTGATATGGTTGTCGTCTTTGGAAAATATTGTTGTGTTGTTGTCATGTAATCTGACCATTCCAAAGTCTTCGAAGGATTTAGGAGAGGAGACTTGTATATTGTTGATTTCTCTACAGGTCCTCACCCTGCCACGTGCCTACTTGCAAAGTCCTCAGAAGGCTGGTTGTGGAATCGACGACTTGGACATGCCGTATGAGGAACTTGCACACGCTCGTGAAGAAAAAGCACGTCACTGGCATTGAAGGTGCCAAATTCCTCAAGTACCACCTCTATAGTGCTTGTGAATCTGGGAAGATGACCAAATCCAAGCATCCCTCGAAGACAATCATGACCAGTACTCGACCTTTTGAATTGCTTCATATGGACCTCTTTGGCCCCATTCATTTTTCCACACTAAAAAATTCTTCAAGTTTGTATGTATTTTTAATTTGTGATGATTACTCTCGTTACACTTGGGTGCATATTATTCTGTACAAGAATGATGTGCAGGATGTCTTCAGATGATTTGCTTCAAGGGCCACAATAAAATTCGGCATCAAGGTCAAGCATATGAGGAGTGATAATGGGACTAGGTTCAAGAACACTAATCTTGATGGATATCTTGATGAACTTGGTATTACTCATGAGATATCTGCCCCATATACTCCTCAGCAGAACAACTTCGTGGAGCGCAAGAACAGGACTCTTGTTGAGATGGCTCGCACCATGGTGATGAATACAAGACTCCTCGTTGCTTCCAGCCTAAGGCAATTGATACACCTTGCCACATCATCAACAGGGTATATCTTCACAAATTCTTCAAGTAGACTTCTTCTGAGCTCATGACTGGCAAGAAACCCAATGTAAGTTATCTCAAAGTCTTCGGTGCAAAATGCTGGATTAGACATCCTCACCACACTTGTAAATTTGCACCAAAAGCACATGCAGGTTTTATGCTTGGTTATGGAAAGGACTCGCACACCTATAGAGTCTTCAACACCTACCACCAAAAGGTTATTGAAACTGTAGATGTGAGGTTTGATGAAACCAACGACTCGCAAATAGAGCACCTACCTCCCGTGCTAGATGAAAAGTCTCCTGAAGAATCCATTAAGTTGAAGGCTACTGAAGAGGTCATGCCCATTGAAGATCCTCAACCTACTTAGGAACTCATTCCAACAAATGAAGACATTCATGCTGATACACTTGAAGAAAATGGTGCTAAAGAACATACTCAACCACCTCAACCTGCTAATCCAAGAGTTGCAAATGAAGTGGACATTGACAAAATCATCGACGACATCAATGCACCAGGTCCCCTCACTCGCTCAAGAGCTTCACATTTGACTAACTTTTGTGGGCCCTTTGCTTTTGTCTCTATCATAGATCCCACCAAAGTTGATGAAGTATTCAAGGGTGCTGAGTGGATTCAAGCTATGCTAGAGGAATTGCATCAATTCAAGCTAAACAACGTGGGAGAACTTGTCAAGCGGACAGATCCTCGCAAGCACAACATCATAGGTACCATGTGGATCTATCGCAACAAGCAAGATGAAAATGGTCTTGTGGTAAGGAATAAGGCTCGTCTTGTAGCTTAAGGCTACACATAGGTTGACGGAATTGACTTCAATGAAACTATTCGCATATTGCTTGCTTATGCTAACCATCATGATATCATCTTATATCAAATAGATGTGAAAAGTGCATTCCTCAATGGTAAGCCTAAGGAAGAGGTATATGTTGCTCAACCCCTAGGTTTTGAAGACCCTAAGCATCCTGACAAAGTCTTCAGACTCAACAAGGCCCTCTACGGCCTCAAGCAGACCCCTCGGGCATGGTACGACACTCTGGAGGAATTCCTCATGAACAAAGGCTTCAAACCCGGTTCACTCGACCCAACTGTTTTCGCTAAAACCTATGGCAATGAATTATTCATGTGCAAAATATACGTAGATGATATTATCTTTGGCTGTACTGACAAACGTTATAGTGATCAATTTGCCTATATGATGAGTGAAGAATATCAAATGTCTTTGATGGTAGAGTTGAAATTCTTCTTAGGTCTTCAAATTTGTCAGCAAGACAATGGCATCGTCCACTCTCAAGAGAAATACCTCAAGGATGTTGTGAGGAAATTCAACATGGAAGACTGCAAAGGCGTCAAAACTCCAATGCCTTCAAAAGGCCAACTCTGCACTGAAGAAAATGGTAAAGATTTCGATTAGAAGGTGTATCGCTCCATGATTGGCTCTTTATTGTATCTATGTGCATCTAGGCTAGATATGATGCTGAGTGTTTGCATGTGCACCTGATTCCAAGCAACACCAAAGGAATCACACCATAAGGTTGTGAAACATATTGTTCGATACTTAGCTCACACACTAACTCTTGGATTATTGTATCCCATGGGCTCAAATCTTCACCTCGTCGGATAATCAGATGATGACTATGCTGGAGATCGTGTGGATCGCAAATCAACCTCAGGCACATGTCATTTCCTCAGACGATCCTTAGTATGTTGGTCCTCGAAGAAGCAGAACTGTGTGTCACTATCTACTGCTGAAGCCGAGTACATTGATGCGAGTTTATGTTGCGCTCAGTTGCTGTGGATGAAGCAAACCCTCAAGGACTATGTCATCAAGGTGAAGAATGTGCCTCTCTACTTCAACAACAAGAGCGCTATCAAGATTACTTACAACCCAGTTCAGCACTCCAAGACGAAGCACATCCAGATTCGTCATCATTTTCTTCAAGATCATATACTCAAGGGTGACATCTCCATCGACCACATCCCCACTGAAGAACAGTTGGCTGATATTTTCACTAAGCCCCTAGATAAAAAGAGATTTTGCAACTTGCAGTGTGAGCTAAATATCTTAGAATCTTCGAATGTTCATTGAAAAGACACACATCCTAACACTTATGCAAAATTGATGACTTAGATGTGCAACACATGAAGTAACACTTTTCTTCAATCAATGAAGAATAACCCTATAGGTGTGAAGAAATTAATGGAGAATTTGATTCTCACAACCCTACGACAATTGTATGCGGTGTCTGAAATCATCTCAAAATTTCAAATTCCTCAAATTTGCAAATTCCTCGTATTTTAAAATTCTTCAAACTATGAAATTGATGTTCTTCATTAACTATATATATATATGAGTTTTCATGTCCTCAACAGCATTAACTTATTCCTAATTCTTGAATTTGACTTTCATCTAAGTGAATGTGATCGGACCCGTTCCCCCTCTATGCTAAACTCAACCCAGTCTATTCACAAATTCTTCACATGCGTTCTACTTTGAAACTCGTTCAAAGTCTTCACTATGTCCTTGACAGATGAAGAATTTGCGAACAAAAACTTAAAAAAAATTCATTTTCAAAATTTTGGCGCTTCCCGCTCAAAGCATTCCGATTCCCACGATTGGATAACCCACGATCCCCACTATCTCCACAACTCAGAACGTGGGTCACACATGTCACGCGGATAGCAAGGGTCAGGGGCAATCTGGTCCAAAATCTTCAGACTGGTTAGTTTTTGCTGCCACTATAAATACCCCCTTCCCTTCACTATGCTCGAGTTACTCCTCACTCCCATCTCTCCTGAGCTCAGACCTATCACCACCGCTAAATTCATCATCACCGGAGAAGAAGACCTTCTCTGCCTTGACCTCACCGTCGTTGTACTCGCATCGGCCGCGGAAGTCTTCACCCTACCGCCGTTGTAGTTGTCTCCCTCTGCCAAGCTAGCGCGTGATAGATCTGGATGGACGTACTCCTCAAATTTCATCTCTCTGTTCATCACGTTCTTCATCAGGGTAAATCAAATCTAATTTTACTTCCCTTGTTTGATCTTCATGTTTTTCACAAAATCCTCAAAGGTGTTCACTATTCTAGAGTCATCTCCTTAAGAACCTCACATGTGTCATTCCCTTGATGTTTTTTCCTAAGTTATGATCTTCTTCAAGTTTCCTCAATTGTGTGGATCCACAAATTTGCACAACTCTCGAACCTAAGTCAAGAACACTTAGCGAAATTCCTCAAGACACCTATGGTCAAAATCCTCAACTTGATGTATTTTAAAAAAAATCTGAGAACACATATGACCTTTTCAAATTCCTTGCATCTATACCCTGTTCACAAGTACAAATGTCTGTTGATGAATCACTAGGTTCTCATCAACTTAACTCATTTGCAGCGTTCCTTGAGGAAAAACTGTATACATCTTCATAATCATCAAGAGTTCAATGTCATCAACTGAAGAAAATAGCAGATGGTAAATGACCTTAGAAGGATGGAAAGAAGGCTGAACAGAACACAGCCTTTGAAATACCTACGGATTTATATGCTGGTTACTGTACTCCTAATGAATCCATTCATGGAAAAGAAACAAAGGACCAGAGGAAAAATAGAATTCAGAGGATTAAACGGAGGTGGATGAAGGAGTGGAGAGACTATCGTTATGCCAGTCCCAAGTACATGAAGAAATTCGCACTCAAACCTATTTGTAGAAGGGCACCTCCTACTGATGATCAAGAAGTTGATCCCACTAGCGTTGCTCGTGGTGAAGTCTTTCCACCTGAATGGGCTAACCATCAACAAAAACTTCAGAGAACTGCCAAAGGAGTCATGAAGCAATTCAATGAAGACTATGTTAATTCTTCCTCTACTGGAGCCTCTCCTAGTGATGATCCAAAGAAATCAATTGTGAAGAAGTCTGCAGTGAAGCCAAAATCATCAACTTCAAAGTCCTCACTGTAGAATCCTCAAGAAAGCTCTTCAAAGGGTACGACAATGCCCTCAGTAGCTACACAATCATCAGCTGCTGCCACAAAGTCCTCAACACCTGTACATCTTGCAACATGTCAGAGGACTGCTGGCTTCTCAATTGTTTCAGGGGCCTCTGCAAGTTCATCCATCCAAGCACATTCCACAACCAGACCTTCTCTACTGAAGGTGAAAGTTACTGCTTGACGAGGAGATCGAACAAGTCCTCAACTAAAGAACGTTGTGTTCCAAGTTCCATCAGATACTTTAGATGATGAAGCTAATGATGAGGAGCTTGAGGAAATCATCAGAAACAAGCAAGAAAGAGTGGCTCAAGCTAAGTGCATTAAAATTCCTCTAATGATGGACCCGGAAACTATGCTTAACTTCATCGACATTTGGCACCAGGACATAAACACGCAGATTGATGATTTGAATCTACCTCTTGGTCCAAGCCATGTCCTCACTGCCTTGATTGCTGAAGAAAAGTGGAAGTATGAGAAGGCTCGACAAATGAAGAAGGTTCAATACAACAAGGAGCATTTCTTAAAGAACAATGTCCTTAAATGTTCACCAGAGCAACTTATGACCATGCAATCTGAGATTAAAGGACTTAGTGATGAATTTAGTCGATACTATGCTGATTGGCAAGGTGCCAAGGTCTATTTCGTCAAAGTAGGTACAAGATCCATCAATGAACACAACAAGAGGGTTGCATCTCAATCGCAACTGCAAATTCCTCACGCTAAAGAATCTGCTAAGTCTGTCGAAGAAACTGCAAGCATAGCTGAAGAAATTTAGGATGCTGAAGAACCTGTCAAGGGAACCTCCACTGTTGCGCCTGAAGAAATTGCTCGGCCAGCTGAAGCTTTTGCTGCGCCTGATGAAATTGAGACCACTAAGATGACTGCATTAGTCGTGCGTGTAGAAACTGCTCCTTCTTCATCCTCTGCTAAAACTGCAAAATCTTCAAGGGTGAAGAATGTCAACCTTCCTTCTGCATCAGAAGTGAAGAAGACAAAGGCTGTGGAGAAGAAGGCTACACAGAAGAGAAAATCATCAACTTTAGATTCCTCAATAGTGAAGAAGTTGAAGACTCTGCCCAATTTTTCAACAAATCCAATTAACGTAACTCCTATCAGCTCCATGCCAGCCTATGAGTTAGTACCATTTGGTGTTCACTATGTCATCCAAATGATGAACAAGAAGAAAAGGACCATTCTGCTGCTTCATCAGAGCAGATTGATGAAGAAATTGAAGTGGAAGCAAATGCTTCAAACCCCTGGTATCATCACCCCAGCCTCAGTTGACTGCTGACAAGGACGGCGTTGAAGAAATTGAAGAGGACGTGAACATTGGAAACACAACTCCTGTTATCAATGATGAATATTGGGAAGCTGCACACCCAAATTCTCCAATGATAACTCCCCTCACCAAAATTCCTTAGTCTCCAACCCATACTGAAGAAATTCATACAGGATCTGATGACTTGGCCACACCTGTCACTTCAATCCCTGAGGATATTCCAACTGCATCAGCAGAAGATATTGTTGCTCCTGCTGCAACGGAGGAAACTGATGTTCAAATTCCTCAGTCTAAGAGAAGTTCCTCCTATGCCTAAAGAAATTGTGGGCCTATTCATGCCAAATCTTCAACCGAAGCCTAAAATGCCATTCAAAGGCAGCAAGCGCCCCAAATTCATATTCTTCAGAGTGCCAAATCCTTATGATTCAGCAAGGGTCGGTCGCACAAGATTCTAGACACCCACAAAGATGAATTACTAAGCATCTGTGCTACTTGACAAAGAGAAAGTCTTCGAGCATCAGCGAATTCCTCATGCGGATATGAAAACAATCCCATGCTTTACACCAGTGCTTACGGTTCTTCATGATGCTGGAATTATTTCATTTTGCATGGACATATATCATTGGAATGAAGAGCTAATTCTTCAAGTCTATGATACCTTGCACATCACAGGTGATGTTTCTAATGTCAATTCATGGGTTCTAGACTGGATGAGTGGATCCACTCACTACACTGCCCCAGCCTCCGAATTGCTTCGAGCTGTGCCAATACCAATTCCCTTAGAAGATGCAAGATGCTTATTTGATGAAACTGAACTACCAAATCACATGATGCAAGTGCTGATGAAGCCTTTCGCTCCTGGAAAACCTCAAAGGACCACCTTCCTAGTGAAGGACTTGCTCTATGTTCCCAGGACCGTCTATCGCATTCTGACCAAAACCCTCAGTCCTCACAAGGGCCACAACTCTGAAGAACAAGAAGAAGTGGAGGGAATCATGAAGAATGTGCTATTCAACATCATTCATTGGATTCCAATCAACTACCACGATTTCTTCATGAGGACTTTGGCCAATGCTGCTTCAGCCCCATTTGAATTGAAGCCTGACCCTCCCTGGATCATTAAATTCATCAGATTAAGGTCTTCAGTTCCATTCAAGGCTGATTTTCAGCATCAATTCATTTTTCTGCCGCCGATCGAAGTCCTCAAGAACACATTTTCTAGAGTTGAGGAAAATGGCCAAGCTGTCATTGACCTTGCATCTGCATCTTACTCCACCAATGATGACACTGCTACCCAAGACTCTGCCGCAAAAGCCTCAGCGCAAAATCTTTAAGAAGCTGCCCCTTGTGTGATGACCGATCAAGAACTTCTCCTAAGTGTTATTCAAAAGATAGAAGAAATTCAAGAAAGTTCAAGTTCCTTAGCTGGTTACAAGCTCAGATTCTTCATCGCGTGAGGCGGATGAAGCTGAGGATATTGACAACACTACAGTAGGCCCTGCATCGACAAACATCCTTGACAAAGCTGGCGCAACTCCATCACCTTCAAGACGAAATTCTTCAGGGGCATTCGTCTACATTTTTTTGTCCCTTTTGGTCGTCGATGACAAAGGGGGAGAAAATTTGAGTTATTCTTTGAGCGGGTCTCTTTATATATGGGCTGTTTTTGTTTAAGTTACAACTATTGCTCTTTTGAAGCTTTTGTTGGTTGAGTTGTAAAATTAAGTCCGATGGTGGTCTGACACTTTTGAACTGTTTTCCGCATGCTATTTCCTCAAATTACCTTAATGCATGCATGCTGAATTTCGTCAGACGCAATTTTCATGCATTTTCATCATGCATTTAAAATTCTTCATATCATATGATAAATGGGTGTATTAATTACAAGATATAGGGGTAGTTCTCCATGTTTTTAACCTGCCATGTGCATTTGCAGTCCAAAGAAAATTCCTCAAATATGCACATCTTCAGGGGGAGTACCTCTATATCTTGCAATCAAATTCCTCAAACTCGGTACTTACACTCATATTTGTATCCCCGTTGAAAACTTAATATATTTGTCATCAATCAGCTAAAAGGGGGAGATTGTAAGTGCATCTAGTGCCCCTTAGTGATTTGGTTTATTGAAGACTTATAGGCTAAGAGACTTGTCCGATTTCGTGCTCCGCCAAACCCTTAAGGTTTGAACATATGTGTGTGTGCGAAGGCTTCCCCGTGGATTCACCCAACCTAGCTCGCTACTCGATGGACACAACAGCAAACTCGTTCGATGAGGAGGAAGAAGATGAACATAACCCTACTCCTGCTTTGGTGGATTGCCTCTCATGGAGGTTTTGGTGGATGAACTAGTACAATGGGCCTGATCCTCACGAGGGCACTCAAGTTGTGTTCTTGGCTCTCTGTCTGGCGATGGAGAGTGGAGTGGCTAGTGCCAGCATTGGCCCATGACCCCTACTATGGTGTGACCTAGCTTCTATATATAGCGGCGGCCCGGGTCCTCTTCCCTTATCTCAATGGCGGGAAGGAATCCCACAACGTCCAATTTTAAAGGCGTATGGGACTACATCCGCTCCCTGTCCAAAGGCGGCCTTCACCTGCAAAGTAGCTGATGGTGATGCAGTGGTGGGCTCGGCGATGACATCTGCCCTGCGAGGTTAGCGGTTGTGGTCTTGTTGCACCGGAATGGAAACCTTTGGTCGGTGCTTTGGAACCCGCATATGTCCTTGCTCCATTTGCACCAAAGAGGAAACTGTGTGGCCTGGCGTGCTAGCGCTTGCCTGTCCTCACCTGCGTGATCCTTGACTCCTGAGGCTGGGCCTTGCATAGGGATCTCCACCCCTCAGGAGGGGGGCCTGAGGAGGCTCTTTCCTCGAGGGTCTCGATGCTGCTCCTCCTCGCGAGCCCAGGGTCCTCGCAAGGGCCTTCTATTGAGTGATGCCGCTCTGGGCCTCGCCTGGCCGACTAAGTGGGCCATGTCCTGCGCCGCAAATAGGCAGGACTAGGTACCCCCATTCCCAGAACTATGACAGTAGCCCCCGGGCCGAAGGCGCGCTCGAGCTGGCTTCAAAGCGAAGCTTTGGGGGCGTCCTAGAGCGCCACGGGCCCCAAACGCCTGTAGGCCAACCTTTACATGCGTTAGCCAGTCACGCGGCGACGCCTCTGCTCCTCGAAGGCGTTAGAACCGCCCGAGTCAAACCGACGCGATGCCCGTGCCAACGCTGACCATAATTACCTTTCCTTGAATGCTGTCGACTCCTTGGACTTCCCATTCTCGAGATGCGCAGATGTCACCCGATGGTAGTTGCTTGCCTCCCAGGACCCGAGGGGGTGTCGGTTGACTCCCAACTGTACTTAAGCCAGTGCGAGGGGAGAAAAACCTCATTCTTCTTCGTCTTCTTTGTCTTAATTCTCCTAGTCTTCGCCCCTCCCCCAATCATGGCCTTTATGAGGAAGCACTCCGCGGCCGAGAAGGGGAAGGCCCGCAAGGAGAGCCCCGCGCCACTGCCACCCAAGAGAGGTCGTGGCTGCCCCCGAAAGTACGCCATGACATTGGCGGCGGCTTCCTGAGGGCATGGTCGCATCCCAGCATGGTCTGGGGTCACCATCGGTGGTCGGAGCGTGGGACCGACCGACGCAGGTGCCTGTGGCAGTTGAAGCGGTGGCACCAACGATGGGAGAGTGGTTGCGGCAGCCCTGACACCGCGTCCGCGGCTGCACATGGCCGACTCAGCCCAAGAGTTCATGGTGTGGGAGGATAGGCCGCAGGCCGCTTGGCTCCAGCTCCCAAGCTCCATTGCAGGGGTGCTGCCGGTCGGAGGGCGCCCTATGGCTGCAGGGCGAAGGCTGCCACAACGTAGTGTCGTGGGTAGAGGTTGAGGTCACCCCAAGGGGCTATGTGTACCTGGTCCGTGGGTGACACACATTTGCCTATGCCCGCAGTCTGGTGCGGAGGCGCACCCTTCACTTCAAATTCGATGGGGAGGCAACGCTCTTCATCAAGATCATCTGCGGCGAGGATGAGCGCCGGGGGTGCTGCCCGGAAGACATCAGCCGGGGCAATCCCGGAGGTGAGCTTGCCCTTCGCGATGAGCGCCATTCCTCCAGTAGCAGCGACACCCCCTCTGATGGTAGCCCGAGAGATAGAAGCGACAGTGACGACAGTAGCGATGGCGCGTCACCATGCCATCGTGCTTGGACCTCAGAGGGTCGCCAGCTGGCACAACGTCGCTCCCCCACTCCAGGAGCCTCCACGCCAGCGTGCCTTCATGGGCCCATGAAGGAGGAGGATGACACCGGCTGAGCGCCTACGCGTGGGTTTCAGAGCACTTGAAGCTGCAGCCCCCGTGGGGGGGGGGGAGGTTCTCCTTCTACCTCTGTCCCTGTAACCAAAGATCAAGAAGGCCATGCGGGCATGTAATGAACATGGGCCTGATCCCCCTTTTTATCCGTGCTTCCGTTATGTGTCTTAGTTTTGTGCTTTCATTACGTGAGGCAGCCTTCCAATCATAACTGGGATACTTAGCTAGGTGTGTCCGTCCTAAATTCCAGGGGAGGTGTGGCCATGGCATTCGGCGGACCCATGCTTCCCGTGGTCCTCTCCTTCCTGCAGGTGATGTAAGTGCGGAGCACTTTCGGCACTCTTAGTCTGCAAGACCCAATCCCGCACATTTTTCTCTCCCCGCACTTTCGTCTGTCCAAGGACGCAACCGCAGGGCGAGGCCTCAACACCGCTGATGCCTGCTGGATCACCAAGGATGGCATCAAGGCTGCCAAGTGGCCTTATGACCGGTAAGGCTCCTGAGGCAAACTGCTCAGGAGCCCCCTTTGACGCTCGAGTAGCTCTATGTCATCAAGTCCTAGTCCCGCGCATTTCTACCACCCTGGTATTACGACCAGATCACCGATGACTCAAACCATGAGGCGAGGCCGCAACACCCACGATGCCGGCCGGATCACCAAGGACGACATCGAAGTCGCTGGGTGGCTATATGACCGGTAAGTCTCTTGAGGCATGTTGCTCAAGAGCCCCCTTTGACACTCGAGCGGCTCCCAAAGAAAATTTCGTTCTAGCCCCGAGAGGGGTAGGCCTCCCGAGGCCCCGAGTTGGCTCGTCGGGCTATGAGTGGAGCCCCCGAGTGAGTGTGAGGCGGCACATGCCTACTAACCCATTCGTCCATACCACACGAGGATCCGGGCGCCAAGGCCTTAGTGAGGTGCGAGCACCATGCCCCCCAGCACCCGCTCGAAAGGTGCGAGGGGGAAGGGATGAGGGGAGTGCCATACCTGAAGAGAAAGAACCAAAGATGGGGAATGGCGATGAGAACGAACCCCTGACCCGTTTCTTGAAAATGTGATTTTGAAAAAAAAATGAGTTTTGTTCTAGGAAGAAAGTTGGCAAATCCAAATGCGAGAAGAGCAAATAACAACCGCGTCCGGCACCTAGACTAGCCTTCGTCTTCCCCTAGCACTAAGCATAGGGCATCCATGTTGCATGGGCAAAGCCATTGATGGGCAGTGTTGACTTCTCCACCAGCGCGGACCTATGGCTACCACATTGCGTGGGTGGGAACCCCTCCGAGTTCTTGGGGGGCTCCGGGCATATACATCCCACTCATTATTACGTGATAGTGTCACGGGTTGGTCGAGTGCAGGCGTCATGGGTAGAATCTTCTGAGGTGCAGGATGTTCCAAGCGTTTTGGATGGGTACCCCGTCCTGAGTCTCCAAGCGCACTGCACCTGGCCTGGAGACATCAACGACCTTGAACGGGCCCTCCCACATGGGCGAGAGCTTGTGCAAGCCCTCCCTGGAGAGAACCTGCCTCAGGATGAGGTCACTGACTTCAAGGGTCTTAAAACAGATGTTATGGCAATGATAGCACCACGGCGGTTGTTGATACCTTGCAGCTTGTAGCGAGGCTTGGCGACGAGATTCCTCCCCCATTAAGAGGTGTGTCTCCCACATGGCATCCTGACACTCCTCGTTGAATGCCATTACCCAAGGAGAGTGGTGCTTGACCTCGTGAGGTAGGACGACTTCGGCTCCGTAGACGATGAAGAACGGGCTTTCTCTAGTGGGCTTGGTCATGGTGGTTAAGATGGACCGCAACACGGATTGGAGCTCATCAACCCAGTCCATGCCGCAGGCCTCCAATTTCTTCTTGAAGCTCCTAGTCTTGAGGCCTCGTAGAACCTCCGCGTCGGTGTGCTCTGCTTGGCCGTTGCTCCTGGGGTGGGCTACTGAGGCGGAGCAAATCTGCATTCCAGGGTTAGCACAATAAGACTTGAAGAGGCTGCTCGTAAACTGCGAACCATTGTCACTGATGATGTGGTTTGGGAAGCCGAAGCAGCTCACGATGCCCTTGATGAAGTTGACGGCCGACCCAGCCGGGATGGCGCGCACCGGCTCCACCTCGGCCCACTTGGTGAACTTGTCGATGGCGACATAGAGGTAGCGTTACCCGTCCATTGCCTGCGGGAAGGGCCCCAGTATGTCCAGCCCTAGACCACAAAAGGCCAGGAGAGTGGGATGGTTTGGAGGCCTTGGGCGGGCTGGTGGATTTGCTCGGCATAGAATTGGCAGGCCTCGCAAGACCGCACCAACTCGATGGCATCGTTGAGTGTCATGGGCCAATAGAAGCCTGATCAGAACGCCTTCCCTGTGAGGGTGTGTGATGAGAAGTGGTGCCCGCAGTCCCCTCCATGTATATCTGCCAGCAGCTTGCACCCTTGCTCCTTGGAGATGCTGCGCAACAAGACGTCGTTCGGGCATCTGCGATACAACTCGCCGTCTCGCAGGCAGTAGTCCATAGCTTGCCAGGTTATGCGCTCTGCTTCTTCCTCCTTTTCCTGTAGCACGATGTGAAGCATGTACGCCCTGAGCTCCTACATCCAATCGTCGGCCTAGGGCTCCACTGCTAGGAGCAGTCGGGCCACCGAGGTCGGGCCGTAGTCCGGAGCCCCCAGGGTCTTTCGAGGGCGGTGCTGCGGAGGGCTTGAAGAGTCATTCCTCAAAGACACCAGGATCCTGGGGCTCTCATCGTGACACCCTCTTGGCGATGTCGTCGGCTTCCCTGTTTGTGCCGCGCAGGACATGTTGTAATTCCAAGCTATGAACACATTTTTCTAGCATACGTACCTCTTCCAAGTATGCCTCCATGTGCTCGTCCTTGGGTGTATACTCTTTGTTGGAGAAGTTTACGAGGATCTGAGAGTCGCCCATGACGGAAAGGCACTAGACCCCCAGGGCCACTGCTGCCTTGATGCCCATGATGAGGAGGTGAGAACGGCGTACAGGAGTTTGTCCCCTTCCGGGGAGGTGAGAACAACTCCTGCCCCAGCCACCAGGCGGGTGAAGGCCCCATCGAAATGCATGGTCCAACCCTCTGGCGTCTCGTCATCGGGGGTGAGGGATTGACTATCGTCCATCCCTTGGTCGGGGGCGCCTTTTCACTCCACCACGAAGTCCGCCCGGGCCGCCCCTTTGATGACCTTGGTCATCATGATTTCTATGTTGAAAGCCTATAGCTTGATTTTCCATTCGGTGACCCTTCCCGCGATGTTGGGGTTGTGTAAGACCTTCTCTAGGGGGTATGTGGATACGGCCTTAATGGGGTACCCCTGGAAGTAGTGGTGCAGCTTTCTTGAAGCAACAAGGAGCGCTAGTAGGAGCTTCTGTTGCATGTGATAGCACGAGCGCGCGTCCCGCAGCACCGTGCTAACGTAGTAGACCGGGTGTTCGACAAAGGTGAGGTCTTCCGCGGTGCCCTGTCACGTGGCGGTCTCATGAAGTTTGGGCGCCTCGAGGGCTATCGGAGTGGTTTGGACCTTTCAAGGACTAAGCGCCTCACGGGCTGTTGGGGCTGGTGAGGCCTCATGAGGATTGTGCACCTCAGGGGTCTCCAGAGTTGTGATGGCTTCAGGATTCTCGCCACGAGGAGAAGCGGGCTTCACAGGGTCTTGCTTTCTTGCCCCCTGCCTGGGGGGGCCGTTGTGCCTGGCGATGCGATGCAGGAGCCAACCCGCTCTTCCCTGACCACCACCAATGCAGCGCTGGCGGAGTGGGTTGTGGCATCCAGGTATAGCAGTATCGGCTAACGAGGATGGGGTGCCACCATCACTGACGGGCTTGTGAGGTATTGCTTGAGCTCCTCGAGGAGAGCATCTGCCTCCATGGTCCACTCAAAGGTACCCTTTCTCTTCATGATCTTGAAGAACGGTAGGGCCTGCTCACCCAGCTTGGAGATGAACCGCCCATGGAGGTCACGCATCAGGCCAACGTTTGCATTTCCTCGAGGGTCCAGGGTGCCCTCATCTTGCTCATGGCTTTGATCTTCCCCGGATTCGTCTCGATTCCCCGGTGCAACACCAGGAATCAAGGCAGCTTGCCTGATGGGACCCTGAAGATGCACTTTTTAGGGTTGAGCTTTAGGTTTACCTCTCTCAGGCTAGCAAATGTCTCCTCCAGATCTTCGATCAGGGTCTTGGCTTCCTTAGAGTTGACCATGATATAGTCGACGTAAGCTTCTGCATTTCTCCCAAGCTGTGGCCCCAAGGCGATGTGCATCAGTCTCTGGAAGGTTGCCTCGGAGTTCCATAGCCCTAAGGGCATGCACGTGTAGCAGAATACCACACACGAGGTGAGGAAAGCGGTCTTCTCGACATTCGTCACAACCATTTTGATCTCGTGGTAGCCCGAGAAGGCATCCAGGAAACAGAGGAGGTTACACTTTTTGGTGGAGTCCACGATTTGGTCGATGCGTGGCAACGTTCATGGGTCAACGAGGCAAGCCTTGTTGAGGCTAGTGAAGTCGATGCACATACTCTCCTTCCCGCACTTCTTTGGGAAAACCATCGGGTTGGCAAGCCACTCCGGGTAGTGCGCTTCCCGCATGACCCCAGCCTCCTTTACCTTGCCAACCTCCTGAGCAATGAACGCCTGCTTCTTTGGTGCTTGTCTCCTTGCCTTTTGTTAACGGGCGGTCATTTGGGAACACCATGAGGTAGTGCTCGATCACGTCCCTTAGGACCCCCACCAGGTCATAGGGGCTCTATGCGAGCATGTCCTTGCTCGCATGAAGGAACGCTACCAACAACTCCTCCTATCCCCGTGGCAACTTGGCGCCGATGGTTAAAGTAGGACTGGAGTTTTCCTCATCCACCGGTACCGTCTTCATCTCCGCCCGGCTCTGGGAAAACAGTTGCTTATTTTTTATAGGTGCGATGCCGATGACACCTCCGGAGTCCTCGGTGGTCGGCGCAGCACCCCCGGCACTAGGGCGCGCCACAGCTCCTGCCTTGTAGGTCATCCCAAAGGCGTGTGACACATCCTTCATGCTCCCCTAGATGGTAAGGATGCAGCACTCCCAGACATCTTGACGACGTTATAACCCGGGTGCGTCGCCGCCATGAACTGGGCGAGCACGAGGTAGCCATGGATGGCATTGTATGGAAGGTGAATTTGCACGATGTCGAAGTTGACATGATTAGTGCGGAATTTGGAGGGGTTCTGAAGGTGACGGGTACACGCCCCAAGGGGGCGACAGATCCTCTAACCACACCGGTGAAGGGCCCCTGAGGGCATGAGCCGGCTGCGGGGTAGCCGCAGCGCGTCGAAGGCATCCACAGAGATGACATTGAGGCCTGCGCTGCCGTCTATGAGAGTCCTGGAGATGGCCACGCCACTTATGGTGGGCATGCACAACATGGGGAGCTCCCCGGCGGCCGTTGTCGCCTTGGGTGGTCATCGAGGCCAAAGGTCATGTCGATCTGCAGCCACACCCATGGCGGCGTGGCCTTAGGCTGCAGCCAGACCGCCAGCACGTGACGGAGGAACCACTTGACATGACGGTTTGAAGAGGGCGTCTGTGATCCGCTGAGGATGCGGGCGACCGCATGGCTGGCCCCGCGCGCCCTCGTGACGCCGCACGTGATGGGCCATCCAGTGCCGAATTCTTGCCCGCCATGGAATCGCCGAATCAAGGGTCGAGGGCCGACCAGAGAGGGTGCTCCGACACGCCCCCTACCTGGCGTGCCAAATGCCGGATTTCCAGCTGTGCAAAACCCTTAAGGTTCGAACATAGGGGCGTGTGCAAAGGCTTCCCCATGGCTTCACCCTACCTAGCTTGCTACCCGATGGACACAATGGCAAACTCATTCGATGATGAAGAAGAAGTTGAACACAATAGTTTACCCAGGTCCAGGCCACTGTGAAGTGTAATATCCTACTCCTCCTTTTGTGGATTGCCTCTTGACACGTCTGTTTTGCATCATGCTTTTATATCGATATTTATTGCACTATGGGCTGTTATTACACAATATGGTACAATACTTATGCCTTTTCTCTCTTATTTTACAAGGTTTACATGAAGAGGGAGAATGCCGGCAGCTGGAATTCTGGTATGGAATAGGAGCAAATCTGATATACCTATTCTACACAACTCCAAAAGTCCTGAAAATTTACATAGAATAGTTTTGAAATTAATAAAAAATAGTGGCGCAAGAATCAACCAGAGGGGGGCCACCAGTAGGCCACAAGCCTACTAGGCGTGGCCACCCCCTGGTCGTGCCTAGCAGGCTTGTGGGGCCCCTGTGGCTCCTCCAACACCCATCTTCTCCTATATGGAGCGTTTTGACCTGAAAAATATTAGAAGAGAGCTTTCAGGATGAAGTGTCACCGTCTCAAGGTGGTACTTCGGAAGAATCAATCTAGAGCTCCGGCAGGGCGGTCCTGTCGGGGAAACTTCTCTCTCGGAGGGGGAAATCAAAGCCATCGTCATGACCAACGATCGTCTCATCGAGAGGGGTCAATCTCCATCAACATGTTCATTCGCACCATCGCCTATCCAAACCCTAGTCCATCTCTTGTATCTGATCATTGTCTCAACACCTTAGATTGGTACCTGTGGGTTGCTAGTAGTTTTGATTACTCCTTCTAGTTGATGCTAGTTGGTTTACTTGTTGGAAGATCATATGTTAAAATCCTTTATGATAATTAATACTCCTATGATCTTGAACATGAACATGCTTTGGGAGTATTTCCGTTTGTTCCTAAGGACATGGGATAAGTCTTGTTATAAGTAATCATGTTAATTTAGTATTCCATCGATATTTTGATGAGATGTATGATGTCTCTCCTCTAGTGGTGTTATGTGAGCATCGACTACATAACACTTCACCATTATTTAGTCCTAGGGGGTGGCAGTGGGAAGTTATAAGTAGATGATGGGTTTCTATAGTGATAGAAGCTTAAACCCTAGTTTATGCGTTGCTTCGTAAGGGGCTGATTTGGATCCATATGTTTCATGCTATGGTTAGGTTTACCTTAATTCTAATTTCGTAGATGTGGATGCTTGCGATAGGGGTTAATCATAAGTGGGAGGTTTGTCCAAGTAAAGGCAGCACCGAAGCAACGGTCCACCCACATATCAAATTATCAAAGTAACCAATGCGAATCAAATGAGCGTGCCGAAAACTAGCTTGACAGAAATTCCCATGTGTCCTCGGGAGCTCTTTGCTTTATATAAGAGTTTGTCCAGGCTTGTCCTTTGCTATAAAAATGATTGGGATACCTTGATACACCTTTTTTACACTTGTAACTTGTTCCTCGTTACGAATTATATTATCACAAAACTATCTGTTACCGATAATTTCAGTGCTTGCAGAGAATACCTTACTAGAAACCGCTTGTCATTTCCTTCTGCTCCTCGTTGGGTTCGACACTCTTACATATCAAAAGGACTATGATAGATCCCCTATACTTGTGGGTCATCAAGACTCTTTTCTGGCACCGTAGCCAGGGAGTGAAGTGCCGTTAGTAAGTGGAATTTGGTGAGGAAAAATTTATATAGTGTGGTGAAATTTACTATCACTTGTCACTATGGGAAGTAATCCTTTGATGGGCTTGTTCGGGGTATCTTCACCTCGACCGGAGACACAAAGAGTTGTCCTCAACCTACTGAACCTACTGAACCTACTGAAAATATAAATTGCCTTAGGTATGATAGAGAAACTGCTGGCTAATCCTTATGCAGGAGATGGAACACTATATCCTGATTTACATATAATCTATGTGGATGAAGATTGTGGATTATTTGAGCTTGCAGGTCTGCCCGAGGATCACATTAAGAAGAAGGTTTTTCCTTTATATTTGAAGGAAAAGGCATTGACATGGTATAGGCTATGTGATGATATTGGATCATGGAGCTACAACCGATTGAAGATGGAATTTCATCAGAAATTCTACCCTATGCATCTAGTTCATCGTGATCGGAATTATATTTATAATTTTTGGCCTCGTGAAGGAGAAAGAATTGCTCAAGCTTGGGGAGGCTTAATTCAATGTTATATTCATGCCCCAATTATGAGCTCTCGAGAGAAATTATTATTCGGGATTTTTATGCTCAGCTTTCTCGTAATGATCAATCCATGCTCGATACTTCTTGTGTTGGTTCCTATATGAAGAAGGATATTGATTTCAAATGGGATTTATTGAAAATAATTAAACGCAACTGTCAAGATTGGGAACTCGGTGAAGGTAAGGAGTCAGGTATGAACCTTAAGTTTGATTGTGTTAAATCTTTCGTGGACACTAACATTTTTCATGAATTTAGCACTAAATATGGACTTGACAGTGAGATAGTAGCTTATTTTTCTGAATACTTTGCTGCTTATGTCGATCTCCCCCAGGAGAAGTGGTTTAAATATCATCCTCCCATTGAAGTGAAAATAGTTGAACCTATTAAAGTTGAAGAGTAAACTATTACTTATAATGTTGATCATGTTATTCCCACTGCTTATATTGAGAAGCCACCTTTCCCTATTAGAATAAAGGATCATGCTAAAGCTTCAATTGTGGTTCATAAGAGTTCTGCGAGAACACCTACACCCCGTGAGCAAATTAAAGTTGAGCCTAGTATTGCCATGGTTGAGGATCTCTTGGTTGATAATATAGATCCGAATGTTATTTAGTTTTGTGATGAAGTCGCCAGAATTGCTAAACATGATGCTAAGGATAAACATAGACCCATTGTTGGCACGCTTGTTTTTTCTGTTAAAATAGGAGATCATTGTTATCATGGCTTATGTGATATGGGTGCTAGTGTGAGTGCAATTCCCTTTTCCTTATATAAAGAGATTATGAATGATACTGCACCAGCTTAGTTAGAGGAAATTGATGTTTCAATTAAGCTTGCTAATAGAGACACCATATCACCAGTTGGGATTATTAGATATGTTGAAGTCTTGTGCGGGAAAATAAAATACCCGACCGATTTTCTAGTTGTTGGTTCCCCACAACATAATTTTTGTCCCATTATATTTGGTAGACCCTCCTTGAATACCATTAATGTCAGGATAGATTGTTAGAAGGAAACGATTACCATAGGTTTTGGTGATACGTCTCATGAGTTTAATTTCTCTAAATTTTGTAGACAACCCCATGATAAAGAATTTTCCTAGTCATGATGAAATTATTGGTCTTGCCTCTATTGTGGTGCCTTCTAATGATCCTTTAGAGCAATATTTGCTAGACCATGAAAATGATATGCATATGAATGAAAGGAATGAAATAGATAGAATTTTCTTTGATCAACACCCTATCCTGGAACACAATTTACCTGTTGAAATATTTGGGGATCCTCCTCCACCCTAGGGTGATCCCGTGTACGAGCTTAAACAATTACCAGATACTTTGAATTAGGCTTATCTTGATGAGAAGAAGAAATATTCTATTATTATTAGTGCTAACCTTTTAGAGCATGAAGAACAGAGATTGTTGAAAACTCTGAAGAAGCATCGTGCTGCTATTGGATATACTCTTGATGATATTAAGGGCATTAGTCCCACTCTATGTCAGCATAAAATTAAAATGGTGCCTGATGCTAAACCAGTTGTTAATCACCCACGACGATTGAATCCTAAAATGAAGGAAGTGGTAAGAAATGAAATATTAAATCTTCTAGAGGCAGGTATCATTTTACCCTATTGCTAATAGTAGATTGGTTAGTCCCGTTCATTGTGTCCCTAAGAAAGGAGGTATTACCGTAGTTCCTAATGATAAAAATGAATTGATCCCACCGAGAATTATTACAGGTTATAGAATGGTAATTGATTTTAGAAAATCGAATAAATCTACTAGAAAAGAACATTACCCTCTACCTTTCATTGATCAAATGCTAGAAATATTATCCAAACACACACATTTCTGCTTTCTAGATGGTTATTCTGGTTTCTCTCAAATACCTGTGTCAAAAGAGGACCAAGAGAAGAGCACCTTTACCTGCCCTTTTGGTACCTTTGCTTATAGATGTATGCCTTTTGGTTTATGAAATGCACCTTCTGCCTTTCAAATATGCATGACTGCTATAGTCTCTGATTTTTATGAAATGATTGTTAAGGTTTTCATGGATGATTTCTCCGTTTACGGAACTTCTTTTGATGATTGTTTGAGCAACTTGGTCGAGTTTTGCAGAGATGTAAAGAAACTAATCTTGTCTTAAATTGGGAGAAGTGACACTTTATGGTGAATAAAGGCATTGTCCTGGGACATAAAATTTACGAAAGAGGTATTGAGGTTGACAAGGCTAAAGTTGATGCTATAGAAAAAATGTCTTGTCCTACGGATATCAGAGGTATATGAAGTTTCCTTGGTCATGCTGGTGCTATAGGAGATTTATTAAAGATTTCTCCAAGATTTCTAGGCTTCTCAATAATCTTTTGCAAAAAGATGTTCCATTCGTTTTTGATGATGATTGTGTGGAAGCTTTTGAAAATCTCAAGAATGCTTTGATTTCTGCATGTGTTGTTCAACCATGTGATTGGAACTTACCCTTTGAAATTATGTGTGATGCTTGTCACTATGTCGTAGGTGCTTTTCTAGGACAAAGAGTTTATAAGAAATTAAATGTTATTCATTATGCTAGCAAAACTGTAGACAGTGCTCAAAGAAACTATGCTACCACTAAAAAGGAATTTTTAGTAGTTGTGTTCGCTTGTGATAAGTTTAGACCCTATATTGTTGATTTTAAAGTAAATCTTCACACTGATCATGCTGCTATCAAATATCTCATGGAAAAGAATGATACTAAACCTAGACTTATCATATGGGTTCTTCTGCTACAAGAATTTGATTTGCATATTGTTGATAGAAAGGGTGCTGTTAACCCCATAGCAGATAACTTGTCTAGGTTAGAAAATGTTCTTGATGACCCACTACCTATTGATGATAGCTTTCCTGATGAACAATTAGCTGTCATAAATGCTTCTCATAATGCTCCTTGGTACATTGATTATGCTAATTACATTGTTGCTAAATTTATACCGCCTAGCTTCACATACCAACAAAATAAACTGTTTTTCTATGACTTAAGACATTACTTCTGGGATGACCCATACCTTTATAAAGGAGTAGCTGGTGTTATTAGATGTTGTGTACCTCAGCATGAATAGGAACAGATCCTACCGAAGTGTCGTTCTGAGGCCTTCGGAGGAAACCATGTTGGAGATAGAACTACACATAAGGTATTACAATCTGGTTTTTATTGGCCTACTCTCTTCAAGGATGCTCCTAAGTTTGTCTTGTCATGTGATGAATGTCAAAGAATTGGCAATATTAGTAGACGTCGGGAAATGCCCATGAATTACTCTCTTGTTATTGAACCATTTGATGTTTTGGGTTTTGATTATATGGGACCTTTTCCAACGTCCAACGGGTATACTCATATACTAGTTGTTGTCGATTATGTTACTAAGTGGGTAGAAGCTATTCCAACTAGTAGTGTTGATCATAACACCTCTATTAAGATGCTTAAAGAAGTTATTTTCCCTAGATTTGGAGTCCTAGATATTTAATGACTGATGGTGGTTCACACTTTATGCATGGTGCTTTCCTTAAATTGCTTCCTAAATATGATGTTAATCATAGAATTGCATCTCCTTATCATCCCCAGTCTAGTGGTCAAGTAGAATTAAGCAATAGAGAAATTAAATTGATCTTGCAAAAAACAGTTAATATATCTAGGAAGAATTGGTCTAAGAAACTGGACGATGCATTATGGGCTTATACAACTACTTACAAGAATCCTATGGGTATGTCTCCGTATAAAATGGTTTATGGTAAAGCATGCCACTTACCTCTAGATCTAGAGCATAAAGCTTATTGGGCAATCAAAGTGATCAACTATGATTTCAAACTTGCTGGTGAGAATAGGTTATTTGACATTAGCTCACTCTATGAATGGAGAACCCGGGCCTATCAGAATGCCAAGCTGTTTAAATAAAGGGTTAAGAGATGGCATGAAAAAAGGATAAAAAAGTGGGAATTTAATGTAGGCGATCATGTCTTTCTATACAATTCTCGGTTAAGACTTTTTGCAGGTAAACTCCTCCCCAAATGGGAATGGCCTTACATCGTCGAGGAGGTATATCGCTCCAGTGCCATCAAGATCAACAACGCCGAAGGCACAAATCCAAAGGTGGTCGACGGGCAAAGAATCAAACACTATATTTTAGGTACTCCCATTAATGTTGAGACCAATGTTATCAATACCATAACTCCCGAAGAGCATATTAGGGAGACTTACCAGAATGTTTCAAACACTGGAAAGGAATAGGTACGTGGCACGGTAAGTAAACCGACTCCAAAAAAATTCAAGTAGCAATTTTGTTTAGTTTTGGAATATTTTAAAAAATTGGAAAATAAAAAGCAGTCCGAAGGATGTATGGGGAGGCGACAAGCCTGCTAGGCGTGGCCACCCATCCTGGTCGCGCCTAGGGGGCTTGTCACCACCCCGTGCGCCCCCGGGCTCTGTTTTCTTGTGGAACACCCCTTCGGGTCTACAAAAATTCATTATATAATCTCCCAAAGGTTTCGACTTTTGAATCACGACAATACCTCTTGTTTTCATTTTGAGTTGTTTCTGCAGCAGATTTAGATTGTCATGGCGTCTCCTGGTGCTCTGAAGGACAAGTTTTTCGAAAAGGTCATCAACCCTTATCTTGCAGAGGTGCTGCAACATCCTTAAACCATTGAGATGTGTGAGGGGTGCTGCACATCCGTGATGTTGAGGGGCCGACCAAGACCAGAAGCATGGAAACAAGGCTCGAGGCAATGGAGCAGCAAGTCTTCAAGTGCCAAGTGATGGTGGAGTGTGGACTCAATGCCAATCATATGATGATCTTGGAGTTTACCCACAAACATAAGTTGGACACCAAGCACATCTGAGAGAACATCTTCAAGATTTATGAGAAAATTGAGCATCTCCAAGCCCAGATCTATGATCTGCAAAACCGAACTTTGAGTATGAATACAAATTTATGAGAATGAGTTTGGATGCAAATTTGAGGATCTGGAGACTCATTCTTCTTTTCATGATGGTGAGCCTATGCCATGGAAGATGGAGGACAAGCCTCCAACCTCCTCAACAACTCGACCACTATCAACCCCGAAGAAGGACACCTACATACATGGGTATGGGCACTCCCCATGGCTTGTGCCAAGCTTGGGGGAGGTGCCCCAGTATCGTATCACACCACACCTTTTCCTTTTCCCTTTTTGCTTTTATCTTTCCTAGTTTGATCCTTTTTGTTTTTGGTTTGATCTAGTAGAATAAAAGTTTTTAGTGTGATCTACCTTTTATTTTTTTGCTTTTGCTCCCCTTGTGTAAGCAAGTCCAAGAGTTATACAATAAAAAGTAGTTTTGATGAGAGGGCTTTGCTAGATCACTATGCTCTTGAAAGAAATAAAGTATAATAGAACAAAAGCATATAGAATACACAGTGATCTTATGGGGAGTGATGACTTCACATATAAAAAGTATGGTGATTGAAATTTGTTGGGAGTTAACAAACATAGTAATTAGTCATTGGTGCAATTGAAAGGAAGTGATAAAGAAAGAGAGATTCACATATAAATATATCATCTTATCATCTTTTATGATTGTGACCACTCATTAAAATATTACATGCCAATAAGTTGATGTTGGACAAGGAAGGCAACATAATAGGTTATGTACTTTGCTTGCATCAAGATAGAAGGTATATGGTTTTAGATCCTCCAACATGTCGTGCTTGCTTCCACCCCATATTAGCCAAAACCTCTACACCAAGTAGAGATACTACTTGTGCATCCAAACACCTCAACCCAATTTTTCCATGAGAGTCCACCATACCTACCTATGGATTGAATAAGATCCTTCAAGTAAGTTGTCCTCGGTGCAAAAGGCAATAAAAATTGCTCCTAAATATGTGTGATCTTTTATTGTAAGGGAAATAAGCATTGTACAAATTTGAGATATTGAAGAAATAAAAATGGTAGACTGCCTTACAAAGGTTGCTATCACAAAGGGAAATACAATGCAACGTTCCTCTGCACTAAGAGTTTGTGCGTCCAAAAATAAAAAGCGCATGGCAACCTCTGCTTCCCTCTGCAAAGGGCCTATTTGTTACTTTAGTTTTATTTCTAGTACATACCTTTATGCAAGAGCCATGGTGGTCTTCACCACTTCCTATATTCCGTCTCTCTTGGTAAGAATTATGTGTTGGGGAATGATCTAGACTTATATATCCACTCGGATGTGTGTGATCATGAGTCATTATTGCATTGAGGTGAATAGTTGGGAGGCAAAATTATAAGCCCGTATGTTTCTTTGTGTTCGATTGAACCTTTGACCTCGTGGGTACTGCGTGAGTGCCAACAATTGTGAAATACTAAAAGATGATTGAGTATGTGGATTTCCTTTACAAGCTCTTATACTGACTCTTTCGATGTTTTATAAATTGTCAATTGCTTCATTGACTGACATCAAAGTTTGCTGGTTGCCAATAGCGTTCTTGGTTCATACTTTATCTTGTGAATGAATTATTACTCTAGTATAAGGAGTCTCATACAATGAGTATTGTTGTTCAAAAGTTGATCATGATGCCTCCATGTTCGTATTTTATTTTATCGACACCTCTATCTCTAAACATGTGGACATATTCATTGATCTTGGCTTTCGCTTGAAGGCAAGCGAGGTCTAAGCTTGGGGTAGTTGATACGTCCACTTTGCATCATGCTTTTATATCGATATTTATTGCATTATGGGCTCTTATTACACGTTATGGTACAATACTTATGCCTTTTCTCTCTTATTTTACAAGGTTTACATGAAGAGGGAGAATGCCGGCAGCTAGAATTCTAGACTAGAAAAGGAGCAACTCTAAGATACCTATTCTACACATCTCCAAAAGTCCTGAAAATTTACAGAGAATATTTTTGGAATTCATAAAAAATACTGGCGCAAGAATCAACTAGAGGGCGGCCACCGCCCTTGGCCACGCCAAGCAGGCTTGTGGGGCCCATGTGACTCCTTCGACGCCCATCTTCTCCTATGTGAAGCGTGTTGACCTGAAAAAATCAGAAGAGAGCTTTTGGGATGAAGCGTCTCCGTATCGAGGTAGAACTTGGGCAAAACCAATCTAGAGCTCCATCAGGGCGGTCTTGCCAGGGAAACTTCCCTCCGGGAGGGGGAAATCGAAGCCGTCGTCATCACCAACGATCCTCTCATCGAGAGGGGGTCAATCTCCATCAACATCTTCATTAGCACAATCTCCTCTCCAAAGCCTAGTTCCTCTATTGTACCCGATCTTTGTCTCAACACCTCAGATTGGTACTTGTTGGTTGATAGTAGTGTTGATTACTCCTTCTAGTTGATGCTAGTTGGTTTACTTGGTGGAAGATCATATGTTTAGATCCTTTATGATAATTAATAGACCTATGATCTTGAACATGAACATGCTTTGTGAGTAGTTCCGTTTGTACCCGAGGACATGGGATAAGCCTTATTATAAGTAATCATCTGATATTCATTTGATATTTTGATGAGATGTATGTTGTCTCTCCTCTAGTGGTGTTATGTGAACATCGGCTACATAACACTTCACCATTATCTGGGCCTAGGTGAAGGCATTGAGAAGTAATAAGTAGATGATGGGTTGCTAGAGTGACAGAAGCTTAAACCCTAGTTTATGTGTTGCTTCGTAAGGGGCTGATTTGGATTAATATGTTTCATGCTATGGTTAGCTTTACCTTAATTCTTCTTTCGTAGTGGACGATGCTTGTGATAGGGGTTAATCATAAGTGGGAGGTTTGTCGAAGTAAGGGCAGCATGCAAGCATCAGTCCACCCCACATATCAAATTATGAAAGTAACAAACGCGAATCAAATGCGCATGATAAAACTAGCTTGATAGAAATTCCCATGTGTCCTCGGGAGCGCTTTGCTTTATATAAGAGTTTGTCCAGGCATGTCCTTTGCTACAAAAAGGATTGGGCTACCTTGTTGCACCTTTGCTACACTTGTTACTTGTTACTCATTATGAATTATCTTATCACAATACTACTTGTTACTGATAATTTTAGTGCTTGCAGAGAATACCTTACTAGAAACCGCTTGTCATTTCCTTGTGCTCCTCGTCGGGTTCGACACTCTTACTTATCGAAAGGACTACGATAGATCCCTATACTTGTGGGTCATCACCTCTCGTGGATGTTTTGGTGGATAAACTAGTACAATGGGCCTAAGCCTCGCGAGGGTGCTCAAGGTGTGTTCTTGGCTCTCTGTCTAGCGATGGAGAGTGGGGTGACTAGTGCTCGGTTGGATCTGGGATCCCCTCTTCGGTGTGACCTAGCTTCTATATATAGCAGCGGCCCGAGTCCTTTTCCCTTATCTCAATGGCGGGAAGGAATCCCACAACGGCCAATTTTAAAGGGGGACGGGAGTACACCCGAGCCCTGTCCAAAGGGGGCTTCGCCTGCAAAGTAGCTGATGGTGATGCAGTGGTGGGCTTGGAGATGACATCTGCCCTGCGGCGATGGGGGTCGTGGTCTTGTTGCACCGGAATGGAAACCTTTGGGCGGCGCTTTGGGAACCCGCGTATGTCCTTGCACCCTTTGCACCAAAGAGGAAACTGTGCCTCCTGGCGTGCTCGCGCTTGTCTGTCCTCACCTGCATCATCCTTGACTCGTGAGGCCGGGCCTTGCATAGGGATCTCCGCCCCTCGGTATGGGGGCCGGAGGAGGCTCTTTCCTCGAGGGTCTCGATGTTTCTCCCCCTTGCAAACCCAGGGTCCTCACGAGGGCCTTGTCTCGAGTGACACCACGCCAAGCCTCACTTGGCCAACGAAGTGGGCCATGCCCTTGGTCGCATGCAGGCAGGATTGGTATCCCCGTTCCCAGAACACCGACAAGACTAATGCGTTTGTAAGTGTACACAGTCTCAGTAAGTCAATGAGGAGTTTGATATATTTGGAGATTATTAACCCCTAATAATGAATGTCTTCCACTGAAGACTATGGTGAAGACGTTGCTGAAGACTTTGGTATACCCTAAAGACTTTGAAAATGAAGAAGTTGGTGTGACCTTGAAGATATGAACGAGGACTATGAAGCATGAAGACTTTTGTTTTCGTAGTTTCATTTCCTTTCTTTGAGTCATAGGAAACACCGTACTGTTAAAGGGGGCCGAGGTAATACTAAGGAAAATTTCCAACTAATGCTCAGCTCAAAAGCCTCAACCTATCCAATCCTTCGAGTGAAGCCTTTCCAAATCGCTTACAATTCACTCAAGTTCCTAAGTGACAGAGACGAAGTTCTTCTGGTCTTTGATGAAATTGGTCTGACTGACGAGTTAGGATTTCGCTAGTGCGAATTTCCTACAAGTGAGGAATATGATAAGCCTAAGGACTTTCATAGTTCGAAATACCGACCGTTGTTGTGCTTAGTGCCAGCTGTCTCCAATCATCTTATCCACATAACGGTAATATCATTGGTGGCATTTATGTCTTATCATGTCAGGTTGCACCCTGGCTATAAATAGCCACCCCCACAACCACTTGTTGGTTGGCTGCTCTGAGAGAGAACTGACACTTGTCATTTGAGAGCAACCCATCCTCTGAGGACTTTGAGAGAAAATCATCAGTGAGGAAAAACCCAAATCCAAACCACCTAACCTGAAGTGATTGAGCATCACTTAAGAGCTTGCTACCTTTGAAGACTGTGCATCTTCCAGATGGTTAGGCGTCATGGTCTAGTGCATCCTATAGTCAATTGGGGATAACGGAGTGACCTTGGTCTACAGCATCCAACAGTCAACTATGGATCACCGGGTGACCACTTTGTGAGGGTTTTGGAAGTCTACCCCGAAGACTTACCATGAGTGTTGGGCGAGGACTGTCTGTCCTTAGCTCAAGGAGAATACGGGGGGGGGGGGGGGGGGCTTGCCATCTCAAAGCGCCCGTCTGCTCCCGTAGCTCTAGAGAAAACCCTCTCCCTCTCCTCAGCTTCTCCTTTTCTTCATGGCATCTGGAGGAAGCGTCGCCGGTGTAGGGGAGCACGCGGGTCCGGTCAGCCCCCTCGCCCTCCTCCGGAGGTAGTGACGGGGGGCGTCAGGGTCAACGCAGGTTCGTTGATGCTAGGCCATGGTGGATGAGTGAGTATTCCGCTGTTTCATTCTTTCTTTCTCGACATGTCCAATGCGCCGGGCTTGATCATGTCCTCCTTCCAGGGCGCCGGCGACTAAGAAGTGCAAGTGAGGCGAGCTCCAGGAGGAGGTGGACGCGCTGCGGGGCCATCGGACGCTCGCTAATGCAGCCTTCCAAGGTGACCTCAGGGGCGAAGCAGAGGCGGCGTCATTGACCCGCTCTGAAACTCCCTTAGACGCTTACCTAATAGAGAAAGGAAGAGAAGGAGAGGAATGGAGAGGGAGAAGGGAGTAGCGGCGGTTGGTGGGCGGAAGAGGAACCCTAGGCGGAGGGGCACGCATGTCGAGGGGGTTAAATACCCTGGAGCTGACGGCAACAGACGGCAAAAGGGACAGCGACGACGCGCTCTCTCTCTGTCTGAAGCTCTCACGGAGACGACGGATGGGAGCAGGTTGCCGTCTCCTTGCGTGCTGGGCTGGAGGGAAAGGGCAAGGCCCACTCACTCTCTCTCACGCAAAGAAATAAACCAGCACGGAGTTTTCTTTTTAAAATGACAACAACACAAGAAAAACCCTCCAAAGTGAAATAAAAGGATTTTGCAAGAACAAAAAAATACTTTGACATTGAAAATAAAATGCACTATTTACTAAAAATATCAAGATGATTTTAAGGACAAGTAATTTAAATACTTTTAAATATAGCCAGCCCCTGTTCAAAGCAAACCTCAAATACATATAGCTCAAAACAACAAAAGAACCACACACACAATTTTAAAACATTATAGGCTACCTCCTGAACATTTTAAAACAATTTAATTAGCAAATTGAATCTGTTGATAAAATGACAAGGGATTAAAGGGTATTAGGTGTGGTTTTTTGAAAAGAATAAGAGCGGGGAAAGGAGATGAAGCCCACTCCACCACAACCACAACAACACTCACATATGCAACAAGTCAAGAGCACATCACAAGTTAATATGCATGCATGACGATGAATGATATGATGCATGAATGCATGAGACAAAGCATGACATGGAGCAAACTCATTCACTAACTAATGACAACAAGGTTCAGTTAAGATTACATGCCCAACAAGGTAGGGACAACACTTGGGCTGTCACAACTCTCCCACACTACAAAAGGATCTCGACCCGAGATCTAGGAACGAAAGAACTCTGGAAATTCGGAACATCAAGGTCCTCACATGCCCAGGTAGCTTCTTTGTCAGAATGATGACACCACTTCATCTTGTGGAACTTGATAGATTTGTTGCAAGTCTTACGCTCAGTTTCTTCGAGAATTGCAACTGGATGCTCACGATAAGAGAGGTCTTCTTGGAGATCAATGTCTTTGAGGTTAATGGTACCCTCGGGAGTCTTGAAGCACCTACGGAGCTGAGAAACATGGAAAACATCGTGCACATTTGCGAAATTTGGAGGAAGCTCTAGTTGATATGCAAGTCCACCTCTCTTGCCAACAACTTTGAAAGGACCAACAAAACAAGGAGCTAGCTTGCCTTTAATTCTGCACCGCTGAGTGCCCTTCAAGGGAGAGACTCTGAGATAGACTAGATCATCCACTTGAAAGGAAACATCCTGATGTTTGCTATCGTAATAGCTTTTCTATCGGGAGTGAGCTTCTTTCAGGTTCTCACGAATGACATGGCACATCTCTTCTGCTTCATCGATCATGTCATTGCCCAATACCTGCGCTCACCGGTTTCAGCCAGTTAAGCGGGGTACGACACTTCCTGCCGTAGAGAATCTCGAAAGGGGCCTTGCCTGAGCTAGCCTGAAAGCTATTGTTGTATGAGAATTCAGCATATGGAAGGCAGTCTTCCCATTTCATGCAGAATGAAATCACATAGGCTCTAAGCATATCTTCAAGGATCTTATTGACTCTCTCGACTTGACCACTTGTCTGCGGATGGAATGCAGTGCTGAAACGGATCATGGTACCCATAGCAGTCTGGAAGGACTCCCAAAACATGGAAGTAAAGAGGCTTCCATGGCGAGAGGAGATGAGCTGAGGAATACCATCACAAATTAACCACACACCACGGGAATAACCTCGACCAGGGATCTCGTGATCATCCTAGGCAATTCCAAAGGAATTCCGACACCTCGAGATAGCCCGAAGAAGATCAGAGTTCCTCACGCAAGATGTTCGAGAAAGGTAAAACAAATCCAGCAAGGCCACCCGACGTGTCGACGAACCCAATAAGAGTCGCGTAGCTTTGAAGGTCGAGGCAACTCAGCTCAAGTTGGAGAACTCAAGGAAGCATTCAAGGGATTCATATTCATCTTCTTCTAGATCTCAAATGGTTCCTAAGCAGCAGAAGTATTAGGTGCCAAATCCTCCTCCATTTCATTCTCCTCAACAGCAGAAGCAGTTCGGTGGTCGTGGTTCTTCCCACCCATCCAACCTAGGATTTCAGCAGAGACCCCAGGCGTCCAAGGCAGTTCTTGTTCCTCCTCCAGGCAATGTTCGTCCGCTTTCTGAGGTGACTTGTCACAAGTGTGGACAGAAGGGTCACTACGCAAACAAGTGCAACCAGCAGCGTCTTTTGCCTCCTCCTCCAGTCAGGCCTCCAGGGAATGCAATGGTGAAGCATAATCCCAAGTCAGCAAGGGTAAACATGGTGAACATAGCAGAGGCAGAGGATTGTTCTCAAGTGATCATGGGCATCACATTCCTGTACAAGTTTTGTTTGATACTGGGCATCACATTCATTCATTTCAAGGCCGTTCGTCGAGTTGCATGATTTGTGTCCTGTTAGTCTATCCAAGCCTTTGTCAATAGTTTCTCCCGGCAAAGTGATGAATTCTCGTTTGGTTGTTTTGGATGTTTCTATCAAGTTGGGCAATTATTCTTTTCTGGCTTCTCCAATTCTTCTCGATAATTCCGACATCGATCTCATTTTGGGCATGGACTTCCTGGCTATGAATAAGGCATATGTCGATTGTCAAGCAAAAGAAGTCAAGCTGACTCATCCTTCAGAAGATGTGATTATTTTCGTGGCTCGCAATGAAATAATTCGTCTCTTTGCTCTTAATGAGAAGGGTGAAATCTCAGCGATTTCTCCAATTCCGGTGGTTAATGAGTATGAAGATTTCTCAGCGATTTAAAAGTTGTGTTGTTGTATGGTTATGTTGTGATGCCATAGTTGTATCTATGCATATCGGGCATGTCGTGCGTACGTGTGACGTGCAATGGTATATATGGGATCCGACACCTAGTCGTGTGCCTTTAGTAGTACTCTTTACGGGGAAACTAACTCTTTGTGCTTCCACCGAGCCCTAGTAGCTTGCTACTGCTCCGGACACATTGATTAACCGGCATGTATCCTTGTTTGTTGTTGTGTCTGTCCCTTCGGGGAAATGTTTCAAAGTGTAATGGAGTCCCTGTAGCCAGCTACGACTCGTCTACATGCAGTGATGACATTTATGTCCCACAGCATAATGGAGTCCATGTAGATTGCTATGACTCGTTTACACACACTTGAGGCTGACACCTGCATTGATGGGTTACGTATGCCTGTTTCCGTATGGATGTGATACTAGGGTTCTATGACTAGTCATGTCGGCCCGAGTACTCTGTCGTTTGATTGCCAGCGACATGTTCACATACGCGAGCCAAAAGACGCAAACGGTCCCAGCTAAGGTAAGGCTACAGTCGTGGGTCTTACCGTGCATGAGGCCGCAAAGTGATGTGATATGTTACAATCTGGATGCATATGACTTAGGATCGGGGTCCCGACACTTCCACTCTAGGACGACCCTGTCTCAAGAGTGACCACTTCACTCTTGCCACTAGTAATGAGGGCTCCTTTCTAGTACCAACCATAGTAATCAACGAAGCCCCGTCCCCTAAGGGGTATCGTGGTTGCGAATGTAAGGTTGGGATAGTCAGCAGACCTTAGAACTCTCCGTTTATGAAAACACACACTCACTTGCTCCGGCATACCACTTATTTCTCAAGTGGTTACCCAACTCATCAACATCTCCCTCGGGCATTAGTGGCACCCAACGGGGTTTTCAAAAAATTCTTTGAAATCATTCTTTCCTTGCCATCTCCATGCATAAGTCCCATCCCATTTGCGTAGCATCTATTAGAAACATAACTACTCCCACCTGCACAACCCTCATAAGGTGGTAGGGTCATGCATGATGCAAGTGTCAATGAAAAGGTACGGAGGGATCCCATCGAAAGGGGAACACCACATCACATGATCAATTATGATGAAAGTAAAGTACTATATGACATGCAATAAAATGGTTTCTTATCATGGTCAAAGGGCTACTTACCTGGCTCAAAAAAGTCTCCAGGGTCTTCGAAGTCTTCGGGTCCAACTTCTTCATCAACAGCACAATCTATCGTCGCGATAAAATAATGATAAAAAATACTAAATGTCATACTAAAAATATTCTCCTAGGATTTTGTTGTGAAAAAGATTTTTGCAAGCAAAATAACAGGGGCAAAAAGGTGCCTGTATATAGGTTTTAAAATAGTACTAAAAATATTTTTAAACATTTTTACAAATGGTACTATTAAATTCTAGGGATTATTTTATGAATTTAGTGGAAGAAATATTGGCATTGGATAAACGTTCAAACCTGTGGGATTTTTTGAAATCTACAGAAAAAAGAAAAAGAAAAGGGCCACTATGCCCTAGGCTAAGTGCCCACCGCACCAGGCCAACCGCCAGGCCGGCCCAGTTGAACTGCGGTGCGCGCGCGGCCAGGTTAGAAGCTCACACGCGGGCCCCAGCATCAGAGAGAGAGAAGTAGAGGGAGAGGGACGTGGGGATGACAGGTGGGGTGACCTGTCATCTCCTTTCTTTCGACAGGAGGGGGAGGACGCTCATCGGCGGCGAAGGAGGGCACGGCGAGGGGATCTGAGGGCGGGGATGGACTCAGGAGGCTGCCGCCGATCGGGAGGTGCTGGAGATGGTCGACGGGGAGGCTCAGGTCACCGGTGACGAGGTCCCGCAGTGGAGGAGCTTCGGGAGGGGGTCATCGGGGCCGATTTAGCCTGCAAAGACGACGGGAAGGAGGAGGGCTCATGTTAGATTGTAGAGGAAGGATCAACCAAAGGGAAAGAGAGGCCGGAGGGGCGCTGTACCCGGAGATCGACGGTGAGATGGCCGCGGCGATCCTCGGGTTGATCCCGAGCACAGAGGCGATGAGGGCTCTCAGGGGGCTCGGGGAGGTTGCTGTGGAGAGAAGAGGGGGACCAGAGGGGAGAGAGGGGCTTGGGAGGCCCTTTTATAGGAGAGGGCGAGTCCAATGAACGCTGGTGCTCCGGTGAGCTCGTGGCCGAGGCCAGAGGGCACGGGGGGAGACGGCGGCGAGTCTAGGGTGCTCCTGGGGTCGGTCTAGGCCAGAGGGAAGGAGGAGAGAGGGAGAGATGCCTGCACGTGTGAGCTCCTCGGTTGGCCGAACCGGGCAGCGTTAGGCACGCGTGTGGGAGGGCGAAGGAAGGAGAGAGAGGAGGGGGCCGGCAGCTCAGCGTGTCACGGACGGTGAGGGCGCCTCGGGGGACACGCGGTGGAGGCCCAAGGCTGTCGGTGCCGGACATTTGGCGATGGCTACAATGCAGCAGTGCTACTGTCTAGGGGGCCTACGTATGGCCGGGATTGCTGCTGCCTGCGTGCTTTGGGGTGCCCACCTTGTCTACTAGCTCCTGGGGGCCAGGAGATGCTCCTGGATGCCTTAGAAGCTAAGGAGAGCTAGGGGAGAAAAGAAATGGGCAGGGGAGGATAGAAAAAGATGCTACCAGGGTATAAATAGGGGTTTTACCCCACCTTACACTTGGGCTTTGGCCATGGAACATTTATTGGAGGTAAAATGCATCCACAGGAGGCTGTGGTAAAAAGTTGGGGCCAAGGGTAAATATGAAAGGGGCGGAAATGGGGGTTTTACCAAATCACAGAAGGTGTTTGATGGTGTTTTGGGAAGGAAGATGCTTCTACCTTTCTGAGATATTTACCAGGGTCAGAGGCTAGGTGGAAATAAGGGGATTCACCAAGTTTGAGCTCAAGAGGAAAAAGTTGACAATGGAAATTTGATGAACCCTAGAAATTGGTAGAATCAGATTTCTGTAGATCCATTGATGCTAGGCTTTTACCCTTGATGCACCATTTAGTTTGTCATCACTATTTGGCCATTAGAGCATGCCCACAAAGTTTCAGGCCAAGGGGAGACACTTCACAATGTAAAGTTGCTCAAATTTGATTCTGGACATGAATGGTTTTGGGATGGTTGATGAACCAAACCAACTTGGATTGAGATGAAACTTTGCAAGATCATCACCTATGATAATGTTGACTTGCTATAATTTACCTAGAATTTATTGAGAATATTTCTTATTTATAAGAAATATTTCAAAAGTTTCATCTGAACAGAAAGGGTTTTGAGGGGTTTTGCCTATGATCTGATCATGCCCTTGTGTTGAAACTCATATATATGGAAAATATATGTCCACTGAGTTTCTCTAAATTTTCCCAAATATTTTAAAACTATTTAAAAAAATTCCCTAGGAAAAACCATTTCTGGCCTTCAGAAAAAGCGTTTAAATAAAATATGAAAATAATCTTTAAAAATAATATTTCGTGGTTTTGGGAAGTCATACATATAGTAGGTTGAAATAAAGCCTTTGGGAAAGAATGGTGCACCTGATTTGAGGACTTGCAGTGCAAACCTCATTTCAGGGGGTTTTGAAAACCTAATTTGAATAAATCATTTTTGGTTAAAACAAAATTTGATAAAAATAGTTTTGGGCACTATTCACATGGCGTGATCATTAGGCCACAGGCTTGGTACAACAAAGACGAGGATGAAGTGGAATAGAATCTAGTAGTGCCGTATAACATAATCACCAAGCAAGCAACAACATAGCAAACAAGCACAAGCACTGTGAAAAAGTTTTAGTGGCAGCAAATGTTATAAACCCAAACATAATAATGTGCTACAAACAGAGGGTGTGACAGACCTTCCACCCTTACAAGAATCTTGTCCCCAAGATTCCTAGGCTAGGCACTAAAAAGATAAGGGAACTCCGATCTAAGATAATCTTCACGCTCCCAGGTTGCTTCAGCTTCAATGTGGTTGCTCCACTGGACCTTGAAGTACTTGATGGTGCGGCTTCGGGTGCAATGCTCGGCTTCATCCAAAATGTGAACTGGCCTCTCACGATAAGTGAGATCTGGCTGAAGATCGATGGCTTGATGGCCGATGTCCTTGTAGAGGTCGGGGTGGTTGGGAACTTGCAGACACTTCTGGAGTTGTGACACATGCAAGACGTTGTGCACATTCGACAACTCGGAAGGTAGCTCTAACTAGTAGGCAACTTCTTCACGTGTAGCGGTGATCTTGAAGGGGCCGATGTATCTTGGTGTGAGCTTTCCCTTGATGTGGAAGCACTTGGTTCTCTTGAGAGGCGTGACCCGGAGGTAGACATCGTCACCGGCACAGAAGTTCACTTCTCGGCGGTGGGAGTCGTCCTGGCTCTTCTGTCTTGACTTAGCAGTCTCGAGACGTTCTCGGATGAGTTGAACTTGCTCTTCTGCTTCGCGGAGGATGTCTGGTCTGAAAACAAGTCCTTCTCCGGTCTCTGACCAGTTGAGGGGAGTACGTCACTTGCGTCCATACAACACCTCAAATGGTGCCATCTGAAGACTCGACTGATAGTTGTTGTCATAGGAGAACTTGGCGAATGGTAGGCAATCTTCCCACTTGGCTCCATATGCTAAAACACAAGCTCGGAGCATGTTTTGAGTATCTGATTTACTCTCTTTGTTTTCCCACCGGTCTGAGGGTGAAAAGTAGTGCTGAAGGAGAGCTTGGTTCCCATGTCTTCTTGAAACATCTTCCAAAATCTTGAGGTGAACTGCGTGCCTCGATACTGCACAATCTCCTTTGGAACTCCGTGGAGGCTCACGATGCGCTCGATGTAGAGGCTGGCTAACTTATTACCGTCATAGGTGGTCTTGATGGGAATGAAATGGGCTACCTTCGCCAGGTGGTCGACAATGACCCAAATGGAATAATGTCCTTTACTCAACCTTGGTAAACCAGTGATGAAATCCATCCCGACTTTATCCCACTTCCATTCAGGTACTTTAAGAGGTTGCAATAGCCCAGCGAGTCGCTGATGCTCAGCCTTGACCCTCTGGCATATGTCACACTTAGCAACAAACGTGCCTATCTCCCGTTTCATGCTATGCCACTAGAATCTTGCCTTGAGGTCCTGATACATCTTGGTTCCTCAAGGATGGATGGAGTAGGGAGTGTCATGATATTCTTGCAAGATCAGGTTCTTGAGCTCCTCTTTGTTGGGTACGCATATGCGATTCCCGAACCATACAACTCTTCGTTCATGCACCGAGAATCCTGGGGCCTTGCCCGCCTTGATCTTCCTCTTGATTCCTTCAATGCTCTCGTGTCCCTTCTGGGTTTCTTTGATATCATCCATCAAGGTAGGCCTTGCTTAAAGGTTGGCGAGGAATCCTGGTGCAACCAGTTCCAAGACGAAGCTTTCAAGTTCTTCATACAAGGCGTGTAGCCTTTCCTTAATCATAGTATGCAAGGAACAAGCCTTTCTGCTTAAGGCGTCTGCTACCACATTGGCCTTTCTGGGGTGGTATTGAACACTCAGGTCGTAATCCTTGATCAATTCCAACCATCTTCACTCCCTCATGTTCAAATCCCTTTGGGTGAAGATATACTTCAAACTCTTGTGGTCTATGAATATCTCACATCGCTTCCCCAGAAGGTAATGTCGCCATGTCTTCAAGGCATGAACCACGGCAGCTAACTCAAGATCATGAGTTGCGTAGTTCTCTTCATGAGGATGTAGCTTTCTGGACAGATATGCTACAACTTTGCCTTCTTGCATCAGAACTCCTCCAAGCCTAGTTCTTGATGTGTCACAATAAATCACGAACTCCTTGTGAATATCAGGGGTGGACAAGACAGGGGTTGTGGTCAATCTCTTCTTGAGCTCCTGGAAGCTTTCATCGCACTTAGCTGTCCACTCAAACTTCTTGTCCTTCTTCAAAAGTTGGGTCATGGGTCGGGCAATACTTGAGAACCCTTCCACGAACTTGTGTTAATATCCCACGCGTCTGAGGAAGCTCCTGACTTCCTTCACGGTGGTTGGGGTTTGCCATTCAGTCATGGCTTCAATCTTGGCAGGATCCACTGATAATCCTTCTATAGTCAACACATGACCCAAGAATCCAACTTCATGTAGCCAGAATTCACACTTGTTGAACTTGGCATAAAGCTAGTGTTCTCGAAGCTTTTCTAGGACAAATCTCAAGTGATCCTCATGTTCTTCTTCAGACTTGGAGAAGACGAGGATGTCATCAATGAAGACGACAACAAACTTGTCCAAATACTCCATGAAGACTTTATTCATGAGGTACATGAAGTAGGCAGGGGCATTAGTTAACCCAAATGACATGACCGTGTATTCGTACAGGCCATACCGGGTTACAAATGTCGTCTTCGGTTTGTCTTGGGGTCTGATCTTCAGCTGATACTACCCAGACCTGAGGTTGATCTTGGAGAACACCTTGGCTCCATTCAACTGATCAAACAAGTCTTTAATCTTGGGTAGTGGGTACTTGTTCTTTATCGTGACCTCATTGAGAGAACGGTAATCGACACAAAGTCTGATAGTTCCATCCCTCTTTGACACAAATAGAATAGGCGATCCCCAAGGAGAGGCACTAGGGAGAATAAATCCTTTTCTGAGCTGCACTCCCAATTGCTTCTTCAACTCAGCCAACTCTTCGGATCCCATCCTATAGGCCTTCTTATAGATGGGCCTTGATCTGGGCATAAGCTCAATGATGAACTCGATGTCGCGGTCAGGAGGCATTCCGGGCAGCTCATCAGGAAACACATCCGGGTACTCACATACCACTCGCACTTGATCCAACTCAACTCTCGATAGGCAGTTAGCTTGAGGGGCTTGAGTGCAGGCAGGGTTGGGGACATACTTGACTTCCACTCCTTGGCTATTAGTCATGGTGACAATCCTCTTGGCACGGTCCAACAAGCCTTGGTGCTTGGTCAACCAATTCATGCCAAGGATTATGGCCAAGCCGGGTGAATCCGGAACTATAAGGTCTACTAGGAAGTCTACCCCGTTGATGTCAATCTTCACTCCCTTAGACCCTATCCTAGACTTCATAACTGGACCGGGGGTTGTATCAACATACGAATACCCAGAGGTGTAGATTTCATGCCACTCTCTAGTGCAAACTTTTGGTTGACAAAATACTGCGAAGCTCCACAATCAAACAATAATGTTGCTGGGGTTGAGTTGACAAGGAACGTACCCAGTATGATGTCTGGGTCTTCCTGGGCTTCCTCTGCGGTGACATGATTCACACGACCCTTACCATTGTTGGGTTGGTTGCGGGGAGATGGGTTCCTTGGTGGTGCTCCATGGGCTTGACCTTGATCTGGCGCATTGGGGCGCGGTGCATCTGGCTTCCTGTAGGGGCAAAGCTTAGGGATGTGTCCAGACTGACCACATCCAAAGCAAGTGACCTGCCCAGGGTTGTTGTTGAAGGTTCTGCCACCGTTGTTGTTATTGGGGTTGTTGTTGTAGGCTAGCCTAGGATTAGCATACTGCTGAGGCTGGTAGCTCGGACGAGGCGCATGAGGTCTAGCCTATTGTGGTTGATAGGTTGGCTTGGCTGGTGCTGGCTGCCAGGGGCGAGGCTTCCAGTTGCTTGAGATTACCTTGCTGATCATCTTGCGCTTGCGAGTGTTGTCTATGGCACGACGCTTGTCTTCCAGCATGAGGGCCTTGTTCACCAGGTCGAAGAAGGTATGACAGTCACAGACGATGAGCTGATACTGCAAGACCTATTGGAGTCCTTCCATGAAGCATTCCTTCTTGGCAGTCTCTATGCTGACATCTTCAGGTGCATACCTCGAAATCAAATTGAACTTCTGCAGATACTTCTTGACCGATCCGCTTCCTTGCTTCAGCACTCGGAATTCTCTCTTCTTGATAGCCATGATCCTAGAAGGAATATGGGCAGTGCGGAATCCTTCCTTGAAGTCATTCCACGTGATCACACGTTCTCCTTGCATGACCTTGAATCCATCCCACCAAGCTCGGGCGGTACCTCCGAGGCAGTGAGTGGCATAAAGCACCTCCTCACGATCCTCATTGCAGTTGACAAGTGCAAGGAGATCCTCGATGGTGCGGATCCAGTCATCAGCATCCAATGGTTCAGCAGTCTCGGTGAAGGTTGGGGGCGAGTTTCTCATGAACTCAAACAGCGTGGAGCGGCCATTGCCGTTCCCGCCTTGCTACTGGTTGTTCACAAGGGCTCGAGCCATCTGTTGGCTAGCAGCAATGTTGTCTTGGCACTCCTCCCGGAGAACTGTGAGAAACTGAGCTATGGTCATGTTCTCCAGTGGAGGTGGTGGCGGGGGAATGTTGCCTTGCGCTGCTCCTGGTGTCCTCCAGCGTGAGCAGCCCCACTAGCTCCCTGTTGGTGGCTCGAGTTGCCGGCTTCAGGGTTGGTGAAGGAACTGTTGTGGGTAGCAGTCACCATCCTGTTTGGAGCAGCCAAGTCAAACAACTGGGATTGACAAGAGGTTAAGCAATATTAGAAAACCGCGCCTAAGGGGGTCGGTCAAATGCAAATGTGTTAAAACAAAGGTCAAAAGACCAACTTATATTAAGACAGACGATGGAGTTGCTTACATGTTGCCTAAGGCAAAAGCGCGACTTGCATCGGAAGACAAACAACAAAACAAACAACATGCACACATGGTTTCATATGAACCATTAGACGGACTCGACTTCTCATGAGGGATACATGACTGATCCTACCCTAGGGGTTCTCGCACTCAGGTGGTGGAGTGCTTGGTCTCGTAGTCATGCTCCTCTGGGTCTTCCTCCTGTTCATCATCTGAACGGGTATCATTCTCGGTCGAAGGGGTTGGGGAATGAGGAGGTCCATCCCGACGACGCTTTGTAGGCTGGTCGGTGAAGAGCTCATGGTACTCCTTCACACTCATGCGACGACTATGAGTAGGTGCATCACTAGCTGGGGGTACTTCTCCTTGATAAGCGAAAGCTGGTCGTCCCTCGGGGGCTCCATCCTTCTTGATCTTGTCTGGCTTCGTCTTGGCTTGCCGAAGTAGCTCTCGGGTGTGGTGAAGTTCCTCGCGAAGCTTCACAGACTCCTTCATCAAGTTGTGAACCAGACTATCGGCCGAGAGGCTGAAGTAGGTCTGGAACTTGAGTGGTGCGCCATCTTCCTTGGTCGGAATCAGCGTCCAACTCTCGCCAAAGTCATCCTTCCTGAAGGGAAGGTAGCGAGTAGCTGGCTCATCAGCCATCTCTGGAATGATGTCTCGAAAGTGTAGGAGTGCCTTGCGTGCAGCTGTATCGACGACAACATCATGGTCTCCATCCGTGCTCCATCCAAGAACCAACTGGTCAGGGAATCGTTTGCCTTCAGGACCACATCTACGTGGTACTCCTTCGTGACGGCATTGACCCAGTGCTCGTGGTAGAGGAAAATGGGTGGTTGGCGAAACTGGCAGTTCTCCAGGCAATCCCCATGGAGTAAGGGGGAAGTCGGATGTCAGGAAGGCTTCGGGTACGACGGCCATCTACAATGGTTTGAAAGGAGGTGAGTCAGCAAAGTGTTGTGTGAAGCATAGGAGAGGTAAATAGTGCAGAATTCCTAAGTTCCAATGATAGGTGTAGTTTTGGGAACGACTTTTATCCTAACTAACGTCCATGCTAACTAAGGGCTTCCTATAGTCAGGATGGCTCTGATGCCATCTCTGTGGGGACCCTGACTCATAAGTCGTGATCACCAAATGCATGTGTACAGTGATTCCAGAGATCAATGCTCACTCAACACACAGAAGCTAGATAACAAGAGTCTAACATGCAAACTTAAGTCTCACACAAATAATTACCATGAAGGTCTTAGTCTTACACAGATAGGGCCACTCGTGCTAAACACTTAAATAGAACAAGCAGCGGAAATCTTGGTCGAAAGCGTGAACCCATCCCATCTGCCTTAACCTACAAGCATTCTGACTGGGAAGTGTCCTAGTTCGCATGTTTGTCTCCAACAACTCTTCAACCATCTCCTATTCTTCCATGCTTGGCTAGTTAAATAACCGGTGGCAAGCTAATGAGTACTTTGAATGTACTCGCAAGCAACCCAAGTTGTGGGTTAAGGTAAAAATGATGCATGGTATAGCACTAAGTAGGTAAATTTGCAGAAGGCTAATTTTGTATGCAAATGACATGACAAAGTAACTAGTTAACATGCATCGACAATTAGCAGATATCCATATGAACAAGTTACAGATATAAACATAAGTAGCGCTTGAACATCTCATGTTCGTTCATCACGTTAAGCCATCAGACTTAGTTCAATCCTCACGCTAATTTATCGGACTTAGATCATGTGACCTCTTGTCACCACCACACTCATAATCACACTACTCACACCAAGGTTCACGAAATATCCGGACGTAGTCTAAGAAGGACCTCCAACTGTCCATGACCGTGCACGTGACTATTCAAATAGTTTTAACCTTTGTAGTGGATGCACACTTTACCCACAAGACTCGAGGAACTTCTGTGTCATCGATGACTCGCGGTATATAACATACCCGAGGTAAGCCAAACAATGCCTTTCCCATGGTGATACTAAACAAAGAGTCCACTTCTTGGTGCCATCCCTCATGATATACATCACTCGTATCATCCATGAGGGCACGCAACGGTGTGCCCAGTGCATGTAAAGACATCCCATGACCTTCCCTCTTGCCACTAGTAATGCAAGCTCCTTGCTAGTACCAACCATAGTAATCAACAACGCCCCTTCCCATAAGGGGTATCATGGTTGCGCATGTAAGGTTGGGATGGTCAGCAGACCTTAGAACTCTTTGTTTCCGAAAACACACACTCACATGCTCCAGCATACCACTTATTTCACAAGTGGTTACCCAACTCATCAACATCTCCCTCGGGCATTAGTAGCACCCGATGGGGTTCTCGAAAAATTCTTTTAAATCATTCTTTCCTTGCCATCTCCATGGATAAGTCCCATCCCATTTGCGTAGCATCTATTATCAACCTAACTTCTCCCACCCGCACAACCCTCATAAGGTGGTAGGGTCATGCATAATGCAAGTGTCAATGGAAAGGTACAGAGGCATCCCACCAAAAGGGGAACAACACATCACATGATCAATTATGATGAAAGAAAGTGCTATATGACCTGCAATAAAATGGTTTCTTATCATGGTCAAAGTGCTGCTTTTCTGGCTCGACAAAGTCTCTCGGGTCTTCGAAGTCTTCGGGTCCAACTTCTTCGTCAACAGCGCAATCTATCATCGCGATAGAATAACGATAAAATAAGCAATCACACAAAACAGAGCACCCAATCTACTACCAAGAATTTTAACCTACTTTGATAAATACTAAATGTCATACTAAAAATATTCTCCTACGGTTTTGTTGTGAAAAATATTTTTGGCAACAAAATAATAGGGGCAAATAGGTGTTTATATATAGGTTTTAAATTAAAACAATACTAAAAATATTTTTAAATTTTTTTACAAACGACACTATTAAATTCTAGGGATTATTTTATGAATTTAGGTGGAGGAAATATTGGCATTGGATAAATTTTTAAACCTGTGGGATTTTTGGAAATCAATAGAAAAAAGAAAAAGAAAAGGGCCATTGTGCCCTGGGCTAAGTGCCCACCACATAGGGCCAACCGGCCAGGTCGGCCTAGCTGAATTGCGGCGCGCGCACCGCCAGGTTTGAACCTGATGCACGGGCCCTAGCGTCAAAGAGAGAGAAGGAGAGGGAGAGGGATGTGGGGATGACAGCTGGGGGCCACCTATCATCTCCTTCCACTCGACGGGAGGGGAGGATGCTCACGGGCGGCAAAGGAGGGCACGACGAGGGTACCTGAGAGTGGGGATGGACTCAGGAGGCTGCCGCCGATCGGGAGGTGCCAGAGATAGTCGACGGGGAGGCTCAGGTCGCCGTCGATGAGGTCCCGTGGCGGAGGAGCTTCGGGAGGGGGTCACCGAGGCCGATTTAGCCTTCAAAGAGGACGGGAACAAGGGGGGTCGCATTAGATTGTAGAGGGAGGAGCAACCAAAGGGAGAGAGAGGCCGGTGGGGCTCTTTACCCGTAGATTGACGGTGAGGTGGCCGCGGCGATCCTCGGGTCGATCCCGAGCATAGAGGTGACGAGGGATCTCAAGGGGGATCGGGGAGGTTTATGTGGAGAGAAGAGGGGGACCAGAGGGGAGGTAGGGGCTCAGGAGGCCCTTTTATAGGAGGGGGCGAGTCCTCCGAACACTGGTGTGCCGGCGAGCACATGGCCGAGGCCAGAGGGCACAGGGGGGACGGGGAGAGTCTGGGGCGTTCCCAGGGTCGGTCTAGGCCAGAGGGAAGGAGGAGAGAGGGAGAGATGCCCGCGCGTGTGAGCTCCCCGGTTGCCGAACCGGGCGGCGCCGGGCACGCATGTGGGAGGGCGGAGGAAGGAGAGAGAGGAGGGGCCGGCATCTTGGCGTGTCACGGACGCCGAGGGCACCTCAGGTGACATGGGGGGAAGGCCCACGCCTATCGGGGTTGGCAATTAGGCACGGCTACAGTGCAGGAGTGCATTGTAGTGCGCTCCAAAGCATGCATCTGGCCGGCATTGGTGCAGCTTGCGGTCTCTGGGGTGCCCACCTTGTCCACTAGCTCCTTAGGGGGTCCTGGAGATACCCTTGGATGCCTCAGAGGCTAAGGAGAGCTAGGGGAGAACAGAAATGGGAAGGGGAGGATAGAAAAAGATGCTGCCAGGGAAGAAATAGGGGGTTTACCCCACCTTACACTTGGTCTTAGGCCATGGAACCATTACTGTAGGTAAAATGCATCCACAGGAGGCTGTTGTAAAAAGTTGGGGCCAAGGATAAATGGCAAAGGGATGGAAATGGGGTTTTTACCAAATCAGCAGAAGGTGTTTAATGGTGTTTTGGGCAAGAAGATGCTTCCACCTTTATGAGATATTTACCAGGGTTAAAGGCTAGGTAGAAATAAGGGGATTCACCAAGTTTGAGCTCAAGAAGAAAAAGTTTACAATGGAAATTTGATGAACCCTAGAAATTGGCAGAATCAGGTTTCTGTAGATCCATTAATTCTAGGCTTTTACCCTTGATGTACCACTTAGTGTATCATCACTATTTGTCCATTAGAGCATGCCCACAAAGTTTGACACCAAGGGGAGACAGTTCACAATGTAAAGTTGCTCAAATTTGATTCTGGACAGGAATGGTTTTGGGATGGTTTGATGAACCAAACCAACTTGGATTGAGATGAAACTTTGCAACATCATCGCCAATGATAGTGTTGACTTTCTAGAAATTTCTTGGAATTTATTGAGAATATTTCTTATAGAAATATTTCAAAAGTTTGATCTGAAAGGAAAGGGTTTTGAGGGGTTTTGCCTATGATCTGATCATGCCCTTCTGTTGAAACTCATATATATGGAACATATATGTCCACTGAGTTTCTCTAAATTTTCTCAAATATTTTCGAAGTATTTAAATAATTTCTCCCTAGGAAAAACCATTTCTGGCCTTAAGAAAAAGCCTTTAAATAAAATATGAAAATAATCTTTAAAAATAATATTTGGTGGTTTTGGGAAGTCATACATGTAGTAGGTTTGAAATAAAGCCTTTGGGAAAGAATGGTCCACCTGATTTGAGGACTTGCAGTGCAAACGTCATTTTAGGGGGTTTTGAAAACCTAATTTGAATAAATCATTTTTGGTTAACACAAATTTTGATAAAAATAGTTTTGGGCACTATTCACATGGCATGATCATTAGGCCAGATGCTTGGGACAAGAAAGATGAGGATGAAGGGGAAAAGAATCTAGTAGTGCCATATAACATAATCACCAAGCAAGGAACGACATTGCAAACCAGCACAAGAACTATGAAAAAGTTTTAGTTGGCTCCAAATTTTATAAACCCAAACATAATAATGTGCCACAAACATAGGGCGTGACAATCTTTCATATACTTAGCATAAGGAGACATTTTCAAAACATCAGTTAAGCGCATAAGCTAAAAGATAGGTCTAAGCATTTCAACAAAGCTCTCAAAATCCTCATCATCCTCTTTCTTTGATGGTTTAGGAGGAAAGGGCATGGTTCTCTTTCTTTACCATGCTTCCTAGCTATAAAGTCCCTTTTATCATACCTTTTATTCTTAGGCTGTGGGTTATCAAGATCAACAGGAAGTTTAATCGCCACATCATTATCGTTACTAGGGTGAGCATCAAGATGAAGATCATCATCAATATTATCTCTAGGCTCATGTTGATCACCAGATTGTGTCTCAGCATCAGAAATAGAAATATCGGTGGGGTTTTCAAGTGTTTCTATAACAGGTTCATTAGTATCATGCAAAGTTCTATCATCATCCTTGTTCCTCTTATTATTGTAACGACTAGGTGCAACAATATTCCCCCTGTGAGAATCTTGCTCAATTCTCTTAGGATGGCCCTCAGGATACAAAGTTTCCTGGGTCATTCTAGCACCTCTAGTCACAATTTTAACAGAATGATCATTGTTCTTACTATTCATCTCATTAAGCAAATCACTCTATGCCTTAAGTACTTGTTCTACTTGAGTAGTTACCATGGAAGCATGTTTACTAATCAGTTTAAGATCATTGATAGTTCTACTCATATAATCACCTAAGCGATCGAGCATGAAAGCATTAAGTTTCCATTGTCTACTAACATAAGATTTAAAATTTTCTTGCTTAATAACAAAATTATCAAATCCATCCAAGAATTGGCTAGCAGACTTATTATAAGGAATATCACTTTCATCAAATCTACGAAGAGAATTTACCTCTACTACATGTGTCGGGTTATCAAGACCATGTATGTCTTCAATAGGTGGTAGGTTCTTAACATCTTTAGCTTTAATACCTTTTTCTTTCATAGATTTCTTTGCCTCTTGCATATATTCAGGACTTAGAAATAGAATACCTCTATTCGTACGAGTTGGCTTCGGAGGTGGTTCGGGAATGTTCCAATCATTATCATTGCTCAATAAATTATTCAATAGTATTTCAGCTTGTTCAACTATTTGTTCCCTGAAAACACAACCAACACAACTATCTAGGTGGTCCCTAGAAGCATCAGTTAGTCCATTATAAAAGATATCAAGTATTTCATTTTCTTAAGAGGATGATCAGGCAAAGCATTAAGTAATTGGAGAAGCCACCCCAAACTTGTGGGAGACTCTCTTCTTCAATTTGCACAAAGTTAAATATTTCTTGCAAGGAAGCTTGTTTCTTATGTGCAGGAAAATATATTTCAGAGAAGTGATATATCATATCCTGGGGGCTACACACACAAGCAGGAGCAAGAGAATTAAACCATATCTTAGCATCACCCTTTAGCGAGAAAGGAAACAACTTTAGGAGATAATAATAATGAATTTTTTCCTCATGAGTAAATAGGGTGTCTATATCATTAAGTTTAGTAAGATGCACCACAACAATTTTAGATTCATAACCATGGAAAGGATCATATTCAACCAAAGTAATTCACTCAGGATCAATAGAGAATTCATAATCCTTTTCCATAACAAAGATAGGTGAAGTAGCAAACTTAGGATCATATTTCATTCTAGCATTGAAAGATTTTTCTTTCCACTTGCATAGTAATTTCTTAAGATCATCTCTATCATTGCAAGCAAGAAAATCCCTAGCTAAATCCCCTTACACAACATAACCCTCGGGAATATCAGGAAATTCATATCTAGGAGAGCTAGGTCTAGCAGGTGTCTCAAAGTGTTAAGTTTCAATAATTTCATCAGTTTCAGAAGTATCATAATTTTCAGCATGGGCTCTAGCAATTTGTTCATCAAGAAGTTCACCCAGTGGCACAATATTATCAAGCAAAGTATCATCATAAGCATCATGCATAGCATAAGTGGAATCATCAATTACTTGCGACATATCAGAATTACTAGCAGGTGGTGGTGTCGCAAACCTACTCATAACAGAAGCTGAATCAAGTGCAGAGCTAGATGGCAGTTCCTTACCTCCCCTCATAGTAGAGGGATAGATCTTGGTTTTTGGATCTTTCAGATTCTTCATAGTGATCAATGGATATAATTCCCAAGTGACTCGGAGAATAGAGCTATGCTCCCTGGCAATAGCACAAGAAAAAGGTCTTGATAACCCACGAGTATAGGGGATCACAACAGTTTTTGAGGGTAGAGTATTCAACCCAAATTTATTGATTTGGCACAAGGGGAGCTAAAAAATATTCTCGAGTATTAGAAGCTGAGTTGTCAATTCAACCACACCTGAAAGACTTAATATCTGCAGCAAAGTATTCAGTAGCAAAGTAGTATGGAAGTAACTATAACGGTAGAAAAAGTAACAGTAGTTGTTTTGTAGTGATTGTAATAGTAGCAGTGGAGAAGTGACTTAGCAAGGATCAATAAGTGGAAAGCTCATGGGAAATGGATCGGTGATGGATAATTATCTTGGATGTAATTCATCATGCAACAGTTATAACATAGGGTGACATTGAAGTAGCTCCAATTCATCAATGTAATGTAGGCATGTATTCCATATATAGTCATACGTGCTTATGGAAAAGAACTTGCATAACATCTTTTGTCCTACCCTCCTATGGCAGAGGGGTCCTAATGGAAACTAAGGTATATTAAGGCCTCATTTTAATAGAGAACTGGACCAAAGCATTAGCACTTAGTGAATACATGAACTCCTCAAACTACGGTAATCACCGGAAAGAATCCCAGTTATTGTCACCCTGGGGATGCGGATCATAACTTGTAATAGGTGTCTACAACTTACAACATAGGATAAAGAACACATATATATTCATGAAAACATGGCAGGTTCAGATCTGAAATCATGGCACTCGGGCCCTACTGACAAGCATTAATCATGGCAAAGTCAACATAACATCAATCTCAGAACATAGTGGATACTAGGGATCAAACCGTAACCAAACTAACTCGATTACATGATAAATCTCATCCAACCCATCACCGTCCAGCAAGCCTACGAAGGTATTACTCACGAATTGTGGAGAGCATCATGGAATTAGGGATTAAGGATGGTTGGTGATGATGATGGCATCGATTTCCCCTCTCTCGAGCCCAAAACGGACTCCAGATCTGGTCTCCCGAGGAATAATAGGAGGTGGCAGTGGCTTTGTATCATGAAACATGATGAACACTTATCTCTGATTTTTTTCCTCCGTGAATAGGTTTATATGAAGCTAAAGAGGAGGTCGGAGGAGCCACGAGGGCCCTACAAGCCTGCTAGGCACGGCCAGGGGTGTGGCCGCGCCTAGCAAGCTTGTGGCCTGCATGTGACAGCCCAAGTGGTACCCTTGCCATTTATTGCATGTAACCTATGTGGACCCATGTGTCATGTCTTTTATGATATGAGTTTGCTCCTTGCCATGTCATTGTCTCATGCGTCATGCATCATGTAATTTCATCATCATGTCATGCATAATATAGTGTGGTGTGCTTCCATGTGACCTTGTTGTGATGTTGTGAGTGGCCTTGTGGATGAGGGGGCATGTGTGGACTCACTCCTCCCCTCTCCCTTATTTCAAAACTAACCTAAGCCTTATTCCTTTGTTTTCTTCAATAGAATTATCTTGCTAATTAAGTCTGTCAAAAATGTTCAAGAGGTAGGAAATATTAATTTGAGTCTATGGGTGTTGTTCTTTTGGTGTTTTGAGCTTTATGATTTTGGGGTTTTAAATTAAACAAGGGTTGTTATTTATTAAAGTATTTAATTTAAGTGCTCTAAAAATCAACTTACTAATTTTATTAATTAGTTCATATTTACTCTTGTGTCATGGTATTTTTGTTTTGCAAGAAATTCTTTTCTTTCTATCTACAGGGTTTTTCTTGTGTTGCTGTTTTATTAAAAGGAAAAAAACCTGTGATTTATTCCCTGTGAGAGCTAGCAGAGCTGGGCCTATTTCTCCCGCGGCTCAGCCAGTCGTGCGCGTGCAGCCCAGCCACGCGCCTGACAAAGAGCTGCTCCTGTCGCCTTTTCTGTCAGATTCAGAGTGAGGTGCGAGAGAGAGAGCGTTGCCGTGGCGCGGACGTCGAGACGACGTTAGGGCCCGTGCTTCCTTTATAACCTACCGGTGTGCAACCCTAGAGGTTCTTCTCCCCTTACCTCCCTTCTCCTTCCCCCGCTGCCGCAGGTAAGCCTCCCCCCAAGCCTCGCCGTCGCCATGCTCCCGGTGCTCCGGCCGAGCGCTGCTCGTGCCCGGACGTAGCGTCCTCGCTGCTCCTTCAACAACCTGGTGCACGGGGAGGACTCCCCTCATGTTCCTCTTCTTCCTCAACGTCCAGGCGGGTCCTCAAGGCCGAGCAGCCTGGCGCTTCTTCCTCACTGTTCGGATCAGAGCCTCGCCGGAGTTCCCCGCGGCACTGTCGTCGATCTGCTGCTTCTTAGCCCCCTTCTTCTTATTGCAGGTAGTAGAGGTACTTCCCGCGCTCAATCCCTTCCCTCTCCTTCCTTCTTAGGGCGTTGTAGCCATCATCGTGGTGCTGTCGTTGCCATGCTCCCATAGCTCTACAAGACCGGCCCTTCAGATGCGTCCGCATCTTGTAGTTCCGTCGATGGGCTCGGGCGTCGGCGTGCCCTGCGCTTGTAGTATCCCGCAGTAGCACAGTTCCCCCCTCCCTCTTTGCACCGTGCCTCACCTCTACTTAGCTGCATCTCCATGGCCCCGAGCGAGCACCGGCTCGAGCTCGAGTGCCCCTTTACCGCACGCCTTATGCTTCGTGTCACCACTCCCTCGCCTTGGGGATGGAGTCCCTAGGGATCCTGCATCCCCTGCCGGGGTTCTCCCTCGCCGGAGTCCTCCCTTGCTCTTGCCTTGCCGCTTTCGTTTCCGCCATGGATATTCAGTTTCATTAGGGTTTCGTGGTCTGGTAGTAGTAGAGTGCCAAGTCCTCTGTTGTCGTGTTGTAGCGTAGTGGTAGCACGCCCAGGGATCGACCGTGAGGTTGAGGTTTCAATCCCAGATCCCCCCTTTTGATTTCTTTTATTCCGTTGGATGGCTCTGGTGTTTGCTGTGCTGGGATCTGATGCTGCCACGCCGGATCTCGTGCGGCTGTGAGTGTGTGTGGTGTGTGCCTCTGTGTGGCAGATCTTGTGTGTCTAGGTAGATCTGGTGTGTGTGTGGCAGTGTGTGTCAACTTGCTATCAGCTTAACTCGGATTTCTAGAAAACTGTTATTTTCTCCAAGTCCCTAAAATTTGTTTCATCATGCCAACTTGTGAGCTTCATGCTTATTGATGGGTGTCTCAATTCCAGATTCTGTAGTTGGATAATTTGATAAGCATACTATGTAGTATCTGTCAATGCCTTGCTTGTGGTTGGAGACTTCTTGTAGCTCTAGATATTTGCAGTGAAAGTTGACACGTTGCTGTTTTGTGGCAGATTGTTTGTTTTAGTGTTTTGTGGCTTGTGGGAGCTATACTCCATGCAATTGCTCGATCTTTGACTCCATTGTGGTTGGTTTTTCATTGCCTAACCCGTGGCTACCTTTGAATGCCAAGGAATAGCCCATGGCCTTCTTTGTCTTGTGTTTTGCCTTCGTAACTTGCCGCGAGCATAGCGTGAGAACCGTAGCTCCATTTCTTACGTTCTACATATGCATTTGTATCGATTTTGCATGAAGCATCCATATTTGCCATGATCATGCATGTTTAAATAACTTAACATGAGGTTCTATCAAGAATTGTAAATAACCAAACTATTGCATGTGAAACAGGACTAGTTTAGGATTGCCATGCTAAATTCTTCAAATGAATCATGCATCATCTTGTTTGTGCATTGCACCTTGGTTGGAGGTTTATTGTTGCTATTTCTCTTGGGTAGACGTGAGTGTTGAAACTAAGTACGAGGATCCAGGAGAGTTCCACTATGAGGACCCCGATATTTGTCCCTCTGAGGAACCAACATGCAAGATGATCATACCCAGATCCCGACACTATTTTTGCTTTAGTAGATGTCTCATTCTTATAGTTACATATGAGTTACCTACCACTTGAATGTCAAGCCTCCTACATTGCCATGATAGCCTCTAACCCCTCCACATCCTAGCAAACCTTGTTTGGCTAAGTTATCGCTGCTCAGCCCCTCTTATAGCGTTCTTAGTTGCAGGTGCATGTTGTTTCCATGTGATAACATGGATTTGGCATATCAAAATATTATTTGCTATTCAATTTAATGCACATATATATCTTGGTATGGTGGAAGGCTTGGCCTTTGCTCGGTGTTTTGTTCCACTTTTACCGCCATAGTTTCTTGTTACCGGTGTTATGTTTCCATACTTTGTGCTCCTAACATGCTCGGGGTTGTTATGGGGACCCCCTTGATTATTCGATTGAGATTAAAACTTGTATGGCAAGACCCAACATCGGTACTATTTGCTTAAACAACTTAATAAAATTTGCATAGGGCTTTGCAGCCCCGTGGATAATTAATCAACCCCCGGGCTAGTGCTCCTCATGAGTGTTGGTCCAAACTAGAGCACTGTGCGGGGCCAACCCGGGGCAAATTAGGAGATTTCTATCAGGCCTCCATACGTGTCGCTTATCCGTTCTGTCCTAAGAACAATATATGCGGCTCTAATCGGGTTCGTCGTTGGGTGGTCTTGCTAGACTTGTTTTACCTTTCTCGAGTGGCTTGCGTGTGGAACTCTGATTTTCTTCGGGCTATCTCGAGGTGTTGGAATTCCTTTGGAGTTGCCTATGATGATCACGAGATCCGTGGTCGAGGTTATTACCGCGGAGTGTGGTTAATTTATGACGGACTAGTTGGAGCACCCCTGCAGGGTTAAAACTTTCAGAAAGCCGTGCCCGCGGTTATGTGGCAACTTGGATATTTGTTTAACACCCGGTTATAGTTAACTTGAAGTAAACTCTAATAAAATGCACCAACTGTGTTAGTAACCATGATAATCTCTGCTCGTGAACATGATCCGAGAGAGAACATGGTGGGGTTATGATTGACGTAAGTATGTGTTCAACATCTCGTAGAGGTCATTCTAGTTCTCGATCGTTTATCATAGACCACATATTTACTTTCATGTTTCGTAAGATTAGCCACCATAAATTCTTAGTGCTGCAATAAACTATAAACATACCCCTTTCCAACCTATAAGCTCGAATAGTCTCGGAACCCGGGCACGAGATTGTTGAGTCTCCGTTGCTCATAGATTACTACAACAATCCAGGTGCAGGTACAGACGAGATCATGCCAGATGATGTGACGCAACTCCTGTGGGAGTATGACGAGGAGCGTGGCAGGATGTACGTCACTTATCCAGACGAGTATAGTGGTCGTGGTCGAGATCTTTGGGCTAGCAAGCCAGTTTCATAGCATCATTTTATCGTTTGTTTTCATCCGTAGCCGAGCCCTATCATTGTATTGATGATTGGAATAATTGTGTGGATTTGTAATTTAGCATGTGTCGAGTGTAAGCATAGTCATATACTCTTCTCTTCCTAAATGTATGTAATGATGTTGTACTTGCTAACAGTAAGATGCGCATCTTTCCCTGTCGAGGCCCTCGTGTCTTAATATGGGTAAACGCGCATCTTGGGCGTGACAAGTTGGTATTCAGAGCCATACGACCATAGGAGCCCTTTGCTTGATCGAACTTGGCCGAGTCGAGTCTAGTAAAAACTATTTTGAGTCTATTTATATCAGAGAGTAGGTTTCTTTTTACTCCTCTTCTATGCTCTGGTGAGGTATTCGACTTAGGAATTTTGATTCTACTCCTCTTCTCGCTCAAAAAAATTTAGGATCACGCGGATATTTTGGAGTCTATATGATACCAATGTGTCAGAGTTCTGTCTTGGTGCCTTCTGTCTGACTTGATTTCTTCCGGGGTGTCGAGCTCCAGGGAATTTTGGCACATCGTGATCATTCAGCTTCCTTAGTATCTCATGACGAAGAGTGTTCAGAATTACTTCAATACTTGTCGTGGTGAGATAAGGTCGGAGTCACCCAGTACTAGGGAGGCGTCCAGGGTACCACCATTGTTTAGTATCGTTGTTCTTGTGAGGATTCGAGCTAGATGGATTTGCGAAAGCCTCTGGTCATCTGTTAAAGGATGGATACAGTTGGGGTGTAGGTTTGCTAGTTGTGTGAGATATTTCCTCCTTGTATCCCCCACACCGGATTGTGTAACCAGAAAGTTTTCGGAAGTTCCTAGGTGGGAACTCTTGTAGTTATCTAGGATCATCTTCTCCAAATGTATGGGGGCTTATACATTTGTTCCGAGCAACATTAGCTCAATACTTTTGTGTTATTTCAAGTGGCTTCTAATATCTGATGATGTTATTGCAAAACCGAAGAAGGCATTCTTACTAATTTTTCAGTAGGAAAGTTGTTATGTCATGCGTTCAATTTCATTCAAGCTTTTGTTTCAGCTTTGAATTCATCTTTGGCAATGGAGTGTTGATGTTTTGTCCATCTTCAGGATGACTCCACCAACTCACGGGAATCCGGGTCATGGTGAGGAGCAGGCTGATGTTCCACCACCCCCACCACCGTCGTTTCATCCTCCTCTGATGATGTTGTACTTGCTAACGGTAAGATGTTGTACTTGCTAATCATCCTCCGTTTCGTCCTCCTCAGCAACAGAAGCAGTTCGGTTGCCATGGTTCTTCCCACCCACCCAACCCAGGATATCGGCAGAGACCCCAGGCGCCAAAGTCATCTTTTGTTCCTCCTCCAGGCAACTTTCGTCCGCTATCTGAGGTTACTTGTCACAAGTGTGGTTAGAAGGGTCACTACTCTAACAAGTGCAACCAGCGGCGTCTTCCGCCTCCTCCTCCAGTCAGGCCTCCAGGCAATGCAGTGGTGAAGCATAATCCCAAGTCAGCAAGGGTGAATATGGTGAACGCAACAGAGACAGAGGATTCTTCTCCAATGATCATGGGCAATCTCTTAGTTAATTGTATTCTTGCAAAAGTTTTGTTTGATACTGGTGCATCGCATTCATTCATGTCTAAAGCATTCTTCGCCAAGCATGATTTTGATTCTGAGTATTTGAGTAAGGCTTTGCATGTTGTTTCACCCAACACTCTCATGAGCGCTAACAAGGTGGTTCCAGATGTTTCTATCGAGATGGGCAATTATTATTTTCTGGACTCTCCAATTGTTCTCGGGAATTCTGATATTGATACCATTCTAGGCATGGACTTCCCGGCTATGAACAAGGCTTATGTTGATTGTCAAGCTAAAGAAGTCAAGCTGACTCATCCTTCAGAAGATGTTATTATTTTTGCAGCTCGTGATGACACAATCCGTCTCTTTGCTCTTACTTAGAAGGGTGAAATCTCGGCTATTTCTCAAATTCCTTTGGTTTGTCAGTATGAAGATGTCTTCCCAGAAGAATTGCCAGGAATGCCTCCGCACCGGCCAGTCAAGTCCATGATTGACCTCGAGCCTGGAACTGAATCGGTTTGCAAGGGCCCTTATAAACTTGGCCCCAAAGAGCTGAAAGATTTGAAGAAGCATCTAGATGAACAAGACCGTCTGGGTTTGATCAGACCAAGTTCTTCTCCATGGGGTTGTGGTGTTTTGTTTGTCAAGAAGAAGGATGGCACGGGTCGGCTTTGTGTCAATTACCATCCATTTAATAAAAAACAATCAGAAACAAGTACCCACTTCCCAACATCAATGAGTTGTTTGAATAACTGAAAGGTGTCAAGGTTTTCTCGAAGCTTGATCTTCGAATGGGCTATCATCAGATTCGCATTCATGAAGAAGATATTCCAAAGACCGCTTGCAGGACGAGTTTTGGCTCTTATGAGTACACCGTCATGTCGTTTGGTCTTGCCAATGCTCCTCCAACCTTCTCAAGAATGATGAACTCCATTTTCTCTCCTTTCAAGAATGAGTTCGTCCGGGTCTATTTGGATGATATCCTTGTGTTCTCGGAGACTAAAGAAGAGCATGTAGAGCATCTCAGGCTTGTGCTTGACAAGATAAGAGAACATCGATTCTATGACAAGTTTTCCAAGTGTGAGTTTTGGCTCAATGAAGTGGTGTACCTTGGGCATGTGATCTCTGCCGAGGGCACTAAAGTGCACCCTGAGAAAGTTGAGGCAATCTTGATGTGGGACCCTCCTCAGAATGTGAAGCAGCTTCGTAGCTTCCTCGGGCTTGTTAGTTATTGCAGAAGATTCGTGGAGAACTTCTCTCAAATTGCTAAGCCTTTGTATAATCTCCTCCAGAAGAAGGTCAAGTACGTTTGATCTCCTGAGCGTGATGTGGCGTTCAATATGCTGAAGCAGAGATTGACTTCATCTCCAGTTCTTGTCCCTCCTGAACAGTCAAAGCCTTCCCAAGTTTTCTGTGATGCTTCTCTCCAAGGTCTTGGTGGTGTTATCATGCAAGATAAGAAGATAGTTTCTTATACCTCACGTCAGTTGAAACCTGCTAAGAAGAACTACCCCACTCATGATCTCCATTTGGCGGCAGTTGTGCATGCTCTGATGACTTGGAGGCATTTGTTGTTGGTAGACCAGTTGAGGTGTACACCGATCACAAGAGCTTGAAGTACATTTTCACTCAACCCAATCTTAATCTTTGACGGTCTCGTTGGGTGGAAATGCTTGAGGATTTCAATCCAAGCATTGAGTATACTCCTGGAAAAGCAAATGTCATTGCAGACACGCTCTGCCGAAAGGCGTACTGCAACAGTCTCATTGTGAAGCCTCTTCAACCCGAGCTTTGTGAATCCTTCCGCAAGCTCAACCTTCAAATGATTCCGCAAGGATTTCTTGCCAATCTTCAAGTCTCTCCGACTCTAGAAGATGAGGTTCACCAAGCTTATCTTCATGACGCAATGGTGAAGAAAGTGAAGAAAGTTGTGGCCAAGGTCATTCCGAAGTATAAGTGCTTTCGCGTTGATGACAAAGATACCTTGTTCTTTCAGGACCATGTGGTCGTTCCAAAAGGTGATCTCACGAAGGTTATCATGGACGAAGCACACAATTCTCTTCTATCCATTCATCCAGGAAGTTCCAAGATGTATCAGGATCTCAAGCAAACCTTCTGGTGGACTCGCATGAAATGTGAAATTGCTTAGTTCGTGAATGAGTGTGATGTTTGTCGCAGAGTGAAGCCGGAACATCAACGTCTAGCAGGTCTTCTTCAGCCTTTGCCTATCCTAGAGTGGAAACTCAATCATGTGGAGATGGATTTCGTCACTGGGTTTCCTAAGTCCAAGAGAGGCAATGATGCCATCTTTGTGGTTATCGACAAGCTGACCAAAGTTGCTCATTTCCTTCTAGTCGAAGAATCTTTCTCGTCAGCTCAGCTAATAGAGTTGTACACGTCAAGGATAGTTTCTTTGCATGGTATTCCTCAGCTCATCTCATCTGATCGTGGAAGTCTCTTTACTTCCAAGGTTTGGGAGTCCTTCCAGACTGCTATGAGGACCAAGATCCATTTCAGCACTGCATTCCATCCGCAGACAAGTGGTCAAGTTGAGAGAGTCAATCAGATCCTTGAAGATATCCTCAGAGCCTTGTGATTTCATTCGGCATGAAATGGGAAGACTGCCTTCCATATGCTGAATTCTCATATAACAATAGCTTTCAGGCTAGCTCAAGCAAGGCCCCTTTCGAGATTCTCTATGGCAGGAAGTGTTGTACCCCGCTTAATTGGTCTGAAACCGGTGAGCATCAAATTTTGGGCAATGACATGATCACCAAAGCAGAAGAGATTTGTCGTGTCCTGATGGAAAGGTTATTACGATAACAAACATCAGGATGTTTCCTTTCAAGTTGATGATCTAGTATATCTCAGAGTCTCTCCCATGAAGGGCACTCAGCGGTTTGGAATTAAAGGGAAGGTAGTTCCTCGCTTTGTTGGTCCTTTCAGAGTTGTTGGCAAGAGAGGTGAACTTGCATATCAACTAGAGCTTCCTCCAACTTCGCAAATGTGCATGATGTCTTCCATGTGTCTCAGCTCCAAAGGTGCTTCAAGACTCCCGAGCGTACCATTGACCTCCAAGACATTGATATCCAAGAAGACCTATCTTTTCATGAGCATCCAGTGGCTATTCTCGAAGAAACTGAGCGGAATACTCGCAACAAATCTATAAAGTTTCTCAAGGTGAAGTGGTCTCATCATTCTAACAAAGTAGCTACTTGGGAACGTGAGGATCTTCTTCGTTCCGAATATCTAGAGTTCTTTCGTTCCTAGATCTTGGGTCGAGATCCTCTTGTCATGTGGGAGAGTTATGACAGCCCAAGTGCTGCCCCTGCCATTTATTGCATGTAACCTATGTGGACCCATGTGTCATGTGTTGTATGATATGAGTTTGCTCCTTGCCATGTCATTGTCTCATGCATCATGCATCATGTCATTTCATCATCATGTCATGCATAGTATAATGTGGTGTGCTTCCATGTGACCTTGTGGTGATGTTGTGAGTGGCCTTGTGTGGACTCACTACTCCCCTCTCCCTTATTTCAAAACTAACCTAAGCCTTATTCCCTTGTTTTCTTCAACAGAATTATCTTGCTAATTAAATATGTCAAAAATGTTCAAGAGGTAGGAAATATTAATTTGAGTCTATGTGTGTTGTTCTTTTGTTGTTTTGAGCTTTATGATTTGGGGGTTTTAAATTAAAAAAGGGTTTTTATTTATAAAAGTATTTAATTTATGTGCTCTAAAAATCAACTTACTATTTTTATTAATTAGTTCATATTTACTCTTGTGTCATGGTATTTTTGTTTTGCCAGAAATTCTTTTCTTTCTATCTGGAGGGCTTTTCTTGTGTTGTTGTTTTATTAAAAGGAAAAAAATTGTGCTTTATTCCCTGTGAGAGCTAGCGGAGCTAGGCCTGTTTCTCCTGCGCCCAGCTAGGCTTGCGCGCGCAGCCCAACCTGGCGCCTGACAGAGAGTTGCTCCCATCGCCTTTTCCGTCACATTCAGAGTGAGGTGCGAGAGAGATAGCGTCGCCGTGGCATAGACGTCGAGACGCCATTAGGGCCCTTGCTTCCTTTATAACGTGCCCGTGCGCAAGCCTAGAGGTTCTTCACCCCTTTCCTCCCTTCTCCTTCCCCCGCCACCGTAGGTAAGCCTTCCCCCAAGCCTCGCCCTTGCCATGCTCCCGGTACTCCAGACGAGCGCTGCTCGTGCCCAGACGTAGCGTCCTTGCCGCTCCTTCAATGACCTGCTGCACGTGGAGGACTCCCCCTCATGTTCCTCTTCTTCCCCGACGTCCAGGAGGATCCTCAAGACCGAGTATCCTGGCGGTTGTTCCTCGCCATTTGGATCAGAGCCTCGCCGGAGTTCCGCATGGCACTATCGTTGATCTATTGCTTCCCAGTCCCCTTCTTCTTCTCGCAGGTGGTAGATGTACTTCCCGCGCTCGATCCCTTCCCTCTCCTTCCTTCTTAGGGCGTTGTAGCCATCGTCGTGGTGCTTTCATCGCCGTGCTCCCGGAGCTCTGCAAGCACGGGCCTTCAGATGCGTCTACATCGGGTAGTTCCGTCGAAGGGCTCGTGCGTGGGCGTGCCTTGCGCTTGCAGTAGCCTGAAGTAGCGCAGTTCCCCCCCCTCTTTGCGCCGTGCCTCGCCTCTGCTTCGCCGCGTCGCCATGGCCCCGAGCGAGCATCGGATCAAGCTTGAGCGCCCCTTTCTCACACACCTTCGGCTTCGTGCTGCCGCTCCCTCACCTTGCGGATGGAGTCCCTAGGGATCCCGCATCCCCCGCCAGGGTTCTCCCTCGCCGGAGTCCTCCCCTGATCTTGCCTTGTCACTGTCGTTGCCGCCTTGGACATTCAGTTTCGTCAGGGTTTTGTGGTCTGATAGTAGCAGAGGGCCAAGTCCACCGTTGTTGCGTCGTAGCGCAGTGGTAGCGCGCCCGGGGATCGGCCGTGAGGTCTAGGGTTCGATCCCTGCTCCCCACCCCTTTTAATTTCTTTTATTCCATTGGATGGCTCCGGTGTTTGCTATGCTGGGATCTGATGCGGCCACGCCAGATCTCGTGCGGATGTGATTGTGTGCGGTGTGTGCCTACGTGTGACAGATCTGGTGTGGCTAGGCAGATTTGGTGTGTGTGTGTGGCAGTGTGTGTATGAGTGTGTGTGTGCTTGTGTGTGTATGGCAAGTGGGTCCTAGCCCCACTTGTCATCCACAAAGGGGCCCTGGTGTCTATGCCAGGACGACCCCTCCTATTTATTGTTTGTTGTATTTGTTTAGTGATTATCTATGATTTAATAGGTTATTCCTTTTTCTGGTAATATGAGTAAATCTGGTATGAGCATTTTTGGACATGGGCATTTCTAGTAAGTTTTCACTTATAGGAGTGATGGGCTGTTTGCTAACTAGTGTTTTGCCATGTTGCTCCATGCAAACATAGGGGTGTGATATATGATTTTGGGGTAGAATCATCAAGGGAATTCATTGGTGTAACTGGTTTTTTCATTTGAGCAAGTTTGTCAAAATGTCATTTTGTCTCAAAGTGGCATTTTGTCATTTTTGTTATATTGAATCCATGCATGCTATGATAATTGTGCCAACATGAATATGGTAGCCTTTGATGAGTAGAATGCCATGGTATTTATTTTTGTCATGTTAAACTTGCATATAAGTGGGAACCATGCTCTAAAGTAGCTACTAAAATGTTGTTGTTTTCAAACATGCTAAATATTTCTAAGTCTGAGAATCTGTTAATATTTTTATGCCATGAAGAGTGGCTGCTACCAAGTGATATATTGAGAATTAGCTCAAGCTCAGTGCTATTGTTTTTAAGTAGATGTTGTCCTCTATCATCCTGTTAATTTTCATGCCATGAGGTGGTCTCTATCACCATTATTTTCTGCTATCAACTTGCTATCAGCTTAACTCAGATTTCCAGAAAACTGTTATTTTCTCCAAGTCCCTAAAATCTGTTTCATCATAACAACTTGTGAGCTTCATGCTTATTGATGGCTGCCTCCATTCCAGATTGTGTAGTTGGATAATTTGATAAGCATACTATGTAGTATCTGTCAATGCCTTGCTTGTGGTTGGAGACTTCCTGTAGCTCGAGATATTTGCTGTGAAAGTTGACATGTTGCTGTATTGTGGCAGATTGTTTGTTTTAGTGTTTTCTGACTTGTGGGAGCTATACTCCATGCAATTGCTCGATCTTTGACTCCATTGTGGTTGGGTTTTCATTGACTAACCATTGGATACCTTGGAATGCCAAGGAATATCACATTGGCCTTCTTTTTCTTGTGTTTTTCCTTCGTAACTTGTCGTGAGCGTAGCGTGAGAACCGTATCTCCGTTTCTTATGTTCTACATATGCATTTGTATCGATTTTGCATGAAGCATCCATATTTGCCATGATCATGCATGCTTAAATAACTTAACATGAGGTTATGTACAGAATTGTAAATAACCAAACTATTGCATGTGAAACATGACTAGTTTAGGATTGCCATGTTAAATTCTTCAAATGAATCATGCATCATCTTGTTTGTGCATTACACCTTTGTTGGAGGTTTATTGTCGCTATTTATCTTGGGTAGATGCGAGTTTTGAAACTGAGTACGAGGATCTAGGAGAGTACCACTACGAGGACCCTGCTCTTTGTCCCTCTGAAGAACCAACAGGCAAGATGATCGTACCCGGATCCCGACACTATTTTTGCGTTGCTAGATGTCTCGTTCTTATCGTTACATATGCGTTTACTACCACTTGAATGTCAAGCCTCCTAGATTGCCATGATAGACTCTAACCCCTCCACATCTTAGCAAACCTTGTTTGGCTAAGTTACCGCTGCTCAGCCCCTCTTATAGCGTTCTTAGCTGCAGGTGCCGGTTGTTTCCATGTGATAACATGGATTTGGCATATCACAATATTATCTGCTATTCAATTTAATGCACATATATATCTTGGTGTGGTGGAAGGCTTGGCCTTTTCTCGGTGTTTTGTTCCACTTTTACCGCCATACTTTCTTGTTACCAGTGTTATGTTTCCATACTTTGAGATACTAACATGCCCAGGGTTGTTATGGGGAACCCCTTGATTATTCGGTTGAGATTAAAACTTGTCTGGCAAGACCCAACATTGGTACTATTTTCTTAAACAACTTAATAAAGTTTGGATAGGGCTTTGCAACCCCGTGGATAATTAAACAACCCCCGGGCCAATGCTCCTCATTAGTATTGGTCCAAACTACAACATTGTGCGGGGCCAACCCGGGGCAACTTGGGAGATTTATATCAGGCCTCTGTACGTGTCGCTTATCCGTTGTGTCCTGAGAACGAGATACGCGGCTCTAATCGGGTTCGTCGACACGTCGGGTGGTATTGCTCGACTTGTTTTACCTTTCTCGAGTGGCTTGCGTGTGGAACTCTGATTTTCTTCGGGCTATCTCGAGGTGTTGGAATTCCTTTGGAGTTGCCGATGATGATCACGAGATCCGTGGTCGAGGTTATTCTTGCGGAGTGTGGTTAATTTTTGATGGACTAGTTGGAGCACCCCTGCAGGGTTAAAACTTTCGGAAAGTTGTGCCCGCGGTTATGTGGCAACTTGGATATTTGTTTAACACCCGGTTATAGTTAACTTCAAGTAAACTCTAATAAAATGCACCAACTATGTGAGTAACCATGATCCTCTCTTCTCGTGAACATGATCCGAGAGAGAACACGGTGGGGTTATGATTGACGTAAGTATGTGTTCAAGATCTCTTAGAGGTCATTCCAGTTCTCGATCGTTTATCATAGACCACATATTTACTCTCATGTTTCTTAATATTAGCCACCATAAATGCTTAGTGTTGCTGCAAACTATAGACATACCCCTTTCCAACCTATAAGCTTGAATAGTCTTGGTACCCGGGCGCGAGATTGCTGAGTCCCTGTGGCTCACAGATTACTACAACAATCCCGGAGCAGGTACAAAAGAGATCGTGCTAGATAATGTGACGCAACTCCTGTGGGAGTATGACAAGGAGCGTGGCAGGATGTACGTCACTTATCCAGACGAGTAGAGTGGCCGTGTTCGAGAACTTTGGGCTAGCAAGCCAGTGTCATAGCATCATTTTGTCGTTTGTTTTCATCCGTAGCCGGGCCCTGTCTTTGTATTGACGATTGGAATAATTGTGTGGATTTGTAATTTAGCATGTGGCGAGTGTAAGCCAACTCATATACTCTTCTCTTCCTAAATGTATGTAATGATGTTGTACTTGCTAATAGCAAGATGCGCCTCTATCCGTGTCGAGGCCCTCGTGTCTTAATATGGATAGGCGCGCATCTTGGGCGTGACACTACAGGTAGCCCCCTGGTTACTTCTTGCGCCAGTATTTTTTATTAATTTCAAAAAAATTCTCCATAAATTTTTAGGACGATCCGAGAACTTTTATTTCTGCACAAAAATAACACCAAGGCAATTCTGCTGAAAATAGCATCAGTCCGGGTTAGTTTCACTCAAATCATGCAAATTAGAGTCCAAAACAAGGTCAAAAGGGTCTGGAAAAGTGGATACAATGGAGACGTATCAACGGGATCCACCTCCGCCCACTTGGTGAACTTCTCGATGGAGATGTAGAGGTAGTGGTAGTCTCCGGTCGCCTGAGGGAAATGACCCGGTATATCCAGCCCTCAGACCGCGAAAGGACAGGAGAGCGGGATGATCTCGAGACTCTGCGCGGGCTATTGAATCACCTTGGCATGGAAATGGCAGGCATCGTAGGATCGGACCTGCTCGGTGGCGTCATTGACCGTCGTGGGCCAGTAGAAGTCACTGTGGAACACCTTCCCTACAAGGGTGCAAAACGAGGAGTGGTGCCCGCAGTCGCCACCGTGGATGTCGGCCAATAGCTCATGCCCCTGGTCCTCGGATAAGCACCACAGTGAGACGTTGTTTGGACGCATATGGTACAACTCTCTATCCTTAAAGCAGTAGGCGGTGGCTTGGCGAGCGATGCGTTCCACGTCCTCCTCCTTCTCCCATAAGGCGCCACAGAGCAGGTATGCCTTGCACTCCTTGGTACATTCACCGGCCTGGGATTCCAGCGCCATGACCAGGCGGGCTCGTGAGGCCAAACCGCGGGTTGGGGCTCCTGAGGGCAGGGCCGGTGGTAGTTCCTCCCGAAGCATTGCCAAGCCAGAGGCCGAGGGCGCCACCGATGGTTCGAAGAGCCTCTCCTCGAAAACGCCAGGCTCCTAAGGCTTGCGGCGCAATGTCCTCTTGGCGATGTCATGGAAAATCTTGGGGACATTTGCATGAATAGAACAATGGGAGAGAGGAAGGATAGGTGCTTCTATGGTAAAAAGACAGGCACAGTAAGGAAGTTAACCCCCAAATAACTGAGCAGAGGCAATATCATACTTACTGGAGGTAGAAGGGGCTCGCCCATGCGATGGTAAAAAGTTAGAGACAAGGAGAATCTTTTTGGGTCCACTTTGCTTGTCCACAAGCTTATGGTTGAACGTGTTTCTGCTGTGTTTGGGCTAGGTAGAGGAATCATATGACCTTGAGATTTACTGGGGGTAAATGGTAAGTGGAGGCGGTCCTGATCACAAGTTTTCAGATCATTTGAAGAAAGTTCATAGTAAAAACTTGGTAAATCCTAGAAAGCAATAGAACTAGGTTTTTGTAGATCTAGGCATGCAAAACTATTTTCCTTGATACAACACCTAGTGTGGTGTCATAATTAGGTGATTAGAGCATGCACACAAAATTTGAGATCAAGAGGAGACAGTTTACAATGTAGAGTTAATAAATTTTAGATCAGGCAAGGAATGGTTTTGGGGCACTTTTGTGATCCAAAACAATTTGGATTGGGATGAAACTTTGCAAGATCATAACATTAGGCATATGTGACTTTCTAGAATTTTACTGGACTTATTTGAGAATATTTCTAATAGAAATAATTCAAATACTTCAAATATGCAGAAAGGGTTTTGGAGTGTTTTGTTCAACTTTTTGAACATGACCATGTGTTGAAACTCTTATATATGGAACATATATATCTACTAAGTTTCCCTAAATGTTTTCAAATATTTCGTAAGCATAAAAATAATTTTTCCCTATAAAAATTCTGGATTTAAGAAAAATCCTTTAAATAAAAAAGGAAAGTAATCTTGAAAAATAATATTTAGAGGTTTTGGGAAGTCTTATATATAATAGGTTTCAAATATAGTTTTTGAAAGAATATAAATACCCTAATTTATGGACTTGTAGTTCAAGCCTCAAACCAGGGGTCTTTGAAAACCTAAATTAAATAAATGTTTTTTGGCCAAAATAATGATTGATAAAAATAGTTTTTGGTCCTATACACGTTTTATGATTATTGGGCAAACATTTCGATCAAGGAGAGAGTTTGGAGAAAAGGAGGATCTCTGTGATTTAAAACACAATGAAACAAGCAAGAAAATGGCAATCCGTTCAAGCATCACATCACACAGAAAAAGTTTTTGTTGGCCCTAATTTTTGAGTTATGTCAACTTAGCTAGGAGAGGCAAAACACACAATGTGACAGATGGCACATGCACAACTGGGAAACGCAACTTTTTGATCATACCCGACACGATTGTTGGTGTACTCGAGGTTGAAGTCGGCCGCTTTGTAGTTGTCATCATCAGCAAGCTACTACTTAATAGTGTTGATGGAGTTATCCACCGTGACCGAGTCATTTGTGTACACCACTTAGTCCCATTTTCTTGATGTGGGTGTCCACTTTGGCAACAATGGTGAACCACGGCTCGACACCGGCAGCCATTGGATTTGTGACGTTGGATCCATGTAGGAAGGTTGATGAGATGAAGCGTACATTATCTCTGTATTTGTTATCGTGGGTGTGCTTAATGCGTTTTGTGGCATGATCAGAACTTACGCGGAGAATCCATGGTCATCCCCATGGAAGCTACACCAACACATGAAGCTACACGTGGTCCTATAACAAGATCTCACACACGTGCGGTCAAAATATGGGTGGCATCTCTACTTAATGAAATCCCATTAGAACCACTAGAGACATGGATGCTACCTCAAGTGAACACCCTATGCATGCTCAGGTACCATGAAGATGATCCCGGAGACACTTGGAGTGAAGTCCAAGCCCCCACGAAGACATAAGGCGAAGGCAAGCATCAAAGGAAGGCACCCAGACCTCCCAGCGGTCGGACATCAAGCCCAAATCTCGAAAATATGGCGTCATGAGTCCAAGAACGAAGGCTAGGTTAAGCTAAAGCGGCCGGACATCCAGAGACCAGTGGAATCCACTCCTCCAGCCCCTGGCATTCGGTTGAAGCCCGGAATTGTGGCCTGACATGAAGCCCCGGACATCTAGCCTCCAGCCCGAACATTCAGCCCCTGCATGGTAAAATGTGGCCAAAGGCCCACTATAACACCATGTCTTTGTATCACTTTGCTATGCTATGGATTTACAAAATTTGGAACTAATTAAAACTTTTTGAGTGCATATGCTTGTTTGATTCGTTTGATGATTGCTTGTTTTGTTGATCGTGTTTGGCACTCTTAGGTTCTACTCCTCTCCATATTCATCTTCCTTGATCCAAACTTCATTCCAAACGATCATACCATGTGTATAGTACCTAACACTATTTTTATCAAAATTTATTTTGGCCAAAAAGGATTTATACAAATTAGGTTTATAAAAAACCCTGAAATTGAGGTTTGTACGGCAAGTCCTCAAATTGAATGGACCTTTTTTCTCCAAAGGCTTCATCATCAGCTCCCTTGGGCATTAGTGGCACCCGACGGGGTTTTCAAAAAGCGTTTGAAAACACTTTTGTTTCCATCACCATGCATATTCTTGGCCCACTTTGCGTAGAATCTACTAAGCATCCTATCTACTCCCACTCGCACAACCCTCATAAGGATGTAGGGTCATGCACGATGCAAGTATCAACAAGAAAGTACCGGCGACATCCCACCAAAGTGGTCACTACATCCACAGGATCAACTTCAAGAAATAAATTGCTATATGCCATGCAATAAAAGGGTTTCATGGTCATGGTCAAAGGACTACTTGCCTGGCTCAACACGGTCTTCAGGGTCTTCAAAGACTTCGGGTCGAACTCCCTCGTCAACAACGCAATCTATCATCGTGATAATAATGACAATAATAAGAATCACAACAAAAACAGAGCACATAATCTACTTCTAAAAAGTTACCCTACTCTACAAAATACTACAATAGAAACTAAAACTCTTTGTTTAAGGTTGTACAGTGAAAAAGATTTTAAAAACTATTTTAACAGTGACTTAACATGCCTAAAAGGGATTTTAAAATAAAACATTACATGAAACTTTTTCAAATATTTTACAAGTGGAACTATAAAATACTACATAATATTCTAAGATTTATGAAGAAATGATATTTGAATTTGGATAGATATATAATTCTGTGGGATTTTTGGAATATTAGAAGAAAAAGAAAAAAGAAAAGGGCCATTGTGCCCGATGGGCCAGAGCCAGCCGCAGCTGAGCCGACCCAGGAGGGATCCAGCCTAGTTGAGGGGGCATGCGCATGGTAGCCATGGTTTCAAACCCGACAGGTCGGCCCATCTTCTAGAGAGAGAGGGGGAGCCGAGAGAGAGGGGGCGACATAGGTTAGAAAGTAGGTCTAGAGGGGGGTAATTAGACTACTTGACCAATTACAAATCTACTTCTTCTGAATTTTAAGTACTGGCAGATTTTAGCATTCATATAAAGTCAAGTACACCCTACACATGCATGTCTACAAGTATAGAAGTGGAAAGTAAAGATAAACATGAATAGTAAAGGAAGGGTAGGAAGATCAAACGCAATTTGAAGACACGATGATTTTCTCCCATGGTTCTGATAGGTGGTGCTATCATACGTCCATGTTTATGGACTCTTCCACCCACGGAGGGTAACGGTCGCGAGAATTCAAGGAGGGATCTACCCATGGAGGGTTCCACGAAGAAGCAACCTTGACTATACCATGATGGCCTACATCCACGGAGGACTAGCCTAACTCGAGGTAGATCTCCACGAAGTAGGTGATCTCCTTGCCCTTACAAACTTCTTGGTTCACTCCACAAGACGAAGTAGGAGGCTCCCAAGCAACACCTAACCAATCAAGGAGGCACCACCCTCGAAAAGGTAATAGGCTCCATAATGTTGATGAACTACTTGCTCTTGTGCTTCAAGATGATAGACTCCTCAACACACAATCACTCTCTCATAGATTTGGTTTTGCTGGAAAAGATTGATTGGGTGGAAAGCAACTTGGGGAGGCTATAGATCAAGATTCATATGGTTGGAATGGAACGGCATGATCTCAACACATGAGTAGGTGGCTCTCTCTCAGAAAATCAGTTGGTATGAGTGGGGATCTGTTCTGAGTGCTTCTCTTGCAAGTAGGTGGTGGTCGAGATGTATATATAGGCATCTCCAAAAATCGAACCGTTACACCTAATAAGTCACACTCGATGACACCGATGTGTTAATCTCGGTGGTGTTGGGTTCTACCGTAGGTGCATCACATGCAAATTAAAAACTTCCTACGCGCAGAACATCCAAGAACATGCTACGAAGATGGATAACAGATTGTTACCACTAGACGCGCAGTGCCGTGCAGCAGAAGTAGAGTTGGGGCAGCGCGTTCGTGGGGTCCATCTCCTCCTCGTCCGATCTCCCTCGAACAGTCATTCTGATCTCCCTCGAACAGCTGGTCGCCGGATCCCACTTACAGGTTCGACGGACCGGCGGAAGTCCACCGCCTCTAATCGTATCCTCGCGTGCAGGAGGAACACCCGTGCGGCGGACTGCTAGGTCCGATCACACGGTCGGTGGCAGCAAGTGGAGGTGGCTAGTTGCCACTCATGCAAAGCCCTGATGATGGCGGCGAAGAGTTCAACCGGATGGGTGTGCTGCACCTCCACTATATATAGGCATCCGGCATAGGCTCAATTCTTAGGCCTCGCACGGATCCTAAAGCCCACGTGTTCCTTCCCTTAACCGCGCGACCCTTTTAGGTTCTCGTCCACTTGGTTGCGAGTCAGATCACATCTGACTCGACCGGTCAGTAGTGGCCTCTAGCAAGACATGCCGACTCCAAGTGTCCGATGAAGCTGGTTAGGCAAACCTATACTTCACACTTCTGTTCCCTTTGCCATCCGACATATGTTGTCGTGCACAAGGAGACATGGTCGTCCTTGTTGCAGCATGATCTCTTTCTCGTTCCGGTGAATCCGACAAACGCTTCGGATTATCTCATCATACTCATTGCATGGCCATGCTTATCCAGGTTGAATCACCCGAGGGGGCCCAGAGTATATCTCTCCTGGTAGGAGGGGTAAATCCAATCTTGCTCGACCATGTCTCACAGCATGGGTCTGGACAAGCCCAAAACCTACCTTTGTAACTACCTAGTCACGGAGTAGCGCTTGGTTGGCCCAAAGCAAGTCTGTCACGATCCCGAGTACATGCGCCAGCTCAGGTCTTAGGACATAGAACGTATGTCATAGTAAAGACTCACATATGACCTATCGCTGCGTCTCATAGTTGGGTCTGTCCAACTCAGACCTTATCTTAACTCGGATCCAACTATGTCAAATCCGACCAGAACTTTCTGAGTCCATATTATTTAGCTAGCATCCAATGCTACATGGTCCATGAGACCAGACCATCCACCGTGTCATATGCTAGTCTACCTGGATGCGCGTCCACACAACCCTTTCAACTATGGACCATTCTGGACAGTTATCATACAATGCATAGTCTCACAAACAAGTCACATACTTGTTAATAAACATCAATGATAATGTCCAAGGACTATATTTATTCATAAACACAGGAAATATCATCATACATGATTGCCTCTAGGGCATATCTCCAACAGGCAGTAACGTGTTGCCTCAAAGGTAGTTGTCGGCGTTCTGGGAACGGGGGTACCCACACCTGCCTGTCTGTGGGGCAGGACATGACCCACCTCGTTAGCTAGGCTCGTCCTGGTGCGGTTCCACTCAATACAAGGCCCTTGTGAGGACCCTAGGCTCGCAAGGAAGAACGACACAAAGACCAACAAGGATGGGCCTCCTCAGCCCCCCTCCCGAGCGGCGGAGATCACTATGCAAAACCTGGCCTCAAAAGTCAAAGATGACGTAGGGAAGGACAGGCGGGTGCCAGCGCGCTAGGTGGTGCAGTTTCCCTTTGGTGCAAAGGGAGCAAGGACGTACGCTAGTTCTTGAAGCGCCGCCCAAAGGTTTCCATTCCAATGCAACAAGACCACGACAACGAGCCCCGCAGGGTGGATGTCATTGCTGAAACCACCACTACATCATCAATAGCTACTTCACTGGTGAAGACCACCTTTGGACAGGGCGCGGATGTACTCCTGTCCCCCTTCAAATTTAGCCATTGTGGGATCCCTTGCCTCCATTGTGATAAGGGAAGAGTAACCGGGCCACTGCTATATATAGAGGCTAGGTCACACCATACATGGGATCCGATTTGCCACTTAGCCACCCGGCGAACCCTCAGACAAGGTAGAGAGACAAGAACACCACTCGAGCCCCCCTCGCAAGGCTCGAGACCATTGTAATAGTTCGTCCACCACACCTCCCTGAGAGGCAATCCACCAAAGAAGGAGTAGGGCGTTACGCTTCATAGCGACCCGATCCTGGGTAAACTTTCGTGTCCATCTTTTTCCTCGTCATCATGTGAGATTCCCATTGTACCCAACGAGTAGCGAGCTAGGTAGGGTGAGGCTGCAGGGGATCTTCACACACACCCCTGTGTTCGAACCTTGAGTGTTTTGCAGAGCCCGAAATTAGACATTTGGCGCGCTAGGTAAGGGGCGTGTCGAAGCCTTCCTCGAGCCAAGCTTTTCTCCCAGCCCACCGCTGTGATGGCTGATGCCCGCCAAGCCCGTGCCAAGTGCCATGCAACCTGTGTTGCCCAGATGGCACCCATGGGCTGACCCCTCTCTCCTGTAGACAACGCTGCCATGTACCCGGAGGCCCACGAGCAACAAGACTCCTCCCAGCCGATCACCGCGCAACGCGACGGCCACACCACCACTTTTTGCGATCGTCCCAGCTACCGGGTCATCAGGCCACTTCCGTCCTGGGCCGGCATGCGGTTCGGGAGCACTTGCCATGGAGAACGAGCTGCTCCGCTACAGCCTTGCCCCCGACCGCTACAACGAATTGCTTCGGCACATTGCGGAGCTCGTCAACGCTACTGGCGAATCCTCAGCGTTCTCCTACTCACTTCGACCCTGACCTTCCCTGGCAGACGATGTCGCCCATGATGTGTCGTCACCTCCTCCGCCACACGACGTCCACCCCGAGCCCAGGTGTGAGCCGCTCCCACGTGACCAGGCCTGCAGGCCGCATGCAAGGGCAAGAGTTGAAGTAAGCTGTCAGGTGGAGTACTAGCCGCACGTCGACGCGCGCATGCTCTCCGTGCTGCCAAACCAGCACCGTGATCGGGAAGCACTCGAGGCGTCCCATCGGGAGCGTCAAGACTGGACCCCGCCCGCACGTGCAGCAGCACCCGTCGAGCCGGTGGGATGCCTCACCATTGCGTCGGAGCTCCACACAACCACATGGCCTTGCAAGTACAAACCCAATTTACCCCCTTGCTATGATGGCACCCTGGATCCCACTGAGTTCCTATAGTTCTACTCTCTCAGCATCCGGGCGACCGGTGGAGACGACAAGGTCATGGCGTGCTGGTTTCCCTATGGCGCTCAAGGGAGGCACGCTCTCCTAGATGCTCAACCTCCCGGTAGGGTCCATCACCTCCTAGGCCGATCTGCGCAAGCTCTTCATCACTAACTTCCAAGGTACCCGCGACCGCGTGCTCACCATGAACGACCTGCGGCGCGTGAAGCAATAGGATGGAGAGACCCTCCACAAGTTCATATAGCACTTCACGACCACGCGCCTCAAGGCCCCGAAGGCGTTGGATGAGGCTATCATCTCCGCTTTCACCGATGGCATCACGTATCTCAAGATGAAGGAAGAGCTCGCCATGAACGATGAACTGGGCTCCGCCATGGAGATGTTCAACCTAGCAAACAAGTGTGCGAAGACCGAAGAGGGCCGCCGTTCACTCCGTGAGCCTCTGGCGGCAGAGCCAGAGGAAACGAAGACCAAAGCCAAGGAGGCAAAGCGCAAGGCCCCCGTGGTACTTGCGGCCGAGCCTGAGGCTAAGCGCAGCAGAGGCGAGGAGCATCCTGCATGGGGAGACTGACTTGCATCTTCCATGGCACCAACAAGCACGACACCGCCAACTACCAGGAACTCAGGCTAGTACGCGACGAGAACTTCGGCCGGCGCCCCGAACGCACTGACCGTGGCTTCGGACGCGGCGGAGTCCATGGTGGAGGCCATTGGGATAACCGTGATCCGCGTAAGGGTGGCGTGACTAGCCTTGGGAGGACTGCTGATGCAAGTTCATGCAAAGATTCTTCATCACGTGCATCACGTCGATTGCAGAGCGTACCTCTAGGATTTTCCAACAGGGTAGGTCCCCAAAATATACATTTCTTCTTCCACATGAGTGTGTGTCCATCTGCGTCATTCAGAATAGTGTCCGCCAGGACCCTTTCCAAAGATTAATTTCAAATCCTTGACCATATATGGTATATGATCACCAGTATGGTGGTCACGCTTCTTCCAGTGATCTGCATCCCCTTTGAAATGCTTGCCTTTGTTTCTTAAGAGATGTCTGATCGGAAGAAATCAACAATGTCCCTGGTACACACTCTTCTTACATTTATCCAAATATACACTTTGAGTATCATCTAAATAGTGCATGCATGCATTGTATGCCTTGTTTGTCTATCCTAAAAGGTTACTAACAGTAGGCCAATCATTGATGGTTACAAACAGAAATGCTCGTCGGTCAAATTCCTCCTGTTTGTGCTCATCCCACATACGTACACCTTTTAAATCCCACAGCCGTAAAAGTTCTTCAACTAATGGCCTTAGGTACACATCAATGTCATTGTCATGTTTCTTAGGGTCTTGTGTGAGCACTGGCATCATAATGAACTTCCGCTTCATGCAAAAAAACAAGGAGGAAGGTTATAGATACATAAAGTCACATGACAAGTGCTATGATTCCTACTCTCCTCCCCAAAAGGATTAATGTCATCTACACTTATACCAAACCATAAGTTTCTTGCGTCATATCCAAACTCTGGCCACTTTCTCTCGATTTTTCTCCACTGCGACTCATCAACAAGTACTTGCAACATCATGTCTTTCTTACGGTCTTCTTTGTGCCATCACAACAACTTGGCATGCTCTTTGTTTTGGAACAAACGTGTCAATCGTGGCATTATAGGAGGATACCACATCACCTTGGCAGGAATCCTCTTCTTGGGGCACTCGCTCTCAACATGACCAGGGTCATCGTGGTTGATCTTACAGCGCAATGCACCACATATCGGGCATGCATTCAAATTCTCGTACTCACCATGGTAGAGGATGCTTAGGGAATGCATGTATATTCTACACCTCTAACCCTAGAGGGAAGACAACCTTCTTTGCTTCGTACATACTCGGACAATTCGTTGTCCTTTGGAAGCATCTTCTTTAACATTTTCAACAACTTTTCAAATCCCTTGTCAGATACACCATTCGCTGCCTTCCATTGCAGCAATTCCAGTGTGGTACCCATCTTTTTCTTGTCATCTTTGCAATTTGGGTACAACATTTTTTTATGATCTTCTAACATGCACTGGAACTTCAACTTCTCCTTTTCACTTGCACAGTTTCTCTTTGCATCAGCAATGGCCCGACCTAGATCATCAGGGGGTTCATGTGATGCCTCTTATTCAACTTCTTCCCCATTGTAGTACCATCGTATTCAGGGAACCCAGGACATTTGTCATCATCCTCTTCTTCTTCATTGTCTTCCATTATAACCCCTCTTTCTCCATGCATTGTCCAACGGTTATAGACGGACATGGAACCAGACTGAAGCAGGTGGATGTCAAGGACTTTTCAGGGAGAGTAATTCCTATCATTCTTATAGACACCACATGGACAACACATAAGACCTTCCCGCTTGTTTGCCTCGGCCGCACAAAGAAAACTATGAACGCAATTAATGAACTGGGGAGAGTGTCGTTCATCGTACATCCATTGTTGGCTCATCTTCATTACACAACACTGGAGTGACCAAATTAGTACAAGTTCATACACACTTATTCTCATAAAACAACATACAACTATCTAGCTAAATCATTTAAATGCAACAACAAAGGCGATCAAAATTGCAACTAAGGTAATAATTGATCCAACAGCATAATGATACCAAGCCTCTTTATTAATGACATATTTTCTAATCTTTCTAATCTTCAAGAGCATTCCATCTATCTTGATCTTTTGATCATCGATGACATCGGCAACATATAGCTCCAATTTCTTCTTCTCTTGTTCAATTCTTTTCAATTTTTCTTTCAAATAATTGTTTTGTTTTTCAACTAAATTTAACTTCTCGACAATAGGGTCGATTGCAATTTCTGGTTCACATGCCTCCTGGATAAAAGTATCCCTGTCTACTTGATGGGCATAATTTTTATAAACACGAAATTAACCAAAATAGGTATAAAAGATAATATACCACATCTGAATCATAAACTGGAAGCAGGCCATCAGGGTGGGATATCAAAACCATGGCATTATATATAGCAAACAATCATACAGGTAAGAAAATATACAAGTAACTATCTAAATCATACAAATATATTTTTTATAAAAAGGATAAGAACAAGAGGCTCACCAAGGTAGTGCCAGTGATGGGAAGGCGTGGGCGATTGATGGCGGTGAGGACGAGGACATGGATGGGATGTCAGAACCCTAGCTTAGGCTCTGCTTGTCATTGCATGTGCATCATGTCATCATGTTTACATTCAAATGAACTTGAAATGTGGATTGTCAAACCCTAGCACTCCCTTATTTAAGCAATTACAATTAGCTAAGTTTTCCAATGTTTCCTTTTGGCCTTCAAAAATGTTCACTATTTCTGATAAATATTGACAACAACATTTCAGGGGACATTTTGTTTTTCACAACAACTATAACATTTTAAAATAATCCTTTTATACTACTGAAATGAATTAATAAAGCACTATAAGTATCTTAGTGACTCCAAAAATTCTGAAACTATTTGTGGGACTTTGAAATATTTAGTTCATGACCGTAAATTATCTTAGGCTTTTTGCCTTAATATTTTTGCCTAAGCAATAAATAGAAAAAAAATTACAAAAAATAGAAAAAAAAATAAAGGGGAAAAGGGTTACGTGGGCTTACCTGCACAAGAGGCTCAGCCCACTAGGAGTAGGTTCATCTTCTTCCTCTTCCCACTGGCAGAGGAGAGACCGAGCATGATGCATGGCTAGGGGTGCCACGCCACCTGCCTGCTTGGCCTCCTTGCCGCTCTGGTGAGTGGGGTGGGCTCGGGAGAGCCGTCCTCATCGAGCCAGCCTCCTTTTCGCCCCCTCCTCGCTCTCCCCCCATGGCCGAAGCCTCCAAGATCGTGTTGTCGCAGCCACCGTAGCCACTGGCCATCCCGTACCTCACTGCCGCGCTCAGAAGAACCCCACCATCGCCCTCAACCTCCAGGCCAAGTTGGGCATCACAAGAAGCTTTGCATCGCCATCCTGCCATCTAAGCATCCCCGAGTGCGCTGAGCCCTCCAGAAGATCCGATGTGAGCTCTTCTTTGGTTTTACCCCGCCCCCTTCATCAATTGCATTGCCTAGCTGTCGTCCCCGTCGTGGCCAAACTCCAGCCGCCGCCAAGTTGCTCGCCGCCATCTCCATAAGCCACATCAGCCGCTCCCACTAGCTTAGATGGAAGCGGTGGAGCACCAGCTCCACGTAGGTGCCCTCCGTCAGCCATTTTGTCACCAGAGGAGCAATCCCGACGCCCTCCGCCGTCTCTGGAGACGTCGGCGATGAGGCGGGCTGAACGCTGGTGGGTTTGACCCCTGTTCACCAGGATTTGACCTCCCCTCCATCACTAACAGGTGGGGCCAGGCTCTAGTTAAGTTTAGGTTAGGTACTAAATTAATTAACTCGATTAATTAGTTTAACGGGCCACTGACTAGTGGGCCATGCCGTGTTAATTAGTATTAAGGGTTAAAACTAAACTCTATTAGTGACTATGTCATTAACCAGTGGGATCCACTTGTCAGGTTTGACCTGAGATGGTTAGTTGACCTGCTGAGATCATGATGACACAGTGCTGATGCAATAAAGGAATTTTCTATTTAAAGAATAACCAGGAAATTTCAAACTTCTAAAAATTATTGAAAATAATCTGTAAGTCAGATGAAAATAATTTATATATGAAAAATGATTAGAAAAATCCAATGAATCTATTTATGCCATGATCATGCATGTTTGGGGAAGTAACATCACCAACTAGGACAAATGATGATTAGGACAATTTCATAAATAGTGTTGGAGTTGGAATATAGTATATAATTGAATTCCACTTCACTTAATATGACTATCTATTGCACTAGGTCAATTCAGTGCCTTAACATGCCATGTCATACATCATGTTTGTTGCATTGCATTGATTGGGTTCTTTCTTGTTTTGTCAGTGTTTGTCCCTTCTCGATAGACGTTTGTTCCGACATTGTGATCATTGACTCTATGAAGAGAAGTAATATCTTCAGAACTGTCAGGCAAGCAACCCCCCCCCATTGAACATACTGATATGAACCGACTTTCTCGCTCCTTCTCTCTTTTATTGCACTAGGACAATCACGATTCAACTGTTACATGTGATCGGTAGTTGAACCTATTTTTTTCCATGACCTGTCCTTGCCACAGTAAATAGTTGAAACCACTTAGCATGAGTAGCAACTTCTTGAGCCTTGTTGTGCTTACTCATCCATGCTTGATTACTATGCCTGCTATGCTTAGAGTCGTGCAGGGTTTGTTCCATCTGGGCGATGAATTGGAATGGTGGTGAACATGTCCTACTGTGTGAGCGCTAAATGTGTGAAAACGATTTGGTAAAGGTAGTGATGAGAGGCCATGTAGGAGTACATGGCGGGTTGTCTCATTGGGACTATCCTTAGGAACTGAGTGTTGTGTATGTTATCCAAGACAAGATAGTACCATGCATTGGGACCGAACCAATGGACCCTCTTAGCTTATTAATCGCCTAGATCTCTGTCTAGGAGTTGCAACTAGTTTCAGGTGTTTGTAGGATGTGCTGGCGGCCATGCATTGCACTAACAAGAGGGGTAGGCTATGGCACGGTAGATGCACCATGGCCCGGTGTACCAACCATAGTACCATCTGTCAAGGTGGGCTTGGGAACCCTATACACATCGTTTGGGTCGTAATGGAAACTTCGGCCGGACTTCCTTGCGTGTTCAGTCTCAAATAGGCGATAAACCTAGACTAGGGTCTTGTGTGATTGACAGTCGTGGCCGACACCCACACCAGTGCTTCCGCTTGAAGGTTGTCGAGATGCATTACGTGCATATGGTGATAAGTGGCAAGAGTGTGTTTGAAGAAGTATAACCCTGCAGGGTGAATCAATCTATTTGAATAGCCGCATCCTCGGATATGGACTACTTGGATTCCTTATGTGGTACATAGACAACTGGAATGGATACTCTAAAATATGAAAGATAAGTGTGAGTGCTATGGATGGCCTTCTCGTAGGGAGACGGAAGTGGATCCATAGTGGTGTATTGATTTGGTGAATATGTGGACTCGTGTGTGCTATCCCACCTTAGAAGAAAGTACTTGTAGTCATAGTACAGGTTAGCCAAGAGTCAAAGCTGGCTTGCTGCAATAAACTCTACAACCCCCTTCATTGATACTGATGCATATGTCGTTAGTTCTGATGTAAGTCTTGCTGAGTACCTTTGTACACATGGTTGCTTAATTTATGTTTTGGCAGAGGAGACTTCAGTCTCATCAGAGATTCTTGTGACGTGAAGTGCGATGTTAACTGGATTAGCTTGGGAATCCCAGACAGAGGTCTTGCTCCTTTGGTAGGGTCGTTGTAGCTTTTTAGGCTCCTCTAGCCATTTTTAGTAGATGTATGTACCCAGACATGTTTTGCTTCCGCTTGTTGCTTGTATGACTTGAGTGTTGCGTCATGTGACCCCTATTTGTAATATCACACTATGTTGGCTCCTATAAGTCATTAATGAATACTTGAGTCATAGAGTTATGTTGTGATGCCACGTTGGCATATTGCGTCTATGTTTGAAATGCATTGGTATGTGTGGGATTCAACACCTAGTTGTGTGCCTTTAGTAGTACTCTTTACGGGGAAATGCCTCTTTGTGCTTCCGCCAAGCCTTGGTAGCTTGCTATAGCTCCGTAAATATTGATTGACCGACATGTATCCTTCTTTGCTGTTGTGTATGTCCCTTCTGGGAAATGTCTCGGAGTGTAATGGAGTCCTTGTAGCTTGTTATGACTCATCTACACACGCTAGAGATCGACACCTGCATTGTTGGGTTACGTATGCATGTCCCTTTAAGGATGTGCCACTTGGGTTCTACGACTAGTCATGTTGACTGGGTTCTCTGTCATTTGAATGCTAGCGACACGTTCACATACGTGAGCCAAAAGACGCAAACGGTCCTATCCCAGGTTAGGTGGCAGCCGTGGAGATAACCGTGCGTGAGGCTACAAAGTGATGTGATGTCTTACAGGCTGGGTTCTTATGGCTTAGGATCGGGGTCCCCACATGGGAAGACACTAAGTAAACAACACCTACACATATGCAAACTACAAAGTTAATTTGAGAACAAAATGCATATAAATCAAATGAACTCCCACATAGTTACTACCAAACTAAAACCCACAAACCACCATACTTATATAGCATGAAACGAGCTAAAATAGCAATGAGAGATGAAAGGGTGAAGTTGTTAACCTTGTAGAACCCTTGAATAGATGGGGTGCCTCCAATGTTGACAAATCTTGGGAAAGATAGATTGTGAGCTCGACCTAGGGGAAGGAAACAGAGAGGAAAGAAGGTAGAGCATGGGCTCGGGTTGTGTCACACCTTGTATCACTTTGCTCTACTTCATTTTACAAAATTTGGAACCAATTAAAACTTTTTGAGTGCATGCTTGTTTGATTTGTTACATGATTGCTTGATTGGTTGATTGTATTTGCCACTCCTAGGTTCTACTCCCCTCCATATTCATATTCCTTCATCTAGACATCTTGTCCAATGATCATACCATGTGTGTAGTACCTAAAACTATTTTTTATCAAAATTTATTTTGGCCAAAAAGGATTTATTCAAATTAGGTTTTCAAAAACCCCTGAGTCGAGGTTTGCACTACAAGTCCTCAAATAGGGTGGATCCTTTTTCCCCAAAGGCTACTATATATATTACTTGCCAAAACCACCAAACATTGATTTGAAATATGATTTTACTATTTCATTTCAAGGCTTTTTCTTAAGGCTGGAAATGGTCTTTTATAGGGAAAAATATTTAAATGGTTTCAAAATATTTGGGAAAATTTAGGGAAACTCAATGGACATATATTTTCCATATATATGAGTTTCAACACATGGCCATGTTCAAAATCATAGGCAAAACCCCTCAAAACCCTTTCTACCTAATCAAGCTTTTGAAATATTTCTATAAGAAATATTCTCAATAGATTCAAGGCAAATTTTAGAAAGTCACACATGTTATATGTGATGCTCTTGCAAAGTTTCATATCTATCTCCATTAATTTGCTTCATAAAAATATTCCAAAACCCTCTCTGTCCAGATTGAAATTTGAACAACTTTACATTGTGAAGTATCTCGTATTGATCTCAAAATTTGTGGGCATGTTCTAATCCCCAAATAATGATGCTACACTAAGTGGTACATCAAGGAGATTATCTCAGCATGACTAGATCAACAGAGCTCCAATGGGTGATGTCACACGCGCGAGCTTCTGGCCCACTCTCGCTCCCCCTCTTCCTATCCTCGGGCACGGACCGAGTCCAGGACCACCACAGACACCGCTCAGGTCATCTCAATGGCCCGTGGCATCGCCCTCGACCTCGCCATGCTCCCTATCGATGGCAGGTTTCGGCCACCACTATAAGAGGAGTCCCTGGGCCTCCTCTTTCTCCTCTCTCGCCCTCTCCTACCCCTATTGAGCCCTTACCCTACCAGAGCATCTCCAGAACGCCCCAAAATCGACATCGAGCTCAAAGCCCGCTGCCTTGGCTCACCGACAAATGCGTGGTAAGGGGCACCTCCGTTGCTCCTTTCCATCGATCTGATACACCCATGGCTCCCTGACCCCACTCCTTATCCTTTCCACTATGAACATAGCTCGGTGAAACGGGACCAAGGTCGGACCGAAGCGCCGCTGCCCCGCCACCTCATGGCCAGCAAACCAGAGCTCCTCATCTTCCCTCTCGTCTATTATCTGACGGGAAACGTCACTCTAAGCTCGTCGATACCCTCAGAATCCCCGACCATTCCCCATATCGTCGGTGCTGAGAACCCTGCCTCCCTGATCGAGGTTAGGGATGACAGAAGGAACCCACCTGTCATCCCCTCACCCTCCCTCTCTCACTGCCAAGGCGGACCTGCTAGCAGGTTTAAAAATAGACCTGCCATGCGCAACGCTTCGCTCTAGGCCAGATTCCCTTTTGGGCTAGCTCAGCTGCGGCTGTTCTGGCCCAGTTTACTCTGAGGCCCTTTTCCCTTTTCTTTTTCAATAGATTTCCAAAACTTCCATAGATACCAATAATTGTCCTATTGACTTAATTCTTTCACCAAAAACCTTATAATAATGTGTAGAATTTAATAGTGCCATTTGTGACATATTTTGAAAATGTTTTATGTGCTATTTATTTTTTTAAAAACTTTTGGGCATTTTTAGCCACTATTAAAAATGATGTTGAAAACCTTTTTCACCACAAAACCTTCGGGCAATATTTCTAATATTACATTTAGGATGTGTCAGAATAGTGTAACATTATTTTTAAGTGGACTTCGTGCTCCGTTTTTGTTGTGATGTTTATTATTGTCATTATTCATCGCAACAATAGATTGCGCTATTAACAAGGGAGTTGGACCCAAAAACTTTGAAGACCCCAAAGACTTTGTTAAGCCAGGCAAGCCGGCCTTTGACCATGTTAAGAAACCATTTTTATGCATGTCATATACCATGTTCTTTTGATGTGTTGATCATGTTGATGTGGTGACCACTATGGTGGGATGCATCTGATACTTTTACCATTCATACTTGCAACGTGCATGACCCTACCTCCTTATGAGAGTTGTGCGGGTGGGAGTAGATATGATCCTAGTAGATGTACGCAAGTGGAATCCGGATAATGTATGGTGATGGAAATAAAGAAATGATTCGAAAGACTTCTCGAAAACCCCGTTGGGTGCCACTAATGCCCGAGGGAGATGATGATGAGTTGGGTAACCACTTGAGAAAGAAGTGGTGTACCAAAGCAAGTGAGAGTGTATGTTCTCGAAAACGGATTAGATTTATGATTTGTCGACCGTCCCAACCATACATGTTCAACCATGATACCCCTTATGGGACGGGGCTTTGTTGATTACCTTGGTGGGTACTAGCAAAGGGCCTGCATTACTAGTGGCGGGAGTGACGTGATCACTCTCGATACTGGGTCATACCAGGAAGGGTGATCATGCACTGTCTTCACAGCCACTGGGCACACCGTTGCGTGCCCTCATGGATGATACGTCTGATGTATATCATGAGGGATGACACCAATGAGTGGACTCTTTGTTTAGTATCGCTAGGGGAAGGCATTGTTTGGGTGCTTACCTCAGGTATGTAATATACCACGAGTCATGGATAACACGAAAGTTCCCCAATACTGGTGGGTAAACTGTGCAACCTCTGCAGAGTGTAAAAGTATTTGAATAGTCGTGTCGAAGTTCAAGGACAGTTGGGTGGTGCTGCTTAAACTACGTCCATATGTTTTTGCAAACTGGTGTGTGTGTGTGTGTGTTGGTGACGAAGTTGTTACTTGAGCTAAGTCCGATGACTTATCTTGATGGTGAACATAAGATGTTCCACCCCTTCTTATGATGATGATTGTTACTCGTTCATATCAACACATGTCTACAGCTGATGCATGCTTCCTTAAGTTTCTTGATCATGTCATTGCACTCAAAATTAGCTTTCTGCAAAACTTACCTACTTAGTGCTATATCATGCATTGTTATACCTTGTTCCACAACTTGGGTTGTTTGCGAGTACATTCAAAGTACTCATTGGCTTGCCACTTGTTATTATTTGCCTAGACATGGAAGAGCAGGAATATGGTGAAGAGTTCGTTGGTGATGAACATGCGAACTAGGACGCTTCCCAGTTAGAATGCTTGTAGGCTTAAGGCAGATGGCATGGGTTCACACTTTTGATCAAGATTTCCGCTGCTTTTTATGTTTAAGTGTTTGGCCCTTCTGGCCCTATCTATGTAAGACTTGGCCTAGCTGGCCCTTCTGGCCCTATCTATGTAAGACTTGGCCTAGCTGTCCCTTTATTTGTGTAAGATGGTATGTAAGGATGTAAGACTCTTGTTATTCAGATGTTATGTGTTCAGTGAGCATTGATCTCTAGGATCACTGTACACATGCATTCGATGATCACGAATTATGAGTCCGGGTCCCCACAGGCTGGAAGAAGCATCTATATATAGGGATATCTTTAGTCCCGGTTGGTGATCCAACTGGTACTAAAGGTTTATCTCTAGTCCCGGTTGGTGATACCAACCGGGACAAAAGGGGCTCTCAGGGGGCCCATCCTCCTCTAATGCTGCCACAACCCTTTAATCCCAAATGGTATCACCAACCGTGACTAGGGGTCTCCCATCAACTGGGACTAGAGGTGGCCATGCCCCCGTCTGCTCCTAGCCATTGGAACCGGGACTATGATTATGTTTGTCCTGGTTCCAAACCCGACCGGGACTAAAGTCGGGATGAAAGGTTCATTTTCTACTAGTGATGGGGGGTAAACATTATTTAAGGATCGTATATTTGGGAAGTTGATAATTGTATTATTTGTGCTTATGCATTTTTTTTGTTAATGTTTGTTCATTCATTGTTCCTCGGTGATCATACTTGAAAAGAGTACATGTTGGGTATCATGTCACATAAACAATTCTGTTTTTATCATTTACCTACTCAGCGACGAGTAGGAATTAAGCTTGGGGATGTTGATACGTCTCCAACATATCTATAATTATTGATTGTTCCATGCTATTATATTATCATTCTAGGATACTTTTTAGGCCATATAATTGTTGTTTTTTAGCACTAACCTATTAACCCAGTGCGAGGTGCAAGTTGTCATTTTCAGTGTGTTTTTGGCTTTTTAGGAATACTGTACCAGACAAACTCCAAATACGTTGAAACTTTTTGATGAATTTTTATGGACCAAAATAAGACCAGGAGGCTTTGAAGGAAGATTGAAGGGCACACGAGGTACCCCCAAGCCATCAGGGCGCACCCAGGAGGTGGTCGCACCCTGATAGGTTGGGTCCACCTTCCCGGCCCTCTGTCATCGCTCTCAGGACTATAAATTCTCTAATACCTGGAAAACCCTAGAGAGCCTCCCGAAACACTTTTCCGCCGCCGCAAGAGTATGTTCCGCCATGTGCCCATCTGGAGCCCTGTTGGAGGGGGGTCAATCACGGAGGGAATATACATCAACCTTGATGCTCCCATGGTGACGTGTGAATAGTTCACCATAGACCTACAAGTCCGTAGTTAGTACCTAGATGGCTATCTCTCTCTTATGTTCTTCATTTCCAACATCACCACGATTCCCGCGGTGATCTATCTTATGTACTCAATCTTTGCGGTGTGTTTGTTGGGATCTGATAAATTGTGGTTTTATGTTCAGATTATTCATGAAAAGATATTCAACACTGGCTTGTATCTTATATAATCAATCTTTGGTTTTGTTTGGCCGACTAGATTGATTTATCTTGAAGTGGGAGTGGTGCGTTGTAGTGGGTTTAATCTTGTGGTGCTCAATCCCAGTGACATAAAGGGACATGAAACTTTTTGTATTGCTGCCACTTAGGGTAAAATGATGGGGTTTATTCATATTGATTGGATTTACTTTGTCTACATCATGTCATCATCATCCAAGCATTACTTTGTTTTTACTTAATACTCTACATGCATGCTGGATAGCAGTCGATGGGTTGAGTAATAGTAGTAGATATAGGCAGGAGTCGGTCTACTTGTTTATAGACGTGATAACTATATTCATGATCATTGTCGTGAATAAATATTGCATCACTATGTGCATTTCTATCAGTTTCCCAATAGTAAATTGTTTACCCACCATATGCTTTCTTCACAAATATGCCCCCCAGGTATCCTCACAAATATAATTACAAATAATATAAACACCTTGTTGTCATTATGTAATTTATTTTTATTTACTAATGATATTTATCAAATTACCTATCTATCACTACTTATCGCTTGCAAGTATCGAGTTAACCGGGATTGACAACCCTCTTGCCCACGTTGGGTGCAAGTGTTTTCTCTTTTGTGCATAGGAGTTAAAGATGCGAATTTGATTGGTTCTATTATTACTTTGACATCCTTGGTTCTCACTGAGGGAAATACTTACCTACGCTTTTTTTCAACATGGTTTACAAGTATCAACCAACAAGTGGACTCTTTGTTTAGTGTTTTCAAGGGAAAGGAATTGTTCGGGTGCTTTCCTCGGGTACCTAAGGTACCTTGATTCATGGATGACATGAAAGTTCCTCGAGTACTTTGGGTAAAGCATGCAACCTCTGCAGAGTGTCAAACTAATCGAACAGTCGTGTCCATGATTAAGGATAGCTGGTGGTCCTACATGAACTACGTCCGATGTTTTCACAAAACATGGTGTGTGTGTGTCTGTGTGTGTACGTGTGTGTGTGTGAAAAGATACATAGTTGCCCTAAGTCAGATGACTTGATGAGATGATTGAACTTTAGAATTTGAAACCTATTTATATTGATGTATGTAACCTCATGATGCTTGATTTTACAAATGTTAGGGCATAATATTGCACTCAAAAATAGATTTCCATAAAACTATCTACTTGGTGTTATACCATGCATGATTACCTTGCTCCAACATGGTTTGCTTGCTAGTAAATTCGAAAGAACTCATTGGCTTGTCTCTGGTTATTTAATTGGCCAGGCATGAAAGCACGTGAATGTGATGTAGAGTACCTTGGTGACGAATATGTGAGGTAGGATGCTTCCCAGTCATAATGTCTGTAGGGTTAATATATATGGAATGGGTCCACGCTATCGTTGAAGATTTCCATTGTGAGTTTATGATTGGCGTCTTTGATTTTCTCCCTTTCCCCTTCAAGTGAGGAAAGATCGACACCCTCGGGGCTCGGTTGTCCGGAGGCTCTGGTCTTCCGACGATTTGGAGCGAGTGACTTGTCATCGGATTTCTGGGGTGGCTCGGGCGTCCGTGCGCTGGAGCATGTCGGCCGTCCGAGCGGTGTCAGTCATCCGTGCACAGTAGAACCCTACTGGTTTGCAGGCGGGGTCAGACTCCAGGCATCGGACGTTCGGGACTTGTCAGTCGTCCGGGATCTAGTCGTCCGGGAGCTATGACCTGTCCGCAGCTCCTCCCTTGTCCTTCCAAGCTTGACTTCCTTTGTGCTTGCTTCCATATTCTTTGTCTGAGCACCTGAATATACAGAGGACTTCCGCTTGAGGTTGTGACCAAGTCTCGAGTGGATGAAACGGTGATTTAGCAAGGAGAGATGTTACCACGTTTTCAGTGGCACATGCATGGGCTCTCTTCATGGGTACTTTCATAGCTTGAGGTCTTGGTGATGGGTCCATGGTGGTGATCATGCAATGCTCTGCATCAGTTTTGGCCTCCAGGACCCTGTCCATGAAGACTTGACCATAATGGTCATATTTGTGTAATATGGTATGTAATGGATGAAAGACTCTTGTTATTCAGTTTCTGTGTGCTTAGTGAGCATTGATCCCGGGATCATTGTACATGTGCATTCGATGACTTTGACTTATGAGTCGGGGTCCCCATAGTTGGAGAGTTGCTTCCATAGTTGCGTTAGGCATTCATAGAGTTAACTCTTGAGGTAATTCCCCAAGCATTCATGGTGAACCTTGAGATCCTGCCAACACTAATAGAAAGGATCGGGGAAGGACAAAAATAGGACCTTGGTAGCAGGAAGATCCGGGCTAAACTAAGGGAGAAGGCTGAAGGATTCCACAAAGATGACGGAGGAGTCATATGGTATGATAATACAGTTTGTGTGCCCAACGACCCCGAAGTAAGGAAGATGATCATGCAAGAAGCTCATGACTCACCCTATTCCATACACCTAGATAACACCAAGATGTACATTGATTCAAAGTACAAATTCTGGTGGTTCGGAATGAAGAGGGACATTGGGGAGCACGTTGCACTTTGCAACATGTGCAGCAGAATTAAAGCTGAGAACCAATAACCTGTACGACTTTTGCAACCCCTAATTAAGGTGTCCTGGACTAGGGGGTACTAGCCCAGTCGGCCCATGCTCCTCGGATTGGACCGATGGGCCCTAATTATTCCCAAGATGGACTTCGGAAGTTGTACAATACTTAATCTGCTAAAGGTTTGACGTATACTCCAAGACTTCTCCTACAACCTCTAAGCCAAGATACCGACCTTGTAAGCAATTATACCCTACCTAGCATGTATATAAGTCATAGGGTTTAGGCGGTAGAGGGCACATCAACACAATACCAGTCACCTGCCCTAGAGTTAGAACACATCTAACGATCTCGAGGTAGATACTATGTACTTGATACTTCTCCATCAATATAAACAAGAGTGGGATGTAGGGTATTATCTCCATCAAGAGGGCCCAAACCTGGGTAAACATCGTCTCCTTGCTCATGTTAACATCCGCCCAAGATCCATAGCTCGGGACCACCTACACCGAGGTCTGCTAGTTTTCACACCGGTGTTGGTGCTTTCATCGAGAGTTCCGCTCTGATATTGACACAAGGATTGATGGCTCTTCCATAGATCAACCACGTCAACGGCAACGGGAACGTTTACGTGCCCGGAAAATTTTCGTGTTTAGCGGCATGATCTTCTGCACCAATTCGACTTGCAGTCTAGCTTCCATCGAGAACTACACCCGGATGAAATCGTGACCTTTTGAGGCCTGGAATACATCATGGATTCCATGGGGAACTCATCTTCTCAGACTCGATGCCCGGATGGATGGAGGGGCTACCCGGCACCGAAGGTTCGACTCCGGAACCAACCTCTTTATAGGACGTTAGGTCAGAAACCTTGGTGTCATTGGAGAACCCCGATGTAACGACTCTGGGAATCTCCCATCGAACCCCAACACAAATTCAGGCCCGCCCCTATCACTGAAGCTGCGTTGGATCTTGAGCCAACCCCGACATAGGATCTAGAATCACCCCTGGATCCCCTCCATGCTGGAAACATGCCAAGCGAGACACCAGGCTTGCTTTGTGTCAGCCCCGATATAGCCAGGCAATGAACTCCAAAGAACTATCTCACCTAAACCATATGCTCAATCATATTTTTAGCATGTCTATCTCCGATCGCAAGACTTCGGTTTACGACAAGATCAGCCTTAAAGTCAATTATCGGTAAATTTAAGTCCCACCCACCACCCACCTAGTTGCAATGGTCGACGACCTAACCGACGTGCTAGACTACGATGAGGCCACGGACATGGATGAAGAAGGTGATGGCCCCACAGAACACACTTTGGCCATGGTAAACACTAGCAGGTGGACTGCAACATCCACCAATGATTTCTATATGGTGGATACCCCCAAATCCCCTATAAGGTGTAGGCGCAGATGCCAAAGGGGCAACAAAGGGGAACCCAACAGCAATAACGCCATCGGCCGATGGCGTTATTGCCCACCGCCAATGACGACAAGGGAAGGGTCTATGACGCCAACAACATTGGAGAGGACACTCAGGAGTTCCCAATATGAAATGGCAATCCTGAAGAAAATCCCAAGAACTTGGACCCCGACGACCTCTTTGAACGGGTCGACGAGAATTACATGTCGGAGTCCCAGGAATATAACGTCCCCGAAAACCCCTTCGAACAAGAGCTCTTCCAATGGTGCCTCGTCGTCACCGCTCGAAGCATGAAACACAAGCAACAGCTGCTTTAAGCGAATGCGGATGCAATGAATGAAAGGTCCGTCGAGGTGCACTCGGTCGAACAAGATCTCGAAGACCGGCATCGTAGCATGCCAAAATCATACCCACGTAGGCGTTGTCGGTGTCAAAATCGGTGAATCTCGGGTACGAAGTCCCGAGCTGTGAGACTTGAATCAATGGTAATAGGAGACGAAGGGGACAAGGTTTTACCCAGGTTCGGGCCCTCCTATGGAGGTAATACCCTACGTCTTGGTTGATTGTAGTGATAATATGGGGGTTACAAAGTTGATCTACCTCCATATCGAATAGCTAACCCTAGATTAGTTGTCCTCCACCTACAGCCTAAAACCCTTCAGCTTATATAGACGCCGAGGGTATCTCGGGTTTACACATGGTCGGTTACACAAAGAGATAAACATGCCTATTAGATATATTAAACGTGGAGGACTAGCCACGATTCCTGAAGCTTCCTTCCTAGAGACAGGGCCTTTGATCGATCCAATGTTCGTTAAGCATCCCATACAGTCCGGCCCATAAGAGATTGGTCGGCCTCCCGAGGACCCCTTAATCCAAAACTGCCTCAGTAACCCCCGAACTTGCCTCCAATGCCAAGGGTCTTACCTTTAGTCTCTTTGTGTTATCAGAGTCTTCGGCTTGCGAGGTGAGTTCTTCCCGTTGAATTTAGTTCGGTGTCTAATGACATACAGTTTTCCGAATAGTGGCGTGTCCAGACACTGTCAATAGGTCGTCCCTGAAGGCCAAACATCAAGGGGTAAAATAACGTCCCCTGACGACCTTTCTAACGAAAGGTCACGGCCCACCACGACCGCTAAGCCAGTTGCAAAAACTTGATTTGCGGTTTGAGGTTGTTTTAATCAACACGATCTATCAATGCACAAATCATGCCCCGTTTTATACGGGATATGATTAATCATGCGCACAACGACACGAACATCTCGACAAGCGGAGGGATTCACGACACAGCAGAGGGAGGCCAAAGAGCGATAAGCCCCATAAAAGTGAAAGAAAACCCCAAGGCCTAACCACACCTCCCATTCGCATCCTATGCTTCCCCATTCCTCTGAGTCTCCGAAGTGCAGATCTAGGTTTTCCACTCTCCCCCCTTCGAGCTCATCCATGGCGGGCTCCAATGGCAAGTGGCAGGCTTCCACATTCACCGACCGGGACATCCAGGACCTCAACAAGGACAGCTACCTCCCCACAAACATCCCTCACCACGTGTAGGAGAAGAGCCAAGTGATCCCCACTCCCAAGCCAGGTGAAAAGGTGCTCTTCCTCCCCCCACTTCATCCGGGTCCTGAGTTTCCCACTCCACCCCTTCATCAGGGGGCTTATGTTTTTCTACGTTCTCGACTTCCACGACGTCTCGCCGAACTCTTTCATGCACATATCGGCATTCATCCTCATATGCGAGGCATTTCTGTCGGTCGAGTCACACTTCAGGATTTGGCTCAAAGTGTTCAACGTCAAGCTGAAGGGTGTCGGAGGAAAGCACGCAGACTATGGCGGGGCTGTCATCGGCAAGCTCACCCGCATCGTATGGCCACCGGGTACCTTCATCGACAACATCAAAGTGTACCATAAGGAGTGGTTTTATATCATTGAGCTAAGGGAAGAAGGTCAGATTGCCCCAGCTAGATTCAGATCCAGTCCCCTCACCAGATTAACTTCATGACCCCACAAGGGCCTCAGCTAGGAACCGAGCAAGGAAGTGAACGACCGGCAGAAGTGCATCTGCTCCATGATCGATAACGACATCACTCTAACCAATGTGGTCCAGGTTATGCTCCGATGGCGCATCCTCCCCTGCCAGCGCCAGGATACTCCCCTGTGGGCTCGTCGGCTCGACGACGCACCCACGATTCCGCACCTCTTCCGCACTATGCGAGAGAAGCCGTGGAAGGCGCTTTTCAAGTAGCAAGAGGATTGGCCACCTGAGGAGGAAGATCAGGGTCTGCACGCCTCCAAGACTACTTCCAAGGTACGGTATAACTTTGCTTGCTCGGCTCTGTCCTTCATAGAGAAGATCTATAACATCTTTTTTGATCATTCTTTGTAGAAATGGCTGAGCAAAGCCGCAAACATCGGTTGTCCGGCGCCTCAGCCCGAAGATGCTAGGTCCAGGCTGTTAACGTAAATGCTCGTCAAGAAGCCTTACGAGGCTCCCACGAAGAAGGAGAAGAAAGAGAAGAAACCAGGCCAAGAAGGCATTTGCATCAGGGACCATCCAAAGGCCGCATCCAAGGAAACTCATGCATCCTCGAATCAAGAGGAGCATGAGGAGGAGGAACAAGAGGAGGAGGACAAAGTTGAGGGGGGATATTCCCCCACGCAAGAAGGAGGGCGACATCCTCGGATCCCACAAATGAAACACATCCTCCTGCCCAAAAGAAGGCGCGCCAGACACAGATATCCCTGTCCGACGATAGTTCGGACTCAAATACTGAGTCTGATGACTTTGAGAATGCTCCGCAAAAGAGCATAAGGGTCAAGCCCCCTTCTCGAAGGTGATGATCCTAAGACTCTTTTATTTGTCATTGATGAATTTGAAGTTTATGACATGCAGGAATTTATTGACCATGCAACCTCCCGCGCGTGCTCCCCAACGATCAGGTATCAGACGGGGAAACCCCGCCCACCGAACTAGCGGAGAGAGGGAATGCATCACATCGCACTCCTCTGGGCGCCACGAAGCACTCCTATGGATTCGGACACCAGCGGTGGGGGAGACAACATCATGGTCGAGGCTAATGCCTCGGCCACTGAAGACCGGGCATGGAACCCCACCTGGGTAATGAGGAAGTTGGACGAGCGGCTACTCAGTCCCCTCCGAGGACATCTCCGGAGCGCACCACGCCTTCGGAGGCAATGGTTCAAAACTTGGTTGGTGATCGGGCTATCCGATCACCACCAACACCACCGACCAATGGATGGCCGGTCATGGAGGAGGCTTTATCGAGCGCCACCATCTCTAAGGAGCACCACATCCTTATGGGTGTGGTATTGCAGAGCATTCAGTCCATCGACAACGGACTGAAGGAGGCCTTCAACGGTCTCCTGATGGGTTTTCAAGTAAGCCACGCGACACACTTATTTGCAAAAATGTTTATTTATTTTTATGATTATATACATCGCAACCCCCGAGCCCTAGGTGAGTTTGAAAAAATTACCTATGGGTCAATCATGGATCCTATTCCGAACTATATACAAACTTTGTGTTAGGAACGTTAGAATGGCCGCGAAAAGGGTCGGACATATGATCGGATCGACGGCGGTTCCGAAGTACCTAACCCCTATAACTTGACCAGTATTTGTGTGTTGCAACCTTGATCATTGGCGGCGGCTGTGAATGGTGTCGAGCTGGACGAGCTACATCAGAAGCTCAAAATCTCTGAAGACGAGCTTGATGCTCTCAACAAAAGATTTGACGAGGCTCAAGGTAAGTCTAAATCAACATCCGGACACGTTTGTCGGAATACTCTCAATGCAGTTTTTCATAGTGGTAATGATCAAACAGCCTCGGCAAAGGAGGTAGAAAAGCTCAAGGCCGAGCTATAGTAGGCGAAGGATGAGGCGGAGGTTGAGAGGGTGACATCCGGACAATCGGCCACCACGCTTTCGGCTTTCAGACCCACCAGCAATAAACACGAGGCGTGTGTGTAGGAGATCCAGCGGGAGCTCAAGGATGCTAGCCACAAGTGTGAGGTCCTTGAGCAAAAAAGCAAGGAGCACGTGGCCGAACTATCCACCCTAAAATCCGATCTCCAAAAGGAATAGGTGGATATGCAGTTCTTTGAGGAGCAGGTCCGCCAAGCGAAGGACATAACGGATGGTAAGCCATATTTATTGCAGTGTGTCTTGGGGGATAGCAAGTCCGAGTTACTTACCTAGGTATGGTGTTCCTCAGGCGCCTCTCCCGACCTCGAGAAGAGCATAGCAGATCCCTATTAGCTATATGTGTCGTGGGAAGAAGGAGACGAAGCTCGTCTATTCTGGGCATAGTTCGAGGCCCCCGAGCGGTCTCCTCTTCTTGCCGAGCAGCTGAAGCAGCTGATAGAGCTGCAACGGATGGCGGAGCCGGCCATGAAGGATCTCTGCATCCGCTTATGGCCTGACTAGCCACTGCCAGGCAGCTACCTCGGCCTAGTGCATAAGTTGATCGCTGCTTCGCCCCGCCTCGATGTTGTGAAGCGCTCCACCTACATCGAGGGAGCCCGGATGGCCCTTGCAAAGGCCAAGGTGCATTGGCTGGGGCTGGATCCAATGAAGACAGCCACTGCCCTGCTTCCTCCTGGGAAGGAACATAGGCGCCCCGAGCTATACTTTGCTGGAGTAATGGAAGGTGCTCGGGCGATAGCGTCGCAATGTTCACAAGATAACCTGCATGAATAATGTGTAATGTGTCTGAAGACATTTTAAAGCTTTAGTGTTATAATTTATCATGCTTTCAATGTTTTGCATTCCTTTATAACTCTTGTGTGGCCATTTGAAACTGAAATATGTGAGTCGTCGGTTTCAGCCCCCATGTAGATACTACATGGGGTGTCTCTGCCAATGCACTATGTCCCTTAGCTGAGTTATCAGAACCCGAAGGCGGAAGTGTGTGGCGGACCAGGCAATCAGACCATAGTGCTTTATTTCTTTCACTTAGCCATAGGGGCGCGAAAAGGACTACAGGGGGATGATAACTAGCCCTCGGAGTGTTGTCATGTTTGGATGAACCACGGCTAAGGCCAGCATCACATGGCTTGCATGAAGAACAAACCCCTCGTACAACACAGACTATCCTCTGATGAGGATTTAAGTATAGCACTTTAAGCTCGGATTCATAGACCGGCTCTCGCATAATATGACAGTCAGTTTTCATCTTTCTCCCGTGAGGAGATTGACCAGACTATCCGGAAATACAATCGCAGGGGTTCTCCCTTTGCCCTTTTAGCCAAACGAGTGGAATGTAAAATGGCAAGCACAGGAGCCGGGGAACCCAATTATTGACCAAAGACAAAGTTTGGAATCAATGCATATAAAGTGAATTCCAAGACATCGACCGCATAATAAGTTGTACATAAGGCGATTTGGTTTTAAACTCGAGCCCCCGGTCTATTACCCAGTAATGTCGTAACATACCGTACTTTCTCATGAGAAGAGGGAGAAAAGGAAAATATGTGCCAAAAGGAAAACAAGACAAACATGTATAATCATGCTATATTTTTCTCAACAACTCTTGTTACTCGGATTGCCGAACTAACTGCTTACAGGTATGTGAAAAAAGAAGAAATCTTAGAGGAGTGGTTGTACCAGGGGTCTTTGATTGGTGCCCTTGAGTCCTCGGTGTACCTCGCCGCTTATGTACGCCTGCATCTTGGTGCACCTTAATGGGTGGTATTGTTTGGCGAACGGATCTTGCAAACAAGGTCTTGAGAAGTCGCTGAAGTGTAGACGAACTTTACGCCTTGAGCGGGCCCTTTGATAGTACATACATTGTGTCCAAAGAGATATTCATGGTAGTGGTTCGGTCCAGCAGAACACCCACCTTTGTTTCCTCGCCACCACCCATGGAATTTTAAGTGCAAAGTTGTGCCTCCTTGGCACGTACTTCGCTGGTCCTAGGGTTGTGCGATGGGGGAGAGTCCCTATTTAAGGGAGCTGAAGGTTCTGTGAGGTCGGACTGAAGCCGTGCTCGCTTCCCAAGCTTGCGTGCCTTTACGACAGATGTCGGAGCTTGCCGATCATCTTTGTAATTAAATTTGGCCGCCAGGGCCAGCGCATGTTTGTGAGAGCCTGGCTTAATAGGAATGATAGACTACTCATATCAACAAGGAATTCCTTCTTTTCCGGGAGCCCACTCGAAAAGAACCCCAAAGTTAAGCATTCTTGGCTCTGAGCGATTCTAGGATGGGTGACCGACCGAGAAGTTGTCCTGGGTGTGCACGAGTGAGGACAAAGGGAGCAGGAAAGACTAGTGTTGGTTTGTGGGGCCAGTCTAGATCCTGCGAGGCGTAACAGGGTGTTACAGTTGGTATTAGAGCTGACCCTTGCGGTTACACGGGCATGCGCGGGTCAGGTGCAAGGGCATGTTGCTCATGGCGTGTGTGGCCCGTCGTGGCACATAGCATGGCACATGTGCCGAACTGGATGCGCATACGTGTGCCAAAAGGGAACGTTCCTCATGGGCTGACGAGGATGTCGGTTCCTTTGAGTGGGGGTGTATGTGAGAGCTTGGCTTAATAGGAATGATAGACTACTCATATCAACAAGGAATTCCTTCTTTTCCGGGGCCCACTCAAAAATAACTCCAAAGTTAAGTGTTCTTGGCTTGGAGCGATTCTAGGATGGGTGACCGACCGGGAAGTTGGTCCCAGGTGCGCACGAGTGAGGTCAAAGTGCACACGAAAGACTAGTGTTAGTCTGTGGGGCCAGTCTAGATCCCGCCAGGCGTAACGGAGTGTTACAATGTTCCTCAGCTTGGAGAGAGCGCTCTTTGTTGCCATTAACAGTGATGACCCCCTTGGGGTCAGGCGTCTTGAGCTTGAGGTACGCATAATGCGGGACGGCGTTGAAGCGAGGGAACGCTCTCCGGCCGAGCAGCGCATGATAGCCGTTGCGGAGGGGCACAATGTTGAAGATCAAGTCTTTGTTGCGAAAGTTATTAGGCGAGCCGAATACTACTTCCAGGCTGACAGAGCCTGTATACCGGGCCTCGACACCTGGAATCACTCCTTTGAAGGTAGTGTTTCTGGGTTTGATCCCTGACGGATCTATGCCCATCTTTTTCACCATGTCTGAGTAAAGGAGGTTGAGGCTACTTCCTCCGTCCATTAGGACTTCTGTGAGGTGGTACCCATATATAACGGGGTCTAGGACTAGGGCTGCCGAACCCCATGATGGATACTGGTCGGGTGATCACGCCGATCGAAAGTGGTCGGATATGCCGACCATGGGTTATATTTCGGAGCCATGGGTTATATAGTGTAGACCTCTCGAAGGGCGTGCTTCCTCTCCTTCTTAGGTATATGGGTGGCATATATCATGTTTACCGTTTTGACTTCTAGGGGAATTTCTTTTGTCCGCCACCAATCAGACCCCGAGGCTCATCCTCGTCCTTGCTGCGAGGGCTCTTGCCTTGATACTCGGGCGGGAGCTTGCCGACCTGTTTAAACACCCAACAATTACGGTGTGTGTGGTTGGCGGGCTTCTCTTGCGTCCCGAGGATTGGCAAGGAATTTCCATGATCTTCACCAGCGGGGTTGGTCCGTCGCGATTGCCTTTAGGAGGCTTCTTTCGCTACCCAGGTCAGAAATTGTGGAAGCCGGCGTTAATAGCCGTGTCATCGGCATCATATTATTGTGTCAGCTCTTGTTCTTATTGTGCTTGGGTTTCCCATTGCCGTCCCGAACTTCGGAGGTTGTAGGTTTTTCAGAGTTGTGGCTACGTCTCTCTAGCCAATTATCTTTGCCCGCACAAAAGCGGGTCATGAGGGATGTAAGGGCGGACATAGTCTAAGGTTTATCCTGGCTGAGCTGGTGAGCCAGCCATTCGTCCTGAATATTATGCCGGAAAGAGTCTATTGCCTCAGCATCCGGGCAGTCGACAATGTGGTTCTTCTTGGTCAAGAATCGATTCCAGAATTGCCGCGCAGACTCTCTGAGCTTCTGAACGACATTGCTTAGGTCGGAGGAATCCGGCGACCAAACATAGGTGCCCTGGAAGTTAGATCGGAATGCATCTTCCAAGTCTTCCTAGCATCCAATGGTTTTTGGGGAGGCTGTTTAACTAGTGCCGAGCTGGCCCCTTGAGTTTTATCGGGAGTTATTTTATGGCATGGAGATCATGTCCTTGTGCCATGTGGATATGGAGGAGGAAGTACTCAATCCATACGGTTGGGTAAGTTGTCCCATCATACTATTCGATGTTCACGGGTTTAAACCCCTCTGGGAACTGATGCTGCATCACCTCATCCGTGAAGCAGAGAGGGTGAGCAGCACCTCGATGCCGACCTATGTCGCTCCTGTATTCGGCCTCTGTTCTGGCTCAATTACGTTCTCGGCCTCTGTTATTGCTTCGGTCGAGCCATGGTATGTACCCATCCCGTCTATCGGGTGAGTAGCCACTGGATCCGTAGACGGATCTTGTGCGACCTGCTTTGTAGTCTAGGTCGTCTCATAGGTCAATCCTATTTCTAGGCTCTAGTGGCTCCTTTCCCAATCTTCGGGGCATAGCCGGTCTATAACCAGTGTCATCAGCCATCCTGTCATGCCCGCGAGGAGGGCGGTCCAGCTTGTCGTATGGGGTATGTTTGGGAGATGGGGTATCAGTGAGCTCGTCACCAAATGGCGACTACAGCCTTCTGTGTGGATAACTTTTAGGTTGGTCCGACAAACAGGTACCATATCCCTCCTGAGCTGAGAGGACTCTTGTCCATCGATCATTGAGGTCATCTTATTCAGCTTTAAGTTGTCGTTCCTTCGCTTTTAGGCTGCAGGCTATTGCTATGGGTTGTTGTCTAAACAATTCCTGATCTTTTTTTAGGGTTATCAGGAATGTCTTGGTCATCGGCTTCCGGGATGTACTCCTCCTCGGCGGGAGGGAGGTAGTTGTCATCCTCGGAATCATTGAATTCATCGGGGTTGCTCTGGTCTTCGGGCCTTTCCTGGCCCTCTAATGGGTGTTTGTGGATATCAAGATCGCCATGATCCTTAGGGGTATCCGTCCTCGGTCTCGATAATAGCTTTCCTTCCCTTTTTTGCCTTTTGACCCCTTATGCAGTTTCCGGCACCTTGACGGTGCGTCACCCGACTTGTCGCCATCATTATTAGGCGTTTTGTCGCCATTAGCGGCAGGAGTATCCACCATGTAGACGTCGTAGGTAGAAGTGGCGGCCCATTGCCCGGTATTAAAAGGGGTTGGAGCGCACTCCTCTTCATCCATGTATTCTGCCTCATCGGAGGCATAGTCCAGCATGTCGGTTAAATCTTCGACTATGGATATCAGGTGGGTGGTGGGTGGGTCGAAAAATTCGTCCTGACCTGCTCTGTAACCGACCAGAGCATAGATTGGGGTTGAATCGTCGGTAATTTTCACCGACTAGATCCAATCTAGGTCCTCGTTGAACGTCGAGAGGTTGATCGGATCAAACTGCTTGGAGCTTTCGGAGTTGACCTCCAATGTGTCCAAGCGAGAAGAGTGTTCGGCCGGAACAGGTATCCGGTCCTCCAGCACTATGGACGGATCCTGAGTAAGAATCGGACCATAACCGGGGTTAACCCCCTGGGCGTGATCGAAGAAGGGACCCGAGGTTAAGGCCTCAGAGCCTTCAGGCGTGACAGGCGAAACTGCGGGCCCAGTTAATGACAAGTCACCCCGAGAATCTATGGAGAACTCTAGGTTTCCGAATCTGAACTCTTGATCATGGGAGAAGCTTTCGACACGGCCTAGATGGTCTGTCGGGTCGGTGTGCAGCACTACGCTGCCAAAGGCGAAGATCGGTCCGAGGACAAAAGTTTCAATGTCGTGGACCTCTTCGTTGATTACAAGGTGAGACATTGATTCCTTGGGCGCTCACAGCAAAACTATCAATGAAAGCACCAATGTCAGTGTCAAAACCGGGGGATCTCGGGTAGGGGGTCCCGAGCTGTGAGACTAAAATTGATGGTAACAGGAGATGAAGGGTACAAGGTTTTACCCAGGTTTGGGCCCTCCTATGGACGTAATACCCTACGTCCTGCATGATTGTATTGATAATATGAGGGTTATAGTGTTGATCTACCTCGAGATTGAATAGCTAAACCTAGATGAGTTGTCCTCCGCCTACAGCCTACAACCCTCCGGCTTATATAGACCCCGAGGGTATCTAGAATTTACACATGGTCGGTTACATGCCAAAGAGATAAACATGCCTATTCCCTACATTAAACGTGGAGGACAAGCCACGATTCCAAAAGCTTCCTTCCTAGAGACAGGGCCTTCGATCGATCCAATGTTCGGTAAGAGGCCATACAGTCCGGTCGGCCTCCTGAGGACCCATTAATTCAGGACTCCCTCTGGTGTCTCTTGGAGTTCAATGAAGAACTATCCACCAACACGCCTGATCGACCCCCTAGAGGTCGGGACATGCCAGTACGGGAAAACTTCAACATCCGACCAGCTCCACGCCATTATGGCAAGGATCCCATGGATTACCTAGACCCTCGTGATGTTTGACGTCACAATGAGGCAAACCGAGCGGCTCCTCGGTCCATCTATGGCTCAAGAGGATGCATGCCAGCTAGGCCCGATGGCTATGACACGTGACTAGACAGGAACGGTCGGGCCCGAGATCAAATCTACGCATGCATCTCCCCCTCCGATGGGATACTACCCGGTTCCAAGGTCCAGCCCACCTGATCTGCTTTACATGCAGTGTAATGGAACATCAATTTCCATAAGGGTTTAAACCCATCAATATAGAATCATATGATGGCACCACAGACCCAACTGTGTGGATTGAAGATTTCCTTCGCCACATATACATGGATATCATAGATGACCTATAGGCCATCAAATATTTACCACTCAAGCTATAGGGGCCAGCTAGGCATTGGATTAAAAACCTACCTCCTCATTTTATTGGTAGTTGGGAAGACCTTGAAGATGTCTGATACTTGTGATCTACGTTGGGTTTTCCTTGAAGAGGAACGGGTAATTGCAGCACAATACGCGAAAGTATTTCAATAAATTAAGAAACCAAGGTTTATTGAACAAATAGGAATATCAATCCACAACCTTCTTCAACGGTTGCACACAAAAGAGCAAACAACATGCACCCAACGCGGTAAGAGGGTTGGCAATCCCCTTGATCTCGTTATTTACAAGCAAGTGTAGTATATAGATAATAGTAGATACTTGCAAAATTGCAAAATAACATAATGGATAAATAACGGCAGCAAGGTAAAGATAAGATTTATAAATATATAAGTGAATATACTCGTGGGCCACAGTTTTCCCTAGCAGCATCTTTCATCAAAGTAGGCATACAGTGGGTAAACAAATTACTATTGGGCAATTGATAGAAAAGCACATAGTTATGTGATATTCACGACAATGATCATGTGTATATATGCATCACATCCCAAACAAATAGGCTAGCGCCTGCCTGCACCTATTATTATTACTCCACTTCAAGAGCGCTTACATGCTTTCCTCTCTGTGTATTAAGTTCATAACAAACATAGTAATGCTTGGAGAACGATGACATGATGTAGACAAAGTAAACTCAATCAATATGAATAAACCCCATTGTTTTATACTTAATGGAAACAACACAAATATGTATCTTGTCCCCTTCTATCACTAGGACATAAAAACCCGTCAGGTTGAACCCACTACAAAGCACCCCTCTCACAGAACAAAGGTCAATCTACTCGGCCAAAGCAAATCAATAGATCAGAGGGATTTATGAAAATATAATGATCATACAATAATAATCAATAAAATTATTAAAAGATGATTCAAATACTTTTCATGAATGATCTGAACATAAACCCACAATTCATCGGGTCTCAACAAACGCACCACACAAAAGAATTACATCGGATAGATCAAAGCGAAGATGTAATGATCATTGTATTAAAGATCAAAAGAGAAAGAGATAGCCGTCTAGGTACTAACTATGGACCCATAGGTCTGTGGTGAACTACTCACACATCATCATGAGGGAAGTAATGTTGATGAAGAGGCCCTCTGTGATTGTTTCCCCCTCGGGCATGGTGCTGGAACAGAGATCCAGATGAGATGACGGCGAAACAGAAACTTGTGGAGGGAAAAAAACTATTTTGGGATGCTCTCTAGGGTTTTTGGAATAAATGTGAATTTATAGGCAAGACATAGGGGGTCGGAGGGCCACCAGAGAGGGACAAGCCATCAGGGCACGCCAACCCCTGTGGTCGTGCCCTGTTAGCTTGTGACTCCCTCGTGCGGCTTCCGGTCTTCCCCTGAAGCTTCCAGGTCTTCTTTTGGTCTAGAAAATCATAAAAATGTTCAGGGGAAATTCGACTTCGTTTGGTACTATAAACCTAAAAAGTAAAAATACGTAAAAACAAGAACTGGCACTAGGCATTGGGTCAATAGGTTAGTGCTAAAAAATAATAATAAAAGTAAATTAGTACTCAAAAAGGTATCCTAGATTGATAATATAATAGCATAGAACAATTTAATAGCATCCCCAAGCTTAATTCATGCTCATCCTCGAGGAGGTAAATGAAAAAAACAGAATTTTTGATGTGACATGCTACCTGTCGGGGCACGATGCACTCGATCACCTATGGGTTCAGGAAGGGCGACATCACTTGCACAAATAGTGGAGATGGTGAGACATTGTGGCAATCGAGACGCTGGTGTTTTACCCAGGTTCGGGCCATTGTGAAGTGTAAAACCGTACTCTTGCTTTGGTTGATTGATCAAAGGAACACGAAGTACACGCAAGGGTTTCCTTCGGGGGAGCTGCTAGTGAGTACAAGTGTCCAAAGGTCCGAATCTTTAGCTACGCTGCCTTGGGCCTCCTTTTATAGCTCAGGGGGCAACCACAATGGAAAAATAGACATTGTATGATGATTAGATAGCTAACAGTGCTATCATACCTAACTCTAGCACTTAGGAACAAATGCCATAAATGTAGTCTAGGTTTCGTGCAGTGGTGCATCCCTGGCAAGCTTCTACCACTGCTCTAGCTAACTATTGCGCCACATCTTGACACGCCTCTAGACGGGTGTCAAGGGGGCATAATCCATCTTCCGGCATTTCTCCACGTACTTAGTGAGAGACACTTAGCCACCTAGGAGCACGACACCGCATCGCCAAGTGATAGGCGTAGCGATGCGGTGGAATGGTGGCCAATTGGCTCGCGCTTGCCGGGGGATAGCTTGTCGCGTCTTCCTAAAGGTGTGTGTGCCTCGGTCCCCGACATGCAACAGAGACGTGTTTGCCATGCTCTGAGCCCGTCTTGGGTTGTTGCGTTGAGCTTGCCGGCGCTGCTTGGCTGGTGGCAGGTTGCTTCTACCAGAGTCTTGGTCTTCGATGCTTGTTTGGTTTGTACTTGAGTTGATGGGTTCTGATACTACTTCATGTGCATAAGTCAGGCGCACTAGGTACCTGTGTCCTTGTGCACCAACAGGAGCCCCTCGGTCTGGCCCACACGCGCTCACCCAGCGCTGTTGGGTCAGGCCCAAAATTTATGCACAAGCACGAAATTTCAGGGAGTAATTGCGAACTTACTAGTAGCACTGACCCACTACCTCAGGTTGTTTCTACCACACACGTCGCATGCATTGTGGGGAGTTTGCGGTGGGTGCCCATGACTTAAAGGCCTGGTCGTGGCAGAAACTGCAGCGCCATGGATTGGAGCAATGGGGCGGTTACCAGTTCGCTCGTGAACATGGGTAGTGGAATTGGTGGAGACAGACAGCGGCCTTTGGAGTGGAGGAGAGCCAGCCCCCCGCGCCCTCCCCTACAAATTGGGAGGTTACAGGGGGCGATGCTCATGCATCTCCTTCTGTTCCTTGGTCCTGAATCCACCAAGCTCTCCCATCCTTGTCCTGTCTTTGAGTCGTCCCTTCCCTCCTGATGTTTAGGGGAGAGGGCCTGGCCAACGGGCTTGCCACCGCAAGGTCTTGTTCTCATGTCCATGCTAATCTTCCACCCCAGATCGATGGCCTTGGGGTGAGATCCGGCCGGAGGAGTCTCGGATGACGGAGTGGGCGGCGTGGTGGTCACGCGAGGGACAATTGTGGTGGCACACCTACCGTTGTGTCGCCCACTTCTTTAGTCTTGATAGAATGCCTCATAGTCAACACCGCGTTGGAGTCCATAATGGAAACGCATCGCCATGGTGGATCGTGGTCCCTATGCTCCTTCTTCAAGGTGATGGAGAAAAATCATCTGTATGGCCACCGGTCGCGTGCGAGTGGTCGTAGCAGTGGTTCATGATGCATCACGGTAGAGTTCTCCACCGATGGCATTATGTATAGCACGCATGGGTGGGAGCCTTTCGCCCGTGTGTACTTCTTGAGGGCACGGAGTATTCCCCGCCTTTAGCCACCAGGGACGACCATGCTCCCTTTGAGGCCCTTTGGAGAGCTTGGCGTTTGCCTCGTCTCTCGCGTCGAGGGCTCGGACGATGGCAGAGGCGTTCGCTCGAGTGGTGGTGACGAAGAAGACAACGACAATAGCAACCCACCACAGTTCAGGAGCGGGCACGATAGATCTGACGCATCATGATGGCCAGCAGCACCATCATCAATAGCTAGCTTTGGTAGTGCCACCATCTGCACCTGCCCTCTGCCTTCTTCCTCCCTGCCGGCTCCGTCCTCCCTGCCTCGGTCTAGGGTCTTTCAGCTCCTCCAGGGGACGCATCCCTCTTGTCCTAGCGGGCAGGCACGGAATCCCAGCCATGCGCTCCTTTTGCCCTCTTTTTCTTCTCCATATAATCCCTAAGAGGAGAGGGAAAAGAAAGGCATTATGGAGCACTAATCTTTTTCTAGTTCAAAAGATGCAAGCACTTGCCAAATTTTAGCTAAGAAAATGTAATCTCGATCTAATTTGTACTAGAAATGAATGAAAGAATGTTATTTATCTTCCTTAAGTACTATCCTTCCCCCCCCCCCTTTGTTTCTACTATGTCAGTATCTTTGTACTTGCCGCACAGAACCGCTTGTCAGGTCACTACTACCCACGAGCGGCGAAGGGGAGCGAGCCCCCAGTAGCAGGCTGACATCGTTCCCTGGCAGGGCTCCTTGTCGGTATCGGCGAGGCCCCCCAATGCTGGTAAGCATCGGGAGCTAGGGGACGGCTCGTCCCGACAAGGGTTTTCACTATGTGGAGGATTCCATCGTACACAGCCGAAAGGAGAGCAAGGGTTTCCTTTAAGGGAGCAAACAACATAGAACTGGGGATATGCAATTAGACTTATCTTCTAAGGAAGTATCCCTTTTTGTATTACAATGGCCATCGTCCTTGTTTCTTTGCTCTCCGTTTATGTTTTCCTGGTGGTCAAACATGTTGGGCAAGAGGGCTCTATCCTCCAGGGAGAGAGCGCGGCAACAAGGATTATAGGATCAACAAGTACTCTAGCAGATCTTTAGAACTTCAAAGCGATAACATTGCAATCATAAAATGCATAATGAACATGCAATGCGATGATATGATGCAATGCCTAAGTTTATTATAGTTGCATAGGATCTGTGCCTGGCTTTGTACGAAGGGTTACATGCAACTTCGGCAAGGCTTCTACAAAAGGTGGCTACCGGGACTGAGCCCCACAGGCGCGCCTCATGGATAGAACTTATGAAGATCCTAAATATTCCATGAGTTAAGCACCTTCGTGCTCTCTTCGGTCTCGAGACAAACTGTGCCAGGTTTTGTGACTCGTGCTATCCGATAAGGGCCCTCCCTCTTTGGCGTCAAGTTGTTGGTACCCTTGGCGGACTAAACTCGCCTAAGGACAAGGTAGCCTTCCTCAAGGCTCCAGGCGTGGGCCCTGCGGTTATGATAGCGGCATAGGGCTTGCTGGTAGCATGCAACACGCACAATGGCCCAGAGACAATCTTCCACGAGGAGCATGGCATCATCATGCTATAGTTGCTCTTGCTCTACTTCATCGTAGGCCAGTACTCGAGGTGACCCGTATATGACTTCCATGGGGAGCACTGCTTCCACCCCATACACTAGGGAGAAGGGCGTCTGGCTGGTAGCTCAATTCGGTGTCGTTCTGAGGGACCAAAGAACCACCATCAGCTCATCTATCTAGCGCTTTCCGCTTCTCCGTAGCCTATTGAAAGTCCTTGTCTTGACTCCTCGCAGCACTACAACATTCATCCTCTCGACTTGCCTGTTACTTCTTGGATGGGCAACTAAGGCCAAGGAGACCTTCCTTCCAAGACTTTGGATGTATTGCATGAAGGCGTGGCTCGTGAACTGGGTGCCGCTGTCAGTGATTACTCTGTGGGGTACTCCAGAACGAGACAACAGTCCTTTCGTGAAGTTGATAGCTAACTGCGCAGTCACCTTCCTCATTGGTTCCACCTCAGGCCACTTTGTGAAATTGTCGATTGCTACAAAGAACAACTCAAATCCCCCGAGAGCGTGGGGAAAGGGGCTCAAAATATTGAGCCCACAGACCAAGAATGTAAAGAATAAAGGGATCGTCTAGAGAGCTTGCTTTGGTTGATGGATATTCTTGGAATGGAACTGGCAGGCTTCACACTTGGTGAACAACACAGCAGCATCTTGGAGGGCTGTGGACCAAGAGAAACCCTGCCGGAAGGCTTTTTCGGCAAGGGATCTAGATCCAATGTGAGAGCCACATACACCTCTATGAATCTCTCCCAATAGCTTCACTCCCACCTCCCGGTGGATGCAACTTAATTTCTCACCATTTGGTTGTCTTCTGTACAAGGTGTCATCAACAAATTGGTACATACTTGACTGATGGGCTACTTTTTTGGACACTACTTGCTCTTCGAGAAGTTTTCATGTTTGAAGGAACTAGACTATATGTTGTGCCCAAGTTGGAGCCTATGGCTTGACAATGAGTACTAAAGGCATCTCCTCGTGTGTGGGAGCGCTTACCTCGACCGCAAGAACCTGGGGCTCTATAGGAGGGAGTTGCTCACCAACCGAAATGGGACTTCCCCCGACAGCCTCCCCAGCAGTGACTCCGGGAAGCTTTGTCGAGAAATGCTTGCTGGAGTTTACCTTTCTTGTTTTCCTGGTCATCGCTGATGGGGATACTAATGGTTTAGTGAGGCAAAGGAGAAAAGTTCCTGGTTCCAGAGGAAGCTTCTGGGCGGCGCACTTTGATAGATGATCAATGATGTGTTTTCTGCACGTGGCACATGCTCTGCCTGCCATCCATCAAAGTGCTCCTCCTTTTTCCTGACTTTTTCTATGTATGCTTCCATCAACAGGCTCTGATAGTCTTTGTTGACATGCTTCACCATGAGCTGGGAATCTCCTCGGATGATCAGTTTCTTGATTCGCAACCCACCGCAATTCTGAGTCCGGCAAGGAGCCCCTCATATTTAGCGTTGTTGTTGGTGGATTCCTACCATGGAAAGTGCATATGAACCACATACTTGAGGTTCTCTCTAGTGGGGGCGACGAGGATCACGCCTGATTCGGCACCCTGGAGCAAGAAAGCACCGTCAAAATACATAACCCATCCTTGGGCGCTTCTTTTCCGGGAAGAGTGGTCTCTGGAACCTCTTCGTCTAGTGTGGGTGTCCACTCTGCAATGAACTCCGCCAATGCCCTACTCTAAATTGTGGAAGTGCTATCATACTTCAATCCAAAACTTGACAACTCTAGCACCCACTCAACTATCATTTCTATGTCTTCGGGGTTCCTCAATATACACTACAGCGGAAAGTGGGTGAAAAATGTGATCAGATGGACCTAGAAGTAGTGGCTCGGTTCCCTTGAGGCCATGATGAGGCTGAAGAACAACTTTTGCACTCCAGAGAACCTTGACCTAGCTCCCTGCAACAAGAAGCAAACAAACTACATTAGTCGATGTACCACTTCCTTCTTTACCACTTCCTGGGAACTTCCTTCGCTTGCTTGTTGAGGTTCCCCTTGACCTATATCGGGTCATTCCGTAGAGGCTTTGGATTCACTCCCGGTAGCATTAGTCGCAGCTGCTGCATCTTCATTGCTAAGGTTCCCCTTGGCCTATATCGGGTCCTGCCGCAGAGGCTTACGTTCCGCTGTCGGTAGCATCAGTCACAGCAGCTACATCTTCATCCACTTCTCACTGCACCACCAGCGCTGCACTAACCACTTGATTCGTTGCTGCCAAGTACAGCAGCAATGGTTCTTGCGGTTTAGGAGCGACCAAGATGGGAGCAAAGGAAAGGTAAGTTTTCAGAACTTACGGTGCTACGTCTGCATCCGGGGTCAACTTCATCAGGCCAGCGTTCTTCAGGATATTGAAGAACGACAAGGCACGGTTAGCGGATTTGGAGATGAACCTACTCAACGCGGCAACGCATCCGGTCAAACGTCTGTTGTCCTTGATGGTCTTGGGTTCTTGTATCTTCTCGGTTGATTTGATCTTGTCGGGATTGGTTTCTATTCCTTGCTGACATACAAAGAACCTAAGAAACTTGCCGGATGGGACACCGAACACACACTTCTTAGGGTTGACCTTCCAATTGATCTTGCACAAGATTGCATAAGTTCCTTCCAAATCTTGTATGAGAGTTGCTTCGTCCTTTGTCTTGACTACTATGTCATCCATGTAGGCTTCCATGTTTCTGTGCAACTGAGGTCGAAATCCAATCTGCACGGCTCTGGCAAAGGTAGAACCAGCGCTCTCCAACCTGAAGGGCATAAGTACAAAGCATTGTGTGCTACATGGAGTTATGAACGCGGTATTTTCCTCATGTTCCTTAGTCATGAATATCTGGGTGGTATCTGGAGTAGGCGTCCAAGAAGGAAAGCAAGTCACACTCTGATCTGGTCGATGCGCGACAAGGCAAAAGGTTCCTTTGGGCATGCTTTGTTCAAGTCAGTTAAATTTATGTAGAGCCTACATTTCCCATTCGCCTTGCGCACCACTACCGGGTTGGCTCACCAAGTCGGATGCAATACTCTTCTGACCAAACCAGCTGCTTCAAGTTTCTTGAATTCTTCAGCAATGAACTACTGCTGCTACAAGGCTTGCTTCCTGACCTTTTGCTTGACGGGCCTGACATGAGGGCAGACAACAAGGTGGTGCTCAATTACCTCCCTGGGAACACCGGGGATGTCAGATGGTTGCCAAGAAAACACATCGACATTCACACCACAGGAAGGCAACGAGCGCGCTTTCCTATTTGTCAGTAAGAATGGCACCGATGGTGAAAGTACCACCGATGCCAGCCAACCCTATAGTGATCATCTTCGTCTCAGGATAGGTTACCTTGGACTTCTTGCTAGAGGAACTCTCCGGCAGGTCCTCATCAGGTGCAATGCACTCCGAAGAGGCGCGCTTCCTGGAGTCCTTGCCGGTGTTAATGCTCGGCTTCTTCTCTATGTTTGATTCCCTGGCAGGAGATGGAGTTTCGGCAGCCTCAGCTGCTACGCATCCCGATACATCTTGTCCATGCATATGACTGCATCCTTCTTGTCAGATGGGATGGAGATGATTCCAATGGGCCCTGGCATCTTCAAAGTGTTGTAAGCATAGTGGATGATGCCATGAATTTTCCTAGAGCTGGGCGACCAAGAACTCCATTGTAAGGTAGAGGAAGTTCAACCACATCAATTACCACCATCTCAGTCCGGTAGTTCAACTCCCTGCCAAACGTCATAGGCAAAGTGATCTTTCCCTTGGGTCGGCTCCTGCCAGGGTTGACTCCTTGGAATGTACCCATAGCTTTGAGCTCTCCGTCAGAGATATGCAACCTTTCATCCACTTTAGGGGAGATTATGTTCAATCCTGCCCCGCCATCAACTAACATCTTGGTGACTTTGAGGTTGCAGATTATCGGGGATACCAACAACGACAAGCATCTAACCGCAGTGGTGCGGTCAGGATGGTCCTGTTCATCAAATATGATAGGCATGCGGGACCATCTGAGTGGTCTTCGGGACTCTGCAGCTCGTTCTAGAGTGTTGACCTCACATGCCCACTGCTTGAGTTGGCGGTGAGAGGAATTCAAGGATGCACCCCCATCAACACACATGGCTTCAGTTGCCTTCTGGAAATCTCGATCACCGGAATCCTCTTTGCCATCCTCATCATCACTCATATCATCTGCTTCTTTCTTCTCATGGCCTTTGGCTGGTTTCTCCTTCTGCTGCAGGGCTTTGCCGCGGTGGCCTCCTCTGCCACCATGGCCCTTGCAGGCAGCACTGTATTGGCCTTTCTCCTTGTCATGCTTCTTGCATTTAGCCCTTTGCTTCTTAGCAAGTTGTTGAACTTCGCGACATTCTTGGAGATCGTGACCCTTGGTGTGGTGGATTTTGCAATATGGCCCATTGGACTTTCTAGTTTTCATAGCGGCAGCAGCCTCCCGGCAATCAGCGCACGCAGTAGCTCCCTTGCGGGGGCCTCGGCCTTGGCCTTCTTTCTTGTACTAAGATCATCGGATCCCTCAATGGCCAACATTGCTTTTCCCTTATGCTTCTTGTTGCCCTTTTGGCTTTTCCCCTTCGGCCCAGGGGCGGCATCATCATCATCTGAATCGACTTCGACGCCAGACACCTCTTAGGGTAGTCGCCTCCCTTCCTCGGCATGAGCACACTTGTCCGCTAATTGTACAACTCATTGATGGTCTTGGGGAGTCTGACATTCATATTGGCCCGCATCCTCCTGTTGCGCATGTTCGAATGGAACGCGGCAATCATAGCTGTGGGGTCTATCTCTGGAATGTTGGAGTGCACTCGGCTAAATCCCTGGATGTAATTTCACAAAGTTTCTCCTTGGTTCCTGGTGGCCACATGTGAAGGCGCTGACGAATTCATTGCACAAGTTAGGCCATGTTGAAATGGAGTTCTCTGGTAGGTGCATCAGCCACGATCTCACATTTGGCATGAGTGTGAAGGGGAAATGGTTGGCGAGCACATGAAAGCACATTTGCTCGATTGGTGGTTTTGGTAATTAATGACAACATATATCTCATTGGACTAATGTTTCCACTAAGCATATTTTAGGAAAAGTTCAATGATGGGTTGGCAAAAGGATTGTGGAGAAACCCCTTGGTGCAAGGAATTGGATTTACAAAGCTTCAAGCCAGAGGACTCTACATTTTACTTTATGAGAAATGACCTTGAGTCCGTAGGAAAGCCAATACTATTAAAAGGGGGTAAGGGGTTGTTCGTGAAAACAATGATCCACGTGCACAAGTGATAGTCACCACAAACACCCACAAATTCTTCCACAAACGTTTGTCCAAGCGTACCATGAAAATCGCTGCAACAAACAATTCCCACTCGGTCCCACCGATTTCCCACTCGAACAGAACCCTGCCAAACCCTAGACACCTTATTGGTACTGTCGAGATCTTTGTATCGGTCTCATCGAGATTCAAAAGTTGCTACCTTTGGAGCTACTCGGTACCACCAAGATTTATACTTCGGTATCACCAAGTTGGTAACTTTAGATGCAACAGTTGGATTTTTGGAGATGCCTATAATGTCGGCATTCTGGGAACGGGGGTACTCATACCTGCCTGCCTGCGGCCCAGGACATGGCCCACCACGTCAGCCAGGCGCAGCCTGGTGAAGCACCATTCAAGACAAGGCCCTCGCGAGGGGAGGTGAAACCAATACCTGCGAGGAACAGGCCTCCCCAGGCCCCCTCCGGAGCGGCGGAGATCTCTATGCAGTGGCCAACCTCGGGAGGCCAGGGATGACGCAAGGAAGGACAGGCGGGCGCCAGTGCGCAAATCGGACAGTTTCCCCTTTGGTGCAAAGGGGGCGAGGATAGATGCGGGTTACCAAAGCACCCCCAAAAGGTTTCCTATGACAGCCCAAGTGATGTCCCTACCTTATTTGGCACGTAACCTACTGTATGAACCTGGTGCCATGAGTTATGATATGAGTTTGCAACTTTTCATCCATGTGTTGATTTGCATTCTTGCATCATGCATCATTTCATCCATCACAACATTCTTCATGCCTTGCGTGATTTACATGTGATCTTGTTTGTGAGTGTTGTGATGTGGTTTGTACGTGGGTGGAGTTCATGTATGCAACCTCTCCCTCTTCCCCTCTCTTTCCTTTTCAACAAAAAAACCTTCCAATACCCCTCTTTTCCCCCATGTGGTTTTTCATAACAGAATTAAGTTGTTATTTAAAATGTTTAAAAAATGTTCAAGAGGTAGCCCTATAGGTATTATTAATTTAGAGTTTGCTTCTTTGAATGTTTGGGTTGTATGCTTGTGTCGTTTAAGTAAAACCAGGGGCTGTTATTTTTTAAAGTATTAAAATTACTTGTCCTAAAAATCTTTTTAATATCTTTATTAAATAGTGCATTTTATTTCCTTTTCCAAACTATTTTTGTTTTGCTCTAAAACCATTTATTTCACCCTGGGGATTTTCTTTTGGTGGCTATGTTTTTAATAGGTTAAAACCTTCTCTGTTATTTGATTTGAGAGAGAGAGCCAGGTGGGCCTCGTCTCTCCCGCGGCCCAGCCCGCTCGAGCAGACAGTCACCTGCTCCCGTTCCCCTCCGTCAGTTCAGTGCAGAGAGAGAAGCTCCGCCGTCCCCTTTTTGTCGCCGTCGCTGTCAGTGCGTGGGTATAAAGCCCCCCCTCGGCATGCGTGCCCCCTCGCCTAGGGTTCCTCTCTCTCCCTTCGCCGCCGCAGCTCCCATCTCCCTCGCAATTGCTCTCCCTCCTCTCTTCTTTTCCCCTGCCAGGTAAGGTTCAGCGAGAGCAGAGAGGTTCAGTTAGTTCGTCGGCGACCATCTCGTCATCTCTGTCGTGCTTGGCGTCGATCACGGTGTCCAGGAGCTCGAAGGTGATCCCCGCGTTCGATCCCTGCCGCTAGGAGCCTCGGAGAGGCTCTGAAGCGACGGCTCCGTCGTCGTCTTCGCCGGAAGGTTCTGCTCCACCATCCTCTTCTCCTGCTTTGACTCCGGTGCGTCTTTGACCCCTCCGTCGACTCCTTCTCGTTCGGCTCATCGTCACCTTCCCCCAAGGTGAGCAACCGGTCCTCGTAGCCCCCTTCTCCCCGCATAGCTCATCGGGTGGTCGCCGCCACGTATGTCGCTGCCGGTTGCAAGTCGGGTGCTTGCCACTCGCCTCCTTCCTCCTCACCGCAAGGTGAGCAGGGGAATGGAACCCCTGGTTGTCCCCTCGTGTGTGAGAGCCGTTGGCGTCGCCAGATTCACCGTGGGCTCGCCGGAATAGCTGCCAGAGTTGCTTTGTCGCCGTAGCTGTGCGGGTTCAGTTTCGTCAGTTATATGCGCGTGCGTGTGTGTACTAGTGCAGTGTTGCCCCTCCTCTATTAACGATTCGAGCCACAGCGCAGTGGCTGTGCCAGGGGAATTTGACCGCCAGGTCGTGGGTTCGAGCCCGAGGCTCTCCCCCTTTTTATTTTGTTTTTCCATTTGCTTTTTTTGTTTTCTTCCATTTGCTAAATGTATGTGTATATACATAAAAGTATATATGCATGTGTAGAGTGTGTGTGTGTAGTGTTGTGTGTATTTGCATTTGGGTGTGTGTGTGTGGCAGATTGCACCATGTGGTGTGTGTGCATGTGAGTGGTGTGTATGTCTTTGTTTAGGTGCATGGTAGTGTAGTGTGGGTAGTGCATGAGTTCTTGTGTGCATGTGTGTATGTGAGAGTGTGTGTGTGCATGTTGCCATATACATATGCATATGCATATATGCATTGTGCATATATGTATGTATATGTGTGTGGATGACCACCCAGACACATGAGCTTGTGCATGTAAGTGGAGTGCCCATGAGCACTTGAGCATGTGGGTGTGGGTGTATGTGCCATATGCTTATGCATACATGGTGCATGTGAGTGTGTGTGTGGGTGAACACCCCCTTCTTGGGTGGTATGTTCATAGTGGTGTTTGTGCTCATATGCTTTGGGCATATATAGAGCATGTGTAGGCTTGCTTTATAGTGTGAGTGTGCAGGGTGTATGTGTGTGGGGGGGGGGGGCTAGTGAGTTTACCCACTTGACATACCCCTTGTTGGTTATGTTTGATAGTAGGTTTGCGTATTTTGCCATGCTATCTAAATTACCAAATTTGTTCATGTTCATGTAATGCTTATGTTCATTTAGAGTAAAATCTCTTTTATAAAAGGTGATGGTTTTGCTAGTTTAGTGGTGCCATGTTGCTTGACATGAACATATGAGTGTGACACATGTTTTTGGGGTAGAAAGAGCCAACGAATCCATTGGTGCTTTCAGATTTCACTTTTGAGCAAGTCATAAAACTGTCATTTTTAGCTGTGATGCCAATTTGTCATTTTTGCATGTTTTAATCTTTGCTTGCTTTGGGGCATATGCCAACATGGAAGTGCTAGTGTTCTATATATATTATGCCATGGTATTTTTGTTTAACATGAGAATCACCAATATAAGTGGGAACCATGCTATTAAGTAGCCAACTTAATGTTTCTGTTTTAGCATGCTAAAAATTACTAAGTCTGAGAATCTGCTGTTATTTTTATGTCATGTAGAGTGGATGGTATTCTGTGCTGTGTTGTGAATTTGAGCATGCTTAGTGCTAGTGTTTTGGAGTAGATGTTGTCTACTACCATCCTGTTAATGTTCATGCCAAGATGTGGTCTCTAACATATTTAACTACTGCTGTCAACTTGCTACTTTATCAACTCAGATTCCAGAAAATTGTTATTTTCACTATGTCAACTTGCTACTTTATCAACTCAGATTCCAGAAAACTGTTATTTTCACTAAGTCCCGGAAAACTGTTTCATCTTGTCATCTTGATAGCTTCATGATTATTGATGTGGGCCTCCTATGCAGATTGTGTAGTTGGATAAGTTGATGCATTTGTTATGTAGTTTCTGTCAATATCTTGTTTGTGGCTGTCGGGTTCCTGTAGCTCAAGATGTGGGCTGCGTAAGTTGCTATGTTGCTGTTTTGTGGCAGATTGTGGTTTTATTGTGTTGTGGCTTGTGGGAGCTATACTCCATGGAATTGATTGATTTTTGAGTCTATTGTGGTTGGTTTTTCATTGCCTAACCAGTGGCTACCTTGGAATGCCAAGAATTATCCCATGGCTTTGTTGTCTTGTGTTTTTGCCTTCGTACCTTGTCGTGAGCGTATCGTGAGAACCGTAACTCCGTTTCTTGCGTTCTTTATATGCATTTCTATCGATTTTGCATGTTGCATCCATATTTTCTATGTTCATGCATGTTTAAATAACTTAACATGAGGTTCTTCCCAGAATCATTAATAAACAAACTTTGCATGTGAAACATGACTAGTTTTGGATTGCCATGTTAGATTCTTCTAAATAGATCATGCATCATCTTGTTTGTGCATTGCACCTTGGTTGGATGTTTATTGTTGTTGTTTCTCTTGGGTAGACGCGAGTGATGAAACTGAGTATGAGGACCCAGGAGAGTACTACTACGAGGATCCAGCTACTTGTTCCACTAAAGAACCAACAGGCAAGATGATCGTACCCGGATCCTGATACTATTTTCGCTTGCTAGTTTCTCGCTCATATAGTTACAGTTGCGCTACCTACCACTTGAATATCAGCCTCCTAAATGCCATGAAAGCCTCTAGACCTCCACATCCTAGCAAACCTTTGATTGTCTAAGTTATCGCTGCTCAGCCCCTCCTATAGCGTTCTTAGTTGCAGGTGCAGGTTGTTCCATGTGACAACATGGATTTGGATATCACAATATTATCTGTTTTTTAATTTAATGCACATATATATCTTGGTATTGGTGGAAGGCTTGGCCTTATGCTAGGTGTTTTGTTCCACTGTTACCGCCATAGTTCTTGTTATCGGTGTTATGTTTTCCATATTTTGCGCTCCTAACACGCTCGGGGTTGTTATGGGGCCCCCCTTGTTTATTCGGTTGAGATTAAAACTTGTCTGGCAAGACCCAACATTGGTACTACATTTGCTTAACAACTTAATAAAATTTGCATTGGGTCTTGCAAACCTGTGGATAATTAATCAACCCCCGGGCCAGTGCTCCTCATGAGTGTTGGTCCAAACTAGAGCACTGTGCGGGGCCAACCCAGGGCAACTTGTTCCCAAAGCATCCCCCAAAGGTTTCCATTCCAGTGCAACGAGACCATGACCATGAGGCAAGTAGGCAGGATATCATCACCAAGCCCACCTCTACATCATCGACAACCACTTTGCAAGCAAAGACCACCTTTCGTCAGGATAAAGATGTACTCATGTCCCCCTTTGAATTTGGCCATTGTGGTATCCCTTCCTGCCAAAGACACAAGGGAAGAGGACCTGGGGCACTATAAACAGATGGTAGGCCGTATCGTAGACAGAGGACGAAAACAGAGAGATGACCAAAGGGAGGAAACTCCACCAGAGCCCTCGCGCGAGGCAAAGCACCACTCTACTAGTTCATCCTCCAACCTCCTCGGGAGGAAATCCACCAAAGCAAGAGTAGGGTATTATGCTTCGCAGCGGCCCGAACTTGGGTAAATCATCGTGTGCATCTTGTCACATCCCTAGCTAGATGTCCTAGGATAGCATGTGCTTGCATCATGTTTCATTCTATTGCATCAACATGAAATGGGGAACAAAAAGAAACCCCAAGCTCACTTTGAATCAAAACAATTCAAATTTGGTGAAAATTCAACAAATCCAAAATGCCCACTAAAAATGTTCCCTATGTGTGGTAAATTTGGACATGATTATAACAGGGATCATTTTAATTATTTGAACACCTAAAGCAATTTAAAAGCAAATGATAAAGCCTCTAAAAATATTAAATAAAACATTATCATTATTTAAGTTTTCAAAATATCTTGAAACTTTTTAGATAAGTCTGAAATATTCAAACATCAATATGTAAAATGTTTTGGATATTTTACAAAGTCATTTGTAACTGCAAATAAAATAAACAAATGTCAGAAATAAAAAAACAGAGAAAAGGATAAAATAAAAAGAAGAAGAAGCCAAGGCCAGGCCGGCCCACCTGGCCCAGGGGGGTCATCGTCCTCCTGGCGGCCAGAAGGACGGGCGTGTGCTTGCTGCGCGTGCTCGCCGGAGCTGCCACGCAGCTCCCTGCTTGCCTGCGTCCCCCTCGCCGTGCTAGCGAGTGGATGAGGACGTCGCTGCCGTCCCCATCCCTCTCTCTCTCGCATTCGCCCCTGCCCTCTGTCTCTTCTCTGCTCCGCCATGGCCGAGCCCTGCTCGAGCTCGCCACCATCATTCTAGTCGCTCGCCACCTCGATCCTGTAGCGTCCATCTTGTGGAAATGACATGATAGGAGTCCCGGTGATGCTCGGCAAATCAATCCTCACATCCTTGACGATCCTCATCAGCTCCTTACCAAAAGGCATCATTGCGTCAGGCTGGCAAAACTCCATGATCAACACTGGGATGAAGGTGGCCATCTATAAATTTTGAAATAATCGGAGAGGAGTCAGAAACGAATAGATGAGAGTATAAGAATTTTAAAGACAAAGAGAAACAATCCTAAGGCTTTCTAGTCCTAGACGTTACGTCCTACGGTCAGCGTGTGCTCTGATACCATTTCTGTAGCGACCCGACCTGAAAGGTCGAATCTCCGGTGTTTCCGTACCATCCCAAGATCATGCTGGTACACACACGGTACATCAATGTATATATCAAAGGGAAATCACACAGCATTATATTAATCGAAATCTCATATCGAGTCCTTTATTACAATAAAAATTACAATAAAGTGGCTGAAAGCCAACTCATGAGAATATCTAAATCTTGCGGAAACGTCGAAGGTAGATGAGTCCATCTGACTCCAAGGGCATCTCACTGAGCATAGAACGTGTCCTCACTCCTGGTCGGAAAAGTACTCTGCAACATGATACGTTGCAGCCGTGTAGGTCAGCATATGGAATATGCCGGCAAAGTCACAAAAGAGGGGTGAAAAGATAATCATCTAGTCTACATGCTTATATGGTAGGTGGGGTGGTAAGTTTTTGCGTAAAGCCAATTTTTCCTACATCAAGAGAGGGATAAGCAAAAATTATTACTAAGTTGGTTGATTAATGAGATGGTTCCACCAACCAATTATCATACCCAATTGTTAAATACCCACATCATCATATTAATTGTGTTGAGAATTCCGAATGTTTCAATTCCTTTGGCTCAAGTCGTCCATGACCGTGGACACGGCTAATCGATTAGGTTTGAGTACTCTGCAGAGTTTTGCACACGTTCCCCACAAGATTTGGTCGCCTCCGTTTAATTTCTCGCACTTCAGGGTGTTTGAGAAACGGATGACCAAAACATGGTCTTCCAAAGGGTTTCCCTGCGACTCTGTCGGTGCCCATCCTTTCCTACTGTTCTTCTACATCTCGTAGCACCGCCTGTCCAGGGTCACCACGATATCCAACCAAGCTAGAGCCCATAATGACTTGTGGCTGTGCAGGTAAGCCTTGGGTCTTGAAGCACCCATCCATCTCTTTGTGCCTGGGTGGATCTTTCCGCGTGAATACTGGCCATCTCCAGCATCACCTAGGCAATTCCACTGGTTTCTCTAGGGTGCCGTTCAACCATCATCCACCCAGAGCTATGTTGAAAACTCGGAGTCTTGAAATCTTGATCATTATGTAGGTCTTGAAATTATTAACTCTCTCAACTCTCATGAATCACACAACCAACCCCGTCTACTAATAGCATAGCAAAAAGTAAAACAACGTTTCCCGGGGCCAATGTGTCAAAGAGTTTGAGGGGGGTACCTACCACATGATACTACTACAATGTAACCAAGTTTCCAGTTAACCTATCTTGCATGCAATTTGGGGAAGATGGTAGAACTAATGCATATAAAACATGGGTAAACATGATCAAAGTGACTTGCCTGATTGATGATCTTCGTACGCGAGTGACTCTAAGTAACAAGCTTCGCACTCCGGATAATCTAACGAAACAAACAAACACTCAATAAGCATACAACAGAATATTGTAACCCACAAACATCAATCAAGAACTAGTAAACAGTCAAGACAAAACAATGCACAAATCACAAGTAAGGAAAACACACAAAGTTTTGTTTACTAGGAGGTGATTGCTAAAACACTACTATCATAATAAAACTACTTTGCAATAACAAACAATTGTTGACAGAAAAATATTTTATTAATAACAGAATTGAATTCAGTAAAGTTTGTTGAGAAAAACTTAGTACAGTTTTTTTTTAAGTTTTGATAAACACTATATGAAACAACTATAGTTTTACTAACAAAAGGGCAAAACAAAACTTATTACTTAATAGCAAAACATGTTCTTAACAGGAAAGAATTTACAAATAAACTTGTTTTAGAAAACAAAATTAAATTATATAAAACTTTGTTTGAAAGCAAAACTATTACTAACTAGTTGTTTTAATCAAAATAAACCTATTTGAAAAGAAATTGTGATTCCTATATTAACAAAGAAATAAACTAAACAATTTTATATTTTTATTAACAATAACTAAACAAATCAAAACTAAATCTAAGTTAAACTAACTAAAACTAAGTAAATAAAACTATACTATAATACTAGGCAGATTTTGTTTATAGCTAAAACCCTAACAATGATCATCCTAAAAATCCTCAAACTAAACATGATGATAGTCCTAACTAATACCAAACAGTAGCAAAAAGATTCATATCAAAATCTATTTTCAAACTCTAGTTATTCAGATTTGAATATTTTAAGCAAATTTGATTCAATTCAAATTTTATAGTTCAAATTTAAAATTTAAAAGTACAGGGTGAAACTACATGAAAAATGTGAGCTATTGCAAAAAGAATCAACTCAAAACATTTACTAGATTAAAATATATTCACAAAACAAAATCATAACAGGTTCTGTTTACTAAACAAAAAATCAGGAAAAAAAATATCTATCGGACGGCCATAGGGCTACGTGGCACGATCCTATTGGTTGGGGGCGTGTGCGCGCGAGAGCTTACGGGCGGGCGACCGGTCGGTAGGGGATACCGGTTCGGATATTAATCCGTTCTAATCTCGGCCGTGGATTTTAGATCCGAGGGTCCAGGGAGCTTACGGAGGAAAGGTCGCCGGCGTTGGAGGTCTCCGGTGGATCCGAAGGCGGCGAAGACGACGGTGAGGAGCTCCGGTGGTCGAGGAAGGCAGCGAAGTGGTCCGGGCGGTTGCGATGGACGTCCTGCGTCGAATGGTGAGGTCGGAGGGGCGAGGGGACGTCCGAGGCGACGGGCACGTGCAATGGAAGCTCCGGTGGTCGAAGTTACTCCGGCGAGGAATTGCGGCAGCCTTCCGGCGAGATAGGAGAGGGGTTTGGGGGGAAATGGATGCGGAGGGTGGCTGGCTTATATAGGGGCGCTGGGGAGTGCGGGGAAGGAGAGAGGAGAGAGATCCGGGAGGGGGAAAGAAACGGCCGGCGGGGTCCGGCGCGTACGGGGGAAGGAGAGGGATGACCGGTCGGGCTAACGGTCGGTCGGGGGTGGGGCCCGGTGTCAGTGAGAGAGGGCGTAGTTACTGCGCGTCGGTCGGCCGACCGGTAACGGTCTCGGCTTTTAAAGCCGTTGGGCCGGCCCGTTTAATACAGGAAACCGTTACCATTTCTTTTAATGATTTTCCAGCGATATTCAAAAGCTTTTAAAACGTTCAAACCGTTTATAAATATAGGGGTATTATATATCAAAATTAACAGAATAATAAATGCTATTTAATGAACATTTTTATTCTATCATTTGAACACATTAAAAAAATATTTTCAGAAATTGCCTAATTTTTTTTAAATCCTTTTTGCAAATATTTTCAAATTAACTCCTGGTTATTTTTGTTCAAATAGATCACCAAGATGACCCTGGTGTGGAGTGTCATGTTACTCCCCTCTTATTTTGAACATTTTACCAAGATTTCAAATAGGTGAAAGCAACACATTGAAAGTAGAAAGGGGTTTCAGAAATTCAGAGAAGGCATTTCAACTAACACATACATTCAAACAATGGTGATGATAGATGCATAGCTATAAATCATAACATTCCAAAATGGAATTTTGGGATGTTACAAACTCCGGCTCGATGAGCCCGTGCTCGCCCGAGCTCCGGCAGCCGCCAAGCTCGCCGCCGGCGTCGATTCCAACCATCTCAGCTCCTGGGAGGGGTCGAAATGGACGCACGTGTGTGTGTAGATTCGTTTGGTGCCTTTCGCCGCCCGTTTGGTCGCCGGAGGAGGGATCCCGAACCCCTCCATCATCTCTGGAGCCACCGGCGGCTCAACGCCGGTGGGTTTTGCCAGAGTTGACCACGGGGGTTTGACCCTGGGTGCTGGCAGGTGGGGCCAGGCCCTGTTAATTAGGTTAATTAGAAAATTAATTAATTAAATTAATTAAACCTAATCTGTCACTGACATGTGGGCCTAGATATGTTAATTAGTTAGGATTAGTTTTAATTAACCAGTTAATTGATTGAGTCACTAACATGTGGTCCCCACATTTCAGGTTTGACTGTGGCCCGGTCAGCTGACCAGCTGACGTCACAGTGACGTGAGGCTGATGTCATTTTTCCCTTTTCTAGTTTAAAAATAATTCCAGAAATGATTCAAAACTTCAAAAATTCATATAAATTAATCTGTAAATAAGATGAAAATAATTTATATATGAAGATTTATCAGAAAAATCCAATGAATCCAATGGTGCTATTGTCATGCATGTTAGAGCAATCTAAATAGGTTAACATTGACATTTACTAATAGGTTAGTGTATGGAATTTGAAATAAATAACAATTTTGAACCTATATTCAACTTCATTTCAAATCAACATGAACACTAGTTGCATTAGCTCATCCATACATGCTATCATGCCATGATCATGCATCATATTGTTGCACTTGCGTGTGTTGATCGTTTCTTATCTGCATTGCGGTTGGCCCTATTTCTGAGGATACCCCCGAGTATCCCGGCGAAGAAGAGAACCTTTCTGCTACCCAGCAAGGCAAGCAACCCCTTTGATCATTCCGATAACATCCCACTCTCTCGCCCCTGCTCTTGATTATTGCATTAGGACAGTCGATCACATGTCAGTCATACATGGTAGATGATCCTATTTTGTTTCTTAACCTGACATTGTCACAGTAAATAGCTAAACCTTGCAACCAAGCATACCTGGTAGATTTTTGTGCCATGATGTGCTTAGCTTACTTTGCCTGCTATGCTTCCTATGCTTAGAGTTGTGTCAGGTCTGATTCATCTGGGTGATGAGCTGAGTGAAACGATGTTGTTCTGATGTGGTAATATTATGATGAAATTGATTTGGTAAAGGTAGCGATGAGAGGTTATGTAGGAGTACATAGCGAGTTGTCTCATTGGGACCGTTCTTAGGAACTGAGTTCCGTGTTTGTGATCCAAGACTAGTTGCTACCACACATTGGGTTCCGGTAACTCGACCCCTCTCGACTTATCAGTCGCTTAGTCCTTGGTCTAGGAGTTGCAAGTACTTTATGGTGTTTATAGCATGCTGGAGGCCGTGCGTAGCGCTGACCCTAGGGGTGGGTTACGACGCGGTAGGCAGTGGCACGGCGTACCAAGGGTCACCCGAATGGTGGGCTTGGGAACCCTACGCACATCATTTGGGGCCATAGCAGAAACTTCGGCCGGACTTCCGTGCGGGTTCAGTCTCAAATAGGCGATAGCCTGGACTAGAGGTCTTATGCGATTGACGGTCGTGTCCGACTCCCTTGCTGGGCATCCGCTTGAAGGTTGCCGAGGTGCATGGTTTTATGAGCACACAGCAATAAGTGGCGAGCGCGTGTGTGAAGAAGTACACCCCTGCAGGGTATGAAACGATTCGAATAGCCACGTCCTCGGATATGGACTACTTGGAGAACTTATGATGTTCATAGATAATCAAATGGATACTCATAAAAATATCAAGACAAGTGTGAGTATCGTGGATGGCACTCTCCCAGGAGAGGGAAGTGAATCAATGGTGATGTATTATCGTGGAGTTAGTGGACTCGTGTGCGATATCTAAAATTGTAATAAAGAGTTAAAATTTGAGTAGTGTAGGTTAGCCATGAGTCAAAGCTGGCATTGTTGCATAAACTCCACCACCTCCTTGATGATACGTGAGCATGATTAGAATAGGTCTATTCTAAATACTTGTTGAGTACGTTTGTACTCACGTTTTCTTAATAAATGTTGCAGATGAGACCCAGGACCCATCAGGTGGGTTCTTTCTAGATGTTGACGATGCCGAATAGCTGGTGTCCTAGCTACGACCTTTGCCCTGTGGCGGGCTGTAGATAGTCGGGCCATGTGCCTTTCTACCCTTTCATCTGTCTGTACTCAGACTTGAGTGTCGGGTCATGTGACCTCTATCTGTAAGAACATATTATGCAAGGCTCATCTGAGCCTCTTAAATAAAAGTCATGTTGTTGTATGGTTTTGTTGTGATGCCATGGTTGTATCTATGCATATTGGGCATGGCGTGCGTACGTGTGACGTGCAACGGTATGTATGGGATCCGACACCTAGTCGTGTGCCTTTAGTAGTACTCTTTACGGGAAACTGCCTCTTTGTGCTTCCACCGAACCATGGTAGCTTGCTACTGCTCCGGACACATTGATTGACCGGCATGTATCCTTCTTTGCTGCTGTGTCTGTCCCTTCGAGGAAATGTTTCACAGTGTAATGGAGTCCCTGTAGCCTGCTATGACTCGTCTACATGCAGTGATGGCATTCGTGTCTCATGACGTAATGGAGTCCTTGTAGCTTGCTATGACTCATCTACACACGCTTGAGGCCGACACCTGCATTGCTGGGTTATGTATGCCTATTTCCGTACGGATGTGCCACTTGGGTTCTATGACTAGTTATGTCGGCCCAGGTTCTCTGTCATTTGATTGCGAGCGACATGTTCACATACGTGAGCCAAAAGACGCAAACGGTCCCGGCTAAGGTAAGGCTGCTGCCGTGGAACTTTCCGTGCGTGAGGCCGCAAAGTGATGTGATATGTTACAGTCTGGATTCTTATGACTTAGGATCGGGGTCCCGACACATATGCTTCCTCGTCTTTGTGCTAGTTCGTCATAGTGACCATGGAATAGTGAGGTAGGTAGGGCAAGGCTGCTAGGGATCTTCGCACATGCCCTTGTGTTCGAACTTCTTGGGGTTTTGCAAATCCCAAAATCTGACATTTGGTGTGCCGAGGCCTCGGCTGCTTAAAGCCAATTAGTCCACACACCGTGGGCTCATCATCATCCCTCACAGTCAAAATCATATGACTAAGTGAAAGTTATAAAGCCTCTATAGTCTGATGGTCTAGTTCCTACAAGCAAGACTAAGTGAAAGTTATAAAGCCTCTATAGTCTGATTGTCTAGTTCCTACAAGCACAGACCACCTTCGAGTACGGAGACACTGGCTAAGAGTCACAACTATGTCAAGGAACACCCTTTGTATATTCTACATTGTGCTAGAAGCCGACAACTGGCCACTTTCAGTTCGACATGGTCGAATAGGAGGAAAATCTGTTAAAATAACACACATATATGAGGAAACTTAATGTCAAACTTGTTAAAACAAACGATGGTTTTTTACATCCCATGTACTTTGGGACTCTGAAGTACAAAAACCAAAGAAAAGTATCTTCTGGACACATGACCTCGATAGCCCGAGCGCCCTCTTCCACTTCACCAAAGAATTGCTTCGTGGTGTGGTGCTTCCCTGCGGGGCGGGGGGGGCAGCACAAATCGCCGCATCAACCTTCCGAAAGTGTCTATTCACACAGCATAAGCCTGGCGTGCTCCATCAAAGCATGTAGATCGCTCCGAACGATCCACTTGCGGGCCAGCGACCTACAACCAGGTCAGGAGGCCGAAGAGGATGGCTGACATAACTTCGGTAGGCCACAACTTGATGTAGAGATCCTGCAGCATTGGCCTCGCCATGCATATTAGCTTCATCAGCTGCGTAATTCGATGGTTCGGTAGTTGTAACGATGGAGAGTCTGGGAACTACCTCCAAAATGCCTTCTCCTACGCATGGCTCTACAGTTTTCTGAAGTGTTCGATGGCGTTCGTTACACTCTTTGGAAGATTCGTGAAGACCTCTATGGAAAGCCACAGTTGGGTGAGCTTGATGCACCCTTAGCTTTCAAACACATACTGCAATAAGTACTACTTACCCACAGGTATTTGCTCCACTTGCTGGAGCACCCCACGGTTGGTCCGGGCCGTGACCTAGAGCTCCGAGTGTGCAAGATGGAGCTTCTTGATCTATTCTTTCGGCTACTTATACTCAGCCTAAAGTTTATTGTGTGCTTCAAACATGCCCTCCAGGGTCTCCTCAGCCTCTATGACTCACTCCTGGTCCTTCTCCCTAGACACCTTTCTAGCGGCTCGGGCCTTCTCTGCCTCCTGTCGAGCCTTGTTGAGCTTGACTTTAAGTCTCTCAAGCTCAGCCAAGGCCGCTATCATTCAAATAGTTTGGCATCAACTTCTAACTCAACAACAAAGACAACATGTTTCTCGTGTTCAAAGTAACATTCAAAGAACAAGAAGTACAGATCATTTACCTTTAGACTATTCGAATTGTTGGTTCATCAGGTCGAGGTCTTTCTTGAATCACTCGAGCTTCCAGTTTATCTCAGCTATCTCCGCGGAGACAGAGTTTGGAGCTGAGGTAGAGACCTACAAACAAAGATTTTTTTCACATAATCCCCATGGCCAATTCCTTAACCTCAAACGAGATCCTCATATAACTGGGCAACGTCTTGGGGATACACATCAAGCTCCTACTTCTATTCGATCCCAACATCATTTCCTCATAACCGGCCTTGGGATCAGGGGCTACTCACTAAGCATGCCATTTAGAAGGCTATGAGAACATGCCCTCAGACACATACATGAATTTGCAAATTAAACGCAAAACATTTTTTTTCACAAGGGTAAAAGAATATCTCAAGGCTCGTAACGAGGCTCTTGAAGACCTCATGCAATCGGGTCCCTACAGACTGGAAGCCTTCTAGTGCCTCACCTATCAAGGCACGATGTTGTTCCTTAAGGGAGAATCCCTTCAAGGTCTCCTTCATCTCCTTGGTACACCCCGCGCTAGCCCACCCTTGGGCAAGAGGTGGGGGTGGCAAGACCTTAGACCCAAGCACCTCGGTGCTAGGCGGAGTGGTCTCAGGCCTCGGTGCTGGAGCTGTGGGATATTTCGGCTCGGACGATGATTGTCCCAGCGTCCCCTTGGCAACCTCGGGGATCTTATCCCCTTGTCTCTGTGGGACCGAGGCGTCAACCTAGGTCATGACGATCGACCATCCGGCCCTCGTTCTGTCAACCTAGAGAGACGGAGTAGAAGTCGCCTCCCCCATCCCATCATGAGCTAGTGGAGGAGTGGAGCGGTCCGGAGTCCCGCTAGCGGATGGCATCCCTCTTGAAGAATCGCTTCGGTGCAACTTCGGTTAACTATGAGAAGATGCTTTTACGAACTCACTTGGAAAACAGTAACGAACCCTTGGGGTGACGGGTTTTTCCTCCCAGAACAAGGGGATCATCTTCAGACTCGTCAGAAAGCATGAACTTCCCTTGCGACTTGCCGATGATCTTCCCTTCAACCTATTTTGGCCCATGGGCCGCGCTCCAGCTTGTGCATTCTCAAATGTCGTCCACTTCCCTTTAATGGCAGGGTCATCCGTCTCCTCATCCTCCCCCGCATCTTCATGGATGGCGGAGGTGTCAGTCTCCTCGTACCGAGTAACCAAGATCTCCCGCTTCCAAAGACCCACCCTACCCCTTTGGGACTTCGGCCCCTTGGGGACCCCCATATGCAGCTCCTCGACTAGGACTGTCGTGAGCAGAGGGGTTCTCATATCCTCTAGCAATGGGGTCGGGAAATGCATGGTCTGCATCGTGGCTACCATTTTTGTACACATCAAGCAAAACAATTCATCGAAATTAGTCTCGCCATGCGAAGAAACAAGAATATAAACGTGTGTGTTAGAACACTTACTGGTGGGGCTTCATGGTCATCCTCAAAGCCTAGGTATTGCCCTCCTCGTGGATCTTATCCTTGGCCAGGTCGAATAGTTGCGTCCACATCTCGGTCAGGTTGGTGTGGAAAATGCGGAGGACGGGCCCGCTTGTCGGTACCCCAATCCTAAGCCATACAAGTCTAGCATGTAACACATCATATCACTTTGCAGCCTCAGGCACGGTGATCCCCACGGCTGCCACCTTACCTTGGCCGGGATCATTTGCACCTTTTGGCTCACGTATATGAATATGTCGCGCGCAATCATATGTCAAAGAACCCGAGTTGACAAGACTAGTTATAGATCCAAGGGGCACAACCGTACAGGTACAGACATACATAGCCCAACAGTGTAGGTGTCGGTCATCAACGTGTGTAGATAAGTCATAGCAAGCTACATAGACTCCATTACACCTCGTGACATTTCCCCGAAGGAACAGACACAACAACAAAGAAGTGTACATGTCGGTCAATATTTTGCCACCATAAATCCTAGAATATTCCATAGAATTTAATAGTGAAAAATCTTGAAAACTTTTTATACACTGTTTATTGTTCATTCATCACATCAAGTCTTCAAACTTGTCTCAAGTATCATTCCTCTATTTTCCACACACACAAACACCAAGTTTGAGAAAACATCTGGACGTAGTTTAAGAAGGACCTCCAACTATCCATGACCATGAACACGACTATTTGAATAGTTTTACACTCTGCAGAGGTTGCACACTTTACCCACAAGACTCGAGGAACTTCCATGTCATCCACGACTCGTGGTATATTTCATACCCGAGGTAAGCACCCGAACAATGCCTTTCCCATGGTGATACTAAACAAAGAGTCCACTCGTTGGTGCCATCCCTCATGATATACATCACACGTATCATCCATGAGGTCACGCAACGGTGTGCCCGGTGCCTGTAAAGACAGTGCATGGCCTTCCACTTCCGGGACAAACTCGTCTCGAGATTGACCACTTCACTCTCGCCACTAGTAATGTGAGCTCCCTACTAGCACCAACAATAATAATCAACAAGATCCCGTCCCATAAGGAGTATCGTGGTTGCGCATGTAAGGTTGGGATGGTCACCAGACCTTAAATCTAATCCGTTTTCAGAAACACACCCTCAACTTCTTATGGCACACCACTTATTTCTCAAGTGGTTACCCAACAACTCATCATCATCTCCCTCAGGCATTAGTGGCACCCGACGGGGTTTTCAAAAAGTCTTTGAAATCACCTCTTTATAATCGTCACCATGCATAATCCCGATCCCACTTGCGTAGCATCTACTAGCATCCTATCTACTCCCACCCGCACAACCCTCAAAAGGTGATAGGGTCATGCACGATGCAAGCGTCAACGGTAAAAGTATCGAAAGCAACCCACTGAAGTGGTCACTACTCCACATGATCAAATATAACGAGAGTAAATTGCTACATGACATGCAATAAAAATGGTTTCTTAACATGGTCAAAGGGTTGCTTGCCTAGCTCAACAATGTCTTCGGGGTCTTCAAAGTCTTCGGGTCCAACTCCCTCGTCAATAGCGCAATCTATCGTCATGAGAAATAGTGATAATAATAAGCATCACACAAAAATAGAGCACACAAATCTACTATTAAAATGTTACCCTATTCTGATAAATACTAAAAACTATAATAAAAATATTATTTAAGGTTTTGCTGTGAAAACATTTTTGAAAACTAATAAACAGAGGCAAAAGGTGCCAAAAATAAGTTTTAAAATAAAACAGTGTATAAAAAGTTTTCAAGATTTTTCACTATTAAATTCTATGGAATATTCTAGGATTTATGGTGGAAAAATATTGGGCATTGGATAAATATTAAGCCCTGTGGGATTTTTGGAAAACAAACAGAAAAAGGAAAAGGAAAAGGGCACTGTGACCTTGGCCAAATGCCCAGCCGCACTGGGCCAACCAGCTAGGCTGGCCCAGTTGAGCTGCGGGCGCGCGCACGGCCAGGTTTGAACCTGACGTGCGGACCCTAGCATCAGCAAGAGAGAGGGAGGGGGAGAGAGGTTTGAGGATGATAGGGGGGTCCCACCTGTCATCTCCCACCACTAGACACACAAACAGAAAAAGGAAAAGGAAAAGGGCACTATGCCCTGGGCCAAATGCCTAGCTGCAGTGGGCCAACCAACTAGGCCGGCCCAGCTGAGCTGTGGGCACGTGTGCGGTCAGGTTTGAACCTGACATGCGGGCCCTAGTGTCAGCGAGAGAGACGGAGAGGGAGAGAGGTTTGGGGATGACAGGGGGTCCCACCTGTCATCTCCCACCTCTGCACGGGAGGGCAGCGAGGCTCACCGGCGGCGAAGGAGGGCGTGCCGAGGAAAATAGAGGGTAGGGATGGACCCAGCGTCGAGCCACCGGTCTCCTAGAGGTGGAAGGGTGGCCGGAGGTGGTGTGGCTCTCTGGCGATGAGCACCCACAGCGGAGGACGCTCACGAGGGGATCGTCGATGGTGCTTCTCTACTGGAAATGGATGGGGAGGAAGGAGGAAGAGGTCGAAGGGACCCTACAAGCTCGATGGAGGGGAGAGGAGCGCCGAAGCGGGCCTGTGTCCTGAGATCGACGGAGCTCCGCCGTGGCGGCGCCTCGGTCGATCCCGAGCACTTGGGCTCCGGGTGGTCGCTCGGGTGGTTTGGGAGTGCCAAAGGGGGTGGAAGGGAGCTAGAGGAGGGAAGAGGGCTTAGGGGAGGCCCTTTTATAGGTGAGCCACGGTCAACCGATTCGTTGGTGCACCAGCGAGCTCGGGTCCGAGGCTATAAGGCGCGGGAGGAGGATCTGGTGTGCCTGGGGTCTTCTTGGGATCTATCCACGACCAGGGGGAGAGAGAAAAAAGAGTAGGGAGCACGCGCGTGTGAAGCTACGGGTTGGCCGAGCCGGGCGGCGCTCGGCAAGCACGGGAGGAGGCTAAAGGAGGGGGGAGTGGAGGGGGCCGACACGATGGCATGGCGCAGAAGCAGGGGGGCCAAGTGGCGAGAGGTGGAGGCCCGAGGCCGCCGGAGCCATGCAGTGGGCAACGGCTACAGTGCATGTCGGCACTGTAGCTTTCTCCAAAGCGTGTGTATGGCATGCCACGGCATGCCAACGGCGTTTTGTGCATGGCCAAATGTGTCTAGGGGTTAGGGGCATCTAGGCTAGGGGCAATGGCATTGGATGCCCTGGGAGGAAGATAGAATAAGAGGAGGGGGAAGAGAGAGGTGTTTTACTGATGTCCAGGGGGTAGAAATGGGGTTTTCAGCCCCCAATCATGGGGCTATGGCCAAGCAATGTTTACTGGAGGTAAAATACCATTGCAAAATGATGTGGTAAAAATTTGGGATCAAGAAAAATAGAGGAACGGGGTCAAACAAGGTTTTTGCTATTATGGCACAAGGTGTTTGATGGAGATTAGGGCAAGAAAATGGGCTTTGCTTGCCATAGGGATTGATAGGATCAAATGGTGATTAGAATTAGGCCTAATCACCAAGTTTGAGCTTGATTGAAGAAAGTTTATAATGTAGCTTTGTGAAATCCTAGAAATTAACAGAATCTGGTTCCTATAGATCCAGTCATGCTTGGCTAATCCCCTTGATGCACCACTTTGTGTAGCACCATTATTTGGTAATTAGAACATTTTCACAAAGTCTGGGGGTCAAGGGGAGAAACTTCACAATGTAAGCTTGCTCAAATTTGAATCCCGATAGGGAGGGTTTTGGAATACTTTGATGAAGCAAATAACCTTGGATTGAGATGAAACTTTACAAGATCGTAACCCATGACAGTGTTGACTTGCTAGAATTTGCTCGGAATTTATTGATAATATTTCTTATAGAAATATTCCAAAAGCTTGATTTGGACAGAAAGGGTTTTGAGGGGCTTTTCCCATTATTTTGAACATGACCATATGTTGAAACTCATATATATGAAAAATATATGCCCACTGAGTTTCCCTAAATTTTCTCAAATATTTTGAAAGAATTTAAATATTTTTTCCCTATGAAAAACATTTTTGGTATTAAGAAAAATCCTCTAAATAAAATATTAAAATAATCTTTAAAATCAATATTTGGTGGTTTTTGAAAGTCATAAGTATAGTAGGCTTCAAATAAAGCCTTTGGGGAGAAAGGATCCACCCAATTTGAGGACTTTTAGTGCAAACCACATTTCAAGGGTTCTCGAAAACCTAATTTGGATAAATCCTTTTTGGTCAAAATACAATTTGATAAAAATAGTTTCGGGCACTATTCACATGGCCTGATAATTGGGCAAGAAGTTTGGGTCAAGCAAGATGAATATGGAGAGGGATAGAATCTAAGACTGCCATACACAACCAACCAAACAAGCAAACAAGCACCAAGTCGAACAAGCACAAGCACTGAAAAAGTTTTAATTGGCTCCCAATTTCGTAAACGCAAGCATAAGAAGGTGATACAAACAAATGGTGTGACATATATACATGGAAGCCCCGAGCCCTAGCTGAGGTGGAAAAACTCACCTAGGGGTCACTCCTATATCCGATATCAGACTAGATACACTTTAAGTGTTCGGCATGGTAGGATAACGCCTAATAAGGTCCAACATATGATTGAATTGACTATAATTCGGGAATTGAGAACCCATGTAATATGTCAACTGTATGCGTAATGCAGGCTTCATCATCAGCGGTGGCAATAAACGGTGTTGAGCTGGACGAGCTAAATCAGAAGCTTAAGCGCTCCGAAGACAAAGATTCGACGAGGACCAAGGTATGTAAAAACTAATTCCGAATACCTTTGTCCGAACTCCAACATTCGAATACTTTCAATGCAGCCTTTTCACATGTACACTTTACGCGCGGCTTCAACGAAAGAGATGGACAGGCTGAAGGCCGAGCTCCAACGCGCGAAGGATGAAGCGGCCGTCGAGAGGGCGTCTGCCAAAGAAACGGTGGTCGCCCTCTCCGCCATGCGAGCCACCAGTGGCAAGCATGAGGCTCGCATGGAAGAGGTCCAGCAGGAGCTCAAGGATGCCAGTGAATGATGCGAGGCCTTGGAGCAGAAGAATAAGGCGAGCTCGGCTGGACTGTCCACTATAACAACCAAACTCTAGAAGGAGCGGGTGGATAGACCGTTCTACGAGGAGTAGGTGCACCAAGCCAAGGACATAACAGATGGTAAGCCATACTAACTGAAGTGCGTATTCAGTGATAGCAAATTTGAATTGCTTACCCTGGTGTGGCGTTCCTCAGGCGCCTCCTCCGATCTCCAGAAGAGCGTGGTGGACTCCAATCAGTTGTTCACCTCACGGAGAGAAGGAGATGAAGCTCAACAGTGATGGGCATAGTTCGGAGCCCCCGAGCGTCCTCCTCTTCGAGTGGAGCAGCTGAAATAGCTGATGGAGCTGCACCAGATGGTGGAGCCGGCCATGAAGGACCTCTACATCCGCTTATGGCCCGACAAGCTGCTGCCAGGCAGCTACTTTGATCTGGTGCAGAGGTTGACTGGTGCTTCGCCCCACCTTGACACCGTCAAGCGCTTCTCTTGCATCGAGGGAGTCCGGATGGCCCTTGCAAGAGCGATGGTGCACTGACAGGGGCTAGATCCGATGAAGGTAGCCACCGCCCCGCCGCCTCTCGGGAAGGAGCATAGACGCCCCGAGATATACTTCGATGAGTGATGGAGCGTGCTCGGGTGATAGCGTCCCAGTGTCCGGGCGATCATTTATTTGAATGAACTGTAATGCGTGCGAAGACTTGTCCAAACTTTTGATGATATCACTTATTGTTCTTGTATTGTTTTGCATTCCTTTATAACTCCTAAGTGGTTGTTTAATACTGAAAGATGCGAGTCGTCGGCTTCAGCCCCCATGTAGACACTACATGGGGTGTCTATGCCAATGCACTATGTCCCTTAGCCAAATTATCAGAACCCGAAGGTGGTACAGTGCGACAGATTAGGCAATTAGACTATAGTGCTTTATTTCTTTCACTTAATCATAGGGGCGCGAAAAGGACTACAGGAAGCGTACGATTAGCCACCGAAGTGTTGTGATGTTCTGACAAAAAGTGGACAAAGCCGGTATCACAATGTTTGCATAAAGGGCAAATTCCTCGTATAACATGGAATAACCGCTTACGAGGATTGAAGTATAATATTTCCATCTCGGGTTCACAGACTGGATCTCGCATACTATGATAGTCCGTTTTCGGCTTTCTCCCCTGAGGTGCTTGACTAGACTATCCGGAAGCACAATTGCAGGGGTGCTCCCTTTGCCCTTTTAGCCGAATGAGCGGAACGTAAAGGGGCAAGCATAGGATCCGGGCAACCCAACTATTGACCCAAGACATAGTTCGGAACCGATGCATATAAAGCGAACACCAAGATGCCGAATGCATGATAGAATGTACCTAAGGGGATTTCTTTTTAAACTCGAGCCCCTGGTTTATTAGTCAGTTGCTTCGCAACATACCGAACAGGTCCACGAGAAAAGGGAGAGTGGAAAAAATATGTGTCAAAAAAGGACAGATGAGGCAAACTTGTGCCACGCAATTTACATTTTTCTCAACAACTCTTATAGATCGGATTGCCGAAGCAACTATTTACAGATATGCGACAGAAATGAAAATATACAAGGGTTGTTGTACCAGGGGTCTTCGATTGGTAACCTGACGTCGTCGATATGCCCCGTTGCTAGTTGACTCCTGCTCTTGGATGCAACTTGATGGGTGTTATTGTTCAGCGAACCGATCTTGCAAACAAGGACTTCAGAGACCTCCGAATTGTAGGTGAGGTTTATGCCATAGGAAGGTTCTTTAGGAGCACCTGCATTTTGTTCGAAGACTTGTTGATGGTAGAGGTTCGAGCAAGCCAAACACTCACCTTTATTTCCCCACCGCTACCCATGGAATTTTAAGTACGAAGTTGTGCCTCCTTGGCACATACTTTGTTGTTCTTAGGGTTCTGCGGTGGGGGAGAGTACCTATTGAAGGAATAAGGAAGGATCTGAGTTTTCGGTCTGAAGCCGAACTCACTTCCCAACCTTGTGAGCCTTTATGGCAGATGTCGGAACTTGTCGATCTTCTTTGTAGCTGAATTCGGCCGTTAGGGCTAGTGCATGTTCCTCAGTTCTAAGGGAGTGCTATGTATTGCCATTAAAAGTAATAACCCACTTGGGGCCCGTCATCTTGAGCTTGAGGTATGTATAGTGTGGGACTGTGTTGAAACGAGCGAGCGATGTCCGACCAAGCAGCGCATGATAGCCGCTACAGAAGGGCAAAATGTCGAAGATCAAGTCTTCGCTTTGAAAGTTATCAAGCGAGCTGAACACAACTTCCAGGCTTACGGAACCCTACATCGGGCCTCAATGCCTGGGATCACTCCTTTGAAGGTAGTGCTTCTAGGTTTGATCCTTGACGGATCTATGCCCATCTTTTTCACCGTATCTGAGTAAATCAAGTTAAGGCTACTTCCTCCATCCATTAGGACTTCTGTGAGGTGATACCCATCTATAATGTGGTCTAGGATGAGGGCCGCCGAACCCCCGTGACGGATACTGGTCAGGTGGTTGCGTCAATCAAAGGTGATCGGGTATGCCGACCATGGGTTGTACTTTGGGGCTACGGTTTTCACAGCATAGACCTCCCAAAGGGTGTGCTTCCTCTCCTTCTTAGGTATATGGGTGGCATATATCATATTCACCGTTTTGAGTTAGGGAGGAAATTTCTTCTGTCCGCCACCAATTGGCCCTAGAGGCTCATCCTCATCCTCGTTGCGAGAGCTTTTGGCTTGGTCCTCACTTGGTATCTTTTCGGCCTGTTTAAACACCCAGCAATTGCGGTGTGTGTGGTTGGCGGGCTTCTCCAGAGTCCCATGGATTTTGCAAGGCCTTTCCATGATCTTCTCCAGCTGGTTGGGTCTGTCATGATTGCCTTTAGGAGGCTTCTTCCGCTGCCCAGGTCGGGAGTTGCGGAATCCGGCATTTACAGCCATGTCATCGACATCGCTATTATTGTGTCGGCGCTTATTATTATTGCACTTTAGTTTTCCGTTGCCATCCCAGGCTTCAGAGGCTACGTGGTCTTCGGAATTGTGGCTGCGTCTTGCCAGCCAATTATCTTCGCTCATGCATAAGCGGGTCATGAGGGAAGCAAGGGTAGACATGGTCTGGGGTTTATCCTGGCCTAGCTGGCTAGCCATCCATTCGTTCTGAATATTGTGCCGGAAGGAGGCTATGGTCTCAGCATCCGGACAGTCGACAATTTGGTTCTTTTTAGTAAAGAACCGATTCTAGAATTGTCGAGCAGACTCCCGGGCTTCTAGACGACGTTGCTAAGATCAGAAGAATCCGGCGGGTGGACATAGGTTCCCTGGAAGTTAGAGCGCAATGCATCTTCCAGGTCTTCCTAGCATCCAATGGAGTTGTCGGGGAGGCTGTTTAACCAATGCCGAGCTGGCACCTTAAGCTTAAGAGGTAGATATTTGATGACATGGAGATCGTCTACTCGCGCCATGTGGATATGGAGGAGGAAGTCCTCAATCCATACGGTTGGGTGAGTAGTCCCATCATACTATTCTATATTAACAGGTTTAAACCCCTCGGGGAACTGATGTCGCATTACCTCATATGTGAAGCATAGTGGGTGAGCGGCGCCTCTGACCCGTGCTACGTCGCGCATGTATTCGGCGTCTGTGTGGGCCTGGTTGCGTTCCCAGACTCTGTTGTTTTGGTCGAACCATGGTCTATACCTGCCCCGTCTATCGAGTGAGTATTCTCTGGATCCGTAGATGGATCTTGTACGGCCTGCTCTGTGATCCAGATCATCTCACAGGTCGAACCTATCACTTGGCTCTAATGGCTCCTTACCCCGTCTTCGGGGCATTGCCGGTATATAAACGATGTCGTTAGCCATCCTGTCCTGGCCATGTGGAGGGCGGTCCGGCTTGTCATATCGAGTACGGTTTAGAGATGGATTATCAGTGAGTTCGTCATCGAATTGCAGCAACAGCCTCCTCCATGGGTAGCTTTTAGGCTGGTTCGATAGACCAGTGTTGTATACTTCCTCAGTTGAGAGGACTTTCTTCCATCGATCATTGAGGTCATCATGTTCGGCTTTGAGTTGTCGTGCTTTATCTTTCAAGCTACAAGCCATTGCTATGAGTCGTTGTCTGATTTCTTCCTAATCTTCGAGGTTATTAGGGATGTACAAGTCATCACCCTCCAGTATATATTCCTCCTCGACGAGGGGAAGGTAATTATCATCTTAGGAGTCATTGATGTTATCGGGGTTGTTTTGGTCCTCGGGCCCTTCTGGACCCTCTAACGGGTGTTTGGGGTTATCGAGATTGTCATGGTCAGCAGGGGTGTTACCGTCCCCATTGCTGATAATAGCTTTACTTCCGTTTTTGCCTTTGGACGACTTATGTGGTTTCCAGCGCCTTGACGGCGCATCGCCCGACTTGTGGCCATCGTTGTTAGGCGTATTGTCGCCGTTAGTGGAAAGAGTATCTACCATGTAGACATCGTATGTGGAAGTGGTGGCCCACCTCCCTGTGTTAACAGGGGTGGGAGCACGGTCCTCTTCATCCATGTATTCTGCCTCCTCGGAGGCATAGTCTAGCATGTCAGTTAAATCTTCGAAAGTGACTATCAAGTGGGTGTTGGGTGGGTTGAAAAATTCGTCCTGAGCCACACCATGACCGAACTGAGCATAGATCAGGGCTGGATCGTCGGTGACCTTCATCGACGAGATCTAATCTAGGGCCTCGTCAACCGCTGAGGGCCTAATCGGATCCAACTGTTCGGAACTTGCGGAGTTAACCTCCAAGGCGTCTGAACATGGGGAGTGCTTGGCAAGAACACGTGTCCGGCCATTTGGCTCAATGGCCGGACCAGGGTAGGAGTCCGGCCCATCGCCATGGGTGACCCCATTGCCATGTCCAGAGAAGGGGCTTGAGGTTGAAGCCTCAGAGTCCTCGGGTGCTACAGGCGAAGCTATGAGCCTGGTTAACAACAAGTGACCCCGAGAGTCTACGGAGAACTCTAAGTTTCTGAATCTGACCTCTCAATTAGGGGCGAAGCTCTCAACACGGCCTAGATGGCTAGTGGGATCAGCGTGCAGCACAACACTGCCGAAGGCGAAGATCTGTCCGGGGAGAAAAGTGTCCATGTTGCAGACCTCTTCATTGATGACAAGGCGCTTCCTCGATTCCATCTTGCTCACAGAGGAACTCTCAATGAAATCACCAATGTCAGTGTCAAAATCGGCGGATCTCGGGTAGGGGGTCCCGAACTGTGAGACTAGAATCAATGGTAAGAGGAGACAAAGGGGACACAGGTTTACCTAGGTTCGGGCTCTTCTATGGAGGTAATACCCTACACCCTGCTTAGTTGTATTGATGATATGGGGGGTTACAGAGTTGATCTACCTCGATATCTAATAGCTAACCCTAGATGAGTTGTTTTGCCTCTATACCTAAAACCCTCCGTCTTATATAGAAGCCAAGGATGCCTAGGGTTTACACATGGTCGGTTACATGCCGAAGAGATAAACATGCCTATTTGGTACATCAAACGTGGAGTGCAAGTCATGCTTCCCGAAGCTTCCATCTTGGAGACCGGGCCTTCAAATATTCTCGTGTTCGGTATGTAGCCCATATAGTCCGGCCCATAATAATAGGCCGGCTTCCCGAGGACCCCTTAATCCAGGACTCCCTCAGTGGCCACCTCATGACTCTTATAGCCTCTTTTGTTCCAAAAAAATCATCAAATGTTTCGGGCGATTATGTGAACTTTCATTTTCTGCACAAAAACAACACCACGACAATTCAGCTGAAAACAGCGTCAGACAGGGTTAGTTCTAAATAAATCATATAAAGTGCATCAACACCATATAAAAGTATTGTAAACATATGTGAATATGGCATGAATACTTCATAAATTAACGATACGTTGGAGACGTATCAGCATCCCCAAGCTTAGATCCTACTCGTCCTCAAGTAGGTAAATGATAAAAGGAATAATTTATGAAGTGTGAATGCTAGCATAGTGCATAAATTTGATCAATGATAATTTAAACCTTCTTACCTAGCATCATAACAACAACTCTTTCTCATAAAACTCATCATGATAAAGTAGCAACCAATTCACATGTTATGGTTCAAACAATGAATTCTCTTGAAACTTAACAACCTATGTTCTTAGTCACCAAACAATTACAATTCAAATTATTCTCAACAAAGTCTAAGTAAGAGCTCCACATACTCAATCATCATATATACTTCTATGATTTCTAGTACTCAAAGCATATTTGTAGAAGAAATGGCATCCATCAAACACATAGAAAGATAGGGGCTTAATGTTTCGACTCCCAACATACTTATCATAAAGATAATTGTCAACAATAATAAGTCATGATCAAAGATATTTGACTGGCCATATGTCTTTAGATCTTTCCCCATGACATGATGCTTGCCAACTAATAGAAGTAGGTTGGAATAAGAAGTTGACTCAACATGAAAAGTAAATAACATGAAAGTAAATAGATTGTCCCTTCGCAGAGGGAAGCAGGGATTTGCATATGTGCCAGAGGTCATTGTTTAAAACAGATATAATATAATTTTGGGAGGTGCACCCTTCCTATCAATGTTACGACCAGAAGTTATAAATATCTTCCATGTTAAACACATTAGTGGCGGATCCCAAGCGGTAAAAGTAAAGGTTTACCCCCCCCCCTCCACCAACAAGTACACTCTAGGCTAGCCGGATCCACGAGTACCGTCCATACCAACAACATTCCTGGGGGAGTTTTATTTAATTATTTGCATTTTTTATTTTGGGACTAGGAATCCCTATTACCGCCCCTCTCGTGCAAGGAAGAGTGAATAAACACTCATCAAGAGAATAGCCCGCTTAACATGGAAGATACTAACCGCCTCCTTTCTCTCCATGAGCGGTCCAGGCACACAAAACAGATCTTCATTTGAAATTTTAGAGGTGGAACATGCAAATTTACTTGGAACGGCAGGGTAATAGTGCATATAGGTAGATATAGTGGACTCTTATGGCAAGAAACAGGGTTTAAGGGTTTTTGTATGCACAAGTAGTAACTCTACTTAGTATGAATTTTTGGCCAATGAAAGATCCTAAGCAAACACCACATGTTGGAGGATCCATAACGATATAACTTGTATGCAAATACACACAACCATAACTCATTGCGTTGTCTTCCTTGTCCAACTTCGACTAATTTTCTCAAGTTTGAAAATAGTTAATGGGTATTCACAATCATAGAAGATGTCCAAGATAATATATTTGTATGCGGAAGTTCTCTTCCTTATACTAATTATTCATGAATTTCTTATGTGACCAGTATTGTGATTTCGAAACTTCAATAGATTATAGTTTCTAAACCATATTTGAAGCTACTTCTAAGCATAAAGCACATTGTTAATTTCATATTATGATATTCAATTCATTCACAATTTACTCCTAGGATATAAGTCAAGCAAAAGAGTAAATGAGAAGCTACACTCAAAAGATATAAGTGAAGATTAATGAGTAGGTAAACAATGAAGTAGTTATGTCAGGGCTCTCTTTCTCTCAACAAATATTTTCAGACATAAGTATTTTCTTCAAACAGAAAACTAAACAAAATTAGCACTCCCAAAAGAGCACAAATCATGTGGACAAATAAAAACTTAGGCTCAACATAGGCTAACTGATATTTGACGAAGAGAGGTGGGATGCGTAGCATCCCCAAGCTTAGATGCTTGAGACTTCTTGTAATATTTATTTCTGGTGCCTTGGGCATCCCCAAGCTTGATCTTTTTTATCTCGTTCAATCCTCTCATATCCCGGTTTCACCTATTCTGAAAAACTTCATCCACACAAAACTTGAAGAGAACTCGTGAGATAGGTTTGTACACATAAGAATAAATCAACACTTCATATACTGCCAGGAGAAGTTGCACAATAATTTCAAACATAATCTACTCTTTACTATCATTTCAGCAATTTATATCTACCATTATAGGCTATGGAAACTATAGGAAAAGTAGATAACAAAACTATGACAACAATCTGTCCAAACAGAACAGTCTATAGAAATCTATTAAATCGGTGTACTTATGTAACTCAAACAATTATGAAAATTTAGGACATGCTAAATAATTTATATGTCAATACTGTGTAAAAATTTCATAAACTTTCCATGTTCCATTAAAATATGAAAATGCAAACACTATGCCATGATAATTGTGTCCACATGAAAGTGGTAGTGTTTAGTGAGTACTATGCCATGGTGTTTTATTTGGACATGATAAGCTTGCATGTAAATGGAATTCTTGCTCCAAAGTAGCTAATAGAAATGTTGCTGATTTCAACATGCTAAATATTTCCAAGTCTGAGAATTTGTTATTATTTTTATGCCATGTTGATTGGATGCTACCACGTGTTCTGTTGAGTTTCAGCTCAAAGCTCAATGCTAGTGTCTTGTAGTAGATATTGTGCTCTACCATCCTGTCAATTTTCATGGCATGAGGTGGTCCCTAGCATCATAGTTTTCTGCTATCAATTTTCTACCAGCTTAACTTAGATTCGAGAAAACTGTGATTTTCACTAAGTCCCTAGAATCTGTTTCATTATGCCATCTTGTCAGCTTCATGCTTAGTGATCTATGCTTCCTTTCAAGTTTGTGTAGTTGGATGATTTATAAGCATGTAGTGTAGTTTCTGTAAATACTTTGCTTGTGGTTGGAAACCTCCTGTACCTCTAGATATTGGTTGTGCAAGTTGCTATGTTGCTGTTTTGGGCGGTATGTGTGTGGTGTTGTTTTGTGACTTGTGGGAGCTATGCTCCATTGTTTTGCTTGACCATTGGCTCTATTGTGATTGGTTTTTATCTTCCTAACTAGTGGATACTTTGGAATACCAAGGAATTGTTGGGGAACATTGCATGGAAAAAAAATCCTACGCACACGCAAGATCTATCCATGGTGATGAGCATCTACGAGACGGAGAGTGGATCTACATACCCTTGTAGATCACTAAGTGGAAGCGTTAAGAAACACGGTTGAGGTAGTCGACCGTCTTCATGATCCAATCACGATCCGTCCCATGATCTCATCACGAGCCGTCCCGCGATCCCATCGTGGTCCTTCCGTTCTAGTGCCAAACGGATGGCTCCTCCGTGTTCAGCACACGTACAGCTCGATGATGATCTCCGCCTTCTTGATCCAGCAAGAGGGACCGAAGAGGTAGATGAGTTCTCTAGCAGCGCGACGGCGCGACGGCGGTGGTGGTGGAGCTGATCCGGCAGGGCTTCGCCAAGCACTACGGAATCAATCTAGAGGAGAAACAGATCTAGAGGAATAAGAGGGCAGCACGTGGCAATTAGGGTTAGGGGCTGCCCTCAAAATCCCTGAATATATATAGGAGGAAGGGGAGAGGAGGCAGCCTTGGCCCCTACTCCAGGTAGGTTTGGCCGAACCAAACAAGTGAGGGAGTCCACCTCCCACAAGGGAGGTGGCATCCTATTAGGACTCCTTCCTAATTTGGATTTTCCTTCTCTTCTTTAGGGTTTTTCCTTTCCCACTCTTTCCTAGCCGCATGGGCTTTGTAGGGCTATTCGGCCCAGCCCACTAAGGGCTGGTAAAACACCCCTTAGGCCCATGTGGCCTGCTGGCATGGGTGGCCCCTCCCAATGGCCCTCCGGCACTCCCGCTAAACTACCGGAAATACCCGAAACTTTTCTTGTGGCCAAAGCAAGACTTCCTATATATCAATCTTTACCTCTGGGTCATTCCGGAGATCCTCGTGATGTCCGGGATCTCATCCGGGACTCCGAACAACCTTCGGTCACCAACATACATAGCTCAACTATACCTAAACATCACTGAACCTTAAGTGTGCACACCCTGCGGGTTCGAGAATTATGCAGACATGACCGAGACACCTCTACGGTCAATAAACAATAGCCGAACCAGGATGCCCATATTGGTTCCTACATATTCTACAAAGATCTTTATCGGTCGAACCTCTATGTCAAGGATTCAGATAATCCCATATGATGTTCCCTTTGTTCTTCGGTATGTTACTTGCCTGAGATTCGATCATCGGTATCTCTATACCTAGTTCAGTCTCGTTACTAGCAAGTCTCTTTACTCGTTCTGTAATACAAGATCCCGTGGATAACTGTTTGGTCACATTTCTTGCAAGGCTTATGTTGTATTACCGTGTGGACCCTGAGATACCTCTCCGTCACACGGAGTAACAAATCCCAGTCTTGATCCATGCCAACCCAACAGACACCCTCGGAGATACCTATAGAGCACCTTTATAGTCTCCCAGTTATGTTGTGATGTTTGATACATACAAGGTACTCCTCCGGTATTAGTGAGTTGCATGATCTCATGGTCATAGGAATAGATACTTGACATGCAGAAAACTGTAGCAATAAATTGACACAATCATATGCTACGTTTATAGTTTGGGTCTTGTCCATCACATCATTCTCCTAACGATGTGATCCTGTTATCAAATGACATCTCATGTACATGGCTAGGAAATCTTAACCATATTTGATCAACGAGCTAGTCTATAAGAGGCATACTAGGGACATGGTGTTGTCTATGTATCCACACATGTATCTGAGTTTTCGATCAATACAATTCTAGCATGGATAATAAACGATTATCATGAACAAGGAAATATGATAATAACTAACTTATTATTGCCTCTAGGGCATATTTCCAATAGTCTCTAGAGTCAATAATCTAGTTCACATCACCATGTGATTCGCATTGTTATGAATCTAACACCCAATGAGTTTTGGGGCTCGATCATGATTTGCATGTGAGTGAGGTATTTTAGTCAACGGGTCTGCGACATTCAGATCCGCATGTACTTTGCAAATCTCTATTTCATACTATAAACACTACTACCATGCTCCACTTGGAGCTATTCCAAAGGGCTACTCCACTATACGTATCCGGATTGCTACTAAGAGCCATCTGGATTGGTGTTAAAGCTTGCATCAACGTAACTCTTTATGACAAACTATTTATCACCTCCATAATCGAGAAACATCTCCTTAGTCCTCTAGTTACTAAGGATAATTTTGACCATTGTCCAGTAATCCACTCCTGGATTACTCTTGTACCCCTTTATGGACTCATGGCAAGGCACACACAGGTGCGGTACACACCATGGCATACTATATAGAGCCTATGGATAAGGCACGAGGGAAGACCTTCGTCCTTTCTCTTTATTCTACCGTGGTCGAGCTTTGAGTCTCACTCAACTTCACACCTCACAAATCAGGCAAGAACTCCTTCTTTGACTATTCTATTTTGAACTCTTTCAAAATCTTGTCTAGGTATGTACTCATTGAAATTATCCTCAAGCATCTTGATCTATATCTATAGATATTGATGCCCAACAATTAGGTAGATTTATCCAGGTCTTCCTTTGAAAATCTCCTTTCAAACAACTGTTTTTGCTTTCCGGAAATTCTACATCATTTCCGATCAACAACATGTCAACCACATATACTTATCAGAAATTCTGTAGTGCTCCCACTCACTTCCTTGTAAATACAAGTTTCTCGTAAACTTTGTATAAACCCATGAACTTTGATCACCTCATCAAAGCATATATTCCAACTTCGAGACGCTTGCTTCAGTCCATAGAAGGATCACTGGAGCTTGCACACCTTTTAGCATCCTTAGGACTGACAAAACCTTATAGTTGTATCTCATACAACCTTTCCTCAAGGAAGGAAACGGAGTTTTTGACATCCATCTATCAGATTTAATAATTTAAAAACGCAGCAAATGTTAACATAATTCCAATAGACTTTAGCATCGCTACGAGTGAGAAAGTCTCATCGTAGTCAACTCCTTGAACTTGGTGGAAACTTCTTTGCGACAAGTCGAGCTTTACAAATGGTGACATTCACCATCAGCGTCTGTCTTCATCTTAAAGGTCCATTTGTACTCAACAACCTGCCGTTCAACGGGCAATTCTACCAAAGTCCATACTTGGTTTTAATACATGGATCCTTTCTCGGATGTCATGGCCTCTAACCATTTGTTGGAATCTGGGCCTATCGTCGCTTCTCCATAGCTCGTAGGTTCATCGTTATCCAACAACATTACCTCTAAGACAGGGTTTTCGTACCACTCAGGAGTAGTACGCATCCTTGTCGACCTACGAGGTTCGATAGTAACTTGATCTGAAGATTCATGATCATCATCATTAACTTCCTCTTCAACTAATGTAGGCTCCACAGAAACATCTTTCTGTGATGTGCTACTCCCTGGTTGAAACAAAGGTTCAACAACCTCATCAAGTTTCATCTTCCTCCCACTCAATTATTCTGAGAGAAACTCTTTCTCGAGAAAGGACCCATTTTAGCAACAAACACTTTGTGCTTGGATCTAAGATAGAAGGTTTACCCAATTGTTACGTTAGGGTATTCTATGAAGATGCATTTGTTCGCTTTGGGTTCGAGCTCTTTAGGTGAAAACCTTTTTCACATAAGCGTCGTAGCCCCGAACATTCAGAAATGACAGCTTAGGTTTCTACCAAACCATATGGTGTCATCTCAATGGATTTAGATGGTGCCCTATTTAAAGTGAATGTAGTTGTCTCTAATGCATAACCCAAAACGATTGTGGCAAAATGATAAGAGACATCATAATTAGCATCATATCCAATAGAGCACGACTACGACGACACACCATCACGCTATGGTGTTCTAGGTGGCGTGAGTTGTGAAACAACTTTCACATTGTCTTAAGTTGTATACCAAACTCGTAACTCAGATATTCACCTCCACAATCATATCGTCAACATATTATCTTCTTGTCACGATGATCTCAAACTTCACTCTGATTCTCCTTGAACTTTTCAAACGATTCAAACTTGTGTTTCATTATGTAAATACACACTATATCTACTCAAATAATCAGTGAAGGTAAGAAAATAACGATATCCACCGCAAGCTAAGACACTCATTGGACCATATACATCAATCATGTGTCATTTCCAATAAGTCACTTGCCTATTCCATCAAGCCGAAAAACGGGGTTTAAGTCATCTTGCCCAAGAGGCATGGTCTGCATGTCTCAACCGATTCAAAATCGAATGAGTCCAAAGATCCATCAGCATGGAGTTTCTTCATGCACTTTACACCAATATGACATTTAGTGGCTGTGCCACAAGTATGTGGTGCTATCACTATTAACTTTGTATCTTTTGGCATCTATGTTATGAACATGTGTACTACTACAATCAAGATTCAACAAACCATTCATTGGGTGCATGACCATTGAAGTTATTATTCATGTAAACAGAATAACCATTATTCTCTGACTTAAATGAATAATTGTATTGCAATAAACATGATCTAATCATGTTCATGCTCAAAACAAACACCAAATAACATTTATTTAGGTTCGTCACTAATCCCGAAGGTAGAGAGAGCATGCGATGTTGATCACATCAACCTTTGAAACATTTCCAACACACATCGTCACCTCACCCTTAGCTAGTCTCTGTTTATTCCGTAGCTTTTATTTCGAGTTGCTAACTTTTAGCAACTGAACCGGTATCCAATACCCAGGTGCTACTAGGAATACTAGCAAGGTACACATTAATAACACGTATATCAAATATACTTCTGTCGATGTTGCCAGTCTTCTTATCTACCAAGTATCTAGGGTTGTGCCGCTTCAGCGACCACTCTCCTCATAATAGAAGCATTTAGTCTCGGGTTTGGGTTCAACTTTGGGTTGCTTCACTGGAGAAGCAATTGACTTGCCATCCATGAAGTTTCCCTCCTTGCCCTTGCCCTTCTCAAAACTAGTGGTTTTACTAACCATCAATACTTGATGCTCTTTCTTGATTTCTACCTTCACGGTGTCAATTATCGCGAACATCTCAGGGATCTTTATTTCCATCCCTGGCATTTTATAGTTCATCACAAAGCTCTAGTAGCTTAGTGACAGTGACTTGGAAAACTATATCAATCACTTTCTTATCTAGAAGATCAACTCCCACTCGATTCAAGCGATTGTAGCACCCAGACAATCTGAGCATATGCTGAATGATTGAGCTATTCTCCTTCATCTTGCAGGCAAAGAATATTTTTGGAGATCTCATATCTCACAACACGGGCACGAGTCTGAGATCCCAATTTCAGCTCTGAGAACATCTCATATGTTCTGTGACGTTCAAAACATTTTTGGATCCTCAATTCTAAGTCGTAATGCATGACACACTAAACTATCAAGAAGTCATCAGAACGTGCCTGCTAGATGTTCACAACATCTACAGACGATGCTAGAGGGGGTGGCGCACCGAGCGGTGCATTAAGGACATAAGCCTTCTGTGCAGCAATGAGGACAATCCTTAGATCACAGACCCAGTCCACAATATTCCTACCATCATCTTTCAACTCTATTTATCTAGGAACATCTAAAAATTATAGGGAGCTACAGCATGAGCTAGTAATCTACAACATAATTTGCAAAGACGCTACTGACTATGTTCATGATAATGAGTTCAATTAATCATATTACTTAAGAACTCCCACTCAAATTGACATCCCTCCGGTTGTTCAATAGATACATGATCCAAATTCACCAACTCAAGTCCGATCATCACGTGAGTTGAGGTGGTTTCAATGGTGAACATCATCATGTTGATCATATCTACTATATGACTCATGTTTGACCTTTCGGTCTCTTGTGTTCCGAGGCCATGTCTATACATGCTAGGCTCATCAAGTTTAACCCGAGTGTTCTGCATGTGCAACACTGGCTTGCACCCGTTTTATGCGAACATAGAGTCTATCACACCCGATCATCACGTGGTGTCTCGACACGACAAACTTTTCCAACGATGCACACTTGGGGAGAACACAATTTATCTTGAAATTTAAGTGAGGGATCACCTTATATTGCTACCATCGTCCTCACCAAAACAAGGTGCATAAAAGGATTAACAACACATGCAAATCATAAGTGACATGATATGGCCATGAACTTGTGCTTTTTGATCTCCATCTTGAAAGCATCGGCATGATCTCCATCGTCACCGGCATCACACCATGATCTCCATCATCTTGATCTCCATCAATGTGTCGCCATTGGGGTTGTCATGCCCACCATGCTTCTACTACTATTGCTACCGCTTAGTGATAAAGTAAAGCATTACATAGTGCTTAATGATTGACACACAGGTCATATAATAATTAAAGACAACCCTATGGCTCCTACCGGTTGCCGTACTCATCGACATCCAAGTCGTGATATTCTATACAATACATGATCATATCATACGTCACATATATCTCATCATGTAATTGGCCATATCACATCACAACATACCCTGCAAAAACAAGTTAGACGTCCTCTAATTGTTGTTGCAAGTTTTATGTGGCTGTTACGGGTATCTAGCAAGAACAATTCTCTCCTATGAGAAACCACAACGGTGATACATAAGTTGCTTTTCAACCTTCTCAAGGACCGCCTTTGTCGAATCCGATCCAACTAAAGTAGGAGAAACGGACACCCGCCAGCCATCTTTGTGCAACGAAGTTACATGACAGTCGATGGAACCGGTCTCTCGTAAGTGTACGAGTAAGGTTGGTCCAGGCCGCTTCATCCCACAATATCGCTGAACCAAAACACGTCCAAGGGAGGAAGCAATCTAAGCATCAACGCCCACAAACTCCTTTGTGTTCTACTCGAGATCTCATCTACACATATACCTAGCTCATGATGCCACTGTTGGGGAATGTTGCATGGGAAACAAAAATTTGCCTACGCACACGCAAGATCTATCCATGGTGATGAGCATCTACGAGAGGGAGAGTGGATCTACATACCCTTTGAGATCGCTAAGCGGAAGCGTTAAGGAATGCGGTTGATGTAGTCGAATGTCTTCATGATCCAATCACGATCCGTCTCGCGCTCATCACGAGCCATCCCAAGATCCCATCGTGGTCCTTCCAATCTAGTGCCGAACGAACGGCACCTCCACGTTCAGCACACGTATAGCTCGATGACGATCACCGCCTTCTTGATCTAGCAAGAGGGAGCAGAGAGGTAGATGAGTTCTCCATCAGCACGATGGCGCGGCGGCGGTGGTGGTGGAGCTGATCCGGCAGGGCTTCGCCAAGCACTACGGGATCAATCTAGAGGAGAAACAGATCTAGAGGAATAAGAGGGTAGCACGTGGCAATTAGGGTTAGGGGCTGCCCTCAAAATCCCTCAATATATATAGGAGGAAGGGGAGAGGAGGCAGCCTTGGCCCCTACTCCAAGTAGGTTCGGCCGAACCAAACAAGGGAGGGAATCCACCTCCCACAAGGGAGGTGGGATCCTATTAGGACTCCTTCCTAATTTGGATTTTCCTTCCCTTCTTTGGGGTTTTTCCTTTCCCACTCTTTCCTAGCCACATGGGCCTTGTAGGGATGGTTTTCCCAGCCCACTAAGCGCTGATGCAATACCCCTCAGTCCCATATGGCCTCCCGGCATGGGTGGCCCCTCCCGATGGCCCTCTGGCACTCCCAGTACACTACCAAAAATACTCGAAACTTTTCCGGTGGCCAAAACGAGACTTACTATATATCAATCTTTACCTCCAGACCATTCCGGAGCTCCTCGTGATTTCGGGGATCTCATCCGAGACTCCGAACAACTGTCGACCACCAACATACATAACTTAATTATACCAAAACGTCACCGAACCTTAAATGTGTAGACCCTGTGGGTTCGAGAACAATGCAGACATGACCGAGGCACCTCTACGGTCAATAACCAATAGCGGGACCTGGATGCCCATATTGGTTCCTAAATATTTTATAAATATATTTATCGGTCAAAGCTCTATGTCAAGGATTCAGATAATCCCGTATGAGATTCCCTTTGTTCTTCGTATGTTACTTGCCCGAGATTCGATCATCGATATCTCTATACCTAGTTCAATCTCGTTACCGGCAAGTCTATTTACTCGTTACATAATACAAGATCCCATGGCTAACTCTCTAGTCACATTGCTTGCGAGTCTTATAGTGATGTTGTATTACCGAGTGGGCCTTGAGATACTTCTGCGTCACACGGAGTAACAAATCCTAGTCTTGATCCATGCCAACCCAACAAACACCCTCGGAGATACCTGTAGAGCACCTTTATAGTCACCCAGTTACATTGCCACGTTTGATGCATACAAGGTACTCCTCCGGTGTCAGTGAGTTGCATGATCTCATGGTCATAGGAACAGACACTTGACATACAGGAAACTGTAGCAATAAACTGACACGATCATATGCTACTTTTATAGTTTGGGTCTTGTCCATCACATCATTCTCCTAATGATGTGATCCCATTATCAAATGACATCTCATGTACATGGCTAGGAATCCTTAACCATCTTTGATCAATGAGCTAGTCTATAAGAGGCATACTAGGGACATGGTGTTGTCTATGTGTGCACACATGTATCTCGTTTTTCCATCAATACAATTCTAGCAGGGATCATAAACGATTATCATGAACAATGAAATATGATAATAACTAATTTATTATTGCCTCTAGGGCATATTTCCAACGGTCTCTAGAGTCAATAATCTAGTTCACATCACCATGTGATTTGCATTGTTATGAATCTAACACCCAATGAGTTTTGGGGCTCGATCATGATTTGCATGTGAGAGAGGTATTTTAGTCAACGGGTCTGCGACATTCAGATCCATGTGTACTTTGCAAATCTCTATGTCATACTGTAAACACTGCTACCACGCTCCACTTGGAGCTATTCCAAAGGGCTATTCCACTATACCTATCCGGATTGCTACTAAGAGCCATCCGGATTGGTTTTAAAGCTTGCATCAACGTAATTCTTTATGACAAACTCTTTATCACCTCCATAATCGAGAAACATCTACTTAGTCCTCTAGTTACTAAGGATAATTTTGACCATTATCCAGTGATCCACTCCTGGATCACTCTTGTACCCCTTTAAGGACTCATGGCAAGGCACACACAGGTGTGGTACACAGCATGGCATACTATACAGAGGACCCAGCTCTTTGTCCCTCTGAAGAACCAACAAGCAAGATGATCATACCCGGATCCCGATACTATTTCTGCTTGGCTAGATGTCTCGCTATTATCGTTACATTGTGTTACCTACCACTTGAATGTCAAGTCTCCTACATTGCCATGATAGCCTCTAATCCCTCCACTACCTAGCAAACCTTGTTTGGCTAAGTTACCGTTGCTCAGCCCCTCTTATAGCATTCTTAGATGCAGGTGCAGGTTATTTCCCTGTGATAACATGGATATCTGGAGGTATCATAATATTTTCTGCTATTTAGTTTAATGCACAAATATATCTTGGTAAGGTGGAAGGCTTGGCCTTTCGCTTGGTGTTTTGTTCCACTTTTACCGCCATAGTTACTTGTTACTGGTGTTATGTTCCATATTATGCACTCCTAACATGCTCGGGGTTGTTATGGGGACCCCCTCAATTATTCGTTTGATATTAAAGCTCTTATGGCAAGACCCAACATTGCTACATTTGCTTAAACAACTTAATAAAAATGCATAGGGATTTGCAACCCCATGGATAATCAATCAATAACCCGGGCTAGTGCTCCTCATGAGTGTTGGTCGAAACTAGAGCCGTGTGCGGGGCCAACCCGGGGCAACTATGGAAAATTCTATCAGGACACCGTACGCTGTGCTTATCCGGTCATGTACTGAGAACGAGATACACAGCTCTTATCAGGTTCGTCGACACATCGGGCGGTCTTGCTGCACTTGTTTTACCTTTCTCAAATGTCTTGCGTGAGGAATTCCAATCTTCTTCAAGCTATCTCAAGGTGTCGATTTTCCTTTGTAATTGCCTAGGATGATCACGAGATCCGTGGTCGAGGTTATTCCTGCGGCGTGTGGTTAATTTGTGATGGATTAGTTGGAGCACCCATGCAGGGTTAAATCTTTCAGAAAGTCATGCCTGCAGTTATGTGGCGACTTGGATATTTTGTTTAACACCTAGTTATAGTCAACTTAAAGTAAACTCTAATAAAACCCACCAACTGTGTGCGTAACCGTGATCGTCTCTGCTCGTGAACATGAATTGAGAGAGAACACGGTGGGGTTATGTTTGACGTAAGTAGGTGTTCAGGATCACTTAGTGATCATTGTAGTTAGCAACCATCTTTCGTAGACCAGCATATTCACATTCATGTTCTTGTAGGATAGCCACCAAACATGCTTAGTGCTTGCTGCAAACTCAACACTTACCCCTTCCAAACCCATAAGCTTACATAGTTTCGATACCCGGGTTACATGATTGCCGAGTCCCCTGTGGCTCACAGGTTACAACAATACAGGTGCAGGTGTTGATGAGTCCATGCCACATGATGTGACCCAGATCTAGTGGGCGTATGATGAAGAACGTGGCAGGATGTATGTCACGTACCCCGATATGTAGAGAGGCCATGGTCGTGATCTTTGGGCTAGCAAGGCAGCTTTACATTTTTCCTCGTTTGATTTCGTCTGTAGACAGACCCTGTCTTCTGTATGATGCTTGAATAATTGTGTGAACTTGTAATTTAGCTTGTGGCAAGTGTAAGCCAACTCATATACTCATCTCTTCATACATGTATGCAATGTTTACTGCACTTGCGAAACGACGAGATGCGCATCTATCCCTATCAAGGCCCTCGAGCCTAAATAAGGATAGGCGCGCATCTTGGGCATTACAATCGCCCCTCCCGGGCCTCTCTCTCCCCTTCGGACCCCTTCTCCGTCACCAAGTCGAGCCCCTGTGCCCCTTAGTGAGCTCCCGAAGCCCCTACGCTCGGGATCGAGCCGAACCTCACCGCAGCAATGCCGTCGTTAATCTCTGGGTATGCCCCCTCTCCAACCCTCATTTCTGTCCCTATGAGCCCCCTTAGTGCCCTGGCCCGTCTCCCTCCTTCTCCCCCTCCGTTTCATGCACAAGGCGACCGGGGCGACCTCCACCCGAACCTCCTCCGCCGCTGGTGCATGTTGCCTGCGAACCAGGCCACCTCCGGCCACCCTTCCACCTCCAGGAGACCGGCGGCTCGACGCTGGGTCCATCCCCGCCCTCAGCTCCCCTCGCCATGCCCTCCTTCGCCGCCGGTGAGCATCGTTGCCCCTTTGTCCAGAGGTGGGAGATGACAGGTGGGACCCCCCAATCATCCCCGCACCTCTCTCCCTCTCCCTCTCTCTCGCTGACGCTAGGGCCCACACGTCAGGTTCAAACTTGGCCGTGTGCGCGCGCCCGTAGCCCAGCTGGGCCGGCCTGGCCGGTTGGGCCCAGTATGGCTGGGCATTTGGCCCAAGCATCCTGGCCTTTTTATTTTTATTTTTTCTTCAGTTTTCCAAAAATCCCACACGTCCAAATAAAAATCCTAAGCTAAATATTTTTCCAGCATAAACCTTGAAATATTCTGTAGAATTTTATAGTGCCATTTGTGAAATATTTTGAAAATATTTTATGCATGGTTTTATTTAAAAAAACTTTTGGCATTTCTAGCCACTATTAAAAATAGTTTTGAAAACCTTTTTCTCCCCAAAACGTTAAACAAATATTCTTAGGATAGTTTTTAGTATTTGTCAGAGTAGGTTAGCATTTTAGTAGTAGATTTGTGTGCTCTGTTTTTGTGTGATGCTTATTATTATCGTTATTTATCGCGACAATAGATTGCGCTATTGACGAGGGAGTTGGACCTGAAGAATTTGAAGACCCCGAAGACTTTGTTGAGCCAGGCAAGCAGCCCTTTAACCATGTTAAGAAACCACTTTTATTGCATGTCATATAGAACTTTACTTTCGTTATATTTGATCATGTGGAGTAGTGACCACTTAGGTGGGTTGCTTCCGATACTTTCGCTATTGACACTTGCATCGTGCATGACCCTACCTCCTTATGAGGCTTATGCGGGTGGGTGTAGAGAGGTTGCTTAGTAGAAGCTATGCAAATGGGATGGGAATATGCATGGTGATGGAAGGAAAATATTTTAAAATGCTTTTGAAAGCTCCATAGGGTGCCACTAATGCCCAAGGGAGACGATGATGAGTTGGGTGACCACTTGAGGAAGAAGTGGTGTGCCGAAGTAAGTGAGTGTGTGTGTTTTCGAAAACGGGTTAGATTTAAGGTCTGCTGACCGTCCCACCTTACATGTGCGACAACAATACCCCTTACGGGACGGGGCTTTGTTGATTATTATGGTTGGTGCTAGCAGGGAGCCCGCATTTCCAGTGGCGAGAGTGAGCGGTCACTCTCGAGACGGGGTCGTCCCGGAGTGGAAGGCCATGCGCTGTCCTTACAGGCACCGGGCACATTGTTGCATGCCCTCATGGATGATACGTGTGATGTATACCATGAGGGATGGCACCAATGAATGGACTCTTTGTTTAGTATCACCATGGGAAAGGCATTGTTCGGGTGCTTACCTCGGGTATGTAATATACCGCGATTCGTGGATGACACGGAAGTTCCCCGAGTCTTGTGGGTAAAGCGCGCAACCTTTGCAGAGTGCTAAACTATTCGAATAGCCGTCTCCACGGTCATGACAGTTGGAGATCCTTCTTAAACTATGTCCATATGTTTTTCGCAAACTTGGTGTGTGTGTGTGTGTGGTTGACACAGAGATGATACTTGAGCTAAGTCCAATGACTTGGCATGATGGTGAACACGAGATGTTCAACCCTTGCTTAATGATAATTGAGATTGTTCACATGAGTACCGTTAACAATTGATGCATGCTTACTCAGGTTACTTGATCATCTCATTGCACTTAAAATCAGCTTTGTGCAAAACTTACCTACTTGGTGCTATGTCATGCATTGTTATAACTCCTTCCACAACTTGGGTTGCTTGCGAGTACATTCAAAGTACTCATTGGCTTGCCATTGGTTATTTAACTAGCCAGGCATGGAACAACAGAAGTACGGTGAAGAGTTCGTTGGTGACGAACATGCGAACTGGGACGCTTCCCAGTCAGAATGTGTGTAGGTTTAAGGCAGATGGCATGGGTTCACGCTTTCGATCAAGATTTCCACTGCTTGTTATGTTTAAGTGTTTGGCCCTTGCAGCCTTATCTATGTAAGATTTGATCTCCAAGGTCTTTATTTGTGTAAGACGGTATGTAAGGATGTAAGACTCTTATTATTCAGCTTTTGTGTGTTCAGTGAGCATTGATCTCTAGGATCACTGTACACGTGCATTCGGTGATCACGACTTATGAGTCGGGGTCCCCACAAAGCTGGTATCAGAGCCATCCTGACTGTAGGAAACACTTTTCAAAACTACACCTAGCACCTGTACTTAGGAGTTTTGCACTATTTACCTCTTGTATTCTTCACACAGCACTCTGCTGACTCTCCCCCCTTCAAACCTTTGTAGATGGACATCATACCCGAAGCCTTCCTGACATCCAGCTTCCCCCTACTCCTTGAGGATAGCCTAGAGAAGTGCTAGTTTCGCCAACCACCCGTTTTCCTCTACCACGAGCACTGGGTCAATGCCATCACAAAGGAGTACCACGTGGATGTGGTCATGAAGGCAAACGACTTCCCGACTAGTTTGTTCTTTGAAGGACAATAGATGGAGACCACGACACTCGCAGTCGAGACAACACCACGCAAGTCGCTCCTACATCTTCGAGATATTGTTCCAGAAATGGTTGACGAGCCAGCTACTCGCTACCTACCTTTTAGGAAGGATGATCTTGGTGAGAGTTGGACGTTGATTCCATCTAAGGAGGATGGCACACCACTCAGGTTCCAGACCTACTTTAGCCTCTCCACCAATAGTCTGGTTCACAACCTGATTAAGGAGTCCGTGAAGCTCCACGAGGAACTTCACCACACCCGAGAGCTACTTCGTCAGGACAAGACGAAGCTAGACAGGATCAAGAAGGTGGGAGCCCCCGAGGGATGACCAGCTGTCGCTTATAGAGGAGGAGCACCCCTAGCTAGAGATGCACCCACACGTCATCGCATGAGAGCGAAGGAGTATCGTGAGCTCTTCTCTGACCCACCGATGAAGCATCGTCGGGATGGACCTCCTCGTTCTCTGACCCCTTCGATCGGAAATGATGCTTGTTTAGATGATGAACAGGAGGAAGACCCAGAGGAGCGTGACTACGAAACCGAGCACTCCACCACCTGAGTCCAAGAACCCCTAGGTAGGATCTGTCATGTACCCCTCATGCGAAGTCGAGTCCGTTTAATGGTTCATATGGAACCATGTGTGCTTGTTGTTTGTTTTGTTGTTTGTGTTCTGATGCAAGTCGCGCTTTTGCCTTAGGTAACATGTAAGCGACTCCATTGTCTATATTACCTTAATATATGCGTTGGTCTTTTGACTTCTGTTTTACCACACTTGCACTCGACCAAACCCCTTAGGCGCCCTTTACCATTGTTGCTTTTCCCCTTCTCTATCCTAGTTGTTTGACTTAGATGCTCCAAACAGGATGGTGACTGATACCCGCAATAGCTCCTTCGCCAACCCTGAAGCTGGCAACTCAAGCCAGCAATAGGGAGTTGGTGGGACTGCTCAGGCTGGAGGACACCAGGAGCAGCCATAAGGCGACATTCCCCCGCCACCACCTCCACCGGAGAACATGACCATAGCTCAGTTTATCCAAGTTCTTCGGGAGGAATGCCAAGCCAACAATGCTGCTATTCGGTAGATGGCTCAGGTCCTTGTGAACAACCAGCAGCAAGGTAGGAACGGCAATGACCACACCACTCTATCTGAGTTCATGAGGCATTCGCCCCCAACCTTCACTGAGACTGTTGAACCCTTGGATGCTGACGACTGGATCCGCACCATCGAGGACCTCCTTGCACTGGTCAATTGCAATGAGAATCGTGAGAAGGTGCTTTATGCCTCTCACTGCCTCGGAGGTACCGCCCAAGCTTGGTGGGATGGATTCAAGGTCATGCAAGGCGATCGTGTGATCACTTGGGATGAGTTCAAGGAAGGGTTCCGCACCGCCCACATTCCTTCTGGGATCATGGCTATCAAAAATAGAGAATTCCGAGCACTGAAACAAGGAAGTGGCTCTGTCAAGGAGTACTTGTAGAAGTTCAACCTGGATTCAAGGAACGCTTCATGCAAGGACTTCAGCAGACCTTGTAGTATCAGCTCATTGTCTACAACTGTTGTACCTTCTTTGACCTGGTGAACAAGGCCCTCATGCTGGAAGACAAGCGTCATAGCATAGACGACACTCGCAAGCGCAAGATGATCAGCAAGGGTAGCTCCAGCAACCAGAAGCCTCACCCCTAGAAGCCAAAGCCGACCTATCAGTCACAGCAGGCTAGACCTCCCACGCCTCGTCCGAGCAACTAGCCATAGCAGTATGCCAATCCCAGGCAGGTTTACAACAACCCCAATAACAACAGCGGCGGCAGGAACTACAATAACAACCTTGGGAAAGTCACTTGTTTTGGCTATGGTCAGCCTAGACACATCTCCAAACTGTGGCCCAACAAGAAGCCAGATGCACCGCGCCCCAATGCACTAAGCCAAGGTCAAGGTCGTGGAGTGCCACCAAGGAACCCAGCTCCCTGCAACCAGCCCAACAATGGCAAGGGTCGTTTGAATCACGCCACCGTTGAGGAAGCCCAGGAAGACCGGACGTCATACTGGGTATATTCCTCATCAACTCAACCCCAGCAACAGTACTGTTTGATTGTGGAGCTTCGCATTCTTTTGTCACCCAAAAGTTTGCTCTAGAGAGTGGCATGAAGCCTACACCACCGGGTAGTCGTATGTTGATACAAACCCCGGGCTCAGTTATGAAGTTTGGGATAGGTTGTAAAGGAGTGGTGATTAACATCAACAGGGTAGACGTCCTAGCAGACCTTATAGTTCTGGATTCACCAAGCTTGGACGTCATCCTTGGCATGAATTGGTTGACCAAGCACCAAGGCTTGTTAGATGATGCCAAGAGGATTGTTACCATGACCAATAGCCAAGGAGTGGAAGTCAAGTATGTTCCCAACCCTGCCTACACTCAAGCCCCTCACTCTAACTGTCTATCGAGAATTAAGTTGGATCAAGTGCCAGTGGTTTGTGAATACCCGGATGTATTTCCTGATGAGCTGCCTGGAATGCCTCCTGACCGCGACATTGAGTTCATCATTGAGCTAATGCCCGGATCAAGGCCCATCTATAAGAAGCCCTATAGAATGGGATCCGAAGAGTTGGCTGAATTGAAGAAGCAACTGGCAGAGCAGCTCAGAAAAGGATTCATTCGCCCTAGTGCCTCTCCTTGGGGATCACCTATTCTATTCGTGTCGAAGAGGTGCTAAACTATAAGACTCTGTGTCAATTACTGTTCTCTCAATGAAGTCACAATAAAGAACAAGTACCCACTCCCCAAGATTGAAGACCTGTTCGATCAGTTGAATGGAGCCGAGATGTTTTCCAAGATCGACCTTAGGTCTGGGTACTACCAGCTAAAGATCATACGCCAAGACATTCCAAAGACGGAATTTCTAACCCGGTATGGCATGTATGAATACACGGTCATGTCATTTGGATTGACCAATGCCCCTGCCTACTTCATCTACCTCATGAACAAAGTCTTCATGGAGTACTTGGACAAGTTCGTTGTCGTCTTCATTGATGACATACTCATCTTCTCCAAGTCTGAAGAAGAGCATGAGCAACACTTGAGATTGGTCCTAGACAAGCTTCGAGAGCACCAGCTTTACGCCAAATTCAGCAAGTGTAAATTCTGGCTGCATGAAGTTGGATTCTTGGGTCATCTGTTGGCTGCAGAAGGATTGTCAGTGGATCCTGCCAATATTGAAGCCATGACTGAATGGCAATCCTCAACCACTGTGAAGGAAGTCAGGATCTTCCTCGGACTCGCAGGGTATTACCGCAAGTTCGTGGAAGGATTCTCGAGCATTTCCTGACCCATGACTCAACTTTTGATGAAGGACAAGAAGTTTGAATGGACAGCTAAGTGCGAGGAAAGCTTCTAGGAGCTCAAGAAGAGATTGACCACAGCCCCAGTTTTGGCCAGCCTCGATATTCACAAGGAGTTTGTGATATATTGTGATGCATCGAGAACCGGGCTTGGAGGTGTTCTGATGCAAGAGGGCAGAGTCATAGCATATCTAGCCAGATAGCTACGTCATCATGAAGAGAACTACACTACTCATGATCTTGAGTTGGCAGTCGTGGTTCATGCCTTGAAGACATGGGGACATTACCTTCTAGGGAAGCGATGTGAGATATATATAGACCAAAAGAGTTTGAAATATATTTTCACCCAAAGGGAATTGAACATGAGCCAACGAAGATGGTTGGAGTTGATCAAGGATTATGACCTTAGTGTTCAATACCACCCCGAAAAGGCTAACGTGGTAGCAGAAGCCTTAAGCAGAAAGGCTGGTTCCTTGAATGTTGTGATTAAGGAAAGGCTACCCGCCCTATATGAAGAGCTTGAAAGCTTCGGCTTGGAACGGGTTGCACCAGGATTCCTTGCCAACCTTGAAACAAAGCCTACCTTGATGGATGATATCAAAGAAGCCCAGAAAGGACACGAGAACATTGAAGGCATCAAGAGGAAGATCAAGGCGAGCAAGGCCCTTGGATTCTCAATGGATGAACAAGGAGTTGTATGGTTCGGGGATCGCATTTGCGTACCCAATAAAGAGGAGCTCAAGAACCTGATCTTGCAAGAAGCTGATGACACTCCATACTCCATCCACCCTGGAGGAACCAAGATGTATCAAGACCTCAAGGCAAGATTCTTGTGGCATGGCATGAAACGAGAAATAGGCACATTTTTTGCTAAGTGTGACATATGCCAGAGAGTCAAAGTTGAGCATCAGCGGCCCGCTGGGCTATTGCAACCCCTCAAAGTGCCTGAATGGAAGTGGGATAAAGTCGGGATGGACTTCATCACCAGATTACCAAGGTTGAGCAAGGGACATGATTCCATTTGGGCCATTGTCGATCACCTAACCAAGGTAGCCCATTTCATTCCCGTCAAGACCACCTATGACAGTAACAAGCTAGCCAGCCTTTACATCGAGCGTACCATGAGTCTTCACGGAGTTCCTAAGGAGATCATGTCAGACTGAGGCACCCAGTTCACCTCGAGGTTCTGGAAGACGTTTCAAGGAGCCATGGGTACCAAGCTCTCCTTCAGCACTGCTTTTCACCCCCAGACAGGTGGGCAAACAGAACAAGTAAATCAGATACTTGGAGATATGCTCCGCGCTTGTGTTTTGGCATATGGAGCCAAGTGGGAAGATTACCTGTCGTTTGCTGAGTTCTCCTAGAACAACAGCTATCAGTCGAGTCTTCAGATGGCACCATTTGAGGTGTTGTATAGATGCAACTGCCGTACTCCCCTCAACTAGTCGGAAACTGGAGAAGGACTAGTCTTTGGCCCAGAAATTCTCCATGAAGCAGAAGAGAAAGTTCAACTTGTTAGAGAGCGCCTTGAGACCGCCAAGACAAGACAGAAGAGCTAAGCCGACTCTCGACACCGGGAAGTGAGCTTCGACAATGGAGACCATGTCTATCTTTGAGTCACACCTCTTAAAAGAACCAAGTGTTTCCACGTCAAAGGAAAGCTTGCACCCAGATACATCGGCCCCTTCAAAGTCACGGCAAGATGAGGAGAAGTTGCCTACCAGCTAGAGCTACCTTCTGAGCTATCAGATGTGAACAACGTCTTTCACATGTCACAACTTCGGAAGTGTCTTCAAGTTCCCAACCACCCCAACGTCTACAAGGACATCGACCATCAAGCCATTGACCTTCAGCCAGACCTCACTTATCGTGAGAGGCCAGTTCGCATTTTGGATGAAGTAGAGCATTGCACTCGAAGCCGCACCATCAAGTACTTCAAGGTCCAATGGAGCAACCAACCTCAAGCAGAAGCAACCTAGGAGCATGAAGACTATCTTAGATCTGAGTTCCCTTATTTCTTTAACGCCTAGCCTAGGAATCTCGGGGGTGAGATTCTTGTAAGGGGGGTAGGTCTGTCACACCCGGTGTTTGTATCACTTTTCTATGCTTGGATTTGTAAAATTCGGAACCAATTACAACTTTTTGAGTGCATGCTTGTTTGAATTATTGCTTGTTTTATTGTTTTGTTGAGTTTGATTGGCACTCTTAGGTTCTACTCCTCTCCATATTCATCTTCCTTGAACCAAACTTCTTGCCCAATGATCATGCCATGTAAATAGTGCCCAAAACTATTTTTATCAAATATTATTTTGACCAAAAAGGATTTATTCAAATTAGGTTTTCAAAAACCCTTGAGTTGAGGTTTGCACTTCAAGTCCTCAAATTGGGTAGATCCTTTTCCCGAAAGGCTTTATTTCAAACCTACTATATATATGACTTTCCAAAACCACCAAATATTAATTTTAAAGAATATATTACTATTTATTTAATAGTCTTTTTCTTCAGGCTAGAAATGGTCTTTTATAGGGAAAAATATACAAATGCTTTCAAAATATTTGAGAAAATTTAGGGAAACTCAGTGGACATATATTTTCCATATATATGAGTATCAACACATGGTCATGTTCAAAATCATGGGCAAAACCCCTGAAAACCCTTTCTGTCCAAATCAAGCTTTTGAAATATTACTATAAGAAATATTCTCAATAAATTCCAAGAAAGTTCCAGCAAGTCAACATTGTCATAGGTGATGATCTTGCAAAGTGTAAGTTCATCTAGTGCCCCTTAGTGATTTTGGTGTATTGAAGACTTATAGGTTAAGGAACTAATGTGTTTGTGAGTGAACACATGCTATATAAGTCGATGAGGAGCTTGATATATTCGGAGATTATCGACCCCTATAAATGTATGTCTTCAACTGAAGACTTTGGTGAAGACTTTGCTGAAGACTTTGGTATTCCCTGAAGACTTTGAAAATGAAGAAGTTGGTGTGACCTTGAAGATATGAACAAGGACTATGAAGCGTGAACACTTTGGTTTTCGTAGTTTCATTTCCTTTATTTGAGTCATAGGAAACACCATACTATTAAAGGGGGCTCAGGTAATACTAAGGAAAATTTCCAACTCATGCTCAACTCCAAAAGCCTCAACCTATCGAATCCTTCGAGTGAAGCCTTTGGAAATCCCTTGCAATTCAGTCAAATTCTTCAGTGACACAGACGATGTTCTTATGGTCTCTGATGAAATTGATCTTACTGAGGAGTTAGGATTTCACTAGTGCGAATTGCCTACAAGTGAGGAACATGGTAAGCCTGAGGACTTTCATATTTCGAAATTCCGACCGTTGCTGCTTAGCGCCAGCTGTCCCCAATCATGTTATCCACATAACGGTCATATCATTGGGGCATTTATGTCTTATGATGTTAGGTTTCACCCAGGCTATAAATAGCCACCCCCACAATCACTAGTTGGTTGGCTGCTCCGAGGGAGAACTGACACTTGTCATTTGAGAGCAACCCATCCTTTGAAGACTTTGAGAGAAAATCATCAGTGAGGAAAAAAACAAATTCAAACCACCAAACCCAAAGTGATTGAGCATCACTAAAGAGATTGTTCTTGTGTGGAACCGATGCTTGTTAACTTTGAAGACTGTGCATCTTCCAGACGGTTAGGCGTCATGGTCTAGTGTATCCTGTAGTCAATTGGGGATCACGGAGTGACCTTGGTCTAGAGCATCCAGCAGTAAATTGTGGATCACCGGGTGACCAGTTTGTGAGGGTTTTGGAAGTCTACCTTGAAGACTTACCACGAGTGTTGGGTAAGGACTGTGTGTCCTGGGACTATGTGTCCTCTAGTTTAAATACCAGGCCACTCCAAACCATACGTACGATTGTCACAGTAGTTAGAAGTGGATCATCAAACCATTGTCTTCATCGAGCTACCTAGTTCTATTTCCTAAACCCTTTCATTTCCTCATATACCAGTTGATGAAATTGATCCTTACTGTTTGAAGAATTTGACTAACGACTTCCACAATTTCCTCACCTCAAATTCTTCAAGTTACCTTGTTCCTCACCTGCTTATCCTGTATCACGCTACTTGTAATCTGTGCATGTTTTATTTCATCATGATGAATATGTTGTCGCTATGTTTCTCATGCACTTGAGTACTTATTCCGCTGCTAGTTATTCATCATATTTCAAATTCCTCAAGTTGAAATTCCTCAAGTGATGAATTTGTAAAAATCGCCTATTCACCCCCCCCCCTCAAGTCGATATAACGCACTTTCAATTGGTATCAGAGTGTCACATCCCTAGCTAAGACAGCATGTGTGTGCATCATATTTCAAATTTTGCATTAATTTGAAATGGGGATTAAAAGGAACCCCAAACTCTCATTTGAGTCAAACCAATTCAAAGTTTGTGAAAAACCAACAAATTCAAAATGCTCATCTAAAATGTCCCCTATGCCTGATAAATATTGACATGAATATATCAAGGGCCATCTTAAATATTTGAACATTTATAGCATTTTAAAAATAAATAATAAAGTCTCTAAAAATGCCAAATAAAGCATTATCATTATTTCAGATTTCAAAATATCCTGAAACTTTTTACAGAAGTTTGAAATATTCAAACTTAATGCTATAAAATAATTGGGATATTTATAAATTAGCAATTGTGCCTAAAAATAAATAAAACAAATAACAGAAAATTATAACAGAATCAGAGAAGAAAGAAAAAGAAAGAGGAAGCTCACCTAGGCCCAGGCCAGGCCAGCCCACCTAGCCCAGGGAGGTCATCGTCCTCCTGGCGGCCACGAGGACGGGCTTCTGGCCGCCACGCGCGCACGGCCGTGCCTCCACGCCAGCAGCTGCTTGCCTGCCTCCCCCTTGCCAACGCGACGGGGATAAGCTTAGATAGCCATCCCCATCGCTCTCTCCCTCTTGCTCTCGCCCATCTCTCTCTTCCTCTTCCCCTCTGTCGCCATGGCCGCCGAAGCCCCGCCGTCGTAGCGCCACCGCTCCAGCCGCTCCCCTGCCTCGTTGAGTAGCTCCAGAGCTCTGCCTCGTCACCCTCTTCCTTCTTAGCAAGCCTCGCCTCGCTAGGAAGCCCCCAGATGCCGCTCCGAAGTCGTCTTCAACCTTCGGCCCCGCTGATCACCGCCGCCGTTCTCTGTCCTCAGGCCATCCCTGAGCTCGCTTTCAACGGCTCCGAGACTGTTGTGAGCTTCCGCTTCTTCCCCCCTCTTCCCCTGGTCGATTCCATGCTGTAGCCACCGACTTCATCAAGGTCCGAAGTGCTCCGCCACTCAAGTTCGACGCCGGCTGCGCTCCGGTGCTCGAGAGGTTGTTCTGAGGCCGCCGATGTGTTCATAGGACCGCGTAGGTGTTGTAGGAGACGAGCTGCCGTCATGTTGTGCATTGGATCATTGAGCTCGAGGTTTGCCTGATTCTAGTAGCCGCTGATCTCAACGCCGGCGCCAATCCCGACCACCCCAGCCTCTGGTATGGGGCTAAATTGATGCGCGCTCGTGCATAGGTTCTCCCAGTGCCCTCTGTCGTCCATTTGGTCACCGGAGGAGGGGTTCCGACCCTCTTCGCCATCTCTAACGTCACCGGTGGCTCAACACCGGCGAGTCAACCGGTGCTGACCATGGGGGTTTGACCCCAGGTCAACTGGCAAGTGGGCCCGACCTCTTAATTAAAATTAGATTAAGAAAATGAATTAACTAAACTAATTATGTTAATGACCCACTGACCAGGGGGCCCAGTGCTATTAAGTAATTAGGATTAGTTTTAATTCATTGGTTGAGTGACTGAGTCACTGACATGTGGTCCGCACATGTCAGGATTAACCTAGCTCGGTCAGCCGACTGCTGACGCAGTGCTGATGCAATAAAGGAATATCTGATTTAAATAATTCTAGAAAATGTTTAAAACTTCTAAAATTCATATAAATTAATCTGTAAATCAGATGGAAATAATTTATATATGAAAATTTATCAGAAAAATCCAATGAATCCAATGTGCCATTATCATGCATGTTACAGCAACCTATGTAGATGAACATTGACATTTACTAATAGGTCGACTTATGAAATATGAAATGCAGCATGATTTTGAACCTATATTCAAACTCAGCTCAAATTAATTTGGACAATAGTTGCATTAGCTCATCCATACATGCTGCCATGTCATGATCATGCATCATATTGTTGCACTTGCATGTATTGATTGCTATTTATATGCATTGCGGTAGGCCCTGTTTCTAAGGATACATCCGAGTATTCCAACAAATGAGAAAACCTTTCCGCTACCCAGCAAGGCAAGCAACCCCCTTTGATCATTCCGATAACATCCCACTCTCTCTGTCTCCTGCTCTTGTTTGTTGCATTAGGACAAACGTTCACTTGTGTGTCATACATGGTAAATGAACCTATTCTTTTGCATGACCTGTCATTGTCACGGTAAATAGCTAAACCTTGCAACCTAGCATACCTGGTAGATGCTTGTGCCATGATGTGCTTTGCTTACTTTGCCTGCTATGCTTGCTATGCTTAGAGTTGTGTCACGTATGATTCATCTGGGTGATGAACTGGAGTGAAACAATGTTGTTCTGATGTGATAAGCTTATGATGAACCCGACTTGGTAAACGTAGCGATTAGAGGCTATGTAGGAGTACATAGTGGGTTGTCTCACTGGGACCGTACTTAGGACCTGCATTTTGTGTTTGTGATCCAAGACTAGTTACTACCACATGTTGGGATACTTAATTGACCCTCTTGACTTATCAATCGCTTAGTCCTTGGTCCAGGAGTTGCAAGTAGTTTCTGATGTTCATAGCATGCTGGAGGCCGTGCATAGCGCTGACCCTAGGGGTGGGCTACGACGCGGTAGGCAGCGGCTCGGTGTACCGAGGGTCACCAGAATGGTGGGCTTGGGAACCATGCGCATATCGTTTGGGGCCGTAGCGGAAACTTCGGCCGGACTTCCGTGTGGGTTCAATCTCAAATAGGCGATAGCCTGGACTAGAGGTCTTATGTGATTGATGGTCGTGGACGACTCCCTCGCTGGGCTTCCACTTGAAGGTTGCCGAGGTGCATGGTTTTATGAGCACATATGTCAGGAGCAGGCACGGGATTGTTCCTAGTTGCCACCATCCTAGGGAAAACAATCCATAGCTTAGACATAGAGAACATCAACTCTAAGACATGAATTAAGGAATGTACTTGCCAACATGGCATGTAGGATAAACACCAATCAACATGGTAAAACAACTACCATATGAACAATAGGTTTCATACACACCATGACTTAGTTCAGTATAAACCCAAGCTGAAAACAACTACGGAGAGATGACACAACTCATCGGAGGCATTACAAGATTCCTATACATTATCTATATACACCTTCGGAACTCAACTCTCGACCTGGTCATATCCCACAAGACATGCAGGACTGTGGCGATACGACTACTACCATACTAGGACTAACATCCACGCACTCAAACATCACCGTAGAATGCCTCGTACAGGTACCCCTGTGATCCGGGAGCTGAACGTGAGGATATGGAAACACTCTAGCCTGGGATCCCTGGAAACCATAAGAGCACGGATGTGGCCTTGGTCCTCTTGTCGGCGGCAACAGCGGTCCTCAAAGAGGGGTGATGCCTCCAACATCAGGCCAGTTTACGTGTGCTGGCAAATGAGTCCGCGATGGGGTCAGCATCTCCAAATCTCCATAGCCTGTCTGCACGACAGGTGCCAACTGTGTCAAGGCTGTCCAAGGACGGGCACGAGTGGCATAGAGCTCCATGCGAAGAGCACGTGCATCACGATCCCTGTTCTCAAACATCTGAGCAGTCACCTGCAGCCTAGGGTCCTCATGAGAATGATCAAAGTAGGCTGCACTAAGATATCCATCCTCTCCTCCCATGGAAGCAGGGACATAGCAGAACTCCGTGTTCTATAGCAAACCATGGTGAAACCTCATGATAGTCAGCATGGTGTATGCGGCTTCCTGAACTGCCATATCTATGGTAACTCCCAATCCATGAATCCAGTGAAGCGGCTTTGTAGCTCCAGGATATGAAGGATATATCCTAACGGTACACAGATACTGACTCTGGTTGAAATCTCGATACTGCTCCACCACTATGTACTCTGGGTACCAGCGGTATCCAGCCTCCATCATAACTCTAACCAACATGGCCGTGTGACCTGGCACATCGATGCACCTGGTCAAATGGACCACCTGACGAAAAGGACGAGAGGGCATCTGAAACAGAGAATGATGCAAAGACATTAGAGATCCTAGCAGAAATTGGACAGCATAACGGCTGTAATTGCTCAAGAAAATTTTTGAGACAATTGGAAAAGATTGGAAAGGCATAACCACTCGACTATCTAGACTCAAATTTCTTCTCAATCTGTTTGTCACACCAACAATACTTAAATAACTGCACTCACTTACGAGCAAGCTAGCTATTGGTCCATGGCTAGTAACTTGTCATCCTAAGCAATAGATGAGAATTCCTAGTTCCTATCCCCGTAGAAGAGATGAGAATGACCCAGCATAGAATAACTTGGGAAGAGGAGTAAAAAGAGCCTTACATTCCCTTCCACAATCAATTCCCCTACTTATCTATAGTGTTTCTAGACTCAACTTCGACCGGTTTGGCTTGGTAGTCCTATAGTCAGTCAGGCTCTGATACCAACGCTGTCGGGACCCCGATCCTAAGTCATATGATTCCATATTGTAACAAGCCACATCACTTTGCGGCCTCACACACGGTACTCCACGGCTGCAGCCTTACCTTGGCCGGGACCGTTTGCGTCTTTTGGCTCACGTATGTGAACATGTCGCTGGCAATCACACAACAAAGAACCCGGGCCGACATGACTAGTCATAGAACCCAAGTGGCACATCCGTACGAAAACAGGCATACATAACCCAACAGTGCAGGTGTCGGCCTCAAGCGTGTGTAGACGAGTCATAGCAAGCTACAAGGACTCCATTACATCGCGAGACACGAATGTCATCACTGCACGTAGACGAGTCGTAGCAGGCTACGGGGCCTCCATTACACTGCGAGACATTTCCTCGAAGGGACAGACACAGTAGAAAGGAAGGATACATGCCGGTCAATCAATGTGTTCGGAGCAGTAGCAAGCTACCATGGCTCGGTGGAAGCACAAAGAGGCAATTTCCCGTAAAGAGTACTACTAAAGGCACATGACTAGGTGTTGGATCCCATGCATACCGTTGCACATCACACGTACGCACGACATGCCCGATATGCATAGATACAACTATGGCATCACAACATAACCATACAACAATATGACTTTTATTTAAGAGGCTCAGACGAGCCTTGCATAATATGTTCTTACAGATAGGGGTCTCATGACCCGACACTCAAGTCATACAAACAAAGTCATACAAGCCAGCGGAAACTTAAGCTGTCTGAGTACAGACGGCGAAATATAAAAGAGGCACACGGCCTGACTATCTACAGCCCACCACACGGGCAAGATCGTAGCTGGGACACCAGCTATTCGGCATCGTCAACGTCTAGATAGAACCCACCTGATGGGTCCTAATTCTCTTCTGTAACATTTATTAAGCAAGGATGAGTACAATCGTACTCAGCAAGTCTTTAAAACAGACCTAGTCTATCTATGCTCATGTATCAACAAAGGGGTGGTGGAGTTCATGCAGAAATGCCAGCTTTGTCTCATGGCTAACCTACACTACTCAGTTTTAAACTCCTTGTTACAATTTTAGAGTTCGCACACGATTCCACTATCTCCATCATAATACACCACCATGGATTCACCTTCCCCTTCCGGAAGAGTGCCATCCACGGTACTCACACTTGTCTTGATATTTTTAGGAGTATCCATTTGATTATCTATGAACAGCATAAGTTCTCCAAGTAGTCCATATCCGAGGACGCGGCTATTCGAATAGTTTCATACCCTGCAGGGGTGTACTTCTTCACACACGCTCTTGCCACTTATCGTTGTGTGCCATAAACCATGCACCTCGGCAACCTTCAAGCAGATGCCTAGCGAGGGAGTCGGCCACGACCGTCAATCACATAAGACCTCTAGTCCAGGCTATCGCCTATTTGAGACTAAACCCGCACGGAAGTCCGACCGAAGTTTCCGCTACGGTCCCAAACGATGTGTGCAGGGTTCCCAAGCCCACCATTCGGGTGACCCTTGGTACACCGTGCCACTGCCTACCGCGTCGTAACCCACCCCGAGGGTCAGCACTACGCACGGCCTCCAGCATGCTATAAACACCAGAAACTACTTTCAACTCCTGGACTAAGGACCAAGCAACTGATAAGTCGAGAGGGTCAGTTAAGTATCCCAATGTGTGGTAGTACCTAGTCTTGGATCACAAACACGGAACCCAGTTCCTAAGAACGGTCCCAATGAGACAACCCACTATGTACTCCTACATAGCCTCTCATCGCTACCTTTACCAGATCGTATTCATTATGAGCTCATCACATCGGACAACACTGTTTCACTCCGGTTCATCACCCAGATGAATCAGACCTGACATACTCTAAGCATAGCAAGCATAGCAGGCAAAGTAAGCTAAGCACATCATGGCACAAGCATCTACCAGGTATGCTAGGTTGCAAGGTTTAGCTATTTACTGTGACAAGATCAGGTCATGCATAAGAATAGGATCATCTATCGTGTATGACCAACATGTGATCGTTTGTCCTAATGCAATAAACGAGAGTAGGAGCGAGAGAGTGGGATGTTATCAGAATAATCAATGGGGTTGCTTGCCTTGCTGAGAAGCGGAGGGGTTCTCTCCTTCGTCGGGATACGGGGTAGTATCTTCCGGATTAGGTCCTACCGCAACGCAGATAAAAGCATTCAATACAAGCAAATGCAGAAATATGATGCATGATCATGGCATAGTAATATGCATGGGTGAGCTAATGTAACTAGTGATCATGTCAATTTAAAATAGATTTGAATATAGGTTCAAAGTTGTTATCATTTCAAATTCCATATATTAACCTAATGATAATTGTCCATGTTCACCCATTTATGTTGCTCTAGCATGCATGAGAATAGCAACATTGGAGTCATTGGATTTTTCTCATAAATTTTCATATATAAATTATTTTCATCTAACTTACAGATTATTTTATATGATTTTTCAAAGTTTTAAACATTTATGGAATTATTTTTAAACTAGAAATTGTTTTATTGCATCAGCATGATGTCATGATGACATCAGCTGGTCAGCTGACCGGGCCAGAGTCAAACCTGACATGTGGGGTCCACATGTCAGTGTCTGGTTAACTTAATTAACTAATTAAAACTAATTCTGATTAACTAACAGATCTGGCCCACATGTCAGTGACTAATTAACTTAATTAATTAAATTAATTAACTTATTACTAATCTGTGATTAGTCAAAGGCTGGCCCCACCTGTCTGTGACCCAGGGGGTCAAACCCCGTGGTCAAACAGCTGTGCCCACCGGCGTTTAGCCACCGGCGACACCAGACACGGCGGAGGGGATCGGAATCCCCTCTCTGATGACCAAACGGCCGGTGGATGGGCTCAAAATGACGCCCACGCACACGCCCATCCATCTGGGCACACCCCCGAGGCTGGGGTGGCCGGAAACGGCGCCGGCGATGAGCTGGGCGGCGGCCGGAGCTCGGGCGAGCACGGGCTCGTCGAGCCGGAGCTTGAACGGGGTAGCTGAGGCCTCCAGAGGCTACCTGGGAGCCTCCTGAGCACGACCGTGTGCTCAGAAGCAAGCTTGGGTCGCCACAACGGCGACCACGACCTCATCGGCGGCAGGAAGCTTTCGGGCTCAAGGGGGATCGGCGCTACGGAGCTCTATCCAAGGGGGAAAGAGTGGGAAAAGGACTAGGGGCTCACGGCGAGTGCAGCGGCGTCGCAAACGAGCTCGGGGAGGACCTAGAACGACGGCGTCCTTCGAGTTCCCTTTCGGTGACCCGAGGAGGAAGATGATGGCGCGACGGCGACAGGAGCCTTCTGGCGATGCGTGGCTCGGCTAGGAGGAAGAGGAGGTTCGGGCAGAGCTTTTGGTAGGCTCAGATGAGGCACGGGGCGGCTAGAACGACGGCACAGTGGCGAGGAGCAGAGCGGCCATGGCGGGCAGAGGGGAGAAATGCAAGAGAGAGGTAGTGCCCGCGGGAGGAAGAGAGGAGAAGGGGCACGGCGGCGAGGTGCTTCACGCTGGCGCACTCCCATCCCTCCAGCAAGGAGCCAGGCAGGGAGGAGGTGGCCGGCGCCCGGTGACCACGTGCCCGGCGTCCCTCTGGCGCGAGGAGGACGACGACTGGCAACGCTTCGTCCTGGGCCGGGCCTGCTATAGTGCTGGGCCAGCAGGTAAGTCTTCCTTTCTTTTCTTTTCTTTCTGTTTCTCCTATTTCCTGACCTTGGTTTATTTTTGTTGCAGGTCCAAATAACTTTGCAAAATATTCCAAAACTTCTGTATATTCAAGTTTGAATATTTCAAACTTCTATAAAAAGTTTGAGGTTAATTTGAAAACAGTAATAATGATACTGTTTTTATTTATCAATTTCAAAGGCTTAAATCTTTAATTTAAATTATTTGAAATGTTCAAATAATTAGAATGGTCCCTGGTATATCCATGTCCTCAATTATCAGACATAGGGAACATTTTTTATGGGCATTTTGGATTTGTTGAAATTTCATTTATCTTGAATTTTTTTAATTCATTAAGTGCTTGGGGTTTCTTTTCTTTCTCCCCATTTCATATTAATGCAATGATGATGATGATGATGCAAACACAATGCTAACCTAGGACACTTGCTAGGGTTGTGACAACATAGCGATAAGTGGCGAGAGCGTGTGTGAAGAAGTACACCCCTATAGGGTATGAAACTATTCGAATAGCCGCGTCCTCAGATATGGACTACTTGGAGAACTTATGTTGTTCATAGATAATCAAATAGATACTCATAAAAATATCAAGACAAGTGTGAGTACTGTGGATGGCACTCTCCTAGGAGAGGGAAGTGAATCCATGGTGGTGTATTGATATGGAGTTAGTGGACTCGTGTGCGATATCTAAAATCTAAACAAAGAGTTAAACTTGTACACTGTAGGTTAGCCATGAGTCAAAGCTGGCATTGTTGCATAAACTCCACCACTCCCCTTGTTGATACATGAGCATGAATAGTCTAGGTCTGCTTTAAAGACTTGTTGAGTACGTTTGTACTCAGGTTTTCTTAATAAATGTTGCAGATGAGACTCAAGACCCATCAGGTGGGTTCTTTCTAGATGTCGACGATGCCGAATAGCTGGTGTCCTAGCTACGACCTTATGCCCTGTGGCGGGCTGTAGATAGTCAGGCCATGTGCCTTTTTACCCCTTTCATCTGTCTGTACTCAGACAACTTTATGCTTCTGCTTGGTTTGTATGAACTTGCTTGTATGACTTGAGTGTCGGGTCATGTGACCCCTATCTGTAAGAACATATTATGCAAGGCTCTTCTGAGCCTCTTAAATAAAATTTGTGTTGATGAATGGTTATGTTGTGATGCCATAGTTGTATCTATGCATATCGGGCATGTCGTGCGTACGTGTGACGTGCAACGGTATGTATGGGATCCGACACCTAGCTATGTGCCTTTAGTAGTACTCTTTACGGGAAACTGTCTCTTTGTGTTTCCACCGAGCGTTGGTAGCTTGCTACTGCTCCGGACACATTGATTGACCGGCATGTATCCTTCTTTGCTGTTGTGTATGTCCCTTCGGGGAAATGTCTTGCAGTGTAATGGAGTCCCTATAGCCTGATACGACTCGTCTACATGCAGTGATGACATTTATGTCCCATGGCGTAATGGAGTCCTTGTAGCTTGCTATGACTCGTCTACACACGCTTGAGGCCGACACATGCATTGCTGGGTTACGTATGCCTGTTTCCGTACGGATATGCCACTTGGGTTATATGACTAGACATGTCGGCCCGGTTCTCTGTCATTTGATTGCCAGCGACATGTTCACATACGTGAGCTAAAAGACGCTAACAGTCCCGACTAAGGTAAGGCTGCAGCCGTGGAGCTTACCGTGCGTGAGGCCGCAAAGTGATGTGATATGTTACAGTCTAGATTCATATGACTTAGGATCGGGGTCCCGACAGCGTTGGTATCAGAGCCTGACTGACTGTAGGACTACCAAGCCAAACCGGTCGAAGTTGAGTCTAGAAACACTATAGAAAAGTAGGGGAATTGATTGTGGAATGGAACGTAAGGCTCTTTTTACTCCTCTTCCCAAGTTATTCTATTCTGAGTCATTCTCATCTTTTCTACGAGGATAAGAACTAGGCTTCTCATCTATTTCCTAGGATGACGAGTTTCTAACCATGGACTATTAGCTAGATGGTTTGCAAGTGAATGTCGGTACTTGAGTATTGTTCGTGTGAAAGACAGTTGGAGAGAGATTTGAGTCTACAAAGTCGAGTGGTTATGCTTTTCCAATCTTTTGCAGTTGTCTCAAAATCCTTTTTGAGCTATTACAGCCGTTATGATGTCCAATTTCTGCTAGCATCCCTAATTTCTTTGCATCATTCTTTGTTTCAGATGCCCCGTCGTCCCTCCCGTCAGGTGGTCCGTCTGACTAGGTGCATCGATGTACCGGGTCACAAGGCCATGTTGGTTAGAGTTATGATGGAGGCTAGATACCGTTGGTACCCAGAGTACACAGTAGAGGAGCAGTATTGAGATTTCTACCAGAGCCAGTATCTGTGTACTGTTAAGATATATCCTTCATATCCTGGAGCTGCAGAGCCGCTTCACTAAACTTATGGATTAGGTGTACCCATAGACATGGCAGTTTACGAGGCCGCCTACACCATGCTGACTATTATGAGGTTTCACCATGGCCTGCTTCAGAACATAGAGTTTTGTTATGTTCCTGCTTCTCTGGGAGGAGAGGATAGCTATTTTAGCGCAGCCTACTATGATCATTCTCATGAGGACCCTAGGTTGCAGGTTACCGCTCAGATGTTGGAGAACAGGGATCATGATGCACTTGCCCTTCGCATGGAGCTTTATGCTACCCGTGCACGTCTTTGGACAGCCCTGGCGCAGTTGGCACCTGTCGTGCAGACAGGCTATGGAGATTTGGAGATGATGAACCCATCGTGGACTCATCTGCCAGTACGCGTAGATTGGCCCGATGTTGGAGGCATCACCCCTCTTCGAGGACCGCTATTGCCGCCAACAAGGGGACCAAGGCCACATCTGTGTCCTTACGGTTTCCAGGGATCATAGGCTAGAGTGTTTCCAGATCCTCAGGTTCAGCTTTCGGTCACGGTGGTAACCTATATGAGGCGTTCTACGGTGATGCTTGAGTACGTGGATGATAGTGCTAGTATGGTAGTAGTCGTATCGCCATAGTCCTGCGTGTCTTGTGGGATATGACTGAGGTTGAGAGTTGAGTTCCGGAGGTGTAGATAGATAATGTATAGGAAGCTTGTAATGCCTCCAATGAGTTGTGTCATCTCTCCATAGTTTGTACTTTAGCTTGGGCTTGTACTGAACTATGTCATGGTGTGTATGAGTCATGGTGTTCATATGGCAGTTGTTATTACCATGTTGTTTGGGTGTTTACCCTGCATGCCATGTTGTCCACTACATTCCTTATCTCATGTCTTAGAGTTGATGTCCTCTATGTCTAAGTTGTGGGTTTGTTTTCCCACGATGGTGGCAACTAGGAATAACCCCGTGCCTGCCCCCGAGCAGGGCGAGGGAAGTCAGCCAAGGCAAGACAACCTGCCACACGCGTCCTCTTTGGCAAAAGTGATGCTTGAAGCCGGACGGAACAAAAGGGAGAGCAATAGGCTATTGGAACGAATTGAGCAGAACACAGCATGTGCTCCCCGCAATGATCAAAATGATGGTGTGTCTGTCGGTGATTTCGTCAAGCTGTGCCCACCTAAGTATCATCATTCGGTCAACCCGCTCGACGCGGATGACTGGCTGACCAGCATGTCCCACAAAATCCCGGCTGCCAATGTATCCGATGCCAACAAGGTGACCTTTGCTACTTACTTTCTAGAAGGACCCGCCAATCTGTGGTGGGAAAATTATGAAGCCATGCGTCCCGCAGGCCCCGCACCAACTTGGGTGGAATTCAGCGTGGCATTCCGTACCCATCACATCCCGGAAGGGCTGATGGATCGCAAGAGAGAGGAGTTTTGTGCTTTCACCCAGGGCAGACTGATAGTGAATGCCTATAGCCATGAGTTTGGCAATCTTGCTAGCTATGCTCCGGAGGAAGTTTCAACTAATGCCAAGAAACAGGCTAGGTTCCGTAAGGGACTTAGTCCTGAGCTCCGTTGAGATCTACGCCTGCATGAGTGCACAATCTTCCAGGCTCTCGTCAACAAGGCTATCAATGCCGAGACTGGAAATACTGACTATGAGGCCACTAGGAAGCACAACCGTGACTTCATCCCCGCATCTGGCTCGGGCTCTAGCAAACACCGGGTGTGGGTGCCCAATGCTGCCCTGCCGCCAAGATACACCACGAAGCCATCCTTTCAGCCACCTCGCCCAGCTCAGCCCAACCCTCCAGCCAGGCCATTTGGAGGTCCTCCTGCCAATGTTGCTCCCCGTGCCACTGTGGTCTGCTACAAATGTGAGGAACCAGGACGCTACTCCCGTGAGCATCCTCAAAACAATGCTAAGCCAGCTGGACATGGCAAGCCAGGAAAAGCCTTCTATGTGAAGCCAGCTCTTGCTCGTGGTCAAGTGAACTATGTTTCTGCTGAGGAAGCCCTTGAGGATCCTGATGTTATCCTAGGTACGCTCCTTGTCAATAGCCATCTAGCATCTGTTCTATTTGATACTGGGGCATCTCATTCTTTCATCTCCGAAAGTTATGCACAGTTGCATAACATGTATTTTTGTGATATGCCTACTCCTTTAGTTGTTCAGACACCTGGCTCAAAATGGCAAACTTCTAGAGTGAGCCATGACAATGAGATTCTTGTGGATAGGTTAGTCTTCCTAGCATCCTTGATAGCCCTCAAGTCTTTGGACATCAATATCATCTTAGGCATGGATTGATGAAAGCCCACTATGCTAAGATCGATACTCATACTAGGAATGTTCAACTTACGCATCCATCGGGTGAGATAGTTAATGTCTCCACTCGAGCAGCCAAGCGCCAACTCTATTCCCTCAATGCTAGCCCTCTTCCAGAATTAGAAGATATTCCGGTAATCCGTGACTTTCCGGATGTCTTTCTAGAAGAACTTCCAGGAATTCCACCTATCAGAGATGTTGAGTTTGTGATAGAGCTCATCCTAGGGACTGTCCCAATAGCCAAAAGACCCTATAAGATGGTACCCTTGGAACTAGCTGAACTTAAGATTCAACTTGATGAGGATTTGAAGGAAGGCTTCATCCATCCAAGTTCTTCTCCTTGGGCTTGCCCCGTCCTCTTCGTCAAGAAGAAGGATGGATCGTATCGGATGGTTGTGGATTATCGGCCAGTGAATCTGGTCACCATAAAGAACAAGTATCCGCTCCCCAGGATCAACGATTTGTATGATCAACTTGCCGGATCCTCTGTCTTTTCCAAAATGGATTTGAGGTTGGGATACCATCAAATCAGAATTAGAAATGGGGACATGCCAAAAACGGCTTTTGTTACTCGCTATGGCCAATACGAGTACACCGTCGTGTCCTTTGGTTTAACCAATGCCCCAGCCACCTTCTCTCGCTTGATAAATTCCATCTTCATGGAGTACTTGGATAAATTCGTCGTGGTTTACCTCGACGATATACTCATCTACTCAAAGAATGAACAGGAACATGTCGAGCATCTAAGATTGGTATTGATGAAACTTCGAGAGCATCGTCTATATGCCAAATTCTCCAAGTGTGAATTTCGGTTGCCAGAAGTGACCTATCTAGGCCACGTAATCTCTGGTAAAGGTATCGTTGTCAATCCTGAGAGAGTTCAGGCCGTCCTTGATTGGACTCCACCTGAATCGGTTAAGCAAGTTCGGAGTTTCCTTGGCTTAGCGAGCTATTGTTGCCGCTTTGTCGAGAATTTCTCCAAGGTTGCGAAACCTCTGACTGAACTCCTCAAGAAAGATAAAAAGTTCGAGTGGACTCCACAATGCGAGCACAGTTTTCAGGAGTTGAAAAGACGACTGACCTCTGCTCCCGTTCTGGTGCCACTAGATTTCTCTAAGGACTTTGTTATCTATTGCGACACCTCGCGACAGGTATTAGGTTGCATTCTCATGCAAGATCATCATGTGATTGCATACGCATCTCGATAGTTGCGTCCACAAGAGGATAATTATCCAACACATGATCTTGAGCTTGCAGTTGTGGTCCGTGCACTGAAAACCTGGCGACATTACCTTCTGGGTAATCGTTGCGAAATTTACACTAATCACCAAAGTCTGAAATATATTTTCACCCAGCTGGATTTGAATCTTAGGCAAAGACGGTGGGTTGAGTTGATTACAGATTACGACTTAGGGATAACTTACACCCCGGAGAAAGCCAATGTCATGGCTGATGCACTAAGTTGTAAGTCTTCTTGTAACAACCTGATGTTACAACAAGGTCAACCACTTCTTTATTAGGAATTTCGGAAGTTGAACCTCCACATTGTTCCTCAAGGATTCCTTTCCAACCTGGTGGCAGAACCTACTCTTAAGGGTTAAATAGTAGTTGTTCAGAGGTATGATAAGGGTATATCTCGGATCAAGGAGAATATTGCTAGTGGAAATGCTAAAGATTTCTCCAAGGACAATGAGGGTGTTGTGTTCTTCCAGAACCGGTAGGTGGTTCCCAAGAGCACACGCTTAAGACAGTTGATCATTAAGGAGGCTCATGATTCCCCTCTCACAATTCATCCGGGTAGTACCAAGATGTATCAGGACCTACGCTAGAGGTTCTGGTGGACTAGGATGAAGAGAGAAATTGCTCAGTTCATTGCTAACTGCGACGTTTGTCGTCGCATGAAAGCAGAACATCAAAGGCCTGCTGGCACCCTTCAACCTTTAGCTATTCCTGAGTGGAAATGGGATAAGGTCGGTATGGATTTCATTACCGGATTTCCCAGGACTAAGAGAGGGAATAATGCTATCTTCATGGTCATCGACCGCCTTTCCAAAGTGGCTCATTTACTTCATGTTCGGGAGAGTATAACTGCTAGCCAGCTAGCGGAGTTATATGTTTCTCGAATAGTTTCTCTTCATGGTGTTCCATTGGAGATTAACTCATACCCCGAAAGTATGTTTACAATTTTGGGAAAATTTCCAAACCACTATGGGGACTCATCTATCCTTTAGCACTGCTTTCCACCCGCAATCAAGTGGTCAAGTTGAGCGAGTCAATCAAATCCTCGAAGACATGCTCCGATCTTGTGTTACATCCCTCGGTATGAATTGGGAGAAATGTCTTCCACTTGCCGAATTTGCTTATAACAATAGTTATCAATCAAGCTTGGGCAAAGCCCCTTTTGAAGTTCTCTATGGACGAAGGTGTCGAACAGCTCTTAACTGGTCAGAAACCGGAGAGAGGCAACTCTTTGGCCCGGATATGATCCAGGATGCAGAGGAGCAAGTTCGCATTATTTGTGAAAAGTTGAAAACAGCCCAATGTCGTCAAAAGAGCCAATATGATCGTCATCATAAGGCTGTGACCTATGAAGTTGACGAGAAGGCTTATCTTCGGGTTACACCTCTGAAGGGTACCCATCGATTTGGTATCAAGGCTTTTTCTTAAGAACAGAAATGGCTTTTCCTAAGGGAAAATTATTTAAATGCTTTGAAAATATTTGAGAAAAATTAGAGAGACTCAGTGGACATATATTTTCCATATATGTGAGTTTCAACACAAGGTCTTGATCATAACATGGGGAAAAACCCTCAAAACCCTTCCTGATCACATCAAACTTTTGGAATGTTTCTACAAGAAATATTCTCAATAAATTCCAAGAAAATTCTAGCAAGTCAACACTATCATAGGAGATGATGTTGCAAAGTTTCATATCAATACAAGTTGGTTTGCTTCATAAAACCAACCCAAATCCATTTCTGTCCAGATTCAAATTTTGACAACTTTACATTGTGAAGTGTCTTCCCTTGGCCTCAAACTTTGTGAGCATGCTCTAATGACTAATTAGTGATGATAGACTAAGTGGTGCATCAAGGGTTAAAGCCTAACCCCTTTGAGTCTATAGAAAACAGATTCTGTCTATTTCTAGGTTTTCCCTAAGTCCCATTATGAACTTTCTTCAAACCCTCTCAAACTTGGTGATCTCACTTGCCTTTCATCACCTCTCAAATCTCAAGCTAATCCAGGTTCATTTGATCACCCAAATCAACATCAAACACCTTCTGCCAGAAATGTAAAAATGGCATTTCCACCCTTTCACTTTTTACCCTTGGCCTCCCCTTTTTACCACAGCCTCTGGTAGGTGCCTTGCACCTCCAGTAAAAATCCTGAGCCCTCTGGCCATAGTGAGATGGGGTAAAACCCCCTATTTTCTACCTGACAGCATCCTTTCTGACCTCTCCTCTCCATTTTTTCTACCCTAGGGCTACCCCATAGACCCCCCTAGCCCGTCCTAGCCGTTGGGGCATCTCCTAATGCCTCTGGACATAAGAAGACATGCATGGGGGGCTTAAAGAATGCCCTTGCATGCCATAAGGGCGCTCTGGAGCGGGCTACAGTGCGTTCCCGCACTGTAGCCGCCCCTGCCGGGCGCCGCCACGCGGCATTGGGCCACCCCTCCCTGTCCGTGTGGTCGGCCTCGACGTCTGCAGCCTTGCAGGAGGTCGGCACCCTCCTCCCTCTCTCTCCTTCTCCCTCCTCCACGCGTGCCAGCCATCGCCCGGCTCGGCCAATCCTCGAGCCTAAGCACGCGACCTCCCCTGCCTCCCTCCTCTCTTCCCCCTGGCCTGGACTAACCCCGGGAACGCCCCCGGCTCCCTCTCTCCCTCTCTCGTGGCCCCTGGTGATGGCCATGTCCGCGCCGGCGCACCCGGATCCGGTGGACTCGCCCCCGCCTATATAAAGGGCCCCCGAGACCCTCTCTCCCCTCTGCTCTCTCTCTCCTCCCCAGAATCCTCCCTGAACCCCCCATTTGAGCCTCCCGAGCACTAGTGCTCGAGATCGACCGAGGCCCCGCCGCGGCGGAGCTCCGTCGATCTTGGGACACAGGCCCGCTCAGGCGCTCACCTTGCGTCCTTTGGGCCTGTAGCCATCCCCAGGTCATTTCCCCTCTCTCCCTCGCTCGTTTCAAGGCCTGAAACCCCCCCCCCCCCGTCGACCGCCTCCCGAACCTCCCTCCACCGCGGGTTCTCGCCGCCGGAGACTTCGTCCACCTCCGGCCCTCCTTCCACCTCCAGAGGACCGGCGGGTTGACCCTGAGCCCATTCCTGCCTCCAGACCTCCTCGTCGTGCTCCCCTCCGCCGCCGATGAGCTTCCCCTCCTCCTTGTCGCGAGGAGGAAGAAGGACCCGACAGGTGGGGCCCACCTGTCGGCCTCTCTTTCCCCTCCCGCACTCTCTCCCCTCTCGTTTGAGCCGCTGGCAGCCGGGCCCCGCACGTCAGATTTGAATCTGACCGCGCGCGCGGCTGGCTGGCTCGCCAGATGGGTCGGCCCAGCTCCTGGCCGCCCCTGGCACAGGATCTGGAGCCCTTTTCTTTTTCTAAATTTTGTGGGATTGGAAAAAATTCCACAGGGCTGAATATTTGCCCCATGCAAATATTTTCTCCACCATAAATCTTAGAATAATCTTTAGGATTTAATAGTATCATTTATAAAAATGTTTGCAAAGGTTTTTATCACTATTTTATTTTAAAACCTATTAAACGCACCTTTTTAGCCTCTGTTATTTTTTTTCTAAAATGGTTTTCACAGAGAAATTTATTGTAGATATTTTTAATATGACTTTAGGTATTTAACAGAGTAGGTGAACATTTTAGTAGAGGCTTTTGTGCTCTGTTTTCATTGTGTTGCTTACTATTATCGTTTATTCCGCGATTATAGATTGCGCCGTAGACGAAGAAGTTGGACTCGAAGACCTCGAAGACCCCGGGGACTTTGTTGAGCCAGGCAAGCAGCCCTTTGACCATATCAAGAAACTATTTGAACTTGCATGTCATATAGCACTTTACTTCCGGCATTATCAATCATATGATGTGGTGGTTTCCCCTTCAGTGGGATGCCTCCGGTGCTTTCCGTTGATACTTGCATCGCGCACGACCCTACCACCTTATGAGGGTTGTGCGGGTGGGAGTAGATAGGTTGCTAGTAGATGTTACGCAAGTAGGATGGGACTTATGCATGGTGATACCAAAAGGTGTGTGTTTTCAATACTCTTTCGAAAAACCTGTCGGGTGTCACTATTGCCCAAGGGAGATGATGATGAGTTGGGTGACCACTTGAGAAAGAAGTGGTGTACCGGAACAAATGGGTGTGTGTTTTCGAAAACGGATTAGATTTAAGGTCTGCTGACCGTCCCAACATTACATGCACAACCATGATACCCCTTATGGGACGGGGCTTTGTTGATTACCTTGGTGGGTACTGGCAAGGAGCCCGCATTACTAGTGGCAGGAGTGGCGTGGTCACTCTTGATACGGGGTCGTACCGGATGTACGATCATGCGTTGTCTTTACAGGCACCGGGCACACCGTTGGTCCCCTCATGGATGGTACGGTTTGAGCAAGGCTCGTGTGATGTACATCATGAGGGCTGGGTACCAATCGAGTGGACTCTTTGTTTAGTGTCGCCGGGGGAAAGGCATTGTTCGGGTGCTTACCTCGGGTATGTATATACCGCGAGTCGTGGATGACACGGAAGTTCCCCAAGTCTTGTGGGTAAAGTGTGCAACCTCTGCAGAGTGTAAAATTATTCGAATAGCCGCGTCCGCGGTCATGGACAGTTGGAGGTCCTTCTTAGACTATGTCCGAATGTTTTCGTGAAATATTGGTGTGAGTATGGGTGTGTTAGTGACAAGAGGTCACCTGAGTCAAGTCCGATGACTTGGCATGAGAAATGAACTAAGTCTGATGACTTAGCGTGAACATGATATGTTCAACTGATACCGTGATGGTATCGACAATGTGTTATCATGAATACTTGGTTAGTTGTTGATGCATACTTACTATTACTTGATCATGTCGCTTGCATACAAAATCAGCTTTCTGCAAATTACCTATAGTGCTATATCATGCACCATTATTGCCTCGTTCCACTCTTGGGTTGCTTGCGAGTACATTCAAAGCTATCATTGACTTGCCACTGGTTATTTAATTGTCTAGGCATGGAAGAACAGGAATATGTCAAAGATTTCATTGGAGACGAACATGCGAACTAGGATGCTTCCCAGTCAGAGTGCCTGTAGGTTAAGGCAGATGGCATGGGTTCACACTTTCGACAAAGATTTCCGCTTCTTGTTCTAGACTTAGTGTTTGGCCCAAGTGGCCCTGTCATTGTAAGACTAAGACCTTCGTGGTCATCATTTGTGTAAGACGTTAAGTGTGGATGTAAGACTCTTTTATTCAGCTTCTGTGTGTTCAGTGAGCATTGATCTCTAGGATCACTGTACACATGCATTCGGTGATCTCGACTTATGAGCCGGGGTCCCCACAGAGCTGGCAGCACAGCCATCCTGACTGTAGCAAGCCCTTAGTTAGCATGGACGTTAGTAGGATTAAAGCCGTTTTCCAAACTACACCTAGCTTTGGAACTTAGGAATTCTGCACTATTTATCTCTCCTATGCTTCACACAACACTTTAGTGACTCTCCTCTTTTCAAACCTTTGTAGATGGCCATCATACCCGAAGCCTTGCTGACATCCGGCTTTCTCTTACTCCTTGGGGATAGCCTGGAGAAGTGCCAGTTTCGCCAACCACCCATTTTCCTCTACCACGAGCACTGGGTCGATGCCATCACGAAGGAGTACCACATGGATGTGGTTGTGAAGGCAAATGAATCCCCAACTAGTTGGTTCTTTGAAGGACCACGGATGGAGACTATGATACTTGTCGTCGAGACAGCTGCACGCAAGGCACTCCTACACCTTCGAGACATCATTCCAGAGATGGCTGATGAACCAGCTACTCGCTACCTTCCCTTCAGGAAGGATGACTTGGGCGAGAATTGGACGCTGATTCCGGCCAAGGAGGATGGCGCATCACTCCGGTTCCAGACCTACTTCAGTCTCTCCACCGATAGTCTGGTTCACAACTTGGTGAAGGAATCTGTGAAGCTCCACGAGGAACTTCACCACACTCGAGGGCTACTTCACCAAGCCAAGACCAAGCCAGACAAGATCAAGAAGGATGGAGCCCCCGAGGGACGACCATCTGTCGCTTATCGAGGAGGAGTACCCCCAGCCAGTGATGCACATGCACGTAGTCAACGCATGAGTGCGAAGGAGTACCGTAAGCTCTTCACCGACCCGCGCGTAAGGCGTCGTTGGGATGGGCCTCCTTGTTCCCCGACCCCGTCGACCGGGAACGATGCTCATTCTGAGGATGAGCCAGAGGAAGACCCAGAGGAGCGTGACTGCGAGACCGAACACTCCACCACCTAAATCCGAGAACCCCTAGGGTAGCATCAGACATGTATCCCTCATGCAGAGTTGAGTCCGTGTAATGGTTCATATGAAACCATGTGTGCTTGTTGTTTGTTTCGTTGTTTGTGTGTTCCGATGCAAGTCCCGCTTTTGCCTTAGGCAACATGTAAGCTACTACATCGTCTATCTTAATATATGTTGTGGGTCTTTTGACCTTTGTTTCTCGACACTTGCACTTGACCGCCCCCCTTCGGCACGCTTTGTCGATTTGCTTATCCTCTTGTTGACCCCAGTCGTTTGACTTGGCTGCTCCAAACAGGATGGTGACTACTACCCGCAACAGCTCCTTCACCAACCCCAAGGCCGGCACCTCGAGCCAGCAACAGGGAGCTGGTGGAGCTGCTCACGCTGGATGACACCAGGAGCAGCCACAAGGCGACATTCCCCCGCCACCACTCTACCGGAGAACATGACCATAGCTCAGTTTCTCCAAGTTCTCTGGGAGGAGCGCCAGGCCAACAATGCTGCTCTCCAGCAGATGGCCCAGGCTCTCGTGAACAACCAGCAGCAGGGTAGGAACGGCAATGGCCGCTCCACGCTGTCTGAGTTCATGAGAAACTCGCCCCCGACCTTCACTGAGACTGTTGAGCCGTTGGATGCTGATGAATGGATCCGCACCATCGAGGACCTCCTTGCCCTGGTCAACTGCAATGAGGATCGTGAGAAGGTACTTTATGCCTCTCACTGCCTCGGAGGTACCGCCCGAGCATGGTGGGATGGATTCAAGGTCATGCAGGGAGGGCGTGTGATCACGTGGAATGACTTCAAGGAAGGATTCCGCACTGCCCATATTCCACCTGGGATCATGGCTATCAAGAAGAGAGAGTTGCGAGTGCTAAAGCAAGCAAGTGGCTTTGTCAAGGAGTACCTAGAGAAGTTCAACCTGGTGTCAAGGTATGCACCTGAAGACGTCAGCACGGAGGCTGCCAAGAAGGAACGCTTCATCGAAGGACTTCAGCAAATTCTGCAGTATCAGCTCACCATCCGCGACTGCCGCACCTTCTTTCATCTGGTAAACAAAGCTGAATATTTTCCCCATGCAAATATTTTCTCCACCATAAATCTTAGAATAATCTTTAGGATTTAATAGTATCATTTCTAAAAATGTTTGCAAAGGTTTTTATCACTATTTTATTTTAAAACCTATTAAACGCACCTTTTTAGCCTCTGTTATTTTGTTTCTAAAATGGTTTTCACAGAGAAATTTATTGTAGATATTTTAAATATGACTTTAGGTATTTAACAGAGTAGGTGAACATTTTAGTAGAGGCTTTTGTGCTATGTTTTCATTGTGTTGCTTATTATTATCGTTTATTCCGTGATTATAGATTGCGCCGTAGACGAAGAAGTTGGACTCGAAGACCTCGAAGACCCCGGGGACTTTGTTGAGCCAGGCAAGCAGCCCTTTGACCATATCAAGAAACTATTTGAACTTGCATGTCATATAGCACTTTACTTCCGGCATTATCAATCATATGATGTGGTGGTTTCCCCTTCAGTGGGATGCCTCCGGTGCTTTCCGTTGATACTTGCATCGAGCACGACCCTACCACCTTATGAGGGTTGTGCGGGTGGGAGTAGATAGATTGCTAGTAGATGCTACGCAAGTAGGATGGGACTTATGCATGGTGATACCAAAAGGTGTGTGTTTTCAATACTCTTTCGAAAAACCCGTCGGGTGTCACTATTGCCCAAGAGAGATGATGATGAGTTGGGTGACCACTTGAGAAAGAAGTGGTGTACGGGAACAAATGGGTGTGTGTTTTCGAAAACGGATTAGATTTAAGGTCTGCTGACCGTCCCAACATTACATGCACAACCACGATACCCCTTATGGGACGGGGATTTGTTGATTACCTTGGTGGGTACTGGCAAGGAGCCCGCATTACTAGTGCGGGAGTGGCATGGTCACTCTTGATACGGGGTCGTACCGGATGACACGGAAGTTCCCCGAGTCTTGTGGGTAAAGTGTGCAACTTCTGCAGAGTGTAAAACTATTCGAATAGCCGCGTCCACGGTCATGAACAGTTGGAGGTCCTTCTTAGACTACGTCCGAATGTTTTCATGAAATATTGGTGTGAGTATGGGTGTGTTAGTGACAAGAGGTCACCTGAGTCAAGTCCGATGACTTGGCATGAGAAATGAACTAAGTCCGATGACTTAGCGTGAACATGATGTGTTCAACTGATACCGTGAATGTATCGACAATGATTTATCATGAATACTTGGTTAGTTGTTGATGCATACTTACTATTACTTGATCATGTCGCTTGCATACAAGATCAGCTTTCCGCAAATTACCTATAGTGCTATATCATGCACCATTATTGCCTCGTTCCACTCTTGGGTTGCTTGCGAGTACATCCAAAGGACTCATTGGCTTGTCACTGGTTATTTAATTGGCTAGGCATGGAAGAACAGGAAAATGTCAAAGATTTCATTGGAGACGAACATGCGAACTAGGACGCTTCCCAATCAGAGTGCCTGTAGGTTAAGGCAGATGGCATGGGTTCACGCTTTCGACGAAGATTTCCGCTGCTTGTTCTAGACTTAGTGTTTGGCCCGAGTGGCCCTATCATTGTCAGACTGAGACCTTCGTGGTCATCATTTGTGTAAGATGTTAAGTGTGGATCTAAGACTCTTTTATTCAGCTTCTGTGTGTTCAGTGAGCATTGATCTCTAGGATCACTGTACACGTGCATTCGGTGATCTCGACTTATGAGTCGGGGTCCCCACAGCCTACCAATTGGAACTTCCGCCACATCTTTCCAAGGTTCATGATGTCTTCCACGTCACGCAACTGAGGCATTGCTTCTCAGACCCTGTCCATGAAGTAGACCACGAAACGCTTGATCTCCAGGATAACCTTACATATCGAGAATACCCTGTTCGTATTCTTGATCAAGCTGAGCATACCACCTAGCATCAAAACATCAAGTTTCTCAAGGTTCGGTGCCATACCATTCTGAAAAGGAGGCCACATGGGAAAGAGAAGATCGTCTTCGACTAGAGTACCCCGCACTCTTCCCGACGACTTCAAAATCTCGGGACAAGATTCTTTTGAGTGGGGGTGAGTTGTCACATCCCTAGCTAGCCTAATTAGGACAGCATGTGTGTGCATCATATTTCAAATTTTGCATTAATTTGAAATGGGGTTTAAAAGGAACCCCAAACTCTCATTTGAGTCAAACCAATTCAAAGTTTGTGAAAAAACAACAAATTCAAAATGCTCATCTAAAATGTCCCCTATGTCTGATAAATATGGACATGAATATATCAGGGGCCGTCTTAAATATTTGAACATTTATAGCATTTTAAAAATAAATAATAAAGTCTCTGAAAATGCCAAATAAAGCATTATCATTATTTCAGATTTCAAAATATCCTGAAACTTTTTACACAAGTTTTAAATATTCAAACTTAATGCTATAAAATAATTGGGATATTTATAAATTAGCAATTGTGCCTAAAAATAAATAAAACAATTGATAGAAAATTAAAACAAAATCGAAAAAGAAAGAAAAATAAAGAGGAAGCTCACCTAGGCCCAGGCCAGGCCGGCCCACCTGGCCCAGGGAGGTCATCGTCCTCCTGGCGGCCAGGAGGATGGGCGTGTGGCCACCGCATGCGCACGGCCATGCCTCCACGCTGGCAGCTGCCTGCCTACCTTCCCCTCTCCAGCGCGACGGGGATAAGCTCAGAGAGCCGTCCCCATCGCTCTCTCCCTCTCGCTCTCGCCTGTCTCTCTCTTCATCTTCCCCTTTGTCGCCATGGCCGCCGAAGCCCCGCCACCGTAGCGCCACCGCTCAAGTCGATCCCCTACCTCGATGAGTAGCTCCAGAGCTCTGCCTTCTTGCCCTCTTCCTCCTTAGCATGCCTCGCCTTGCCGGAAGCCCCCCAAACGCCGCTCTGAGGTCGTCTTCAGCCTTCGGTCCTGCTGATCGCCGCCGCCGTTCTCTGTCCTCGGGCCATCCCCGAGCTCGCTTTCAATGGCTCCGAGACCGATGTGAGCTTCCGCTTCTCCCCCCCCCCCCTCTTCCCCCGGTCGATTCCATGTTGTAGCCGCCGATTTAATCGAGTTCCAAAGTGCTCCGCTGCTTGAGCTCGACGCCGGCTGCGCTTCGGTGCTCGAGAGGTTCTTCTGAGGCCGCCACTGTGTTCATAGGACCGCATAGGTGCTGTAGGAGTCGAGTTGTCGTCATGTTGTGCGCTGGATCGTTGAGCTTGAGGTTTGCCCGATTCTGGCAGCCGCTGACCTCAACGTTGGCGTCGATCCCGACCACTCCAGCCTCTAGTATGGGGCTAGATCGATGTGTGCTCGTGCATAGGTTCTTCGAGTGCCCTCCGCCGTCCATTTGGTCGCCGAAGGAGGGGTTCCGACCCTCTCCGCCGTCTCTGACATCGCCGGCGGGTCAACGCCGGTGAGTCAACCGGTGCTGACCCTGGGGGTTTGACCCCAGGTCAACTGGCAAGTGGGCGCGACCTTTTAATTAAAATTAGATTAAGAAAATTAATTAACTATAATAATTATGTTAATGACCCACTAACCAGTGGGCCCATGTTGTTAAGTAATTAGGATTAGTTTTAATTCATTGGTTAAGTGACTGAGTCACTGACATGTGGTCTGCACATGTTAGGATTGACCTACCTCGGTCAGCCGACTGCTGACGCATTGCTGACGCAGTGCTGATGCAATAAAGGAATATCTGATTTAAATAATTCCAGAAAATGTTTAAAACTTCTAAAATTCATATAAATTAATCTGTAAATCAGATGGAAATAATTTATATATGAAAATTTATCAGAAAAATCCAATGAATCCAATGTGCCATTATCATGCATGTTAGAGCAACCTATGTAGATGAACATTGACATTTACTAATAGATTGACTTATGAAATATGAAATGGAGAATGATTTTGAACCTATATTCAAACTCACCTCAAATTAACTTGGACAATAGTTGCATTAGCTCATCCATACATGCTAACATGTCATGATCATGCATCATATTGTTGCACTTGCGTGTATTGATTGCTATTTATCTGCATTGCGGTAGGCCCTGATTCTAAGGATACCTCTGAGTATTCCAACGAAGGAGAAAACCTTTCCGTTACCCAGCAAGGCAAGCAACCCCTTTGATCATTCCGATAACATCCCACTCTCTCGCTCCTGCTCTTGTTTGTTGCATTAGGACAAACGTTCACTTGTGTGTCATACACGGTAAATGAACCTATTCTTTTGCATGAGCTGTCATTGTCACAGTAAATAGCTAAACCTTGCAACCTAGCATACCTGGTAGATGCTTGTGCCATGATGTGCTTTGCTTACTTTGCGTGCTATGCTTGCTATGCTTAGAGTTGTGTCAGGTCTGATTCATCTGGGTGATGAACTAGAGTGAAACAATGTTGTTCTGATGTGATAAGCTTATGATGAACCCGACTTGGTAAAGGTAGCGATAAGAGGCTATGTAGGAGTACATAGCGGGTTGTCTCATTGGGACCGTACTTAGGAACTGTGTTCCGTGTTTGTGATCCAAGACTAGTTACTACCACATGTTGGGATACTTAATTGACCCTCTAGACTTATCGGTCACTTAGTCCTTGGTCCAGGAGTTCCAAGTAGTTTCTGATGTTCATAGCATGCTGGAGGCCGTGCGTAGTGCTGACCCTAGGGGTGGGCTACGACGCGGTAGGCAGCGGCACGGTGTACCAAGGGTCACTAGAATGGTGGGCTTGGGAACCCTGCGCATATCGTTTGGGGCCGTAGCGGAAACTTCGGCCGGACTTCCGTGTGGGTTCAATCTCAAATAGGCGATAGCCTGGACTAGAGGTCTTATGTGATTGACGGTCGTGGCCGACTCCCTCGCTGGGCTTCCACTTGAAGGTTGCCGAGGTGCATGGTTTTATGAGCACATAGCGATAAGTGGCGAGAGCGTGTGTGAAGAAGTACACCCCTATAGGGTATGAAACTATTCGAATAGCCGCGTCCTCGGATATGGATTACTTGGAGAACTTATGCTATTCATAGATAATCAAATGGATACTCATAAAAGTATCAAGACAAGTGTGAGTACCGTGGATGGAGGGAAGTGAATCCATGGTGGTGTATTGATATGGAGTTAGTGGACTCGTGTGCGATATCTAAAATCTAAACAAAGAGTTAAACTTGTACAGTGTAGGTTAGCCATGAGTCAAAGCTGGCATTGCTGCATAACCTCCACCACTCCCCTTGTTGATACATGAGCATGAATAGTCTAGTTCTACTTTAAAGACTTGCTGAGTACATTTGTACTCATGTTTGCTTAATAAATGTTGCAGATGAGACTCAGGACCCATCAGGTGGGTTCTTTCTAGATGTCGATGATGCCGAATAGCTGGTGTCCTAGCTACGACCTTATGCCCTGTGGCGGGTTGTAGATAGTCAGGCCATGTGCCTTTTTACCCCTTTCATCTGTCTGTACTCAGACAGCTTTATGCTTCTGCTTGGTTTGTATGAACCTACTTGTATGACTTGAGTGTCGGGTCATGTGACCCCTATCTGTAGGAACATATTATGCAAGGCTCTTCTGATCCTCTTAAATAAAAGTTGTGTTGATGAATGGTTATGTTGTGATGCCATAGTTGAATTTATGCATATCGGGCATGTTGTGCGTACATGTGACATGCAACGGTATGTATGGGATCCCACACCTAGCTTTGTGCCTTTAGTAGTACTCTTTATGGGAAACTGCCTCTTTGTGTTTCCACCGAGCCTTGGTAGCTCGCTACTGCTCCGGACACATTGATTGACTGGCATGTATCCTTATTTGCTGTTGTGTCTGTCCCTTCGGGGAAATGTCTCGTAGTGTAATGGAATCCCTGTAGCCTGCTACGACTCGTCTACGTGTAGTGATGACATTTATGTCCCACGGTGTAATGGAGTCCTTGTAGCTTGCTATGACTCTTCTACACGCGCTTGAGGCGGACACCTGCATTGCTAGGTTACGTATGCCTGTTTCCGTACGGATGTGCCACTTGGGTTATATGACTAGACATGTCGGCCCGGGTTCTCTGTCGTTTGATTGCCAGCGACATGTTCACATACGTGAGCCAAAAGACGCAAACGGTCCCGGCTAAGGTAAGGCTGCAGCCGTGGAGCTTACCATGCATGAGGCCGCAAAGTGATGTGATATGTTATAGTCTGGATCCATATGACTTAGGATCAGGGTCCCGACACAGAGCAAGGTAGTCCCTTGTTCTGTGTGATTTTGGTTTAACCACCTGGAGTTCTAGTTATGTCTACTGTAGGTATGATCAAGGTTTCCGCGGGATGTCCTACTTTCGATGGGACGGATTACCGCTACTAGAAGAACAAGATGCGGATGCATCTTAAAGCTATTGACAACGATCTCTGGTACGTTGTGGAAAACGGTGTTCCCTCTGTTACTCCCACGGTCAACGCTGCTCATGCAAAGAGATTCAAGCAACTCGATTCTCAAGCGAAGAATATCATATGTGGCCATCTGAGAAAAGGTCAGTATGGCAGAGTGAGTGCTTTGGAGTCTTCTAAGCTTATCTCGGAAAGGTTGTCGAAAGTCAACGAAGGTGTTTCCATTCAACGTGACTCTCATGTTGATGTTCTTCGCGATCTCTTCAACCGCTTCAAGAGACTTGTTGGCGATATAACCCCGTTGTAAGACCCACCCAGGAGGGGCTGGGTCATACCTAGCGGATCGTTAGCATATGGGATGGAAGAGGAAGATTGGGCCGCATGGCAGCTCACTAGATGCGCTGTGACGGAGCCTCGAGTCAGGAAGAAGATGCAAGACCCGGGAGCATAAGCCGCCCGGAGACAGCCTGCCAGAGTCGGCTAGGCGGCTTAGAGACGGAGTCAGATACATTGTAAGAGTCGGTATGAGACTTGTGTAACCCGTGGTCTCGACCTCCTATATAAAGGCAAGACCCGGGGACGGCTTAGACAGAAACCAATCTATCGAGAGCTAGGTCAAGCGAATATGCTCCCTGGTAATCGATACTCCAATCAATACACACAAAGCAGGGCGTAGGCTTTTACCTCATCTCCAGGGGTCGAACCTGGGTAAATCTGTGTCTTTCGTCCCGTCCAACCCCTTTGATCCCACTGCCTTAGCGATGGCCTCAAATCTAAGTCTTCGGACATCTGTCATGACAAAACCATGACAGATGGCGCCCACCGTGGGTCTAGTGCGCGGTGGTGTTGAGTTCTCAAAGGTTTTTCTCTCGGGGATCGAAGGATACCCCGTTGGCTTGATGACCAAGAGTCGTCGCGGCAAGCTCTACATCGATGACTCGGGATGGGGGCCTGAAGCTAGCTCAGTTGAGTATGGCTATCGGGTTCCCATTGTCAAGATGCACGTGTTCATCGGCAAGCTGGATGGATCTACACCCGGGCCGAACATTTGCACCAACATCGTCGAGCCGGCCCGGCGCGTAACACCCGCCCGGCTTCAAATCGGGCGGAAGAGCGTCTTTGTTGGCTTCACATAGGACAGCGGTGACTCCTTGTCGGGGGAAATTTTGGCTTTTTCAGATGAAGGATCTTCCAGCAAGGATGGGGAATCCATTTATCGACTTCATGACGGCGGGTAAAGGGGCTATGTCGACTGTTACAGTATTCCAGAGCCTTACGACCCGTCGAGCCGAGCCGCCGTATTCATGGCAGGCCCGACGCTGGGGTCCAATGGTGAGACATCCGGAGCGGTGGTTGGAGGGGCTCCACCTGATACGGAGCCCCCTAAGGCACCGGCACAGGTTCTACTGGAGCTCATGGAGGAGCTGGCAACTCTGATAGCCATGGAGGTGATAGCTGAGAATCAAGCGGAGCGTAACGCCGAGGTCAACCGGATCGAGGGACAGATAGCCCAGGCCCAGGAGGATATCAATGCAATGCAAGCCTAGATGAACGCTGAGTCGGAACGTTTGAGGGCGGAGGCCCTCTGTTTTGATCTAGACCAGCGGGCGTCAGAGGCAGTTCAACGCAGAAGGACTCAAGTTGGTTTGCCGATTCAACCTTGGAATCTTTTTAATACTTCGGGGGTCGGGCCAAGTACGCTGCCAATGGTGACCCGGGCGGTAGAGGCATCGCGGTAATTAGACCCACCGTGGAGGAGCAGACCATTGTCGCGGCACGTTGTGACGCCGCCTAGCCATTAATCGAATCCGATGAAAAATATGATAGCGGTGGCTGCTAACCTTGATGCTCTCCCTTTGGCTGAAGGGGCACCGTTTGCTGAGGAGGCGAGGAACGCGATTAGCATGTTGAAGACAGCGGTGGCTCAGCAAGATAGGTATATGCACAGCCGGAGTCGGATGCTCTCCACACAGGTTCATAGCCGTAGCTATAGCTGGCAGATTGAGTCGCCCATGGTCTCTAGCCATGAGCAAAGGCGAAAGCCGCCCAATACCAACCCGCCTGAGATGGATATTCAGGGGGCTATGAATAGGGGCCGGGCTCAGCGAGGGTCGACACCGGTTACGGATTACCCAGAGATCCCTGAGCCAGCACCAGCAACACCTGTCGGCATCTCAGCCAGGGGATTTGGTGTTCAGTGTGTTACAGCGGTCTAAGGAGTGTGCGCCTACCCAAGGACTTTAAGGGGCCATGTAAGGTGCCCAACTACATGGTGGATCTGCCCCCAGAGGCCTGGATTGAAAGTTATGAGCTTGCTATGGAGATGTTGGAGGTCGACGAAGCAGTCTGTGCAAAATACTTCGTCATGATGTTGGAAGGACCAGCTTGCACTTGGTTAAAAGGGTTGTCTCCGAATACCATCACTTCATGGGCCGAGTTGAAAGCACAGTTCATCAAGAACTTCAGAGGAACTTGCAAGCAGTCGATGACGATTGTGGATCTGGATCTTTGTGCACGGCAGGAAAGTGACTCGGCCCATCATTGGGTGTGGCGGGTCTCGACGGTGATCCACCAATAAAGTGGATTAAGATACCACCAAGGACCCAGACTCCGACAACGAGAAGCTAGGACATGGTAAGAAGGGCAGCAATGGAAAGAACCAGCAGGGTGGTGCTGGGAATGGTAGTCAAGGCAAGCGGAAGAACCCGGATGGCGGATCAGAATTTGTGGCGAAAACCAACGCACAATCATCCGGGAACAATCGCCCTAGGGGCAACAAGAACTTCAGGCCACCGTTCAACAGGAATAGGCCACTCGTATCCCCTACGCCCTACACCTTAGAAGAGGCACTAAATAGGCCTTGCCCGGCACACAGCCGGTTGGACAAGGAGGCCACCCACCTTTGGAAGGATTGCAGTGTTATGCACGCGTTTCCGGAGCAAAGCCTTCGTCAAAATCATAACAATGGTAATGGCCCGTTGGGTGGGTCAGGACCGGGCGGCTCAGGTGCTGGCTTTGGTGTTGGCGGGTCAGGTTCAGGTCATTAAAGCCAAAGCAGTCAGAATCGAGGAAACCAGGGAAGTCATCAGCAACAGGGCACCAGTGGTCAGCAATAGAATAACCACTCAGGGTATCAGAGCAACCCGAAACATCTTAGTGGGGGACAGTATCATGTCTTCACGACAAGCTTAGATAAGCGGGATGACAAGCTGCATAAGAGGGCGGTCAATGCAGCCATGTCAGCTCTCCCACGATAATTAAAATGGTCAGAGTACCCGATTACATGGAGCCGTGAGGATCACCCGCCACAGGTCGACAATCCGAGTCACTTAGCTCTGGTGGTCGCTCCTCATGTTGGAGGGTATAGGTTCATGAAAGTACTCATGGACGATGGTAGCAGTATGAACATCCTATACTACGACACCTTCCAGCGGATGGAGTTAACCGACAAGGCTCTTAAGTCGTCATCGACCGTTTTCCATGGAGTGGTGCCAGGCAAGTCGGCTTACCCAGTGGGAAAGATTGCTTTGAAAGTGGCATTTGGGGATGAGTATAACTACAGGGTGGAGACCTTGTGGTTTGAGGTGGTAAAGATTAAGAGCCCATATCATGCTCTATTTGGCCGCCCAGCTTTCACAAAGTTTATGGCTAGGCCCTGTTATGTTTATCTGCAGCTCAAGATGCCGGCTTTCAACGGAACAATAACAGTACATGGTGATCGGAAGGTAGCCATAGAATGTGAGGAAGGGGATATGGCTTATGTGGAGTCAAGCTGCGTAGAAGCAGAGCTTAAGTTTTATAAGGATAACGTTGACCCGGCAGATATGACGCCGTTGAAGAAGCCCAGTATAGAGTCTGAGCCACCTTTGAAGTTTGCGGCCGATGACACGAAGCTGGTGGATTTTACCCCGGGCGACTCATCCAAGCAGTTCACTATTGGAGCTAACATGGGTCCCGCATAGGAAAACGTGCTCATCGAATCCATCCGTGAGAATCGGGACATCTTTGCGTGGAAGCCGTCTGACATGCCAGGTGTACCAAGAGAACTCACTGAGCACCACCTTAATGTGGATCCTAAGTTTAAGAATATTAAGCAATTCCTTCGTCATTTCAATGAGGAGCGGTATAAAGCAATTGGGGAAGAGGTAGCCTGGCTCTTCGCAGCAGGGTTCATTGTGGAGGTATTTCACCCGGAGTGGTTAGCCAACCCTGCGCTGGTGCTCAAGAAGAACGTCACATGGAATATGTGCATAGACTACACGGATCTTAACAAAGCTTGTCCAGTTAACCCGCTTGCTCTCCCCCGTATCGACCAGATTATTGATGCAACAGCGGATTGTGAGAGTTTATGTTTCCTGGACGCCTATTCAGGCTATCGTCAGATCAAGATGGCAGTTAAAGACCAAGAGAAGACCTCGTTCGTAACACCTTTTGGAGCTTTCTGCTATGTGTCCATGTCGTTCGGACTCAAGAGTACACAGGAGACTTACCAACGTTGTGTGCAGAATTGTCTCCACAGCCAGATTGGGCATAATGTTCATGCTTATGTGGACGATATTGTGGTCAAGTCAAGGAAGAAGGATACATTGTTGGATGACCTGAAGGAGACGTTTGATAACTTATGGGTCTATAAGATGATGCTTAACCCGGCTAAATGTGTTTTTGGAGTTCCTACAACTAAACTTCTGGGTTTCTTGGTTTCAGAGCGAGGTATTGAGGCTAACCCGGACAAAATAAAGACCATCATGTCACTAGCCAAGCCAGCGAGCATCAATGATGTGCAGCGCTTGGCGGGTCGTATTGCTGCTTTAAGCCGCTTCATCAGCCACCTGGGAGAGAAGGCTATTCCTCTGTACTAGATGATGAAAAAGACGGATGACTTTGCGTGGAGTGAGGCTGCAGATGAAGGTCTTGAAGCGCTTAAATAGAAGCTAGCTAAGCCGCCGATCTTAGCCACTCTAGCTGAGAAGGAACCCATGCTCCTTTACGTGGCGGTTAATAATCGGGCGGTTAGTGCTGCGATTGTGGTGGAGCCTAAGGAGGCAGGGAAAGAGTATCCGGTTCAGAGGCCAGTCTATTATGTCAGCGAGGTGCTTATCGAATCAAAGCAAATATATCCACACTGGCAGAAGCTAATATACGGGGTGTTCATGGTGAATCGTAAGCTGAAGCATTATTTCCTTGGACATCAGATCGCAGTGGTTAGCTATACTCTCTTGGGAGACATAATACAGAATCGAGAAGCCATTGGTAGAATTGCTAAGTGGGCGCTGGAGCTTAGGCCTTTAAATTTAAAGTATGCACCTCGCACAGCCATGAAGTCTCAAGCATTGGTGGATTTCATAAATGACTGGACGGAGTGTCAGTCGCCAGAGGAAAAGCCGGACAATACGTATTGGATGATTCACTTTGACGGGTCCAAACAGTTAGAGGGCTTGGGGGCTGGAGTTATTTTAACCTCTCCCAAAGGTGATAAGTTTTGTTATGTATTAAGGCTGATGTTTCCTTGCACAAACAATGCAGCTGAATACGAAGCTTTGCTTCACGGACTTCGTGTGGCGAAGGAGATGAACCTAAGCCGGGTTAGGTGCCTCGGCGACTCTGATCTGGTGGCACAGCAGGTGTCAAGCACGTGGGATTCCAAGGACCTATGGATGGCGGCTTATCGGCAAGAGGTAGATACTGTTGCTGGTCACTTCAAGGGTTATCAGGTAGACCACATTGATCTTTGCAAGAACGAGGCGGCGGATGCATTGTCAAGGCTAGGCTCTCAGCGTAAGCCGGTGCCGATTAATGTTTTCTTGGATGTGCTTTATCATCCGTCTGTTAGGCTACCGTCGAAAGAGGATCGAGCTGTGCCTGACCCGAAGGGGCAATTAGTGTCTGATTTGCACGCAATTCCAGATTGGATGTTGCCGTATCTGGCATACTTGACCCGAGGCGAGTTGCCTGAGGATGAGACTCTGGCGCGGTAGATTGTGAGGCGTTCTAAATCCATGACCATCATTGGAGGGGAGTTACACAAGTGCAGCGTCACCGGCGTCTTCCAGCGTTGTGTCTCACTGGAGGAAGGCAAGGAAATCTTATATGAAATACATGCTGGTGATTGTGGTCATCATGCCGGGTCAAAATCTTTAGTGGCCAAGGCCTTCTGGCTGACGGCTCATAAGGACGCAGAGGATTTGGTTGCTAAGTGTGACGGGTACCAGAAGTTTGGAAGACGTGCTCACGTGTTGGCTCAAGAATTACGGATGATACCGATCACTTGGCCATTTGTAGCATGGGAGCTTGACATGGTTGGACCTTTCAAACGGTCTAAGGATAAGAAGACCCACCTTTTGGTGGCAGTAGACAAGTTCACCAAGTGGGTGGAAGCTAAGCCGGTCAGTAAGTGTGATGCAGCCACGACGGTTCAGTTTGTCAAGAAATTGATCTACCGGTTCGGATATCCTCATAGCATCATTACGGATAACAACACGAATTTATCCAAGGGGGCTATGAAGGTGTTCTGCGAAAGCGAGCACATCCGGCTTGATGTTCCGGTTGTTGCTCATCCACAGTCCAACGGCCAAGCAGAACGGGAAAATCAGAAAGTCTTGAGAGGTATCAAGCCCCGTCTCATGGTTCCTTTACATAGAATGCCGGGTTGTTGGGTGGAAGAACTACCGTCTGTCCTTTGGAGCATCAATACTACGCCTAACAGGTCGACTGGTTACACCCCTTTCTTCATGGTTTACGGTGCGGAGGTCGTGTTACCAAGTGACATACGACATGATTCACCGCGTGTGGCAGCTTATGTGGAAGCAGACAATGAGGAGGCGCGTCAGGACGCATTGGATGCTCTGGATGAAGCACGTGATCTTGCAGTGGCTCGATCGTTAATTTATCAACAGGACCTGCGTCGCTACTATAGCCATAGGGTCAAGACCCGGACGTTCCAAGAAGGCGACTTGGTGTTACGTTTGATTCAAGATCAGACAGATGTGCATAAGTTATCACCACCATGGGAAGGACCTTTTGTGGTTAGTAGGAATATGAACAATGGGTCTTATTATCTCATCGACGTACGAGACGAGTCATGTACCTCCGAGCAGGAAACTCACCGGCCGTGGAACATCGCTCATCTACGGCCTTACTATACTTGAGTCATTGACTCTTACTTTTGTACATAAATATTTTCTTGTATTTATACTCATATAATAAAGTTGGCATCCCTACAAGACGGGGCCTTTGCCATTTTGTTTCTCTTTGGCATTACAGATTTGTGCAAAGATGAACACCGCCATATGTTCACTTGGGGGCTTCCAACCTGCCGGGTTTAGCTTGCTCACCCTTTTGGCTGGCTCTTCAGCCAAAATAGCACCATCGTGTGACGACTTACGAGGTGGCGGCTTACAAATCGGCGGCCCACGCAATTGTGGCGTGCAAGATGGCGAAAGGTTCAAGGTCGCTCAAGAGGACGAGCCGCCACGTTGCGAGACGTTCAAACATGGGTGCATCGTTTTACTGATGAAAGATTTAAGGTTACTCAAGAGGACGAGCCACCACGTTGCGAGACGTTCAAACATGGGTGCCTTACCTTATCGGTGAAAGATCTCAAGTAACCCAAGAGGGCGAGCCGCCATGATGCGAGCTGTTCAAACATGGGTGTTAAGGCACTCAAGAGGACGAGGCACCATGATGCGAGCCGTTCAAACATGGGTGCCAAGACACTCAAGAGGGCGAGCCTCCATGATGTGAGCCGTTCAAACATTGGTGCCAAGCCATTCAAGAGGACGAGGCACCATGATGCGAGTCATTCAAACATGGGCGCCATGGGAGCCAAAGAGGATAAGCCGCTATGATGCGAGCCGTTCAAACATGGGTGCTAAGTCGCTCAAGAGGATGAGGCGCCATCATGCGAGATGTTCAAACATAGGTCCCATGCGGAAAGACGGGTCTTGGACCAGTGCAAGGTGCCATAGTGGGTGAAGGCTGCCCCCCACTTTGGCAGAGTCGGTACCTGCCTGTATGTAGCTGCTGCTCGCGCAGGGGTGTAGGGAGCTATCAACTCACCCCCTCTGAGGGCCTCATACAGCGGCGAGGGAAAACTTTCTCTCATCTGCTACGTACTCTCCACCAAGTGGCCCGTCATACTCTTAACAAGTAACGTTGCTTAAGGTTCAAACGACGGATTTATGTCACGTGAGAAGTAGCTTATGGGCCCCGGGGCACTCTCTCCTTTATAAATTCTGGTATGTTGTGCCCTTAGCAGTTAATCTCGTTAGAGACCCTGGACCATGCAAGATTGGCGGTCACTTTCGTTAGAGACCCTGCACTGTTAGGCGGTTCAAAACAATAGTTTCCCCCTCAAAAGGGCCAGAATATAAGTTTTCGAAAATCAAAAAACGAGGGAAAAGGAAGACCGTCATGCATTACATCATACATATTGCATCATACACATTGCATCATATATTGCATCATAGTTGCATCATACATTTCATTAATATCATAAGTGTGGCCAGAGCAAGATGAAAGATGAAATAAGATTATATTGGAGATCTCCAGGTTATGCTTTTTCTCAAAGCCGCCCAGGTAAACACTGCAGATTGTTTTGCTTGTTTTTTGCAGAACTTATCCCTAAAAGATGAGATGCGGATTATGCGGATTAAGGCATATGAAGATTGCAAAGTATATATTACAAGGCTCTTTAAGAGCTCAAAATATGAAAGGCTTATGAGTTTCTACACTTGTTCCGGCTCAGCTGGTCGGGTTACAATCAATCAAGGACAAGGAATCTAATTGGCTGGCGGATCATCCTGCATCGGGTCTTCAGGCTCTTCGATTTGAAGATGATCCACATACCAGTTGCAGTTAAGTAAGGCTTTGAATTGTGCATCATAGAAAAGTGGAGATGGATCAACATCAGGAGCGAACAGCGGCTTACGACATGCGGGGACCAGGTCTCTAGCTTCAAAGGTAGGGCAGCGCAGCCGTTGGTTGTTTGTGTCATAAATCGCCTGATATAGAACCAGGTCCGTTTCTTCAACCAAGATGGAGGCAAGCCATCGGGAGGCCTTAATGCACTTGGCATAATTAGCTTCCGTGAAATCTGAGCCGTCATCCTTCTTGGAAGGGAAGCCGTTCATCATCTCTTCGGCAGTTAATTCCGGAGCGAAGGCCAGGGACCGACTCAGTGCAGCTATAGCTCCTCTTTTGGCTTCTATTCGCCTTATTTCCTCCACCTGCTTGGGCAAGGTTGATAAAACCTCCAGGACGCCCTTCATAAATTTGGGGACGTACTTGGCCGTCATCATAGCCTTGATGGTACAAAGGACCCCGCTATACAGCTGCTTCATCAAAGTGTATACAGGCTTCAACTTCATTAGACTATCAGAAGATAGCTGGCGGCTCCTTTCGCCTGTAAGGAAAGGTCCAAAGTTATAAGCCACCCGGCGGGTGTTTATTTACTGAAACTATTTTTGAGTCGTTTGCACTTACCAAAGATAGCAGCAGTCATCTTGGAGATGTGATCCTTGAGGGTCTTCAGCTCTGCCGAGGCAAGGTTGAGCTGGTCCTCTGCATCGCTTGCATGTTTCACCAGGGAAACTTGCTCCGTTTCGGTAGTCTTCTTATATGCCAGGAATTCAGCTTGGAGTTTCTCAAGCTCTTCAACAATCGCCCGCAACTTTTCTTCTGTTAAGGCCCGGGCGGTCTGTTGGGCTGACAGGTTCTCCCTCAAGTTGGCCCGCTCAGACTCGGCGGTATTCAAAGCTTCCTGCATTTCACAAATGAAAGGTTCTCAATGATAAGTCGCCAGATGAAATAGCTCTTATAAAGTCCCAAGCACATTACAAGCAATATACTTGGCACTTGGGGGCTAATGTCTGTGTTTTTAGTTTCCAGTCTGCGATAAAAGTTCTGGCTCATCATTATCATAATGTCTCGAACTTGGGGGCTACACTGGGCGAAGCTTTTTACATGTGAAAGATCCGGATCATCATTATCATAATGCTCCGGACTTGGGGGCTACAATTGGATATATAACTAAGTACCGGCTCATATGCAATTTAACCCAATATTTGGGAGTGGCAGGGTAAGCTCTATATAACTGAATTGAAGGCTTGGAAGACCCGGTCTATTATTTGCAATATTAACCTGGTTCTTGGGGGCTAAGTATGGGTATAAGAGAAATATAGAAGATGGAGGATACCTCATATTTTTTTTCTTCAATAAGCCCACAAGCTTGCTCTCCATGTTGCGGCTGGCTGACAGGCGGTTCAGATAACTGGTGTGTAAATCTTCTCCAGTCATCTTCTCCAAGGAAGGGAATTCAAACTCGAGCTTTTCGGGAGAGTCAGTGATAGCTTTGTTGGAATGCTTCATCAGAGTATGGTGTACTGGAGACTGATAACCCGTCCTAGTGACAGCTCTCTCTCTCTCGCTCTTCCCCCTCTCCTCTGCTCTCTCCATCGCCAGACCGAAGCCGCCATTGCCGCCGTTGATTCGTCGTCCTCCACGCGTCCCCAACCACGCCACCGGCACCAGAGGCCCTCGATGAGGCCCCGGTCCTCTTCCCCTAGCCTCATCGCCGCTTTCCCCTTTTAGCCCCGCCAGGCATCAGGTCCGAGATGAGCTCGCCGCCGGCCATGGCTTAGCCATGGCCATAGCAGCCATAGCTCATGCCTGACCATGGCTTCATGCTCAGGGTGCTCTCGGGAGCCCATAGCCGCCCTTAGACCCTCTGTCTGCAGCCCTAGCCTCGACCCCGAGCCGACCCGAGCCCCGGCCACCGTAGTTGTCAGCGGCGGCAACGCTACGGGCCGCCCTGCACCGTCCCATCAGCTGGGATGGATGCGGCTCGCTCCCCACATCCGATAGCGCCGCTTCACGTGCCAAATAGTGGTCGGAGGCGCGTCTCCGGCGAGCCTCCGCCATCGGTTTGGTCGCCGCCGGCCAAACTCCAATGGGGCCGACATGGCGTCCATTAGCACTAACCCCCACGGCTAATTAACCCCCGCGGTGGCTGACTAGTGGGCTCCGCAAGCGGGTCAAACACCAGTCAGCACGGGATTTGACCCTGCTTAGCGGCGGGATTTTCTAAGTTTGAGCTAGACCGGTTGTTTGACCAGGCTGGCATCACAGTGACGTCAGGCTGGCACAATAATGCATTTTTGTATAACTAAATTCCAAAAAATTCTAAAAACTTAGAAAATTCATGTAAATTAACCTGCAAATCAGATGAAAATAATTTATATATGAAAAATGATCAGAAAAATTCAATGAATCCATCTTTAACATTTTCATGCATGTTAGAGCAACCTAAATAGGTGAACTTGGACATTTTAGCTCAAATACATTATGGAACTCCATATATGAAGTTGAATTTGAACCTTGAGTTCAAACATACTTCATTTAAATCTGTTGCTAGATGCATTAGCTCAAACACATCATATTGACATATCATATTCATGCATCATGTTGTTGCATTTTATGTGTATTGATTTGTTCCCCTTCGATGGTTGTTCTTCGTGTTAGCCACTGTTCTGGAGGATACGGTCGAGTATCCATCTAAGGAGCAGTAACGTGTGATCGTCTTATCAGGCAAGCAACCCCCTTGAACATATCTGATACAATCCCACTCTCTCGCTCTTGCTCTCACTTATTGCATTACGACAAAACGTTTCAGCTTTTACATGTTCCGGTAGTTGAACCCATTCCTCTGCATGACCTGTCATTGTCACAGTAAATAGTTAAACCATGCAACCTAGCATACTTGGTAGATGCTTGAGCCATGTTCTGCCTTTGACCTGTTATGCTTGCTATGCTTAGAGTTGTGTCAGGTCTGATTCATTTGGGCGATGAACCGGAGTGAACTAAACTTATTCTAATGATGAGAGTTAAGTTGTGAACACGATTTGGTAAAGGTAGCGATGAGAGGCCATGTAGGAGTACATGGTGGGTTGTCTCATGGGGACCGTCCTTAAGAACTGAGTCTTGTGTATATTGTCGAAGACTAGCTACCACCGCACATTGGGGTCCTTAATTGACTCTCTTGACTTATTAATCGACTTGATATCTGTCCAGGAGTTGCAAAACTAGTTTCTGGTGTTTGTAGGATATGCTAGTAGTCTACCGAGTGGCACCCCGTACAGGTGGGCTTGGGACAGACTAGGCATTGTGTCCCGGTGTACCAAGTGTAGTACTATCCGTCCAGGTGGGCTTGGGAACCCTGTACACATTGTTTGGGGTCGTTGAGGAAACTTCGGCCGGATTTCCTTGCGGGTTCAGTCTCAAATAGGCGATAAACTTGGACTAGAGTCTTGTGTAGCTAGTCAGGTCGTGGCCGACTCCCTCGCTGGGCTTCCGCTTGAAGGTTGCCGAGGTGCCTTTTTACGAGCACATGGCGGTAAGTGGCGAGAGCATGTGTGACAAAGGACACCCCTGCAGGGTAATCAATCTATTCGAATAGCCGTGTCTGCGGGTATGGACTACTTGGATACTTATATGGTTTATAGACAATTTAAAAGGTTACTCATAAAAGCTTCAAGACAAGTGTGAGTACCGTGGATGGCACTCTCGTAGGAAGACGGGAGCGGATCCATGGTGGTGTATTGTTGTGGTGTTAGTGGACTCGTGTACGCTTCACAAAACTTTTCAAAGATATGAAAGCCGTAGTACAGGATAGCCACCGAGTCAAAGCTGGCTTGCTGCATTGAACCCCACAATTTCCTTGTTGATACCGATGCATATGTAGTTAGTTTTGATGTAAGACTTGCTGAGTACTCAGTACTCACTGTTGCTTAATTATGTTTTTGCATAGGAGACTCCAATCTCGCTAGTGGTTTCTATGATAAGATCCTTGTTGGCCACTTAACTTGGGAATCCCAGCCAGAGGTCTGGTTCCTGTGGAGGGCCTTGTAGATAGATAGGCTTCCTCAGCCTTCTTCTTTTCTAGATGTCTGTACCCAGACATGTTAAGCTTCTGCTTGTTGTTTGTATGATTTATGTGTTGGATCATGTGACCCCTGCTTGTAATATCACACTATGTTGGCTCTTATGAGCCTCCTAAATAAATGTTGTGTTGTTGTATGGTTATGTTGTGATGCCATAGTTGCATCTATGCATATCAGGCATGTCGTGTGTACGTGTGATGTGCTACGATATGTATGGGATTCGACACCTAGTTGTGTGCCTTTAGTAGTACTCTTTACAGGGAACTGCCTCTTTGTGCTTCCACTGAGCCTTGGTAGCTTGCTACTGCTCTGGATACATTGACTGACCGGCATGTATCCTTCTTTGCTACTGTCGCTGTCCCTTTGGGGAAATGTCTCGCGGTGTCATGGAGTCCCTGTAGCCTGCTACGACTCGTCTACGTGCAGTGATGACATTTACATCCCACAGCGTAATGGAGTCCTTGTAGCTTGCTATGACTCGTCTACACACGCTAGAGGCTGACACCTGCATTGCTGGGTTACGTATGCCTGTTCCTGTATGGATGTGCCACTTGGGTTCTACGACTAGTCATGTCGACCCGGGTTCTTTAACGTTTGAATTCTAGCAACATATTACTTACGTGAGCCAAAAAACGCAATCGGTCCCAAACCAGGTAAGGTGGCAGCCGTGGAGTTAACCGTGCGTGAGGCCGCAAAGTGATGTGATGTGTTACATGTTGGATTCTTATGGCCTAGGATCGGGGTCCCGACAGCATTGGTATCAGAGCTGACTGACTGTAGGATTACCAAGCCAAACGGGTTGATGTTGAGTCTAGCAACTCTTTAGTTATATAAGGGAATTGATTGTGGAAGGGAACGTAAGGCTCTTTTTATTCCTTTCCCCGTGTTATTATGATTCTGAGTCACCCTCTCCTTTTCTACGGGGATTAAGATCTAGGCTTCTTATCTATCTACCAGGATCTCGTGTTACTATTCCGTAGACTTATAGGAATGGTTGATCTGAGTTGCATCTAGTCCTCGAGTGTTATCTGTGTAGCTTGTTAGCTCAATCAAAATCTTTAGATTGTTATGTTAAGGTGTCGTGGCACCTAAATCTTTTTCAGGATATATCATTTCTAAGCATTCGCATGCATTATGCTACCCAATTTTCCCTGGGATTTCTTTGAATATCAATGCTTCTGCATTCCCTCCTATCTTTGGGTATGCCGCCATGTCTAATCCTAGTTCCTCATCATCAGGATGTCCCACAGTACCCAAGCTGCCATTGGTTGCAAGAAGGGCCAGAGACGTGGAACCAAAGATGCCGAAGTTCTATTGGATTCACCTTCGTTGGCACAGTTCATGTTAGACATTGAAAAGATAAGCATGAGTCAGATCGCTTGCTGGCACGTATTTAGGAAAACACAGCCCATTAATGTGCTGGAACAGTGACCATTCATGATTTCATCAAGCTATACCCACCCACCTTCCATCACTCCACTGAGCCACTCGATGTAGATGACTGGCTTCATAGCATCACAAACAAGCTGCGTTCTGCGAACGTGGCCGAGGCTGACAAGGTCACCTATGCTACATATTTCTTGGAGGGTCCTGCTAGTATATGGTGGGAGAACTATGAGACTATAATTCCAGCTGGCCAGATTCCTACCTGGAAAGAATTCACAGAGGTTTTCCGTGAGCATCATATTCCTTAGGGTCTCATGGACCAAAAGAGGGAAGAGTTTTGTAACGTTACCCAGGGTAAGATGGTTGTAGATGTTTACAACCGAGAGTTCGAGAACCTTGCACGTTATGCCACAGAAGAAGTGTCCACCGATGCCAAGAAGCAAGTTAGGTTCAGGAAGGGTCTCAACCCAAAGTTGCATCGCGATCTTCACCTGCATCATTATGACACCTTCCAATCTCTTGAGAACAAGGCCATTAATGCAGAGACAGCTCAGTTCACCTATGAAGAATCTCGCAAGCACAACCATGATTTGGCTTCTACCTCGGGTCCTAGATCTCAGAAGCGGTGGATTTGGGTTCCGAACTCATCGCTTCCTCCTGGATATGCATCGAGGCCATCCTGTGTGGCGCCTCGTCCAACTCAGCCAAATGCTCCACCTAGACCTGTTGGTGGACCGCATGTCAATGCGGTTCCACGTCATACTTATGTGATTTGCTACAAGTGTGGAGAACCAGGCCACATTGCTCGCAATTGCACTCAGTCCAATGGTGTTTCACCTTAGTCTGGAAAGTTTGTTGACCATAATAAGTCACCAGTCAAGGTGATCCATGCCAAGCCAACCATCACTGAACAGGGATGTGTGAATCACGTCTCAGCCAAAGAAGCTAATGATGATCCAGAAGCATCAAACATGAAACTGTTAATTCTTCACCTGAATGTTCAAATGCTTCTATTGATGCAAATTCTTCAACTATTTTAGTGGACACAAATTCCTCATCTGAGGATACCACAAGTATCACTCACGAAAATGCAGGGTTGAAGGAATTGTATGTGACAGGTATGTACAAAAGTCTCAAAGGGCATAAAACCCTTTGCGATGTCCTCAAAAAGCAGATTCTGAACAGGAACCCTTGGAAAGAGGGTATTGCATTTGAGAGGAAAATCAATGATGATGGATCCTACTGGACACCTGAGCGGTACCCCAAAACCTCATGGGTTGCTGCAAAAGGACCTCCTGTAGATCCATACACTTTATCTGGCTTTACTTGTGAAACTTCATATTCCTCTCATGAGTCACTTGACTCCAACTAAAAATTCTTCAAAAACCAGAAAGGTGAAGTATTTGCCAGATTTTTTGGAACTAACTGTAGGAACGATTCACCTATGAAGAAAATATCGGTTCCCAAGAGCTGCTTACAAAAACGTTAAGTGAATGTCCTCACGACACCACTCATGAAGAACAGGAACCCTAGATCAAATTCCTCATATGGACCAAAGTCTTCACTTGGACCAAATTCCTCAAATGGTCAAAAATATCATTCTCATGCTAATGTATCTGTTTCGCAGGGAAAATCTAAGAGTTCTGAATATGTGCATTATTCTTCAAATCATTATGTTCATAAGTCCTCAAAGAATTTCTCTGCTTATTCATATGAGTAATCTAACCCTTGTTCTATGAAATGAAGCGCACTAGCTTCAATGCCTACCTTCTCATATGGTGCTCGTAGAATGATGAACTCTTTGCCACCCCTCCAGATGTGCGTGGTGAAGAAACTGAACTAATTTCTTATGCAGGGTCGGGTCTCTAGATGAACTTGAACATCTAATGAATTTGCTAGACACCTGAGAAAATGCTTGAAAGGACACGAGCTAACCATGTAGAAATGAATTCCTCATTTCTCACGTCCTCACACTACTTGCTTACTATCTTGTGTGATGAAATTATGTCTGATGAAATTGATGTCATATTATTCACTCTGAAGCATATGAGTTCGTAAGTTGTACTAATTCATCTACAGGATGAAACACCAAAATCTACTAAGCGGTATACTCGACGGTGGATGCACAAACCACATGACTGGTGACAAGAATCTACTGATGAATTTTCCACTTGCTCCATCTCATCTGAAGCATATAACCTACACTAACAAAGGAAAAAAGCAAGGTATTGGGTCTAGGCTTTAGGGAAGGAGACTTGTATATTATTGATTTCTCTACAGGTCCTCAGCCTCCCACATGCCTACTTGTAAAGTCCTCAGAAGGCTGGTTGTGGCATCGACGACTTGGACATGCTGGTATGAGGAACTTGCACATGCTCATGAAGAAAAAGCACGGCATTGGCATTGAAGGTGTCAAATTCCTCAAGGACCACCTTTGTTGTGCATGTGAGTCTGGGGAGATGACCAGATCCAAGCATCCCTTGAAGACAATCATGACCATGACTCGACCTTTTGAATTGCTTCACATGGATCTCTTTGGCCCCAGTCAGTACTCCACACTAACAAATTCTTCAAGTTTGTATGGCTTTGTCGTTGTTAACGATTACTCTCGTTACACTTGGGTTCATATTATTCTATACAAGTCTGAAGTGCAGGATGTCTTCGGACGATTTGCTTCAAGGGCCTCCACGAACTTCGGCATCAAGATCAAGCATATCAGGAGTGATAATGGGACTAAGTTCAAGAACATCAATCTTGATGAATATGTTCATGAACTTGGTATTACTCATGAGTTATCTTCCCCATATACTCCTTAGCAGAACGGCGTCATGGAGCGCAAGAACAAGACTCTTGTTGAGATGGCTCGCACCATGCTTGATGAATACAAGACTCCTCGTCGCTTCTGGCCTGAGGCAATTGATACAGCATGCCACATCATCAACACGGTATATCTTCACAAATTCTTCAAGAAGACTTCATATGAACTTATGACTAGCAAGAAACCCAATGTAAGTTAACTCAAAGTCTTCGGTGCAAAATGCTGGATTAGAGATCCTTACCATAATTCTAAATTTGCACCAAAAGCACATGAAGGATTTATGCTTGGTTACAGAAAAGACTCGCACACCTATAGATTCTTCAACACCTACCACCAAAAGGTTGTTGAAACTGTAGATGTGTGGTTCGATGAAACTGAGGCTCGCAAAGAGAGCACCTGCCTTTTGTGCTAGATGAAATGTCTCTTGAGAAATCCATTAAGATGAAGGCTACTGAAGATGTCATACCCACCAATGAAGTCATTCCGACGAATGAAGACATTCATGCTGATACCTGAAGAAAGTGGTGCTGAAGAAAATCCTCAGCCACGTCAACCTGCTCATTCAAGAGTTGCAAATGAAGTGCAGATTGACAAAATCATCAATGACATCAATGCATGAGGTCCCCTCACTCTCTCAAGAGCTTAATATTCGACTAACTTTTGTGGGCACTTTTCTTTTGTCTCTATCATAGAGCCCACCAAAGTTGATGAAGCATTCAAGGAGCCTGAGTGGACTCAAGCTATGCAAGAGGAATTGCATCAATTCAAGCTCAACAATGTGTGGGAACTTGTCAAGTGGCCAGATCCTCGCAAGCATAACATCATAGGTACCAAGTGGATCTACCGCAACAAGCAAGATTAAAATGGCCTTGTGGTAAGGAATAAGGCTCATCTTGTAGCTCAAGGCTACACACAGGTTGAAGGAATTGACTTTGATGAAAGTTTTGCACCTGTTGCTAGACTTGAAGCTATTCGCATATTGCTTGCTTATGCTAAGAATCATGATATCATCTTATATCAAATGGATGTGAAAAGTGCATTCCTCAATGATAATCTTGAGGGAGAAGTATATGTTGCTCAACCCCCAGGTTTTGAAGAGCCTAAGCATCCTGAAAAAGTCTTCAGACTCAACAAGGCCCTCTATGGCCTCAAGCAGGCCCCTCGGGCGTGGTATGACACTCTGAAGGAATTCCTCATGAAGAAAGGCTTCAAACCCGGTTCACTCGACCCAACTCTTTTCACCAAATCATATGACAATGAATTGTTCCTATGCCAAATATACGTAGACGATATAATGTTTGCTTGTACTGACAAACGTTATAGTGATGAATTTTCCTATATGATGAGTGAAGAATATCAAATGTCTATGATGGGAGAGTTGAAATTCTTCTTAGGTCTTCTAATTCGTCAGCAAGACAATGGCATCTTCATCTCTCAAGAGAAATACCTCAAGGATGTTCTAAGGAAATTTGCCATGCAAGGTTGCAAAGGCGTCAAAATTCTAATGCCTTCAAAAGGCCACCTCTGCAATGACGAAAATGGTAAAGATTTCGATCAAAAGGTATATCGCTCCATGATTGGCTCGTTATTGTGTCTATGTGCATCTAGGCCTAATATTATGCTGAGTGTTTGCATGTGTGCATAGTTCCAAGCAACACCGAAGGAATCACACCATAAGGCCGTGAAACATATTCTTCGATACTTAGCTCACACACCAACGCTTGGATTATGGTATCCCAAGGGCTCAAATCTTCACCTTGTCGGATACTCTGATGCTGACTATGCTGGCGATCGTGTGGATCGCAAGTCAACCTCAGGCACATGTCATTTCCTCGGACGATCCTTAGTCTGTTAGTCCTCGAAGAAGCAGAACTACGTGTCACTATCTACTGCTGAAGCTGAGTACATTGCTGCTTGTTCATGTTGCGCTCAGTTGTTGTGGATGAAGCAAACCCTCAAGGACTATGGCATCAAGGTGAAGAATGTGCCTCTCTACTGCGGCAACGAGAGTGCCATCAAGATTGCTTACAACCCAGTTCAGCATTCCAAGACCAAGCACATACAGATTCATCATCATTTTCTTTGAGATCATGTACTCAGGGGAGAAATCTCCATCGACCACATCCCTACTGAAGAACAACCGGTCAATATCTTCACAAAGCCCTTGGATGAAAAGAGATTTTGCAAGTTGCGTTGTGAGCTAAATATCTTAGAATCTTCTAATGTTCTTTGAAAAAGGACACACACCCAACATTTATGCAAAATTGATGACTTATATGTGCAACACACGAAGTAACGTTTTTCTTCAATCAATGAAGAATAACCCTCTAAGTGTGAAGAAATTAATGAAGAATTTGATCCTCAGAACCCTATGACAATTGTATGCGGTGTCTGAAATCATCATTCTTATATGTTGGGTCACGCCACCAACCATAGTTGAAATTCTTCAATGTTGAGTTTTTCATCATTTTGGAAATTCTTCAAATTTTTAAATTCCTCAAGTTTGCAAATTCCTCAACTTTTCAAATTCGTCAACTCTTCAAATTCTTCAAACTATGAAACTCATGTTCTTCATTGAAAAAATATATATATATATATATGAGTTTTCAATGTCCTCAACAGCATTCACTTATTGCTAATTCTTCAAGTTGATTTTCATCTAAGTGAATGTGATCAGACCCTTTCCCCCTCTATGCTAAACTCAACCCAGTCTGTTCACAAATTCTTCATATGCGTTCTACTTTGAAACTCGTTCGAATTCCTCACTGTGTCCTTGGCAGCTAAAGAATTTGCGAACGGAAACTTTGAAATTTTCACTATCAAAAGTTTTAGCGTTTCCCGCTCAAACTGTTCCGATTCCCATGACTCGATAACCCACGACCCCCCAGTATCGCCACTACTCAGAACGTGAGTGACACATGTCATGTGGAGAGCAAGGGTCAGGGGCAATCTGGTCCAAAATCTTTGGACAAACTTGTTTTCACCTCCGCTATAAATAGCCCTTCCCTTTCACTGTGCTCGGTTACGCCTCACTCCTACTCTCTCCCGAGCTCAAACCTAGCTCCGACTCTAAAATCATCGCCGCCAGTGTGGAAGAGCTTCACTGCCTCGACCTTGTCGTCGCCGTACTCGCATCAGTCACAGAAGTCTTCACCCCATCGCCGTTGTAGCTGTCTCCCTCTACCAAGCTAGGGCGTGGGAGATCTGGACTGACGAACTTCCTTGATTTCATCTCACAGTTTGTCGTGTTCTTCATCAGGGTAAATAAATCTATTTTTATTGCCCTTGTTTGATCTTCAAGTTTTCCTCAATTTTCTCAAAGGTGTTTATTCTTCGAGAATCTCATTCTAAACCACCTTACATGTTCATACACTTGATATTTTTCCCTAAGTTATGTTTTTCCTCAAGATTCCTCAATTGTGTGAATCCTCAAATTTGCACAACTATGGAACCTAAGACAAAGAACACTTACTGAAAATCCTCAAGACACCCATGGTCAAATTCCTCACACTTGATGTTTCTGAAAAACTTCTGAGAACACATATGACCTCTTCAAATTCCTCGCACCTATACTCTGTTCAGAGGTACAAACATGTCCGCTGATGAATCACTAGGTTCTCATCAACTTAACTCATTTGCAGCATTTCTTGAGGAAAAATTGTGCACTTCTTCATAATCTTCAAGAGTTCAGAATCCTCAGCCGAAGAAAATGGCTGATGGGAAGAAGCCACAAAAGGGTGGTAAGAAACCTGAAGTGCAGACTGCTTTTGAGATACCTCATGACTTGTATGAGGAATGTTGCACTCCAGATGAAGAAACTCATGGCAAAGAAACAACAAAGCAGAGAAAGATCCGCTTATAGAAAACTAAGAGGAGATGGGCAAAGGAGTGGACAGAATATCCCTATGTCACTCCCAAGTATATGATGAAATTCACAGTTAAACCCCCTTGCAACAGGCTACCTTTGGCTCCGAACCAAACTGCTAATCCCACAAGTCTCAAGACTGGTGATGACTTCCCTCATGAATGGTAAAGACAGCAAGCCAAGCTGGCGAAGAAAGCAAAATAGGTTGTGAAGAAATTCAACAAAGACTCTGTTGCTACTGCCACTACCAGAGCCTCTACTAGTGCTCCGACGAAATCAGTTGTGAAGAAATCTGCTATGAAGTCAAAGTCTTCAACTTCAAAATCATCACTTCAGATTCCACAAGCAAAGCCTTCAAAGGCCTTAGCCATTGGTTCAGTAGCTTCTCAGTCCTCTGCTACTGCCGCAAAGTCCTCAACTCCTGTGCATCTTGCATCATGTCACACGACAGAGGGATTCTCAATTTCTCCAAGGGTCTCTACAAGTCCCTCTGCTCAAGTAAAGTTTTCAACAAGTCCTACTATGTTGAAGCTAAAGAAAACTGCTGGACGAGGTCAAAGACCAAGTCCCCACACCAGCAAAGCTATAGTGAATGTACCCTCATCTTCTGAGGATGATAGTGAGGCTGATGATGAAGAATTGGAAGAAATCATCAGAGAAAGTCAGCAAAGGGCTGCAATTGCCAAAGGCAGCTCTCTTCCACTTATGTTGGATCCCAAGATGATCCTCAACTTCATTGACATATGGCATGAGGATCCCAATACCCCACTTTCCTCACCGAACCTGCCTCTTGGAGTGGACCATGTCCTCACACACTTTATTGCTAAAGAAAAATGGAAAAGAGATCAAGCTTAGAGAGCTAAGAGGAGCAGGGCTCGACAACAAAATTTTCTGAGGAATAATGTGATGAATTTGACTCCAAATCAACTCATCACTGTTCAGTTTGAAATTCACTGCATCTCTGAGGAACAAGACAAATATGATGTTGAATGGAAGGGCACCAAAGTGAGATTTGTCAGGGCGGCCCAAGCTGGCGTTAAGGACCATAACTCAAGGGTTGTAGCTCGATCGCAGCCACAAATTCCTTAGGCTGAAGAATCTGCTCAGCCTGCTGATGAAACTGCACCTGCGGCTGAAGAAACTCGGGCTACTAAAGAACATGCCAGGACAACCTCCACTGTTGTGCCTGAAGAAATTGCCAGGTCAGCTAAAGCTTTTGTTGCGCCTGAGGAAATTGAGACCACAAGGGCAACTACATCAGTTGCTCTTGAAGAAAATGCTCCTCCTTCACCCTCTGCAGAAACAGCAAAATCATCAAGGGTGAAGATCATGAACCTTCCTTCTGCATCAGAAGCAAAGAAACAAAGTCTATGGAGAAGAAGGCACTGAAAAGAAAAGCATCAACTTCAGTAGTGCAGAAATTAAAGACACTGCCAAGTTCTTCAACAGAACCGTTTGATGCAACGCCTATCAGCTCCATGCCAGCTTATGAAATAGTGCCATTTGGTGTTGACTATGTCATCCCAAATGATGATCAAGAAGAAATGGATCCATCTGTTGCTACCTCAGAGCAGATTGATGAAGAAATTGAAGTGGAAGCAAATGCTTCAACTCCAAAGGTATCATCGCCCCTGCCTCAGTTGACTACTGAAGAAGCCAGCGTTGAAGAAATTGATGAGGACGTGGACATTGGCAACACAAACCCTTTCATCAATGATGAATATTGGGAATCTGCACACCCAAATTCCCCCAATGACCACTCCTCTGTCATAGATTTCTTAGTCTCCAGCCCAGACTAAAGAAATTCATACAGGATCTGATGACTTGGCTGCAACTGCCACTGACAGAATTCCAGCAGCATCACCTGAAGAAATTGTTGCTCCAGCTACCATTGAGGAAACTGCTGTGCAAATTCCTCAATCTGAAGAAGTTCCTCCTATGCCTAAGGATATTGTGGGCCGCTTCAAGCCAAACCTTCAGCCAAAGTCAAGAATGCCATTCAAAGGTCAAAGCGCCCCAAATTCATCAAAACCATTTTCTTCAATGAGCACATTTTCTTCAATGGACAAAATCCATATGACTCTACAAGGGCCGGTCGCACTAGGTTCTGGACTTCATGAGGTTCTAAACTTCAACACAGATGAACTATTATGCATTAGTCCTGTTTGACATGAAGAAAGTCTTCGAGCACCATCAAATTCCTCATGCGGATATGGAAATAATCCCATCCTTCACACCGGCGCTCGCAGTTCTTCATGATGCAGGAATTCTTCCGTTTTGTGTGGATATATGTGATTGGAATGAAGAGCTAATTCTTTAATTCTATGCCACTCTACACATCATAGGTGATGCTTCTGACATCAACTCATGGGTCTTGGACTGGATGACTGGATCAACCCATTACACTGCACCAGCCTCTGAATTGCTTCGGTCAGTCCTAGATCCAATTCCTTCAGAAGAAGCCCACTGCCTGTTTAATGAACCTGCTCTACCCAACCACATGATGCAAGTGTGGATGAAGCCATTGGCTCTTGGAAAACCTCAAAGGACCACCTTCCTTGTGAAGGACTTGCTATATGTGCCCAGGACATTTTATCGCATCCTCACCAACACCCTTTGTCCTCAGAAGGGTCACAACTCTGAAGAAGAAGAAGTTGAGGGAGTCATGAAGAACATGCTATTCAACATCATTTATGGGATTCCCATCAACTATCACGACTTCTTCATGAGGACATTGGCCAATGCAGCATTAGGCCCATTTGAATTGAAGCCTTATGCTCCCTGGATCATGAAATGTATCAGATCATGGTCTTCAATTCCCTTCAAGGCTGACTTCCAAAATCACTTCGGGTTTCTACCTCTGATTCAAGTCCTCAATAATACAATTGCCTCAGTTGAAGGAAAAGGCAAAGATGTCATTGATGAAGGTACTCGTCCATTGGATGGCAGTTTTGCAAAGCTGCATCTTACTCCACCAATGATGACACTGCTAACCAGGACTCTGCTACAAAAGCCTCAACGCAAAAGCCTCGAGAGTCTGCCGCTCGTGTGATGACAGATCGTGAACTGCTCATAAGTCTTCATCAGAAGGTTGATCGCAATCACCAATGGCTGAAGCGTTAGTTTGCTTTAATTGTTCAGAACATGACTGTGACGCTCAACTCTGTGAGGAAAAATCACTATTATGTGCATGAAATCTTCGATCGCGCGTGGTCCATTCTCGCACATCTCAAGACTCCTAAGGAACTCAAGGACATGGACTTTCAGCAAAACTTTGTTTGGTCTCATCCTCCTCAGAAGAAATTCAAGAAGGTTCAATTTCCTCAGCTGGTTACAAGTCCACATTCTTCATCACGCGAAACGGATGAAGCTGAGGATATTGACAACACTGTGGTAGGCCCTGCATCGACAAACGACCCCGACAATGTTGGTGCTCCTTCCTCACCAACAAGGTGAAATTCTTCATGGGGCGTTAGTCCTCACTTTTTCATCCCTTTTGGTCTTCGATGAAAAAGGGGGAGAAATTTTGTGTTAGTCTTCAAGCGGGTCTCTATATATGGGATGTGTTTTTGTTTAAGTTACAACTCTCGCTCTTCTGAAGCTGTTGTTGGTTGAGTTGTAAACTTAAGTCTGATGGTGGTCTAACTCTTTTGAACTGCTTTCTGCATGCTTATTTCCTCAAGCACCTTAATCCATGCATGCTGAATTTCGTCAGACACCATTTTCGTCATGCATTTCAAATTCTTCATATCATATGTTCAAATGCGTGTATGAATTACAAAATATAGGGGGAGTTCTCCATGTTTTTAACCTTCCATGTGCATTTGCAGTCCAAAGAAAATTCCTCAAATATGCACATCTTCAGGGGGACTTCTTCTATATCTTGCAATCAAATTCCTCAAACTCGGTACTTACATTCCATATTGTTATCCCCGTTGAAAACTTAACATATTTGTTATCAATCACCAAAAAGAGGGAGATTGTAAGTGCATCTAGTTCCCCTTAGTGATTTTGGTGTATTGAAGACTTATAGGTTAAGGAACTAATGTGTTTGTGAGTGTACACAGGCTCTATAAGTCGATGAGGAGTTTCATATATTCGGAGATTACCGACCCCTAAAAATGTATGTCTTCAACTCAAGACTTTGGTATTCCCTGGAGACTTTGAAAATGAAGAAGTTGGTGTGACCTTGAAGATATGAACGAGGACTATGAAGCGTGAAGACTTTTGTTTTCGTAGTTTCATTTCCTTTCTTGGAGTCATAGGAAACACCGTACTATTAAAGGGGGCTGAGGTAATACTAAGGAAAATTTCTAGCTGATGCTCAACTCCAAAAGCCTAAACCTATCCAATCCTTTGAGTTAAGCCTTTGTAAATGTCACGCCCATGATGCGCGCATATCCATATTTAGGCATGGGGGCCTTGATAGGGATAGAGGCGCATCTCGTCGTTTGCAAGTATAGTATCATTACATACATTTATGAAGAGAAGAGTATATGAGTTGGCTTACACTCGCCACATGCTAAATTACAATTCCAAATAGTTATTCAAACATCAATCCAAAGACAGGGTCTGATTACAAACGAAAACAAACGGTAAAAGGATGCAATGACACTAGCTTGCTAGCCCCAAAGATCACGACCACGGCCACTCTACTCGTCTGGATATGTGACGTACATCCAGACACGCTCCTCTTCATACTCCCACTGGAGTTGCGTCACTCAGCAATCTTGCACCCGGGTACCGAGACTATTCAAGCTTATAGGTTGGATGGGGGATAAGTGTTTAGTTAGTAGCAGCACTAAGCATTTATGGTGGCTAATCTTACGAGAACATGAATGTAAATATGTGGTCTATGATAGATGATCGAGAAGTAGAATGACCTCTAAGAGATCTTGAACACCTACTTACGTCAAACATAACACCACCGTGTTCTCTCTCGGATAATGTTCACGAGTAGAGACGATCATGGTTACTTACACAGTTGGTGTATTTTATTAGAGTTTACTGCAAGTTAACTATAACTGGGTGTAAAACAAATATCCAAGTTGCCACATAACTGCGGGCATGGCATTCCGAAAGTTTAAACCCTGCAGGGGTGCTCCAACTAGTCCACCATAAATTAACCACACTCCGCGGGAATAATCTCGACCATGGATCTCATGATCATCCTAGGCAACTCCAAAGGAAATCCGACACCTCGAGATAGCCCGAAGAAGATCAGAGTCCCCCACGCAAGCCACTCGAGAAATGTAAAACAAGTCCAGCAAGACCAACCGACGTGTCGACGAACCCGATAAGAGTTGCATATCTCGTTCTCAGGACACGACGGATGAGCGATGGTTACCATGCCAATCACCGAGTTCCCCGGGCGGCATTAATAAGCTGCTCTAGGTTGGACCAATTGAAAGTGTGTTATATCGACTAGAGGGGGTGAATAGGCGATTTTTACAAATTCATCACTTGAGGAATTTCAACTTTGAGGAATTTAAAATGTGATGAATAACTAGCAGCGGAATAAGTACTCAAGTGTGTGAGGAACATAGTAACATCATAGTCATCATGATGAAATGAAACATGCACAAATAGTAAGTAGCATGACACAGGATAAGTATATGAGGAATAGAGGGGTTGAGGAAATAGAACCAGGTAGCTTGATGAAGACAATGGTTTGATGACACAGTTCCAACTGATGTGATAGTCATATGTCTGGTTTGGAGCGGCCTGCTATTAAAACCAGAGGACACACAGTCCCAAGACACACGGTCCTTACCGTATTCTCCTTGAACACTCGTGGTAAGTCTTTAGGGTAGACTTCCAAAACCCTCACAAACTGGTCACCCGGTGATCCACAATTTAATGTTTGATGCTCTAGACCAAGGTCACTTCATGATCCCCAATTGACTGCAAGATGCACTAGACCATGACGCCTAACCGTCTGGAGATGCACAATCCTCAAAGGTAACAAGTGTCGGTTCCACACAGGAATTTCTTCAGTGATGCTCAATCACTTTGGGTTTGGTGGTTTGGTTGTGGGTTTTTCCTCACTGATGATTTTCTCTCAAAGTCCTCGAAGGATGGGTTGCTCTCAAATGACAAGTGTCAGTTCTCTCTCGGAGCAGCCAACCATCTAGTGGTTGTGGGGGGTGGCTATTTATAGCTAGGGTGCAACCTGACATGATAAGACATAAATGCCCCCAATCATATGACCGTTATGTGGATGTTATGATTGGGGACAGCTAGCGCTAAGCACAGCAACGGTCGGAATTTCGAACTATGAAAGTCCTCAGGCTTATCATGTTCCTCACTTGTAGGCAATTCGCACTCGCGAAATCCTAACTCCTAAGTCAGATCAATTTCCTCTGAGACCAGAAGAGCTTCGTCTGTGTCACTGAAGAACTTGACTGAACCGCAAGAGATTTCCAAAGGCTTCACTCGAAGGATTGGATAGGTTGAGGATTTTGGAGTTGAGCATCAGTTGGAAATTTTCCTTAGTATTACCTCGACCCCCTTTAACAGTACGGTGTTTCCTATGACTCAAAGAAGGGAAATGAAACTACAAAAACAAAAGTCTTCACACTTCATAGTTCTCGTCCATATCTTCAAGGTCACACCAACTTCTTCATTTTCAAGGTCTTCAGGGAATTATCAAAGTCTTCAGCAAAGTCTTCACCAAAGTCTTCAATTGAAGACATACATTTTTATGGGTCGATAATCTCCAGATATATGAAACTCCTCATCGACTTATAGAGCCTGTGTACACTCACAAACACATTAGTTCCTTAACCTATAGGTCTTCAATACACCAAAATCACTAAGGGGCACTAGATGCACTAACAACCTCCCCCTTTTTGGTGATTGATGACAAATAGGTTAAGTTTTCAACGGGGATAATAATATGAAGTGTAAATACTAAGTTTGAGGAATTTTATTGCAAGATATAGATGAACACCCCCCTGAAGATGTGCATATTTGAGGAATTTGCTTTGCATTGCAAATGCACATAGCAGGTTGAAAACATGGAGAACTCCCCCTATATCTTGTAATTCATACACGCATTTGATCATAGGATATGAAGAATTTGAAATGCATGATGAAAATGGTGTCTGACGAAATTCAGCATGTGTGCATTAAGGTACATGAGGAAATAAACATGCGAGGAAATATTTCAAAAGAGTCAGACCACCATCAAACTTAAGTTTATAACTCAATCAACAAAAGCTTCAAAAGAGCGAGAGTTGTAACTTAAACAAAATAAGCCCATATATAGAGACCCGCATGAAGACTAACTCAAATTTTCTCCCCCTTTGTCATCGAAGACCAAAACGATGAAAAAGTGAGGACTAACGACCCTTGAAGAATTTCATTGTGTTGGTGAGGAAGGAGCACCAGTGTTGTCGGGGTCGTTTGTCGATGCAGGGCCTGCCGTAGTGTCGTCAATGTCCTCAGCTTCATCCGTCTCACGCGATGAAGAATATGAACTTGTGACCATTAGAGGAACTTGGACTTCCTTGAATTTCTTGTTTGGTTGACGAGCCCAGTCAAGATTTTCCTCAAGATCTAGCTCCTTCAGTTCTTCAGTAGTCTTGAGGTGAGACAATATGGCCTAAGTGCGGTTGAGGTTTTCATACGCATAGTAGTGATTCCTCTTCATAGAGTTATGTGTCACGGTCATGTTTTGCACAATGTAACCAAGTTGACGCTTCACCCACTTGTGATTGCGATCGACTTTCTGATGAAGACTTATTAGAAGCTCGCGATCAGTCATCACACGTGGGGAATACTCTTGAGGTTTTTGAGCTGAGGCGTTTGCTTCCAAGTCCTGGGTTGCAGTGTCATCACTGGTGGAGAAGGATGCAGCTTTGTGAAACTGTCCATCCAATGGACGAGTGCCTTCATCAATGACAGCCTTGCCTTTTCCTTCCACGGAGTCAATCATGCTCTTGATGACTTCGATGGGAGGAAGGAAACCAAAATGATTCTGAAAGTCCACCTTGAAGGGAACTAAGGACATTGCCTTGGTGAATTTCATGATCCAAGGTGCATAAGGCTTCTGTTCAGATGGGGCTAGAGCAGCATTAGCCAATGTCCTCATGAAGAAATAGTGGAAGTTGATGGGAATCCCATGAATGATGTTGAACAGCATATTCTTCATGACTCCCTCCGCTTCCTCTTCTTCAGAATTGTGGCCCTTCTGAGGACATAGAGTGTTCGTGAGATTGCGGTAGACCGTCATTGGCACATATAGCAAATCCTTCACAAGGAAGGTTTTCCATTGAGGCTTTCCAGGAGCCAATGGCTTCATCAGCACTTGCATCAGTTGGTTTGGAAGGGCAGGTTCATCAAACAGTTGACAAGCTTCTTCTGAAGGAATTGGCACTGGGACAGATCGAAGTAATTCAGATGCTTGAGCAGTGAGATGTGATGATCCTGTCATCTAGTCCAAAACCCAGGAATTGATGTCAGAAGCATTTCCACTGATGTTCAGAGTAGCATAGACCTAAAGAATGAGTTCTTCATTCCATTCGTAGATGTCTACGCAAAAGGGAAGAATGTCTGCATCATGAAGAACTTGGAGCACCGACGTGAATCATGGAAGTGTTTCCATGTCAGCATGAGGAATTTGATGGTGCTCAAAGACTTTCTTCCTTTTCGAACAAGACTGGTGCATAGTAGTTCATCTAAGTGGCAGTCCAGAATTTGCTTCGTTCGGCCCTTGCTAAGGCATACGGATTGGGTCCACTAAAGAACATGCGCTCATTGAAGAAACTGCTTTTGAGGAATTTGGGGCGCACTGAGCCTTTGAACAGCATTCTGGGCTTCGGTTGAAGATTTGGCTTGAAGCGGCCCTTGATCTCCTTTGGCATGGGAGGAATTTCTTTAGTTTGAGGAATTTGCAGTGCGGGTTCCTCAATAGCAGTTGAAGCAGCAAAGTCATCAGCTGATGCAGCTGGAATATCTTCAATGACTTTGGTGGTGAAGTCATCAGATCCTTCTTGAAGTTCTTCAGACTGGGCTGGGGACTGGGGAATATGTGACAGAGGAGTAGTCATTGGTGAATTTGGGTGAGCTCTTTCCCAATATTCATCATTGATGAGGGGAGTTGTATTTACAATGTCTACATCCTCATCAATTTCTTCAATCCTGGCCTCTTCAGCAGTGAACTGAGGCTGGGGCGATGATACCTAAGGAGTTGAAGAATTTCCTTCAACTTCAATGTCTTCATCAATCTGCTCTATCGAAGCAGCAGAATGATCTTCTTTAGTTTCTTCATCTCGGATGACATAGTCTACACCAAATGGGATGATTTCATAAGCGGGTGCTGAGGAGAGTGGAGTGGCATCAAATGGTTCACTTGAGGACTTTGGCAGAGTCTTCAATTTCTTCAATGATGAGGATTCTGAAGTTGAAGCTTTTCTTTTCAGAGCCAACTTCTCGTCAGCCTTTGTTTTCTTCACTTCTGATGAAGAAGGAAGGTTTATTGTCTTCACCTTTGATGATTTGTCTGATTCAGCAGAAGGTGAGGGTGGTACAATTTCTTCAGCCATGACTGATGCAATCGTCCTTGAGGGTTCAGTTTCATCAGGCACACAAGTGGAGGGTGCCCTGGCAGGTTCTTCAGCAGCGCTGGCAGTGTCTTCAGTAGGCTGAGCAGTTTCTTCAGCCTGAGGAGTTTGTTCCTGGGAGCGAGATGCAACTCTTGAGTTGTGGTCAGTGATGACTTTGTCAGCAATGTTGACAAAGCGAACTTTGGCGCCTTGCCAATCAGCATAGTATGAACTAAATTCCTCACTGAGGCTTTGGATTTTGGACCGCACCCTCACAAGTTCTTCAGGAGACAAATTTAGAACATTCTTCTTCAAGAAATGCTCTTTCTTGTACTGAGCCTTCCTGGTTTGTCTTGCCTTCTCATATTGCCATTTTTCCTCAGCAATGAAAGCTGTGAGGACATGATCAGGACCAAGAGGCAGATTCAAGTCATCAATGGCTGTCTTGGGATCCTTGTGTTAGATATCAATGAAGTTGAGCACTTGTTTAGGATCAAGCAATAGAGGAATTTGAGATCCCTTTGCTTCAGCCACACATTGTTGCTTGCTTTTTATGATAGCTTCCAGTTCCTCATCATCAGCTTCATCTAATGAATCTGATGGAATTGTGAAAGCCACCTTCTTGGTTTGAGGACTGGGTCGAATGCCTCGTCCAGCAGTTGCTTTCTTTTTCTTCAAGGAAGTACTGCTTGATGAGTGAGTGTGGGCTGAACAACTTGCTGATGCCCCTGAAGCAATTGAAAATCCGTCAGTCTGTTAGCTTGAAGCAAGGTACATAGGGGTTGATCACTTTGCAGCAGCAGCCGAGGACTGGGCAGCAACTGTACCAGCAGCTGAGGCCTTTCAGAGCTGAGGCCTTTGAGCTTGAGGAATCTGTTGTGATGGCTTTGAAGTTGAAGAAATTGGCTTCACAACAGATTTATTCATCATAGATTTGTTTGGAGCACTAGCAAAGGCTCCGAAGTGGCAGCAGCAGCAGAGTCTTCATTGAATTTCTTCACTGCAGCTTCGGTAGTTCTCTATAGTTTGAGTTGACGCTTTGCCCACTCTACGAGAAAGTCTTCACCGCGAGCGACACTGGTGGGATCAACCACTTGATCATCAGCTGGAGGAGCCCTAACGCAAGGGGGTTTTAGGGTGAATTTCTTCATGTACTTGGGAGTAACATGTCGATACTCCTTCCATTCCCTCACCCACCTCCGTTCAATTCTTTGAATCCTTATTTTTCTTTGTTCTTTTGTCTCTTTGCCATATTTGGATTCATCTGGCATAGAGTAACCAGCATACAGATTGTCTAGAATCTCAAAGGCAGTGTTCTGTTCAACCTTCTTTCCACCTTTTTGTGGCTTCTTCCCATCAGCCATTTTCTTCAGCTGAGGATTTTGAACTCTTGAGGACTCTGAAGAAGTGCACAGTTTTTCCTCAAGAAACGCTGTAAATGAGTTAAGTTGATGAGAACCTAGTGATTCATCAGCGGACATGTTTGTACCTGTGAACAGAGTATAGGTGCGTGGAATTTGAACAGGTCATATGCGTTCTCAGAAATTTTTAATAAAAATAGGTGTGAGGAATTTGACCATTGATGTCTTGAGGAATTTCACTAAGTCTTCTTTGTCTTAGGTTCCAGAGTTGTGAAAATTTGAGGATTCACACAATTGAGGAATCTTGAACAAAAACATAATTTAGAGAAAGTCATCAAGTAAATGTACATGTAAGGTGCTTTAGAATGAGATTCTTGAAGAATAAACACCTTTCTCAAGATTTAGAAAAAATTGGAGATCAAATAAGGGCAGTAAAAGTAAATTTTATTTACCCTAATGAAGAACACGACGAACTATTAGATGAGATTGAGGAAGTTCGTCAGTCCAGATCTCCCATGCCCTAGCTCGGTAGAGGGAGACAGCTATAGCGGCGGCGGGGTGAGGACTTCCGCGGCTGATGCAAGTACGGCGACGGCAAGGTCGAGGTAGTGAAGCTCTTCCACACCGGCGTCGATGATTTTAGCGGCGGTGCTAGGTCGAAGCTCGGGAGAGAGGAAGTGAGTAACTGAGCACAATAAAAGGGGAGGGGTATATATAGTGGAAGTGAAAACCAATCCGTCCAAATATTTTGGATAGAATTGCCCCTGACCCTTGCTCTCTAAGCGACAGGTGTCACCCATGTATTGAGAGGTGGCGATAGTGGGGGATCGTGGGTTAGCGAGTCGTGGGAATCGGAACCATTTGAGTGGGAACCGCCGAAAATTTGATAGTGAAAATTTTAAAGTTTCCATTCGCAAATTCTTCAGCTATCAAGGACAAAGTGAAGACTTTGAACGAGTTTCAAAGTAGAACGCATATGAAGAATTTCTGAACAGACTGGGTTCAGTTTAGCATAGAGGGGAAGAGTCCGATCACATTCACTTAGATGAAAATCAACTTGAAGAATTAGCAATAAGTGAATGATGTTGAGGACATTGAAAACTCATATATATATATAGTCAATGAAGAACATGAGTTTCAGTGGTTGAAGAATTTGACAAGTTGATGAATTTGAAAAGTTGAGGAATTTGCAAACTTGATGAAATTGAAAATTTGAAGAGTTTGCAAAATGACGAAAAACTCAACTTTGAAGAATTTCAACTATGGTTGGTGGCATGACCTACCATATAATAATGATGACTTAAGACACCACGTAAAATTATCGTAGGGTTCTGAGAATCAAATTCTTCATTAATTTCTTCACACTCAGAGGGTTATTCTTCATTGATTGAAGAAAAACGTTACTTCGTGTGTTGCACATCTAAGTCATCAATTTGGCAAAAGTGTTAGGATGTGTGTCCTTTTTCAAAGAACATTCGAAGATTCTAAGATATTTAGCTCACACCGCAACTGGCAAAATCTCTTTTCATCCAAGGGCTTTGTGAAAATATCAGCCAGTTGTTCTTCAGTGGGAATGTGGTCGATGGAGATGTCGCCCTTGAGTACATGATCTCAAAGAAAGTGATGGCGAATCTGGATGTGCTTGGTCTTGGAATGCTGAACTGGGTTGTAAGCAATCTTGATGGCACTCTCATTGTCGCAGTAGAGAGGCACATTCTTCAACTTGATGTCGTAGTCCTTAAGGGTTTGCTTCATCCACAGTAACTGAGCACAACATGAACCAGAAGCAATGTACTCAGCTTCAACAGTCGATAGTGAAATGCAGTTCTGCTTCTTCGAGGACCAACAGACTAAGGATCGTCCGAGGAAATGACATGTGCTTGAGGTTGACTTGCGATCCACATGATCTCCAGCATAGTCAGCATCAGAGTATCTGACGAGGTGAAGATTTGAGCCCTTGGGATACCATAATCCAAGCGTTGGTGTGTGAGCTAAGTATCGAAGAATATGTTTCACAGCCTTATGGTGTGATTCCTTCGATGTTGCTTGGAATCGGGCACACATGCAAACACTCAGCATAATATCAGGCCTAGATGCACATAGACACAATAATGAGCCAATCATGGAGCGATATACCTTCCGATCGAAATCTTTACCATTTTCGTCAGTGTAGAGGTGGCCTTTTGAAGGCATTGGAGTTTTGACGCCTTTGTAATCTTGCATGTCGAATTTCCTCAGAACATCCTAGAGCTATTTCTCTCGTGAGATGAAGATGTTGTTGTCTTGTTGACGAATTTGAAGACCTAAGAAGAATTTCAACTCTCCCATCATAGACATTTGATATTCTTCACTCATCATATAGGCAAATTCATCACTGTAATGTTTGTCGGTACAGCCAAAGATAATATCGTCTACGTATATTTGGCATATGAATAGTTCATTGCCATAGGATTTTGTGAAAAGAGATGGGTCAGGTGAACTGGGTTTGAAGCCTTTCTTCATGAGGAATTCCTTCAGAGTATCATACCACGCCCGAGGGGCCTGCTTGAGGCCATAGAGAGCCTTGTTGAGTCTGAAGACTTTGTCAGGATGCTTAGGGTCTTCAAAACATGGGGGTTGAGCAACATATACTTCTTCCTCGAGCTTACCATTGAGGAATGCACTTTTCACATCCATTCGATATAAGATGATATCATGATGGCTAGCATAAGCAAGCAATATGCGAATAGCTTCAAGTCTAGCAACAGGTGCAAAAGTTTCATCAAAGTCAACTCCTTTAACCTATGTGTAGCCTTGAGCTACAAGACGAGCCTTATTCCTTACCACAAGGCCATTTTCATCTTGCTTGTTGCGGTAGATCCACTTGGTACCTATGATGTTATGCTTCCGAGGATCTGGTCGCTTGACAAGTTCCCACACGTTGTTGAGCTTGAAAACATACAATTCCTCTTGCATAGCTTGAATCCACTTAGGCTCCTTGAATGCTTCATCAACTTTGGTGGGCTCTATGATAGAGACAAATTCAAAGTGCCCACAAAAGTTAGTCAAATGTGAAGCTTTTGAGCGAGTGAGACGACCTGGTGCATTGATGTCATCGATGATTTTGTCAATCTGCACTTCATTTGCAACTCTTGGATGAACAGGTTGACATGGCTGAGGATTTTCTTCAGCACCATTTTCTTCAGGTGTATCAGCATGAATGTCTTCATTCGTTGGAATGACTTCCTCAGTGGGTATGATGTCTTAATAGCCTTCAGCTTAATAGATTCCTTAGGAGACTATTCATCTAACACAAAAGGCAGATGCTCTCTTTGCGAGCCATCAGTTTCATCGAACCGCACATCTACAGTTTCAACAACCTTGTGGTGGTAGGTGTTGAAGACTCTATAGGTGTGCGAGTCTTTTCTGTTGAGGAGTATAAGGGTAGATAACTCATGAGTAATACCAAGTTCATCAAGATATTCATCAAGATTAGTGTTCTTGAACTCAGTCCCAATATCACTCCCTATATGCTTGATCTTGATGCCGAAGTTGGTGGAGGCCCTTGAAGCAAATTGTCTGAAGACATCCTACACTTTAGTCTTGTACAGAATAATATGCACCCAAGTGTGTCGAGAGTAATCATCAACGATGACAAAGCCATACAAACTTGAAGAATTTGTTAGTGTGGAGTAATGAGTGGGGCCAAAGAGATCCATGTGAAGTAATTCAAAAGGTCGAGTCATGGTCATGATTGTCTTCGAGGGATGCTTGGATCTGATCATCTTTCTAGACTCACATGCACCATAGAGGTGATCCTTGAGGAGTTTGACACCTTCGATGCCAATGACGTGCTTTTTCTTCAGGAGAGTGTGCAAGTTCCTCATACCAGCATGTCCAAGCCGTCGATGCCATAGCCATCATGTCCAAGTAGGCATGAGGCAGGCTGAGGACATGTAGAGAAATCAACAATATACAAGTCTCCTCTCCTAAAGCCTTCGAAGACTTTGGAATTGTCAGATTCCATGATGACAACACAACGATATTTTCCAAATACGACAATCATATCAAGATCACAAAGCATTGAGACAGACATAAGGTTTAACCCAAGGGATTCAACAAGCATCACCTGATCCATGGTTCGGTCCTTTGAGATTGCAACCTTACCTAGACCCAATACCTTGCTTTTTCCTTTGTCTGCATAGGTGATATGCTTCACATGGGATGGAGCAAGTGGCAAATTCATCGGTAGATTCTTGTCACCAGTCATGTGGTTTGTGCATCCACTGTCGAGGACCCACCCAGTAGTTTTTGGAGTATCATCCTACAGATGAATTAGTACAACTTATGAAATCATATGCTTCAAAGTGAAGAATATGACATCAATTTTATCAGATAGAATTTCGTCACACAAGATAGTAAGCTAGTAGTGTGAGGACGTGAGAAATGAGGAATTCATTTATACAAGGTTAGCTTGCATCCTTTCAAGTATTTCCTCAGGTCTCCAGCAAATTCATCAGATGTTTAAGTTCATCTGGAGACCTGACCCTGCATAAGTTTCAATTTCTTCACCACCCACATTTGGAGGGGTGGCAAAGAGTTCATCATTCTGCGAGCACCATATGAGAAGGGAGGCAATGAAGCAAGTGTGCTTCGTTTCACAGGGCGAGGGTTAGAGTACTCATATGAATAAGCAGAGAAATTCTTCGAGGACTTATGACATAATGATTTGAAGAATAATGCACATATTCAGAACTCTTAGATTTTCCCTGCGAAACAGAGGTATTAGCACGAGAATGATATTTTTTACCATTTGAGGAATTTGGTCCAAGTGAGGACTTTGGTCCATATGTAGAATTTGATCTGGGGTTCCTGTTCTTCATGAGTGGTGTCGTGAGGACATTCACTTGAAGATTTTGTAGGTAGCTCTTGGGAACCCAGATTTTCTTCATAGGTGAACCGTTCCTGCAGTTAGTTCCAACAAATCTAGCAAATACTTCACCTTTCTGATTTTTGAAGAATTTGTACTTGGAGTCAAGTGACTCATGAGAGGAATATGAAGTTTCACAAGTAAAGCCAAATAAAGTGGATTAATCTACAGGAGGTCCTTTCGCAGCAACCCATGAGGTTTGGGGGTACTACTCAGGTGTCCAGTAGGATCCATCAGCGTTGAGTTTCCTCACATAGGCAATACCCTCTTTCCTAGGGTTCCTGTTCAGAATCTACTTTTTGAGAACATCGCAAAGGGTTTGATGCCCTTTGAGACTTTTGTACATGCCTGTCACATACAATTCCTTCAACCGTGCATTTTTGTTAGTGATACTTGTGGTATCCTCAGATGAGGAATTTAGACCACTGGAATAGTTTAAGAATTTGTAGCAATAGAAGCATTTGAACATTCAGGTGAAGAATTAGCAGTTTCATGTTCGATGCATTTCAAACAGGGTGGAACAAATTCTTCCTGGGCGCTACTAATCTATTGAGCCAGTAAGGAATTGTTTTCCCTTTGGAGATCCTCATGTGACACCACTAGTTTCTCAAGATCTTGCTTTCTTTTAAGAAATTCATAAGAGAGCTTCTCATGCAGCTAAGAGGTCATTATGATGACTCTGAAGGTTATCATACTTTGTCTGAAGACTTTTGAGATCGTCACACAGAGTTTGAGTCCGATCCACTTCATCGTTCAATAGATCATCGCTTTTGTCTAGCATTTTCTGAAGCTTTTCAAGTGCACTTTGTTGTTTAGTGGCAAGTTTAACAAGTTTAGCATAGCTAGGTTTCACATATTCATCAGATTCACCTTCACTTGATTCAGAAGAGGAATGATGTTTGTGTACCTTTGAGCCTTTTGCCATAAAGCAATAGGTGGGAGAATAATCATCATTGCTCACGTCAGAGTTGTTGGAGTAGCCATATTATTCATTGTTGAAGATGGACTTGCTGACGAAAGCAGTAGCGAGAGCAAGGCTAGCGACACCAGATTCAGATTCCACCTCAGATTCTTCCTCTTCTTCATATTCTTCAGATTCTTCCTCGGAATCTATTTCCTTGCCAATGAATGCTCGAGCCTTTCTGGAACCATTCTTCTTGTGCTTTGAGGACTTTGAAAATGAGGACTTTGCAAATGAGGACTTTGAAGATTTCTTCTTTTTCTTTGAGTCATCAGAACTATCATCCTTGTATTTCTTCTTCTTCTTTTAATCTTTTTCCCAGAGAGGATAGTCAGAGATACAGTGACCAGGCTTCTTGCAACGATGACAGGTTCTTTTCTGGTAGTCTTCTGAGGAATCTGATTTCCTCAAACCACTTTTTGATGACTTTCCAAATCCACATCTCCTTGAGAACTTCTGGAATTTCCTCATGAGCATTGCTAGCTCCTGACTTAGTTCTTCAGGATCACCAAGGCTGTTGTCAGAATCTTCTTCTTCGGATGAGGAAATTGCTTTTGCCTTTAGAGCATGAGATCTTCCATAGCTTGGCCCGTAAAGGTCTCTCTTCTTAGCTTGTTGGAATTCATGAGTATTGAGTCTCTCAAGAATATCAGCAGGATCAAGTGACTTGTAGTCTCCACATTCTTGGATCATCAAGGCCAAAGTATCGAATGAGGTATCAAGAGATCTTAGTAGTTTCTTCACCACTTCATGGTCCGTGATATCGGTGGCACCCAGTGCTTGAAGCTCATTGGAGATATCAGTAAGACGATCAGAAGTTTGCTGAACATTTCCATTGTCAAGTCTCTTTGAAGTGATTGAAGAGAATGCAAAGAACATCAACACGAGAGTCACATTGAGTGGAAACACCTTCGTTGACTTTGGACAGCCTATCCCAGATAAGCTTAGCAAACTCTAGAGCACTCACTCTGCCATACAGACTTTTGCTTAGATGGCCACAGATGATATTCTTTGCTTGAGAATCGAGTTGCTTGAATCTCTTCACATCAGCAGTGTTGATCATGGGAGTAACAGAAGGAAAACCATTTTCCACAACGTACCAGAGATCGCTGTCAATAGCTTCAAGGTGCATACGCATCTTGTTCTTCTAGTAGGGGTAGTCCGTCCCATCGAAGGTAGGACATCTCGCTGAAATCTTGATCATACCTCCAGGTGGTTAAACCAAAATCACACAAAACAAGGGAGTACCTCGCTCTGATACCAATTGAAAGTGTGTTATATCGACTAGAGGGGGTGAATAGGCAATTTTTACAAATTCATCACTTGAGGAAATGCAACTTTGAGGAATTTGAAATGTGATGAATAACTAGCAGCGGAATAAGTACTCAAGTGCATGAGGAACATAGTAATAGCATAGTCATCATGATGAAATGAAACGTGCACAAATAGTAAGTAGCGTGACAAAGGGTAAGCGGTGATGAACAACGTAACTTGAAGAATTTGAGGTGAGGAATTTTTGAAAGTCTTCAATCAAATTCTTCAAACAGTAACAATCAATTTCATCAACAAGTATATGAGGAATAGAGGGGTTGAGGAAATATAACCAGGTAGCTTGATGAAGACAATGGTTTGATGACCCAGTTCCAAATGCTGTGACAGTCGTACGTCTGGTTTGGAGCGGCCTAGTATTTAAACCAGAGGACACACAGTCCTTATCGTATTCTCCTTGAGCTAAGGTCACACAGTCCTCGCCCAACACTCGTGGTAAGTCTTCCGGGTGGACTTCCAAAACCCTCACAAACTGGTCACCCGGCGATCCACAATTTACTACTGGATGCTCTAGACCAAGGTCACTTCATGATGCCCAATTGACTGCAGGATGCACTAGACCATAACGCCTAACCATCTGGAGGATGCACAGTCCTCAAAGGTAACAAGCGTTGGTTCCACACAGGAATTTCTTTAGTGATGCTCAATCACTTTGGGTTTGGTGGTTTCGTTGTGGGTTTTTCCTCACTGGTGATTTTCTCTCAAAGTCCTCGGAGGATGGGATGCTCTCAAATGACAAGTGTCAGATCTCTCTCAGAGCAGCCAGCCGTCTAGTGGTTGTGCGGGTGGCTATTTATAGCCAGGGTGCAATCTGACATGATAAGACATAAATGCCCCCAATGATATGACCGTTATGTGGATGTTATGATTGGGGACAGCTGGCGCTAAGCACTGGTCAGAATTATGAACTATGGAAGTCCTCAGGCTTATCATGTTCCTCACTTGTTGGCAATTCGCACTGGCAAAATCCTAACTCCTAAGTCAGATCAATTTCCTCAGAGACCAGAAGAACTTCATATGTGTCACTAAAGAACTTGACTGAACTACAAGAGATTTCCAAAGGCTTCACTCGAAGGATTGGATAGGTTGAGGATTTTGGAGTTGAGCATCAGTTGGAAATTTTCCTTAGTATTACCTCAGCCCCCTTTACAGTACGGTGTTTCCTATGACTCAGAGAAGGGAAATGAAACTATGAAAACAAAAGTCTTCATACTTCATAGTCCTCGTCATATCTTCAAGGTCACACCAACTTCTTCATTTTCAATGTCTTTAGGGAATTATCAATGTCTTCAGCAAAGTCTTCACCAAAGTCTTCAGTTGAAGACATACATTTTATGGGACGGTAATCTCCGGATATATCAAACTCCTCATCGACTTATAGAGCCTGTGTACACTCACAAACACATTAGTTCCTTAACCTATAAGTCTTCAATACACCAAAATCACTAAGGGGCACTAGATGCACTAACACCAACACTCATGAGGAGCACTGGCCCAGGTTGTTGATTAATCCACGGGGTTGCAAAGCCCTATGCAGTTTATTAAGTTGTTTAAGCAAATAGTACAAATGTTGGGTCGTGCCAGACAAGTTTTAATCTCAACCGAATAATCAAGGGGGTCCCCATAACAACCCCAAGCATGTCAGGAGCGCAAAATATGGAAACATAACACCGGTAACAAGAAACTATGGCGGTAAAAGTGGAACAAAACATCGAGCAAAAGGCCAAGCCTTCCACCATACCAAGATATATATGTGCATTAAATTAAATAGCATATAATATTGTGATATGCCGGAAATCCATGTTATCACATGGAAACAACCTGCACCTGCAACTAAGAACGCCATAAGAGGGGCTGAGCAGCGGAAACTTAGCCAAACAAGGTTTGCTAGTATGTGGAGGGTTAGAGGCTATCATGGCAATGTAGGAGGCTTGACATTTAAGTGGTAGGTAACGCATATGTAACGATAAGATCGAGACATCTAGCAAAGCAAAAATAGTGTTGGGATCCGGGTACGATCATCTTGCCTGTTGGTTCTTTAGAGGGACAAAGAGCGGGGTCCTCGTAGTGGTACTCTCCTGGATCCTCATACTCAGGTTCAACACTCGCGTCTACCAAAGAGAAATGGCAACAATAAACAACCAACCAAGGTGCAATGCTCAAACAAGATGATGCATGATTCATTTGAAGTATTTAGCATGGCAATCCTAAACTAGTCATGTTTCTCATGCAATAGTTAAGTTATTTACAATTCTGTACAGAACTCATGTTAAGTTGTTTTAAACATGCATGATCATGGCAAATATGGATGCTTCATGCAAAATCGATGCAAATGCATATGTGGAACGTAGGAAACAGAGTTACGGTTCTCACGCTACGCTCACGGCAAGTTACAAAGGCAAAACACAAGACAATGAAGGCCATGGGCTATTCCTTGGCATTCCAAGGTAGCCAATGGTTAGCCAATGCAACACCAACCATAATAGTGTCAAATATCAAGAAATTCCATGGAGCATAGATCTCACAAGTCAAAAAACACTAAAACAAACAATCTGCCACAAAACAGCAACATGGCAACTTTCACAGCAAATAACTAGAGCTACAGGAAGTCTCCAACCACAAACAAGGCATTCAAAGAAACTACATGACATGCTTATCAAATCATCAAACTACACAAACTGGAAAGGAGGCACATATCAATAAGCATGAAGCTCCCAAGTTGGCATGACGAAACAGATTTTAGGGACTTGGTGAAAATCACAGTTTTCTGGAATCTGAGTTAAGCTGATAGCAAGTTGACAGCAGAAACTAATGGTGATAGAGACCACCTCCTGTCAAGAAAATTAACAGGATGGTAGAGGACAACATCTTCTTCAAAACACCAGCACTAAGCTTGAGCTAAAACACAACATATCACTTGATAGCATCCACTCAACATGGCATAAAGATAATAACATATTCTCAGACTTAGTCATTTTTAACATGTTAAAAACAACAACATTTTAATATCCACTTTGGAGCATGGTTCTCACTCATATGTAAGTTTATCATGTCAAAATAAAATACCATGGCATAGTACTCATGAAACCCTACCACTTTCATGTTGACATCTATAACAAATCGTGCATGGATTAATTCTAACTAAAATGTCAAAAAGGCATATTGTGGCAAAATGACATGTTGTGAAACTTGCTCAAATGACAAAAAAAATTGCACCAATGGATTCCTTGGGAAATTCTACCCCAATTTCATATATCATACTCATATTTTTATGTCAATAAAAAGATCTCAACCTAATTCAAAAATACACATAGCACTTTAAGTCACTTATATCCCTATTTGGACATCTACTAAAAAGGCAGTGGCCTTATCTGGAAAACTACCAAAAATAGGGGGAAAAACAAACAAAGAGACAACAAAAAAACCACAGATAAATAAATAAAAGAAGGGGCCCCACTGGTATAGACACCAGGCCCCCTGGCAGCATGACAAGTGGGCCGCAGGGCCCACTATCAGTTTGGAAAAAAGCACAGGAAAAAGAGGCGACGGCGGGATTCGATCCCAGGTCGCCCAAGACAGGGAAAGGGGGCGCTACCACTACGCCACTAGGCACCAGGGCCCCCTGGCAGCATGACAAGTGGGCCGCAGGGCCCACTATCAGTTTGGAAAAAAGCACAGGAAAAAGAGGCGACGGCGGGATTCGATCCCAGGTCGCCCAAGACAGGGAAAGGGAGCGCTACCACTACGCCACTAGGCACTTCTCGACAGAAGGGGGGTTCTTCAGCTTAAAAACAGACAAAGGGCTAGGCTTCTTCCTCCTCTTCACTGGGAGGAGGACGACCTCGCCGGCGAGCGCGGTGGCGACCACAGCAGCCGATGAACACCGGCGGGGGCGTGGCATGCTGCGGGGGTTCCATTCCTGCCCCGGAAGGGATCTACGAAGGAGAAGTGGGGCTCAAAGCTCCGAGCTTTAGCCCATCCATGGAGGGCTCAAGGCGCCCGAACGACTGCTACGCGAGGCGATGGGGGAGGAAACCAGAGGGCGGAGGGCACGGACGTCGAGACGCCTACGAGGCTACCGGACAGCAAGGAGGAGCGGGCGCTCGGCTGCTCACCTAGCTCACTGCATGCTTGCTTGAAGGGGCTGGAGTGAGGCAAAGAAGGCGCTGACCGAACGACAGCCTCCTGAGGACAAGGGGACGAAGCAGAGGAGGGGATCGCTGGGAAGAAGCCTCCTACTTCTCTTTGCCGGACAAGAAGAGGATGACGGCGATGCTGGCCCTGGTGACCAAGGAGGAGACACCGAAGCTCATGCCGGAGGGAAGCTCAGGCCTTCCGCTTCCATGGCGTCGCTGAGGAGGAGACGGACTCACCTAGCGGCGGAGGAGGAGAGGAGAGGGGAGAAAGGGAATGCTGGGAAAGCCCTAGGGCGCGAGGCAGCTTTATAGGAGGCAGGGAGGACGTCCCATCCGTCAAATCGGACGAGGGGAGGATGTGGACCTCTCGGATGAGCTGTCGTACCAAGGAGGAAGAAGAACAGAGCGGGGCGACAGTTGGGCTGCGAGAGCTACACTGGGCTACCTCTGCTGGGCCAAGGCAAGGCCCATAGCTGAGAACCCTCTCTCTCTCTTGAAACAGAAGGTTTTCTTTTTTAAAAACAAACAAAACCAAACAAAACCCCACATAGAAATAAAAGGATTTTTGTCAAAACAAAAATACTTTGTCACAGAAGGATATATGCCCTATTTAATAAAATTACAAAGATGATTTTCAGAGCAAGTAAATTAAATACTTTTTTAAATAAAGAGCCCCTGTTTATTGCAAATCCCCAAGAGCCCAAAGCTCAAACCCCAAAGAGAGCAACACACATAAACTCAAAATAATATTCCCTAAACCATGAACATTTTTAACAGAATTATTTACCAAGTTATTTTTTAACACAGTGGGAAATAAATAATGATTCAAAGGGGTTTTGAAGATGTTTGAAAAAGAAGGAGAGGGGTGGTAAACCACACTTGCACACATCCACACATCACACAAGTACTACTAACAGCCTCACAACAATTGTCACATGGAAGCACACCACAAAAATCTATTATGCATGACAACATGATGAGATGGCATGATGCATGATGCATGAGATGGAATGGCAATGGCAACATATCATTCGAACACATGACAACATAGGTTCACATAGGTTACATGACCAAAATGGCAAGGGCAGCACTTGGTCTGTTACAACTCTCCCACACGACAAGAGGATCTCGACCCGAGATCTAGGAACGGAAGAACTCTGGATATTCAGAATGGACGAGATCCTCAAGTTCCCAAGTAGCTTCTTTATCAGAATGATGAGACCACTTTATCTTGAGAAACTTGATTGATTTGTTGCGAGTCTTACACTCAGTTTCTTCGAGAATATACACTGGATGCTCACGATAAGAGAGGTCTTCTTGGAGATCAATGTCTTGGAGGTCAATGGTACGCTCGGGAGTCTTGAAGCACCTTCAGAGCTGAGAGACATGGAAGACATCATGCACATTTGCAAAGTTGGGAGGAAGCTCTAGCTGATAGGCAAGTTCACCTCTCTTGCCAACAACTCTAAAAGGACCAACAAAGCAAGGAGCTAGCTTCCCTTTAATTCCAAACTGCTGAGTGCCCTTCATGGGAGAGACTTTGAGATAGACTAGATCATCGACTTGAAAGGAGACATCCCGATGTTTGTTATCATAATAACTCTTCTCTCGAGATTGAGCTGCTTTGAGGTTCTCACGAATGACACGGCACATCTCTTCTACTTCGGTGATCATGTCATTGCCCAAAATTTGACGCTCACTGGTTTTAGACCAGTTAAGCGGAGTACGGCACTTCCTGCCGTAGAGAATATCGAAAGGGGCCTTGCTTGAGCTAGCCTGAAAGCTATTGATGTATGAAAATTCAGCATATGTAAGGCAGTCTTCCCATTTCATGCCGAACAAAATCACACAGGCTCTGCGCATGTCTTCAAGGCCTTGATTGACTCTCTCACCTTGACCACTTGTCTGCGGATGGAATGCAGTGCTGAAACGGATCTTGGTACCCATAGCACTCTAGAAGTACTCCCAAAACTTGGAAGTGAAGAGGCTTCCACGGTCAGATGAGATGAGATGAGGAATACCATGCAAAGAAACTATCCTTGACGTATACAACTCTGCAAGCTGAGCTGCTGAGATAGATTCTTTGACCAGAAGGAAATGAGCAACTTTGGCCAGCTTGTCGATAACCACAAAGATGACATCATGGCCTCTCTTGGACTTGGGAAACCCAGTGACGAAATCCATCTCCACATGATCGAATTTCCACTCTGGAATAGGCAAAGGCTGAAGGAGACCTGTTGTACGTTGATGTTCTACCTTCACTCTGCGACAAACATCACACTCGTTCACGAACTGAGCAATTTCACATTTCATGCGAGTCCACCAGAAGGTTTGCTTGAGATCCTGATACATCTTGGAACTGCCTGGATGAATGGATAGAAGAGAATTGTGTGCTTCGTCCATGATAACCTTCTTGAGGTCACCTTTTGGAACCACCAGACGGTCCTCAAAGAACAAGGTATCTTTGTCATCAACGTGAAAGCACTTATACTTCGGAATGCCCGTGGCCACACCTTTCTTAACTTTCTTCACCATAGCATCAAGAATTTGAGCTTGGTGAACCTGATCTTCTAGAGTCGGAGAGACTTGAAGATTGGCAAGAAACCCTTGCGGAATCATTTGAAGATTGGCTTGCGGAAGGCTTCACAAAGCTCGGGTTGAAGAGGCTTTAGGATGAGACTGTTGCAGTATGCCTTCCGGCTGAGCGTGTCTGCAATGGCATTTTCTTTTAGAGGAGTACACTCAATGCTTGGATTGAAGTTCTCAAGCATTTCCACCCAACGAGACTGCCGAAGATTGAGATTGGGCTGAGTGAAAATGTACTTCAAGCTCTTGTGATCGGTGTACACCTCAACTGGTCTACCCAACAACAAATGCCTCCAAGTCATCAGAGCATGCACAACTACCGCCAACTCGAGATCATGAGTGGGGTAGTTCTTCTCGACAGGCTTCAACTCACGCGAGTTATAAGCAACTATCTTCTTATCTTGCATGAGAACACCACCAAGGCCTTGGAAAGAAGCATCACAGAAAACTTGGAAAGGCTTTGATTGCTTGGGAGGGACAAGAACTGGAGCTAAAGTCAGTCTCTACTTGAGCATATTGAATGCCACATCACACTCAGGAGACCAAACATAATTGACATTCTTCTGGAGGAGATTAGACAGAGGCTTAGCAATTTGAGAGAAGTTCTCCACGAATCTTCTGCAATAACTAGCAAGCCCGAGGAAGCTATGAAGCTGCTTCACATTCTGAGGAGGCTCCCACTTCAAGATTGCCTCAACTTTCTTAGGGTGCACTTTAATTCCCTCGACAGAGATCACATGCCCAAGGTACACCACTTCATTGAGCCAAAACTCACACTTGGAAAACTTGGCATAGAATCGATGCTCCCTCAACTTGTCAAGCACAAGCCGAAGATGTTCTGCATGCTCTTCTTTAGTCTCTGAGAACACAACGATATCATCCAAATAGACCAAGACGAAATCATTCTTGAAAGGAGAGAATATGAAGTTCATCATTCTTGAGAAGGTTGGAGGAGCATTGGCAAGACCAAACGACATGACGGTGTACTCATAAGAGCCAAAACTCGTCCTAAAAGCGGTCTTTGGAATGTCCTCTTCCCGAATGCGAATCTGATGACAGCCCATGCGAAGATCAAGCTTCGAGAGAACCTTGGCACCTTTTTGTCGTTCAAAAAACTCATTGATGTTGGGAAGTCGGTACTTGTTTCTGATTGTCTTCTTGTTCAATGGACGGTAATCGACACAAATTTGGTTCGTGACATCATTTTTCTTGACAAACAAAACACCACAACCCCATGGAGAAGAACTTGGTCTGATCAGACCCAGACGTTCTTGTTCATCTAGCTGCTTCTTCAACTCTTTCAGCTCTTCGAGGCCAAGTTTATAAGGGCGCTTGCAAACCGCTTCAGTTCCTGGCTCGAGGTCAATCACGAACTCGACTAGCCGGTGTGGAGGCATTCCTGGCAATTCTTCTAGAAAGACATCTTCATACTCATGAACCACCGGAATTTGAGAAATAGCCGAGATCTCACCCTTCTCATTAAGAGAAAAGAGACAGATTGTGTCATCGCAAGCTGCGAAAATAATCACATCTTCTGATGGATGAGTCAACTTGACTTCTTTTGCTTGACAATCAACATATGCCTTGTTCATAGCCAAGAAGTCCATGCCCAGAATGAGGTCAATGTCGGAATTACCCAGAACAATTGGAGAAGCCAGAAAAGAATAATTGCCCATCTTGATATAAACATCCGGAACAACCATATGCGAACTCATGCGCATGCCCGGAGAGACCACACGGAAAGGACTTGCTAAATGCTCCACTAATAACTCATGCATAGCGACAAAAGGCCTAGATATGAATGAATGTGATGCACCAGTATCAAACAAAACTTTAGCAGGAATAGAATTAACTGAGAGATTACCCATAATCACATCATGAGACTACTCTGCTTTAGCTACATTCACCATGTTCACCCTTGCTGACTTGGGATTATGCTTCACCATTGCATTGCGTGGAGGCCTGACTGGAGGAGGAGGCGGAAGACGCCGCTTGTTGCACTTGTTTGAGTAGTGACCCTTCTGACCACACTTGTCACAAGTATCCTTAGATAGCGGACGGAAGTTGCCTGGAGAACGAACGGAGGAGGATTAGGAACCCAATATTTCTGCTGCTTAGGGACCATCCGAGAGCTGGAAGAAGAAGAATAGCAATCCCTGGAATGCTTCCTTGAGATCTCCAACTTGAGTTGAGTTGCCTCGACCTTCAAAGCCATATTGTAGAACTGATCAAACTCACGAGGCTCTTGAAGGACCAGACCCGGCAGAAGCTTATCCTTGAGACCACCTCTGAATTGATAGATCATGGACTTGTCATTTGGAACATCTTGCTTAGCATAGTGGGCCAGATTCTGGAACTCAATGTTGTACTGATAGACAGACTTGCTTCCCTGCTTCAGGTGCCTGAACTTCTCACGCATCTCCTCGACAAAGCTTGTCAGAATGTAATGGGCCCTTAAGTCACGACAGAAATTGTCCCAAGTAACAACATGATTGCCCCTATAGTCCTTGTACTACTGCCACCAATCAGCTGCCTGACCCTTGAGTTGGAATGACGCGAATCTGACAAAGTCCTCTGGTCTGACATTGTTGCACTCAAAATGCTTACTCATGTCATGGAGCCAATCATCTGCATCAAAAGGCTGCTCACAATAGGTGAAAGACTTGGGCTGGTTGGCAAGCAACTGGTTGAGTGTCGCAAACTGAGTTGATTCTGAAAATTCCCTGGAAAGCCTTCCTGACCTTGATCTCTCTCTTGCAACAGCCTGAGCAACATCTGAGTATTCGCATTGGTTGTGGCCATCACAGCTTGCCAAGCTTCTGGAGCAGGAGGTGGTGGTGGAACATCAGGCTACTCCTCACCACGACCGGATTCCTGTGAGTTGTGGAGCAAGCCTGGAGATGGACAAGAACATCAACACCTCATTGACAAGATGAATTCAAAAGCTGAATTAAATGCTTGAAAGAAATTGAACGAATAACACAAACAACCTTCCTACTCAAAAATTAGTAAGAACGCCTTCTTCAGGTTTGCAATAACATCATCAGATAATAGAAGCCACTTGCAATAACACAAAAGTATTGAGATAATGTTGCTTCAAACAAATGTATATGCCCACATACATCTGAAGAAGATGATCCTAGATAACTACAAGAGTTCCCACCTAAGAACTTCCAAAAACTTTCTGGTTATGCAATCCGGTGTGGGGGATACAAGGAGGAAATATCGCACACAACTAGCAAACCTACACCCCAACTGTATCCATCCTTCAACACATAACCAGAGGCTTTCGCAAATCATCTAACTCGGATCCTCGAAAGCACAACGATACTAACCATGGTGGTACCCCAGACGCCTCCCCAGTACTGGGTGACTCTGACCTTATCTCACCACGACAAGTATTGAAGTAATTCCAAACACCCTCCGTCCTAAGATACCAAGGAAGCTGAATGATAACGATGTGCCAAGAATTCCCTGGAGCTCGACTCCCCGGAAGAAATCAAGTCAGACAGGAGGCACCAAGACAGAACTCTATCACATAGGTATCATATAGACTCCAAAATACCCGTGTGATCCTAAAAAAAATTTAGCGAGAAGAGGAGTAGAATCAAAGTTCCTAAGTCGAATACCTCACCAGAGCATAGAAGAGGAGTAAAAAGAAACCTACTCTCCGATATAACTAGACTCAAAATAGTTTTAACTAGACTCGACTCGGCCAAGTTCGATCAAGGAAAGGGCTCCTATGGTCGTATGGCTCTGACCAACTTGTCACGCCCAAGATGCGCGCCTATCCATATTTAGGCACGGGGGCCTTGACATGGATAGAGGCGCATCTTGTCGTTCGCAAGTACACTATCATTACATACATTTATGAAGAGAAGAGTATATGAGTTGGCTTACACTCGCCACATGCTAAGTTACAATTCCACACAGTTATTCAAACATCAATCCAAAAACAGGGTCCTACTATGGACGAAAACAAACGATAAAAGGATGCAATGACACTGGCTTGCTAGCCCCGAAGATCCCGACCATGGCCACTCTACTCGTCTGGATACGTGACGTACATCCTGCCATGCTCCTCGTCATACTCTCATTGGAGCTGCGTCACATCATTTGGCACGATCTCATTTGTACCTGCACATGTATTGTTGTAGTAATCTATGAGCCACGGGACTCAGTGTCACACCCTATGTTTATAGCACATTGATATGTTTGGGTTTATAAAATTTGGAGCCAACTAAAACTTTTTCTATGTGTTTGTGCTTGCTTGCTATGTTGTTTGCTTGCTTGTTGATTGTGTTTTATGGCACTACTAGGTTCTATTCCACTTCATAATCATCTTACTTGATCCAAACCCTTGCCCAATGATCATGCCATGTGAATAGTGCCCAAAAATATTTTTATCAAATTTTGTTTTAACCAAAAATTATTTATTTAATTTAAGTTTCCAAAACCCCCTGAAATGAGGTTTGCACTACAAGTCCTCAAATCAGGTGGACCCTTCTTTCCCAAAGGCTTTATTTCAAACCTACTATATATATGACTTCTCAAAACCACCAAATATTATTTTTAAAGATTATTTTCATATTTTATTTGAAGATTTTTCTTAAGGCCAGAAATGGTTTTTCCTAGGGAAAAATTATTTAAATGCTTCGAAAATATTTGAGAAAATTTAGAGAAACTCACTCGACATATATTTTCCATATATAAGAGTTTCAACACAAGGGCATGATCAAATCATGGGCAAAACCCCTCAAAACCCTTTCTGTTCAGATCAAACTTTTGAAAAATTTCTATAAGAAATATTCTCAATAAATTCCAGGAAACTTCCAGCAAGTCAAACTATCACGGGTGATGATCTTGCAAAGTTTCATCTCAATTCAAGATGGTTTGGTTCATCAAACCATCCCAAAACCATTCATGTCCAGAATCAAATTTGAGCAACTTTACATTGTGAGGTGTCTCCCCTTGGCGTCAAACTTTTTGGGCATGCTCTAATGGCCAAATAGTGATGATACACTAAGTGGTGCATCAAGGGTTAAGGCCTAGCATCATTAGATGTACAGAAATCAGATTCTGCCAATTTCTAGGTTCATCAAATTTCCATTATCAACTTTTCCCCTTGAGCTCAAATTTGGTGAAGCATCTCATTTCTACCTAGCCCTTAACCCTAGTAAATATCTCAGTAAGCTGGTAAATATTTCTTGCCCAAAACTCCACCAAACACCTTCTGGTGATTTGGTAAAACGCCTATTTCTACCTCTTATCCTTTTACCCTTGGCCTCAACTTTTTACCAGAGCCCCTTATAGTTACCTTCTACCTCCAGTAACTCTCCTTGGCCAAAACTCCATGGGTAAGTGGGGTAAAACCCCATTTTTTCCTCTCGACAGTAATTTTCCTCCCTCTTCCCCAGCCTTCCTTCTCCCCTAAGGAAACCAGAGCATCCAATGCCCTACCCCCTATTGTAAAAAACCCTAGATCCTCCTAGACATGAGAGGCCACGCATAAGACGTCGTTGGCATGTCGTGGCATGCCAAACGCACGCTTTGGAGCGCGCTACTATCGGCACTATAGCCGTTGGCCACTGGATGGCCCCGACCACCTCGTCCCCCCCCCCCTCTCGCCAAATGGTCAGCCTCGGCGTCCGTGCCATGCCACCATGTCGGGGCCCTACACTCTCCCCCTCCTCTGGCCCTTCTCGCACGCATCGTGGCCGCCCGAGCCGGCCAACCGCGGGGCTCACACGCGCGCTCCCCTGTCTCTCTCTCCTCTCCCCCTCGGCCAAGACAAGTCCTAGGAGCGCCCCTGACTCGCCCTCTCTCTCCCATGGCCTCTGGCCCTGGCCTCGCCCTCGCCAACACACCGCAGTTCGGTGGACTCGCCCCCTCCTATAAAAGGGCCTCTCGAGCCCCTCTCTCCCCTCTGGTCTCTCTCTCCTCTCCCCAATAGCCCCCATTCGCGCTCCAAGGATCGCCTGACTTCTCTGCGCTCGGGATCGACCCGAGGGCCGCCGCAGCCATATCTTCGTCGATCTCGGGCTAGCAAGCTCCTTCGTCCCTCCTCTCTCTTCGGTTGAACCTCCCTCGCCCTCCTGGCCGGTTTCCCCCTCGCCTCGGTCTTGTTTGCAGCTCAAAGAAGACCCGACGAGCTCTCCCGAAGCACCCTCTGCCGCGAGTGCTCGTCGCCGGTGACTCCGTCCGCCTCCAGCACTTCTTCGACCTCCAAAGGAACGGTAGGTCGACGCTGATTTCATCCCCGCCTTCGCCTGTCGTCGTCGTGCCCTGCATCGTCGTCGGTGAGCATGCCAGCCTCCCTCGCCTGAGGAAGGTGATGACAAGCGGGGCCCGCTTGTCATCCTCCTAGGCTTCCCCGCCTCCCTCTCTCTCACTGACCAGCCTGGCCCGCTGGTCAGGTTTGAACCGGCACGCGCGCGCCAGGCTCGCGTGGGTCGGCTTCGCCGGCTAGGCCGATCTGGCCAGCCGCTTTTGGCCCGTTTCCCCGAGCCATTTTCTTTTTCCTTTTTCCTGAAAACCCCAAAAATCCCATAGACTAATATATTTATCCAATGTCAATATTTCTTCCACCTAAATTATTAAAATAATCCATAGAATTTAATAGTGCCTTTTGTAAAAATATTTGAAAACATTTTTAGTACTGTTTTATTTTAAAACCTATCTATAGGCACCTTTTTGCCTCTGTTATTTTATTTCAAAAATCTTTTTCACAACAAAACTCTAGGAGAATATTTTTAGTATGACATGTAGTATTTATCAGAGTAGGTTAACATTTTTGGTAGTAGGATGAGTGCTCTATTTTGTGTGATTGCTTATTTTTATCGCTTTATTTCGCGACGATAGATTGCGCGGTTGATGAAGAAGTTGGACCCGAAGACTTCGAAGACCCCGGAGACTTTGTTGAGCCAGGCAAGCAGCCCTTTGACCATGATAAGAAACCATTTTATTGCATGCCATATAGCACTTTACTTTCATCGTATTTGATCATGTGTTGTGGTGTTCCCCTTTTGGTGGGATGCCTCCGGTACTTCTCCATTGACACTTGCATCGTGCATGACCCTACCCCTTATGAGGGTTGTGCGGGTGGGAGTAGTAAGGTTGCTAATAGATGCTACACAAATGGTATGGGACTTATGCATAGTGATGGCAAGAAAGGAAATGATTTCAAAGATTTTTTGAAAACCCCGTCGGGTGCCACTAATGCCCGAGGGAGATGATGAGTAGATAGGTGACCACTTGAGAAAGAAGTCATGTGCCGGAGCAAGTTGAGATTGTGTTTTCGAAAACGGATTAGCTTTAAGATTTGTCGACCATCCCAACCATACATGCGCAACCACGATACCACTTATTGGATGGGGCTTTGTTGATTACTATGGTTTGTACTAGCAAGGAGCCAGCATTACTAGTGGCAAGAGTGAAGTGGTCACTCTTGAGACGGGGTCGTCCCAGAGAGGAAGGTCATGCGTTGTCTTTACAGGCACCGGGCACACCGTTGCGTGCCCTCATCGATGATACGAGTGATGTATATCATGAGGGATGGCACCAACGAGTGGACTCTTTGTATAGTATCACCATGGGAAAGGCATTGTTCGGGTGCTTACCTCGGGTATGTTATATACCGCGAGTCATGGATGACACGGAAGTTCCCCGAGTCTTGTGGGTAAAGTGTCCAACCTCTGTAGAGTGAAAAACTATTCAAATAGTTGTGTCCACGGTCAAGGACAGTTGGGTGGTGCTGCTTAAACTACGTCCGGATGTTTTCGTGTAATTTGGTGTGATTACGGATGTGATGGTGACAAGAGGTCACATGAGCTAAGTCCGATGACTTAGTGCGAGGATTGAACTAAGTCCGATGACTTAGCGTGAAGAGTGAACATGAGATGTTCAACCAATACTTATAATTATATCTGCAAGTTGTTCACATGGATACCTGCTAGTTGTTGATGCATGCTCACTAGTTACTTGATCATGTCGTTTGCATACAAAATTAGCTTTCCGCAAAGTTACCTACTTAGTGCTATACCATGTATCATTATTGCCTTGTTACACAACTTGGGTTGCTTGAGAGTACATTCAAAGTACTCATTGGCTTGCCACTGGTTATTTAATTAGCCAGGCATGGAAGAACAGGAGTATGTTGAAGAGTTCGTTGGAGACGAACATACGAACTAGGACGCTTCCTAGTCAGAATGCATGTAGGTTAGGGCAGATGGCATGGGTTCACGCTTTCGACCAAGATATCTGCTACTTGTTCTAGTTTAAGTGTTTGGCCCTTGAGGCCCTATCAATGTAAGACTTGACCTTCATGGTATTTATTTGTGTAAGACGTTAAGTGTGGATGTAAGACTCTTGTTATTCAACTTTTGTGTGTTCAGTGAGCATTGATCTCTGGGATCACTGTACACGTGCATTCGGTGATCATTACTTATGAGTCGGGGTCCCCACAGAGCTGGTATCAGAGCCATCCTGACTGCAGGAAGCCCTTAGTTAGCATGGACGTTAGACAAGATAACAATCGTTTTCAAAACTACACCTAGCATTGGAACTTACGAATTCTGCACTATTTACCTCTCCTATGCTTCACACAACACTTTACTGACTCTCCTCCTTTCAAACCTTTGTTGATGGCCGTCATACCCGAAGCCTTCCTGACATCCAACTTTCCCTTACTCCTTAGGGATAGCCTGGAGAAGTGCCAGTTTCGTTAACCACCCATTTTCCTCTACCACGAGCACTGGGTCGATGATGTCATGAAGGAGTACCACATGGATGTGGTCGTGAAAGCAAACAACTCCCCGACTAGTTGGTTCTTGAAGGACCACGGATGGAGACCATGATACTCGCAGTCGATACAGTTGCCCGCAAGGCACTCCTACACCTTCGAGACATCATTCCAGAGATGGCTGACGAGCCAGCTACTTGCTACCTTCCCTTCAGAAAGGATGACTTTGGCAAGAGTTGGACGCTGATTCCGACCAAGGAAGATGGCACACCACTCAGGTTCCAGACCTATTTCAGCCTCTCCGCCGATAGTTTGGTTCACAACTTGATGAAGGAGTCTGTGAAGCTCCGCGAGGAACTTCACCACACCCGAGAGCTACTTCGACAAGCCACAACGAAGCCAGACAAGATCAAGAAGGATGGAGCCCCAGAGGGACGACCAACTATTGCCTATCGAGGAGGAGTACACCCAGCTGGTGATGCACCTACGCGTAGTCGTCGCATGAGTGCGAAGGAGTACCGTGAGCTCTTCACCGACCCGCCTGCAAAGCATCATCGGGATGGACCTCCTCGTTCCCCTACCCCTTCAACCGGGAATGATGCCCGTTCAGATGCTGAACAGGAGGAAGACCTAGAGGAGCGTGACTACGAGACCGAGCACTCCACCACTTGAGTCCGACAACCCCTAGGGTAGGATCAGTCATGTATCCCTCATGCGAAGTCGAGTCCGTGTAATGGTTCATATGAAACCATGTGTGCTTGTTGTTTGTTTTGTTGTTTCTGTTCTGATGCAAGTCACGCTTTTGCCTCAGGCAACATGTAAGCAACTCCATCATCTATCTTAATATATGTTGTTGGTCTTTTGACCTTTGTTTCAACACACTTGCACTTGACCGACCCCCTTAGGCGCGCTTTGCCGTTATTGCTTATCCTCTTGTCAATCCCGGTTGTTTGACTTGGCTGCTCCAAACAGGATGGTGACTAATAGCCGCAACAACTCCTTCACCAACCCTGAAGCCGGCAACTCAAGCCAACAAAAGGGAGCTGGTGGGGCTGCTCACGCTGGAGGACACCAGGAGCAGCCACAAGGTGACATTCCCCCGCCACCACCTCCACCGAAGAACATGACCATAGCTTAGTTTCTCCAAGTTCTCCGGGAGGAGTGCCAAGCCAACAATGCTGTATCCAGCAGATGTCTTAGGCCCTTGTGAACAACTAGCAGCAAGGCAAGAATGGCAATGGCCGCTCCATGCTGTCTGAGTTCATGAGGAACTTGCCCCCAACCTTCACCGAGACTGCTGAGCCATTGGATGTTGATGACTGGATCTGCACCTTCGAGGACCTCCTTGCATTGGTCAACTGCAATGAGGATCGTGAGAAGGTGCTTTATGCCTCTCACTGCCTCGGAGGTACCGCCCGAGCTTGGTGGGATGGATTCAAGGTCATGCAAGGAGAACGTGTGATCATGTGGAATGACTTCAAGGAAGGATTCCGCACTACCCATATTCCTTCTGGGATCATGGATATCAAGAAGAGAGAATTCCGAGTGTTGAAGCAAGGAAGTGGCTCTGTCAAGGAGTACCTGCAGAAGTTCAACCTGATGTCAAGATATGCACTTGAAGATGTCAGCACGGAGGCTGCCAAGAAGGAACGCTTCATGGAAGGACTCCAACAGGTCTTGTAGTATCCGCTCATCATCTGCGACTGCCGTACCTTCTTCGACTTAGTGAACAAGGCCCTCATGCTGGAAGACAAGCATCGTGCCATAGACGACACTCGCAAGCGCAAGATGATTAGCAAGGGAAGCTCAAGCAACCAGAAGCCTCGCCCCTGGCAGCCAGCCCCAACCAAGCCAACCTATCAGCCACAGCAGGCTAGACCTCCTGCACCTCGTCCGAGCTACCAGCCTTAGTAGTATGCCAATCCCAGGCTAGCCTACAACAACAACCCCAATAACAACAACGGTGGCAGAAACTTCAACAACAACCCTGGGCAAGTCACTTTCCTTGGATGTGGTCAGTCTAGACACATCTCTAAGCTTTGCCCCAACAGGAAGCCAGATGCACTGCGCCCCAATGCGCCAAACCAAGGTCAAGCCCGTGGAGCACCACCAAGGAACCCAGCTCCCCGCAACCAGCCCAACAATGGCAAGGGTCGTGTGAATCACGTCACTGCAGAGGAAGCCTAGGAAGACTCGGAAGTCATATTGGGTACATTCCTCGTCAACTCAACCCCAGCAACAGTATTGTTTGATTGTGGAGCTTTGCATCCTTTTGTCACCCTAAGGTTTGCACTAGAGAGTGGCATGAAACCTACACCCCTGGGTAGTCGTATGTTGATACAAACCCCCGGTTCAGTTATGAAGTCTAGGATAGGATGTAAGGGAGTGAAGATCGACATCAACGGGGTAGACTTCCTAGCATACCTTATAGTTCTGGACTCACCAGGCTTGGATGTCATCCTTGGCATGAATTGGTTGACTAAGCACCAAGGCATGATAGACTGTGCCAAGAGGATTGTCACCATGACTAATAGCCAAGGAGTGGAAGTCAAGTTTGTTCCCAACCCTGCCTCCACTCAAGCCCCTCAAGCTAACTGCCTATCGGGAGTTGAGTTGGATCAAGTACCGGTGGTATGTGAGTACCCGGATGTGTTTCCTGATGAGCTGTCCGGAATGCCTCATGACCGCGACATCGAGTTCATCATTGAGCTTATGCCCGGATCAAGGCCCATCTATAAGAAGGCCTAAAGGATGGGATCCGAAGAGTTGGCTGAATTGAAGAAGCAACAAGCAGAGCAGCTCAGAAAAGGATTTATTCTCCCTAGTGCCTCTCCTTGGGGATCGCCTGTTCTATTTGTGTCAAAGAGGAACAGAACTATCAGACTTTGTGTCGATTACCGTTCTCTCAATGAGGTCACGATAAAGAACAAGTACCCACTCCCCAAGATTGAAGACCTGTTTGATCAGTTGAATGGAGCCAAGGTGTTCTCCAAGATCGACCTCAGGTCTAGGTACTATCAGCTGAAGATCAGACCCCAAGATATTACAAATACGGCACTTGTAACCCGGTATGGCCTGTATGAGTACACGATCATGTCATTTGGCTTAACCAATGCCCCTGCCTACTTCATGTACCTCATGAATAAAGTCTTCATGGAATATTTGGACAGGTTCGTTGTCATCTTCATTGATGACATACTTGTCTTCTCCAAGTCTGAAGAAGAACATCAGGAACACTTGAGATTGGTCCTAGAAAAGCTTCGAGAGCACCAGCTTTATGCCAAGTTCAGCAAGTGTGAATTCTGGCTGCATGAAGTTGGATTCTTGGGTCATGTTGACTGCACAAGGGTTATCAGTGGATCCTGCCAAGATTGAAGTCGTGACTGAATGGCGAACCCCAACCACCATGAAGGAAGTCAAGAGATTCCTCAGACTCGCGGGATATTACCGCAAGTTCGTGGAATGGTTCTCAAGCATTGCCCGACCCATGACCCAGCTTTTGAAGAAGGACAAGAAGTTCGAATGGACAACTAAGTGCGAGGAAAGCTTCTAGGAGCTCAAGAAGAGATTGACCACCGCCCCTGTTTTGGCCACCCCAATATTCACAAGGAGTTTGTGATTTATTGTGATGCATCAAGAACCGGGCTTGGAGGTGTTCAGATGCAAGAAGGCAGAGTCGTAGCATACCTATCCAGACAGCTACACCCTCATGAAGAGAACTACGCAACGCATGATCTCGAGTTGGCAGCCGTGGTTCATGCCTTGAAGACATGGCGACATTACATTCTGGGGAAGCGATGTGAGATATTCATAGACCACAAGAGTTTGAAGTATTACTTCACTCAAAGGGAATTGAACATGAGGCAGCGAAGATGGTTGGAATTGATCAAGGATTACGACCTTAGTGTTCAATACCACCTCGGAAAGGCCAACATGGTAGTAGACGCCTTAAGCAGAAAGGCTTGTTCCTTGAATGTTATGATTAAGGAAAGGCTACCTGCCTTGTATGAAGAACTTGAGAGCTTCGGCCTGGAACATGTTGCACCAGGATTCCTCGCCAACCTCGAAGCAAAGCCTACCTTGAAGGATGAGATTAAGAAGACCCAGAAGGGACACAAGAGCATTGAAGGCGTCAAGAGGAAGATCAAGGCAGGCAAGGCCCCGGGATTCTCAGTGGATGAATAAGGAGTTGTATGGTTCGAGGATCGCATTTGCGTACCCAATAAAGAGGAGCTTAAGAACCTGATCTTGCAAGAAGCTCATGACACTCCATACTCCATCCACCCTGGAGGAACCAAGATGTATCAAGACCTCAAGGCAAGATTCTGGTGGCATGGCATGAAACGGGAAATAGGCACTTTTGTTGCCAAGTTTGACATATGCCAGAGAGTCAAAGCTGAGAATCAGCGACCCGCTGGACTATTGCAACCTCTCAAAGTGCCTGAATGGAAGTGGGATAAAATCGGGATGGATTTCATCACCGGTTTACCGAGGTCAAACAAAGGACATGACTCCATCTAGGTCATTGTTGATCACCTAACCAAGGTAGCCCACTTCATCCCCGTCAGAACCACCTATGATGGAAGCCAGCTCGGGAACCTCTACATCAACTACATCATGAGTCTTCATGGAGTTCCAAGGGAAATTGTATCGGATCGAGGAACGCAATTCACCTCAAGATTCTAGAAGAAGTTTCAAGAAGCTATGGGAACCAAGCTCTCCTTCAGCATTGCATTTCACCCTCAGACCGGTGGGCAAACAGAGCGAGTAAATCAGATACTCGAAGACATGCTCCGAGCTTGTGTTTTGGCGTATGGAACCAAGTGGGAAGATTGCCTACCATTTGTTGAGTTCTCCTACAACAATAGCTATCAGTCAAGTCTTCAGATGGCACCATTTGAGATGTTGTATGGACGCAAGTGTCGTACTCCCCTCAACTGGTCAGAGACCGGAGAAGGATTAACTTTTGGACCAGACATGCTCCACGAAGCTGAAGAGCAAGTTCAACTTGTCCGAGAACGCCTTGAGACCGCCAAGTCAAGACAAAAGACCCACGCTGACTCTCACCGCCGAGAACTGAACCTCGACGTCGGAGATTATGTCTACCTCTGTGTCATGCCTCTCAAAGGAACCAAGCGTTTCCACGTCAAAGGGAAGCTCGCTCCCAGATACATCGGCCCCTTCAAGATCACGGCAAGACGAGGAGAAGTTGCATATCAGCTAGAGTTACCCTCCGAGATTTCAGATGTGCACAACGTCTTTCATGTGTCACAACTCCGGAAGTGTCTGCAAGTTCCCAACCGCCCCAACCTCTACAAGGACATCGGCCATCAATCCATCGATCTTTAGCCAGACCTCACTTATCGTGAGAGGCCAGTTTGCATTTTGGATGAAGCCGAGCACTGCACCCGAAGCCGCACCATCAAGTACTTCAAGGTTGAGTGGAGCAACCATGCTGAAGCAGAAGCAACCTGGGAGCATGAAGATTATCTTAGATTGGAGTTCCCGTATCTTCTTAGCGCTTAGCCTAGGAATCTTGGGGACGAGATTCTTGTAAGGGGGGAAGTTCTGTCACACCCTATGTTTGTAGCACATTGATATGTTTGGGTTTATAAAATTTGGAGCCAACTAAAACTTTTTCTATGTGTTTGTGCTTGCTTGCTATGTTGTTTGCTTGCTTGTTGATTGTGTTTTATGGCACTACTAGGTTCTATTCCACTTCATAATCATCTTCCTTGATCCAAACCCCTTGCCCAATGATCATGCCATGTGAATAGTGCCCAAAACTATTTTTATCAAATTTTGTTTTAACGAAAAATGATTTATTTAATTTAAGTTTCCAAAACCCCCTAAAATGAGGTTTGCATTGCAAGTCCTCAAATAAGGTGGACCCTTGTTTCCCAAAGGCTTTATTTCAAACCTAATATATATATGACTTCTCAAAACCACCAAATATTATTTTTAAAGATTATTTTCATATTTTATTTAAAGACTTTTTCTTAAGGCCTGAAATGGTTTTTCCTAGGGAAAAAATATTTAAATGCTTTGAAAATATTTGAGAAAATTTAGAGAAACTCAGTGGACATATATTTTACATATATAAGAGTTTCAACACAAGGGCATGATAAAATCATGGGCAAAACCCCTCAAAACCCTTTGTGTTCAGATCAAAATTTTGAAATATTTCTATAAGAAATATTCTCAATAAATTCCAGGAAAATTCCAGCATGTCAACACTATCATGGGTGATGATCTTGCAAAGTTTAATCTCAATCAAAGGTGGTTTGGTTCATCAAACCATCCCAAAACTATTCCTGTCCAGAATCAAATTTGAGCAACTTTACATTGTGAAGTGTCTCCCCTTGGCCTCAAACTTTGTGGGCATGCTCTAATGGCTAAATAGTGATGATACACTAAGTGGTGCATCAAGGGTTAATACCTAGCATAATTAGATCTACAGAAATCAAATTCTGCCAATTAATAGGGTTCATCAAATTTCCATTATCAACTTTTTTCCCTTGAGCTCAAATTTGGTGAAGCATCTCATTTCTACCTAGCCCTTGACCCTGGTAAATATCTTAGTAAGCTGGTAAATATTTCTTGCCCAAAACTCCACCAAACACCTTCTAGTGATTTGGTTAAACCCCTATTTCTACCTCTTATCCTTTTACCCTTGGCCTCAACTTTTTACCAGAGCCCCTTATAGTTACCTTCTACCTCTAGTAACTCTCCCTGGCCAAAACTCCATGGGTAAGTGGGGTAAAAACCCCATTTTTTCCTCTAGACAGTAATTTTCCTCCCTCTTCCTCGGCCTTCCTTCTCTCCTAAGGAAACCAGAGCATCCAATGCCCTACCCCCCTATTGTAAAACCCCCTAGATCCCCCTATACATTAGAGGCCACGCAGAAGATGCCGTTGGCATGCCGTGGCATGCCAAACGCGCGCTCTGGAGCATGCTACAGTGCCGACAGGCACTTTAGCCGTTGGCCACTGCATGGCGCCGACCACCTCGGGCCCCCCCTCTTGCCAGATGGTTGGCCTCGGCGTCCGTGCCATGCCACCATGTCAGGCCCCTCCTCTCTCCCCCTCCTTTGGCCCTCCTCGTACGTGCCGCGGCCACCCAAGCCGACCAACTGCGGGGCTCGCATGCGTGTGCTCCCCTGCCTCTCTCTCCTCCCCCCTCGGCCTAGACCAGTCCCAGGAGCGCCCTGACTTGCCCCCTCCCTCTCCCATGGCCTCTGGCCCTGGTCTCGCCCTCGTCAGCGCACCACAGTTCGGTGGACTCTCCCCCTCCTATAAAAGGGCCTCCCGGGCCCCTCTCTCCCCTTTGGTCTCTCTGTCCTCTCCCCAATAGGCCCCCTTCATGCTCTGAGGACCGCCCGACCTCTCTGCGCTCGGGATCAACTCGAGGGCCGCCGTGGCCATCTCTCTCTCGATCTCGAGGTAGCAAGCTCCTCCGGCCCTCCTCTATCTTCGATTGAACCTCCCTCGCCCTACTGACCTGTTTCCCCCTCGCCCCAGTCTTGTTTGCAGCTCAGAGAAGACCCGACGAGCTCTCCCGAAGCGCCCTCCGCTGCGTGAGCTCGCCGTCGGCGACTCCGTCCGCCTTCGGCACTTCTTCGACCCCCAGAGGAACGGCAAGTCGACGCTGAGTTCATCCCCGCCTTCGCTTGTCGTCGTCGTGCCCTGAATCATCGCCGGTGAGCACGCCAGCCTTCCCTGGCCCGAGGAAGGTGATGACAAGCGGGACCCGCTTGTCATCCTCCCAGGGTGCCATGCCTCCCTCTCTCTTGCTGACCAGCCTGGCCCGCTGGTCAGGTTTGAACCGGCGCGCGCGCGTCAGGCTCACGTGGGTCGGCTTCGCCGGCTGGGCCAATCTGGCCAGCCGCTTTTGGCCCGTTTCCCCGAGCCATTTTCTTTTTCCTTTTTCCTGAAAACCCCCAAAATCCCACAAACTAATATATTTATCCAATGCCAATATTTCTTCCACCTCAATTCTTAAAATAATCCAGAGAATTTAATAGTGCCTTTTGTAAAAATATTTGAAAACATTTTTAGTACTGTTTTATTTTAAAACCTATATATAGGCACCTTTTTGCCTCTGTTATTTTATTTCAAAAATCTTTTTCACAAGAAAACTCTAGGAGAATATTTTTAGTATGACATGTAGTATTTATCAGAGTATGTTAACATTTTTGGTTGTAGAATGAGTGCTCTATTTTGTGTGATTACTTACTTTTATCGCTTTATTCGCGATGATAGATTGCGCGGTTGACGAAGAAGTTGGACCCGAAGACTTCGAAGACCCCGGAGACTTTGTTGAGCGAGGCAAGTAGCCCTTTGACCATGATAAGAAACCATTTTATTGCATGTCATATAGCACTTTACTTTCATCGTATTTGATCATGTGTTGTGGTGTTCCCCTTTCGGTGGGATGCCTCCGGTACTTCTCCATTGACACTTGCATCGTGCATGACCCTACCCCTTATGAGGGTTGTGCGGGTGGGAGTAGTTAGGTTGCTTATAGATGCTACGCAAATGGGATGGGACTTATGCATAGTGATGGCAAGAAAGGAATGATTTCAAAGATTTTTCGAAAAGCCCGTCGGGTGCCACTAATGCCCGAGGGAGATGATGAGTAGATAGGTGACCACTTGAGAAAGAAGTTGTGTGCCGGAGCAAGTTGAGATTGTGTTTTCGAAAACGGAGTAGATTTACGATTTGTCGACCGTCCCAACCTTACATGCGCAACTAGGATACCCCTTATGGGATGGGGCTTTGTTGATTACTATGGTTGGTACTAGCAAGGAGCCTGCATTACTGGTGGCAAGAGTGAAGTGGTCACTCTTGAGACGGGGTCATCCCAGAGAGGAAGGTCATGCGCTGTCTTTACAGGTATCAGGCACACCGTTGCGTGCCCTCATGGATGATACGAGTGATGTATATCATGAGGGATGGCACCAACGAGTGGACTCTTTGTATAGTATCACCATGGGAAATGCATTGTTCGTGTGCTTACCTCGGGTATGTTATATACCGCGATTCGTGGATGACACGGAAGTTCCCCGAGTCTTGTGGGTAAAGTGTGCAACCTCTACAGAGTGTAAAACTATTCGAATAGCCGTGTCCATGGTCAAGAACAGTTGGGTGGTGCTTCTTAAACTACATCCGGATGTTTTCGTGAAATTTGGTGTGATTACGGATGTGATGCTTACCAGAGGTCACATGAGCTAAGTCCGATGACTTAGTGCGAGGATTGAACTAAGTCCGATGACTTAGCATGAAGAGTGAACATGAGATGTTCAACCAATACTTATGATGATATCTGGAAGTTGTTCACATGGATACTTGCTAGTTGTTGATGCATGCTCACCAGTTACTTGATCATGTCGTTTGCATACAAAATTAGCTTTCCGCAAAGTTACCTACTTGGTGCTATACCATGCATCATTATTGCCTTGTTCCACAACTTGGGTTGCTTGCGAGTACATTCAAAGTACTCATTGGCTTGCCACTCATTATTTAATTGGCCAGGCATGGAAGAACAGGAGTATGTTGAAGAGTTCGTTGGAGACAAACATGCGAACTAGGATGCTTCCGAGTCAGAATGCTTGTAGATTAAGGCAGATGGCATGGGTTCACACTTTCGACCAAGATTTCTGCTGCTTGTTCTAGTTTAAGTGTTTGGCCCTTGAGGCCCTATCTATGTAAGACTTGACCTTCATGGTCTTTATTTGTGTAAGATGTTAAGAGTGGATGTAAGACTCTTGTTATTCAGCTTCTGTGTGTTCAGTGAGCATTGATCTCTGGGATCACTATACACGTGCATTCGGTGATCACGACTTATGAGTCGGGCTCCCCACACTCAGCAATCTAGCGCCCAGGTACCGAGACTATTCAAGCTTATAGGTTGGATGGGGGATAAGTGTTTAGTTTTTAGCAGCACTAAGCTTTTACGGTGGCTAATCTTACGAGAACATGAATGTAAATATGTGGTCTACGATAGACGATCGAGAACTAGAATGACCTCTAAAAGATACTGAACACCTACTTACGTCAAACATAACCCCACCGTGTTCTCTCTCGGATCATGTTCATGAGCAGAGACGATCACGGTTACTCACACAGTTGGTGTATTTTATTAGAGTTTACTTCAAGTTAACTATAACCGTGTGTTAAACAAATATCCAAGTTGCCACATAACTGCGGGCACAGCTTTCTGAAAGTTTTAACCCTGCAGGGGTGCTCCAACTAGTCCATCATAAATTAACCACACTCCGCGGGAATAACCTCAACCACGGATCACGTGATCATCCTAGGCAACTCCAAAGGAAATCTGACACCTCGAGATAGCTCGAAGAAGATCAGAGTCCCTCACACAAGCCACACGAGAAAGGTAAAACAAGTCCAGCAAGATCACCCGACGTGTCGATGAACCCGATAAGAGCCGCGTATCTCGTTCTCAGGACACGACGGTTACCGATGGTTACCACGCCAATCACCGAGTTGCCCTGGGCAGCATTAATAAGCTCCTCTGGGTTGGACCAACACTCATGAGGAGCACTGACCCGGGTTGTTGATTAACCCACGGGGTTGCAAAGCCCTATGCAGTTTATTAAGTTGTTTAAGCAAATAGTACCAATGTTGGGTCTTGCCAGACAAGTTTTAATCTCAACCGAATAATCAAGGGGGTCCCCATAACAACCCCGAGCATGTTAGGAGCGCAAAATATGGAAACATAACACCGGTAACAAGAAACTATGGCGGTAAAAGTGGAACAAAACACCGAGCAAAAGGCCAAGCCTTCCACCATACCAAGATATATATGTGCATTAAATTAAATAGCAGATAATATTGTGATATGCTAGAAATCCATGTTATCACATGGAAACAACATGTACCTACAACTAAGAACGCTATAAGAGGGGCTAAGCAACGGTAACTTAACCCAACAAGGTTTGCTAGGATGTGGAGGGTTAGAGGCTATCATGGCAATGTAGGAGGCTTGACATTCAAGTGGTAGGTGACACATATGTAACAATAAGATCGAGACATCTAGCAAAGCAAAAGTAGTGTCGAGATCCGGGTACGGTCATCGTACGATCCTGGATCCTCGTACTCAGGTTCAACACTCGCGTCTACCCAAGATAAATAACAACAATAAACGACCAACCAAGGTGCAATGCTCGAACAAGATGATGCATGATTCATTTGAAGTATTTAGCATGGCAATCGTAAACTAGTCATGTTTCTCATGCAATAGTTAAGTTATTTACAATTCTGAATAGAACCTCATGTTAATTTATTTTAAACATGCATGATCATGGAAAATATGGATGCTTCATGCAAAATCGATGCAAATGGATATGTGGAACATAGGAAACGGAGTTACGGTTCTCACGCTACGCTCACGGCAAGTTACGAAGGCAAAACACAAGACAATGAAGTCCATGGGCTATTCCTTGGCATTCCAAGGTAGCCACTGGTTAGGCAAAGCAAAACCAACCACAACAGAGTCAAAGATCAAGCAAGTCCATGGAGCATAGCTCTCACAAGTCACAAAACACTAAAACAAACAATCTGCCACAAAACAGCAACATGGCAACTTTCACAGCAAATAACTAGAGCTACAGGAAGTCTCCAACCACAAACAAGGAATTCAAAGAAATTACATGACATGCTTATCAAATCATCCAACAAGACAAACTGGAAAGGAGGCACATATCAATAAGCATGAAGCTCACAATTTGGCATGATGAAACAGATTTTAGGGACTTAGTGAAAACCAAAGTTTTCTGTGATCTGAGTTAAGCTGATAGCAAGTTGACAGAAGAAACTAATGGTGTCGGGGATATACCCCACGGTATGACCCGGCCTGGCGACTCATAGGAGACCCGGAAAGGACATGACATTCTATTAATGACCCGGCAGGCGGATCACAGGACGACCAGGCCCAAGACCCAGCGTGTAAGCTGGCGTCAGGCGGCTCAGGATAGAAGGCTCAAATATAGAAAGACTCCCTGCCGAAAGTTACAAGACCCGGAATAGGATTCTAGAGAGACTAGTCCTAATCCTACTCCTAGTAGGACTCTATTTGTAAACCTAACCTCTCCACTTATATAAGGAGGGGTAAGGCGCCCCAAGAGGGACAGATTCACAAGTCCACAAGTTTAGACAAATTAGAGGCTCTCGGGATTAGAGGTAGCAAACAACACCCTCTTGTAACTGAGAGATCTCCTTCATCATCAATACTAGACAAGAAGGACGTAGGCTTTTACCTCCATCGGAGGGGCCGAACCTGGGTAAACTCCGTGTCTCTCGATTCCGATCAACCCCTTCAAGCCGCCACGTAGTTGCATCTTCGACCTGAACCTAAGTCCATTCACCCGGACATCTGCCATGACTAATCCACGACAGTTGGCGCCCACCATGGGGCCACGCACGATGGTTTGTGTTCTTGAAGGGATCTCTCCCAAGGATCGAGAAGCACACAATTTTTCAGATAAAGAAGAGCCGATGCCAGTTTGAGATCATGCCTCATCCGTACCGGCCTCATCAGCTCGTATCGCCACATGCTGCTCCGCCTCTGTGCACCGCGGCCCCGATCGGATCTCGCCTCCATCGCACGCTCGACTCGTAGGGGTGCACTTCAAGCCGCCACTGGCCTGCGCTGCCGACCGCCTCTGCTCCGAGCTCCCTAAGCTGCCAGCTGCACCGTGAGCCATCCCGGGGCCGGTCTCCCCCATTGCTACAACCCGCCATTTCAAAAATGACAGGACCGAGCCACCCTGCTGATGAGAGCCGCCGCCGGCTACTGCCGTGAGCCGCCTCCACCTTGTTCTGGTTCCACCACGGGCTGGCGTTGTCGAGCCGCCGTCGGTTCTGCTGCTGTGAGCCACCATTTTCCTCATGCACGAGCCGCCTCCACCATGGTTTGCACTACCACCCGCGTCGCCGGGTCACAGGTGCTATCCACCCAATTTATTTTATCTATACATTTTTGATTCCTTCGAAGAACAATTACTTTGTCTTTGTAATATTTTTTACACTGGACAAATTATTCATTACCAAAGTGGCATCATATCATGGAGATGGAGGCGCACCAGCGTCGTTTGGCACCTACGTCCTTACCGGCTTACAGCGCCACAGTCGTCTCTCGCGGCAGCGCCGACTCGCAACGTCCGGGGCTGAGTCATCTATCCGCGCCGGCTTACAATACCCGTGGCCGAGTCACCCGTTTGCGCCGGCTTACAATGCCCATGGCTGATTCTCCTGTCCACGCTTGCAAACACCACCGGCGACTCGCACGTCCGTGCTGACCTACAACGCCATGGCCGTCTCTCGTGGCCGAACCGGCTTACAACACTATGGCCGTCTCTCGCCACCGTTCCCGCTTACAACACCGTGGCCGTCTCTCGCCACTGCTCCAACTTACAACGCCATGGCCGTCTCTCGCCACCGCTCCGGCTTACAATGCCGTGGCCGTCTCTCTCCATCTACGCCAGCTTACAACGCCATGGCGTCTTCCACAACAGCACCGGCTTACAATGCCACGGCTGGTTTCTACGTCTACATCAACGTGTCGGTACCACTCGTGCTAACCCGGAATTATGAGCCGCCCAATGGACACGGTAAGCCACCGCATTCGCGGTATGGTCTTCACCAACAATGCTGCAACTCACCGACTGCCCGGCTCACAACACCGTGGCCATCTCTCGCGACCACGCCGGCTTATAGTGTCGTGGTCGTCTCTCGCGATCATGTCGCGGCTGACTTCGACGTCTACATCAACACGCCAGTGGCCGCATACACCAGCATGAGCCGCCCAATTGACGCGCGCAAGCCGCCACCCACAATTTGATCTACATCAACATATCAGTGCAGTGCTCGTCGATATGAGCCACCCAATGGACAAGCGCGCAAGTTGCCACCATTACATGGAGATTCTCAAGCCGCCTCTTCGAGACAACTTAAGACTCGGGGGGCTACAGACATGGCAAGGCACATTTAGTTGTTTTCAACTAGAACCCCGGGTCATGGCAAAGTTAACCCGATCCTGGGGGTTACTACATTTTTTTGCGGAAGATTAAAAAAGTTGCCCAAGAGGACGAACCGCCGTGATGCACCATTCAAACATAGGTGCCTGAGTTTATTTGGAGCCTTTGTCATTCCTTCATACAAGATGGTGGCTTACAAGATGGCGGCTTACAAGAAGAATTCACAAATATTCCAGTTGACTTGTCAACTGCGATTGCTGAGGGCGGCTTCTTACCTTCGGGTATCGCTTCTAATGCCTTATCGGTCGGCTTTATGTCAAACCTTCCGGCTAACACGATTAGCCGCGAGATGAGGGCGGCTTCTTAACTTTGGGTATTGCTTCTAACGCCTTATCGGCTGGCTTTATGCCAAATCTCCGGCTAACATGATTAGCCGTAGGCTGAGGGCGGCTTCTTACCTTCGGGTATCGCTTCTAATGCCTTATCAGCCGGCGTTTACGCCAAATTGCTGAAGGGGGCTTCTTACCAACGGGTACCGCTTCTAACACCCTATCGGCCGGCTTTATGTCAAATCTCTGGCTAACACAATTAGTCGCGGGCTAAGGGCGGCTTCTTACCTTCGGGTATTGCTTCTAATGCCTTATCAGCCGGCATTTACGCCAAATTGCTGAAGGGGGCTTCTTACCGACGGGTATCGCTTCTAGCACCCTATTAGCCGGCTTTATGCCAAATCTCTGGCTAATAGGATTAGCCGCGGTTGTAGGGGGTTCTTACCAACGGGTATCTAGACACCCGAACAATCGACAGAGGGCGGTTTCTTACCTCCGGGTATCGCTTCTAATGCCTTATCGCCCAGGCTTTATGCCATCTCCGGCTAACACGATTAGCCATGGTTGTCTGCGGGGGCTTCCCACCTCCGGGTGTAGCTTATCTAACCCTAACAACCGGCGTTCACGCCATATTGCTGACGGTGGCTTCTTACCTCCGGGTATCGCTTCTAACACCTTATCGGCCGGCTTTATGCCAAATCTCAGGCTAACACGATTAGTCGTGGGCTGAGGGCGGCTTCTTACCTTCGGGTATCGCTTCTAACGCCTTATCGGCCGGCTTTATGCCAAATCTCCGACTAACACGATTAGTCGCGGGCTGAGGGCGGCTTCTTACCTTCGGTATCACTTCTAACGCCTTATCGGTCGGATTTATGCCAAATCTCCGGCTAACACGATTAGCTGCTGGCTGAGGGCGGCTTCTTACCTTCGAGTATCACTTCTAACGCCTTATCGGCCGGCTTTATGCCATCTCCGGCTAACATGATTAGCCACGGTTGTAAAAGGGGGCTTCTCACCTCCGGGTGTAGCTTATCTAACCCTAAAACAACTAGCATTCACGCCAAAAATGTTGACAAGTTAACATTACATCATACTCTGCATCATATTTTACATGTCATCCGGCTTATCAAGTCGGGTCAGAGCAAGATTATGAAACAAGGAGCAATGTTATGAAAGATCTAAACATCTCCAGGTTGTGCTTTTTCAAGCCGCCCTTACAACAATGCAGAATATATTCTGTCTTGTTTCTTTTTGCAGGTCTTATCTCATAAGATGAGCCGCCGTTAATTACTCTAAAAGAGCAAATGGATCTTTAATAGCCAACCTGGATGGATCTTCATGGTTTATCATAACCAGTACTAAATGATTGGGGTTTTCAAACTAGCTCAGAGAATTCATTATTTTTCAAGAGCCGCCCTATCAGCTATAATACTGTGTCATCTAATTGACCGGTTCTCGGATTTCTTCAGTTGTGCTCTGTAGTAATCTACAACACTCATGGATTTCTCCAACACATATTTGCCGAGTTGCACCGCAACCACGAGCAGGGATTTCATGTCAAAGACAAAGAAATTATTTCAGGATATTCATTCCAGGTTATATTACAAGCACGATCAAGGATTCATTCAACAAATTGTGGTGAGTCATATTATTCCCGAGTCGCCGCAAGCAGACAACCCGACACTTGGGGGCTACACTATTTAAGTCCGGTTTATATCAAAATATGCAAGTCCAATGTCGCTGCAAGCACGCACCATGGCACTTGGGGGCTAATGCAAGCCGGTTTTCAAGTCATTACATTGTCGACAAGACGCTATTATCTCAAGGAGATAAGCCGGCACTTGGGGGCTACAGTATTCAGTTGTTTAACAGATTATGAGGTCCAAATTGAAGACCCGGCCCATCACATACTGATGAGCCGGCCCTTGGGGGCTACACCCGCCGAAGCTTCATAAAGTATAAGGCAATTACAAGTCCCAGCCCAGTAATTCTTACTGACCCGGCACTTGGGGGCTACAGTAGTCAGATGTTCAAATAGATTAAGAGATTCAAATTGAAGACCCGGCGCATCACGTTCTGATGAGCCGGCCCTTAGGGGCTACACCCGCCAAAGTTTTATAAAGGTATAAGGCAGTTATAAATCCCAGGTTGCTGCAGGTAGGACAACCCGACAGTTGGGGGCTACACAGTCCAAAATATTATTGCAAAGCACCAAGTTATCATGGATAATCTCGGAGCTTGGGGGCTACAGGTAATATGGACATATCAAAAACTTTGAGGAGAATTTTCAAGATGTTAATTATCGAGTTCAGTTGTTAGACCCGACGTCACCAAACATTTATGACCCGGCATTATCAAAAGATCATAACCCGCCGGATTTTATAAGCCGCCCTGCTTCACAACAATGGAAGTCCGGTTTTACATCAGATGCATTTTCATCCCAATATTTTCATCAAGTCAGCTGGATTCTAGTTATTTGATCCGGCGTCACCAACGATAATGACCCGGCATCATCAATGATTATGACCCGACGGAAATGACCCGCCAAGAGTATTGGAAGCAGACTCAATGGCATATGGGTGTTCTATTCTCAATATTTTTCAAGGGACATTTACAAGCAAGATGATTATCACAGACGACTATTTCATATGCAGAAAAGACCCGGATTTCTGAGGAGCCATTTCATAAGCCGGCCAAAGGAGCAAGCCGGCTACTTAACATATTTGTTATTCTTATTTCAGGAGCTTAGCATGAATAAATTCAAAACTAATCTGGAGGCTAATGTCAGGGATATACCCCACGGTATGACCCGGCCTGGCGACTCACAGGAGACCCGGAAAGGACATGACATTCTATTAATGACCCGGCAGGCGGATCACAGGATGACCAGGCCCAAGACCCGGCGTGTAAGCCGGCGTCAGGCGGCTCACGAGAGAAGGCTCACATAGAGAAAGACTCCCTGCCGAAAGTTACAGGACCCGGAATAGGATTCTAGAGAGACTAGTCATAATCCTACTCCTAGTAGGACTCTATTTGTAAACCTACCCTCTCCACTTATAGAAGGAGGGGTAAGGCTCCCCAAGAGGGACAGATTCACAAGTCCACAAGTTTAGACAGATTAGAGGCTCTCGGGATTAGAGGTAGCAAACAGCACCCTTATAACCGGGAGATCTCCTTCATCATCAATACTAGACAAGCAGGATGTAGGCTTTTACCTCCATCGGAGGGGCCGAACCTGGGTAAACTTCGTGTCTCTCGATTCCGATCAACCCCTTCAAGCCGCCACGTAGTTGCGTCTTCGCCTTGAACCTAAGTCTGTTCACCCGGACATCTGTCGTGACTAATCCACGACAAATGGTGATAGAGACCACCTCATGGCAAGAAAATTAACAGGATGGTAGACTACAACATCTACTTCAAAAGAGTAGCAGTGAGCTTGAGCTAAAACACAACATATCACTTGGTAGCATCCACTCACATGGCATAAAGATAATAACAGATTCTCAGACTTACTCATTTTTAACATGTTGAAAACAACAACATTTTTATAGCCACTTCGGAGCATGGTTCCCACTCATATGCAACTTTATCATGTCAAAAGAGAATACCACGCCATAGTACTCATGAAACACTACCACTTTCATGTTGACATCTATAACAAATCATGCATGGATTAATTCTAACTAAAATGTCAAAAAGGCATATTGTGGCAAAATGACATGTTGTGAAACTTGCTCAAATGAAAAACAAATTGGACCAATGGATTCCTTGGGAAATTCTACCACAATTTCATATATCATACTCATATTTTTAGGTCAATAAAAAGATCACACCCTAATTCGAAAATACACATAGCACTTATAAGTCACTTATATCCCTATTTGGACATCTACTAAAAAGGCAGTGGCCTTATCTGGAAAACTACCAGAAATAGGAAAAAAACAAACAAACAAAGAGAAAACAACAAAAAAAACATAGATAAATAAATAAAAGAAGGGCTCCCACTGGCATAGACACCAGGGCCCCCTGGCAGCATGACAAGTGGGCCGTGGGGCCCACTGTCAGTTTGGAAAAAAGCACGGCAAAAAGAGGCGACGGCGGGATTCGATCCTGGGTCACCCAAGACGGGGAACGGGGGCGCTACCACTACGCCACTAGGCACTTCTCGACAGAAGGGGGTTCTTCAGCTTAAAAATAGACAAAGGGCTAGGCTTTTTCCTCCTCTTGACTGGGAGGAGGACGACCGCGACGGCGAGCGCAGTGGCGACCATAGCGGCTGATGAACACTGGTGGGGTCGTGGTATGCTGCGGGGGTTCCATTCCCGCCCCCGAAAGGGCTCTACGAAGGAGAAGAGGGGCTCAAAGCTCCGAGCTTTAGCCCATCCATGGCGGGCTCGAGGCGACGGGGGAGGAAACCAAAGGGTGGAGGGCACGGACATCGAGACGCCTACGAGGCTCCCGGACAGCGGGGAGGAGCGGGCACTCGGCTGCTCACCTAGCTCACCGCATGCTTGCTTGAAGGGAATGGAGCGAGGCGAAGAAGGAGCTGACCGAACGACAGCCTCCTGAGGACGAGGGGACGAAGCAGAGGAGGGGGTCGCCGGGAAGAAGCCTTCTGCTTCTCTTTGCCAAACGAGAAGAGGATGACGGCGGTGCTAGCCCTAGCAACCGAGGAGGAGACACTGAAGCTCACGGCGGAGGGAAGCTCAGGCCTTCCGCTTCCATGGCGTCGCTAAGGAGGAGACAGACTCACCTTGCGGCAGAGGAGGAGAGGAAAGGGGAGAAATGGAATGCTGCGAAAGCCCTAGGGTGCGAGGCAGCTTTATAGGAGGCAGGGAGGACGTCCCATCTGTCAAATCGGAGGAGGGGAGTACGTGGACCTCTCGGATGAGCTGTCGTACCAAGGAGGAAGAAGAATAGAGCGGGGCGACGGCTGGGCTGCGGGAGCTGCGCTGGGCTACCTCTGCTGGGCCAAGGCAAGGCCCACGGCTGAGAACCCTCTCTCTCTCTCTCTCTTGAAATAGAAGGTTTTTCTTTTTTTAAACAAACAAAACCAAACAAAAGACCCACAAAGAAATAAAAGGATTTTTCTCAAAACAAAAATACTTCGTCACAGAAGGATATATGCCCTATTTAATAAAAATACAAAGATGATTTTCAGAGCAAGTAAATTAAATACTTTTTTATATAAACAACCCCTCTTTATTGCAAATCCCCAAGAGACCAAAGCTCAAACCCCAAAGAGAGCAACACACATAAACTCAAAATAATACTCCCTAAGACATGAACATTTTTAACAGAGTTGTTTACCAAGTTATTTTTTAACACAATGGGAAATAAATAATGATTCAAAGGGGTTTTGAAGATGTTTGAAAATGAAGGAGAGGGGGTGGTAAACCACACTTGCACACATCCACACATCACACAAGTACTACTAATAGCCTCACAACAATTGTCACATCGAAGCACACCACAAAAATCTATTATGCATAACAAGATGATGAGATGGCATGATACATGATGCATGAGATGGAATGGCAATGAGCAACATATCATTCAAACACATGACAACATAGGTTCACATAGGTTACATGACCAAAATGGCAAGGGCAGCACTTGGGCTGTTACAGGAAATCTCTTGCAGTTCAGTCAAGTTCTTTAGTGACACAGACGATGTTCTTCTGGTCTCTGATGAAATTGATCTGACTGAGGAGTTAGGATTTCGCCAGTGGGAATTGCCTACAAGTGAGGAACATGATGAGCTTGAGGACTTTCATAGTTCGAAACTCCGACCGTTGTTGTGCATAGCGCCAGTTGTCCCCAATCATCTTATCCATATAACACTCATATCATTGGGGGCATTTATGTCTTATCATGTCAGGTTGCACCCTGGCTATAAATAGCCACCCCCCACAACCACTAGTTGGTTGGCTACTCCGAGAGAGAACTGACACTTGTCATTTGAGAGCAACCCATCCTCTGAAGACTTTGAGAGAAAATCATCAGTGAGGAAAAACCCAAATTCAAACCACCAAACCCAAAGTGATTGAGCATCACTGAAGATAGTGTTCCTGTGTGGAACCGACGCTTGTTACCTTTCAAGACTGTGTATATTCCAGACGGTTAGGCATCATGGTCTAGTGCATCCTGCAGTCAATTGGGGATCACGGAGTGACCTTGGTCTAGAGCATCCGGCAGTAAATTTTGGATCGCCGAGTGACCAGTGTTTGAGGGTTTTGGAAGTCTACCCTGAAGACTTACCACGAGTGTTTGGTGAGGACTTTGTGACCTTAGCTCAAGGAGAATACGTTAAGGACTGTGTGTCCTCTGGTTTAAATACCAGGCCGCTCCAAACCAGACGTACGACTGTCATAGCGGTTGGAACTGGGTCATCAAACAATTATCTTCATCGAGCTACCTGGTTCTATTTCCTCAACCCTTTCATTTCCTCATATACCCATTGATGAAATTGATCCTTACTGTTTGAAGTATTTGACTGAAGAATTTCACAATTTCCTCACCTCAAATTCTTCAAGTTACCTTGTTCCTCACCTGCTTATCCTGTATCACACTACTTGTAATTTGTGCATGTTTTATTCATAATGATTACTATGTCGTCGCTATGTTTCTCATGCACTTGAGTACTTATTCCGCTGCTAGTTATTCATCACGTTTCAAATTCCTCAAGTTGAAATTCCTCACGCGATGAATTTGTAAAAATCGCCTATTCAACCCCCTCTAGTCGATATAATGCACTTTCACAAAGTATAATCTCAATCCAAATTGTTTTGATTCATCAAACTATTCCAAAACCCTCCCTGTCCAGATTCAAATTTGAACAACTTTACATTGTGAAGTTTCTTCCCTTGACCCCAAACATTGTGGACATGTTCTAATCACCAAATAATGGTGCTCTAAGTGGTGCATCAAGGGGATTAGCTTAGCATGACTAGATCTACAGAAACAAATTATGTTGATTTCTAGGGTTTCACAAAGTTACATTTTGAACTTTCTTCAATCAATCTCAAACTTGGTGATCGGGCCTAATTCTAATCACCATTTGATCTTGTCAAATCTTATAGCAAGCAAAGCCCATTTGCTTGCCCTAATCTCCATCAAACACCTTCTGCCAGAATGGTAAAACCCATGTTTGACCTCCTTCCTCTATTTTCCTTGACCTAAATTTTTACCACATCATCTTGCAATGGTATTCCATCTCCAGTAAACTTTGCTTGGCCACAGCTCCACGATTGGGGGTGAAAGCCTCCATTTTAACTTCCGGACAACCCCTTTCTCTCTCTTCCTTGGTCTCTCTCCTTCTCCCTTGACTCTCCAGGACATCCATTGCCTCGGCCCTTCTTGTTTATTCCCCTAGATCCCCTAGACACGGGAGGCCACGCAGGAGCCGCCAAAGGCATGCCATGGCATGCAAAAGAGGTGCTCTGGAGCTTGCTACAGTATGCTCCCGCACTTTAGCCGCCGCCCAATACCCCATCCCGACAGCCTAGGGAGGCAGGAGCTTGTCCCCCTGGCCGGCCTCGACGTCCGCAACACGGCAGGTGGTTGGCCCCCTCCTCGCTCCTCCTCCTCCTTCCTCCTCCCGCGCTGCTGACGCCGCCTAGCTTAGCAAATCGTGGGACTCGCACGTGCGCGTGCTTCCGCTCCATCTCTCCCTTCCCTCATGTCTAGACCCCTCACAAGAACGCCCTAGACAAGCCCAAGCTTGCCCCCGTGCTCTGTGTCATGGGCTATGACCTCACCGGTGCACCACCGAGCGATGGACCTCGAGGAGGCTATAAATAGCCCCTCTCGGACCTCTCTCTCCCCTCTGGACCGCTTCTCCCTCACCAAGTCAAGCCCTTGTGCCCCCAAGTGAGCTCCCGAAGCCCCTGCGCTCGTGATCAAGCTGAACCTCGCCGCAGCAATGCCGCCATCGATCTCCGGGTATGCCCCCTCTCCGGCCCTCATTTCTGTCCCTTTGAGCCCCTCTCAGGGCCTTGACCCGTCTCCCTCCTTCTCCCCCTCCGTTTGATGCATAGGGTGACCGGGGTGACCTCCACCCGAATCTCCTCCGCCGGGGGTGCTTGTCACCAACGAACCAGGCCACCTCCAGCCACCCTTCCACCTCCAGGAGACCGGTGGCTCGACGTTGGGTCCATCCCCGCCCTCAACTCCCCTCGCCATGCCCTCCTTTGCCGCCGGTGAGCATCGCCACCCCGTGTCCAGAGGTGGGAGATGACAGGTGGGACCCCCTGTCATCCCCACACCTCTCTCCCTCTCCCTCTCTCTCGCTGACGCTCGGGCCCGCATGTCAGGTTCAAACCTGGCCACGCGCGCACGCCGGTAGCTTAGCTGGGCCGGCTTGGCCGGTTGGGCCCAGTACGGCTGGCCATTTGGCCCAAGACATCCTGGCCTTTTCCTTTTTCTTTTTTCCTCAGTTTTCCAAAAATCCCACAGCCAAATAAGAATCCTATGCTAAATATATTTTTACCATAAACCTTGAAATATTCTGTAGAATTTTATAGTGTCATTTGTGAAATATTTTGAAAATATTTTATGTACTGTTTTATTTAAAAAAAATCTTGTTGGCATTTTAGCCACTATTTAAAATAGTTTTGAAAACCTTTTTCTCCCCAAAACCTTAGACAAATATTCTTAGGATAGTTTTTATTATTTATCAAAGTAGGGTAGCATTCTAGTAGTAGATTTGTGTGCTCTGTTTTTGTGTGATGCTTATTATTATCGTTATTTATCGCGATGATAGATTGCGCTATTGACGAGGGAGTTGGACCCGAAGACTTTGAAGACCCCGAAGACTTTGTTGAGCCAGGCAAGCAGCCCTTTGACCATGTTAAGAAACCACTTTTATTGCATCTCATATAGCACTTTACTTCCGTTATATTTGATCATGTGGAGTAGTGGCCACTTCGGTGGGTTGCTTCCGATACTTACGTCGTTGACACTTGCATCATGCATGACCCTACCTCCTTATAAGGGTTATGCGGGTGGGTGTAGATAGGTTTCTTAGTAGAAGCTATGCAAATGGGATGGGAATATGCATGGTAATGGAAGGAAAAGATTTTTAAAGGCTTTCAAAAAACCATCGGGTGCCACTAATGCCCGAGGGAGACGATGATGAGTTGGGTGACCACTTGAGGAAGATGTGGTGTACCAAAGAAAGTGAGTGTGTGTGTTTTCGAAAACGGATTAGATTTAAGGTCTGCTGACCGTCCCAACCTTACATGTGCGACCACGATACCCCTTATGGGATGGGGCTTTGTTGATTACTATGGTTGGTGCTAGCAAGGAGCCTACATTACCAGTAGAGAGAGTGAAGTGGTCACTCTTGTGACGGGGTCGTCCCGGAGTGGAAGGCCATGCGCTGTCCTTACAGGCACCCGACACGTTGTTGCGTGCCCTCATGGATGATACGTGTGATGTATATCATGAGGAATGGCACCAACGAGTGGAATCTTTGTTTAGTATCACCATGGGAAAGGCATTGTTCAGGTGCTTACCTCGGGTATGTAATATACTGCGAGTCGTGGATGACACGGAAGTTCCCCAAGTCTTGTGGGTAAAGCATGCAACCTCTGCAGAGTGTAAAACTATTTGAATAGACATGTCCACGGTCATGGACAATTGGAGGTCCTTCTTAAAATATGTCCAGATGTTTTTCGCAAACTTGATTTGTGTGTGTGTGTGTGTGATTGACGCAGAGATGATACTTGAGCTAAGTCCAATGACTTGGCATGATGGTGAACACGAGATGTTCAACCCCCACTTAATGATAACTGAGATTGTTCACATGAGTACCGTTAACAATTGATGCATGCTTACTCAGGTTACTTGATCATATCATTGCACTTAAAATCATCTTTCTGCAAAACTTATCTACTTAGTGCTATGTCATGCATTGTTATACCTCGTTCCACAACTTGGGTTGCTTGCGAGTACATTCAAAGTACTCATATGCTTGCCACTGGTTATTTAATTTGCCAGGCATGGAAGAACAGGAGTATAGTGAAGAGTTCATTGGTGACGAACATGTGAACTAGGACGCTTCCTAGTCAGAATGCCTATAGGTTTAAGGCAGATGGCATGGGTTCACGCTTTCGATCAAGATTTCCGCTGCTTGTTATGTTTAAGTGTTTGGCCCTTGTGGCCCTATCTATGTAAGACTTGACCTCCATCGTCTTTATTTGTGTAAGACGGTATGTAAGGATGTAAGACTCTTATTATTCAACTTTTTTGTGTTCAGTGATAATTGATCTACGGGATCACTATACACGTGCATTCGGTGATCACGACTTATGAGTCGGGGTGCCCACAATCGGTCACCTCCTTACTCGACCCCTAGGCGAGGCCCTTTTCAATTATGAAATCTGGCAGATGGATGTCAAAACATCGTTTCCTTAACGGTTTACTTGAGGAACGGTTGTATGTGATACAACCAGAAGGTTTTGTCAGTCCTAAGGATGCTAAAAGGTGAGAAAGCTTCAGTGATCCTTCTATGGACTGAAGCAAGCATCTTGGAGTTGGAATATATGCTTTGATGAGTTGATCAAAGTTTTTGAGTTTATACGAAGTTTACGAGAAACTGGTATTTACAACAAAGTGAGTGGGAGCACTATAGAATTTTTGATAAGTATATGTAGATGACATATTGTTGATCGGAAATAATGTAGAATTTCTGGAAAGCATAAGCGGTTGTTTAGAAAGTGATTTTCAAAGTAAAACCTGGATAAAACTACCTATTGAGCATCAAGGTCTATAGAGATAGATCAAAGATGACTTGATGAGACTTTCAATGAGTACATACCTTGACAGAGATTTTGAAAGAGTTCAAAATGGATCAGTCAGAGAAAGAGTTCTCACCTGATTTGTAGGGTATGAAGTTGAGTGAGACTCAAAGCTCGACCACGGCAAAAGAAAGAGAAAGGACGAACATCGTCCCCTATGCTCTAGCCATAGGCTCTATATAGTATGCCATGTTGTGTACCGTACTTGTGTGTGCCTTGCCATGAGTCCGTCAAGGGGTACAAGAGTGACCCAGGAGTGGATCACTGGACAGCGGTCAACATTATCCTTAGTAACTAAAAGACTAAAGGAATTGTTTCTCGATTATGGGGGTGATAAAGGGTTCGTCATAAGGAGTTACGTCGATGCAAGCTTTAACACAAATCCGGATGACTCGTAGTAGCAATCTGGATACGCATAGTGGAGCAGCCATTTGGAATTAGTACCAAGTGGAGTGTGGTAGCAGTGTTTATGGTTTGACTTAGAGATTTGCAAAGTACACACGAATCTGAATATCACAGACCCATTGACTATAAGACCTCTCTCACATGCAAAGCATGATCGAGCCCCAAAACTCGTTGGGTGTTAGATTCATAACAATGCGAATCACATGGTGATGTGAACTAGATTATTGACTCTAGTGCAAGTGGGAGACTGTTGGAAATATGCCCTAGAGGCAATAATAAATTAGTTATTATCATATTTCCTTGTTCATGATAATCGTTTATTATCCATGCTATAATTGTATTGATCGGAGACTTAGATGCATGTGTGGATACATAGACAAACACAATGTCCCTAGTATGCCTCTAGTGAACTAGCTCGTTGATTCAAAGATGGTTAAGGTTTCCTAGCCATGGACATGAGATGTCATTTGATAACGGGGTCACATCATTAGGAGAATGATGTGATGGACAAGACCCAAACTACAAACGTAGCATATGATCGTGTCAGTTTATTGCTACTGTTTTCCGCATGTCAAGTATGTGTTCCTATGACCATGAGATCATGCAACTCACAGATATCGGAGGAGTGCCTTGTGTGTATCAAACATCGCAACGTAACTGGGTGACTATAAAGGTGCTCTACAGGTATCTCCGATGGTGTCTGTTGATTTGGCATGGATCGAGACTGGGATTTGTTACTCCGTGTGACGGAGAGGTATCTCAGGGCCCACTCGGTAATACAACATCACAATGAGCCTTGCAAGCAATGTGACTAATTGTTAGTTGCGGGATCTTGTGTTACGGAATGAGTAAAGAGACTTGCAAGTAACGAGGTTGAACTAGGTATGGAGATACCAACGATCGAATCTCGGACAAGTAACATACCGAAGAATAAAGGGAACGTTATACGGGATTAACTGAATCCTTGACATAGAGGTTCGACCGATAAAGATCTTCGTAGAATATGTGGGAACCAATGTGGACGTCCAGGTCCCGCCATTGGTTATTGGCCGTAGAGGTGTCTCGGTCATGTCTACATAGTTCTCGAACCCGCAGGGTCTGCACACTTAAGGTTTGGTGACGTTTCGGTGGTGTAGAGTTATGTATGGTGGTGACCGAAGGTTTTTCGGAGTCCCAGATGAGATCCCGGACGTCATGAGGAGCTCCGGAATGGTCCGGAGGTAAATATTGATATATGGGAAGGTGGTGTTTGGACTCCGGAAAGATTTCGGGCACTTTCGGTAGTGTATCGGGAGTGACGAATGGGTCCCGGGGGTCCACCAGTGGGGCCCACCCACCCCATGGGCCAAAGTGGCGACCCACCAGCCCCTAGTGGGCTGGTGGGGTCGGCCAAGGTGGACTGGGCGCAGGGAGAGAGGCCCAAACCGAATTGGGGTGGAGTCCTCCCTAAGTCCCACCTCTCGTGTGAGAGGTGGACTCTCACGTGGAGGAGGACTCTTCCTCCACTTAGTTCGGCCGAGCCAGCAGGCCTTGGAGGCCAAGGCTGCGCCCTCCTCTCCCTCCCTCCTATATATACTGGTGGAATAGAGGGTTTTTGCATAGTTTTTACGGCCACGTGCTACCCGTTCCACCGGTGCTCCTCTAGATCGGTTTTCTGCAGTGCTTAGGCGAAGCCCTGCCGGAATTGCTACACCACCATCACCGGAGCGCCGTCACGCTGCCGGTGAACTCTCTTTCCTCACCTCCTCTTGCTGGATCAAGACGGCGGAGATCGTCATCAAGCTGCACGTGTGCTGAACGCGGAGGTGCCGTCCGTTCGGCGCTAGATCATTAAGCGCTATGTAATGCTTTACTTTATCGCTAAACGGTAGCAATAGTAGTAGAAGCATGCAGGGCGTGACAACCCCGATGGCGACACGTTGATGGAGATCAAGATGATGGAGATCATGGTGTCATGCCGGTGACGATGGAGATCATGCCGGTGCTTTCTAGATGGAGATCAAAAGCACAAGTTCATGGCCATATCATGTCACTTATGATTTGCATGTGATGTTAATCCTTTTATGCACCTTGTTTTGCTTAGGACGACGGTAGCATTATAAGGTGATCCCTCGCTTAATTTCAATATAAATTGTGTTCTCCCCGAGCGTGCACCGTTGCGAAAGTTCGTCGTGTTGAGACACCACGTGATGATCGGGTGTGATAGACTCTACGTTCACATACAATGGGTGCAAGCCAGATTTGCACGTGCAGAACACTCGGGTTAAACTTGATGAGCCTAGCATGTACAGACATGGCCTCGGAACACAAGAGACCGAAAGGTCGAACATGAGTCATATAGTAGATATGATCAACATGATGATGTTCACCATTGCAGCCACCTCAACTCATGTGATGATCGGACTTGAGTTGGTGAATTTGGATCATGTATCACTCGAATGATCGGAGGATGTCAATTTGAGTGGGAGTTCTTAAGTAATATGATTAAATGAACTCATTATCATGAACATAGTCAAGAGTGTCTTTGCAAATTATGTTGTAGATTACTAGCTCGCGCTGTAGCTCCCTTAAATTTTTATATGTTCCTAGAGAAATAGAGTTGAAAGATGATGGTAGCAATATTGCGGACTGGGTCCGTGATCTGAGGATTGTCCTCATTGCTGCACAGAAGGCTTATGTCCTTAATGCACCGCTCGGTGCGCCAACCTCTCTAGCGTCGTCTGTAGATGTTGTGAACGTTTGACAGACACATTCTGATGAGTACTTGATAGTTTAGTGCGTCATGCATTACGGCTTAGAATTGAGGCTCCAAAACATTTTGAACGTCACGGAACATATGAGATGTTTCTAAGAGCTGAAATTAGGATCTCAGGCTCGTGCCCGTGTTGCGAGATATGAGAACTCCAACAAAATTCTTTGCCTGCAAGATGAAAGAGAAGAGCTCAATCGTTGAGCATGTACTCAGATTGTCTGGGTGCTACAATCGCTTGAATCAAGTGGGAGTTGATCTTCCAGATAAGATAGTGATTGACATAGTTCTGCAAGTCACTGTCACTAAGCTACTAGAACTTAGTGATGAACTATAAATTGCCAGGGATAGAAATAATGATTCCTGAGCTGTTCGCGATGTTTTGACACCGCGAAGGTAGAAATCAAGAAGGAGTGTCAAGTGTTGATGGTTAACCAAACCACTAGTTTCGAGAAGGGCAAGAGAAAGGAGGGAAACTTCATGGATAGCAAGTCAGTTGTTGCTCCAGTGAAGCAACCCAAAGTTGAACTCAAACCCGAGACTAAGTGCTTCTGTTATGAGGTGAACGGTCGCTGAAGCGGAACAACCCTAGATACTTGGTAGATAAGAAGGCTGGCAACATCGACAGAAGTATATTTGATATACGAGTTATTGATGTGTACCTTACTAGTACTCCTAGTAGCACCTGGCTATTGGATACCGGTACGGTTGCTAAATGTTAGTAACTCGAAATAAAATCTATAGAATAAACGGAGAACTAGCTAAGGGTGAGGTGACGATATGTGTTGGAAGTGTTTCCAAGGTTGATGTGATCAACATCTCAGGCTCTCTCTACCTTCAGGATTAGTGACGAACCTGAATAAATGTTATTTGGTGTTTTGCGTTGAGCATGGACATGATTAGATCATGTTTGTTGCAATACGGTTATTCATTTGAATTAGAGAATAATGGTTATTCTGTTTGCATGAATAATACCTTCAATGGTCATGCACCCAGTGAGAATGGTTTGTTGAAATCTTGATTGTAGTAATACACATGTTCATAACATTGATGTCAAAAGATACAAAGTTAATAATGATAGTACTACATATTTGTGGCACTGCCACAGAATGTCATATTGGTATAAAGCGCATGAAGAAACTCCATGCCGATGGATCTTTAGACTCATTCAATTTCGAATCGGTTGAGACATGCGAACTATGCCTCTTGGGCAAGATGACTAAAGGACCCCGTTGGATGGAGCGGGCAAGTGATTCATTGGAAATGATACATGTTGATGTATGCAATCCAGTGAGTCTTGTAGCGTGCAGTGGATATCGTTATTTTCTTACCTTCACTAATGATTTGAGTAAATATAGTGTATATTTACTTAATGAAACACAAGTCTGAATCGTTTGAAAGGTTCAAGCAAATTCAGAGTGAAGTTTAAGATCATCGTGACAAGAAGATAAAAATAACTGCGATATGATCGTGGAGGTGAATATCTGAGTTACGAGTTTGGCATACAACTTAAGACAATGTGAAAATTGTTTCACAACTAACGCCACCTGGAACACCATAGTGTGATGGTGTGTCCGAACGTCATAGTCGTGCTCTATTGGATATAGTGCGTGCTATGATGTCTCTTATCGTTTTCTACTATAATTTTGGGGTTATGCATTAGAGACAACTACATTCACTTTAAATAGGGAACCATCTAAATCCGTTGAGATGACACCGTGTGAATTATGGTTTGATAGAAACCTAAGCTGTCATTTCTTAATGTTTGGGGCTGCGACACTTGTGTGGAAAATGTTTTCACCTAATGAGGTCGAACCCATGGCGGACAAATGCATCTTCATAGAATACCTAAGAACAGTTGGGTGAACCTTCTATCTCAGATCCGAGTGCAAAGCGTTTGTTGCTAAAACTGGGTCCTTTCTCGAGAAAAAGTTTCTCTCGAAAGAATTGAGTGGAAGGAAGATAGAACTTGATGAGGTTGTTAAACCTTTGTTCAACCAGAGAGTAGCGCAGCACAGAAAGATGTTTTTGTGAAGCCTACGTTAGTTGAAGAGGAAGTTGATGATGATGATCATGAAGCTTCAGGATCAAGTTACTATCGAACTTCGTAGGTCGACAAGGATGTGTACTGCTCTTGAGTGATACGGCAACCCTGTCTTGGAGGTCATGTTGTTGGACAACGATGAACCTACGAGCTATGGAGAAGCGATGATGGGCCCAGATTCCGACAAATGGTTGGAGGCCATGAAATACGAGATAGGATCCATGTATGAGAACCACGTATAGATTTTGGTAGACTTGCTCGTTGGACAGCAGGTCGTTGAATACAAATGGATCTTTAAAATGAAGACAGACACTGATGGTAAATGTCACCATTTGTAAAGCTCGACTTGTTGCAAAGATGTTTGTGACAAGTTCAAAGGAGTTGACTACGATGAGACTCTCTCACTCGTAGCGGTGCTAAAGTCTGTTGGAATTATGTTAGCAGTTGCTGCATTTTTCAATTATGAAATCTGGCAGATGGATGTCAAAACATCGTTTCCTTAACGATTTACTTGAGGAACGGTTGTATGTGATACAACCAGAAGGTTTTGTCAGTCCTAAGGATACTAAAAGGTGAGCAAGCTTCAGTGATCCTTCTATGGACTGAAGCAAGCATCTTGGAGTTGGAATATATGCTTTGATGAGTTGATCAAAGTTTTTGAGTTTATACGAAGTTTACGAGAAACTGGTATTTACAACAAAGTGAGTGGGAGCACTATAGAATTTCTGATAAGTATATGTAGATGACATATTGTTGATCGGAAATAATGTAGAATTTCTGGAAAGCATAAGCGGTTGTTTGGAAAGTGATTTTCAAAGTAAAACCTGGATAAAACTACCTATTGAGCATCAAGGTCTATAGAGATAGATCAAAGATGACTTGATGAGACTTTCAATGAGTACATACCTTGACAAAGATTTTGAAAGAGTTCAAAATGGATCAGTCAGAGAAAGAGTTCTCACCTGATTTGTAGGGTATGAAGTTGAGTGAGACTCAAAGCTCGACCACGGCAGAAGAAAGAGAAAGGACGAACGTCGTCCCCTATGCTCTAGCCATAGGCTCTATATAGTATGCCATGCTGTGTACCGTACTTGTGTGTGCCTTGCCATGAGTCCGTCAAGGGGTACAAGAGTGACACAGGAGTGGATCACTGGACAGCGGTCAACATTATCCTTAGTAACTAAAAGACTAAAGGAATTGTTTCTCGATTATGGGGGTGATAAAGGGTTCGTCGTAAGGAGTTACGTCGATGCAAGCTTTAACACTAATCCGGATGACTCGTAGTAGCAATCTGGATACTCATAGTGGAGCAACCATTTGGAATTAGTACCAAGTGGAGTGTGGTAGCAGTGTTTACGGTTTGACTTAGAGATTTGCAAAGTACACACGAATCTGAATATCACAGACCCGTTGACTATAAGACCTCTCTCACATGCAAAGCATGATCGAGCCCCAGAACTCATTGGGTGTTAGATTCATAACAATGCGAATCACATGGTGATGTGAACTAGATTATTGACTCTAGTGCAAGTGGGAGACTGTTGGAAATATGCCCTAGAGGCAATAATAAATTAGTTATTATCATATTTCCTTGTTCATGATAATCGTTTATTATCCATGCTATAATTGTATTGATCGGAGACTTAGATGCATGTGTGGATACATAGACAAAACCATGTCCCTAATATGCCTCTAATAGACTAGCTCGTTGATCAAAAGATGGTTAAGGTTTCCTAGCCATGGACATGAGATGTCATTTGATAACGGGGTCACATCATTAGGAGAATGATGTGATGGACAAGACCCAAACTACAAACGTAGCATATGATCGTGTCAGTTTATTGCTACTGTTTCCGCATGTCAAGTATGTGTTCCTATGACCATGAGATCATGCAAATCACAGATATCGGAGGAGTGCCTTGTGTGTATCAAACATCGCAACGTAACTGGGTGACTATAAAGGTGCTCTACAGGTATCTCCGATGGTGTCTGTTGATTTGGCATGGATCGAGACTGGGATTTGTTACTCCGTGTGACGGAGAGGTATCTCAGGGCCCACTCGGTAATACAACATCACAATGAGCCTTGCAAGCAATGTGACTAATTGTTAGTTGCGGGATCTTGTGTTACGGAACGAGTAAAGAGACTTGCCAGTAACGAGGTTGAACTAGGTATGGAGATACTGACGATCGAATCTCGGGCAAGTAACATACCGAAGAACAAAGGGAACGTTATACGGGATTAACTGAATCCTTGACATAGAGGTTCGACCGATAAAGATCTTCGTAGAATATGTGGGAACCAATGTGGACGTCCAGGTCTCGCCATTGGTTATTGGTCATAGAGGTGTCTCGGTCATGTCTACATAGTTCTCAAACCCGCAGGGTCTGCACACTTAAGGTTTGGTGACGTTTCGGTGGTGTAGAGTTATGTATGGTGGTGACCGAAGGTTGTTCGGAGTCCCGGATGAGATCTCGGACGTCACGAGGAGCTCCGGAATGGTCCGGAGATAAAGATTGATATATAGGAAGGTGGTGTTTGGACTCCGGAAAGATTTCGGGCACTTTCGGTAGTGTACCGGGAGTGACGAATGGGTCCCGGGGGTCCACCAGTGGGGCCCACCCACCCCATGGGCCAAAGTGGCGACTCACCAGCCCCTAGTGGGCTGGTGGGATCGGCCAAGGTGGCCTGGGCGCAGGGAGAGAGGCCCAAACCGAATTGGGGTGGAGTCCTCCCCAAGTTCCACCTCTCGTGTGAGAGGTGGACTCTCAGGTGGAGGAGGACTCTTCCTCCACTTGGTTCGGCCGAGCCAGCAGGCCTTGGAGGCCAAGGCTGCGCCCTCCTCTCCCTCCCTCCTATATATACTGGTGGAATAGAGGGTTTTTGCATAGTTTTTATGGCCACGTGCTACCCGTTCCACCGGTGCTCCTCTAGATCGGTTTTCTGCAGTGCTTAGGCGAAGCCCTGCCGGAATTGCTACACTACCATCACCGGAGCGCCGTCACGCTGCCGGTGAACTCTCTCTCCTCTCCACCTCCTCTTGCTGGATCAAGACGGCGGAGATCGTCATCAAGCTGCACGTGTGCTGAACGCGGAGGTGCCGTCCGTTCGGCGCTAGATCGGAAGGACCGTGATCGAGATCACGAGACAGTTCGTGATAAGATCGCGGAACAGATCGTGATGAGTTCATGGGACAGATCGTGATCAAGATCGTGAGGCAGATCGTGACAAGATCTCGGAACGGATCGTGATGAGCTCACGGGACGGATTGTGATTGGATCGCGGGACGGATCGTGATGAGATCGCGGAACGCTCGGCGATTTGGATCGCGAAGATGTTCGACTACACCAACCGCGTTTCTTAACGCTTCCCGCTTAGCGATCTACAAGGGTACGTAGATCCACTCTCCCTCTCGTAGATGCTCATCACCATGGATAGGTTTGCGTGTGCGTAGGAAAATTTTGTTTCCCATGCGACGTTCCCCAACAGGCTCCCGGCTTGAGCATGGCGGAGGCGGAGGCGGAGTTCGCCGTCGCCCAATCGAAGAAGATGGCGGAACAACATGCCATCCTGGACTCCATCCGGGATGCGACCGAGGTGGAGGCCAACCGCCGTCTCATTTGACAGAGGCAGGCGGAGGCCAACGTCCTCTTTGACGAGCTGGAGGCTGAGATCAAGGTGGAGGAGGCCGCAACGGAGCAGCCGGAGACGCCGAAGAAAGCGGAGCTGTAGCAGGCGGCCATTTATCTGCCGGAGGATACGTAGATCGTCGACATCTCCGACGAGGAGTAGAGAAGTTCTACGTACTACTACTACATATGTTTTATATTTTGTATGCTTTTGTATGAATTTGAGGAATCTAATATGACATAGTCGAATGTAAAATGCATTATTTGAAACGTGGCTGGTTAGTGTACGTGGACACGTTCGGGTGCGTCGGTGGGTGTTTGAGAGGTCGGATTTGTAAGGTTTCACTGTGGATGCTATAAGGCACAATCCGATAAACGTGTGGCCGGGCCATGCTGGCCAGGACTTGTGTGGCCAGTACAGCAGAATCGCATCCGAGGAGCCAGGCAGGAGGAGAAGAAGAAGCGACGGAAACAACACCCACACGGAACTCGCTAAGGCGAGCAGAAAATTATCCGTTTATCACCTATCGAGCTCCCGCGAGAGACCATGGGAAGCGCAGGAGCGCTGCTCTCCCACCCGCCACCGCAACTCGGCAGTATCCTTCTCCGCCGCCACCACATCTCCCTTCCCCATCTCTCCTCATGCACGCCCGAGCCACTCCACTGCCGCCGCCGCCACCTTCGCTGTTACGCCGTTGAGGGGAGAAGCGGCCAGGACACGAATTTGCCAGCGTCTCAAAGAGAAGAGTCTCCATCGAGCAGCCTCGGCGCCACCCTCCAAGATCCGCTTCCAAGACGTAGTACGCCTCTAGCCTCTTCTCATGCTTTCTTGGTATATTGTTGTGTTGAGATCTCGGAGGCATCTGAGCTTTACTAGTTTATTAGTTAAACTCGCAAGTCAGGAGTATTAGTGGAACGATTGATTGGGCAATTGGAGGGTTTCAGAGGATCGGCACTTGAATGGCTTCTAAATTTTGTGAGAAAGTTCTGGAACGATGCTATGCATATGATAGCTTTTGTCCGATTTAGCCAATAAAATCCACCCTTTGTTGAAAAAGGCTTTTGTCCGATTTCCGTCCGATGCTACAATCGAGCCATTCATGTCTCCGACCAAAGTGCAGTACGCCGTTCAATTTCTTGTTGTACTGAGTTCGGATCATAGGTATTGTTGTGGCAGTTTCGAATATTTTGACTCAAAAGAGAAATTGATTGCTAAATGTCAAATGGCATTTATGATATGTTCCAATTTTTACCTTCTTGTCACTACCGTGTCAACCTTTGGTAAATGCAACAACAACAAAGCCATTGGTAAACGCAGCACAAAAATAATGGAAATTATCACCCATACTTTAATTAAAAGCGATAGTGTCAAAAATGGTCTTACATTTTGGGAGGGAGTAGTATATATGGAAGAGGATAGGTACAGGCTAAAATAAAGTTATACACTAGAATTATTGTTTGTTCGACTTCGAGGAACTATTAATTCACTAGTGTTAACCCTTTTCAGTTGGATAAAAGAATATGATGCACTTCTATTGTTCTAGCATTACCAAAGCCCATCTTGATAGACATGTACTATAGCAAAATCCATATCATAATATGCCTTCTTTTTACTGGTCATAACTACATCTTATCTTACTAATTATTATGCCTTTGTGGAATTTATTTCTGGAATATGTTGACAGCTCAAATGTATCTTGTACAGTCGAAAATGGTTCTTTTGAAGACGTCACACAGGAAGAAGATCAGAGTAGTCTATATAATTTTCTTTATCCAAGCAAAGAGCTACTTCCAGATGATAAGGAAATGAGTATATTTGATCATCTAGAGGAACTTCGTGCGAGGATATTTATATCAGTATTGGCTGTTGGAGCTTCAATAATTGGTTGTTTTGCTTTCTCCAAAGATATAATTAAGATTCTTGAAGCGCCTGTTAGTGTTCAGGGTGTCCGGTTTTTGCAGCTCTCTCCTGGAGAATTTTTCTTTACAACATTGAAGGTGAACTGCTCTGCACTTAGTATTTTGTTGATATTATTCTTATAGTTTTTTTAGATCATTAATAATCTTGTTGTCTTTGAAGGTGTACCTTTAAGGCCAAGTCACATCTCTTATTTGAATGTTCTAGTAATATTGTCACAGAACTGAAATACTCCCTCCGTTCCTAAATATAAGTCTTTCTAGAGATTCCACTACGGACTACATACGGAACAAAATGAATGAATCTATACTCTAAAATATGTCTATATACATCCGTATGTAGTCTGTAGTAGAATCTCTAGAAAGACTTATATTTAGGAACGGAGGGAGTATAACTGACTGAAGAAAACTATAGTCCGCACTCAATTAGAATTGGAACAAAGTCACAAGAACAGTAGATAGCATGCACAACAAAGTAACAGTACATGTAAACGAGTCTAATAAAAAGATAGATACACTTCAATACCAAAACACTGAATATTAAACAGTGCATAAGTAAATGGAGCGGAACAGGTAATTATTTAGCGAAAGACTTCCAGAAGAGGGAGGATTAGATTCTTCAAAAGATGCAAATTATTTAAAGTAAACAACAATAACAACAACAACAACAACAACAACAACAACAACAACAAAGTCTTTACTCCCAAACAAGTTGGGGTAGGCTAGAGCTGAAACACATAAGATCTCGCAAACAACTCATGGTTCCGGCACATGGATAGCTAGCTTTCACGCGCCCCTGTCCATGGCTAGTTCTCTGTTGATATCCCTAAACCCTAACAACAACAACAACAACAACAACAACAACAACAACAACAGCAGCAGCAACAGCAGCAACAGCAGCAACAACAGCTGTCAGCAGCAACAGCAGCAACAGCAGCAACAACAGCAACAACAACAACAACAACAACAACAACAAGTCTTTACTCCCAAACAAGTTGGGGTAGGCTAAAGTTGAAACACATAAGATCTCGCAACCAACTCATGGTTCCGGCACATGGATAGCTAGCTTTCACGCACCCGTCCATGGCTAGTTGTTTGGTGATATTCCAGTCATTTAGATCTCTCTTTATGGACTCCTCCCATGTCAAGTTTGGTCTACCCTGACCTTTGTTGACATTATCAGCATGCTTTAGTCGTCAGTTATGTACTGGACTTTCTGGAGGCCTGTGCTGAATATGCCCAAACCATCTTAGAAGATGTTGGACAAGCTTCTCTACAATCGGTCCTACTCCAACTATAAAGTAAATAGAGATGAATAATATAGAACCAGTAGCTCGGTGAAGACAAGGATTTGTTGACCCAGTTCGAGTTGCTATGACAATTCTACGTCTGGTTGGAAGGCTGAGGTTTAACTCAGAAGACCAATGTCTTCACCCTGTTCTCTTTGAGCCAAGATCTCTTAGACCTCACCCAGTCACTCATGGTAGATCTTCAAGATAGATCCCCGGGACTTTCACATACTTGTTCTTCGGTAGTCCATAATCACTCTTGGACCTCAGAACCGACACCTATCCGTCTGGAAGATCACAGTCTTCAAGAGTAACAAGTCCTCAATGAATTCGAACAGGTTCTTCAGTGATTATCAATCACTTTGGCTATTAGGCATTGGGTTTTCCTTGGATTCACTCAAAAGCTTAGGGAGGATGGGTTGCTCAGACAACACTTGTCTAAATGTCACGCGTAGCAGCCAATCAACTTATGGTGGAGGGGGTCTATTTATAGCTGAGGTCGCAACTTGGGGGCCGATGTGACCGTTGGACAGGACGTGCCCACAAACGTGTTATCGCCAGCTGGCACAACATTGAAAATTTGGACTCTCAAATTTCTTACGATAATAGAACCAAACAGCTAGTTTCCTAATTCCTCTGCGAGGACTTTGACTAAGATGTGCCAAAGAATATCATCTCCGACACCGTAGAAAACATCTTGCACTAAAAAATATTTCTGAAACCTTCAGTGAAGAAAAGGTTGTGATTGAGCACACTTTGTAAATACTGTCTTCGTAACACTTGGACCTCCTTGACCGCATGGTTTGCCCTATGACTAAAAAAGGAATAAAAAGAACTACTAAAGAGCTAAGTTCACTCTTCAGTTCCTTGCTAATTCTTCTAAAGGGCGCATGGACAGGACACGCCCACAAACGTGTTATTGCCATCTAGCACAATAGTCGGATATTTGATCTCTTAAATTTCTTATGATAAGAGAACCAAACAACTAGTTTCCTACTTCCTCAGCGAGGACTTTGACTAAGATGTGCCACAAAATATCATCTCGGACACCGAAGAAAACATCCTGCACTAAAAAAATATTTCTAAAATCTTGAGTTCAAGAAATAGGTTGTGATTGATCACACTTTGTAAATATTGTCTTCGTAACACCTGGACAATCCAGAGACTATGCTGCCACCTATGTTGGGTAAAAAAAAACCTGGGCACTTGCTCAACTGTGTACATACCTCCATGAACAATGGTCGGTACTCCATTCGGTGTAGTGCAGACTACCCACAAAGCCAGTGCCCCCTTTTGATACTCCATTTAGTGTAGCGCATACAATGGTAGATAACCTGCATGGGAGAATGCGTTTTTATCATTAAAACCATACCATTTCTACATAGCCAAAGCGACCATAGTAAGACGAATGCTCCCAACCTTATTAGTGTACAAAAACATATGGGGTATGCCGTCGAGCGAGCGACCGTTGTTGACAGATACAAATTTGGTGCTATTTGGATCACTGACCATGTATAATGCGTGAACTTGGAGTGAAAGAAGAGGTGTTTGATTGTCAAGCAAGAGCAGAAAAACTACACTTCTTGCTTCCTTGCCAGTTGTGATGGGCGAGGTTGTCCTTAGCCAACACAACACCTCTTCAAAGGTATCACATGAAAAATCTCAACTTATAGTGGTATCTTAGACTCCAGATTTGTTTATTATTGTCCACTGGATTCTCCGAGTGTGCTATGAGTGTGAAAGCACACGGTACATAGAGTCAACCATACAGGAACCATTTTTTGTAAGATCCCAGCGAAACTCATCCCGGCCTTGTGTCAGGATCATCGCATCCAACCGAGATAGTAGATATTGCTATGGCACGAGGCGGGGGCCGATCAAATCCTGCCTAAAGGATATATCCGGAGGGGAGGAGCTCAGAATTTGTGCAAGAGTATCATTCTTATCACGAACAATACGGTACAAAGCTAGGTATTGTTCTCAAAGCATGATGTTTCCAAGCCACTTATCCTCCTAGAATCAAATCTCTTAGCTGTCTTTAATGCGCGAAAAATATGTTTTTTTTGCCGCCATCAGTCCTGCCCAAAAATGTGAACCCATAGGCTTCTAGCATGACTGAGACACAACCTTTGGGCCTAAGTACTTCTTACGCAAGATGGTTGGCCAGACATCATCCTCAGTAAGAAGCTTGTACAACCATTTACTAAGGCATTTTTTTGACCTGGAGGTCCTGTATACATAGTCCTCCCTGATCTTTTGGTCTCACAAACCACACTCCATTTCAGTTAGCCTATATTTTTTCTTTTGACTATCCCCCTGCTAAAAGAATCTGGATGTATAGTAATCCAATCTCCCTAGGACCCCTTTTTGGGAGTTGGAAAAGTAAGAGGATATAGAGAACCGTGTTTGTGGGAGCAAAATTGATCAAGACAAGTCGTCCTCCAATGGAGAGCAACTTGTCTTTCCAACTGCTCGGTCATTTTTCTAAGCGCTCTTCGACATGTCCCAGTGAGGCATCAATAATGAATCGGAATTCCCAAGTATCTAATAGGGAATTGGCCTTGTGCACAACAAAACAGGTCGACGTATTGTGTAGCAGTCTCATTGGCTTCTTCAAAACAGAACAATTTGCTTTAATGGAAATAGATTTTCAGACCTAACATATGCTCAAAATATGAAAGCGGAAGTTCTAGGTTTCTAGCCTTTTCGAGGTCAAGTTCCATTAAAAGAATTGTGTCATCGGCGTATTGCAGAATTGAGAGGCCCCCATCCACAAGGTGTGGCACTACCCTGCAATTTGGTCGCCCTGTTTGTCATGTTTGATCAAAATAGCCAACATGTCTGCAACAGTGTTGAATAGCATTGGAGACAAAGAGTCGCCCTGACAGTCCCTTTTTGTCTGGAAGTAATGGCGACGTCATCATTGACGTTTTTTTTGAAACATGGTCCCTTAGGGCCCGATTCATTAAAAAAGGTAGAAGAGAATTGCCCAGTTAATTGACGGAAACCCATACAAAAACCGTTACAACACGTCCCCAACAGGACACCAACAACACACCGACCTCAAGGCCGCGCACCAGGCAAGCCGCCAGCTCCGTCACTCGAGCAACTCGAAGCCGACACCCTGCAACTAGCACTGAATCCGCCGCTCCGGCATTCATGCCGAACCCGAAGCCGCACACCAGGCGAGTCGCTTGCTCTGTCGCCCGAGCAACCAGAGCCGACACCCTACAACCATCTCTAGGGCCGTCGTCCGATGTACAGACAGAAACTCCACACGCTGAGTCCGAGGCCACGCACCAGACGAGCCGCCAGCTTCATTGCCCGAGCAACCGGAGCCGACACCCAACAACCATATCCGGAACCGCTGCTCCGACGTCCATGTTGACCTTGAGGCTGCGCACCAGGCTGGCCAACGACATTGTCACCCACGTGACCAATGCCGGCACCCTTCCATGACGATGGGATCCAAAGCCACCGCTTCGACTTCCACGCCGGCCCCGAGGCTACGCACCACCCGAGCCAATGACACATCGAGGCCAAGACCGCTCCAGAACGATGCCTCCAAGAAGGACCGCGACACCGAACTGCCGCCATCGTCCGCTCCAGGAGCCTGGAGCAAGGGTTTCCCCCGGAGCGCGAGAGAATAGGTCGTAGGCTCTCGAACGACGCCGCCTCCAAGAAGGTGTGCGGCGCCCATAGGCGTCACCGTTGTCGGCTTCGGCCAAGACCGGAGCAAGACTTTCGTCCCGAGAAGCCAAAGGATGCCCTTCCCTCAAACCAGCACATGATAGCCATCGCCCGCCTAAACCACCACCCACCAGCAGAGCCAGGAGCCGCCATTCAAAACAGCCTTGCCGTCGCCACGTGCACCACGCACAACCACCGACCATGCCACCCCAACGCCACCGCAGGAGCCAGAACCGCCCACGTCTGGTCAGATCCGGAGCCCCGCGCAACAGCTAACCCACCGGCCAGCACCAAGCGTTCCTAGCATGATCGAGAGCCGACGCACTGTTGCAGAGTACCGGTGCCCCGAGCTCCAACCGTGGCACTGCCCACGCAGCCACCACGGCCGCCTTCGCCGAAGAAGAGGTCCGGGGCTGCTGCCCTGACATCCGAGCACCACAGCCCTGCCATCACGTGTTCTAGATCCATGCTGCAGGAGCAGCAGCACACCACGACCGCCAGCCTCCCGTGCCACATCTGACCTCTACGCCCGCGCCAGAGGGCCAGGCCTCCACCTCATGAGCGCGCCACCTCCAAAGCACTCCCTGCTCTGCCGGAACCATGCGACACTCCAGCTGCCTCCCATGGTCGCCTGGCCAAACACCCCGCCGATGAGCACCTGCCGCCGCAACCAGATGTAGCTCGACGCGGTGACGGACGCTCTCGCGCGCTCACTGCCTCACTCCACCAAACGCCGGGAGAAGCCCCGCCGCTACCGTCCACCGCCCGGGCTTCACCCGTCAGCCTCCTCCGGTGACGGCAAGGGGGTAGGAGGTAGATGTGGGGGCCGGCGGTGGCGGGCTAGGTTACCGCCCGTGCCGCTCAGGAGAGCGACGCGGGGGTCTATTCTGGAATACTGCCACACTACCTCTAGTGATGAAATTATCCACATACTAGCACACTATCATCAACAGTCTCTTACATAGAATATATGAAAATCTTCACTTGCATGATTGGGAAGCTAAAGTTCTGGGGGCACATTTTCACAAATTCTACAAGCAGAATGCGAAGATACAAGAAACCATATTGTCCTATGTGTGCACAAAAGCACTTGATAAATATCTCGGATGGACAGAGCTATTTGCGCAGAAGTTTCTTGATGCTGAGTGTGGTAGGCACTAGTAGCAAGGTTGGTGAGAAGGAAGGGGAGGTAAATTTTAAAAATGTGTAATGTTTTCACATCTGTAGAATACAGTGATATATTGTTTTCAAATCAATTTATTACTTGCTATGGTTTAGTGATTGATAATACTGTCAGAAATTTAATTCTAGAAACTACCGCATGATTTTGCAGAAATGTAGGGAAAGGCTGTGTACAATAGACCCAAAGTGGTCGGACCCTTCCCCGGACCCTGCGCAAGCGGGAGCTACATGCACCGGGCTGCCCCTTTTTTGAACTACTGCATGATTTTGCTAGCTAGTGATGCAAACTTACATAAAAACATGTGAATAACTCAAATGTAAGTACATAGGGTTATACATGTGACTGCAGCATTGGAAATAAATGTGCACTCTGCTATCCTTCTAAAAGGTGGCTAACTATGCAAGGCACAAACTACTACACATACCGGTCTATAAACTGCTCCGAAGACCGCTGGATTTCATATTGGTTATTAGTCTATATGAAAAAACATAATATGTATGTTACTCCTTGTGTATCAGATTTTAATCAGCATGCACCCTTTTTCCATGGTTATATGTCAAAGCTAATTAAGTAATGCTTTCTATTATATATATTTTTTATTCTTCAGGTTTCTGGTTATTGTGGCCTCCTAATCGGAAGTCCTATAATTTTGTACGAGATCATAGCATTTGTTCTCCCTGGTTTAACCAAGGATGAGCGGAAATTCCTAGGGCCCATTGTTTTGGGTTCTTCAGTTCTGTTCTACCTTGGCATTTTATTCTCCTACACTGTTCTTGCTCCAGCAGCATTGAACTTCTTCGTGAATTATGCTGAAGGAGCGGTGGAATCGATATGGTCAATAGACCAGTACTTTGAGTTCGTACTTGTGCTTCTGTTCAGCACAGGGTTATCTTTTCAGGTAAACATGGCCTCTATGCTTAGAACATGATATCAAGTTGGGTGTTGGAAAGTGTACCAAAATTAAACATTAGATCATGTAATGGTCTGTCAAGTTTATGTACATGGATGGTCATGTGGCAGACAATTGCTGAGAATCCACTTCATTGTAGGGTTGCTAGGTCGTTGCAAGGGCTTTAAAATGGTAGGTTTCATTTAGGTTGTGTTGGATTAAGTCTGTATGTACCCCGCAAAAGAGAAGAAGAAAAGATCAAGTCTGTATGTACAGACAAGGTTGTACTCCCTCCGTCCCAAAATAAATGTCGTAAATTTAGTACAAATTTTGTTCTAGATCAACGACGAAGGGGGCGCAGTCGTAAAGAGGTTCAAGTCCTGGAAACAGCCTCTTACAAAAATGTAGGGAAAGGCTGCGTACAATAGACCTAAAGTGGTCGGACCCTTCCCCGAACCCTACGCAAGCGGGAGCTACATGCATCGGGCTGCCTTTTTTTTTTTTGACTAGATCAACGACACTTATTTTGGGACAGAGGGAGTATCTGTCAAGAATTTGTGTTCTGGACGTTCTTGTCACGAGTGATCATGTGGACCATTTCATGAACAACTTGAAAGTAAATTGTTACTACCTCCGTTCAAAATACTTGTTGTGTTTTTTTTTCAAATTATAACACTGCTATTCATGTATGCTCCAGTCAGTAGCTGAATCTTGATAACTGGAATTGGAACTCGTGAATCTTGATAACTGGAATTGGAACTTGTGTATGTCTGAGTAAATCGTTATCTGATCATCAAAATGAGCTGGCGGTTTGCCTTTGCTTCCTTTGATAAGCAAATAGTACTATCATAGATCTGCCCTGCAAATATTATTTTACTATCTGAATATATAGGAGAAGTATGATGATTTCCATGCTACTCTTTTCCAGGTGCCTGTGATCCAGCTGTTGCTTGGGCAAGTTGGACTTGTTTCCAGCGAACAAATGCTCTCAATCTGGAGGTATGTTGTTGTTGGAGCGGTGGTTGCTGCGGCTGTGCTTACGCCCTCGACTGATCCCTTGACTCAGATGCTCTTGGCGGGTCCACTGCTTGGTCTGTACTTGGGTGGTGCGTGGGTGGTCAGGCTAACTGGGCGCTAACTGCAACAAGCGTATCCCTTGACTCAGATGCTCTTGGCGGGTCCACTGCTTGGTCTGTACCTGGGTGGTGCGTGGGTGGTCAGGCTAACTGGTTGCTACGTGCAACAAGTGTTGTAGTGATTGGGTATTCTATGTTAGTGCACTAGAAATCATAGCCGTGGTGATTGGTCCGAGTGGTCACCGCCCCCCACTGTAACATAGTCTTGTATAAAATTAACTCGGCTCCTTCTCATGTACGAATACATAATTTGGCCCTTTTCTGCGATTGAAGCATTTTATAAATAGGGTAACCACACTGGTGGCGTATCTATTTTTTTGCGGGGTAAATGAGTTTCCTCATAAATGGAGGCCATCTATTAAGCCAAACGGAAGTGCTATATTTAGTATGACTGTCTTGTTAAAGTATTTGCTACTCTATTTGTCGGGGATATAACCCCATGGTATTGGGTGGGTCTTACCTGACGGCTCATAGTCAAGATTCTTAAGGTGGGCAAGGTGGGCCGGAAGATGAAGGCCAGGCCGCATGGTGACTTACCAGGCGGGCCAAGATGAAGGCCCAGAGACAGAAGATGGCGTGAGACCCGGACGGCTTACCCGTTCGGTGACGGCTTGCCCAGGAGGGCAAGGCCGTTTAAAGGCAGGGCCGAATACCTTGTGCGAGTCGGTTTAGGACTCTTGTAAACCTAGGGCCTTGACCTTCTATATAAAGGCAAGTCCCTGGGGCGGTTTAGAAAGAAATCAATCAATCGAGAGTTAGGTCAAGCGAACACATTTTCTTGTAATCGATATTTCAATCAATACAACATAAAGCAGGACATAGATCTTTACCTCTTCTCGAGGGGCCGAACCTGGATAAATCCGTGTCTTCTGTCCCGATCAACCCTTTTAAGTCCATCGCCTTAGCGATGGTCTCGAACCTAAGTCTTCGGACATCTGTCATGATAAAACCACGACAGTTGGCGCTCATCGTGGGGTTAGCGTGCGGTGGTATTGAGTTCTCAAAGGGCTCTCTCCTAGGGATTGAGGGATAGGTCGTCAGACTGATGACGAAGAGTCATCGCGGAAAGCTCTACATCGACGACGCGGGATGGGGACCGGAGGCCGACTCAATCGAGTACGGGTACCAGGTTCCCTTCGACAAGATGCACGTGTTCATTGGCAAGATCGGCGGATCTACGTCCGGGCCGGACGTCTACACCGACCTCCTCGAGCCGGCCCGTCGTGCGCAACCTGTCCGTGTACAACCCGGGCGGAGGAACGTTTTCGTCGGCTTCACGCAAGGCAAGAAAGATTTCGTGTCAGAAGGGGCCGAATCTGGGTAAGCCCGTGTCTTTCGTCCCGATCAACCCCTTTGAGTCCACCGACTTAGCGATGGCGTCAAACCTAAATCTTCGTACATCTGCCGTGATAAAACCACGACACTATTCCTACTACGAAGAAATTTCTACGAAATAAACTCTCTACCAATTTTTAACCCTTTAGGCCGCCTTTGGATTGAGTGTAACATAATACGGGTGTATCAATTTTATGTGTATTTTACGGGATTAGATAGATTTCTGGCTAGAAAAGATACAGAGGTCGGTGGCGTGTATTTTTTAGGATGTATCGAAAGGAAACACGATAATCTAAGCGTGGCCTTAATTCCTAGCACTAGATGACTGTACGCCGAACAGTCCAAAAAATCTTGTATAGCAAGTGCTCCATGCTAGCTCGTAACTCTTTAATTTCTAGCACTGGATGACCGTATCCAAACGGTCCAAAGAACCATCGGAGAAGATGATTGGGCTATGGACGAGTTAGATTGCACAATGACCTGAAGCTTTGTATGCGTTATAGCAAGTGACATATCTTGCATTCTTGCGTGAATTTCCGCCTTCAAAGCAGTTGAATAGAAATCTATATGTTATGAGCACGATTGACCCATGGTCACGAAGAATCATGCTTGCGTGAATTTTCGCCTTCAAAGCACTTGAACAGAGATCTATATGCTGTGAATGACTCATGACCACACAAAATCATGCTTGCAACCGTCATGCCATCCACTTTAGAGAAAGCGCCCTTGACGGACAGTGCCACCTGTCCGACTTGAGGTATTGGCCTCACCATGGGTGGTGAGGTATTCTTCAACTTTGGTCGCATCGAATCCACTTCCAATGTCATCTTCCCTTTTATGATTTCCTCTATTGAGAACTTGCAGGGACCGAGGTGTTAACAGGGAGGATCTCCTTCGCATGGACAATATCATCCCTCAGTTGTCATATCCGTCAAACTAGAATGATGATCATACTTTTTGTTGAGTCCGAATAGCCGTCAAACACGTACAACAACCAGTCAAGCCTAGTGTCCATCAACTTCTCATTGTCAGGATGGCTAATACTTTCTATGACATTCCAAAGTAAAATGGCATCATTGCATGTGACAGGGCATGGAAGGACGATTCCTCGTCTACCCCACACAAAGGGCATATAAAACCAATATGTAAGTGATGAGCTGATTTTGCTTTAGCCGTCGCTAACACCCCAATACAAGACTTTCATGTGTTTATCTTCATCTTCTGCGGAACACCTGCTTGCCAAATCAAGTTCCACAACATACTATTTCCATCAGGGTTCGAGCTTGATGCACCATTTGCAAAAGCCTCGTCAGGATCAGCCATAGCGAGTGCTCTAAATGGAAAACTACGAGATCGGTCGCCACGCCATAAAATCCTCACGCTGGCTAGGGGAGGTACACATTTTCAAAATCTCAGCGACATCTATCTCCGAGAAGAACTCTAACAAAAGTTGTGAGTTTCGAGAACCAGGTTGGAGTTTTACACAGAGTTGTGTTTATTGGGTTCTATTGTCCTCGGATATGCCCTATCGCACGTCTGTGCCTCTATGCTGTTAACCAGTTGTCCTTGTTAAAATTAAGTTGCTTGTATATTTTAAGTGTGGTACTACCGCTGGCCGAGCTCTTGACATCGGCCTAGCAATCAGTCCTATAAATAGGTATCCCCTATTATATGCAAGTGGGAAGCTTAAGCTAGAATGGGTATTTGTCCCTGTGGTTTTTGAATTACCATAAAAACATGCCCCATAAGGTTGAAACACTTAGATCGGTTAAGACGAATAGGGCGTTTGAGCTTTATTTGCTCCATGGCCTCCCATGGGACTTTGAGAGCGAAGTTATGCACTCTAGGTACATAGTCTTCGGATAGGCTAGGGGGGCAAGGAGCACGCATCCCTATTTAGGGTGGCCTTGTGAGGAGCGAGGAGGTTTGGAAACACCATAGGTGCATTTGGAAGTGACCTTCGCATTCATCTCGGTGAGGGCTTTGGATGCCTCCTCGGCTGCCTGGACCTTGGTTGCGAAAGCGGTGGTCTGCTCCTCCGTTCAGAGCAAGCGCTCGGTGTTACCATTTATTGTGATAACGCCTTTTGGTCCCATCATATTGAGCTTGAGATATGAATAGTGCAGGACTACGTTAAACCTGGCGAAGGCAACTCGTCGAAGGAGCGCATGGTAACCACTATGGAATAGGATGACATCTAATGTCAAGTCCTCACTGCGGAAGTTTTCGGGGGAGCCGAAGACCAAGTCTAGGGTAATAGTCCTCGAGCAATGTGCCTCCACACCAGGTATGAGACCTTTGAACGTGGTGTTGCTAGGTTTGATCCTTGACGGGTCGATGCCCATCTTCGTGACCATATCGGTATATATCAGGTTTAAGCTGGTCCCTCCGTCCATGAGGACGCGACTGAGCTAGAAACCGTCAACTATTGGGTCGAGTACCAAAGCGACTGACCCTTCATGCCGGATACTAGTCAGGTGGTCCCGCCTCTCGAAGGTGATCGGGTGATCCGACCACGGTTATATTTCGACGCTACAGGCTCGAGCGAGTAGATGTCACGTAGTGCCTTTATCTCTCCTTATTAGGGATGTGGGTGACCTATATCATGTTCACATCCTTTACTTATGAAGGGAATGGTTTTTGGCCGCCTATATGGGGCCTTGGTGGTTCATCCTCATCTTCACTGCGAGATTGCCCCTTGCTCTAGCTTTCAGCCGAGGTTTCTCCAATGCTTTTGATCACCCAACAGTTTTGGTTGGTGTGATTAGCGGGTTTATCAGCCATGCCATGGACAGGACACGGTCTGTCAAGAATAATGTCTAGGGAAGACAAGCCATCCTTCTTCCCTTTAAAGGTTTCTTCTTCTAACCGCTACGCTGGTTGCTGAATCCAGCATTGATTGTTATTTACTCAGCGTCGTTATTATTGCCATTTTTGCGGCGGCGCTTGTTGTTCCTGTTGCGCCAAGGCTTACCGTTCTCATCATGGACTTCATAGGTGTTGGGGTCTCCCTCGTTAGTGCTACTCCGAGCCAACTGGGTATCTTCTTCGACGCAAAACCGAGTCATTAAAGAGGTAAGCGCGGCCATGTTCTTTGACTTATCTTGGCTGAGCTATCAAGTTAACCACTCATCCCGGATACCATTGTAGAAAGCTACAATTGCTTGCCTCTAGGCAGTAGATTGTTTGGTTCTTTTTAGAACTGGTTCTAGCATTTCCGAGCAGATTCGTCAGGTTGTTGCTTGATAAGGTTAAGGTTATCGGCGTCCGGAGGTCGTACATAAGTGCCCTCCAAGTTAGCCGGAATGCATCATCAAGCTCCTCCCAGCTTCCAATGGATTCCTCGGGCATGATGTTGAGTCAATGCCTCGTGGGACCCTTGAGACTGAAAGGTAAGTATTTTATGGCATGGAGGTCATCTCCTCTCACCATGTGAATATGGAGAAGAAAGTCTTCAATCCATACTGTTGGGTCCATGGTCCCATCGTAAGGTTCGATATTGACTGGTTTGAACCCTTCGGGGGATTGGTGCTGCATGACCTTGTCGGTGAAGCACATGGGGTGTGCAACTCTTCTAGCTCGGGAGATAGAATGTCTATCGTATGTCACTGGTTGAACATGATGGTCCTCCTTAGCCCTGGTGTTTCTATCAGCCATTCATGGTAACCCGCTGTCGTGGGTGACGAACACCTATGGGATCGGGAGGACCCCTTTCGGTTCGGCAGGGAGATGGGTGTGCGCGAAGAGCGAGACGAACGAGCAGCGCGGGGGATTTTTACCCAGGTTCGGGCCACTGAGAAGCGTAAAACCATACTCCTGCTTTGTGTATTATGGGTGTTCTTGGGTCCTAGCCACAGGAGCACTATGTGGGTGATCCAGCACAGCCGCTACATGTGCGAGCTAGAAGATTGGTCAAAAGATCCTTCCTGTAACACCCTGGGCCTCCTTTTATATGACTAAGGGGATCCCAACAGTGGCATACAGTACATATACAGGGTGTACAGTGCTATAATACCTAACACTGACGGTGTAAGATAGGCGCATTTAATGCTCCATCGGGTGCCTCTGACCGTCTATGGGACGGGACAGGTCCCCGTCCCATCGGCACCACTTAGCCTCCTCCATCGCCGACGCCTCGACACGTGCCCAGGCGGGGCGACACCTGGCCTCTGCGCTGGCAGGATCTTGCCAGGGGTTCGCCTTGCCGGGGGTTTGAAGGCCATCCCGGCATGGTCTTGTGGGGGTGTTGCCTTCAGTCTTGATCTCGATGGCTTGTTTGGATTTCCCTGCTTCTGCATCTAATAGCTCCCTGTTGGGCCTCGTCGTTGGAGTGTCTACTACTGCCCGTGCACGAGTTAGGGGCACTGGAGGACCCAAAACTCTAGTGCACCGATAGGAGCCCCCGGGCCTGGGCCACACACGGTGTGAGGCGTTATTGGGCTAGGCCCAAACAGTGCACGGGCACGCATGACAGGAGCTTGCGGTTGCAATCATTCCGCTTACTGTGCCTCCCCATGATGTGCGCAAGGTGCGCGTCGTGGGATACATGCACGGAGCGGTAGTAATTATTTCAATTGCTGCGTCAGGCCGTTCCCGCCACGCGCGCCGCATACATAGCAGGGAGCCGGCAATGGGCACCCATGACTTAATGTCTTGGCCATGGCAGAAACTTCAGCGCAGTGGATTGGAGCAACGGGGCGGTTGCTGTTCACCCCGTGATCTTGGGCGACACTATTGGAGGAGGTGGGTGGCGACTCTTGGAGCAAGGGAGAGCTAGCCCCCGCGCTCCCCCTATAAATTGAGGGGTTGCGAGGGTGATGCTCATCCATCCTTCCTTCTTCATCGAGCGCAAACCTCCAGAGCTCGCCCTTCCACCTCTTCCAAACCTTGAGTGGCGCCCGCCCTTAGCCATGAATAGGGGGCGAGGGCGGCCAACGTCCTCCACACCAAGGAGGAGTTCTCATTGGGATCATGCCATCGCTTCCACCGTAGAGGTGGAGGGTGACCCTGGTGCTCGTGGCGGGAGAAGCACGAGAGGCCGTGGTCGTCGTGGAGGCCGAGGCCGGGGGAGGCGGAGTGCTGCTCCACCTCTCCCTCCGACGCCAGGCCTCTTCCTCGAAGAGTCCCACGCCGAGGGGACGGCGTTGGAGTTTGTCCTCAAACTGCGTGGTCCCTTTTGGAGCCATCTGCGCCTCCCTCACCCTTTCGCCAGGGCGATGGAGACCGATAAGCCACCCGTTTTGTGACTGTGGGCGCATGGCTGCTGCAATGGTGCCACGCGGGTGGACGTCGAGTATCCGAAGAGTTGCATCATGTTCTTCAGGCGCGGTTGGAAAACCTTCACCCACGCCCACAACCTCCAGGATGGGCACGTCCTTCGTTTCAAAATGACGGAGGCCGATCTGCTCTCTATCAAGATTTATGGGCGCTCAGGCGTCCGTCTCAGCTGCTGCGAAGAGAGCTCGAGCGGAGCCAAAGGTTCCTCCTCGAGCGACACTGACGAGGAGGACAGTGGTGAAGACGATGACGACGACTACGGTCTTGAGGCCATCAAGTCGGAATACGACAACCTAGACTCGGACTGACCGTCGGTCGCACCATCACCGTCAGCCTCGCACCTCTCCTCCTCCAGGTAGGACGATCCTGTCGGGGGTCCTTGTCCTGGGTACTGCCTCATCTTCGAGCTGGGCCTTCTGACAGGCCCGTGGACTTTGGCTTTTGTCCCCTCCTCTCGTCCGCGCAGCGCTGGTCTTCTCCTCTGCGCAATGCTGGCCCAGGAGGGGCCAGACTCTCGTCGGAGGCCCCTTGCTACCTTTTTCTCCTTGTAATTCGCCTCCTCCTCCTATATTTTTCTTCTCATAATATCCCCTAGGGGAGAAAGTCAAATAAAGATGTATTTAGGAAGAGGCAACATCCCATGTAAATTTCACCCTATTTGAATGACCGTGCATTATTCTCCTTGTTAGATTCCTCTTTTCATGGTGTTTTCCCTATGCTTTTTAGGAAAAACCTTGCCGGCATGTGTAGCCCTACCGCGAACGCTTCGAGGAGCGGGTCCTTAGCAGCCTGCTGGCGGTGCTACTGCCGGCAAGATACCTTGACGTTCTCGGTGTGTCCACTTAAGCTATTGAGTAGACTCGAAACAGACTAAGTGATGAGGACATCCCTACTAATGTTACACCCACCTCGACTGCTATACATACAGGACCAATTACTAGAGCTCGCGCACGTCAATTGAATTACCAGGTACTTTCGTTTCTTGGAAATCCTTCTAATATTCATGAACATATGATGCTGCCTAAATTGGATACTTTTGTTTTACTTATGAATGAAGGACCTAGCATGGATAAGAAGGATGACCATTGGAGCGGGATCAAGCATGGAGGAGAAGGTGCGCGTGCGGGGAAGAACAATGGAGCTTCCAGTGATGATTTTCGCACATTGAAGCCACCATAATGGGAGCGGGAAGCCTTGGACGAAATATGCATGATGCCACTTTATAAAATTCGTCCATAGGCTAATATAGGTGCTGCGCCACCTTATTTTTGGGCCAGGCCCATGTAATTTCGAAATACCATATTTTAGGCTGTTTTTAGAGTCCGTATATATGGGGAAACTGACTTAGGGTCGGTTTCGGACCCCTCCTCCAAGGGGCCACGAAATTCCCTTCTATTCCCCCATATATACAGCCCTTAGGGCTTCGTTTTAGGGTGGGTTTTGTTTAGATTACAAGTTTGCCATAGCAGCAACTTCGCGTTCTTCGTTTGTGTTCCACGACCAGACAAAGGCGTCACAGAACCCCACTTCATCAATAAAGCTTTCCTCTCATATTCGCAATATCCAGATTGCAATCTTAGTTTCTTGCTTGTTCTTCGTTTGCCTGCAGGAAACAGACCCTCGTGGTCAGGTTGATCGTGCTCCGGCGTGGTCAATAACCTCTCGGAGTTGGTTTAGCGATTGCTAAGGCACGGCGTCATCACACGTTCGTAGTCGGATCGTCAAAGTCTACTCCACCAAAAACGATAGCCACCATCTCATCGAAAGACAGGGACAACTTCGCCTCTATCAAGTGGTATCAGATTTCCAGGTTGCTCGGTGAGATTTTACCAGTTTTCGTAGTTTAGATCGCATCTGTTCTTCATACCTTTAGTCCACGAAAAAGCCACACAAAAAAAAATTAGGGTTAGATCATCATATCCGAACCAATCTGAGCCTTTGCATAGTCTTAGTATTTTGCTTTGTTGAATTGGCGGTTACATCGTCGTGTCGAGTTGCTGGTCTTAGTGTCTAGTCCTTTAGAGTTTCGAGTTCTTTTCACAGGTTGTCACGCCGCCACCGCATCGTCTTCATAGTTGCCATATACCACCACCATCATCGCCGCTGCCATATCTCATCATCCATCATCACTATCCATCGGTGTCCATATATACCACCACAAATCCTCCACCAATCCAAGTCCAGTTCGTTTTAGGTTTAGTTTCGAGATCCTTTTGATTTCGGATCCGTGTTTTGCTACCTGCGCAGGTGTCGAAAAAAAAAAGAGTCTGGCACGCTTTGCAGAGCACGTTTTGGCCCAAAAATATTTCGGCCGAAAATATTTTTTCCCTATCTTGATTTTAGGTTCCCCGGAGCGTTTTGAGACACTTGCTATCATAGTGATTTTTGTCGAAATTTTTGGGTCGTCGCAGCCCCGGATTGCTCCAGAGAGAAAAAAAATAGTCCAAAAGAAAAATTCATGCCCATCTTGCTTATACGACGTGGCAAGAGTTTTGAGACACTCGCCATTGTAGTGAGTTTTTGAAAAAAAAAAGAGGCGCCGAAAAAAAAAACGAAAAAAAAAATCCGAGTGTGCTTTTCCCTTGCTTACGTGTATCGTCGTGTTTTTGTTGGTGTTTTAGGCTCGCGTCTCTAGCACGGTCTAGCCTAGGACCAGCACAGTACCGTCGTTGAGCGTTTATTCAACCTTGCATCTCTGAATTGATTATTGCTGACCCTTTTTGCTACCATATTATAAGCCATCCCAGCTCCACATACTTCTACGCCGTGTGCTTGACACCACCTGGCAATCGCTCTATCCAAGCTTTGAGAGTTTTGGCTACAACGGTTGCCGATCACCGCCTGCTACTGGGTAAGAACTGGTAAGAAATTGAGATTCGCTTAAAGGATTTGTGCCACACCACCACCACCACCACGTCCCAGCAGTCTGTAGGTTTCATATTGTGTGTTTCCTATTTCTGCTAACCATGCCAGGATCACACGATGACGAGATCGATTGGGAGAGCATGACCAACAAAGCGCTCTATGATAAATTTCAGCAAATGATGGCTGAGCAGGTACAGGACTTCGTGAACAACTTTGGAGTGGCCATGGAGAAGCTAGATGGTTTGGAGAAGACATTCGACACCAAGATGGACGCCAAGTTCAATGAGGTGCTTGCCCGTCTACCTCCACCAGCTGCAGTTCCTATTCCTTTCGAACGACGAGCGCGACGTGTGCCTCTCGGCCACGCCCAACATCCTGGTACTGTTGATACTGCTGCTACTTCGGTGGCTCGTGCGGCTACTGTCGTTGAGCAGGTTGAAGATTATGATGGTGATTTCGATGATGAGGGAGAGGTTGCTCCAGATCCGCCCCATGGGCAACCACCACCATACGCACCAGGTCGACCACATGGCTACAACCGTAACGGTAGGGCTGCACCACCCCCGCAGGTACGGGATCATGACCATCTCCCTAAACTTAAATTGAATATTCCGACGTTTGAGGGTAGATATGTTCCTGATATATATCTTACATGGGAGTTAGAAACAGAACAACGTTTTACATGCTTACAATTTCCAGAGGATCGACGTGTTGCTGCTGCTGTTTGTTCATTCACTAGTTTTGCTTGTGTTTGGTGGTCAGAACATTGTAGAATACACCCTGATAATATTCCAACTACTTGGGCTGCTTTGAAAACTGCTATGCGAAATCGTTGGGTGCCACCTTATTATCAACGTGAATTGCTTCAAAATTTGCAGCGTTTAAGACAAGGAAAAAATTCTGTAGAAGAATATTAGCAGGAATTACAAACTGGTATGATTAGATGTGGTATTGTTGAGGAGAATGAAGCTATGCTTGCACGTTTTATGGGTGGATTAAATAGAGAGATTCAGACTATTCTAGAGTATAAGGAGTATAACACTATCACTCGTTTATTTCATCTTGCTTGCAAAGCTGAACGTGAAGTGCAGGATCGACAGGCAATGGCGAGAACTACTAATTTTGCAGGCCGTACTTCATCATGGACGCCACGTACCTCCTCTGCTTCCGCACGTCCTGCTGCAACACCACCTCCTTCAACCTCCAACTCTAATCGCGATACCAGGAAACAGGCTCCTACTGCACCCTCTGCGAAGAGCACACCTTTTGGGCCTGCACAGAGTTCTTCTTCATCTATTGCATCCACAGGGCAAACACATGAGGTTATATGTCGTCGTTGCAAGGGTGGAGGTCACTATGCGAGAGAATGCCCTTCCAAGCGTGTAATGATTGTTACTGAGGATGGTGGATATGCGTCCGCTAGTGATTATGATGAGGAGACTTTGGCACTTATTGCAAGTGACGAACAGGGTGGCGAGGATGCAGAACCAGAAACACAATACATGGCTGCTGATTACGCTGACAGGTATGAAAGTTTAGTTGCTCAACGTGTTCTCAGTGTGCAGGTTACACACGCTGAGCAAAATCAGAGGCACAACTTGTTCCACACAAAGGGAGTTGTGAAAGAGCGTTCTGTTCGCATCATCATCGATGGAGGGAGTTGCAATAACTTGGCTAGCATGGAGATGGTGGAGAAGCTGTCTCTATCCACCAGACCACATCCTCATCCTTATTACATCCAATGGTTCAACAATAGTGGCAAGGTTAAGGTAACACGTACTGTTCGTGTGCATTTTAGCATTGCTACATATTCTGATTATGTGGATTGTGATGTGGTACCCATGCAAGCATGTTCTGTTTTACTTGGTAGACCATGGCAGTTTGATAAAAATTCTGTACACCATGGTAGGACAAATCAGTATACTCTTGTTCATAAGGATCATAATATCACTTTGCTTCCTATGTCTCCCGAACATATTATGAAAGATGACATTGCTAGAGCTAGTAAAGCAAAACAGGAGAAAAATAAGAGTGAAAATCAGATTGTAGCACAGGAATTTGAGCAACACCATAAGCATAATAAACCATCATCTACTGTTGCATCTGAAATAAAATTGAAGAGTGGATGTTTACTTGCTACTAAATCTGATATTAATGATTTGGATGTTGCTACATATGTTTGCTATGCTTTTGTCTGTAAAGAGGTATTATTTTCATTCGAGGACATGCCTCCCTCTTTGCCTCCTGCTGTCATTAACATTTTGCAGGAGTTCGCTGATGTCTTTCCACAAGACGTGCCACCGGGATTACCGCCTATTCGCGGGATTGAGCATCAGATTGACTTAATTCCCGGTGCATCCCTACCCAACCGTGCGCCCTACCGTACCAATCCAGAGGAGACAAAGGAGATTATGCGTCAAGTACAGGAGCTGCTTGACAAAGGTTATATACGTGAATCCCTTAGTCCTTGTGCTGTTCCTATTATTCTAGTGCCTAAAAAGGATGGTACATCGCGCATGTGTGTGGATTGTAGAGGCATTAATAATATTACTATTCGTTATCGTCATCCTATTCCTAGACTAGATGATATGCTTGATGAATTAAGTGGCTCTACAATTTTCTCCAAAGTTGATTTGCGTAGTGGATACCATCAAATTCGTATGAAATTGGGCGATGAATGGAAAACCGCATTTAAAACTAAGTTTGGATTATATGAGTGGCTAGTCATGCCTTTTGGGTTAACTAATGCACCTAGCACTTTCATGAGATTAATGAACGAGGTTTTACGTGCTTTCATTGGACGATTTGTGGTAGTCTATTTTGATGATATATTGATTTTTAGTAGATCTTTGGAGGAACATTTGGAACATTTACGTGCTGTTTTTACTGCGCTACGTGATGCACGTTTGTTTGGTAACCTTGGGAAGTGCACCTTTTGCACCGACCGAGTATCTTTTCTTGGCTATGTTGTTACTCCACAGGGAATTGAAGTTGATACAGCCAAGATCGAAGCTATTGAGAGTTGGCCGCAGCCCAAAACGGTCACACAAGTCAGGAGTTTTCTTGGCCTCGCTGGTTTCTATAGGCGTTTTGTGAGAAATTTCAGCACCATTGCTGCGCCTCTCAATGAGCTTACAAAGAAGGACGTGCCTTTTTCTTGGGGTACCGCACAGGAAGAAGCCTTCACGGTCTTGAAAGATAAGTTAACACATGCTCCTTTACTCCAACTTCCTGATTTTAATAAGACTTTCGAGCTTGAATGTGATGCTAGTGGAATTGGGTTAGGAGGTGTGTTACTACAAGATGGTAAACCTGTTGCGTACTTTTCTGAAAAATTAAGTGGGCCTAGTCTGAATTATTCTACTTATGATAAGGAATTATATGCTCTTGTTCGGACTTTGGAAACATGGCAACATTATTTATGGCCCAAAGAATTTGTTATACATTCTGATCATGAATCTTTGAAACATATTAAAAGTCAAGCAAAACTGAACCGTAGACATGCTAAATGGGTTGAATTCATTGAGACTTTCCCTTATGTCATTAAACACAAGAAGGGTAAAGACAATGTTATTGCTGATGCTTTGTCTCGTCGTTATACTATGCTTTCACAACTTGACTTTAAAATATTTGGTTTGGAGACCATCAAAGATCAATATGTGCATGATGCTGAATTTAGAGACGTGTTGCAGAATTGTAAAGAAGGGAGAACATGGAACAAGTTCGTTATTAATAATGGATTTGTGTTTCGTGCTAACAAGCTATGCATTCCAGCTAGCTCCGTTCGTCTTTTGTTGTTACAGGAGGCGCACGGAGGAGGATTAATGGGACACTTTGGCGTGAAGAAGACGGAAGACGTACTTGCTACACATTTCTTTTGGCCAAAGATGAGACGGGATGTTGAGCGTTTTGTTGCTCGCTGCACTACATGTCAAAAAGCTAAGTCACGACTCAATCCTCATGGTTTATATATGCCTTTACCTGTACCTAGTGTTCCTTGGGAGGATATATCTATGGACTTTGTTTTAGGTTTACCTCGAAGAAAGAAAGGGAGGGATAGCATATTTGTTGTCGTGGATAGATTTTCTAAAATGGCACACTTTATACCATGTCATAAAAGTGATGATGCTGCTCATGTTGCTGATTTGTTCTTTCGTGAAATTATTCGGTTGCATTGTGTGCCAAATACAATTGTTTCCGATCGTGATGCTAAATTTCTTAGCCACTTTTGGAGATGTTTATGGGCTAAGTTGGGGACTAAACTGCTTTTTAGTACTACATGTCACCCCCAAACTGATGGCCAAACTGAAGTAGTCAATAGATCATTGTCTACTATGCTTAGGGCTGTTTTGAAGAATAACCTGAAAATGTGGGAAGAATGCTTGCCTCATATTGAATTTGCTTATAATCGTTCGCTACATTCTACCACTAAGATGTGCCCTTTTGAAGTTGTGTATGGTTTCTTACCTCGTGCACCTATTGATTTGTTGCCTCTTCCGTCTTCGGAGAAGGTTAATTTTGATGCTAAAGAACGTGCTGAATTGATATTAAAGATTCATGAGTTAACTAAGGAAAACATTGAGCGTATGAATGCTAAATACAAACTTGCTGGAGATAAGGGTAGAAAACATGTTGTCTTTGCACCTGGAGATCTTGTTTGGTTACATTTGCGTAAGGATAGATTTCCTGATTTGCGCAAGTCAAAGCTAATGCCACGTGATGATGGTCCTTTTAAGGTGTTAGAGAAAGTAAATGATAATGCATATAAACTTGAGCTGCCTGCAGAGTTTGGGGTTAGCCCCACTTTTAACATTGCAGATTTGAAGCCTTATTTGGGTGAGGAAGATGAGCTTCCGTCGAGGACGACGTCAGTTCAAGAAGGGGAGGATGATGAGGACATCCCTACTAATGTTACACCCACCCCGACTGCTATACATACAGGACCAATTACTAGAGCTCGCGCACGTCAATTGAATTACCAGGTACTTTCGTTTCTTGGAAATCCTTCTAATATTCATGAACATATGATGCTGCCTAAATTGGATACTTTTGTTTTACTTATGAATGAAGGACCTAGCATGGATAAGAAGGATGACCATTGGAGCGGGATCAAGCATGGAGGAGAAGGTGCGCGTGCGGGGAAGAACAATGGAGCTTCCAGTGATGATTTTCGCACATTGAAGCCACCATAATGGGAGCGGGAAGCCTTGGACGAAATATGCATGATGCCACTTTATAAAATTCGTCCATAGGCTAATATAGGTGCTGCGCCACCTTATTTTTGGGCCAGGCCCATGTAATTTCGAAATACCATATTTTAGGCTGTTTTTAGAGTCCGTATATATGGGGAAACTGACTTAGGGTCGGTTTCGGACCCCTCCTCCAAGGGGCCACGAAATTCCCTTCTATTCCCCCATATATACAGCCCTTAGGGCTTCGTTTTAGGGTGGGTTTTGTTTAGATTACAAGTTTGCCATAGCAGCAACTTCGCGTTCTTCGTTTGTGTTCCACGACCAGACAAAGGCGTCACAGAACCCCACTTCATCAATAAAGCTTTCCTCTCATATTCGCATTATCCAGATTGCAATCTTAGTTTCTTGCTTGTTCTTCGTTTGCCTGCAGGAAACAGACCCTCGTGGTCAGGTTGATCGTGCTCCGGCGTGGTCAATAACCTCTCGGAGTTGGTTTAGCGATTGCTAAGGCACAGCGTCATCACACGTTCGTAGTCGGATCGTCAAAGTCTACTCCACCAAAAACGATAGCCACCATCTCATCGAAAGACAGGAGCTTTTCGTGGGGACGTTGGGAACTACCGACACCGCGGCGCTGCTCTTCACGCGCTTCCTGGGAAGGTCGCGGCGTATGCGCCGGCATGGGTGTCTTGGAAGGTGCGCTTCCATCCTCGGAGTTCACCGTACCGCCCGCAGGCGGTACAACCTCGTCCTGAGACCCAATGGCGCAGGGGTTTCCTCCGTCGCCGTGAGCGTCTCCGCCGCGGGCGTTGCCACTTCCTTGACCTTGATCATCGGAGCGCCGTGTGGGCTCAGGGTCTCCGCTCCCTCCGCCCACGCCCACTCCATCGCCCGCTTGGGCGGCTACGGGCGCGGCGGAAGTGCAGGGTTCCACTGTCGTGAAACCCTTCTTCTTGGGAGCCATGGCTATGGATATGACGAAGGAACTAACATGATGGTCGTTGGACTAGGTTTACGCAGCCAATCCCCCTACCTGGCGTGCCAGAGATGTCATGGGGGACGAACACCTATGGTATCGGGAGGACCCCTTTCGGTTCGGTAGGGAGATGGGTGTGCGCGAAGAGCAGGATGAACGAGCAGTGCAGGGGATTTTTACCCAGGTCCAGGCCGTTGAGAAGTGCAAAACCCTACTCCTGCTTTGTGTATTATGAGTGTTTTGGGTCCTAGCCACAGGAGCGCCGTGTGGGTGATCCAGCACAGCCGCTACGCGTGCGAGCTAGAAGAATGGTCAAAAGATCATTCCTGTAACGCCCTGGGCCTCCTTTTATATGACTAAGGGGATCCCAACAGCGGCATACAGTACGTACACGGGGTGTACAATGCTACAGTGCTATAATACCTAACACCGACGGTGTTAGACAGGCGCATTTAATGCTCCATCAGGTGCCTCTGACCGTCTACGGGACGGGACATGTCCCCGTCCCATCGGCACCGCTTAGCCTCCTCCATCGCCGACGCCTCGACACGTGCCCAGGCGGGGCGACACCTGGCCTCTGTGCTGGCGGGATCTTGCCGGGGCTTCGCCTTGCCAGGGGTTTGAAGGCCATCCCGGCATTGTCTTGTCGGGGGTCTTGCCTTCGGTCTTGATCTCGATGGCTTGTTCCAACAATGCAGCCAAATACGAAGCCCTTTTGCATGGTCTTCGGATGGCAGTATCAAGGGGCATACGGCGGCTGGAGGTACAGGCGACTCCAACTTGGCCATCTCCCAAATCAATGGCGAATTCGATGCCAAAAACCCAAAGATGGCGGCGTACAGGAACATCGTCTTAAAAATATCCGCACGGTTCGAGGGGTTGGAATTTCACCACGTCGCTCGTGACAACAACCAAGCCGCCAACGTACTGGCCTGCATGGGGCTAAGTGCGACCCTGTCCCAAGAAACACATTCCTGGAGCGGCTCTTTAAGCCATCTATGGTGTGGTAGGACGATTAGAAGGGCGCCGGTCTAGATATGGTGGAAGAAGTTGTTCCCTTATAAATGAACCAGACGATCAAATCATCGGCGGCTCCATAATGGATGAAACGCCTTCGGCCCATGAAGTCATGGCGGTAATCGCGCCATGGATAGAGCCCTTCCTCGCCTACCTTCTTCGCAAGGAACTCCCCGACGACCAGACAGAGGCGCGGCGCATAGTTCGGCGATCCAAGGCCTACAAAGTACATGAGGGTGAGTTATACAAGAAAAGCACCACCAGAATATTACAGCGGTGCATATCTGAAAGAGGAAGAAGGATGAGAGCTCCTAGACGAAGTCCACGCAGGCATGGGAGGCCACCATGCCATGGCAAGAGCCTTAGTTAGCAAGGCCTTCCGAGATGGCTTCATTTGGCCCACAACTCTAACAGACGCCCAGTCGCTTGTCAAGCACTGCGTGGGTTGTCAACTTTTTGCAAATCAAAGTCACATGCCCCCAACAGCCCTTCGAACTATTCCGATCACCTGGCCTTTTGCGGTCTGGGGGCTAGACATGGTCGGACCACTTAAAGGGGGGACCAAGAAGAATACATATGTAACAGCCCGGGATCGATGCTCCAGAAGATTCCCCTTTTATTTCCATTCTCGTCTGTGTTTCATTTGGTTGTTGCATTCATCATCGCATCATTCGCATCATCTGCATGGCATCATCACTCGTTGTCGAAAAATTACATCTGTTCGTAGTTGCTGGTTCTCTCTGTTCGTGTCGTCGACCGTTTTGAGTCCTACCACACACGCACGCGCCCGCGGCATCGTTTAAAAAATGTTTTAAATGGCGTGCTAAAAATATTCTCGGATTGGGTCGAAACCTGGCGTGCAGTCTTATTATAGCGTACGTGGATCGCCTGCCAAATTTCATCGCATTCCGAGTTCGTCTGATACCCCATCGGTCAACCATAGCAGTGGGGTCATCGGTTATTTATCAGGCATTCTCGGTGTTTTAAAACACTCGTGTCACGGGCCGCAACCTCCCTCTCATCTCCACCAAGCCCACCTACACATCCCACTAGCCCTCCTAACATGCCCAACTGCTTTGGGTCGTCCGATCGAGATCTAATGGACGAAATCGGCTCTGAAAACCATCAACCGTAGCCCCTAAACCTATAAATAGACCCCTGCCTAATTTGGAGGAAAACCTACCCTAATCCTCCTCGTTTCCCATGCCCCAGCCGCCACCTCCCACATCCCGCAGTGGGCTCGCCAGGCCCAGATCCAGGCCCGCCCGGGCCCGAACCAGGCAACCACCCGACCCCGAGCTCCTCCCGAGCCCCATGGCGTCCAACCCTCTGCATCTGCCTCCACAGCTCCCTGAGCCGGGCCTTGCACCCATCCTCGCCGAAGCCATCGCCGGCGACCACTCCGGCCAGAGCCCGCCAGACCTCCTCCCTCTACTCCTCTCCTTCCTCCCCTTCTCCATTTCTCTCCTCCCTCTCCCCACGCCCGAGCTCACCCCGAGCACCTCTCCTCTCGCAGGTCTGCCGACCAGGTCGCCGTCTCAGATCCGGGTCGAAGCCGCCCGGATCCAACCGCCTCCGCTCGTTCCCGTCCACCCCGACGCCCTCCGTGCCTTGTTGTCGTAGCCTTCTCGCCGTTGACCACTAGGGCAGCTTCGTTTCCTCCTAGTGCGGGAGGACGAAGCCCCAGTCTCCTACTCGCTTGCCCCGCGGGCAGACCGCGCTAGCTACGGGCCCAGCCGGCCCAAGCCGACTCCGGCCCGATCTGCTCCGTCGGCCCATGGACACAATGGTGAGCCCCCGATGCCCTATCCCTCGCCCTGGGCGTTTTATAATATCATGTGCCCATAGATTCGGCCCGTGACTTGTTTTTTTTGTCCAGCGATTTTCCCAATTAACCAGATAAACAAAATGGCAGAAAAGACCCTACACTTCATGCATTCAATAACTCACCAACCGGGCATCGTATGGAAAACTTTATATATGAAACTTGACTAGAATTTTTTGTAGATTCACAATATCAAACTTTCACATGTGATAAAAATACTTAAACTTGCTGTTTGCATTAATTTGCATCAATGTCATGCTAAAATGATTTATATCATAACTAATCAACCGTAGCTCCGATGCAAATGTTTTACATATGTAACTTGACTAGAAAAATGCGTAGAATCACATGGTGACATTTATTTTTCTGTTTAACAACTCTAAAATTGTATTAGGACAGATCTGGACCAAATTCATATTATGCTTATGGGGATGTTTTGGAAATGCTATGTGTTGCTTCCGACCTCATTTAAAATGCCTAGATGATGTAGTTTGTTATTGCTTCACCGTTTGCCATGTTAAACAACATTTAATATTGATGAGTACCTAAACGAGAGTGAACTAAATAATTCGAACATGGAGTTTCGTCAATATGCAACTTGTTGCATATTGAGCTTGACATACATCATATTTGTTTGCGCATCGTGTCATGCATATGTTGTGGTGTATCTTGTGTTGATTTTTGTTTCCGGATGGCTTCTTCTCGATAGAGTTCCGAAAGCGTTCGGAGTGTGAGGATTTGTTCGACTACGTTGGCTTGTCTTCTTCATGGACTCGTTCTTCTTCCAAGCGGGATCTCAGGCAAGATGACACATTTCCCTGGATACCACTACTATCATTGCTATGCTAGTTGTCCCGCTTTTATCGTTATGTCTCGCTACCTACCACTTGTTTGTCAAGCCTCCCAACATTGCCATGAAAAGCCTCTAACCCTTCCACATTCCAGCAAACTGTTGTTTGGCTATGTTACCACTTGCTCAGCCCTTCTTATAGCGTTTCTTGCTGCAGGTGCAATTGCTTCCATGTGAAAACATGGACATTCTCTTTGTTATCACAATATTATTGCTATTTAATTTAATGCACTTATACACTTGGTAAAGGGTGGAAGGCTTGGCCTTTTGCTCGATGTTTTGTTCCACTCTTGCTGCCCCTAGTTACTTGTGAACCAGTGTTATGTTCCATAATTGAGCGCTCCTAACATGCTTGGGGTTGTTATGAGGACCCCCTTGATCTTCATTTTAGGATAAAGCTTGTCTGGCAAGGCCCAACATTGGTACTATTTGCTTAATAACAACTAAAATTTGCATAGGGCATGATCACCCCGTGGATAATTAATCAACAACCCGGGCCAGTGCTCCTCATGAGTGTTGGTCCAAACTAGAGCACTGTGCGGGGCCACCCCAGGGCAACTTGGGTGATTTCTATCAGGCCACCATACACTAGCTTATTCGCCGTGTCCTGAGAACGAGATACGCGGCTCCTATCGGGATCGTTGACACGTCGGGAGGCCTTGCTGGATTTGTTTTACCTTTCTTGAATGTCTTGCGTGAGGAACTCTGATCTTCTTCAGGCTATCTCGAGGTGTCGGATTTCCTTTGGAATTGCCTAGGATGATCACAAGATCTGTGGTCGAGGTTATTCCTGCGGCGCGTGGTTAATTTGTGATGGATGAGTTGGAGCACCCCTGGAGGGTTAAATCTTTCGGAAAGCCATGCCGCGGTTATGTGGCAAACTTGGAAACTTTTTTTAACACCCGGTCATAGCAAATTTGAAGTAAATTCAAATAAAATACAGCAACCGTGTGCGTAACCATGACTGTCTCTTCTCGTGAGTCCTTATCCGAGAGAGAACACGATGGGGTTATGTTTGATGTAAGTAGGTGTTCAGGATCAGTTAGTGATCATTACTGTTCATGTCCGTTGTGCGTAGACCAACATACTTTACTTTTTGTATTAGTAAGTTAGCCACTCAAACAAATGCTTAGTCGCTTCCTGCAACCTCACCACTTAACCATACCTCACCCATTAAGCTTTAATAGTCTTGATAGATTGCTAAGTCCCTGTGGCTCACAGATTAGTACAACAACAGTTCCAGGTACAGGTAATGCGATGATTTGATGTGAGCGCGATGCTTGTTTGATTTGGAGTTCTTCTTCTTCAATCTAGGATGGGTTCTAGGCGGCAGCCTGGGATAGCAAGGATGGATGTCATTTTACCTTTTTTTCGTCCATAGTCGGACCCTGCTCTTCTGTATGATGTCTGAGTATGTTGTTGTATTGATGTGATCTTGATGTAGCTTGTGGCGAGTGTAAGCCAATTCCATATACTCATCTCTTTTGTACATGTACTTGTAATGATATCCATTCTTGCAATACGATGAGATGCGCTTTTATCCTTGTCGAGGCCCTCATGCCGAAATAAGGATAGAATCGCATCTTGGGCGTGACAACATATTACTGGTCATGGTTGATAAGTTCACCAAATGGATAGAGGCAAAACCAATTAAATCGGCCAAGTCCAAACCAGTAAGAGACTTCATATCCGGCGTGGTACACCGTTATGGTGTCCCACACAGTATAATAATGGACAATGGATCCAACTTCATGCCCCAAGAGGTCAAAGACTGGTGCGCAAAAATGGGCATCAAGCTCGATTACGCATCAATGTATCATCCGCGGACCAATGGACAAGTCGAGCAAGCAAATGGTCTCATCATGAGCGGCATTAAGCCATGTTTGGTCCGATCCCTTCACGAGTACGACTGTCATTGGGTGGAGGAACTCGACTCCGTTTTATGGGGCCTACGCACCACCCCGAATATATCAACGGGATACACACCATTCTTCATGGTCTATGGGGCAGAAGTAGTCCTCCCTTGTGACATCATTCATGACGCACCAAGGGTGCGCATGTACGAGGAAAAGGAAGCCGAGTTAGATCGGCAGGACGACCTGGACGCCTTAGAAGGAGAGCGAGACATGGCTCGGGCCCGCTCTAAATTTTACCAATAGCACGCCCGGCGTTACCAGAGTAGGGAGGTCAGGAAAAAAGTGTACAACATAGGCAAACTCGTCTTACAGTTCACGAAGAAGCAGAAGCATAAACTCAAACCCAAATGGGAGGGGGCCTTCATAATCGATGAAGTACTCGTAGGAGGAGCCTACCGTCTTCGGAACCCGTCGGACAATCGCCTTGAACCAAACCCATGGAACGCAGCTCGTCTTCGACGCTTATATGGATAAACCGGTGCCGTCACACTTTTTTCCCTTTTCTATTGTCACTTTTCTTTCACTTTTTCTTTCCCCTCCCACTCCGCTATTTGGTAGGATTAAATCTTTTATTCTTCTTTCTATGTTAGGTTCAACCGATCTTGTACTAAGAATCTTGGCTTACACCTTTGGGTGTCAAATTCGAACACAATACCTGGGGGCTTCTTCTCGAAGCCAACGCTTTTATATTATAAGCATTTACCCACACTTATTGTGTACACATGTTTCCTTTGTCACGTTCAAGCCATCATATGCATCAATTCGAACTAAGACATTGCCAAGTTGGGTTGCCTCGCTCCTGTATTTACCCTCTACGTTCTCGATTGTTCGGCTAGAGGGTAAAGGGAGCACCTCTGCGATTGTTACGACCGGGTCATCCGGATACGTACCTCAGATGGGTGAAGCCGAAAGCTAGCTATCTTACCCAGACAATTGGTCAGACGTGACAGAAGCAATTAATACGACTATGGAAGTTATCACCATTGCTTGGGCTTCTTTCTTCTCAAAAGCACTTAGCCGCATACTAGCAGTATGCGGACTTCTAACTATGACCTTCGTAAAACCCCGAAGAAAGGTATCGATACAGGTACTATTTTCTTCGGAATATGTTTCTTACGCTAAGCAGTAATATAACATATCTCCCTATGTGCTTTTTGTCTGTTCGCACCACATGGCCGGATTGCCTGGTTCTCCGAACACAATTCGCTCTTCTAGGGTGACAAATTATGAGGAACACTCCCGAGCTCTTCGCACGGGAGGTAGAAGCCGATGGCCAATTAAGACAAAGTTCACAACACAGATGGAGTAACAACTTGATTGTTCATACACAAGTATACATAATTACACATTCGGCTGTTCTCCACAGCTCGAACCTACTTTCGGCTCCCTTGAACCAATCGATTAGTTCAGTCATTCCCTCCAGAGGTTGTCCGGCAAGCCATAGTGCCTTCACCATGCTTTTCATCGCTTTCCGCGCACGATCATGAAGAACGGAAAGCTCCTTCAGCAGGTTCCCCCGGTAGGATCCGATCTCTTCTTCAGGACGCCCAGACAGGAGACCTATACATGAGGCAATGGCATGTTCATTTTTCTTCCTCTATAGGAAGTACTTTCCAATGTTAGAATCATACTTACTGTCATGGGAATGAGTCTGACAGTAGAAGTTAGGGGTACGAAAGGAGAGGGCAGAATCCTAGCTATGACGAGGGTGTACACACGGATGTATGAGTTCAAGCCCCTCTCGTGGAGGTAACAGCCCTACGTCTCAGTGCTCTGGAGCTTTTGTCATGTAGAGAGTATGAGTTACAAAGGTTGCGAACCCTTGTGCCAGAGGGGAGGGGCGGCTTATATAGAGTCCGCAGCCCCTCATAAGTGTGAGGCATCCAAGGGTCCGATCATGGGTATAAAGACGAGCGTTACTAGTAACATACATCATATTGCTATCAATGACGACTGGCCTAACGCCTGCATGTTGGCCTCTCAGGGGTCGCTTCTGGTCTTCTGGCGTTAACTGGAAGCGAGGTCTTCCAAGTGACAGGTGACTGTCGAGTGGAGGAAGAAGCCTCCGAATGGATTAACTGTCGAGTGACTTGAGCGTCATAGAGAATCCAGTCGGAATCTTTCTTGTGATCTTTAAGTCCTCCAGTGCAGTGTCCTTAGGTAGGGTATATAGGTAAAGCCTAGGACCCTACCCTAGGTACATGTCCTCGTCATTTGCCCCCGAATGGATCAGGGTTCGAGTGGTGAAGGGGGGTATCGATGCTAGTTCAAAACCAAGCACCGAATCTTTCGAATGATTTTCGGGGCTTCAACAAAACTTGCGTCGACCGAACTCTTCGTCATTCGCCCGGATCGATTCTGTCTTGAAAGTGTCCGAGTGAATGCTCAATGCCAATTTTGTTCCGAGTGACCTGAAGGGATCTTTGGATGTGACGGGTCGCTTTGTCAGGCCCGGATCTTGCGGGATACGAAAATTTGGGAAGCGCGCGTCTGCGATGATGACGCCACAACCGGGGAAAGTGGGAGCACGATGCCTCGATTCACGTGCCGCTCATTTCGCCATGTACAGGGAGCCGTCTGCAGTTAGGATACGTGGGGATCTCGCGGGCCCATATGTCAGTGAGACACTCGGCGGGGTATAAATCCCGAAGCATCGCAGTTTGCACAGTACTTTTCCCCCAAATCTCCTCTCTTCCTCCGCCTCCCCCATCTCCAGCGCGCCACTCTGCTTGGCTCCGACGAGCTCCGCCGCCGCGATGACAAAGGGAGCAACTGAGAAGTTGGAGCGTGCCAAGAAGGGGGCAGTGAAGGGCAAGGCCAAGAAGCCCTCGACCGCCTGGTTCACCCCGTCGATGGGGTGGATCCAAGGGGACTTTCTCCCATCGACAATCACCACCACGAACATCGAGAATCTTGTCGTCGACGGGCTCGTGGCGGACGGTTCTTGGAGGTTGTCGGAGGGAGAGTGCGAGCCGGAGCCGCGCGAGGGGGGGCGGGTTCTTCTCCTTTCCCATGTCGAAAGAGGTTTCTCCATGCCCCCCCATCCATTCTTTAGAGGGTTTTTGAACTTCTTCAGAGCCCAGCTCCATCACTTTCCTCCAAATGTAATTTCCTACTTGTCTGTCTTCATCACTCTATGAAAGTGCTTCTTGGGCTGCTCTCCCCACTGGGGTCTGTTCAAGCACATTTTCACCGTCAGATCTCAAACGGTGAAAAAGGCCCACTCCGAGGATGGAAAAACTCATGTAGTCCATCTGTGTAGAGGTTTAGGAATCCAGAAGAGAGCTCGTAGTTCTTTTCCTTCCATGACTTTCCCTGATTTGGTTAGAGGTTGGCAATTGACCTGGTTTTATTGCAAGGATGTAGCTTCTCCCAATATGTCGACTGGTCTTTCTCCCTTCACGTTAGATCGTCCAGCCGTTCCCAAATCCTTGAAGATGTTGGAGGGGAGAAAGTCCAGGTTGGGATCCTAGTGGATGTTGTAGGGGCCCTTATCTGTGGTGGAGTCACTATTATGGATCTCTTGGAGACATTCCTCAGTCGATGGATCTAGCCGCTTGAAGCAAGGGACCACACTATGTGGCACCATGCAGGCCGTGAGGACTCGACCAGGACACACCCAGAGGAGGTTTCACAGAAAACTGTCGAGCAGTGGCTTCGCAGTATCACCGGAGCTTCTAACAATCCCCTGGGTGCCAAGAGGATCCAACCCTACTCTGCTAAGAATCCACTGAAGAATTTGGTAAATTTTATCTTGTCGACTGTCATACTATTCTGTCGAGTGATTGATTGATTTGTTGACTGACTTCATTGTTTGAATCATGCAGGAGTGGAAGCACATGCACTCGCCCGTACCCAACGGGAGCCAGCCTGAAGACGATGGGGAAAGCAAGGTTGGCAACATGGACGTCGACTGTGTTTATGAAAGTGAAGATGAATATGAAGACTTGGGCAAGAACGAGGAGGAAATCGAGTCTCCTCCACGCACCGAATGTCGCTCCAAATCACATTAGGACCCTGCGACTGTCGCGTGCAAGGCCCCGGCTTCGAGTGAAAGAAACCCTAAGCGAAACCGACTCTCGACCGTCGACTCGAGTGAACGATCGGCGAAGCAGCCCAAGCCCAACACAGCAAAACCTCACAAAGCTCTACCTCGTATAGATGGATGTGCCTACCGTTTCAAAGTAAGTGTTTGCTTTCATCTTTCGTTGTCAATTGTGACTTCGAATTCTTGTTGACCGAGTGGAATTTGATTTACCAGTGCCGCTACCTCAGTGACGTCGCCTCCACGGGACGAAGAGGAGCAAATGGATGTGGATACTGCTGATGCGGTCACTTCCCAAAGAGGTAAACAAATATTTACTCAGCTTTGTTTCTCGAATGAGATTCGTCAATTGCAAGAGTTAACATTGCTGATTGGTATTTGCATAAATCATTCAACTGGAGGATGATGAAGAACAACCTTGGGGTATGGGGGGTGAAGGTGAGACCTTAGGCGCCTCGCGTGTACGCGTCTGAAGAACTCCGTCAGCACAGACGCCTTAGCGTTCTACTGCTGGATCCTCCCAGGGGATAAGCGACTCGACACGGGTCAGAATCGATCTTGCGGTACCATTGTCGAGTGCTCCACCAGCTGTTTCAACCATCATGGTGTCAACTCCAACCGGACCACCTCAGACTACCCCAACTATCCCTGCCGCTGCGTCGATCCCACCGGTGACTGCCTTTCCTCTTCACCGCGTTCCGGAAGACTAGACCGGAGCCGCGAAGGAGGCCATGATCCAGGCGGAACAGATGATGTTGCGCACCAAGGAGGCGTATGAGGCTAGCAAGTTGGATTACGATGCCAACACAACGCTTCGCACCAATGTCCGAGTAAGTTCGATTGTAAGTGCATTTCCGATTGAATTCCTGTCTTCTTTGATTGTACACCCACTAGGAGTTTTCTGCTTGTAGAATATTTGTAAGTTCTCCACTCGAATAGATCAGGTCGTAATCGAGCAGATTTTGGTCCAGTGGGGGCACGCTGAGTGCACCCACTGGGTGTAGTCCTCGAGACCGCTGTCGAGTGCTTGCACTGGCAGTGGTCTTAGAGTTTGTCATATGCGGAATACGCTTGCCACTCGACATGTCGAGTGGACTTCTTGCCCTGGCCGTGCCACTCCAAAGCTTCCTTGTAGGTTGCATGGACATAATTTCCATCAACCATGATATGACGCTACTTCAAGGTGCAAAGTGGGGTGGCGAGCCACTCGACAGATCGAGTGATAGATGGTCCAGTGGGTACACACTGAGTACACCCACTGGGTGTAGTCCCCAAGGCCGTCGTCGAGTGCTTGCACTGGTGCAGGTCTTAGAAGAGACGATATTCATATGCGTGTGCATGTTTTTATTTTCATTTTTTGCCACTCGACAGATCGAGAGTTAGGAGATCCAGTGGGGGCACGCTGAGTGCACCCACTGGGTGTAGTCCCCGAGACCGCCGTCGAGTGCTTGCACTGGTGGGGGTCTGATAGAGATCGTCGTATGCTCGGACAGTGCAGACCTTGTCGAGTTATTTAGGAACCAGTGGGGGCATGCTGAGTGCACCCACTCGGTGTAGTCCCTGAGGCTACTGTTGATCGTTGATGATGAGCAATAGTCTTAAGAACTTTGAACTCAGTATTTTTGTCGTACGCAGAGTATGCTCACCACTCGACATGTCGAGTGGACTTTTTTGCCTTAGCCGTACCACTCCGCAACTACCTTGTAGGTTTCATGGACATCATTTCATCAACCATGATATGATGCTACTTCAAAGGTGCAAAGTGGGGTGGCAGATCACTCGACAGATCGAGTGTTAATAGGTCTAGTGGGGGCACACTGAGTGCACCCACTAGGTGTAGTCCCCGAGACCGCCGTCGGGTGCTTGCACTGGCGGGGGTCTGAAAGAGACTATCTTGAACACAAGGTTCTTTACGGTACGCGGAGTACGCTTGCCACTCGACATATCGGGTGGACTTTTTGCTTGAATTCTTCCTCTCCTGAATGCAGGTTTCATGGATATTATTTCCATCAACCATGATATGACACTATTTCAAGGGAGTGGGGTGGGGCGGGTTCCGCCATCCAGTCGACTGTTCTTAACCTTCTGTACTCGGGAGTGGTGGGGTTTCCTGTCGACTGAATTTTTTTCTTTGTTGATTTCAAAGAGCTTGTGAACTTGGCGCGCAATACAAGGACGTCGAGGAGGAAAGGAACCAGCTACGAGTGACTTGGAGGTCTCCAACGGCAGTTTAGAGAGAGTGTGTACTGAACTGAAGACTCTGGGAGGTAACCTCTGTCGACCCAATGCATTCTTATCCTCACTTTCCATGCTTTGAACCGAGTGCTTTCGCTCGAACAAACGTACGCAATAAAAATCGTCGACTCCAAGCGCGACTCAACAATGCTATTTCTTTAGATACCATGAAGAAGGCGCTGGAGGACAAAGACAAGGCGCTTGCTGATGCTCAACGGGTGGCGAGGGAGAAGACTGAAGCTGCTGAGCAGAAACTGGCTGCCGCTAAGAAGATGGAGGAGGAAAACTCCAAGCTGAAGCTGGAACGGGTAGAGCTCATCAAGAAGACCAAGCAGCTGACCAAGAGGAGCAATGGCTTGGAGAAGCACTTGGGGGAGTTCGCGAGGAAGATGTACATCATGCTCGATGGTAACCATCTTTGTCGACTGAATTTCGTTAATTCTTGTCGATTGTATTTCATCAAACCCCCTTCTCATTCCTTCTTCCCAACAGAATTATATCAAGACTTCGAAAAGGAGACCGAAGAAATCGAGCCCAATCTGGACCCCACCAAGTCCCCTGTTGGTGACGGAGTGGCCATGAACATGTTTCGACTCAATGTTACACTTGAGGGCGTTCAAGCGTATATCCTCCGACTAAAATCTGCGATGGGGAAGATTGACAAGGAACTATGGCCTGAAGACACCCTTCAGATTGATCTTGCATCCATGATGGCACGCCTTAATGATCTTCCCAGTCGAGTGCAGGCTTGGAAGAAGTCAGCTGCCCATTGTGGAGCCGATGTGGCGCTCTCCCTTGTTAGAGTCCATTGCAAGGAGGCAAGGGAGTACAAGTTGAAGGAGCTCCGAGTGGTGAGCACGAAGAAGCTTCAGTTTGAAGATTTCATGGAGACCTTTATTGACGCGGCCACTAGGATTGCAGATGGGATTGACCTGGACACCTTCGTCAAGCCAGCAAGCCCGTCTGGTGCTTGAAAAACTTGATTTATGGAGAAAACTTTATTTGCCTCGGTATGCCGAGTGAAAATGTATCAGTCGTAAGACTTCCTTCGGGCCTTAAGCCTGAGCACATTGCTTTGTGCGCGAAACATTTATCCGCGACGAAACCTTTGAATTTATCCGTACTTGACTTTCAATCGCTTGTTCGACTGAATTTGTTTTTGACTTAGGCGAAAGCTAGTTCACAGCTAAGCCCCCGAGTGAGAGGATTGCTCAACACTCGGAGAAGTTTTGAACTTAAGCAAATATTGGTTCACATCTCAGTTTTCGAGTGAATATATAGTAATCCACTCGGAATTTATTTTTGTCTTAGGCGAAAGCTGGTTCGCAGCTAAGTCCCCGTGTGTGAGGATTGCTCAACACTCGGAGAAGTTTTGAACTTAGGCGAAGACTGGTTCGTAGCTAGGTCACCGAGTGAATGGACTGCTATCCACTCGGCAGGGTTTTTAACTTAGGTGAAAGCTAGTTCATAGCTAAGCCCCCGAGTGTGAGGATCGTTCAACACTCAGAGAAGTTTTAAACTTAGGCGAAGACTGGTTCGCAGCTAAGTCACCGAGTGAATGGACTACTATCCACTCAGCGGGTTTTTTAACTTAGGCAAAAGCTGGTTCACAGCTAAGCCCCAGAGTGTGAGGATTGCTCAACACTCGGAGAAGTTTTGAACTTAGGCGAAGACTGGTTCGCAGCTAAGTCACTGAGTGAATAGACTGCTATCCACTCTACAGGGTTTTTAACTTAGGCGAAAGCATGTTCGCGGCTAAGCCCCCAAGTGTGAGGATCGCTCACAATGTTCCCAGGTGAGAAATTACATGATCGGAATCGACGAATAGACTGGGAAGTCAAACTTGCATAAATGACATGGTCTGAAATACTTTTATTACATCAAAACCGCTCTATTTTTAAGTATAGAAACGTCGAAGCAAATCTGCATTCCAGGCTCGCGGCTCATCAATCTGCTTCTTGAGGTTGTACATGTGATAAGCTCCGTTGTTCAACACCTTGGTGACGATAAAGGGACCCTCCCACGCAGGAGCAAGCTTGTGGGGTCGTTGTTGATCCACTCGGAGCACCAAATCTCCCTCATGAAACGACAGACTCTTAACGTGTTTCGCATGGAAGCACCGCAGATCTTGCTAATAAGTTGCGGTCCGGATGAGAGCCATCTCTCGCTCTTCCTTCAGGAGGTCTACGCCATCTTGTCTTGCTTGCTCAGCTTCAAACTCAGAGTAAAGTTCCACTCGGGGAGACCAGGAAAAAGGGAGTTCGTCGAGTCGACCGATTAGGTGTTGTTCTCAGGCCCCATAAAACAGATGGCAACTCCGACACCCATGCCCCGGTAGCATGTTCTAGGCCGCGCATGAGACGAGGCTTCAGACCTTGCATGATGAGGTCGTTGGCTCGCTCAACTTGACCATTGGTTTGAGGATGCGCAACGGAAGCATAATCCACCCGAGTGCCCTGGGAGGAGCAGAAGGGTCTGAATTCTTACGACTCGAAGTTGGTGCCATTGTTTGTGATGATGCTATGGGGAACCCCATTCCGAAAGATTATTCCCTCATGAATGTGACTGCAGTACGAGAGTTCAACTTCTTTATCGTCTTAGCCTCAATCCAATTTGTAAACTTGTCAACTACAATGAACAAATGAGTGAATCCGCTTTGTCCAGTACGGAAGGGACCAACCATATCTAGACCCGAGACAACAAACGGCCAGGCAAGAGGGATTGTCTTCAGAGCAGACGCGGGTTTTTGAGATAAGTTTGCATAGAAGTGGCACCCTTCACAGTGATCGACAATGTCCTTGGCCATCTCATTGGCACGTGGCCAAAAGAAACCAGCTCGGTACGCTTTAGCGACGATTTTTCGTGAGGACGCATGATGGCCGCAAGTTCTCGAGTGGATTTCATCCAGGATCATTCGACCTTCTTCAGGGGAAATGCATCGCTGTGTCTTGCTGGTCACGCTTTCTCGGAACAGCTGAACTCCGATCATAGTAAAAGCTTTCGACCTGCGCACGATTTGTCGTGCTTTTGTCTCATCTTCAGGGAGTTCTTGTCTAAGGATGTATGCAATATAGGGCACTATCCAGTCGGGAATGACGACCAGAACCTCCATGACTAAATCAATAACTACAGGGACATCAACTTCAGTCGGATCGGAGGAGCTCATAGCTTGCAGGGGCTCTTCGGTGAAAGGATCTTCCTGCATCGAAGGAGTGTGGAGATGTTCTAAGAATACATTGCTAGGGACAGGTCGTCGAGTGGATCCAATATTTGCCAGCTCATCAACTGCTTGATTCTTCACTCGGAGAACATGATGAAGTTCTAGACCTTCAAATTTCTTCTCGAGCTTTCTAATAGCATTGCAGTATCCAGTCATGGCGGGGTTTCGAACGTCCCACTCTTTCATCACTTGATTGACCACCAAATCTGAGTCGCCATAAACCATCACGTGCTTGATGCCGACTAAAATAGCCATGCGCAAACCATATAAAAGTGCTTCATATTTTGCTTCGTTGTTGGAGGAATTGAAGTGGATCTGCAAGACATCACTGAGTTTGTCGCCTTTTGGAGATACCAACATGATACGTCTCCAACGTATCTACTTTTCCAAACTCTTTTGCCCTTTATTTGGACTCTAACTTGCATGATTTGAATGGAACTAACCTGGACTGACGTTGTTTTTAGAAGAATTGCCTTGGTGTTATTTTTGTGCAGAAATAAAAGTTCTCGGATTGACCTAAAAATTTACGGAGAATATTTTTGGAATTAATAAAAAATATTGGCGAAAGAATCAACTACAGGGGGGCCACCACCTGGCCACAAGCCTGGTGGGCGCGCCCACCCCCCTAGCGCGCGGGCCAGGCTTGTGGGCCCCCTGCTGCTCCTCCGACCTCGTTTCCGCTTCTATATATTCCTATTCGGGGAGAAAAAAATTAGAGAGAAGAGTTCATCATGTTTCACGATACGGAGCCGCCGCCATCTCCTGTTCTTCCTCGGGAGACCAGATCTGGAGTCCGTTTTGGGCTCCGGAGAGGGGAAATCGATGCCTTCGTCATTACCAACCATCCTTCATCACCAATTCCATGATGCTCTCCACCGTTCGTCAGTAATCTCATCGTAGGCTTGCTGGGCGGTGATGGGTTGGATGAGATTTATCATGTAATCGAGTTAGTTCTGTTTGGGTTTGATCCCTAGTATCCACTATGTTCTGAGATTGATGTTGCTATGACTTTGCTATGCTCAATGTTTGTCACTAGGGCCCGAGTGCCATGATTTTAGATCTGAACCTATTATGTTTTCATGAATATGTGTGTGTTCTTGATCCTATCTTGCAAGTTGTAGACACCTTTTACGAGTTATGATCCGCATCCCCTAGGGTGACAATAACTTGGATTCTTTCCGGTGATTACTGTAGTTTGAGGAGTTCATGTATTCACTAAGTGCTAATGCTTTGGTCTGGTTCTCTATTAAAAGGGGGCCTTAATATCCCTTAGTTTCCAATAGGACCCCGCTGCCACGGGAGGGTAGGACAAAAGATGTCATGCAAATTCTTTTCCATAAGCACGTATGACTATATATGGAATACATGCCTACATTACATTGATGAATTAGAGCTAGTTCTGTGTCACCCTATGTTATAACTGTTGCATGATGAATGCCATCTGACATAATTATCGATCACTGATCCATTGCCTATGAGCTGTCCATATATTGATCTTTGCTAAGTTACTTTTCCGTTGCTACTGCTACAATCACTACAAAACTGCTACTATCACTTTGCCACTGTTACTGTTACTACCATATTACTTTGCTATTGAATACTTTGCTGCAGATATTAAGTCTTTCAGGTGTGGTTGAATTGACAACGCAACTGCTAATACTCGAGAATATTCTTTGGCTCCCCTTTTGTCGAATCAATAAATTTGGGTTCAATACTCTACCCTCAAAAACTATTGCAATCCCCTATACGTGTGGGTTATCAAGACCTTTTTCTGGCGCCGTTGTGGGGGAGCATAGCTTTATCTCTGAGTCACTTGGGATATATATATATATGTTGATCACTATGAGGAATCTTAAAGATCCAAAAACCAAGATCTACCCCTCAACTACGAGGACAGGTAAGGAACTGTCATCTAGCTCTGCACTTGATTCACCTTCTGTTATGAGTACATTTGCGACACCACCACCTGCTAGTAATTCTGATATGTCGTAAGTAATTGATGATGCTACTTCTATTATGAATGATGCTTATGATGATACTTTGCTTGATGATACTGTGCCACTGGGTGAATTTCTTGATGAACAAACTGCTAGAGCCAATGCTGAAACTGATAATATTTTTGAATCTGATAAAATTATTGAAACTGAACACTATGATACACCTACTAGATCTAGCTCTCCTAGATATGAATTGCCTGATATACCTGAGGGTTATGGTATGGAAGGAGAGGTATCTAGGGATTTTCTTGTTTGTGAGGATAGAGATGATCTTATGAAATTGCTTCGCAAGTGGAAGGAAAAATGTTTGAATGCTAGAATGCAATATGATCCTAAGTTTGCTACTTCACCTATCTTTGTTACTGATAAGTATTATGAATTCTCTATCGATCTTGAGTTAATTACTTTGGTTGAATCTAATCCTTTCCATGGTTATGAATCTGAAACTGTTGTGGCATCTTACCAAATTGAATGATATAGCCACCCTATTTACTCATGAGGAAAAAATTCGCTATTACTATATTCTTAAGTTGTTTCCTTTCTCATTAAAGGGTGATGCTAAGATATGGTTTAATTATCTTGCTCCTGGTTGTGTGCGTAATCCCCAGGATATGATTTATTACTTCTCTGAAAAATATTTTCCTGCCCATAAGAAACAAGCTGCCTTGCAGGAAATATTTAACTTTGTGCAAATTGAAGAAGAGAGTCTCCCACAAGCTTGGGGGGCTTCTCCAATCACTTAATGCTTTGCCTGATCATCCTCTCAAGAAAAATGAAAATACTTGATATCTTTTATAATGGACTAATCGATGCTTCTAGGGACCACCTAGATAGTTGTGTTGGCTGTGTTTTCAGGGAACGAACTATTGAACAGGCTGAATTACTATTGAATAATATATTGAACAATGATAATGATTGGACTATTCCCGAACCACCTCCAAAGCCAACTCCGAAGAAAAGAGGTAGTCTATTCCTCAGTCCTGAAGATATGCAAGAGGCAAAGAAATCTATGAAAGAAAAAGGTATTAAAGCTGAAGATGTTAAGAATCTACCACCTATTGAAGAAGTACACGGTCTTGATAACCCGACATAGGTAGTAGAGATAAATTCTCTCCGCAGATTTGATGAAAGAGATATTCCTTATAATAAGCCTGCTAGCCAATGCTTCGATGAATTTGATAATTTTATTGTGAAGCAAGAAAATTGCCATGCTTATGTTAGTAGACAATTGAAACATAATGCTTATATGCTCGATCGTTTGGGTGATTATCTGAGTAGAACTATCAATGATCTTAAGCTTATTAGTAAACATGCATCCATGGTAACCACTCAAGTAGAACAAGTACTTAAGGCTCAAAATGATTTGCTTAATGAGATGAATAGTAAAGACAATGATCATTATGTTAAAATTGTGACTAGAGGAGGTAGAATGACTCAGGAACCTCTGTATCCTGAGGGCCATCCTAAGAGAATTGAGCAAGATTCTTAGAGAGTAAATACTGATGCACCTATCCGCTCCAATAAGAGTAGGAAAAGGAATGATAATAGTACTTTGCATGTTGCTAGTGAACCTATTATAGATACATCTGAGAATCCAAATGATATTTCTATTTCTGATGCTGAGACACAATCTGGTGATGAACATGAACCTAGTGATAACATTAATAATGATGTCCATGCTGATGCTCAACCTAGTAATGATAATGATGTGGAGATTGAACCTGCTGATGATCTTGATAACCCACGATCTAAGAATAAAAGTTACCATAAATATACTTCATTGCTAGGAAACATCGTAGAGAAAGAGAACCATGGGTTCAGAAACACATGCCCTTTCCTCCCAAACCATCCAAGAAAAAGGATAATTAGGATTTTGAGCGCTTTGATGGAATGCTTAGACCTGTCTTTTTACGTACGCGCTTGACTGATGTTTTGAAAATGTCTCCTTATGCTAAATATATGAAAGATATTGTGACAAATAAAAGAAAGATACCGGAAGCTGAGGTTTCCACCATGCTTCCTAATTATACTTTTAAAGGTGGAATTCCTAAGAAAATAGGAGATCCTGGAGTACCTACTATACCATGCTCTATTAAAGGAAAATATGTTAAAACTGCTTTATGTGATCTTGGAGCTGGTGTTAGTGTGATGCCTTTCTCTTTATACCGTAGAATTGATTTGAATAAGTTGACAACTACTGAAATCTCTTTGCAAATGGCTGATAAATCAGCTGCTCTACCTATCAGTATTTGTGAGGATGTACATGTCGTAGTTGCAAATGCTACTATCTTGACGGACTTTGTTATTCTTGATATTCCTGAGGACGACAGTATGTCGATCATCCTTGGTAGATAGTTTTGAATACTGCAGGGGTTGTTATTGATTGCAACAAGGGCAATGTCACTTTTCATATTAATGGTAATGAGCATACGGTACACTTTCCAAAGAAACAACCTCAAGTTCATAGTATCAACTCTATTGAAAAAATTCCAACGATTATTATTAGAAACTTTGAGTTCCTTCTTCCTACCGTCAAGAAGAAATATGATATACTTATTGTTGGGGAAATGCATATCCCCATTGAGGTAACTTAGTGTTATTCAAAAAAATCGGTTTCATGTTATTCGAAAAAAGTTTGTTAATAAGACTTAATCAACCTTATTGATGGATTCCTTTTGATGAGCATGAGATGGACGAATTTAGAAAGCACAACTTCATGTACCTAACTTTTACTTTTTGTTACCTAGATGAGATTAAGTAGAAATGCTATTATTTTTCTGTTTTGTGAGTTTCATGTGCAATAAAAGAGCGGCCTGAAAATAAAAGTTTTTCAAATGTCCTGAAATTGAAGTATAATTTTTTCTGGAATATTTAAGAATTTTTGGCACTGAGTATGCATCAGGGGGCTGCACCAATTTTCAACGTATCTACTTTTCCAAACTCTTTTGCCCTTGTTTTGGACTCTAATTTGCATGATTTGAATGGAACTAACCCGGACTGACGTTGTTTTCAGTAGAATTGCCTTGGTGTTATTTTTGTGCAGAACAAAAAGTTCTCGGATTGACCTAAAAATTTATGGAGAATATTTTTGGAATTAATAAAAAATATTAGCAAAAGAATCAACTGCAGGGGCCCACCACCTGGCCACAAGCCTGCTGGGCGCGCCCACCCCCCTAGGGCGCGTCGGGCAGGCTTGTGGGCCCCCTGTTGCTCCTCCGACCTCGTTTCCACTTCTATATATTCCTATTCGGGGACGAAAAAATCAGAGAGAAGAGTTAATCGCGTTTCATGATACGGAGCCACCGTCATCTCCTGTTCTTCCTCGGGAGACCAGATCTGGAGTCGTTTTGGGCTCCGGAGAGGGGAAATCGACGCCTTCATCATCACCAACCATCCTTCATCACCAATTCCATGATGCTCTCCACCGTTCGTGAGTAATCTCATCGTAGGCTTGCTGGACGGTGATGGGTTGGATGAGATTTATCATGTAATCGAGTTAGTTTTGTTAGGGTTTGATCCCTAGTATCCACTATGTTCTGAGATTGATGTTTCTATGACTTTGTTATGCTTAATGCTTATCACTAGGGCCCGAGTACCATGATTTCAGATCTGATCCTATTATGTTCTCATGAATATATGTGTGTTATTGATCCTATCTTGCAAGTTGTAGACACCTATTACGTGTTATGATCCGCATCGCCCAGGGTGACAATAACTGGGATTCTTTCCGGTGATTACCGTAGTTTGAGGAGTTCATGTATTCACTAAGTGTTAATGCTTTGGTCCGGTTCTCTATTAAAAGGAGGCCTTAATATCCCTTAGTTTCCAATAGGACCCCGCTGCCATGGGAGGGTAGGACAAAAGATGTCATGCAAGTTCTTTTCCATAAGCACGTATGACTATATATGGAATACATGCCTACATTACATTGATGAATTGGAGCTAGTTCTGTGTCACCCTATGTTATAACTATTGCATGATGAATGCCATCTGACATAATTATCCATCACTGATCCATTGCCTACGAGCTTTCCATACATTGATCTTTGCTAAGTTACTTTTCCGTTGCTACTCCTACAATCACTACAAAACTGCTACTATCACTTTGACACCGTTATCGTTACTACCATATTACTTTGCTACTGAATACATTGCTATAGATATTAAGTCGTTCAGGTGTGGTTGAATTGACAACTCAGTTGCTAATACTCAAGAATATTCTTTGGCTCCCCTTGTGTCGAATCAATAAATTTGGGTTGAATACTCTACCCTCGAAAATTATTGTGATCCCCTATACTTGTGGGTTATCACAAGACAATGCCAGCACTGGACCCATTCAACATTTTAGAGCCGTCAAAGAACATGGTCCAGTGTGCCGAGTGAACTTTGATTGGTTGTTGCTGTTCAATCCACTCGGCCATAAAACCTGCAAGTGCCTGAGACTTGATCGCTTTCTTGGCTTCAATCTTGATGTTAAAATACAAGAGTTCAATCACCCATTTAGCCACTCGACCAGTCGTGTCTCGATTGTTTAAGATCTCTGATAATGGAGCATCACTGACGACTGAAATTGAGTAGTTTTGAAAATAGGACGCCACCTTCTTTGCTAAGAGATAAATACCATAAACCAGCTACTGGTAGTGCGGACATCTTTGCTTCGAAGGAGTCAACACTTCAGAAATGTAATAGACTGGGCGTTGGACTTTGTAGGCCTTGCCTTCCTCTTCCCGCTCAATAGTTAGCATTGTACTGACGACCTGATTAGTGGCCGCGATGTACAAGAGCAAAGGCTCTTTGAAGTGAGGAGCAGCAAGCACCGGCTGGGTGGAGAGCAGGGCTTTGAGCTTGACAAACACTGCTTCGGCCTCCGGAGTCCACTCGAACGTGTCGGACTTCCTCATCAATCGGTACAAAGGCAAAGCCTTCTCATCGAGATGAGAAATGAATCGACTCAATGCTGCCAATCAACCTGTGAGCTTCTGAACATCGTGCACTCGCACGGGAGTCTTCATTCGGGTAATGGCGCTAATTTTCTCATGGTTGACGTCGATCCCTCATTCGGAAACGAGAAAACCGAGTAACTTGCCGCCAAGGACACCGAAAGTACACTTAGCCGGATTCAGCTTTATATCGTACCTCCTCAGATTAGCGAAAGTTTTGGCCAAGTCAGCTAGCAGATCGAAAGCTTTGCGGGACTTGACGACGATATCATCCATGTACGCCTCAATATTTCGAGGGATCTGGTCGAGTAAACACTTCTGAATCATGCGCATGAAAGTAGCGCCGGCATTTTTCAAGCAGAATGGCATGGTGATGTAGCAAAAACACCCAAATGGGGTGATGAAGGCTGTTTTTATTTCATCCGGGCCAAACAGACGGATCTGTTGGTAACCGGAGTAAGCATCCAAAAACAAAACGCTCACATCCCGCAGTCGAGTCAACAATCTGATCTATGCGGGGGGAGCGGAAAATGATCTTTCGAGCGGGCCTAATAGATATGCTTGAAGTTAATGCACATGCGTAGTGACTTGTCCTTCTTGGGAACCATGACAACATTTGAGAGCCACTCGGAGTGGTAAATCACCCAAATGAACTTGGCTTGCAAGAGACGAGCCACCTCTTCGCCGATTGCTTTACGCTTCTCTAATGTCGATCGACGCAAATGCTCCTTAACCGGCTTGGTCTTCGGATCAACTCTCAGTCGGTGCTCAGCCAGCTCCCTGGGAACCCCCGGCATGTCAGCAGGCTTCCATGCGAAGATGTCCCAGTTCTCACGGAGGAACTGGATGATCTCGGCTTCCTATTTGCTGTCGAGTGTTGACGATATATTAGTCGGTGCGATAGTTGAATATGTCAGGTGAATGTGTAATTTCTTCACTTCGCCTGCCGACTGAAAAGCTGACTCGGAAGCAAGCTTCTTAGCGCGCAGTAAATCAGCAGGGTTAGCGCTCTTCTTGTATTCTTCTAGCTCAACCATATCCATCTGATGATCGGCAATTTTGGAGCCTTGCTGGAGGCACTCCTCAGCCCGCTGTCGATTGCCGATGACCGTGATCACACCTTTGGGCCCTGGCATCTTCAACTTGAGATACACGTAACATGGACGGGCCATGAAACGAGAATATGCGGGCCGACCCAGAATGGCATGATATGCGCTCTGGAAATCCACGACTTCAAACATCAACTTTTCCTTTCAAAATTTCTATTTGTTCTGAATGTCACATCCAATGCAATCTGGCTGAGTGACTTGGCCTTCTTCCCTGGGATGACTCCGTGAAATTGCATGTTGCTCTCACTAAGTCGGGACGTCGGAATGCCCTTCCCCTTAAGGGTATCTACGTAAAGGATGTTCAAGTCGTTGCCACCGTCCATGAGGACCTTACGGAGTCAAGTGCCTCCCACAACCAGATCGACTACCAAAGCCTGCTGACCGGGAGTGGCCACATGAGCAGGATGATCTGACTGATCAAATGTGATGGCAGTCTGAGACCACTTGATGTATGTGGGGGTTGTAGGCACGGCCATGTTGACCTCCTTGTTGATGACCTTTAATCGACTCTTGCTTTCAACATCAGCAAAAATCGTCAGTGTAGCGGTGACATCTGGAAATGTTTCTTTATCTTCATCATCATCCTTCTCAGGAGTTTTCTCACTCGACGGAGTCTCCTTGAACTGCTGAATCAGTAATCGACATTGCCGAGTGGTATGCTTGGGCAATATCAAGTTGCCTTCTTCATCTTTCCTCGTGTGGATTGCACACGGTAAGTCCATCACATCAGTCCCTGACTGGTTCTTTCCTTTCTTGGGGTTAAATTGTCCCTTGGACTTCCCCTTGTTCTTTCCTTGAGCCGCCAGAGCGGCTGCCTCTACCTGGACAGGGCCATCAGCCTTCCACTTCTTCTTTCGACTGGCATTACCACCGGCATCATTGTCGATTGCCTTTACTTTGCCGTTGCGGAGGTGGTCTTCTTCTTCGCCATTGGCGTACCGAGTGGCGATTTCCACCATTTTGCTCAGCGAGATGCCACCCATACGCCCAAACTTCAGATAGAGCTCTCGGTATTTCACTCCAGCCTTGAAAGCATAGACAACCTGATGTTCGAAAATATTTTCCACTGTATGATGCAAAGTGGACAGCGCTGAATGTAATCTCTCAAAGTCTCATTGGGCTTCTGAACACAATGTTGCAAATCAATTATCCCGACAGGACGCTTGCAAGTGCCTTCGAACGTCCCGATGAACACTCGGGCAAGATCCTCCCAGCAGTGGATGCTAGAAGGGGCCAAACGATTCAGCCATGCACGAGCTGAACCATACAATGTCAAGGACAGATGCTTCATTGCAATGTTATCATTACCACTGCCAATCTGAACTGCCACTCAGTAATCATCCAACCATGTCTCTGGCTTTGACTCGCCAGAAAACTTGTTGATCCCAGCCACCAGCCTGAAGTTGGGGGGAATCTTTGCAGAACGAATAGCCCTACTAAAACACTCTGGACCGGAAATAACGACAACGCTTTCACTCGGAACATCTTTGTCATGCCCATCCCTGTGGGCTCTACCTCTGTCGACCCGCCTCTGAGTGAGGAGGTCTCGAGCATTAAACCCTACGTTCCGCTCATCACCAAACGAGCGCCTTTCGTCCTGGTGTCGGGGCACGTAAGGACCACCCCACGGAGGAGTGGGCACTCGACGGTGGTCATCACGGTGAAACTGATCTCTGTGTTGATATTCATGAAAACCTCCGCCCCTTCGGTGCAAGGGTGATCCAGGACTATGTGCCGACTGGACAGTCTCTGCTCTTGGGGAATTACTGTGAATCCTATTACGCAACTACGAGATCACAGAATTCTGACACTGCGCTGCATCCAGTAATGCTCTAATCTGCAACAACCCTCTACCAGCCTCTGACCGTGATAGTTGAATGGAATCTACTATCCTAGCCGCAGTTGCAACGTTTAACACAGGAGTACGGTACACCTCAACATTGTTATGTGATCCAATCAGAAACAACTGTCGCTGACGTCGACTGGGAGCTGGTGGGCGCTGGCGAGCGCGCTCGTCGAGTTCTCTCTGGAGTTCTTCAAGTCGAATGCGTGTGGCCTCCAAGGCTTGGGCCTTAGCGGTCACACCAACGATGGGGGTATGGAGGACCTCCTCATCGCGATGCGGCTATTCACTCGACGGTCCGCCAGCCTCCCGCTTGCCGCGGCCGAAGCTCGGCGGCGAGCTTTGATGGGAACCAACCATAAGGACCTCCGCTGCAGGATCGCAGCTCTCGCACTAGGAGGGAACGTCCAACTGATCGGATTCCGACTCGAACACGCCATGAAGGGACTCGGTGGGCTCGATTGCCGCAATCTGAAGAGATGAAATTTGGCAGGTCTCTGCATGCCTGACCCAGCACTGGAGCCATGAGCGACCGGATCGCTTGCGACGACGAACAGCGGGGAGAGCCGACGAGTACGGAGTCGATGGCTGCCGCAGAAGCACACCATAGGAAGTCATGCGGAAGTGCGCGGCCCCGTGAATTGGGAGCGCCTCGACGTCAAGAGGCGCTTGTTGGAGCCATGCCGAATCGTCGACGATGAAGATGAGCGCTCCGAAACGGATCTCGTCGCCCAGGGAGAAGACACCGCCGGAAGACATGACGAAAGGAGAAAAATGCAACCTCGTCGGAAGTCGCTTAGACACCTGCCCCATGGTGGGCGCCAATTGTTGTCGGAATGAGTCTGACTGTAGAAGTTAGGGGTACAAAAGGAGATGGCAGAGTCCTAGCTATGGCGAGGGTGTACACACGGATGTATGAGTTCAAACCCCTCTTGTGGAGGTAACAACCCTACGTCTCAGTGCTCTAGAGCTTTTGTCGTGTGGAGAGTATGAGTTGCAAACCCCTTGTGCCAAAGGGGAGGGGCGGCTTATATAGAGTTCGCTGCCCCTCATAAGTGTGAGGCATCCAAGGGTCCGATCGTGGGTACAAAGACGAGCGTTACTGGTAACGTACATCATAATTGCTATTAATGACGACTGGCCTAACGCCTGCCTATTGGCCTCTAGGGGGTGGCTTTTGGTATTTTTGTTGGAAATATGCCCTAGAGGCAATAATAAATTAGTTATTATCATATTTCCTTGTTCATGATAATCGTTTATTATCCATGCTATAAATTGTATTGATCGGAGACTTAGATGCATGTGTGGATACATAGACAAAACCATGTCCCTAGTATGCCTCTAATAGACTAGCTCGTTGATCAAAGATGGTTAAGGTTTCCTAGCCATGGACATGAGATGTCATTTGATAATGGGATCACATCATTAGGAGAATGATGTGATGGACAAGACCCAAACTACAAACGTAGCATATGATCGTGTCAGTTTATTGCTACTGTTTTCTGCATGTCAAGTATATGTTCCTATGACCATGAGATCATGCAACTCACGGACATCGAAGGAGTGCCTTGTGTGTATCAAACGTCGCAACGTAACTGGGTGACTATAAAGGTGCTCTACAGGTATCTCCGAGGGTGACTGTTGAATTGGCATGGATCAAGACTGGGATTTGTTACTCCGTGTGACGGAGAGGTATCTCAGGGCCCACTCAGTAATACAACATCACAATAAGCCTTGCAAGCAATGTGACTAAGTGTTAGTCATGGGATCTTGTATTACGGAACGAGTGAAGAGACTTGCCGGTAACGAGGTTGAACTAGGTATGGAAATACCGACGATCGAATCTTGGGCAAGTAACATACCGAAGAACAAAGGGAACATCATACGGGATTAACTGAATCCTTGACATAGAGGTTCGACCGATAAAGATCTTCGTAGAATATGTAGGAACCAATGTGGACATCCAGGTCCCGCCATTGGTTATTGACCGTAGAGGTGTCTCGGTCATGTCTACATAGTTCTCGAACCCGCAGGGTCTGCACACTTAAGGTTTGGTGACGTTTCGGTAGTATAGAGTTATGTATGGTGGTGACCGAAGATTGTTCGGAGTCTCGTATGAAATCTCGGACGTCACGAGGAGCTTCGAAATGGTCTGGAGGTAAAGATTCATATATAGGAAGTCCTATTTTGGTCGCCGGAAAAGTTTCGGGCTAATCGGTAATGTACCGGGAGTGCCGGTAGTGTACCGGGAGACCATCGGGAGGGGTATTTCGACCCAAGAGGCTACATGGGATGTGGGAGAGTAAAAACCAGCCCTTAGTGGGCTGGTGGAAATCCCACACAAGGGCCATGAGGCTGGGAAGGAAAGCCCAAAGAGAAAAAGGTGGAAAAAGGCAAAAAATAGGGTGAATCCTAGTCCTACTAGGATTGGAGGTGGATTCCACCTCTCCCACTTGATTTGGCCACCCCAGTTGCTGGTCCTTTGAGGGCCAATCCTCCTCCTCTCTTCCTCTTATATATACTAGAGGTTTTAGGGTTTTTTGGCACCAGATTTTAGCCACGTGCTACCCGTTCCTCTAGTGCATAGTTTCTCCTCTAGATCGGTTTTCTGCAGTGCTTAGGCGAAGCCCTGCCGGAATTGCTCCACCACCATCACCGGGGCGCCGTCACGCTGTGGGTGAACTCTTCTCCCTCTCCACTTCCTCTTGCTGGATCAAGACGATGGACATCGTCATCAAGCTGCACATGTGCTGAACGCAGAGGTGCCGTCTGTTCGGCGCTAGATCGGAAGGACCGTGAACAAGATCGCGAGACGGTTCGTGATGAGTTCACGGGACGGATCGTGATGAGATCACGGGACGGATCATGATGAGATCGCGGGACGGATCGTGATGAGTTCGCGGGACGGATCGTGATTGGATCGCGGGACGGATCGTGATGTGATCGCGGGACGCTCGGCGATTTGGATCGCGAAGATGTTCGACTACACCAACCGCGTTTCTTAACGCTTCCCGCTTAGCGATCTAAAAGGGTATGTAGATCCACTCTCCCTCTCGTAGATGCTCATCACCATGGATAGATCTTGCGTGTGCGTAGGAAATTTTTTGTTTCCCATGCAACGTTCCCCAACAGTGGCATCATGAGCTACGTCTATGTGTAGATGAGATCTCGAGTAGAACACAAAGTGTTTGTGGGCGTTGATGCTTAGATTGCTTCCTCCCTTGGTCGGATTTTGGTTCAACGGTATTGTGAGATGAAGCAGCCCGGACCAACATTACTCGTACGCTTACGAGAGACCGGTTCCCTCGACCGCAACTTGTTGCATAGATGGCTTGCGGGTGCCAGTTTCTCTCATTTTAGTTGGATCGGATTCGACAAAGGCGGTCCTTGAGAAGGTTGAAAAGCAACTAGTGTATCACCGTTGTGGTTTTTGCGTAGATGAGAATTATTCTTGCTAGATACCCGTAGCAGCCACATAAAACATGCAACAACAATTAGAGGACGTCTAACTTGTTTTTGCAGGGTATGTTGTGATGTGATATGGCCAATTACATGATGTGATATATGTGATGTATGAGATGATCATGTGATGTATAGAATTTCACGACTTGCATGTCGATGAGTACGGCAACCGGCAGGAGCCATAGGGTTGTCTTTAATTATTGTATGACCTGCGTGTCAATCATTAAGCGCTATGTAATGCTTTACTTTATTGCTAAACGGTAGCAATAGTAGTAGAAGCATGCAGGGCATGATAACCTCGATGGCGACACGTTGATGGAGATCAAAGATGATGGAGATCATGGTGTCGTGCCGGTGACGATGAAGATCATGCCGGTGCTTTCAAGATGGAGATCTAAAGCATAAGTTCATGGCCATATCATGTCACTTATGAATTGCATGTGATGTTAATCCTTTTATGCACCTTGTTATGCTTAGTACGACGGTAGCATTATAAGGTGATCCCTCAATTAAATTTCAAGATAAAATTGTGTTCTCCCCGAGTGTGCACCGTTGCGAAAGTTCGTCGTGTTGAGACACCACGTGATGATCGGGTGTGATAGACTCTACGTTCACATACAACGGGTGCAAGCCAGTGTTGCACGCGCAGAACACTCGGGTTAAACTTGACGAGCCTAGCATGTACAGACATGGACTCGGAACACAAGAGACCGAAAGGTCGAACATGAGTCATATAGTAGATATGATCAACATGATGATGTTCACCATTGTAACCACCTCAACTCACGTGATGATCGGACTTGAGTTGGTGAATTTGGATCATGTATCACTCGGATGACCGGAAGGATGTCAATTTGAGTGGGAGTTCTCAAGTAATATGATTAATCGAACTCATTATCATGAACATAGTCGGTAGTGTCTTTGAAAATTATGTTGTAGATTACTTGCTCGCGCTGTAGCTCCCTTGAATTTTTATATGTTCCTAGAGAAATAGAGTTGAAAGATGATGGTAGCATGATTGCGGATTGGATCCGTGATCTGAGGATTGTCCTTGTTGCTGCACAGAAGGCTTATGTCCTTAATGCACCGCTCGGTGCGCCAACCCCTCTAGCGTCCTCTGTAGATGTTGTGAACATCTGACAGGTACGTGCTGATGACTACTTGATAGTTTAGTGTGTCATGCATTACGGCTTAGAATTGAGGCTTCGAAACGTTTTTGAACGTCACGGAACATATGAGATGTTCTAAGAGCTGAAATTAGGATCTCAGGCTCGTGCCCGTGTTGCGAGATATGAGATCTCCGACAAGATTCTTTGCCTGCAAGATGAACGAGAATAACTCAATCGTTGAGCATGTGCTCAGATTGTCTGGGTGCTACAATCACTTGAATCGAGTGGGAGTTGATCTTCCAGATAAGATAGTGATTGATATAGTTCTCCAAGTCACTGTCACTAAGCTACTAGAACTTGGTGATGAACTATAGAATGCTAGGGATAGAAATAATGATCCCTGAGCTGTTCGCGATGTTTGACACCGCGAAGGTAGAAATCGAGAAGGAGCGTCAAGTGTTGATGGTTAGTCAAAACCACTAGTTTCGAGAAGGGCAAGAGCAGGGGGGAAACTTCATGGATAGCAAGTCAGTTGCACCTCCAGTAAAGCAACCCAAAGTCTAACCCAAACCCGAGACTAAGTGCTTCGATTATGAGGAGAGAGGTCACTGAAGCGGAACAACCCTAGATACTTGGTAGATAAGAAGGCTGGCAACGTCGACAGAAGTATATTTGATATACGTGTTATTGATGTGTACCTTGCTTATACTCCTAGTAGCACCTGGGTATTGGATACCGGTTCGATTGCTAAATGTTAGTAACTCGAAATAAAAGCTACGGAATAAACGGAGAACTAGCTAAGTGTGAGGTGACGATGTGTGTTGGAAATGTTTCCAAGGTTGATGTGATCAACATCGCACGCTCTCTCTACCTTCGAGATTAGCGACGAACCTAAATAAATGTTATTTGGTGTTTTTGCGTTGAGCATGAACGTGATTAGATCATGTTCATTGCAACACGGTTATTCATTTAAATTAGAGAATAATGGTTATTCTATTTACATGAATAATACCTTCAACGGCCATGCACCCAGTAAGAATGGTTTGTTGAAACTTGATCGTAGTAATACACATGTTCATAACATTAATGCGAAAAAGATACAAAGTTAATAATGATAGTACCACATGCTTGTGTCACTGCCGCTAAATGTCATATTGGTATAAAGCGCATGAAGAAACTCCATGCTGATGGATCTTTGGACTCATTCGATTTCGAATCGGTTGAGACATGCGAACCATGCCTCTTGGTCAAGATGACTAAGGACCCCGTTTTCTGTTTTGATGAAGTGGGCAAGTGATTTATTGGAAATGATACATGTTGATGTATGCAATCCAATGAGTCTTGTAGCGTGCGATGAATATCGTTATTTTCTTACCTTCACTTATGATTTGAGTAGATATAGTGTATATTTACTTGATGAAACACAAGTCTGAATCGTTTGAAAGGTTCAAGCAAATTCAGGGTGAAGTTTTAAGATCATCGTGACAAGAAGATAAAAATGTTTGCGATATGATCGTGGAGGTGAATATCTGAGTTACGAGTTTGGCATACAACTTTAGACAATGTGAGAATTGTTTTCACAACTCACGCCACCTGGAACACCATAGTGTGATGGTGTGTCCGAACGTCATAGTCGTGCTCTATTGGATATGGTGCATGTTGTGATGTCTCTTATCGTTTTGTTACTATAATTTTGGGGTTATGCATTAGAGACAACTACATTCACTTTAAATAGGGCGCCATCTAAATCCGCTGATATGACACCGTGTGAATTTTGGTTTGATAGAAACCTAAGCTGTCATTTCTTAATGCTTGGGGCTACGACGCTTGTGTGGAAAATGTTTTCACCTAATGAGCTCGAACCCAAAGCGAACAATTGCATCTTCATAGAATACCCTAAGAACAGTTGGCTGAACCTTCTATCTCAGATCCAAGCATAAAATGGTTGTTGCTAAAACTGGGTCCTTTCTCGAGAAAGGGTTTCTCTTGAAAGAATTGAGTGGGAGGAGGATAGAACTTGATGAGGTTATTGAACCTCTGCTTCAACCAGAAAGTAGCGCAGCGCAGAAAGATGTTTCTGTAAAGCCTACGTCAGTTGAAGAGGAAGTTAATGATGATGATCATATAGCTTCGGATCAAGTTACTATCGACCTACGAGGAAAATATAACTTGATGAGGTTATTGAACCTTCACTTAAACCAGAAAGTGGCGCAACGCAGAAAGATGTTTCTGTGAAGATTACATCAGTTGAAGAGGAAGTTAATGATGATGATCATGAAGCTTCGGATCAAGTTACTATCGAACTTCGTAGGTCGACAAGGATGTGTACTGCTACTGAGTGGTACGACAACCCTGTCTTGGAGGTCATGTTGTTGGACAACGATGAACCTACGAACTATGGAGAAGTGATGATGGGCTCGAAACCAACAAATGGTTAGAGGCCATGAAATCCGAGAAAGGATCCATGTATGAAAACTAAGTATAGACTTTGGTGGACTTGCTCGTTGGACGACAGGTCGTTAAGTACAAATGGATCTTTAAAATGAAGACATACGCTGATGGTAAATGTTACCATTTGTAAAGCTTGACTTGTTGCAAAGTAGTTTACGACAAGTTCAAAGAGTTGACTGCGATGAGACTTTCTCACTCGTAGCGATGCTGAAGTCTGTTGGAATTATGTTGGCAGTTGCTGCATTTTTCAATTATGAAATCTGGCAGATGGATGCCAAAACATCGTTTCCTTCCTTAAGGAAAGGTTGTATGAGATACAACCAGAAGGTTTTGTCAGTCCTAAGGATGCTAAAAGATTTGCGAGCTTCAGTGATTCTTCTATGAACTGAAGCAAGCATCTCGGAGTTGGAATATACACTTCGATGAGGTGATCAAAGTTTTTGAGTCTATACAAAGTTTACGAGAAACTTGTATTTGCAATAAAGTGAGTGGGAGCACTATAGAGTTTCTGATAAGTATACGTGGATGACATATTGCTATTCGGAAATGATGTAGAAATTCTGGAGAGCATAAACGGGTGTTTGAAAAGAGTTTTTCAAAGGAAGACCTGGATAAAGCTACCTAATTGTTGAGCATCAAGATCTATAGAGATAGATCAAGATACTTGATGAGACTTTCAATGAGCACATACCTTGACAAGATTTTGAAAGAGTTCAAAATGGATCAGTCAGAGAAAGAGTTCTCGCCTGATTTGTAAGGTATAAAGTTGAGTAAGACTCAATGCCCAGTGACTGCAGAAGATAGAGAAAAGATGAGTGTCATACCCTATGCTTCAGCCATAGGCTCTATCATGTATGCAATGTTGTGCACAAGACCCGATGTCAGCCTTGCCATAAGTATGGCCAGAAGGTTTCAAAGTGATCCTGGAATGGAGCACTAGATAGCGGTCAAGATTATCCTTAGTAACTAAAAGACTAAGGAGATGTTTCTCGATTATGGAGGTGATAAAGAGTTCGTCGTAAAGAGTTACGTCGATGCAAGCTTTAACACCAATCCAGATGACTCGTAGTAGCAATCTGGATACGTATAGTGGAGCAGCCATTTGGAATAGTACCAAGTGGAGTGTGGTAGTAGTGTTTACGGTTTGACATAGAAATTTGCAAAGTACACACGGATCTGAATGTCGCAGACCCGTTGACTATAAGACCTCTCTCACATACAAAGCATGATCGAGCCCCAGAACTCATTGGGTGTTAGATTCATAACAATGCGAATCACATGGTGATGTGAACTAGATTATTGACTCTAGTGCACGTGGGAGACTGTTGGAAATATGCCCTAGAGGCAATAATAAATTAGTTATTATCATATTTCCTTGTTCATGATAATCGTTTATTATCCATGCTATAAATTGTATTGATCGGAGACTTAGATGCATGTGTGGATACATAGACAAAACCATGTCCCTAATATGCCTCTAATAGACTAACTCGTTGATCAAAGATTGTTAAGGTTTCCTAGCCATGGACATGAGATGTCATTTGATAATGGGATCACATCATTAGGAGAATGATGTGATGGACAAGACCCAAACTACAAACGTAGCATATGATCGTGTCAGTTTATTGCTACTGTTTTCTGCATGTCAAGTATATGTTCCTATGACCATGAGATCATGCAACTCACGAACATCGGAGGAGTGCCTTGTGTGTATCAAACATCGCAACGTAACTGGGTGACTATAAAGGTGCTCTACAGGTATCTCCGAGGGTGTCTGTTGAATTGGCATGGATCAAGACTGGGATTTGTTACTCCGTGTGACGGAGAGGTATCTCAGGGCCCATTCAGTAATACAACATCACAATAAGCCTTGCAAGCAATGTGACTAAGTGTTAGTCACGGGATCTTGTATTACGGAATGAGTAAAGAGACTTGCCGGTAACGAGGTTGAACTAGGTATGGAAATACCGACGATCGAATCTCGGGCAAGTAACATACCGAAGAACAAAGGGAACATCATACGGGATTAACTGAATCCTGGACATAGAGGTTCGACCGATAAAGATCTTCGTAGAATATGTAGGAACCAATGTGGATATCCAGGTCCCTCCATTGGTTATTGACCGTAGAGGTGTCTCGGTCATGTCTACATAGTTCTCGAACCCGCAGGGTCTGCACACTTAAAGTTTGGTGACGTTTCGGTAGTATAGAGTTATGTATGGTGGTGACCGAAGGTTTTTTGGAGTCCCGGATGAGATCCCGGACGTCACGAGGAGCTCCGGAATGGTCCGGAGGTAAAGATTCATATATAGGAAGTCCTATTTTGGTCGCCGGAAAAGTTTCGGGCTAATCGGTAATGTACCGGGAGTGCCGGTAGTGTACCGGGAGACCATCGGGAGGGGTATTTCGACCCAAGAGGCTACATGGGATGTGGGAGAGTAAAAACCAGCCCTTAGTGGGCTGGTGGAAATCCCACACAAGGCCCATGAGGCTGGGAAGAAAAGCCCAAAGAGAAAAAGGTGGAAAAAGGCAAAAAATAGGGTGAATCCTAGTCCTACTAGGATTGGAGGTGGATTCCACCTCTCCCACTTGATTTGGCCGCCCCAATTGCTGGTCCTTTGAGGGCCAAGCCTCCTCCTCTCTTCCTCTTATATATACTAGAGGTTTTAGGGTTTTTTGGCACCAGATTTTAGCCACGTGCTACCCATTCCTCTAGTGCATAGTTTCTCCTCTAGATCGGTTTTCTGCAGTGCTTAGGCGAAGCCCTGCCGGAATTGCTCCACCACCATCACCGGGGCGCCGTCACGCTGCCGGTGAACTCTTATCCCTCTCCACTTCCTCTTGCTGGATCAAGACGATGGACATCGTCATCAAGCTGCACATGTGCTGAACGCAGAGGTGCCGTCTGTTCGGCGCTAGATCGGAAGGACCGTGAACAAGATCGCGAGACGGTTCGTGATGAGTTCACGGGACGGATCGTGATGAGATCACGGGACGGATCATGATGAGATCGCGGGACGGATCGTGATGAGTTCGCGGGACGGATCGTGATTGGATCGCGGGACGGATCGTGATGTGATCGCGGGACGCTCGGCGATTTGGATCGCGAAGATGTTCGACTACACCAACCGCGTTTCTTAACGCTTCCCGCTTAGCGATCTACAAGGGTATGTAGATCCACTCTCCCTCTCGTAGATGCTCATCACCATGGATAGATCTTGCGTGTGCGTAGGATTTTTTTTGTTTCCCATGCAACGTTCCCCAACACTTTTGGCGTCGACTGGAAGCGAGGTCTTCCAAGTGACAGGTGACTGTCGAGTGGAGGAAGAAGCCTCCGAATGGATTAACTGTCGAGTGACTTGAGCGTCACAGAGAATCCAGTCAGAATCTTTCTTGTGATCTTCAAGTCCTCCAATGCAGTGTCCTTAGGTAGGGTATATAGGTCAGGCCTAGGACCCTACCCTAGGTACATATCCTTGTCACTTACTGAACACGCCCCTTTGTAGTTTCTGGTTTTCTTCTTGGGCTCGAGCCAATTGAGTTTTTAAACTCTCAATTTTTTCAGTCTGTTGTTTATTCTCCGCCTGGAGACGGTTCAAAACACGACAACCAACCTCGTGCTGGGACTCCGCATATCACTGAGATTCTCGCACTTCATCCAACTCCTTTTGCATATGCCCTATTGATTCAGCTGCTAAAAAGAATCCTTGCGTCAACATGGAAATATACTAAGATTAGCAGCACAGATGTACTCACTATGGACCTCCTGAGTGAAGCTCTTCACTTGCTCTAGCTCGGCCTTCATAGATTGAACATGTGATCGGCTGTTCTCCAGCTCCTTGGCCAGTTGCTCGTTCTGTTTCTTCGAAGCCTGCGTTAGCAGTAAAACATCATAAGGACCCTTAATTCGGTCGTTCCGAACCAATTTAAGGCTCGGGGGCTACTAGGTTTACATGAGTATCCAGACTCTTTTAAGCCGATTACTTACCTGCATACTAGCCGATATCAACTTCATGGCCTCTCCGAACCCAGCTCGGGCAGCACCGATGTGCGCGTCCGCCGTGCGTAGGGCACCGAACTCTTGTTTGGAGAATACCGGGTGGCGCAGGGCCTCCCGTCGTCGCCAATGATTCATGGCGCTTCCTACTTCCGATTTGGTGATAGACACGATGTCACCGGAATCGGCAGGGGCCGGATTGGCCATAGGTGCCTCGGTAGCAGGTTTTGCATGAGCCGTAGCTCCGGAATTTTGAGCACCGCCGGGCACCTTGGCAACCTCTTCGGCGAGAGAGGCTTGGGCATTTCGCTTGAGTATTTCAATGTAATAACTGCTGTAAGGCTCTATTGGTTGTGATAATAAGCAGACAGTCGAACAAAATACCTTTGGGTTGAGCAAGTAGTAGAACTCGTCCTCGCATTCGGCTCATTTGTTGGGTCCCTGTTGGTTTCCGATCCGGGCACTGTTTGGGTTGCCGGCGTATGGCGAGTGGATTGACAACGCTTGGAGTAGGATCCGACATGTTTGGGGCATTGTTGGATGCTTGCCTTTTGTGGGACGAGCTCTTCTTCTTCTTGTTTGTCGCAGGAAGGGTGAACGACCCAGGGTAATCGGCAATGATAGCCACCTGGGGTCGGTCGAGGCTTTCCTGGTAGAAGACTCCATCTTCAAATTCAATTAAAAGATCCGGGTCCTCGTGAAAACCTGGATCATCGTCATGGGAATAGTCTTCGAGCTGAGGAGCCGGACAGTTAACTGTCTCGATGAAGCTTCTCCATTCCTGTTCACGTGAGGTTAACGACTTCGGTCAAGTAATGGACGAAATGAAAACCCCGAACTATGTTAACAAGAGAGAAAGGCTTACCCATTTAGTGGGATTGTGGCTCGAATATCCTTCCTTGGTCGACCGCCGAATGAAATCTTCCTGCTCTCCTTTATATAGGTTGGCGAGTGCAGCGACCAACGCCGTCTGATCAGCAGGACCTTGTCTTTGGGAGTGCGTGCTGTCGCTTGTCCCGTTGTAATGCCACAAGGGATGTATCCTCTGTTGGAGGGGCTGCACGCATCGGGTGATGGCGACGTCCATGACATCAATCATGGTCAGGTTATGGTGGCTAAGTATCCCCGCACCTGGGCTATTAGGCATTGCACTTCTATGCTCTCCTCTTGGGACAAACTCTTTAGCCGCCAGTTGTACCTTTTCTTCAAGGAGGCATCGGAGTACTCGGGCAGACCCCTTCGAGCTGGCTCGAATAGGGGGACGTCTTCGATGTAAAACCATTCTGAAGTCCACTCTTAGGATTCCTTAGGTGTACCCACCGGATATCCTGTCCTCGCTATGCGGCATACTTCGGCTCTGCCGACCTCCAAGATTGTCTTGTCCCGAGTTCGAGGGACAAGGCAGAAATACTTCCTCCATAGTTAAAAATGCGCCTCGCATCCCAGGAACATCTCGCAAAGAGCTACGAAGCCTGAGATGTGCAGGATAGCCCCCGAGGTGAGGTGGTGGAGCTGGATCCCATAGAATTCCAGCAATCCCCTCACGAACGGATGGATGGGAAACCCGATACCCCGCAAGAGAAAGGGCACGAAGCATATGCGTCCCCCTTTGAGGATTGGGGAAACGCTCCGTGAAAACTTCGTTGTTGTAAGAAGATAAACCTGCGCGGGTCACCGCCAGATCCGAAGAAGGGAGATACCCCTTGGGCCTCCAGATTGTGCAGCGCAAGAGTGATACGGAGCAACTGGTCCAGTCCCCAGGACGGGAGCCGTAGGGGTGCGAGGAAGAGCTGGGGGCGCTCGCCATGTTTTTCATGGTGATCTTCCGCTAGGAATTTTTTCTGATGGGGAGGAGGAGGAGGATGTGGTCTAAACCACGATTCTATTTGTTTAAATGGGTGTAGCCTCCATTACGGAAGGGTGGCACTATAAAAAATCACTGAACCGCTCGTCTCCCCACGACGCATGAAAATCGAGGAACACTGGTGGTTATCATAATGGACTGGAGAGCTCGTGACGCTTGGGATTTCGCCGATGACTAGTCGGTTGTCGAACAAGAGGGAGTAGGGGACTCGCCTTGCAAGCCAAAGATTATGAAGATTATCCGGATATACCTCGGCGTTGAAGACTAGTCCGGGGCTACTAAGGGAGTCCTGGATTAAGGGGTCCTCGGATAGCCGACCTGTTTCTCATGGGCCGGACTATATGGGCCACAAAGTGATTATTGGATGATCAAGGGGCCCGTCGCCAGGATGGAAGCTTCGAGGACCGCGGCGTGTCCTCTAAGTTGACGACTGTAGTTAGACGTGTTTATCTCTTCGACATGTAACCGACCATGTGTAAACCCTAGGTACCCTCGACGTCTATATACGCCGAAGGGTTTTAGGTTGTAAATACATAACAACTCATCTAGGGTTAGCTATTCAATCTCGAGGTAGATCAACTCTATAACCCCCATATCATCAATACAATCAAGCAGGACATAGGGTATTACCTTCACACAAGGGCCCAAACCTGGGTAAAACCTTGTCCCCTTTGTCTCCTGTTACCATCGCTTCTAGTCTCACAGTTCGGAACCCCCTACCCGAGATCCGCCGATTTTGACACCGACACCAGGCACGACCAAGAAGGCGACGTTGAGGAGCTCAAGGTCGGGCTGCAGTTCCCAGTTTGAAGGATCGCCAGATTCCTGAAGGTCGATAAGTATGTCGAGTGGATCGGCGCCATCACCCCTATCTACCTCGCTACCGTCCACGAGTACCTTGTCGCTGAGGTATGTTTCTACCGGATCTCATCTTGCCCTTATTCTTTGGGTCTTATATTCCTAGACTTGTTCCGTTCCCGGTTTCCCATTAATCGGGCTATTCTTACATTTGTTTTAAACCGTACCATCGATTAGTAGCAAGGCCTGAATATTTGTTTTAATATTGTCGTTCTTCCCCGTTGATGCAGGTCCTGGAGCTGGCTGGCAATGCTATCAGGGACAAAGAAGACATGTATCATGCCCCACCACATCCAACTCGCGGTGCGCAATGATGAGGAGCTAACCAAGATGCTCGGGACTCACCTGTAGGTGCTTTGCTCGCCGCCACCAACTCTCGCATGGATACCTTCCAGAGCCGCATGTCTCCTCGTCCTTGTCCTCCTTGACATCATACTCCCATAGGTGTAAGTGATAGCAATACCCAATTCTCCATGCTTGCCTCCACGCTACACCGTAGATTGATACGCGCTCGGTCCAACATCGAATCAGGCACAACTCCAACTATCGCCTTCAGTACCTTCCCTTTGGGATGTTTTTTCAGAGTTTGCACTAAAGTTGTTTGGTGATAATGCAGTGATGGTGATGTACAATATGATGTTATCCCTCGAGAATATCCAGTCCATCTTAATTCTCGCTGGTCACAACTAAGCTTGACCGTTAATCTCGACTGTCTCATGATACCATCTTTGCTTTGTTTGACAATCAAACATGACGTAGAAGGCCAGGCAACACTATTCTGAAGAACCTTGTCATCCATCTTGCTCTATGGCGCTACAATACTAAAAAGCCCAAACACGAGAATGACACTTCATAGCTGATTTGATAAGGTCATATACATGTATTGGTATATTCTTATCACAATGTTAGTAGTTGGCTATAAATATTTGGTTTTGATTCATCCATCTAGCTCGACATGATGGTTATCTGCTGAGTCTCCCTGAAATTAGTATGATCAATCTCCAACTATAAGTATCTGGTGACAATCAATCTTCAATTTGTGAGTATTTTAACCCAATTCATTCTCTAAATATTCCACTAGCTATCTCATGTTGGTTGTAGGGAACACAAGACAACATGAGCTTGGAGCAAGTCCGTCCATGTTGGCTTCTTCTTATTTATTTATTATGTAAATTCCTTTTCATTTATTCATGAGTGTAATTGTGCTACTATTTTTGTCTGAAATTCCTCTGCTTGCATGATCGGAGCCATAAGGATTGCTACTCCGAAAGCAATGGCATACTTCGAGATGGCAACTTGCGCGAATGAGCTGATGAGATCAGGTGATGGCGAAAGACTAATGATGGTTTCTTGGACCACCAGTTATGCTATCCATGGCCTTCTACTCATCATCAATTCACCATCGCCTGCCTTCAACTACACCGGCAACATAGGATTTACTTTATTTTGTGTTCTCTGTAGAGAACCAAAGTGTTTAGAACTGGCATTAACTCAGCCATTATGTTAATGAACGGATATTTAGATATAGTAATCTTATAAATAATTATTTAATGCGTGTGTGCACGTGCGTGCGTGATTAGTTGTAACTATCGCATTGTAATTACTTGTAATTATCATTATACTAAAAGTGCAGTTTCATTTGATTTTTTATCACATGCAGCGGTAGACATGAATGCAAAAAATAAATTGTTTACATGACTCACATGTTTCATGGCTCTACATATTTACTGAAACTTTACCATTCTATTGTAAAAATGAATGGGTGCGGCAACTTGCACCATAATGGTTTCAAATCCTGATGAACATGCATGTTCGTTTATTTAAATTTAACTTCATAATTCGTGTTTCTATATATTATTTATTTATTTATTTAAATGACCAATATACGGGCGCAGCAACGCGCATCATCATTAGTAAGTATTTTTTCTATAAACAAATGTAAGACATTTATATAATACTCCCATCGTTCCTTTATGTAAGGTGTATTATTTTCGGTATGATGATTAAAGCACATAATTATAGACATGTTAAGACTAAATTATCTTTGAAAATTTGTTGGTTAGTGAAAAGTCAATCAATTAGTATAAAAAAATATGAGATACATGCAATCGACAAAGAGATAGTTTTTTTGCTATAAAAAGAGATACAGACAATAAAAAAAGATATTTTTTTAGGAGGAATGACAAAGGAATTACAAGAATTTTATAAGAAAAAATAGGGAACGGAGGGAGTACTCACCTTACGACCAAGCCTATTGGAGATGCTCTGACTGCGGCGACCGCGGAACGGCACGCATTGCGTTTCCCACCTGCGCGGCGCAACCTCCGGTCGATCCGGCTCTTCCCCATCTCTTCGACCCATCCCCGCTGCAAAACCGTCGGTGGCGTCGCCCTTCCACCGCGCCGCCACTCCACTATCCCTCCGCCGCCGCCCTCGTCCTCCTTTCTGTAACACACGACAAGCGTTCAAAGAGCAGGGAGCGAGCGAGCGAGTGCCCGCACACGCGTCTCTTCTCCGATCTGGTCCGGCTGTTCCGCCAGAGAGCGAGCCCGGGATTACGCCTTTGTTCTAGCTGCCGCTGCGTGCTGCCAATTCAAAGGTCGACTCACCGGACTGAAGAGGCAGCTCCTTCCTTCTCGATTCTCGATTCATCAGGCTCTCGACACGCGCCCGTGCCACAATGTCAGAGGACAAGGACCGCAATCGCGGCGGTGCACGGGTGAAAGCCCGGGAGGCGGTCTGCAACGCCGTGGCCGGCGGTTCGGCTGGTAAGTATTCCCACTCCTTGTCTCGGGCTTAGTGCCTTGGTGCTGGCTTGATGCCCCTTCTTGTTTTTTTTTTTACTTTTGTGGGGTTGATGGTGGCGCAGGGGTCATCTCGGCGACGGTGCTGTGCCCGCTGGACGTGCTTAAGACGCGTCTGCAGGTGTACGGCTTCCCTTCAAACCTTTCCCCTGGCACCACGCCGCCTGGTAATTTTGCTCACCTGACGAGGATGACTGTTCAATGTTGCGAAGATACTGTTTGATATTTAGAAGTCGCGCAAAAATCATTTTGTTTGTACCAAGCCGACATCTCACATAATTAGGAGAAATTAGAAACATAATCGCTTTTTTTCCCAACAAAAGGCGCCACCCGCTGTCCATCCAGAAAGTCTCCTCTTCTCAGCTTCTCCCTCTCGTGGACAAGCTCCTCAAGAAGTTTGCTACCGGGAAGGCGTACATGTTCTTTCGGACAAGCTCCTCAAGAAGTTTGCTACCTCGAAGGCGTCCATGTTCTTTCATAGTGAGCGGCTTGCACTCGTCCAGCATGTTGGCGCTGTCTCTATGGTCGCCCATACTCAAGAAGGTTTGTCGCATCATCAGAGACTTCCTGTGGCATGGCCAGAAAGACCCTAGCGTGGGTGCCTGTCTGGTTAACTGGCCCAAGGTCTATCGGCCCATCGAGTTGGGAGGGCTTGGCGTATGTGACCTGCAATGTACGGCTTGCAGCCAGAGCCACCGATCCGACTCGGTCATGATCTCACTTGCCCCTGCCTCACGATCTTGAGGTCCGAAACTTCTGTTGGGTTCTACCGTAGGTGCATCGCATGCAAATTAAATTTTTTCTACGCGCAAAACATCCAAGAACATGCTACGAAGATGGATCACAGTTCGTTACCACTAGACGCGCAGTGCCGTGTAGCGGAAGTAGAGTTGGGGCAGCGCGTTCGTGTGGTTCGTCTCCTCGTCCAATCTCTCTCGAACAGGCGGCCCGATCTCCCTCGAACAGCCGGTCGCCTGATCCCACGTACAGGTTTGCCGGAGCGGCGCAAGTGCACCGCCTCTAACGGTATCCGCACGTGTAGGAGGAACACCGTGCGGCGGACTGCTAGGTCCGATCACACAGTCAGCAGCGGCAAGTGGAGGTAGCTAGTTGCAACACATGCAAAGCCCTAATGACGGCGCCGAAGCGATCAATTAGATGGGTGTGCCGCACCTCTACTATATATAGGCATTCGGCACGGGCTCAACTCTTGGGCCTCGCACGGATCCTAAAGCCCACGTGTTCCTTCCCTTAAGCGTGCGACCCCTTAGGTTCTCGTTCACTTGGTCGCAAGTCAGATCACATCCGACTCGACCAGTCGGTAGCGGCCTGTAGCAAAACGTGCCGACCAAGTGTCCGACGAAACTGGTTAGGCGAACCTGTACTTCACACTTTTGTTCCCTTTTCCACACGATATATGTTGTCATGGACAAGGCGATATGGTCATCCTTGTTGCAGCACGACCTCTTTCTCGTTCCGGTGAATCCGACCAACACTTCGGATTATCTCATAATCCTCATCGCATAGCCATGCTTATCCTGGTCGGATCACCCGAGGGGCCCAGGGTATATCTCTCCTGATCGGAGGGGCAAATCCCATCTTGCTCGACTATGTCTCGCAGCATGGGTCTAGACAAGCCCGAAACCTACCTTTGTAACTACTCAGTCACAGAATAGCGTTTGGTCGGCCCAAAGCAAGTCTGTCACCATCCTGAGTACATGCGCCAGCTCAGGTCTTAGGACATAGAACGTATGTTTTACTAGAGACTCATAGATGACCTATCGTTGTGTCTCATAGTTGGGTCTGTCCAACTCAGACCTTATCTCGACTCGGATCCGACTATGTCAAATCCGATCAGACCTTTCTGAGTCCATATTATCCGGCTAGCATCCAATGCTACATGGTCAGTGAGACCGAACCATCCACCGTGTCATATGCTAGTCTGATTAGTTGTGTGTCCACACAATCCTTTGGACTAGGGACCATTTAGGACAGTTATCATACAGTGCATAGTCTCACAAACAAGTCACGTACTTGTTAATACACACCAATGATAATGTCCAAAGACTATCTTTATTCATAAACACATACGAAATATCATCATACATGATTGCCTCTAGGGCATATCTTCAACAGTCTCCCACTTGCACTAGAGTCAATCAAGTAGGCATCGAATGCGCATAGCTCTAACGTGCCCCTCATGCTTGGGTTGTGGAAGCGGCTTAGTCAACGGATCTGCAACATTTGCATCCGTATGAATCTTGCATAAATTGGTATCACCTTTCTCTACGAGCTTTCGTATCAAATGATATTTTCGGTCTATGTGCCTGGTCTTGTGGTGTTGTCTCGGCTCCTTGGCCTATGCGATGGCACCTGAATTATCGCAATAAAGATCCACCGGTTTTGACCAGCCCGGGAACACACCAACATCTTCCAGGAACTTCCGAATCCAAACAGCTTCCTTTGCGGCTTCACAAGCCGCAATGTATTCGGCCTCTGCTGTGGAGTCAGCCATCGTATCTTGCTTGGAACTCGTCCAACTCACTGCTCCTCCATTCATGACATACACGAATCCAGTTTGCGATCGATAATCATCCCTGTCGGTTTGGAAACTAGCATCAACGTAACCCTTTACACAGAGCTCCTCCTCACCTCCATAAACTAGGAACATCTCTTTAGTCCTTTTCAGATACTTCAAGATAGTTTTCACCGCTGTCCAGTGACTCTCACCTGGGTCGTCCTGGTATCTGCTTGTTAAGCTTATTGCATAGGCAACATCAGGCCGTGTACATAGCATGGCATACATGATGGATCCAATTGCCGAGGCATATGGAATCCTACTCATCCGGTTTCGCTCATCAGAAGTCGTAGGACTCTGAGTCTTGCTTAGCCTTACACCATGTGAGACGGGCAAGAACCCTTTCTTGGCCTCACTCATGTTGAACCTCTTCAACACTTTGTCTATGTACGTGCTCTGGCTTAAGCCGAGTAGCCTCCTCGATCTATCTCTATAGATCTTGATGCCTAAAATGTACTGCCTCTCCAAGGTCTTTCATCGAAAACTTGCCATTCAATGATTTCTTGACTGAGTTCAGCATCGAAACATCATTTCCGATCGGCAGTATGTCATCCACATACAAGATCAAAAATACTACCGAGCTCTCACTAGACTTTTTGTATAAACAATAGTCTTCGTTCTTGATGAAACCAAGGTCAACAATGACTTCATCAAAACGAATGTTTGAACTCTGAGCTTCTTGCCTCAATCCATAAATGGATCTCTTGAGCTTGCATATTTTACCAGCGTTAGTTGGATCGACAAAACCTTCAGGCTGTATCATGTATACATCCTCTTTTAAATTTTCATGAAGGAAAGCCGTTTTGACATCCATCTGCCATATCTCATAATCGAAATATGCAGCTATAGCTAGTATGATCCTCACCGACTTTAGCATCGCTACCGGCGAGTAGGTCTTGTCATAGTCAATTCCTTGAACTTGTCCATAACCTTTAGCGACAAGCCGAGCTTTGTGGATCTGAACATTTCCATCCATATCGGTTTTCTTCTTAAAGACCCATTTACAACCAATGGCTACTATGCCAGGTGGCGGGTCAACCAAGTCCCAGACTTGATTGTCATCCATGGACTTCAACTCGGATCTCATGGCCTCGAGCCATGCCTCAGAATCTGGGCTCACCATTGCTTCCGCATACGTGGCCGGCTCGTCGCTTTCCAGCAACAATACATCGCGCACTCTGCGCAATCTTTCTGACCTCCGTGGCTCCGGTGCCGACTCCACTACGGGTTCCCTGATCAACTCCGGTATGATCTCATCACTAGTCGAGTCATCCTCGAGTGGCTCTTGAATTTCTTCGAGTCGCACCGTTCTCCCACTGGCCTCTCGATTGAGAAAGTCTTTCTCTAGGAAAACCCCGTTCCGAGCAACACTTTGTTCTCTTCTTGGTTGTAGAAGCTGTATCCCAAGGTTTCCCTCGGATATCCCTCGAATATGCATTTATCCGACTTGGGTGTAAGCTTGTCCGACATGAGTCGCTTGACAAATGCTTCACAACTCCAAATCTTTAGAAAAGACAAACTAGGAGTCTTCCCAGTCCACATCTCATGTGGTGTCTTGTCAACGGATTTTGATGGTACCCTATTAAGTGTGAAAGTTGCAGTTTCTAGAGCGTATCTCCAGAATGACAAGGGTAAATCCGATTTGCTCATCATCGACCGGACCATGTCCAACAAGGTTTGATTTCTCCGTTCTGACACACCGTTTCTCTGCGGCGTACCCGGAGGTGTGAGCTGAGGTACTATACCTCGGCTTTTCAGATGGTTATCAAACTCTTGGCTCATGTACTCACCTCCACGATCTGATTGTAAAAGTTTTATCGTCTTGCCGAGCTGATTTTCAACCTCGTTCTGAAACTCTTTGAACTTTTCAAAAGTTTCCGACTTGTGTCTCATCAAATAGATATATCCATATCTACTCAAGTCGTCGGTAGAAGTCACGAAGTACTGATACCCACCTTTGGCCCTTGTGCTCATTGGACCACACACATCACTGTGTATAAGCTCCAACAACTCGGACGCCCTCTTGCAACTCTTTGCAAAAGGAGACTTAAGTCATCTTGCCTAGCAAGCATGATTCGCATGTCTCGAACGACCCGAAGTCGGACGAAGTTAGGAGTCCATCATCATGGAGCTTCTTCATGCATTTCAGACTAATGTGTCCAAGCCGGCAATGCCAGAAGTATGTCGGATTTATCTCATTAGGCTTATGCCTCTTGACATTCACATTATGGATTGGCTCCGTTTCTAGATTCAAATAAATAACCCATCTACAATGGGTGCATAGCCATGGAACATTCCATTCAAATAAAATGAACAACCATTGTCCTTTATATTGATCCATAACCTTGACTCATCAAGCATGAGGCAGAAATAATGTTTCGACTAAGTGCGGGAATGTAATAACAATTATTCAATTCCAAAATAAATCCAGAAGGAAGCTTGAGCTGCATCGTGCCGACCTCCAACGCAGCAACTCTTGCTTTGTTGTCGATCTTGATGTCAATCTCCCCTTGTGCCACACGCCTAGTTCTTGTCGGCCCCTGCATTGAGTTGCAAATATGAACAACCGATCCGGTATCAAATACCCAAGAGCTACTAGGTATGTCAGCAAGGTAAATGTCTATAACATATGTAATAAGTGTACCTTTGCCTGAAGAAGCATCTCCGACCTTCTTGTCGTGCTCAGCAAGCCACTTGCTACAGTTCCTCTTCCAGTGACCAGCTTCCTTGCAGTGAAAGCAAATGGTCTTTGAGTTCGGTCCGGACTTTGGCTCAGCGGCGGAGACAGCCTTCTCCGTGCCCTTTGTCTTACCCTTTTTCTTGGACCAACTCTTCTTGAACTTCGCCGAGTTCTGCACCATCAACACTTGATGCGTGCCTTTCTTAATATCCTGCTCTGCGACCTTGAGCATCCCATGCAATTTAGAGAGCTTCTTATCCATGCCGTGCATATGATAGTTCGAGACGAATGTCCCATAGCTAGGTGGAAAAGAACCCAGAATTGCATCCGTGGACAGCTCGTCCCCAAGTGGGAAGGCTAACCGATCCAAAGCTTGCACGTACCCGATCATCTTGATCACATGCGGGCTCAGTGGATCACCCTCCTTCAGCTTACAATCCGTCAAGGACTGCTAGACGTTGAACCTTTCGGTCCTAGCCTGCACCTGAAACATGCTCTTCAAACTCTCGATCATATCGAAAGCCTGAATGTTTTCGAAATGCTGTTGCAAATCGGGCTCCATACAAGCCAGCATGAGGCAGCTGATCTCGTTTGATTCATCAACGAGTTTCTGGTGGGCATTCTTGGTTGTGGCGTTAGCATTCTCGGCAGGTTTCTTTGGAAGTGGATCCTCCAAAACATGTTCCTTTTTATCGTGCTTGAGAACAATTCTCAGATTTCTATACCAGGTGGTAAAGTTTGTTCCATTCAGTTTATCCTTTTTCAGAATTGATTTCAATGCAAAGTTGGGTTGAGCAGGTGGTGCCATTGATCTACAACAGAAAATATGCAATCACTAAGCAATGTGTTTATGTAGAGTAATTCAAGCCTTAAACAGAACTACTCCCACTAAAGTCAGCATCCCTCCGCAAACTCTCAGTGATTCAGGACCCGTCTAGCGCGAGCGACTAGTGAGCTTTAGCATCACTGCTAGCCAACTTGCCTATTCGGTAAGCAATTCCTTGCTAATCGTATCTCTATATGACTCCTGTGGTTAGGTAGGTATCTCATACCCCGGTTCCCAACCATCTCTGCCACAAGGCCCAAAACCATTTTGATAGCATTGTCAAGTTAACCCGATGCAGTGCATGTTCGTGTCCGACACGAACCGTCCAGTTCAAGGACACCTAGTAGCACCTCAATTTTATGAGCCCACCATTAGATGTACTTGACGTGCGAAGGTGCAACATCCGGAATGGCAATATACTTGATATTAATGAGGGATCTTTCTATCATTATAACATGCATAGAAACAAGAAGCAATATCGATCACATATAAACATAAATATGTGAAATAGTATGGCTCCTTCATGGGCGTCCTTCCATGGCCGGCTCCTACTCCGATGACCAAGGCGGAACTCCATCTTGTCCGTCACGCCGGGACACCAAAGCTTCGAACTTGATCTTTGCCTTCCAACTAATACAACTAGTAATGAATTTACAGAGAATCACAAGTTGACACGCAGGTCGTTATACAATATAATGATAGCACTTTGTCTCCTGCCGGCTGACAATCATGACACGCAGGTCATGTTAAGTTACACACATGCATCACATACATATGAGCCATACTATTCACATCAAACCTGCAAAACAAACTTATGCACAGAATCGTATTCTACCGGTTTGTGTAATCGTGTACGAAATACAAGGCGCTACGCACATTTTCGGAAATCACAGATCGCATCTGCACTTCGATCATGCCGAATTTTCTGATCTGACCGATCTCATCGATCATCGCGAACCCGATTCGGATTTACGTTTCATGGCTAACCCCGATGGCAGATACCGACCGGTAGGGGTAGGTTGTGTCACGACCACATCGGTTCCGATTGACAGAAAACATAGCCTCAATCTATCTCGATGTGCAGTTGATCACATCAACCGTGCACATAGCCGATGTCATGGACGACGACGGATCTCATCCGCTGCCTCCACATATCAAATATGCATCCGATCTGAATCCAAATCCTGTAACAGAGGCTCTGATACCACTGTTGGGTTCTACCGTAGGTGCATCGCATGGAAATTAAAATTTCCTACGCGCAGAACATCCAAGAACATGCTACGGAGATGGATCACAGTTCGTAACCACTAGACGCGCAGTGTCGTGCAGCGGAAGTAGAGTTGGGGCAGCGTGTTCGTGTGGTCCGTCTCCTCGTCCGATCTCCCTCGACCAGCCGGTCGTCGGATCCCACGTACAGGTTCGCCGGGGCGGCGCAAGTGCACCGCCTCTAATGGTATCCGCATGTGCAGGAGGAACACCGTGCGGCGGACTGCTAGGTCCGATCGCACAGTCGGCGGCGGCAAGTGGAGGTGGCTAGTTGCAACACATGCAAAGCCCTAATGACGGCGCCGAAGCGATCGATCAGATGGGTGTGCTGCACCTCCACTATATATAGGCATCCGGCACGGGCTCAACTCTTGGGCCTCGCACGGATCTTAAAGCCCACGTGTTCCTTCCCTTAAGCGCGCGACCCCTTAGGTTCTCGTTCACTTGGTCGCGAGTCAGATCACATCCGACTCGACCAGTCGGTAGCAGCCTCTAGCAAAACGTGCCGACTCCAAGTGTCCGACGAAGCTGGTTAGGCGAACCTGTACTTCACACGTCTGTTTTCTTTGCCACACGATATATGTTGTCGTGCACAAGGCGATATGGTCATCCTTGTTGCAGCACGACCTCTTTCTTGTTCCGGTGAATCCGACCAACACTTCGGATTATCTTATAATCCTCATCGCATGGCCATGCTTATCTAGGTCGAATCACCCGAGGGGCCTAGAGTATATCTCTCCAGATCGGAGGGGCAAATCCCATCTTGCTTGACCATGTCTCGCAACATGGGTCTGGACAAGTCCGAAACCTACCTTTGTAACAACCCAGTCACGGAGTAGCGTTTGGTCGGCCCAAAGCAAGTCTGTCACCATCCCAAGTACATGCGCTAGTTCAGGTCTTAGGACATAGAACGTATGTTGTACTAGAGACTCACTGATGACCTATCGCTGCGTCTCATAGTTGGGTCTGTCCAACTCAGACCTTATCTCGACTCGGATCCGACTATGTCGAATCTGACCAGACCTTTTTGAGTCCATATTATCCGGCTAGCATCCAATGCTACATGGTCAGTGAGACTGAACCATCCACCGTGTCATATGCTAGTCTCATTAGTTGTGCGTCCACACAACCCTTTGGACTAGGGACCATTTAGGACAGTTATCATACAATGCATAGTCTTACAAACAAGTCACGTACTTGTTAATACACATCAATGATAATGTCCAATGACTATCTTTATTCATTAACACATACGAAATATCATCATACATGATTGCCTCTAGGGCATATCTCCAACAACTTCTTTTGGGTTTCGACGCGCTGGACCCTGGGAGATGGTCGGTCCTGCAAGTTTTGGATGGACCCCTGACTCAATGGCTAATCTATTGACCTCATGGCTCCCTCTCTTGCTGTCCTTGTCCCGCGTCGAGGCAAGCGCAGCTACACCGTGAGGGAAGGTCTCTCAAACCGTACTTGGATCCAAGACATCCGCGGGACACTTGGGCCGGCGGCCCTCGTGTACTACGTCGACATTTGGCGACTCCTGGAGCATGTGACACTCTTTGAGCAGCCCGACACTCTCGTCTGGAGGTGGACGAGCTCTGGCTCATACACCGCGGCCTCTTGCTACAACGCCTTGTTCCTTGGCAGTACGACCACCCCCTGGTGGAAGCTAATCTGGAGAAGTTGCCCCCCCCCCTGAGTGTCAAGTTTTTCCTCTGGCTCGCGGCCCAATATTGTTGCTAGACGGCAGACCGGTTGGCTCGCCATGGACTCCACCATGACCCCATCTGCATCCTATGCTGTCAGGAGCCAGAGACCCTTGACCATCTTCTGGTTGGTTGCGTCTTCGCACGGACGACCTGGCATGAGGTGCTATCCTGGTGCCGCGTCACCCCCCCCCCCCCGATGGCTCCTTGGGTTTCTTCGAGTGGTTGACGGCCCAAGTCCACTCATGTCACCCAAGTCCACTCATGCCGCCCAAGTCCACTCGTCCCCTACGGCCCCACGCAAGGGTTTTGCTTCGTTGGCAATCCTCACCGCTTGGTCTATCTGGAAACATTGCAACGTTGGTATCTTGGATGGCCTACAACCATCCACCACACGTCTTCTGACCACTATCCAGGACGAAGTGCGCGAATGGGTTGCCGCCAACGCAAAGGGACTGCAGGCGATCATCACAATAACTTGACCTTGTGCTCTTGGGGCTGGGCAAGCCCCTTCACTTCTGCCCAACCTATACCTCGCTACGCCTTCTTGTGTACGTAGTCGGGTACAACCCTTGTAACTTTCCGTAACACCCTTTCCCTATCAATGCAATGATACGCTGCCGAGCGTATTCCGGAAACAAAAGGCGTTTTTATTACCTCAGAATGTACGACCATCATACTGGCCCAAAAATGCGAATATCCAGGGTCCCAATAAGCCCGTGCGCTTTTTTAGCCTAGATGCTTATTACGCAACGGTGTTTGCCAAACATCATCTCAGTAAGTAACTTGAATAACCATTAACTAAGGCATCATTCTTGACCTGAAGCTGAACGTCTTGAATGCCAAAACCTCCATCGTCTTTCGATTGACAAACCACACTCCATTTGGTTAGCAGACCTTTTCTTTTCACCGTCTCCTTGCCAAAGGAATTTGGATCTGGAATAACCCACCTGGTCTTCCTGTCGACAAACCACATGTTAGGCTCCACATTCATTCTCATATTAGCTGCATCTAACAACAACTGACCGATTGGGCCCACCTGCCAAGCTTGCGTGGCATGTCCATATTCCATTTTGTTCCGACAACCACGCCGCCGTCCTCTCCCCCACACTCACCCCACACTCTTGGGACTCCTCCGTCTTGCTTCCCTTTGGCGGAGACACAACCGGAGGGACGCCGCTCTGCGGTCTTCCGTGGCTTGGCAAGGATGTGCGAGCCGCCGGGCCCCGATGAAGCAGGATGTGCAACCGAGGAGCGTGACTGAGGGGACGACTCGGAGGTTCGTGCGACTACAACAACTAGGAGTCCAGGTGGCTGACACGTGTGGCGGCGAGGTGCTTAGGAGGATGCGGGGGTGGTGCAGGTGCCCTTGCCTCGTTGACGGGGGGTCCTAGCACCCACCCAGACAACGACGACGACCGGATAGTTGCATCGAGCGGAATAGTAGCAGCGTGCCCCAGTGCTATGGCTGACAACGGCGGTGATGCGTGGCCAAACGAGGGCTTATGGCCTGAAATTGATGCGTGCATCTTGAGCAGGGGACCAAAGGAACCTAGTCAGAGAAGGATTTGGATAGTTGGGCTTCATGCCTCCACCAATGATGAAATTGTGGTGGCTGGGCCACTAGTTGCCATCTTCATGGCCACTTGGTCCGGTGCGGTCAAGCCACACTCGCCCATGCTCCTAGCAAACCGCGGGGCGGCGAAGACTGTGACCAGGACGAGCATGACCGAGAACATCAAGAGGGCTTCTTCGCCCATCCGACGGCATTCTCTCATGAGTGGGTTCTCGTAGGTCGTTGCACAGCTTGGGAAGAGTGCTAAGATCTCGTGGGCTGGAGGAGTGATGACACACAACGCGTGCCTGTCGACAATGAACACGAGTCGTCGGCTACACCTTGTCCCCCCTCAACAACGACTTGCTGGCCATGACACCCTTGTTTTCCGGCAACATGAAAAAAGCGTGCGAGCGGGGGAGTTGCGCGAGCAGGAAAAAGGGATGCACAAGCGGGGGAATGGAATGGGGGATAGACCATGGTCAGTGGAGGCGGTAGACGGCTCAGTGGAGGCGACAGAGGGCGCTGGTGGGCTGCCACACGACTGAAAAGCAAGGCAGTGGTGGAAGTCTTGTTGTTGCTCCATGGCTCGGGCGTCCACACCGGTGGGGGCGGCTGGCTTCGTGGTGGTGGCTTCTACTCCCCTGTGGTGTCCCCTCGGCGTGCGCGTTCCCTCCAGCTACACGGGTCGAGCTCCACCGCGACATGGCATGGACGATTTGGGAGAGAGAGGAGTGGAGGGGGAGAAGAAAGGGGAAAAGAGGTGGGTAAAAGTGTACACATAAGCATGCCATGTTAGCCCGGCGTGTGGGTCCTGCCAGCCAATTTTGCTGTTTGTCCGAGCTAATCTGTGAATCGGTGTTATTTGTTACTCATCGGCCTCTGGAGTGGTGTTTTTTTATTAAATTTTGGCAAAACCGCGGGTTACCAATTACCCTAGCCACTATGTGGTGGTTCTGAGCAATCAATTCTCGCTAAGCGCTTGAGCGTCGCTTAAAAACGCTTTCTTGAATAGAACAAAGAGAAAATGTGATCGAAGGCTCATGGTTCTGTCCAATTTAGATCGTTGTCCAATAGAACATTTTACAAACTTTTTTCTTTTAATTTTGGAGATACAAGCGATACAATCCCCAAAAGAACACTTAATTTTGTGCTGGAACTTATTTCGAACATAACTCAACAATGTGCACAAGAGCAGATCGACATCACGCCCTACTGCTTGCTAGTGCAGCTCCATCCAACTGATCTAATGAGATGTTGTGTTCGGTAGAGGCAAATGGTTAACCTTCTACGATTACAAGCATACACGACTAGCATAGATTGGTATATCTGTACACATCGTGGTCCCAACTTTGACCCACCTGTGTTACTCATGGTTGCCCTTCTCCATTTTATATAATATGCACTCTACACATGCTTGCTATGTGCATATGACATCATGTGATTTGGGAGTAAGGTGCTCCCTAATGCTGTTTGATTAAGATCAAGTGAGGTACTGGAAAACCTGGTGGATAATCTATTACTAGATGTTTCGTACTTTCAGATAATGTTTGTATTTTTATATTTTATGAGCGAATAACTGTATAGAAGGGCAGAAAAGGAAAACCAAAACAAATATTAATAGAAGGCCTCGCTGTACATTTTTTTAGATGAAAGCATCAATGGTTCATCCCGAGCTTGTAACCCCTGTGTGTGCTTTCCTTTTTGCTCTATGAACTAGCCAGTTCATTCCTTCCTTGAATTTCCTCCTGTATATGTAGAGACTTTGCAAGACTCTGAAAATAAAGTCATTTCCGGTGTTCCAATTCGCCTTGCACTTACGCAAAATTTGTACTTGAAGAGGGGTTGTTTTTGTATGAACTATGAACTGTGCAATACAACCTTTTGTATGTATATACATATGATGGTTTGATTGATAGAGTGCCACAACATTTACAATGCTTGCTGTATTGCCATTATCGTTATAGAATCTTGGTACATAAGTGTTGGTCAGAAAGCATCGATGTCATGGGCATGCATTCCAAATTGTAAAATCCACCGTGCCGTCTTCATTTAATTTTATGATCATCATTTTTACTATGATATCTTTTTTTTAATTTGCTAAGTAATGTTCCTTTGTTTACTAGGTAGGATAATTATTTCAGGATTGCAACACATACTCAAAACTGAAGGCCTTCCTGGGTTGTATCGTGGCCTTTCTCCAACAATAGTAGCACTATATCCAACTTGGGCTGTAAGTAGTCATTAATCTTGCATCTAATGTTACCCAAATGTTTGGCTTCATTGTAAGTTTTTTGTACCTAGGTCTTTTGTGTTTTATTGCCTAAGCCTGATTCCAAACAACAAATGAATTATAAAACTACCTAGTGTTGATTTTGATGTCATCGATCCACTCCTCGGATGACCTATGTCATAAGTTTGGGTCCAACTTCCGAGGGGCACGTCCGATCCAGTACCAAGCGCGATCTGCAACGCATTCAACTAGGAGACGACAAGCCACTCTGGGATTTAATCCACTGTTGTCTGGAGCTGCAACACCATCTCGCAGATTCATGATCACTCGACCATTCAAGCCTTTGGTTGAGGGTTATTTTCCGCTGCTTGCGCTGCTAACCTAGCAAAGGCTCAGACACACTATGAAAGCCGTCATGTGGGCATGGAAAGCCATGACGCCGAAGATGCCATGAAACTTCTCAACAAGCACTCGGCTCATCCAGGCTGAGGTCGCACCACAATGATCACGTGGCCGACAGAAATAAGTCCTTGGGAGCAACACCTCCAAGACAACCTTAATTGTATTTGCTTTTAACAACAAGCCCAACTCCTCCATACAAGGGGAAGGACAAGCCTACATCCACTTCTACCGGTTTCCAACCCCCACCAAGGGACAAGGGCGACTTCGTCAAGTAGTGCCCTCACAAGCCAACAAGCAAAAACCTTAAAACTGTCGCAAATATATCAAGGCAATTCAAAGATGGAGTGGAGGTGATACCTGAAGGAGGTCACCAGACAACGGTTGTAGAAGTTGATGAGGACTCGATGATAGTGGTGTGTCGACTGATTACCAGATTGCACCCTGGACTTGATGTTTAGGGGCTCAGCGCCCTACGAGTCCAAGAGGCAGTACAAGGTCAGTCCTAGAGGCAGTCCAAGGTCTCTAAAAGACAATTGTTGGCCATCACTTACACCCCACGAAGGCCTTATGCCGCATGGCCTTCAACCAAGAGGACTGCCTTGAAACCTAAGTCAACCTTGGTGTTCTCCATTGGCGGTAACCCTGACAATGGACAACTGGAACGCCCTATGTATGTACTTATCGATGGGGGAAGTTCGCTCAACATCATCTTCGTCGACGCCCTAGATGGCAAGTCCCTAAGTCCCTAGGTCTTCGGTCAAGCCTAAAAGATAGATCACCATGTCCGTTTCTTTCGACACTATGGACAACTACAAACATAGAATGTACACTTTGACGTTGTCGACTTCAAAACGACATTCAATGCCATACTAGGGTGACAGACTTGCCGAGTTCATGTACGCCCCCACTATGCTTATTCTTGCCTTCAAATGCCCGACCCAATAGTCATTTAAGACTAGGGCTGCATGAAGGTCGCCCTTCGTTGCAACAAGAGCTTGTACATGGCGACTAGGGCCGTCCACACACTCGGAGAACAAGTAATGCGCAAGTCGGCTCAGCTGAACCCGAGGGATCACCTCGATGCCCAAGCCTGGGACCGAGTCGACTTCGTTTGAATGCCTCGAGCTAGAGGGAATAAAAGCAAGAACACCCTTGGCATGCTTATGGCATCCTTCGATAGCGATCCCTTTACTAGTTTGGTGATGTAAGGCCTTATGCCCTCATCGGAAAATAAAAGTTGTCGCTTGTTAGGGGTGGAAATGATGGCCAGTAATTGTGTTTTAGCGACCTTGTACTGCCTCTTGGACTCGTAGGGTGTTGAGAAAATGTGGTCCAGGGTGCGATTTGATAATCGGTCGACAAAGCTCCAATGGAATGCACCCCTTGACCTAGTACATGCATCATCATTCATGTCAGCATAAGGATATCTTCCCTTCAGAGGAGAAACCATGATAAGGTGTCGTGCGTAGCTAGGTATGTTTGAACTGAGATATTGTGGGCGTCCACAGGGAAAAGGAGAGTTCTGTGTCACAGAGCACTTGTTGTCACACACAATTGACCCGCGTTGCACTACGGATTCCTTACTTTTGCGGAGGAGAGCTGACCATTTTTTTGAAGTAAAACGACAAAGTTGATTCAAACCCTAGGGCTATTAGGGCTTGGCAGAAGCTACAAAATAGTTGCCGGAAAACAAAATGTAGGAGACAAATATCGCAGCGTTGTATAAGGTGTCGATTGATTTAATTTTCTAATCAGCTAGAACCTTACCATTTATAAGGTACACATGGCTTGCATTTAGGATTATCACTCCCATGCCTAAGGGCTTGGCCACCTTAATTTGGTTACCATGTATAAAGTATAATACTTCTAATGCTAAATCTACCCGCTAGCTTGCAGTACGTGACATCCAAACATTGTTCATGTATGGTTATTCATTGGTTCACGATGCAAGCAACAAAAATTCCGTGCAAGATGCTAGTCATACTAGAGAATGGATTTTGAACTTACACCAATTCCAAATACTAGCAAAAGAGCCTGTGCGTTGCAACGGAGGAAACAATACAACATGCGCCCCTAACCCAATAATAATAACTCAAAAACCTAATAGATCCATGTCATTTATTTGAACATGGCATCCCATCTATGCTCTCTCTCTCTCGGCATAAGATAAACATCAACTTTCTTTTTTCCATGCGATGTTTTGTCGAGGCATGCATGTGTGGTTATTGAAAAAAGTCTCAATGCAAAAATTGAATGGGTGATGGTCTTATCAAGACTTGATTTCCTCTAGGGCAACAATTAAATATTATTTTTTGGCTAAGCAAACTGCATTGATGGACCCTGCCTAAGCTATTCTCATGAATGATTTGTTTCGTTTTGACCTAGCGTCATGGTGTTTTTCATGATCAGAAAAATGATGGTACTAGAAAACATAGTTGTGTATGAAGGCAAATTAGACATTTAGTCATTTCCGTATGGCGTGCGAAAAACTAACCCATAGGAAGTTGTATCAATTTTTTGGGCTCAACGCTGATCATAGCACGTAAACATTTTTCACCCAACGCGCGATGGATTAAATAAAATCATAAAATGACATCCACAGATCCCCTAAAAACAACTCTATGAAAGCGCTGGTTCGTTTTGTTCGTTATTTTTGGATCTATTCAGATTTTTATGAATATTTCATAAAATTTCGTGGATATTTTTTCAAATTCTCGAATATTTTTTAATACACATCATGTTTTAAAAACCTCGAACCTTTTTTAATCTCATGAACATTTTGTTCATAGTCATGAATTGTTTTGTAATAGGCAAACAATTTTCAATCATGAACGTTTTATGATTTCCCAAACATTTTTTAAATTCACAAACAATCTATGATTTGTCAATTTTTTAAAAACTCGTTCTTTTTTGAAATTTGTATTTTTTGGAAATTCGAAATTATTTAAAGAAGAAAAACAAAGATAGAAATAAGAAATGAAAAACCAAAATTCGGATTTAAAAAAAATCTGTGAATATATTTTGAATGCATGATCATGTTTATAAAAATGTCCAACCTTCTTTAATCTCATGAACATTTTGTTCGTAATCATGATTTTTTTTTTGTAATAGGGGAACAATTTTAAAATCACGAACATTTTATAATTTCTCAAACATTTTTTTAATTCACAAATATTTTATGATTTGTCAATTTTTTCAAAACTCGTAATTTTATGAAATTTGTATTTTTTTGGAAATTTTGAATTAATTTAAAGAAGAAAAATAGAGAACGAAATAAAAAAAGCAAAAAAGGAATGAAAAAAAACAAACAGGAAACGTCACAACTCTCACATGGGCTGTGTCATGAATATGTGGAGGGAGGATAAGACGCGCTTGCTACATAAGTCAGGAAGAGAGAGGAAAAGAAAAGGGAGGAAAAAGGGTGCAAGCGGGGATCGAACCCCGGTCTCCCGTGTGGGGGACTGAGGCCCTGGCCAGCGCACTGCTAGGGCCCTTGTGATATTTTTTAGGGGTAGCGCTTTATAAGAACTATAACCCACAGCAATTTTAGAAAAAAACCAATCGTTTTCTTCACTTATATGGATGGCATAGTGGGTAATTTATTGTTATTTCGGGGGCAATTTCTATGATGTACGACCAGAAGCTATCGGTGCTTTATTATTAGGTAAAGATTTGTCAAGCAACCAGCTTAACGTCCCATAAATAAACTAACTTGGCTGATCGAATAAACTAGATAGCCAAATTATACTTGCGACAACACTTTGGCCGAGAATGTTCAAGATTAACCCTTCATCTCTATTTCCTCATGTTAGGCTATCTTCTAGTAGGAATGAGAGAAAGGCGGATTCTAGCCATGGATGATCGGGATGGCCGCGTGGAAATTTGAAGGACAACCTAACCATTAAGGTTACACATGGCACTTAGATTGCCTACCCAAGATATTTGCACCTCCTGGCAAACCACACCTCTTTCCTCCTTAGGGCCAACTTGAGGATCCTGTTCTCTTGGGCTAGGCCAAAATAAGCCCCTTTCAAAATGCTATTGGTGCTCCGGCCTTGACATTGCATGGGATTCGTGTGGAGGGGTAGAGACGCCATGTGGTAACCTATCTCAAATTCTTAGTGGCTGCCTTTGCTTAGTAAAGTACTCTTCCCAGGGTAACCAAGAGCTGCCACGGTAAGAGCTATTGCGCATAGTTAGCCGTGGATGTGAAAGATAGTAAGCGGGGTAATAAGTGCCTTGGGACGACCTTAAAGATGACTAGGAAATCGCAACCTGTTTGCACATTCCAGAATAAGCAGGCTAGACCACTTGACCCAAGACACTGCGCTTTGGCTAAGCTGCTTGGGGACTAGGAAGGAGCTAAAAATTAACACAAGATTAAATTCTACGGAGAACAATAATCCACGGAAGAGGAAGTTGGTATGATTTTTCTTTAGTTGTACATATTTTTGGATTGTACATCCATTATTATAAAGAAAGACCCTACTACTAGCCTGAACCACTAGGGGGCTGGAACATCGTCGCCAGCTTTTAGGGGTGGACTCTCCATACAGGGAAGTGACGACGCTTTGAAACCCACACGTGTAGTCAATGGTCTGCTCGGAGCGGCGGTGGTCTAACGTGGACATGTTGATGTTCAATGGAAGCTGTTGAGGACGTGGGTTATGATTTCAGTGACCGCACTCTCGCACCCAACGCCTGATGCATCGATGCCGCAAAGGAGTCTTCAACATGTTGCAGTAGGTTATCAAGATCCCTTAGGGGGCTTCATCTGCAGTTCCACATGAGACAAGAACCGATCGCAAAAGTTAAAGACCAACCGCAGAGTCTCGCTATTGGCGTGGCATCGCGAAGGACCTCTCCCACGACGGGATCGCCTCCACCGCGCCAAGGCATTCCTTCAGTTAGCACAACTCCCGTTTTGACGTGGTGTGAGTCGTTCGCTTGCCCCTGCACGGGTCGGCTAGGTGGCGTTCTAGGAGTTTGGATAGCAAGGCCAACAAAAACATTGTCCTTCTCCTAGACAAGCAACTTGGTCTTCAAGTCCGACACGTCCCCTTTCAGTTCTAGCAGTACCATCTGCACACAATGATCAGGTTAGTACCTAATTGGTTGAATCTACCTCATATAATTGCATTGTTTTTTTCCTTAGCATTTTTCGCCGGACAACATGGTATGCCATTTTTGTCGCTCTCTAAATGGCTTTAAGCAAGTGCCTTGGCCTGGTTTGAGTGCTTTGCCTCACTGGTCATTGGTATTGTTTTTTGGGTAGTGATGATCATGATCCTGTAATCTTTGTCCACTATTTGTCTTGTGGTCGAACTCTTCTTTATATTAATGACATGATATTCACTGGCGATGTCTGAGTATATTATCTTTTTGAAGGCTCATCTTAGAGCACATTTTCTTATCTTGATCCTCTTCTTTACTTCCTTGGGATTTAGGTTTCTTGTACCTCAAATGGCCTCTTTATCTGCACTAAGAAGTATTGAGTATCTTCTTGCTTGTGCTGCTTTTCCCGGTGAGAGCATTGTTGACTAGAGCACTATTGGCTTCTATAGATCTCGGAGTCCACCCCCGAGCTTCGTGTTGAAGTGTATATGTGGATTGCCTACCCCCTTTCCATTAGTTCAGACTTTTGGTTTCATTGGTTAGTGCATGAAGCATAACATGGTATCAGAGACCAAGGTCTTGAGTTCAAGTCCTGGCTTTCGTAGTTTATCCAAAAATTGCTGCCGCCCCCTTTGTCCACGTATAGGCCTCTTGAGCCATACCTCTAAGTCTTATCCATGTGTTAACTTTCCGCATCAGACGTGAGAGGGGGTGTTGAAGTGTATGTGGATTGCCTAGCCCTTTCCATCAATTCAGACTTTTGGTTGCGTTGGCTAGTGCATGAAGCGTAACACTTCTAATGGTGAGCCTCTATCTGATTTGATGCATTATCGTTCAGATTTCTCCTATTATGTTCACATTTTAAGTCGATTCGTCTTTGCTCCTAGTCGGATTCACTACCGTCATCTTCTTTCTGTTCTATAATGTCTTCTGTCTCTCGCTGTCTATTCATTCCACGCTCTAATTCGTTACAAATTTTAACCTATTTGGAAGCTACCTGGGGCAGTCCCTTTAAATTGTTTCCATCTTTTGCTTATTGTGTTTTTCTGGAACACGAGGAAACAAGCTATAGTTTCCCATTCGTGTAAAGAGGTTGAGTTGCGAGCTATGGCTCTTTCGACAACAAATGTAACTTGGCCATGGTAATTGTTTGATGATTTTGGTGTTCCTGTCACTACGCCAACAATGAACATCTCGGTTGTATAAGGGGTTTTATGCATATTTTGCCACACCTATACGTGTGTATGTATAGGCCTATGACCTTGTGGGAATACAAGTTGCTGTTTTTCCAATAAAGTTAACGTAGAAAACTCACACAATCTTTTGCCTATGGTTCACTTTTTTGCTATACTCAACCTTCGATGTCTTTTTTGTTTTTCTACAGGTTACATTTTCAGTTTATAACTACGTGAGGGGTCTTCTTCGATCTCAAGGTTATCCAACAGTATTTTACCCATCGGTTCATATTCTCTGTGTAAATGTTACTAGTAGTTGGCATGCCTATCATTTTTATAGGTGGATAGTTGTGATTGGGTGGCATTCTTTTTATTTTATACATCTACAATTTCATTTTTAGTTACTAAAGCATTCAAATGAACATTACAAACTATCTTGATATGCTTTTTTTAATTGGTAGCACTAAACCATGTTTAATTGGCAACGCCGATGAAAATTTGCTGCTTGTTCATGAAATCTCCTTTTGTGATACCATGAAAGTGCTTCAGCTAGGAAAAATGTGTTTTTTATAAGAGTAAGGTCATACTATCTTTCATATTTAATTCGTGACTTTTCGAGTGAAGGTGTATTCATTTCTAGAGTCCGATGCTTCTTTACAAGAATAATTCAGTGTTATCTGATTAACTTTAATGGGTGTGGCGATTTATTTCCTGTAGCTTGAATGTGGTTGGCCTTGTTTCCCATGAGACCACATATGGCCTTCCCCATTTGGAGCTTAGCTTTCCTCCTTCTGGATCGAGTTTCTTCCTAAGCACAAGGTCTGCCCATTGTTCTCCACGTTCTCCACTATGACTTTGTGCTCGTCGTTGTCTGGGATGTGGTAGTGCGTATTGATTTGTGGTTCAGCTCTTCTGGTGTGACCACCTCTTGTATAATAGTTTGAATGAGACGAAGCCTATTGGTCAAGTCTCCATAGTCGTGGTGGACTGTAGTACCTTATGCAGCTCTTCCACTAATCGTCTCTTCTCTGGATCATCGAGATGTTTTTAATCCAGTCAAAATGGTTACTTCTGCCCTTTCCACAACGGCACTTGCTATTGGATTGCCCATTGATGCAGAGCATAGCTTGATGCATGGGTTCTCACATACAATGTTTCGAATGTCCTACAGCCAAGTTGTCTAGCATTGTCTACTATGATGTTGCTTGAGACTTTAGATCCGCAAATGATGAACTTCGAAACAAATTTCTGGACAACGACAATTGCTTTCTTAACTAGAGGCTTGCCTTCCATCCATTTGGAGCAGTAATCTATGGCCACAACTACGTATTTCAACTCTGTGGGGGCTATGATCGGTGGTCCGATTAGATTCGCTCCACATCTTTGTGAAGGGCCAAGTTGGTGGAATCGGTTGTAATTGTAACTCATGAGCTGGATTGTTTGCAACTCATGCCATCCATTGGCATGTAGGCATTTCTTGACAAATTCTTGGGTGCCTAACAGGGTTGTCGGCCAATAGAATCCTTGGTGGCATGCCTTGGCACTAAGTGTGACCCATAGAGGCCTTCATGAATGTCCTTTATGAGTTCTTTGCCTTCCTCATTTGGTGTCACTTCCCCCCAAGTATTTTCATACCTTTTGAGTGCCAATCATCTTTCTTAGCTATAGTAAAGTTGATTTTTTGAATTCCTTTTGTCGATGGGTTATTGACCTCCTCAACAAATGCACCTTCTGGTATGTTGGTTCTAGATCTTGCTTGCAAGCGAGCATATTCGCCTCAAGTTAGTGATGCGTGGAATGCTTCGTATGGTTATTCTTCGAAGTGTATGTGCATTGCCCTCGATAAAGCTAGGTACCGTTTCATTTTTGGGTCCTTTGCTTGATAGTTCTTGTCTCTGTGGTTGGCGAGCATATTCGCCTCAAGTTAGTGATGCGTGGAATGCTTCCTACGGTTATTCTTCGAAGTGTATGTGCATTGTCCTCGATAAAGCTAGGTACCATTTCATTTTTGGGTCCTTTGCTTGATACTTCTTGTCTCTGTGGTTGGCGATCGTTGAGAGTTTGTTTTGACCAATACTATGTTGCTCATGCAGTTCTTAATTTCCTCAGGCGCAACACTAGTGCATAGTTTTTATGTCGTCCTTATATCGTCACCTTACCAACAATATAAAGTTGTGTTGTAGCCAACTTTTGGTAAAAAGGTTGTAGGGTGAGGCACTCGTTGGACCCAAGGGCCGTCACTGTGTAGGCACCTTGATCAGTAGAGGGGTGACAAGGATCCTGGGAACGGAGACGTTGGCCATAGGTGTTGGGACGTTGACGGCCAATACCTCACAGACTTGGTAAGCTTCAGAGAAGGATAACATAAAAGAATTCGGCACGGCCCAAGAGAGCTAGCTCGAGAGTGGTCCGACTCTAGCCTTGTAACCCTAATTTGACCAAGTATATACAACAATGCAAGTCGTTTTCCCACTTATCTATTTCTTTTCCCTCTTCGCCTTAAGGCCGAGACTTGTAACCCAAGAGATATAGATCTCGTCGGCGATCTTCTTGATCCCTACTGAGCACCACATCAGTACAAACATCAATTGTAGGAGTAGGGTCTTAATTCCTCTCGGAGGGCCTGAACTTGGGTAAATCCTTCACTCCGTGCCTCATCTTGATCTGCCATGTGCTTGCCCTGTCAAACAAAACTCCGTCCCTTGACGGCACTGCCGGTACGAAATAACGATAGTTGGCGTGGCAAGTAGGGGCAGAGTGCGTAGATCCAACCAACCAGATCGAGATGTCCTCCGCAACCATGATTGGCGGTTCCGTGACGAACCAAGATCTTACCCTTGGCGTCCTCTACTTTGTCTAAAAGAAGGTAGAGGCTTGGATTTTTGCCACCCCTTTCTGTAAGGAGTAGGCCTTTAGGTTTGAGGGCTTGGACTTCGTCGCCGATGACTTAGGCAAGATGCGTGCCGGGGTCCTTGTGTCGTGCTCTATTGTCTCCACTCGGCTGCCTGGCTCGCCCCTTGAGAATCTATGCCAAAGAGGGCATGGCCTAACCATGGTCCGACGCGAGGAGTCTTCTTGACGAGCCCGATCCTCGGTGCTGTTGAAAGTCGCGACGTCATGTCAACTCCCATCGTGGAGCAAAGCCTCTCGGGCGCACAACTCGAGGCTATGCGTCTCCACCTATCTGTCAAGCAGGAGGAAGCACAAGAAGGACAAATTCGCCGCCCGATGCCTTGAATGCCCCCAAGAGTTACGCGACCGTACTCTTAGGTCCACAATGAGTTTGGTTTCCTGAAAAAGAGTCCTCTTCGTCTCTCCGGTTTGGAATGGTTACGATAGCGGCCAACACAATTGAGATACTGGAAGGCGTCCCAGGTCATAAGTTCCATCAGATTCGGGTCCCAACTCAAGGAAGCCGTTGCCTAGCAGATGGCGATCTTTGAGGTGCGAGCCTGATTGAACGACAAGTTCCAAGACCAAGCACTCAAGCCCCCCTCAAGCTTCCGGCTCTTTGGCCCATCATCTCGGAGCCTCGACAAAGTCTAGATCCAGGTGTTTTGGGGACTAGCAAGGGCTTGCCGCTTTGCCCTCATCACGCTTATTTGAGATCGGGAGTTGGACAAACGTCCGACTTCTGGTCGAGAGGCCAGACCTCCTCATGGTTTCGAGGAGTGAGATTGGCGCACGTGTCCTGATCTTGAGGACCACAGAGACACCCCAATGTTGTGAAGCCTCCTACTTCGGACTGAAGCTGTTCAACCCTCATATTCGAAATGCCAAGCTCTGGTCACATTTTTGGGTCCGTGGGATCAACAAGTACGTAGGTGAGACCCGTTGGACACCTGGCTTGCACCGCTTGCGCATAGCCGGTGCGTACGACTACATGGCCGTCAGGCACCTACCCCTACAGCTAGCAGAGTTAGCGTGTGCGTGGCACCAGCCTCCCTGCGTGTTGCATCCAGAACTAGAAGGACCTTAGAAAGCTCTTCGATGAAAACTTTCAGGGCACTTACAACAGGCTGAGAACATATTTGACCTGTAGTTCTGTGTTTAGTGCGAGGGCAAGACTTTCTAAGACAAACATCATCGGTTTATTCAAGTGAAGAATTTGGTCATCGAAGTGCATGACGCAAAAGATGTCTTTTGACCTTCTTCGCCGGCCCTGCCTAACATGCAAGATCTATCACCCCCCCTCCCCGGTGGTGCGTGAGCTCTTTGATCTGGCCAACAAGTACACCATTAGAGAAGAGGTGGTCCTGAGAAAACGGAGGTATGGGAAGGACAAGGGAGCATAGGTCCCTGAGTTGTCCAAAGCCAAAACCCTCATGTGAAGGGCGCGAGGGAGGTTCCAAGAAGGAACGACTACTGCAAGCACAAAAGTGGGGATGAGAGTGAATTGGTTGCCAATGCCGAGCACGCACAAGCAACGTCGGCCTCGGGCTCCAGTAATCTTCGACGGAATCATGAACAAACCTTGCATTTTCCAAGTCTAATCACAAAACCCAAGACTGCACCTTCTTCGGCAAGATGGCTAGGCTAGGTTCTTCCGAACTCTATAGGAGATGAGCGTATCAACAGAGTTTTGGGGCGAGGCCGTCACGACGGCAGTCTTCGTCCTCAACAGATCTTACACCTAGAGCGTGGAAGGGAACTCCATTCGAGGTGTGGTACAACTACAAACCATAGATGCACTTCATGCGTGTGTTTGGATGCGAGGCACATTCGAAGATCACCAGGCCAAACCTGAGCAAGCTTGATGACATGAGCACATCAACGGTGATGCTTGGGTACGAACCCGACGGCAAGGCCTACCGTCTGTACGATCTCGTCGGCAAGCGCGGGATCATCTTAGGCGAAGTGGTCTTCGAGGAGGGCCGAGCATGGGACTGAGATATCGGTGCAAGCCACGACAGTTCGTCAGCTTCACCGTGGAGTACATGGTGTGTGAGGGAGCAGACAAAGAAAACGCTACCATGACAAGTGCAAATGCTGCCACAACAGCGAATCCGACTTCAGCCGAAAGCACCGCAGTAACTCCTACTGGAGTGACTACATCGAGCGACCCAGCGATGACATGCCAAACGCCTGCCATGGCAGCGGATTCTGCTGCCATGACAACGACTCCCGCTGACGTTCAACGTGTGACCCTTCTGTCAAAGTACACCGACACCCTCGACATGGCCATTGACCCAAGCAAAAAGCTCATCACTTTTGCTGCGCCGATCTTCTGGAGGAGGCCTTGGAGCACCCTGGCCGCTCCAACGATTGTTCCTCTTCGAGAAGTCGAGCACCTTTGGCAAATCAAAACAACATAAAGAGTGGCGTCTCGCCATGCTCGAGGAGATGGCATGCATCGAGGAGAACAACATCTGGGCTCTGATCGATCTTCCTGCAGGGCATCGTCTTATCGAGCTCAATTGGGTGTTTACGATGAAAAAGCACACGACCGGTGCTTTGGTGAAGCACAAGGCATGACTATTGGCACGGATGGACCCCATGCAGCTCCTCGTCACCGTTGCCACAATTTGAGTGGAAGCTTCATCATTTGGATGTCAAGTTTGCTTTCCTCAATGGACAGTTCGGCAAGGAGGTATACGTCGCTCAGCCTCCTGGGTGTGCGGTAAGGAGATGAACGCAAGGTGCTTCGCCTGAAGAAGGCGTTGTATGGGCTCCGTCAAGCTCCTTGCGCTTGGAACCTGAAGCTGGACACCACACTCGCGTCCCTTGGCTTCTCTTGCAGCCCATTCAAGCACTCAGTGTACATGCGCAAGACCAGCAACAAGCGGCTCCATGGAGTCTATGAGACGATCTGATCATCACTGGCCAGACACCTACGTAATCAAGTACTTCAACCAGGAGATGAAGGACAGGTTCAAGGTGAGCGATCCGGGCTTCCGAGCTACTAGCTCGGCATCGATGTGTCGTAATGCGAATCGACATCACCTTGTCGCAAAGAGCATATGCTAGCAAGCTCCTGGACAAGGCCGGCATGGTGGGGTGCAATCCAATGCACGTTCCCTTGGAGCCCCTCCTGAAATTGAGCAAGATGAGCTCAAATCCACCGACGGCATCATCGGAAGCCTACGCTACCTCGTCCACACTAGACCATATGTCGCCTTTGTCGTTTGGTATGGGAGCCGCTTGATGGAGGTGCCCACGGCAGAACACCTTGCCACCTGTAAGTACCTCTGCTACATAGCCGACAATAGGGGCTTTGGGTGCAGGTACACAACGGGAGAGACCTACGCTTGCTCGGGTGTGGTGACTCCGACATGGCGGGCGATGTCGATGATATTAAGAGCACCATTGCGTTCTGTTTGTGCTTGGGAGGGAGCTTGATCACTTGGCAATCACAAAAGCAGAAGCTGGTGGCTATGTTGTCATGTGAGGCAGAGTACATATTCGCAACAATCGCGGCTTGCCAAGGAGTGTGGCTGGACCGGCTGCTGCTTGATCTGCTCGAGAGCAGTGGTACCGTCGCCACGATCCTCATGGACAACAAGTCCAAGATCCAGCTCTGCAAGAATCTGGTCTTCCATAACCGAGCAAGTATATTGAGGTGTTTTTCACTTCATCCATGAATGCATCGATTCTGGCAAGGTCAATGTCAAGTACATCAGAATTGGCGATCAACACGCGGACATCGTCAAGTCCCAGGAGCTACGCGACCATATTGGCATGTTCAAAGTCAAGTAAGTGATCGCACCTAGATTACGGATAGTATGTTGAATAAACTAGTTGTAATTGGTCTGTGTGATCCTGAGCGCATGTATAGTCCTGTGTGGCATGTTGTCGGTCGTGGGATGGCACGATACAGTAGGAGAGCATGCATCACGACACAATTTGTTTCCTGCAAGAATAGGAGGTATGAAACACAACATTAAGTGCGTTGCACGGAAACTCTTTTGTTGCCGTTCTTCGTGTCTGACTACGAGAAATAGAGGAAGTTTTTGGGAGTGCTAACATCATGGAGAGTTTGATTTGCTTCCTCCACATGTCAAGCCTCTATTTGGCGATGCACTATGCGCTCTTCTTGTAGGCGACACTCTTCATGTTGACGAAGTTGATATTCTTCTTGGTGGAGTTGTGGTGCCCAATCCTCTTTGACAGATTTTTCATGAGCTTCTCGTTTACAACGTTCATTGTCGAGTATGGGGTTTTGAGCTCCATTGCCCCTATATGTTGAGGTGGAGCGTGGCCTTCACGGTGGGGATGTCGTCGAGACCGGTTTGAGCTAGCGCCAGAAGGTGTCTTAGAAGCATGTCTACTTGCCGTCTTGAAGATGGTGAAGATGATGAAAACTTGTGGTTGTTGAACACGATTTGGATGTTCTCCATTTGCCCTTTCATCGTGGCATTGAGGTAGTCCTTGTTACGAGCTTCGAATTCGCGCATCTCTACACGAAAGTCAGTGGTGAGTTTGTCGATGCGCTCATGCAAGATGGCATGCACATCATTCATAGCTTGTTTTAGGCTGAAGTGGCACGTCTTGGTGACATAGTCGTTTGTATCCTCTTGGTTGCCGTAGACCGGGCGAGATGTACCGTCCCTATCCATAATGGCACTCAACAAGGTGTGAGTAGAGATGGCAAAGAACAATACCAAATTTACTTCTTTTCAATGGTGGTGATGGATCAAGCGATCTCACAATTGATAATGTGAAATGAGTGCACTTGTTAATGAACCTTGTCCAACCTCACACCTACAAAAAAAAGGCTTATAGTGGAGCTTAGTAGGGGTTAGTGGCAGGACTCAAGCAATTTGAAGTTCAAGATGTTGTAAAAGTTGGAAGCGAACTGCAATGAACTCAAAATGCTATGCAAGTGACTACAATGTAAGGATAGAGGTATTTTGGGGATTTGGAGACCTTGTATTCATCTGCAAATTCTGTCAGCACCGGGAAACTGGCCACGAAAAGGGCTTCATGTCCATATGCTGGGCCGGACTTAGAATTTCGGGCACCGTGGGGTCCATTGGCCCTTGACTAAAGGTTGACCTTCGGTGCCCTCTCGTCCATAGAACTACATCCCGTCAGCTCTGGGTGCCTGGTCATTCTGCTGGCTCCACTTGGGGGCACCGTACGTGGTCCTTTCCTCTAGGGCCTGTGGCACCCAACAGGGCTGGTTTGGATCTTGGTGGAGCCTGGATAGTCGAATTGTTGGATAAAAGCTTAGAGTGAGAACTCCCATAAACCGATGATTGCATCAATTGGAGATAGGACATGGATCAATTATAGCACAACAATCTAACTCTGTATTAACTACAAGTAACCTCAGAGCAATACAACAAAATAGCAGAACATGACTAATCATAGCAAACATTCTTCAGAGCAACATGTTCCTGTCAGGCACTAGCCTGAAGATGAGCTCACCTGTTAGCGATTCAGTTAACAATTCAGTTAGGCGGACTGTTGACTGTTCGTGGAGGTTCAAACTCAACCGTTGGATCTTCATCCGACCGCCCTGGCTCTCACTTACCGATTGCCGGAAAGAACTGCGTACCAGCCACAGCAGCAGCACTTACCTGTGAGAAAGACAAGTCCAATTTGTTCCTAACAAACCACAAAATATATCTCCTTCTGCTGTTTTTGAACATGCCAGACAAAAAGGTGTGTGTTACAAATGTAATGAGAAGTGGTTCCCTGGTCATAGGAAAGTTTGTAAAATGAGCCAACAAGGGCAAGTTCAGGCCCTACAAGCTCAAGTTCCAGATAATGCTGAAATTATTTATTTCACTGATTATGTAGAAGAAAGTATAGTAGGGACAGATGCACCTGACCAGCAACTGCAGATTTCCATGCATGGTCTTATGGGTCTTAGTGTAAAGAAATAGACTTTTACTGCCACTGTTCACATTAATAATTGCACTGCAATGGCTTTAGTAGATAGTGGTAGTACTACCACTTTTATGTCCCCTACCCTACCAGCTAAAGCAAATTGTGTGCTACAGCCTGCTTCTAAACTGAAAGTGGTGTTAGCTAATGGAGGTTATCTCTGGACTGACGGTATCATCAACAACTGCTCTTTCTCTATACAAGGCCACCATATGAGCACAGATTGCAGAGTACTACAATTACAGGGGTATGATATGATTTTAGGAGCTGATTGGCTTTGCCAAGTTGGTCCTGTTCTCATGAACTATCTAGAAATGTTCATGGAAATTAAATTGCCCACTCGTGAAAGAGTTACGCTACTAGATGAAACACTTCCCTCTCAGTTGGAAGTGACACCTGGTTGTAATTTCCACAGATTAATGGATGATGCTGTGGGAGGAGCCTTTCTTCTGATCAGGCCTGTACTGTCACTCTGTCAGAAGAAACTGCTAAATCAACTCCACCTAAAAACATTCAGCTACTTCTGGACAGATACCAGGATTTTGTAAAGAAATCCCTGCCCTGCCCCCTGCTAGAGGTTGTGATTATAAAATTCCCTTAGTTCCTGATGCAAAGATTGTTAAGTGAGACCTTACATGCTTCCCCACCATCAGAATAATGTGATGGAAGGCCTCATTAAGGAAATGCTCCACAAAAACATCATAAGAGACAACACAAGCCCCTACCCCTCTCCAGCTTTACTGGTTAAGAAGAAAGATACAAGTTGGAGGCTGTGCAATGATTTCAGAAAAGTGAATGCTCAAACTGTTAAAAACAAATATCCCTTTCCTGTCATTGAGGACCTACTAGATCAATTACATGGGGCCAAGATCTTTTCCAAGATAGATCTCACTAGTGGGTACCACCAAATTAGAATGCATGAAGAAGATATTCCAAAAACCGCATTTGCTACACACATATCACTATGAATATCTGGTTATGCCATTTGGGCTCACTAATGCCCCTGCCACTTTCCAGCTCTTGATGAACACAATACTGGCCAAGTATTTGAGAAAATTTGTTCTTGTGTTCCTTGATGATATTCTGATATTCAGTGAAACTGAAGAAGAGCATATTGAACATTTAAAACTGGTCTTTGAGACACTGAAGAAAAACCAGCTGTATGCTAACTACAAGAAATGTGTTTTTGGTCAGTCCCAAGTGGAATATTTGGGCTACATTATCAGCAAAGAGGGAGTTGCTACTGACCCTTCCAAAATTTCTCCTGTCACAAACTGGCCTGTTCCCTCTTCAGTAACTGGGTTGAGGAGCTTCTTGGGACTTGCTGGATATTATAAGAGATTTGTGCAGGATTATGGATTTATCTGCAAACCATTATTTCAGGCACTTAAAAAAGAGGGATTTATCTGGGGAGAAGAGCAACAAACTGCTTTCACTACTCTGAAACAGAAGATGACTGAAGCCCCTGTTCTTGCCCTCCCAGACTTCTCCCAACCCTTTGTTTTAGAAGCAAATGCTTGTCAGTATGGAATTGGTGCAGTTTTAATGCATAATGGGAGGCCCTTTCCTACTTCAGCAAGACACTGGGCACAAGAGCCAAAACTTTGTCACATATGACAAAGAAACAATTGCTATACTAGAAGCACTGAAAAAGTGGAAGCACTACTTTGCAGCTTCTTCCTTAATTATAAGAACTGATCAGGAGAGTTTGAAATACCAGAGCAAAAGCTTACAGAGGGAATTCAACACAAATTGTTGACCAGACTGTTGGGCTATAATTTCTCTGTGGAATATAAAAAAGGGAAGACAAACAAGGTTGCTGATGCTCTGTCCAGAGTTAAATATAGTTGCAATACCCTGACAGGAATTGTCGCACATCCTGTTTGGGCAACTGAAGTTTTGGAGAGCTACACTAATGATCTGAAGTGCAAAGAATTGTTAACTCAATTGGCTTTACATCCTGATGGCACTCCCAACTACAAACTCTCACAAGGACTACTCAGATATATAAATAGAATTGTTCTTGGCAATTCCCCTACTCTGAAAAATAAGCTGATCACGGCTTTTCACAGTAGTGAACTGGGTGGCCATTTTGGCCAGAGAGCCACTAACCAAAGAGTGAAAATGTTGTTTTACTAGCCTGGTACGAAGGCTGCTGTTCAGGAGTTCATAAAGGAGTGCCCTGTCTGTCAGATCAACAAACCAGAGCACTGCAAATACCCTGGATTACTGCAGCCCTTGCACACCCCATTATTTGCTTGGACACACATTTCCATGGATTTTGTGGAGGGCCTGCCAGTGTCCAATGGCAAAGATTTGATACTTGTGGTAGTGGATAGGTTCACTAAATACAACCACTTCATTCCACTAAAACACCCAATTACAGTGAAATCTGTGGCCATTGCTTTCGTTGATAACATCTTCAAATTGCATGGCATTCCTTGTGTCATTGTCACTGATAGGGACAGGATTTTCACTAGTCAGCTCTGGCAGGACCTTTTCAAGAAACTGGGAGTCAAGCTACATTTGAGCACCTCCTATCATCCACAGACTGATGGCCAGACAGAGAGAGTTAATCGATGTTTGGAAAACTATCTCAGATGCATGGCCTTTAATCAGCCTAAGAAGTGGTGCTACTGGATTTTACTAGCTGAATGGTGGTGCAACACTTCCTTCCATACTGCTCACAAGATGACACCCTTCCAGGTTATGTATGGAAGAAACTGGGAGTCAAGCTACATTTGAGCACCTCCTATCATCCACAGACCGATGGCCAGACAAAGAGAGTTAACCAATGTTTGGAAAACTATCTCAGATGCATGGCCTTTAATCAGCCTAAGAAGTGGTGCTACTGGATTTCACTAGCTGAATGGTGGTACAACACTGAAGGGGAACCTTGGCGCAGTGGTAAAGCTGCTGCCTTGTGACCATGAGGTCACGGGTTCAAGTCCTGGAAACAGCCTCTTACAGAAATGTAGGGAAAGGCTGCGTACAGTAGACCAAAAGTGGTCGGACCCTTCCTTGGACCCTGCGCAAGCGGGAGCTACATGCACCGGGCTGCCCCAATGGTGGTACAACACTTGCTTCCATACTGCTCACAAGATGGCACCCTTCCAGGCTTGGCAGGAAACCCACTATGATTGCAGAAGCAGCAGTCTTCCCTGATGAGGACACTATCGACAGTCCAATTTCTGTGTCCCTTGAAGCTACTGCTAATATCATGGAAAATTTACTCAAGGCAAAGGACAAAATTCAATTTTTTGCTGACAAAAACAGATCGGAAAGATCTTTCCAACCTGGTGATATGGTGTACTTGAAGATACAACTGTTAGAGTATTACATATATAGCCATGTAACCTTTTCGTATTTACCCCATTGTATAAGGGGTTTCTTGCAAATATTCCACACCTGTACATGTATATATACTAGCCTATGGCCTCTTGGAAATACAAGTTGCATATTTCCTAACATGGTATTAGAGCTTAGGTTATTTTTTCGCATGCGCAACTCGTGCTTCTCCCGATCCCATCTCTGTACAGACGCCGCCGGCGCTGTTTCTCCTCCCGTGGCTTTCTTTCTTCCCCGTTGAAGGCTGCCGGTTCCCTCTCCTTACTTGTGCCCGATCCCGCTGCCCGAGTCAACCTCCTCCTGTGGCTCCCGGTTGCTCCCGTCCAGATCAAGCGGAGGCCCTCGTCCAGATCGAGCGGAGGACCTCGTCCCTGGCTGTCGCTCCCGTCACTCCCGCCTCGTCCAGATCGAGCGGAGGACCTCGTCCCTGGCTGTCGCTCCCGTCGCTCCCGCCTCGTCCAGATCGAGCGAAGGACCTCATCCTCGGTTGTCGCTCCCGTCGCTCCTGCCTCGTCCAGATCGAGCGGAGGACCTCATCCCCGGTTGTCGCTCTTGTCGCTCCCGCACCCGTCGCTCTCGCACCTGTCGCCCCCGCACCCATCGCTTGCACCTCCCGTCGCTCCTGTGGCCTGGATCCATCCCGCGTTGGATCCGCCTCGTGGCCTGGATCCATCCCGCCTGGGCTCTGCTCCGGGCTCTGCTGCTAGTTCCGGGCTCTGCTGCTGGTTCATGTCGTGACTACGGTTGTCCCTTCTCTGACCACGTGCTGTTGATTGCAAAAAAAGAAAAAAAATGTCAGCAGCATCGAGCTATGTTGCCGTTCCTCGTTGTCCGGTGATTTTTGATGGCACTAACCACCGAATTCGTTGGCTTCATGCGCATTCATATGCGTGGCATCCGTTTGTGGGGTGTTCTTTCTGGCGAGGTCCGTTGTCCGCCGTGTCTGGTTCCACCTGTGGCCCCCACTCCGCCGACGCCACCGGTTCTTGCTGCTGATGCTGATCAGGCCGTGAAGGATGTAGCTAAGATTGCAGATGATGCTGCCGTCCGTGCTTATGATGAGCAGGTTTCGATTTATGAGGAGGCTCTTCAGACTTATCATGAGGCTCTTTCTGCTTACACTCAGTGGCTTGATGAGGATGCCCGTGCTGCAGCTGTTCTCACTGCTAGTGTTCTGCCTCAGTTTGCCTCTGAGTTCTTGGGGCTCCCTACTATCTCTGAGATGTGGACCCGGCTTTGTCAGCGCTATCAGCCCTCTGGTGATGCCTTATATCTGTCTGTGGTCCGCCAGGAACATGCTCTTCAGCAGGGTGACTCCAGTGTCGACGATTTCTATGCACAGAGTTCTGCCATCTGGCGTCAGCTTGATTCTCTCTGCACTGTTGGTTATCGTACCTGTTAGTGTTGCCAGGCTGTGCGGGCTGATTTGGAGTTTCATCGTGTCTACGAGTTCTTGTCTCGGCTCCGTAAGGAGTTTGAGCCCCGACGTGCTCAGTTGTTTGCTCGTGGTCGTATCTCCCTCATGGAGGCGCTTTCTGAGATTCGTGCTGAGGAGACTCGCCTACGCGGCACTGGTCTACTTGAGATTCCCTCTGTGCTCGCTGCTCGAGTGCCTGCTATGTCGCCTGCTGCACCGACTCCATCCCGCTCCAGTGCTCCTCCGCTCTTGTCTACTCCTGCGGGCGGTCAGGGTCGGCCTCGTCCTCACTGTGGCTACTGCAATATGGATGGTCATGTTGAGTCTCAGTGCTTCCAGAAGAATAAGCACCTGCGTAAGGCGCGATCATCAGCTTCAGGGACTTCTTCGCCATCTTCAGCCACCGCTTTGACTGAGCAGGATATTCTACGACTTAAGCGTTTGCTCGCCGCTTCAGGTTCTTTTTCGACAGGTAGTGCAGGTTATGTGACTGATGCTTCCCGCACTGAGCAACCACCCTCTACACAGTCAGGTACATCCTAGTGGGTTCTGGACTCCGGAGCTTCTTTTCATATGTCTTCTCATTCTTCTAGTTTGTCCTCTCTTAAATCTCTTGATTTTCTTGCCCATGTACTCACTGCTGATGGTACTCCTCTTTCTGTTGCTAGTCGAGGCAATCTTACCACTTCTTATTTTGTTCCTGATGTTGCTCATGTTCCTCGACTTACCATGAATCTTTTTTCTGCTGGTCAACTTACTGATTCTGGTTGTCGCGTCATCCTTGACGTTGACTCTTGTTCTGTCCAGGATCGTCGAACGCACACTTTGGTTGGGGCTAGCCCTCGCCGCCGTGACTCTCAGGGTCTTTGGGAGCTTGACTGGATGCATGTTCCTTCCGCTGCCAACACTATCGCCAGTCCATCCGCTTCAGTCGCTTCAGCTACCAGCTCCTTCCAGCAGTGGCATCATTGACTAGGTCATCTTTGTGGTTCTCGTTTGTCGTCATTAGTTCGTCAAGGCCTTTTGGGGTCTGTCTTAGGAGATGTCTCTTTAGAGTGTCAAGGTTGTCGGCTTGGCAAACAGATTCAGTTACCGTATCCTACTAGTGAGTCAGTGTCCCACCGTCCTTTTGATTTAGTCCACTCTGATGTATGGGGTCCGGCTCCCTTCGCTTCGAAAGGGGGTCATCGATACTATATTATTTTTATAGATGATTTCTCTTGTTACACTTGGCTATATTTCATGACTTCTCGCAGTGAAGTTCTCTCCATATATAAGCGCTTTGCTGCCATGGTTCACACTCAGTTCTCTTCGCCTATTCGTGTGTTTCGTGCTGACTCTGCTGCCGAGTATCTTTCCAAGATGTTGTGTGGTGTTCTTGCTGAGCAAGGGACTCTTTCTCAGTTCTCTTGCCCTGGTGCTCATGCTCAGAATGGCGTGGCTGAACGTAAGCATCGTCACCTTCTTGAGACGGCTCGTGCATTGATGATCGCCGCCTCTCTCCCGCCCCACTTTTGGGCTGAGGCCGTCTCTACCTCCACCTATCTCATCAATCTCCATCCGTCCGCTGTTCTTCAGGGTGGTGTTCCTTTCGAGCGCCTTTTTGATCGTTCTCCTGATTATTCGACGCTTTGTTTGTTTGGTTGTGTTTGCTATGTTCTTCTTGCCCCTCGTGAACGCACCAAACTATCCGCTCAATCAGTTGAGTGTGTCTTCTTAGGTTATAGCGATGAGCATAAGGGCTATCGTTGTTGGGATCCTATTGGTCGTCGGATGCGCATTTCTCGGGATGTGACTTTCGATGAGTCTCGTCCCTTCTATCCGCGTCCATCTTCCTCGAGTTTTCAGTGGAGGATCTCTCTTTCCTCATTTTTCCTGATACACCTATCACCCCCACTGAGCCTTTGTCTATTCGTCCTGCTAACTCTGCTTCCCCACCTATTGCCGATGATTTGCCGCCACCGTCTCTGACGGTTTCCTCATCTCGCATGTCATCGGATTCTGCACCTTCATCCCCGGTACCTTCTTCGTCTCCACCCCTGATTCTCCCTCGACGATTCCTCCTCGTATTCTTCCATCTTTTCCTCAGTATTATACTCGTCGATCACGTCATATGGATGCATCTACTGATGTGCCCTCCTCCTCATCTCAGCCTACCTATGGCCTGCGTTCTCGCCCACTTCTGCCTGTTGATCGCTATGGTTTTTCAACCGCTGGTGCTGCTGTTCTTGAGCCGACTACTTATCGCCAGGCTGTTGTTCATCCTGAATGGCAGTTTGCGATGGCAGAGGAGGTTGCTGCTCTTGAACGCACCGGTACATGGGATCTTGTTTCTCCTCCTCCAGGTGTTCGTCCCATCACTTGTAAGTGGGTCTACAAGGTTAAGACTCGCTCCGATGGTTCTCTTGAGCGTTACAAAGCTCGTCTTGTGGCTCGTGGCTTTCAGCAGGAGCATGGTCGTGATTACGACGAGACTTTTGCTCCTGTGGCCCATATGACCATTATTCGTACACTTCTTGCTGTGGCTTCTGCACGCCACTGGTCTGTATCTCAGCTTGATGTTAAGAATGCCTTCCTTAATGGTGAGCTGCATGAGGAGGTCTACATGCAACCACCACCTGGGTATTCTGTTCCTGATGGCATGGTATGTCGTCTCTGTCGCTCTTTGTATGGCCTTAAGCAAGCCCCCCGCGCCTGGTTTGAGCGTTTCGCCTCTGTGGTGATTGCTGCTGGTTTTTCAGCGAGTGCTCATGATCCAGCGTTGTTTGTCCACCTTTCACCTCGTGGATGGACTCTTCTTCTCTATGTCGATGACATGATCATCACTGGCGACGACCCTGAGTATATTGCCTTTGTCAAGGCCCGTCTTAGTGAGCAGTTTCTTATGTCTGATCTTGGACCTCTTTGCTACTTTCTTGGGATTGAAGTCTCTTCTATCTCTGATGAATTTTTTATATCCCAGGAAAAGTATATACAGGATCTTCTTGCTCGTGCTGCTCTTACTGATGAGCGCAATGTTGAGACTCCCATGGAGCTCAATGTTCACCTCCGTGATATTGATGGTGACCCCTTGCCTGATCCGACGCGCTATCGTCATTTTGTTGGGAGTCTTGTCTATCTAGCTGTCACTCGTCCGGATATTTCTTATCCGGTTCATACTCTGAGTCAGTTTGTCTGTGCTCCCACTTCCGTTCACTATAGTCACCTCCTTCGTGTTCTTCGATATCTTCGGGGCACGATCTCTCACCGTCTATTCTTTCCTCGCTCCAGTTCTTTACAGCTTCAGGCCTATTCGGATGCTACGTGGGTTAGTGATCCCTCCGATCGCCGTTCACTTTCTGCTTACTGTGTTTTTCTTGGTGGTTCTCTCATTGCCTGGAAGACGAAGAAACAGATTGCAGTTTCCCGTTTGAGTGCAGAGGCTGAGTTACGAGCTATGGCTCTTTTGACGGCAGAGGTGACTTGGTTACGGTGGTTACTTCAGGATTTTGGTGTTTCTGTCACTACACCTACTCTGCTATTATCTGACAGTACAGGTGCTATTAGCATTGCGCGCGATCCTGTGAAGCATGAGCTCACCAAGCATATTGGTGTTGATGCTTTCTATGTGCGCGCTGGTGTGCAGAATCAGGTTATTGCTCTTCGGTATGTGCCTTCCGAGTTACAGTTGGCGGATTTTCTGACGAAGGCCCAGACTAGAGCGCAGCATGGCTTTTATCTCTTCAAACTCAGTGTTGTTCATCCACCATGAATTTGAGGGGGGTGTTAGAGTATTACATATATAGCCATGTAACCTTTTCGTATTTACCCCATTGTATAAGGGGTTTCCTGCATATATTCCACACCTGTACATGTATATATACTGGCCTATGGCCTTCTGGAAATACAAGTTGCATATTTCCTAACAACAACCTTACAAGCATACATCTCTCAGCATTCACAGGCATTTGTAGCTCCACTCGAAGTATTATGGGCCCTTCAAAATCTTATAGAAAGTTGGTAGTGCTGCTTAAAAGCTTCTATTGCCAGTTGGTTGTCAGCTACATGATGCCTTTCATGTGAGCCAACTCAAACAACATTTTGGCGCAAAGGCTGTTCCCAATCCTCATTTACCACTCTTAAATCCTGATGGTTCTGTTCTATTGGAGCTAGAGCGGTTACTCGAACGCAAACTGGTTCCCCGCAAGTAGTGCGACATTGAAATTCCTGTTGTCAGGTGGTTAATCAACTGGAAAAATTTACCAGCAGAGCAAGCCACTCGGGAAGATTTGGGTTTTATTCAGAAAGTGTTTCTTGCTTTTCATCCGTGAGGGCACGTATGGTCTCGCCCCGGGGGAATTGCCAGGCACTAGCCTGAAGATGAGCTCATCTGTTAGCAATTCAGTTAGGCGGTCTGTTGACTGTTCGTGGAGGTTCAAACTCAACCATTGGATCTTCATCCAACCGCCCTGGCTCTCACTTACCATTTCGCGCCAGGAGGAGCTCGTGTCCAGAGTTGATCTTGGATCCAATGGCCGATCGTCATCGTCTTGTTGCTGTTTACTTTCTGGCAATTGCACTGTTCCTTTTCTTCTTGTCAGTTTTACCATTTAGTGAAAGTAGTGGCTTATAAGCCAAGGATTCGGCCCTGTGGAGGCAGCTAAGTTGTAATAGGGTTGAACCCTAGGTCGCCGTGTTTTGGCTGGCTCTCGTCCTCTGCTTAGGCGGCACGAACCCTAATCCGACCTCTGAAATTGTTCCTCTAAAATCTCTGTGTTGAGCTGAAATTCCTGTGTTAGTTCTTGCAATAGTCTAGGCCTAACAGTTCCACAGGACAACACCATGTTATCGCAACAATCTTAAATGCACCTAACTTTATCAGACCTAACAGGGATCGAATTTCACATGAAATAGTGGTTCTTCAACATTCATATAGGACATCTCCAAAGCAGGGAGTAGTTTGGGCTGTTAAGCTTCATGCACTAGCCAACGCAACCAAAAGTCCGAACTGATGGAAAGGGCTAGGCAATTCACATATACACTTCAACACCCCCTCACGTGACGTGAAAAGTCAACACGTGGACAGATTCAGAGATATGGCTCAAGAGGCCTATACGTGGACAAAGGGGGGCAACAACAATTTTTTAGATAAACCGCGAAAGCTAGGACTCGAACTCAAGACCTTAGCTCTGATACCATGTTAAGCTTCATGCACTAGCCAACGCAACCAAAAGTCCGAACTGATGAAAAGGGCTAGGCAATTCACATATACACTTCAACATGGGCGATGCCCATGCAAATGCAAGGAAGATACTGAGAGTTGAAGTTGAATTGATTTTGTACCGTGGAATGGAAGAATTTTTTATCTGTACAGTTATACTGTATTAGGATTTGCCTTTCTCTCTTTCTTCTCACTTGGACTTTTGGATTGAACACCTGATACATTCAATCTGCAAGAAAGATGTTCCATCATTTTTACGAACTGATAACATTATCAGGTCCAATGTATATCTTAATACTGGTTAGCAACATTAAAAGATTGCCACTACCAGGTCCGAAGTTGTACTTGCTGGTTTTGCTACGAGTGGCCTTGATAATTTTGAAGTATTTGGTTTCTTGTCCTTGCATGATATTCGTAATGTCTTTCTGATTCAGGCCCTGTTTGTTTGGGCTTTAGCTTCGGCTTTTGCAGCTTTTCCACTTTGGCCAAAAAGCCACAGAAGCTCCTAAATAGGTGTTTTTGAAGCTTTTAGGGCTTTTGATGAATAAATATAACAATATTTGGCTGCAAAAGCCATAAAAGCTCCAAAAGCACCTATTTAGGAGCTTTTGTGGCTTTTTGGCCGAAGTGGAAAAGCTGCAGAAGTCGAAGCTAAAGCCCAAACAAACAGGGCCTCAGTGCCTTTTGCATGTAATAAGTGTTTATTTAACCATTCGATTAAGGAGACCTATTTATTATCCTCTGTTACAAGAGCCAAAATGGTTTTCCCTTTTTTTTACTTGCACCATGCACCACACGTAGCAATGTTTAAACACATCTATTCACCATTTTTAACAATTTACTTTGAAAAAATCAAAAGCTGATATAAGCACACGATCACTAGCACTGTTTTCTAGCAAATTCTGGTATTTCTGTATTGTTACTTGGCAGATTGTTTTTTCAGAGTGCCTGGGCAATTGATGTAACATCACATTGTACAGGAGCAAATTTGGCATAAATATAATCCACGCGGCGTTTTTTTGTCTGCACATGTATTTTTCTTATGATAAATTAACGGTGTTTTTTTTAACTCAAGGTTGTCGATTTTGTTAAATAAAAATTTAATTTGTACTGATTGTTGACAGCATACCATGTTAAATATTAAACATCTACCATGTTCTATTTTTGTTGATGCAGATAATAGAACAACTTGCATAGTCGGGTGTCAGCTCCTGACTGTTCTTGTTCATTTTGCAGATGCTAAAAATGGCGAACTGTCCATACAGGAAAATATTTTAGCTGCTTCCTGTGCAGGGATTGCAACAGCTGTTGCAACTAATCCATTATGGGTTGTGAAGACTAGACTACAAGTATGTATACTACATTAAGTTATGCTTGTCTTTATTTCAGAAGGCCGAATTTATTTTTGTAACAGAGGCACATATCAATTCTATAGATTTATTATGGTGTTGCTAATTGCTTCCAAACTTGTATGTTATATACTCCCACCTTATGGGTTTACAAGGCCTCTTATCAGAATCATATATGTTGGTAATACAAATTCCACTACCTTGCCATCCTCTCCCCACATTACTCAGTAGACCATTTACTCATTGCTTGATGTGCACAGTTTAATACGAGCACTAACTGTGCTATGAGTAGTGCTACATGGCCGATGATTTCTCATTGGATCCTTGTTCGACGGTAGCCAATCACCAAGGGATCACATCGCTACTTGAAAAACGAGCATAGGATCACGTTGTCGTACACTTACCAGATGTAAATCATTGTGCGCAAAACAATTCCTTTGTGCTATTGGACGTGCATGGGCATAGTTAAAGGGTGGAAATTAGGTGGGAGATTATAGCGAGCATTTTAGAGTGTGGTTAATAAAAAAGATTGAACTGTTAATGACTATCTTGGTATGTGTTTTCTTTGTGAGGAGCCTTGTAAACCCGAAAGGATGGAGTATGGTATCATTAAGATCATGCAAGACTGATTTTACCCCTTGGCTTGCATTAGTCTTTTTTAGTGTAAATGATGCTTGTATTGTTGATCAAGGTGCATAATTGTCTAACAACTATGCACCTTGATTTGAAAATTTTAAAGAACGCTGAATCACAACAACTTTTTGAGAGAATTTTGATTTGAGCCGATGACTTAATGGAAATGGCAGAATGATAACACCTTGTGAGAGGTTTGCATAAAAAAAGCTGTCAAATATATTCAAGCTACAATTTTTCCCCTCAAATTTGAAAATCACATATTAGATTAGTCATGAAATTCAACATAGAGTCAGGAGTACATCTTTCTCTACTCAAGGAGGGAAGTTTAACCGAGTTAATCTCATGTCATGGTGTGAAATGGGTTTCCCCAGAACACAAGATATTTAGTAGGGTTAATCTCAGCCTTGTAAAGGATGATGCTATCCATTGGGGTGTCGCATGTTGGCATCATCTTCACATGAATGCAGGGGCATGTATGGTGATCGCAAATTTGAGTTGTAAAACCTGATTTTTTTTACCAAACCAGAAGAGAACACAACATACAACAATAACACAACTTAGGATGTTGACCAATCTAGCAAAGATCAACTGTATTACTTGGTTGCTTATTCTTGAAACTAAGCGTTTGGTTAGGGCATTGTTAACACAAATGATAATGTAATGAGGTTACAACGTGTTGTGTGTCTAATGAGACTTACTCATTTTGTTTGATTCTCTCCGGTAATTATAAGGGCTAACAGTGACAAGGCAAGGAATCGAAGAGGTGAGAAAGGCACTTTAAGGTGTGCCACTTTGTGATTCTCCTGCTCTGTTGCTGAGATAACCGAGATGATTCTCCTGCTCTGTTGCTGAGATAACCGAGAGATGAGAAGGGTCGCATGTGTGGCGAGCCACGTATAGTCAAACGATCTCCAACGACACACACACTGCCGAAGGCGAGATAATCAACGGTGGCGGGCGTGGCAATATTGGCACGATGCATGCATAGAGTGGGGTGCTAGTGATCAACCAGATCAGGCAATGGCCAGCGCCCGAAGTTGCTTGACGAATGACTGTGTACCCCAGTTGGCATCGTTGTGAAAGATATGTCGAGCAAGCTGAGAAAAAAAGGGGAACAAGAGTGACAGTTGCATGTACCGGGGTACACCAGTGGGCTAGAAGTCAACCCACACATTGGCCCATCAGGCCATGATGCAACCCATCCCAGCTTTCTGACCGGTGGTCTCCTCATGGCGTGGCTATCTACTTGGCGATCAAGCAAGGCTATCTGGGAGATCACGAGGTATCTCCACCCAGTCGTAATCAACATGGACTCATATAAACCCTAAGCCTTGTCCCCCATATAAGTGAGGCCTAGGGCTAGACTACAGACATCTAATCTAGTCTCGATACACCTATGTGATCATTGCGGTCTCACCATTGTACTCCAAACCTCCTCATTAGAGGCATATACACCATCAATCAATCTAGTAGGAGTGTAGGGCATTACCTTCATTAGGGCCTAAACCTGGGTAATTGTTTTGTGTGCACTCTTAGCTAACCTTCCAGCCCGTGCTTCCATCCTGGATTGGCAGCTCAATGATGCAATGCTTTATCTCATCCTTGTCCGGAAATCCCTGGTGGTCATGAATCTGGACGACAACATTGACCTCCGGCCGAATTATTCGATGAATTGTCAACCCAGCCATGCAACCGACTCGTGACCACCTTGGAGGTGCGCACAAACGCCAATTCTTTGTGGCCCAACCAAAGCCGACCTGCAGCTCAAACTCGTCAGGCCACCCATCCAACTTGTGCATCACATGGCGGAGCACAGAGGCTGGCTTGGCTTGGGGCGGAAGCCCGCTGTCATTCGATTTGACCCTCATGTTTCATGACCGACTCGTAAGTCGGCTGATGCATGGGATACCATCCAAGCCCTTTGCGCTGGCAGAGCACCACAGTACCGGCGGGACCCAAAGGTCCTTAGCCCGGTTCGCTCAAGTTGGGCAGCACCCATTTCATCCAAGACGTCCTCGAGCACCCTTTCTCGTCGAAATTCCAGGTGTGGAGCGTTGACAAATATATGGGCGACTCCAAGTCAGAAAACTGGCTGTCCGACTACCTCACAGTCATCTAACCAAGCTAGAGGAGACGATCTGAACGCACTTCGTTACGTCCCTAGCCAATTTGATCTACGAGTAGTAGGATTTCTAGGATGCCTTCATGACAAATTTTGAAAGAACCTACCAGACGTCGGGCAGCGCCTATGACCTCAAGAATTGCATTCAGGAGCCCGAGGATACCATCCGCCGGTTCATCTCTTGGTGGCTCAACAATAGAAACTCTCTGGACGATGTTTCCAATGAGCAGGCTATTCAGGCCTTCAAATTCAGGGCCAGGAAGAGTATGTGCGAGCTCATGGAAATCGCCAACGACTATGCAGCCGTCGAAGAGTCAGTGCGAGCTGGCAGGAAAAATTGGACCGACCATGACAACTCTTGGCACAACCAGAACTGCAAGTGCAAGGATGTTGAGTCGGACTCTCACCTTGTCGCTGCGGCCGTGTACAACACCCCGATGTAAAGGAGGTGGCCTCGAAAACAAGTAGTAGTGCGTATGGCATTTGAAGGGGAAAACCCCAAGGAAAACCTATGATGAGATAATGGTTGGTCCTTGATGCTACCACACCTACCCGGGCTACGAGGCGACACACATGAGCCGACAAGGCAACTTCAACGACCAGTTGGTCATCGAAAAAGCCAACAAGCTAGAACAAGGTGACAATGACGTCAATAACGGCGACCCAAGGGCGGCAGTCGTCCTGAGATGGTCTTCCCCCAGGACGTAAAGAAGGTTAATGGGGTCTTTCGCGGCCTCGAATCCTAGCAAGTCCAAAAGGCAAGGTCAACATGCTAGTGCCTGGCTTGCCCGAGTACCTCGACTGGTCTGACTAGGCGATTTTGTTGGACCAGTCCAACCACTCGAACTATATATTCCCCACCTAGGGAGATCTGCTTTGGTGCTCGGGGGTTGCCAGCTGTCCAAGGTCATGATGGACGATGACATCAACATATTCTAGATCGACACACTGGAAAAGATGGGCATATCTAAGCCTGCGGCCAACCTCCACACATTCACGAGATCGTGCCGGGGAAGTGTGCCGAACCATTGGGACAGGTCTTGGAGGTTATTTTTGGCACACCTGGAAACTTCTGATCCGTGACACTATCTTTCAAGGTCATCCCTTTTAGGGGTGCCTATCACGCCCTCCTTGGCCGACCAACGCATATTAAATTTATGGCAATCCCATGTTACGTTTACTTAAAGTTGAAGGTGCCGGGCCCCAACCGAGTAATTACTTCAAGTGCGCACATGATTGCATGGTGGCCAATGTTGATCTAACTGAAGCTGAGCTCAGCAAAATCCAAAAGACGGCTGATCCAAAGGCCCTCTCGCCGAGCAAGAAGGTCAAGCCGACCTGTGGTTTCCAACCAGGCCATGACTCCAAGGAGGTACAGCTGGCTGTTGAGGTCAACACAGACTGGAGCAACACATAGGAAAGCGCTCTCATCAATTATCTTCATGAGAACCGAGACATCTTCACATGGCAGCGTGCTGACATGCCTAGTGTATCGACAAAAATTGCCAAGCACCCATTGCACTTCTGGAAGGGTGCCCGGCAACCGACCCGTGAAGCAAGCCCTGCGTTGTTTCGCACCAGAAAAGTTTAAAGCTATTGGAGAAGAGCTAGCTTGGCTCTTGGCACCTGGTTCCTTTCATTCGAGAAGTTTCCCACTTGGACTGGCCGGCAAACCCAGTCCTCGTCCGGAAGAAAAACTACACTTGGCGCATGTGCGTCTGACTACACCGACCCCAACAAGGCATGCCACAAGGATCCTTTTCCGCTCCCCTGCATCGACTAGGTTATCATTTCCACCGATACCACTAGATCCGGATAAAAGAATCTGACTTAGAGAGTACCTCCTTCATCATGCATTTTGGGCCCTTCTGCTATAGCATGATGCCCTTTGGGCTCAAGAACTCTGGCACAACATACCAGCGCACCATGTAGAAGTGCCTCGACTACTAGCTCAACAGTCGAGGCCTATGTCAACGACGTGGTGGTCAAGTCAAGGTTGGAGGATAGCCACCTGCCCGACATCGTTCACTAACTTGCGCCAATTCCAGATGAAGCTAACCCTGGGCAATGCGTGTTCAAGATTTTCGGATAAGCTGCTCAGCTTTATCGTCTCCTAGCGTGACATCAAGGTGAAACCCCGACAAAATAGCGATGATCTCCAAGCTCGGCCAACATAAGAAGCCGACGGACGTCCAGAAGCTGGCAGGCTGCAACCCTAAGCCGCTTCATTTCCCGGCTCGACGAAAAGGCCTTGCTGCTGTACAGGCTCCTTCAGAATCCAGACTAATTCGTCTAGATAGATGAGGCCAGTCGGCATTGTACGACCTCAAGCGGCTGCTGTGAAGCAACCCAATTTTGGCCGCCCTGAGAACTGACGTATCCATGCTTTTATATATCTGTGCCACTACATAGACTGTAAGCGTGGTCCTCGTGGTTTTAATGCGAGTAGGAAGGCCGAGCTTAGAAGGTCCAACACCCGATGTATTACGTCATTGAGGTATTGTCCTCATCGAAGTTTCGCTACACCCACTATCGAAAGTCACCTATGGGGTGTTCATGGCGGCTCGGAAGCTGCCACACTACCTCCTGGCTTACCCGATCACTGTGGTTAGCCACCAAATGGCGCATCAAGCTCCTTCCCTTCGACTTCCTAGTTCAGTGGACCAAGTCCCAGAATCATCCCATGTAGGTCGACCTCGAGCATTGGTTTCTTGGACGGATCCATGATGCTCCCGAGGTCTGGGCATGGTCTGGAATTTTTTTATTTTTGGCCAAATTTTAACCAAAAAGGTCCTGAATATGCATTTTCCTTCTAATTTTGTATCTGTTTGGTGAAACGTTTTGAAACTTTCCCAGATCGAATATCATGGGAACTAGTCAATGGCCGAAACTGGCTGGGAGGACTAGGCAGTTAATGGTCAAAACCAGTCCAAACTGTGTGAAACCGGTTTAGGGTTGTTTTTTGAATGGTTTTGAAACTCTGAGATTGTAAAGTAGACATTTGATGTTTGGGGTTGTATCTTTAGACTTTGGTGATAACTCAGGGTTGTAATATGCGCTTCTCTCCAATTTAATTGAATGTTTATCGTTAACAACTTAAACGAAGTCACAATATCTTTGGACCATTTATAAGGAGTCATACATGAATTTTTGTTGTTGCTTAGTTTTGGGGCACAGTCTTGCATTTATATGGTACATTGAATGATATGCAACAACGATTTACTCTGTTTTCTCTTGAAGACACAAGGGATGAGGCCTGGTGTTGTGCCTTACACGAGCATCTTGTCTGCGTTACGTAGGATTGCAGCAGAAGAAGGTCTTCGTGGATTGTACAGGTAGGCTGCATTTTGACTGTAAAGCTCAATATTACTTACTTTTTGTTGTGTCCTTGATTGTTTGTTCCATGACAACAGTGGTCTTGTTCCTTCTTTAGCTGGGGTTACTCATGTAGCCATCCAGTTCCCAGTATACGAGAAGGCAAAGCTGTACATTTCGAAAAGAGGTAATAAGATATCTTGTACAATGAAAGGTGAGACGAATCTGGGCAAGAGATTGACTGAAAAGTGCATGTGTTTTCCAGACAATACTACAGTTGATAAGCTTGGCCCTGGTCAATTAGCAATTTGTTCCTCAGGATCCAAAATAGCAGCCTCGCTCATAACATACCCTCATGAGGTATGTTTATCCATCCTCCCTGTTCGATAGTATACTTCCGTCAGCAAAATGCTTATCATTTGCTGCATACATACTTCTCCTTCTATGGTAGTACCAGCGCAGTGTAGTTTGCAACTTCTGCCAGACCTGTGTGTCCCCAATTATGGAATACTAGCAAATCATGGAGTGCAACAATTGACGAATTCTTTACTTCTCACTGGGATAACGGAATGAAGCAGTTGTTAATGCCTACTACAAATGAGGAGTCTATTTTCAAATGAAATACATAAGCTTATGAAATGAGAGGCTAAAGAAATATTTCATCCATTACAAAATGTAAGGCGTATTTTTGACAGGACAAGGATTTGACCAAGAGTTAGTCCGTTAATATGTGGTTTATGTCTACAAAGTCACAATCAGGATACTTTTGGACAACATATCTTGTGACACCAATTCCATGCCTTAATAAACAAAATAGGCCCTGTCATGGATGGAGCATGATATATCTGATCTCCTTTAGGAGTTAAATTAGAGAAAGAAAACAGAGAGATGTGTTTAATTTAACAAGAAATAATCACCTTCTGTTGGCACATCAAAAGGCCCTTGCATATTATTGTAATTTTCAATCATTGGTTTACATGCAGGTTGTGAGATCTAAGTTGCAAGAACAAGGCCGTGTTCCCCATGGTGCTATACGGTATATAGGTGTAACGGACTGTATAAAGCAAGTGTTACAGAAGGAGGGGATTGCTGGATTCTACCGAGGTTGTGCTACAAATTTGTTGCGAACAACGCCGAATGCTGTCATTACTTTCACTAGTTATGAGATGATCAATCGACTCATGCACCAGCTCCTGCCCTCCTAATTGAAAGGTGGAAACCAACAAATCTTCAATGTGCTTGCAATGCTGAATCGTATGTTCTGGCTGTAATGGTTTGTTATCGTGGTTGCATTGCCATTTGTCCATTATTGAAGAAAAGACATCTGTTAACGACAGATTTTGGTGAAAGAAGTAGACAGATCCAGAGGTTTGTGTTTTGCCGTGAGGGAGAAGCCCTATTCTTTTAAATTAATTCTGCATAGTTGTTAGGAGCAAATCGTTGTCTACAGAACGTTGGCATGCTAATTGTCCATTCATGTTGATTGTAGCTTTTAGAAAAATATTTGGCCAGCTATTGTAGCTGATCGTGTGTTTCAACAATGACGATTATACTCTTATAAAGAATGCTTGTCCCGCGGGGGCCTCTCCGAGCCGTCCGAATTTGCCTGGGTGACCTGCCTCGGCAGTTCATGATGGGTGGACGTGGGCTGCTGGCGTGGAGCCACCGTCATGGGGCAGATTTGGTTGAGCTCGTGAGCGCGGCCCCTGGCGCTCGCTTGCGCTTGATTGGACCTGCCTGTCCGTGTGTAACCCACGTCGGGTTGGCCTGATTGCGACAGGCGGGGCGTGCAATCCGGCCGTGACACTGGTTTGCGCATTGGAGGCCGGCTGTCAGCGTCGCTCTATACGGGCATGCGTAGCTGTCGGTTTTATTTGCGGGCCTGCCAGTTGGTTTTATGTGCGTGCTTGTCTGGACGACCAGCGTCGTCGCCCCTGCTGGGTTGCCTCGTACGCATTCGCACGGGGTGTGAGAGCAACTCCAACCGGCCGACCCATTTCGTTCATCCACGTTTGTTTGGGTCGGCGCGGACAGAAAAGATTGTCCAACGCGTCGACCCAAACAGGCCCGCGTCTATTTTTTATCCGTCTGTGGCCCATTTGCGGTTCAAATTTGGGCCGCATTTGCGTCGGCGTGTCGTCTGTCCTTGTCCTCCACCTGGTTCGCATGTCGGCAGCAGAATGTCATTTCCTTTGTCCTTTTTTCGGTCCCGTCACTAGGCCGCCTTCGCCTCCTGCCGTCGTCGCCCATTTTTTGCCGACGTCGTCGGCCATCCGTGCCGCTTCTCTTCATGTCGTCGTCGCCCCTTGGATGATTCTTCATCCGACGACGAGGAGATCGTGGCAGCTGCCTTGGCCATCCATGACCACCTCGGTAGGCAATGGCCTATGTTTAGGGGCTCTATATCGGGGCATACGCCGGCGTTGAATCGCAACCGGGAGAGTGGCCATGTCCTACTTTGGAATGACTACTTCGAGATGCCGAGTCCCCTTTAAAACATCACATGTTTCGGCGTCGTTTCCGTATGGCTAGGCATGTGTTCAATCGTATTCGGGAGGGGGGGTGGAGTATGACAAGTATTTCGAGTGCAAGACAAATGCACTTGGAAATCTTGGTTTCTCCTCTTACCAGAAATGCACTGCCATCATTCGGATGCTTGCATACGGAGTTCCCGATGATCTCATTGATGAGTATGCTTGGATGAGTGAGTCCATCTACCTTGAGTCCATGTATCGTTTTTGCAAGGCTGTCATAGCTGTTGTGTTTGGTCCGGAGTACTTGAGAGAGCCAAATGCTGCTGATACAGAACGGTTGTTGGCGATGAATGCCAGCAGGGGGTTTCCTGGGATGCTTGGTAGCATAGACTGTATGCACTGGCAGTGGAAGAACTGCCCTTCTGCTTGGCAGGGGCAGTACAAAGGTCATGTTCGAAAATGCACTGTGATACTTGAGGCTGTTGCTTCACAAGATCCTGGATTTGGCACTCCTTTTTCGGCATGGCTGGATCTCACAATGATATCAATGTGCTCCAGTGGTCCCCAGTGTTTGCTAGGATGGCTGAAGGCAATGCCCCGCAGGTCGATATTAAGATCAATGGCCACCACTATGACAAGGGATATTATCTAGCTGATGGTATCTATCCAGAGTGGACAACTCTTGTCAAGACAATCTCCAACCCCCAAGGAGAGAAGAAAAAGAGATTTTCCCAAGAGCAAGAGAGTGCTAGGCAGGATGTTGAGCGTGCCTTCGGTGTTCTGCAATCTCGACGGGGCATTGTCCGACACCCTGCAAGAACTTGGAGCACACAAAAGCTTTGGGAGGTGATGACTGCTTGTGTGATCATGCACAACATGATCGTAGAGGATGAGCGCCTCTGCGACCAGGGGTGTCAGTTTCAGGGTATCAATGTTGAGCCTCAGCATGCCGACACAGCAACGTTTGCACAGTTCGTGAAGTTTCATATGAGATGCGTGATTGGCGGACTCACAGGCAGCTGCAAAATGATTTGGTGGAGCACATATGGGTTCATGTTGGCAACCAATAGAAGTATCGGTATTCTATTATTTGAAATGTATTTTGAAACAATTTAATGTTCATTTGGTTTGTAATAACAATGCCATATTTATGTGTTTTTACAACTATTTGGCGTGGCCGCTGGCATGTGTTTGCTGGCCGCTGGCATGTCGCCGACGCAAACGTTGCCCGGAATGGCATGGCCGCTGGCATGTTCGATGGCTGCGGGCCCTTTTTGATTTGTAAACTGAAAATTGCGGACGAAAGATGGGTTGGCACGTTGGGCGACCGGCCTACCCATTTAGAAAGGAGGGCGGACAGGCCGACCCAAACGGACAAAAGGCGGACAAACCACGCATTCGTTCGGGTTGCCCGGTTGGAGTTGCTCTGAGCGCTGAATGTCCGGCCTTGCCTTCCATGTTGGTGTTTCCTAGGTGCTTTTCTGGCCGGTGTTGTTTGTGTGCTTTTTGGCCAGTCCTGTTTGCGTATAGTCGGATGGTGGATGTTGTCGGGTCGTGCCGCAACGACTTTCATTGGTAGCTATTGCCTTGGTTTCGGCGACGGGCATTATCGGTGCTGCTGACCGGCTACTTGCATGCGTACGCGGTGTGCGAGGCGCTTGCTTGCTCGGACTTCTAAGACTACTCACAATGGGAGTAACATAGGTAGTAACATAGATGCCACATAAGCAAAAAAATATGATGTGGCAACTAATTAATGAGAAGAGAAAGAAATTTGAGTAACTTAGCATGTTACTACCCCTATGAGTAACATAACGCATACCAAGGCAAGATGAGTCTATAAGCTAATAAATAAAAGGCTCAATGTTACTACCCATTGTGGAGGTAGTAACTTAGACTAGTAACATATGCATGTTACTACTCTATGTTACTCCCCATTGTGACTAGTCTAATGACCCGGTCGCTAGCGGCTTTCCTTGTGTAGGTGGTTGCTCAGTGATGTCGGGTTACGTCGCACTGTAGACCTATTCGTTGTTCATGGGCTTACCCGATCGGGTGTCTCAAACGTCCGTCGGATGGCTCGGTCACAAAATTTCAATCGGCGGGTATTGCAAACAAGCCTCAAACGCAGACATACATCAAGTGTTTTCAAATCCAAAATATTTAATCCAAAACACGGACAAGATTCAACTCATCACAATAAGGCCTTGTACAATGCAAGGTGCTTAGGGGAGGTGCTTAGACAAATAAACCGCTTTTTCTGAAACACTGGTGTCTATTTGTGTAGGATAAACGCTTAGTTAAGCACGCCTCATATAGAGATAAGCATTAATGATTGGAAAAAGCTTGGTTTATTTTACTAAGCACCTCTCCTAAGCACCTTGCATTGTACAAGGCCTAAAGGTAGAGAGGAAAGAACACTACATGATTTGACTACATTAACAAAGCTCTTAGTATATGAAGATCGTGCCCTAACAAAATTATGTGAAAGAGATCAAACACATAGCTACTGGTATATACCCTTAGCTCTGAGAATGAATTACTTACACATCATCATGAGAACGGAGGAGAAATTGGTGGTGATGGTGATGGAGGAGATGTCCCCGACGACATTTCGGCGCCATCGAGGGAGAGGGGGGAGGGCCTCCTCCTCCTCCTTCTTCCTTGGCCCTCCGGGGACAGAGGGATCTCCCCCTAGATTGGATCTCTCTGTTGTATTTTGTTTTGCGTGACTGTTTCGAAGTCCTTCACCGTTTCTTCAATAGCCAGAGATCCGTAACTTCGATTGGGCTGAAATTTTGAGGGGATTTTTATCGAAAAATAATCTTTCTCGCGAATAAAGAAGGGATCCAACTGACCTATGAGGTGCCCACAAGACATCAGGGCATGTCTGGGGTAGGGCGTGCCCACAAGATATCAGGGCGCGCCTGGGGTAGGTCGCGACTTGTTATCTTGTGAGGGCCCTCGGGCACCATATTGCATTGATTCCTTTCCCAAAAATAACATATATTCAAAAAAAATTTTGTAAGAATTTATCGCGTGTGGACTCCGTTTGGCATGGTTTCTCTGTGAAACAAAAAACATGCAAAAAACATGAACTAGCACCAGACACTAGATTAATAAGTTAGTCCATTAAAAGAATATGAAAAATGCACCAAAACGATATAAAAATAGTGTAAAAATGGCACAAATACTTCATAAATTATAAATAAGGTTGAGACATATTAGCATCTTCAAACTTAATTCATGCTCGTCCTCGAGCAGGTAAATGATAAAATAAATAATTATGAAGTGTGAATGCTAGCATACTATATAAGATTGATCAATGATAATTTCTACCACTTTTCCTAGCATCATAACAACAACTCTTTCTCATAAGAATCATCATGAAGAAATAGCAATTGATTCACATATTATGGATTTAACAATGTGTTGGTGTACCACGAACTGGGGGCTCTTCGTACCCAGACTTGTGCACGGGCGACCGTTGCCAGCGGACCGGCGAGTCCTGGCCACACTCACAATGGAATCCCAAGAGGCGAGGGCAGGCAAGCGACAAGCCCCCCCTCCTCGCCCCCGCTCGAGCGGCTAAGCCACCCACAGGCGGTGCCCGACAAGATCCCAGCCCGCCAAGCCGCCGCTCCATGTCACTAGGGGGCTGATTGTCTCCATGAGCTGAGTTGTCGAGCGAGTAGGCGGACTGGCAGAACTGGCCAGTGCACGTGGCCCCAGCGTCAGGCCTGTGACAGCTTTAATGACACCCGTCCCGTGACCTGGCAGAAGAATAGGAGGTAGCTAGGCAAACATCACAGAAGGAGAGGCAATCCTTGTCGGGGAACGTCGCCAGCACACCACCTCATGGTGCATTGAATGCGTCTGTCGTAGTCCGTCAGAGTTAGGTATTTCCCACTACCTCTCCTGGCAAGCAGTCTCTGTAGCTGCAGTACGTACTGTATGCCTAGTAAAGGACCATTAGAGACATTGTGGTGTCCCCTTGAACTATAAAAGGAGGCCCATGGATACCTTCACAAAGGTTGACACTCTTTTCAATTACACGAACTGTTGCACCTCCCATGCATCCTTGCCGGGTTGCTGCACACCTGTACTCGAACTCACATAATCAACCAGCCACAGACAAGACGTAGGGTCTTACACTCCCGAGCGGACCAAAACTGTATAAATCCTCGTGTGTAGATTGGTCGACTGATCCTCTTCATGCACCTGGAACCCCCCAGAGAACTGAAAAGGGGCCCTGAAGGTCCCATAGATCGTCGTTCCCACACCGAAATCTTTGGCACGCCAGGTAGGGGCTCTTCCGGTGCACGAACCTTCACCGACTCTTCTATGCGCCCTCAACGGTGTCCATGGCGCCCAAGAAAGCTAAGGGTGGCCCGTCGGCCGCCCCGTCGAGGTCTAAGCTGCCTGCTTCGGCCGCAGTGAACGGCAAAGACGGGCGTCTCGACCGCACACACCACACCGGCAAGTAAAGCCACAACACTACGCGGAGCTCCGCAAGCCGTGACCAGGACCCCGCCGTTTTGGTGACCCGGGGCGCGACCGAAGGCGACATCGCAGCCGCGGCTGCAACCGCAGCAGCGAGGACTGCGGCCGGACCTCCGTCACACCCTGCGCGAGACAATACTGGCCCGTGCCAATGAGATGGCGACCCGCCGCAACGCACGGGACAGACCCTTGTGTGGGGGGCACAGGGCCAGACTCAACCGCCTCCCCCTGGTGAGGACGAACGTAGAGCGGCAGCGTGGGCAAACGCTCCTTCTGGCATTGTCAGGAGTAAGAGCGCCACCCACTCCTCGCTCCGTTGATCCTGAAAACCATGAAGGAAGCTTTAGCACAGGCCCAACTACCGCTAAACTTTCCTCCCTCACTAGAGAAGATGGAGGAGTGGAGGGCGACCATACAAAGCCTGTTGAGCTTCGCCAACATGGACAAGCCGGATGCGGCAGGCTCTTCACGCGCGCGCGCGACCTCCACGGGGCCCACCGCTGGGAGCGATGTCGGAGGAACACACACGGTGTAGTCGCCCCCACGATGACAACATGCTTCCCGTGGGACTGATGCACAGGACGAGGTGTCCCAAGCCTCTACGGACCCGCGACTAAAGCGAGACCAGCGCCACATCCTGAGGGACAGGCGCAAGGAGGATGCATGCATTGCCATCGAGACACGACGAGAAGCACGTCGTCAATCCGACGGTCGCGCTGATCTGGCCATCGACGAGCCCGCGCTCGGGGTGCCCGGTAGCCTACCTTACGAGGTGTGATGCCTGCCGATCACCCGCGAGCTGCAATAGGTCCGTTGGCCCTCTAGCAGGGCCTTCAAGACGGATTTTCCAGACAAGTACGATGGGGCAATTAGCCGGTTGGAATTCCTAGGCATCTACACCATCACGGTGTAGGCCGCCGAGGGATGCAATGAGAAGGTACTCGCCAACTACTTCCCGTTGGCACTCAAGCCCAATGCTAGGAGCTGGTTGATGAATTTACCGGAAGGGTCCATCTCTACCTGTGCAACCAATTCATTGGAGCTTACCACGGGGGTCACAAGTTCCCAGGTCATCCCAACGATCTACACGTGCTTCCCTAACGAAATGGCAAGACACTTCGCAAGTACATCCAGAGATTCAGCCATGTGCAGCACAACATCCCGGACATCCCCCCGCCGCGGTGATCGCTGCGTTCCACAGGATCGTCCGCAATCGACACATGCGGGAGGAGATGAGCATCAACATGCTGTGGGACATCGCCGAGCTTTATGCTCTGGCAGACAAGTGTGCGCGAACTGAGGAAGGAATAAGATTCCCGGGAGGACGCATGCACGGAAGTCGACTCCGACAATGCCGAAAGCGCGCCCGCCTCCTCGAAGAAGGTACGCAAGCGCATGGTCAAGGCAGTGATGGCCGTCGAGAGCTCCTACAAGCATAATGCTGGCAAGAAGGCCAAGTCTGAGGGGTCCGGCAAGGATGCTGCCGCATGCTCTAGAGACGATGAGGCCGCGGCAAGCGAAAAGCCCGGCAAGCCATACTGCAAGATCCATCTCAACAAAGGCCACGACATCATCGAATGCCCCCAAGTAGAGCAACTTGCCGAAAAGCAGAAGCAAGAGTACGAAAGACGTGACAAGGAAAAGGGTCGAAACGGAGCTGGTGGGTCTGACAAGAAGGGTCATAATGGTTGAAGTGACCACCGTGGCAAGGCCCAACAGTAGAAGGAGAAACCTGCTAGAGGCCGAGACGACAAGTCTGATGGTGTTGTGGTTTTGTCATGGCAGATGTTCGAAGACTTAAGTTCGAGGCCATCGCTAAGGTGATGGACTCAAGGGGTTGGTCGAGACGAGGGACACGAGTTTACCCAGGTTTGGCCCCTCAAGAAGAGGTAAAAGCCTACGTCCTATTTGTGTTGTATTGATTGGAGTATCGATTACAAGGGAGCGGATTCGGTTGACCTAGTTCTCGATTAGGTGGTTTCTGTCTAAGTCGCCCCGTGTCTCGCCTTTATATAGGAGGTCAAGACCACGGGTTACACAAGTCTCATACCAACTCTTACAACGTATCTGACTCTATCTTTATTGATGGCTTGCCATCTTGGGCAAGCCGTCTCCGGGCGGCTTAACCGCCTGGGTCTTCATACCTTCTTCCGTCTGGGCCTTCATCTTGGCCCATCTTGGTAAGCCGCCATACGGTCAGGCCTACGTCTTTTGGCCTGATTCATCAGTCTGGATTATGAACCGCCAGGTATGACCCGGACCCACCTGGGCGGGTCTTACCACGGGGTTATATCCCCAACATTAGGTCCCAAGTTGATTTGAGCCTGCTCAGGTCAATCTTCAAACTCAGTTGGCGGCGAGTCTCACACTCCATCACCTGAAAGAAAATATGTAACCCGCCGTGAAGTCACACCGGATATGCCAAAAAGATTCCCTGACGTTCACAACGGATCTTTTCATTAAACTATTGGCCCGAAAATTGAGGCGTTTGTCTCGGTCGGTCAGTTTCTGCCGCCTTGATTCCCGCGCCCGTTTCAACCTTCCAGCCTCTTAAATAGGACCACGAAGGGTCCTTCTCGTTTCCTTCGTCGCCTGTGCTTCTTCTTCTTTCTCTCTACGCCATCGCCCCCGAGCTCCCTTGCTCCGGTGAAGCTCCATCCCCGTCGTTGCCCTAGGCCGCTGCATCAACCTGAACGTACCAGAACTTTGCCCGTGTCCACCGCGTCACTTCCGATAAGTCTTTCTCCATCCCCTAGATCCGTAGCTTAGTGCGACAAATCCATGGAGTTCTTTGGCCCCGTTAGAGCGCAAGTTCTTCGTAATGCCAAATGACACGTATCTCAGTAAATCTCGTAGTGTTCACCTTCCCGCTGCAGTAGATCATGCGAAATCATCAATAAGCTAATGCGGATATGTAGTTGTTTCCTTTCACTGCCTTTAAACTTGTCAGTTTTCCCTCAGTTTGTCGCTAGGTTTGAAATAAATCTGCTTTTCCTCTGTATGTAGATCTATATCTACAAAGACAATATGTGAAACCTATTTTGCACACTTAGTTGTATTTTGCTTCGTTGCTCTACCAACTTAATCCGCCATTAGATTTCTGGCTCTTGCCATAAACTGCATCAGCGGCTTAGTTTCGTAGTGCTTAGATTCAATAGCCGCCCTTAGTTGTCTGTCGCTTTCTAACTCGCCGTGTACTATCACCTTTCACAGTCTTTAAGCCGCCATTATGTCTCGGGCGTCCTCAACCTGTAATTGGGTTGGCTCCGCAGTATCCGAAGAGTTCTTGCAAGACTTTGTCAGCTAAAGGTGTCATCCGTTGGTGGGTTTCGGGCAACGAGAGAAAACCTATCCCTAAGGAGGGCGAGATAGTCATATTCGCTCACCACCTTGCGCGCGGTTTCAGCCCGCCCGGTTCTAAATTCTTCCGAGATGTTCTCCATTTCTTCAAGTTGCATCCCCAAGACATTGCACCCAACTCCGTCTCAAATATGTGCAACTTCCAAATCCTCTGTGAAGCTTATTTACAAGAAGAGCCATCAGTTGACCTCTTCTGAGAGTATTTTTATGTAAACCGCCAGACGGAAGTGGCAGCCAGCCCAAGCTTAGAGCTTGACGGAGTCTCCATACAAAGAAGACGTGATATGGCCTTTCTGACCATTCGAATGCCAAGCCACCGCAAGGACTGGAATAAGACTAGTTTTTACTGCAAGTACACGTCTCCAGAGGGTGAACATCCACTGCCGGGTTATCGCCCTACCCGTCTCCACACCACAACAGCTCCCAGACCAGATGCCAGCTTCTGCACGAGCGAAGTATGCTCCGGCCTTCGCCAAAATCAGAGCCCTCCTGGCCAATGGCCTGATAGGAATCGATCTTACCCGCTGTTGGATCTCTTGGAAAGTCATGCCTCTGAGCCGACGGGACCGGCTTATGTGTGAGTACACGGGTGAAGCCAGTGACCCCCTCTGCTTCCATCAAGGGAAATATCATACCACCCCGACAGAGGAAAATATTGTGGCTTCCATCAAGGGACTTGTCCATGAGTCCCAAGAAGCTTGCCGCTCCATTGGGTTACATCCTTTTTGTGCTGCTAACCCGGCCCCAGATGTAAGAATAACTTTCAAATCTCTTTTCTCCGGGTTAATTATGCATGTAGTGACCTTTTAACCTCTTTCGGCGGCTTTGCTTACAGGCTAACTCTAGCTTCTGGAAGAAGAAATATAAGGACAAGACTGGCGCCCATAAGAAGAAGGTTGTTGCCCAGAGCAGCATGAAGTTGACGACTCAGAGGTAGAGCTTGACTCTCTTGGCCGCTTTTTTATGAGTCTTGCTAACAATATTTACTCACATGAAGAATCAGAGACAAGCCATGCCAACGCTCCTGAGGTAACCTATATTTCATCTGACTCAGAACTCCTTCCACCAAAGAAGATACGGCGGGCCGTCCGAAAAGTCCCACTTTCTCATCCTCTTGCTCATTTAGAGCATGATTTTCTTTTGAAAAAGCAAAAACACACTTCCCGACGTCAAACCCGGAGCACCGGCTCTGAAGACCTTATGGCCGGTTATCAATTCTCCGGCTCAGCGGAAACGGCCGGCTAAGGTAATCTTTTTAACTAAGTTTAGCTTTGCCAATTTTTTGTTATAACTTTACCTTGCCTTATATATCTTTGACTGTCTTTTCAGGAATTGCCTCCATCATCAGGCGACTCTATGGCAATTAAGCTGCCGCCTCTAAAGATCAACCCGGAGTACGTGCTTTCCTGTTTGCATCATATCCTTTGCCATCCTTGAACTTTATATACTAACCTTCTGTGCTTTCCAGGGCTCAAGCAAAACGAAGGAAAACCGGTGGGTCTACTTCTGCTCCCACTGCCAAAGAGCCGAAGCCTGCTAAGCCGGACTCTCCTGCGGCACACACTGAGCCCTCTGCAGCCACAAAGGATGCACCTGAAGACGCTCTTTGGTCCTCCGAGCCGCCGGCCCATGAGATGGCAACTGACAGTCCTCCCAGGACCAGTTCTAAGCCGCCAAGCCCTTCAATAGCCGTCGAAGAACCAATTCTTTTGGACGTCATTATCACTGGTACTGGCTTCCAATCTCCCAAGCCCCACATGCTAACCAAACACACCAAAAAGGCTGAAGCTTCTGACAACGTGAACTTTGAGCTCCTCGTGCTGGAGAAGTTAACTGTGGACGAGCTACATGCTGGTTATCTGAACCGCCTGTCCACAAGCCGGAATATGGAGATCAAACTCGTCAGATTAATGAAGCAAAAAATACGAGGTACTTCTTCCTTTACTTATACCCTTATGTAGCCCCCAAGAGCTGGTTTAATATTTATAAATGGTAAATCGGGTCTTCCAATCCGTGTCACAAGTAGAACAACTTAGCCTGTAGCCCCCAAGTATCGGCTGAATATGTATATGTTGAGCTGGTACTCAGTGTTGATGAGCCGATCAACTGTAGCCCCCAAGTTCGGGTCAGTATATAATTAGTGGGTCGGAACTTCTCTGTAGATTGACTGAAGAGCCATTTGTAGCCCCCAAGTGCCGGCTTAACTTGACGAAGATGAGTCGAGACTTACTTGTATATTTGGAAAGCGTCACTGTAGCCCCCAAGTGCTGGCTTAAATTGACGAAGATGAGCAAGAACTTACAATCTTGGAGAGCAAACAGACATTAGCCCCCAAGTGTCGAGTATATTGCTTGAAATCTGCTTGAGACTTGCATTATATTTCCTTAACTGACCATCTGGTAATATTTTATCTTGGCGACTCACCCCTCATCTGCCTTTTTTTGTCACAGGAAGCTTTGAGCAATGCCAAGTCTGATCTGACTGGCCTAAAGAGCAATCTCGCTTCCCAGCAAGCCACCAGGAGTGAATCAGAGAAGAAGTGCTGGCTTGGCGCCGAAGAACTTGTAAAAGTTAAATCTGATTTTGCTGCCTTCAAGAAGGCGGTTGAGACGGAACAAACTGCCCTGGCCAAACATGCGGACGATGCTGACTAGCGGCTCATGGTTGTGTCAGACGAGGTGAACTCTCTGAAGCGCCATATCTCAAAGATGACTGTTGCTATCTTTGGTAAGTACTGAAAACCTCAGTCAATATTCTTATTTAAAATATTGTTCAAGCGGCTTATATCGCGAACCTCCTCTTTGCAGGTCAAAGGAGCTGCCAGCTTGGTGCCGACAGTTTGCTGCAGTTGAAAGCCGTCTATACTTTATCAGAGCAGTTGTACCGCGGGACTCTTTGCACAATTAGAGAAATGCTAAATAAAGAGAGTATCCCCAAGTTCATGAAGGGAGTCATAGAGGTGTTGTCAACCCTGCCAAAGCAAATCCAAGAGCTCAAAAAATCAGCCACCCAGAAGGGAGCAATTGCTGCGATAAGCCGGGCTTTGACCTTTACCCCGGAGCTAACTGCTGAAGAAATGATGGACGGCCTCATGTTGGAAGACAATCATCGTGCCATCGACGACACTCGCAAGCGCAAGATGATCAACAAGGGCAGCCCCAGCAACCAGAAGCATCGCCCCTGACAGCCAGCCCTAACCAAGCCGACCTATCAGCCGCAGCAGGCTAGACCTCCTGCGCCTCGTCCGAGCTACCAGCCTCAGCAATATGCCAATCCCAGGCCAGCCTACAACAACAACCCCAATAACAACAACGGTGGCAGAAACTTCAACAACAACCCTGGGCAGGTCACTTGCTTTGGATGTGGTCAGTCTGGACACATATCTAAGCTTTGCCCCAACAGGAAGCCACATGCACCACGCCCCAATGCGTGAAATCAAGGTCAAGCCCGTGGAGAACCACCAAGGAATCCAGCTCCCCGCAACCAGCCCAACAATGGCAAGGGTCGTGTAAATCACGTCACCGCAGAGGAAGCCCAGGAAGACCCAGACGTCATACTGGGTACGTTCCTCATCAACTCAACCCCAACAACAATATTGTTTGATTGTGGAGCTTCGCATTCTTTTGTCACCCAAAAGTTTGCACTAGAGAGTGGCATGAAACCTACACCCTGGGTAGTCATATGTTGATACAAACCCCCAGTTCAGTTATGAAGTCTAGGATAGGGTGTAAGGGAGTGAAGATTGACATCAACGGGGTCGACTTCCTAGCAGACCTTATAGTTCTGGATTCACCCGGCTTGGATGTTATCCTTGGCATGAATTGGTTAACTAAGCACCAAGGCATGTTGGACTGTGCCAAGAGGATTGTCACCATGACTAATAGCCAAGGAGTGGAAGTAAAGTATGTCCCCAACCCTGCCTCCACTCAAGCCCCTCAGGCTAACTGCCTATCGAGAGTTAAGTTGGATCAAGTGCCAGTAGTATGTGAGTACCCGAATGTGCTTCCTGATGAGCTGCCCAGAATGCCTCCTGACCGCGACATTGAGTTCATCATTGAGCTTATGCTCGGATCAAGGCCCATCTATAAGAAGGCCTACAGGATGGGATCTGAAGAGTTGGCTGAGTTGAAGAAGCAACTAGCAGAGCAGCTCAGAAAAGGATTTATCCGCCGTAGTGCCTCTCCTTGGGGATCGCCTGTTCTATTTGTGTCAAAGAGGGACGGAATTATCAGACTTTGTGTCGATTACCATTCTCTCAATGAAGTCACAATAAAGAACAAGTACCCACTCCCCAAGATTGAAGACCTGTTTGATCAGTTGAACGGAGCCAAGGTGTTCTCCAAGATCGACCTCAGGTCTAGGTAGTATCAGCTGAAGATCAGACCCCAAGACATTCCGAAGACGGCATTTGTAACCCGATATGACCTGTATGAATACATGGTCATGTCATTTGGGTTAACTAATGCCCTTGCCTACTTCATGTACCTCATGAATAAGGTCTTCATGGAGTACTTGGACAAGTTCGTTGTTGTCTTCATTGATGACATACTTGTCTTCTCCAAGTCTGAAGAAGAACATGAGGAGCACTTGAGATTGGTCCTATAAAAGCTTCGAGAGCACCAGCTTTATGTAAGTTCAGTAAGTGTGAATTCTGGCTGCACGAAGTTGGATTCTTGGGTCATGTGCTGACTGCGGAAGGATTATCAGTGGATCCTACCAAGATTGAAGCCGTGACGGAATGGGAAACCCCTACCATAGTAAAGGAAGTCAGGAGCTTCCTCGGACTCACGGGTTATTACCGCAAGTTCGTGGAAGAGTTCTCAAGCATTGCCCGACCCATGACCCAACTTTTGAAGAAGGACAAGAAGTTCGAGTGTACAACTAAGTGCGAGGAAAGCTTCCAGGAGCACAAAAAGAGATTGACCACGGCCCCAGTTTTGGCCACCCCTGATATTCACAAGGAGTTTGTGATGTATTGTGGTGCATCAAGAACCGGAGTTGGAGGAGTTTTGATGCAAGAAGGCAGAGTCATAGCATATCTATCCAGACAACTACTTCCTCATGAAGAGAACTGTGCCACTCATGATCTCGAGTTGGCAGCCGTGGTTCATGCCTTGAAGACCTGGCGGCATTACCTTCTGGGGAAGCAATGTGAGATATTCACAGACCACAAGAGTCTGAAGTATATCTTCACTCAAAGGGAATTGAACATGAGGCAGCGAAGATGGTTGGAATTAATCAAGGATTATGACCTCAGTGTTCAATACCACCCCGGAAAGGCCAACGTGGTAGTAGACGCCTTAAGCAGAAAGGCTTGTTCCTTGAATGCTATGATTAAGGAAAGGCTACCCGCCCTATATGAAGAGCTTGAGAGCTTCGGCTTGGAACTGGTTGCACCGGGATTCCTTGCCAACCTTGAAGCAAAGCGTATATTGATGGATGATATCAAAGAAGCCCAGAAGGGACACGAGAGCATTGAAGGCATAAAGAGGAAGATCAAGGCAGGCAAGGCCCCAGGATTCTTAGTGGATGAACAAGGAGTTGTATGGTTCGGGACTTGCATTTGTGTACCCAACAAAGAGGAGCTCAAGAACTTGATCTTGCAAGAAGCTCACGAAAATCCCTACTCCATCCATCCTGGAGGGACCAAGATGTATCAAGACCTCAAGGCAAGATTCTGGTGGCATGGCATGAGAAGGGAAATAGGCACTTTTGTCGCCAAGTGTGACATATGCTAGAGAGTCAAAGCTGAGCATCAGCGACCCGCTGGACTATTGCAACCTCTCAAAGTGCCTGAATGGAAGTGGGATAAAGTCAGGATGGATTTCATCACCGGTTTACCAAGGTCAAGCAAGGGACATGATTCCATTTGGGTCATTGTCGACCACCTGACCAAGGTAGCCCATTTCATTCCCGTCAAGACCACCTATGACGGTAACAATTAGCCAGCCTCTACATCGAGCGTATCATGAGCCTTCATGGAGTTCCAAAGGAGATCATGTCAGATCGTGGCACCTAGTTCACCTCAAGATTCTGGAAGATGTTTCAAGAAGCCATGGGAACCAAGCTCTGCTTCAGCACTGCTTTTCACCCCAGACCAGCGGGCAGACGGAACGAGTAAATCAGATACTTGAAGATATGCTGCACGCTTGTGTTTTGGCGTACGGAGCCAAGTGGGAGGATTGCCTGCCCTTCGCCGAGTTCTCATACAACAACAGCTATCAATCGAGTCTTCAGATGGCACCATTTGAGGTTTTGTATGGACGCAAGTGCCGTACTCCCCTCAACTGGTCAGAGACCGGAGAAGGATTAATTTTTGGACCATACATCCTCCGCGAAGCCGAAGAGCAAGTTCAACTTGTCCGAGAGTGCCTCGCGACCGCTAAGTCAAGACAGAAGAGCCACACCGACTCCCACTGCCGAGAAGTGAACTTCTGTGTCGGTGACCATGTCTACCTCCGGGTCACGCCTCTTAAGGGAACCAAGCGCTTCCACGTCAAAGGAAAGATCGCACCAAGGTACATCGGCCCCTTCGTGATCACCGCTACGCGCGGAGAAGTTGCCTACCAGTTAGAGCTACCTTCCGAGCTGTCGGATGTGCACAACGTCTTTCATGTGTCACAACTCCGGAAGTGTCTGCAAGTTCCCAACCGCCTCGACCTCTACAAGGACATCGACCATCAAGCCATCAATCTTTAGCCAGATCTCACTTACCGTGAGAGGCAGTTCACATTTTGGATGAAGCCGAGCGCTGCACCCGGAGCCGCACCATCAAGTACTTCAAGGTCCAGTGGAGCCACCACACTGAAGCAGAAGCAACCTAGGAGCGTGAAGACTATCTTAGATCAGAGTTCCCTTATCTTTTTAGCGCTTAGCCTAGGAATCTCGGGGACGAGATTCTTGTAAGGGGGAAGGTCTGTCACACCCTGTGATTGTAGCACATTGTTATGTTTGGGTTTATAAAATTTGGAGCCAACTAAAACTTTTTCTATGTGCTTGTGCTTGCTTGCTATGTTGTTTGCTTGCTTGTTGATTGTGTTTTATGGCACTACTAGGTTCTATTCCACTTCATATTCATCTTCCTTGTTCCAAACCTATTTCCCAATGATCATGACATGTGAATAGTGCCCAAAACTATTTTTATCAAATTTTGTTTTAACCAAAAAGGATTTATTCTAATTAGGTTTTCAAAACCCCCTGAAATGAGGTTTGCAATACAAGTCCTCAAATTAGGTGGACCCTTCTTTCCCAAAGGATTTATTTCAAACCCACTACATATAAGACTTCCCAAAACCACCAAATTTTATTTTTAAAGATTATTTTCATATTTTATTTAAAGGCTTTTTCTTAAGGCCAGAAATGGGTTTTCCTAGGGAAAAATTATTAAAATGCTTTGAAAATATTTGAGAAAATTTAGAGAAACTCAGTGGACATATATTTTCTCCATATATATGAGTTTCAACACAAGGGCATGATCAGATCATAGGAAAAACCCCTCAAAACCCTTTCTGTTCAGATCAAACTTTTGGAATATTTCTATAAGAAATGTTCTCAATAAATTCCAAGAAGATTCTAGCAAGTCAACACTATATTGGGCGATGATCTTGCAAAGTTTCATCTCAATCCAAGTTGGTTTGGTTCATCAAACCATCCCAAAACCATTCCTGTCCAGAATCAAATTTGAGCAACTTTACATTGTGAAGTGTCTCCCCTTGGCCTCAAACTTTGTGGGCATGCTCTAATGGCCAAATAGTGATGATACACTAAGTGGTGCATCAAGGGTTAAAGCCTAGCATCATTGGATATACAGAAATATGATTTTGCCAATTTCTAGGGTTCATCAAATCTCCATTGTCAACTTTTTCCCCTTGAGCTCAAATTTGGTGAAGCATCTCATTTCTACCTAGCCTTTGACCCTGGTAAATATCTCTGTAAGGTGGAAGCATCTTCTTGCCCAAAACACCACCAAACACCTTCTGGTGATTTGGTAAAACCCCCATTTTCACCCCTCTCTCTTTTACCCTTGCCCCCGACTTTTTACCATAGCCTCACATACATGCATTTCACCTCTAGTAAAAGTCCCAAGTCATCAAGCCACTGTGAGGTGGGGTAAAACCCGTATTTCTACCACTGGCAGCATCTTTTCTATCTCTCTTCCCCTTTTCTTCTCCCCTAAGGCTCCTCCAGAGCCCTCCCTAGCTCCTCCTAGCCGTGGGGCAGCTTCTAAAATGCCAAGGCACAAGAGGACACGCAGGGGGGCTAAAATATTGCCATGGCATGTAGAGCTCGCGATCTGGAGCGCGCTACAGTGCGCACCCGCACTATAGCCGCTGGCCAACGGGAAGCCCTGACCACCTCGGGCCGCCCCAGCATGTCCCCTCTACCCCCCTCGGCATCCGCATCATGCTGCCCAGTCGCCCCCTCTCTCCCCTCTCTCTCTCTCTTGCGCGCGGCACCACCCGAACCGGCCAGTGGCCGCGCTTGCACGTGCGCACCTCCGGGCCCCCCTCTTGGCTGCCTTCCCTCCTCCTGCGTGCGGACCATGTCCAAGTAGCCCCCAGACACGGCCTCGCCTGCCCTCGTGGCCTGTGGCGAGCGCCCCGTGGTCGCCGGCGCACCGCACCCACGGTGGACCGGCGGCCGCCTATAACTAGGCCTCCCCGCTCCCCTGACTCTCTCTCCTCACCCTCCCTCTCCCTCCGTGTCCTCCCCGTGCCCAGAGCGCTCTTCCTCGCGGTCGGGAGCCCTCTCTCGACCCAAACCCTCACCGTCGCCGTCGGGTTTCCCCCTTGCCGGCGTTCCCCTCTCTCCCCGGTGACCCCGCGACCTCCCTCCGACGCGCGACACCCCCAGGAGCACGCCGGTGCCCTCCACTTCGGCCACCACGGCTCATAGCCTCTGGTGAGCTCCTCCTCTGCCCCTGTCACGAGGAGAGGGATGACAGGCAGGGCCCACCTGTCATCCCCTCGCCCCCTCCCCCTCTCGCTGGCAGGCCGGGCCCGCGGGCAGGTTTAAAACTAAATCTGCCGCGCGTGGCTCCTCGCCCGGGTCGGCTTCCTTCTTGGGCCTGTTCCGGCTGGGTGGCTCTGGCCCATTAGGGCACAAGACCCCTTTTTTATTCTAATATATTCCAAAAATCCCATAGGTTTGATTATTTATCCAACGCCAATAATTCTTCCACCAAAATTCCTAGAATAATCTATAGAATTTATTAGTGCCAACTATAAAAATGTTTGAAACTATTTTTAATACTGTTTTATTTTAAAACCTATATATAGGGACCTTTTTGCCTCTGTTATTTAATTTCTAAAATGTTTTCACAACAAAACTCTAGGAGAATATTTTTAGTATGACATTTAGTATTTATCAGAGTAGGTTAACATTTTTGGTAGTAGATTGAGTGCTCTGTTTTGTGTGATTGCTTATTTTTATCGTTATTTTATCGCGACGATAGATTGCGCTGTTGACAAACAAGTTGGACCCGAAGACATCAAAGACCCTGGAGACTTTGTTGAGCCAGGCAGGCAGCCATTTGACCATGATGCGAAACCATTTTTATTGCATGTCATATAGCACTTTACTTTCATCATATTTGATCATGAGACGTGGTGTTCCCCTTTCGGTGGAATGCCTCCAGTACTTCTCCATTGACACTTGCATGGTGCATGACCCTACCACCTTATCAGGGTTGTGCGGGTGGGAGTAGTTAGGTTGCTAATAGATGCTACGCAAATGGGATGGGACTTATGCATGGTGATGGAAAGAAATGATTTCAAAGACTCTTTCGAAAACCCCGTCGGGTGCCACTAATGCCCGAGGGAGATGATGATGAGTTGGGTAACCACTTGAGAAAGAAGCGGTATGCCGGAGCAAGTGAGTGTGTGTTTTCAAAAATGGAGAGTTCTAAGGTCTGGTGACCATCCCAACCTTACATGCGCAACCATGATACCCCTTATGGGACGGGGCTTTGTTGATTACTATGGTTGGTACTAGCAAGGAGCCCGCATTACTAGTGGCAAGAGTGAAGTGGTCACTCTTGAGACGGGGTCGTCCGAGAGTGGAAGGTCATGCGCTGTCTTTACAGGCTCTGGGCACACCGTTGTGTGCCCTCATGGATGATACGCGTGATGTATATCATGAGGGAGGGCACCAACGAGTGGACTCTTTGTTTAGTATCACCATGGGAAAGGCATTGTACCTCGGGTATGTTATATACCGCGAGTCGTGGATGACACGGAAGTTCCCCGAGTCTTGTGGGTAAAGTGTGCAACCTCTGCAGAGTGTAAAACTATTCGAATAGCTGCGTCCGCGATCATGGATAGTTGGAGGTCCTTCTTAGACTACGTCCGGATGTTTTCATAAACCTTGGTGTGAGTATAGGTGTGGTAGTGACAAGAGGTCACATGATCTAAGTCCGATGACTTAGCGTGAGGATTGAACTAAGTCCGATGACTTAGCGTGAACATGAGATGTTCAACCAATAGTTTTGATGGTATCTGCAATTTGTTCACGTGGATACCTACTAGTTGTTGATGCATGCTCACTAGTTACTTGATCATGTCATTTGCACACAAAATTAGCTTTCCGCAAATTTACCTACTTAGTGCTATATCATGCATCATTGTTACTTTGTTCCACAACTTGGGTTGCTTGCGAGTACATTCAAAGTACTCATTGGCTTGCCATTGGTTATTTAATTGGCCAGGAATGGAAGAATAGGAGTATGTTAAAGAGTTCGTTGGAGACGAACATGCGAATTGGGGCGCTTCCCAGTCAGAATGCCTGTAGGTTAAGGCAGATGGCATGGGTTCACGCTTTCGACCAAGATTTCTGCTGCTTGTTCTATCTGAAGTGTTTGGTCTGTGTGGCCCTATCTATGTAAGACTAAGACCTTCATGGTCATTATTTGTGTAAGACATTAAGTGTGGATGTAAGACTCTTGTTATCCAGCTTCTATGTGTTCAGTGAGCATTGATCTCTGGGATCACTATACACGTGCATTCGGTGATCACGACTTATGAGTCGGGGTCCCCACACCTTCACCACCAGGAGCAAAAAGGAGGAAGTAACCATCCCCAAGACGAAGCAGGTGGCTGCGCGGGGGGGATGGCGAGGGTGGAACTTTTACCACCACTGCCACCCTCGACAACAAATAGGAAAGCATGCCCGTCTCCTTCTTGTGGGCGAATGTCGACGTGTTTGCTTGGCAACCGTCTGACATCCCCGGTGTTCCCAAGGAGGTGGTTGAGCACCAATTTGTTGTCTGCCCCTTGCGCACCCCGTCAAGAAGAAGGTCTGCAAACAAGCACTGGAAGTTTATTCTCTAAGAGATTAAGAAGTTGGAAGTAGCCGGGCAGGTCAGAGGCGTCCTCCACCTGACGTGGCTGGTGAACCCCGTGGTGGTATGTAAGGCAAGTGGAAAATGGAGGCTCTGCATTGACTTCATACACGTCAATAAGGCTTGCTCGAAAGACCCTTCCCCTTGTCGCATATCGACCTGATACTGGACTCGACTACTGGCTGCAAGCTGATGTCATTCCTCGACTCCTACTCTGGTACCATCAAATCTTCATGGTCGAGGAAGACGAAGAGAAGACGACGTTTATAACCCCTTGCGGCACATACTGCTTCAAGCGCATGCCATTTGGCTTGAAGAGTGTGGGTTCAACGTTTGAAAGGGCTGTCCAGATTGGCCTCGGCCCCACAGTTGCACAGGAACGTGCAAGCATACATGGATGACATTGTGGTCAAGACCAAGGACAAGGGCACGCTGGTCCAAGATCTGGAGGAGACCTTCACGAATTTGTGCAAGATCAACTTGAAGCTCAACCTAGAGAAGTGCGTATTCGGAGTCCCACCCGACAACCTCCTTGGTTTCTTCATATCTTAGCATGGGATAGAAGCCAACCCCACCAAGATTGAAGCGATCGAGCAACTGAAGGCACCGAAGCGCGTCAAGGATGTGCGCAAGTTGGCAGGCCATGTCACTGCCCTTAGCAGGTTTATTTCCATGTCCGTGGAACATGCCTTGTCGTTCTTCAAAATCCTAAAGAAAGCATGCCCAATGACATGGACTCCAAAAGCAGAGGCAACATTGCAAGACCTGAAGGAGTACCTGTCCTCGACCCCAATCCTAGTCGTACCAATCCCGAGGAGCCACTGCTGTTGTATCTGGCGGCAACGAATCAGGTGGTTAGCGCAACACTAGTGGCGGAGAGAGAAGCTGAGGACGGGGAAATGACAAGAGCAACGACAAACGGAGCCAGGCCAACCCTGGCAAGCCCAAGAATCAGCACAGACGTGGCACAGGAAACAGAGTAGCAGGCAGCACAGAAGAAGAGAATGGTGCAGTGGCCGGTTTACTTCGTCAGCTCCCTCCTGCAGGGGGCTCAGTCGAGGTACTCCGGAATCCTAAAACCACTCTTCGGTCTTCTGATGGCCTCCCACAAGCTGTGCCACCACTTTCAAGCGCACCGCAGCACAGCTGTCACCCGTTTCCCGCTACAACGGATCTTGAGGAATCGTGAAGCGACTGACATGATCGTCGAGTGTGCTCTAGAACTGGCCAACTTTGACCTGAACTTTGAAAGCACAAAAACCATCAAGAGCCGAGCACTGGCGGAGTTTGTTCCCGAGTGGATATCAGCCCCAGATGAGGAGATCCTAGAAACAACCCTCCACGAGAGGGAAACACCTTAGGCATGGGTCATGTAATTTGACAGGGCTTTCTCGCTGCAAGGCGCTGGTGCTGGAGTGCTGATCATAGAACACACCGGAGAGCACCTAAAATATGTGATCCAGATGCGCTTACCCTAGGAGGTGTCGACCAACAACACATCCGAGTATGAGGAGTTGCTCGCCGGGCTACGGATAGCAGCGGAGTTGGGAATTAGGAAGTTGGTGGTCCGGGGAGACTCACAGCTGGTCGTGCGCCAAGTCAACAATGACTGCCAAAGCCCCTTGATGGAAGCATGAGTGAATGAGGTGAGAAAGTTGGAGGAGCGTTTCGACAGTCTACAGATGGAACACGTCCCCAGGATGGAGAATGACATCACCAATTACCTGTCTAAGCCAGCAGTCCAGAAGTCGCCTATGGAACCTGACACCTTTGTGCTTCGACTCACTCAACCATCAGTCACACCATTGGGGAGACAAGCCAAGAAAAGCAAAGTCGGTTCGGGTGATTACGTCCCGGCAGAGCTGCTCTCTACTCAAGCCTGCCAAGAAGGTTGTCAGAAATCCCGAAATGCTTGACGGTGAGTGCCAAACTTCGGCAGGACAGGCGGTCTTTGCTGTGGAGGCAGGCACCATCGCGACAGAGTAAACGCCTTGAGTCCTTGTCATCGATCCACGGGCTCCGACATGGGCGCAACCGATTCATATACCTTCATACAAGTGACCTCCTCGATGAGCAAGAAGAACCGAAAGAGAAGCCCGGCGGTCGAGTATGTACCAGTTCGTGGACGACAACCTGTACAGAAGGAGACCCAACAGAGTGAAATTGAGGTGCATCGCTCGAGAGGAAGGACAACTGCTATTGGCAGAGATACATGAGGGGACCAGTGGCTCCCACATAGGATCAAGAGCACTTGCCAGGAAGGCGTTCCAACAAGGCTTCTACTGGCCCACTGCCTTTAAAGATGCCTTGGCGGTGGCGGCGAGGTGTGAAGCATGCCAGTTCCACGCCAAGCAGATACGTCAACCAGCACAAGCCCTTCAAACCATACCACCCTTCTGTCCATTCTCGGTCTGGGGGCTCGATGTAGTCGATTCCCTCCCCTGTTCTACCAGGGGCTTCGAGTTCTTGTTCGTCGCTATCGGCAAGTTCATGAAGTGGGCCGAAGTTGAGCCAGTGAGAAAGGTAACGGTGCAGGCAGCAGTCAAGTTTCTCAGAGGGATTGTTTGCCGTTTTGAGGTCCCAAACATGATCATCACCGGCAATGACACACAATTCACCAGCAACACCTTCATGCAATACTGCCAAACCATCGATACCAGGGTCTTCTTTGCCTCGGTTTCTCACCCTAGGAGCAACGAGCAGGTGGAGAGGGCAAATAATGAAGTGCTGTGGGGCCTCAATATGAGAACTTTTTACAAGTTGTGCTAGCATGGAAGGCGCTGGGTTGACGAACTGCCAATGGTTCTTTGGTCGATCAAAACGATGCCAAATCAAGCCACCGGCGAGACACCCTTCACTGTGGTATATGGGGCGGAGGCTATTCTCCCCACGAAACTCATGTATGGGTCACCGGGAGTGCGGGCCTTTGACAAGGACCAGCAAGAGCGGCTACGGCATGACGATGCCACACTCCTCGAGGAAGATCATCTCCAGGCCGCACTACGTGCCGCTAGGTATCAGCAGGCCCTGCGCAGCTACCATAACCGCAAAGTGCGCACCAAGATTGTTGAGGAAGGTGACCTTGTCCTTCGACAGATTCAATTCGTGAAGAGATCAAACAAGTTGACGCCAAAGTGGGAAGGCCCTTACCGGGTGGTACGAGTCACCAGGCCTGGCGCAGTCCGCCATCTTCGAAGATGGTACCCTGATGCAAAACTCATGGAGTATGGAGCATCTTCGAAAGTTCTACCCATAAGGCGCGATTGTCGGGCTCTCCAACAACCACTTTTGTGCAAGTCTTGTAGCAATTCATGCAATCCTCTATACAAAGCCAGGTGATGACCCTATGCACAGCCAGTAAAACAAGATTCCCCGCAATTTCCTTTTCTCAAGTACATATTTGCGATATGTTCATTGTGCTAATTATTGCGGTAGATAAAAGACGGTAGGGAGTCGCTGCTGAACCACGCCAGCCCTAGCGTGCCTTGCCTTTTCTCTTCTTTCTGTTTCTCAAAAGAGAGCAGGGTCTTTCTGTCGAGGGGAAGGAGGGGCAACAGAGGCAGGCGACTACCACGTTCAAGGCGACCACCGTGAGTCAAGGTAGCCGACAGGGACATGGAAAGATAAGTAAAACCCTTCCTTACCACAAAATTATAGCCTACATAAGAGACTCGTGCGTGGATGGGTCCTTGTCATAATCATTGCGCGCCGGGGAGTTGGAAGCATTCCCAACACCCTAGGCGGTCGCGGCAAGGATAACAAGTCGATTTTGTCAAGTGTAACACAACCAAGGGAATGGTCGGGAACCGTCCCTAGAAGCTTCCCTCGACAAGGAAATACACATCGGTAGACACCCCTGTCCGAGTGTTGAGATCACAAGGCGCTTGAAACTAAGAACATGAACTAGTATACATAGACAGAAGGAGCAAAAACAGATTCTAATGCGCTAGTAGTGCCCAACGTTTTCTTTGATCATATTTCAGGATTACATAGGGGCACCACTAAAGAACAAAAGGAGGGCGTCAACATCGGCAACGTCGGCGGAGGGGAAGAGTTGGAGTACGACTTCCTTTAACGTCCCCGCTAGCCCCAGAGGAGGAAGACCCCTGGCTCGGCGACGACCGTCATGGCGATGAGTCGGATTATGACTTCCTATACGACCCCGTCGACCGTCGGCAGGAGATCTGCCACTAAGATGTGGCAATTGATCCAGAAACGAGGTCCTGTCGATGGAACCTCGTTCCCGGATCCCTAAAACCCTAGCTACAGGGCCACGTGCGCCTAGTTGGACTCCTCCTGCTTGATTTCGAAGGTGTTGCCGTCGTCGTTGCTATCGTCGTAAGAGTCGTAGTCGCTCCTGCTTGAACTCTCCGTGTTGCACTCCATGCGGACGCCGGACACCCCGAAGATCTTCATGATGAGGGTGGTTGCGCCATCAAACCTGAAGTGGAGGAGATGCCTTGGCCCGTGCCACGGGAGCGGGCAAATGACTTCCACCCCCGCGTCAGGAGCATGGCGCTGCCGACGAAGAGATCGACGACCACCGAAATGGGGCCGATGCAAAAACCATCCGTCCGCAGCCACAACCCCTGGGGCGGGTTCCCCTCCATGGCCCGGGCAAGCGGGTTAGGGAGGCGCCACCAGCTCCGGGGCGCCTTGGAAGTGCTACAATGAACTCCTGCACCTCCTCCCCCGCATGGGTCCCCGCGCTAGGTTGACGGAGAAGCATGCCTCGTGACCGCCACCACGCCCGGTGCGGGTCGAGAGAGTCGTCCGACCCCCGCGGCCCCCATGGCCTGGCAGAGCCGCCTGTCCGCAGCCCGCAGACGCCGACCGCCCACGGGAGTTGGACCCCACTCCCACCGCCATCACGACAATCCGCATTGGACTCCACGGAGCGCCCTCTGCAACCGCCCCACCTACGAGCACGTCCACTACCCCTCGCCCTCTCGAGCACGGTAAAAGAGAAGATAGTGAAGAGTGAGCTGCGAGCCAGGGGGTGCGGATGGGTAGCGTCTCCCTTTGAGACCTTCACCCTCTTTGTAGGGCGGGGGAAGAGGAAGGGATCACCCCTCCACGACCCTGGCTAGACGCGCACTGGCCCTCAGCCAGCTCGCACGACCACCCCTCTCAACCAATGCCAAGCCCCCCGCACGACACGTGTCGCGTGGGACACGACTGATGAAGCAGAGGCATGCGGGCGTCGCTAGAAAACCTAAAGGGCGCGGCGACTGTTTGCTGCCAGGCGCACCACTAGGAGGTTGTTTCCCTTCCCCATGCGTGGCCCCACGCGGGAGCACACGACACGAGGTAAGCAGAACCCCCAGCCGCATGCGACGCGACGCGATGGCGCGATGCCTCGGGGCAACCCCCCGCTTCTCCACGCCCCGACCCGTAGTTACTACGTGTCACGAGAAAGGTTAGCATAAGCAATCATAACTACCAGGAAAACGTGGCCACGCACACTCGAGCACTGGTTTGGGCATAGCCCAACAATATTGACCGCGAGTGTGTATGGTCCAGGCTCGGGGGCTACTATCGGTGTACCAAGAACTGGGGGCTCTTCGTACCTAGACTTGTGCACATGCGACCGTTGCCCACGGACAGGCGGGTCCTCACCAGGATCACAATGGAATCCCAATAGGTGAAGGCAGGTAAGCGACAGGCCCCCCCAAGCGGCTAAGCCACCCATAGGCGGCGCCCGACAACATCCAAGCCCACCCATAGGCAGGCGGACTCGTGGAATAGGCCGGGGAACATGGCCCCATCGGCGGGCCTGTGACAACTTTAATGACACATGTCCCGTGGCGTGGCAGAAGAATAGGAGGTAGCTAGGCAAACGACATAGAAGGAGGGGCGATCCTTGTCGGGGAACGTTGCCAGCGCGCCCCCTTATGGCACATTTAATGCGCCTGTCCTAGTCCGTCAGAGTTAGGTATTTCCTATTACCTCTCCTGACAAGCAGTCTCTGTAGCTGCAGTATGTACTGTACGCCTAGTAAAAGACCATTATAGCCATTGTGGTGTCCCCTTGAACTATAAAAGGAGCCCCATGGGTACCTTCACAAAGGTTGACAGTCTGTTCAATTACACGAACTACTGCACCTCCTAGGCATCCTTGACGGGTTGCTGCGCATCTGTGCTCTAACTCACATAATCAACCAGCCATAGATAGGATGTAGGGTCTTACGCTCCCGAGCTGCCCGAACTTGTATAAATCCTCGCGTGTATATTGGTTGTTTGATGCTCTTCATGCACCCAAAACCCCCTTGCAGAACCAAAAAGGGGCCCTAAAGGTCCCATAGATCGTCGTCCCCGGACCGACACAATGCACTCTCTTGAAATATTATAACCTATGTTCTTAGTCACCAAAAAGTTACTATTCATCTTATTCTCATAAAAGTCTATGTAAGAGCATCACATACTTAATTGTCATATAGTCTTCTATGATTTCTGGTAACTAAAGCATATTTTTTCATAACAAGCAACATCCATCAAACACAGAGGAAGATAGATGCTTAATGTTTCGCCTTGCAATTTACTTATCATAGATATAATTTTCAACAATAATAAATCATGAACAAATATATCTGAAGGATATATATGCCTGGATCTTTCCCTAACACACAATGCTTGCCATGTGTATGATAATGGAGGTTGAAATAAGAAGTCTACTCAACATGAAAATAGATGGATATGCCCTTTGCAAAGGGAAGCAAGGATTTTCTTATGTGCCAGAGCTCATTGTTCAAAACAGAGATAATTACGTTGGTAGCAACTGGTGGAACTGGTGGAACTGAGGGAGCTGATGTAACTGTAGTTGGAGCTAATGAAGAAGGTCTAAACTCTGGAGCTGTCACTGTGGGAGTCCGAGCCTGAGTGCTTATCCTGAGAGGTGCACGATCCTCCTCCTCCTCATCTGTAGAGTGAGGGCTAGGCACTGCATCAACTTCCTTCTTGAGCTCATTCACTGTCACTGTGAGCCCATCCATCTTGTTGTTGAGACTATGAAACTTGTCATGAACAATCCTTGCAAGGCTCTCCTGGTTCTTCATGATGTTGGTGATGTCCTTCTGCATGTTGAGCATTAAGCTAAGGAGTAGATCCATTTGCTCACTCCTAGTCATTGCGGCTGAGCACTAGTGTCTCTAGCTGCCTCTGCCTATGCCTATGCTGCAACTAATGTGGGATGATCTGGGTTCATCACCAAAATGTTGTCTTCGAGCTCCAGCAAGAGTGACAAATGTGGTTGATCAAGCACAAATATGTGCTTCTCCAACTTAGAGTTGATAAGCATCTGGATATAGGGTGCATAGCTACATGAGCTCTTCTAATCGGCAGCAATCCTCTTCACAGTTTCCACAATCAAACCCATCACTCTGAATCTGGTATGTTGATCTATATGGAACAACATGTTGATGGAGTAGCCTCTAACCATCTTCTCATCTCCATACTTAGGCAACAAGGTGTGCCTTAAGATAGTGTTGATCGTGCGTAGACCAGCCTAGAGGAAATAAATAGATCCTAGATTGTGAGATTTCAGATGTGCAGCGGGAATCTCCTTGTACATGTTCTTCATGGCATTGTGACTTGACTTGGGCTCAGAGTACACATCAGTGTCACCATCTTCCACCTTTGGGACTCCTAAAATGGCAGCCCACTCATCAATTGTGGATTCATACCTGACACCTTTAGTCATCCACACAATTCTACCATCTCCATAGAAATGAGCAGTGGAGTAGAATTGCATGATCATTTCATCATTCCACGCTGTGAACTCCTTGCTAACAAACTTATCAAGTCCAATGCAATGAAAGTTGTCTTGCACACTTGGGAAGTAATCCTCATTGTCCTTGATGTACTTCCGGTCCACATATCTCATGTCATTCACAGCAAGGCTCTTGTCAAGCAAAATTGTTTCATAGAAGTCTTACTGTTCCTTTGTATAGAAGCTATAGTCGACAACACTCTTCCTCCTTTGTGAATATGGATCAATAGCTTTCCAATCTCTCAGTCCTTGGCACTTCCTCTTCTTCATGTCCTCAGCTAGCAAGTGGTGGTATTGTTCTCTAGAAGGTGTGGCCTTAGCTTCATCAAGGAAAACGTAGCATCCTCCTTTGGATCTCTGGATGAAGATCCCTTGTTCTTTTGAGAAGCTGGAATGTCTCTGGTAGCCCTCTTGGGTTTGGGAGCAGAGGGCTTCTTGGATCCATCCGGCTTGCCCTTGGGAGCTGCTTGGCTAGGCATGGCATTTGACATCAATTTCTTCTTCTTCTTGGGAGGAGCCTTTGCAGCTGGCTCTTCTTCCTCCTCCTCAGCAGCAGCCTATGCTGGGTCCTCAAACATAGAGGTAGGCCAGCCAGTAACATGAATTATCCTCTTTCAGCTATTCTTCTTCTTCTCTCCAGCCTTCTTGGGCATGGATTTCTTGGGAGGTCAATGGTCAAGGTGCCCCTAGAGCTCTCTGGTGCTCTCATAGTGTCTGAGGGTGCATACTCCTTCCTGACCACCTTATTGGAAGAGGTAGCCTCAGCTGTAGGCTTCATGGCAGTCTTCTCAGCCTTATCCTACTTAGCCTTGGTAGGAACTTCATCAAGCACAAAATTAGAGTCTTCTTCCTCTGAGTTGATCTTCCTCCTAGTCCTTGTTGCTGCCTTGGGCAGGTCTGGAGAGCTAGGAACATCATCAAATGAAGATAAGATCATGTTTGGACTAGTGCTTGGATCTTTGTCAACACTGAGCTCCTTGAGGTTGTTCTGACTGTCTCCTGATTCAGACATCTCTGACCCTCTAAATATAATATAGAGGAGCAGATAGATTGAGTCATCAAAAAAATTCAGAAGGTTTTCTCAAATATTTGAACTCAAATTTCTCAAGATTTGCATTCTGCCAAGTGAATTTCGGTACTACCGATGCAAACTTTTCGGACCCACCGAGACAAACAATCTGCTAAACAGAAACTTGGCACCACTTTTGGTGAGACCGAAAATGGGCACTCAGTTTCATTGAGGTTGTTCTCAGTTGATCTAAAAAGGGAATCGGCGATGCCGATTCTTTATCTTTGGTGTCACCGAGATTTAAGTTGCGGACGTCAAACCCTATGTTTTTCGTTCTCTAGTGTAATGGAATTTCTAGTGGATAGATCAATATCAGAGTTTGTCTTAACGGTGGAAAATTCCTAATGCGCAAGATTTGGAGGGAGGAGTGCATGAGTGGTCGAAACCGTACCCTAACTTGGTGACAATCTCGCTACGACAACGACAGGGTGAGGAATCCATCGACGCCATGGACTTCTAACGACGGAGGTGCTCGGGAAGACGAAGGCGATGACCAGGGGTCTTGTTTGGCAGCTAGGGTTTTTTGGAGGGGATGACGTTTGAGCAAGAAATTTCAAAAGTCGGGTATGCCTCTTTATATACTTGTGGCTGTCGGTGATGCCGATTCGAATTTATTGGTGTCACCGAGTTCCTCAACTGTCAGCTTATAGGGAAACTTGGTGTAACCGAGAAAATGGAATCGGTGATACCGAGTGTGAAAACCATATCAACCCTTGGCATTCGATGAGACCAATAATTTTGTATTGGTTCCACCGAGATACACTTGGGAGGTTTTAATGGTCAGTCCTGAACTCCAAGTGCTGCTCGCACAGAGAAATCGAAAAGTACTTATTCAAATTTTGTGATGCATCATGAATAGAATATGAGACGAGAAATCATAGATAGCTACAGAAGGGTCCTTGGAATTCTTGTCCATCTAATTGGCAAAAACAAAATCAAAGTCCAAATAGCAACAATTGGATGTCCTCGAATGGATAAATAAATGCAGACCAACATGCTCACACAATAAGATGTCAAATGAAATCATGGTGAACATGCACATACATACTAACATTTATCAAGCATTTTGGCGATGACGTAGTCATCTATATATGATTATATTGACTTAGGAGCCAAGTAAGAATACTTGATTATAAGTCATACTCATCGTTTAAGCACGAGTGGGGTTACCAATTTTACATAAAGCTTGCTAATGTTGTCACATTCTATGAGATGCTTTGACTCAAGTATTAGAGTAAAGCTCCCCCTTGATGTCAAATCCCCCCTTGAGAGGGATAAACTAACCTTGGGTTTTGTCGATGAAGACTTCATGTAGGTGATGTAGTGGTGGATGCTCAAGGTTGATGAAGATCACCATGAGTTGGGAGCATCCTTGTTGTTTATTACTCTTCTCACCTACATGGGTTAGTCCCGATACACAAGAGACAAATACAAGGATATCTATGGACATGGAGTGCAAAGCATACATGATGATGTCCATGGATTTGTTGATTACCTTGTCCCTTGCTTACCTTTGAGGGAATGTGTGACTCCTTGAACTATTGCATAATTTTGATGTTGATTGCAACTAGTTCTTGCCAAGAATGAATGTGAGTGAATTTCATTGGCAGAGTCACCCCTCAGGAACTTCTCTAGTTATTCTTATTGGGGACCCACATCAAGTTAATGGGGATCCTTGGTGTTGAAGTGGCACTTGTAGAAGTTGAGCTTGAAGTAGCCTTGGGAACCCACTTCACCAAAGCTGGGGATTCGTCTTCATATGAGACAATGTCCTCTTAAAGCTTGTTCTTGCCCTTGAGCTTGTGGCCTTGTGGTGGAAGGTCATCTTGAGATTTTGTTCCGTTGGGAAGAGTATTTTCATACTTCTCCCTTTGAGGAACATACATGGGCTTGGGGTATTGACCTTCTTCCCAATCAACTCCATTAGCGTTGAAGTAGCCAATGCCATGGTTCTTCCGGTATCGTTCGTGCTTGTGTACAATTTCCTCAAATTGCTTACACTTGGAAAGACTCTTGTAGATACCTTTCTCTATAATACCTTTCAAAAGTTCATTTTCTTGCTCAAGTGTAACTTGGCTAAGAGAATTGTTAGTGGGATCAATAGAACTAATAGAAGCAATATTATTGGATTTATCATTTTTATTACTACTAGTTGAAGAACCTTTCTTGCCGTTGTTACTAGTTTGCCTAGCCTTAACTTGTGGAATGAATGTAGACAACAAAAGTCGTTTGTCTAGATAAGAGGAAGTCTTGTTTCGAAGATTGTCATTGATAGCTTTAAGGAATTCATGGTCTTGCTCCAAATTGAATATCTCGAAGCGGAGCTTCTTATGTGTCCTTTCAAACTCTTTATGATCTTGTAGAGTAGACTCGTGAGCTAACTTAAGATTGTTTAGTTCTCGAGTTAGTCGTTCTATTTCCAACTTTACTCGTGAGCTAACTTAAGACTAGTGAGCTAACTCCATAAACGTCTTTACTTTCCGCTACGGAATCATTTGAAGGTTGAGCTTGCGGAAGTTGAGCTTGGTGAACCTGATCTTCCAGAGTGGGAGAGACTTGGAGATTAGCAATAAATACTTGCGGAATCATTTGAAGGTTGAGCTTGCGGAAGGCTTCACAAAGCTCGGGCTGAACAGGCTTTAGGATGAGACTGTTGCAGTACGCCTTTTGGCTGAGCGCGTCTGTAATGACATTTGCTTTTCCAGGAGTATACTCAATGCTTGGATTGAAGTCCTCAAGCATTTCCACCCAACGAGACTGCCAAAGATTGAGATTGGGTTGAGTGAAAATGTACTTAAATCTCTTGTGATCGGTGTACACCTCAACTGGTCTACCCAACAAGAAATGCCTCCAAGTCATCAGAGCATGCACAACTGCCGCCAACTCGAGATCATCAGTGGGATAGTTCTTCACAGTAGGCTTCAACTGACGCGAGGTATAAGCAACTATCTTCTTATATTGCATGAGAACACCACCAAGACCTCGGAGAGAAGCATCACAGAAAACTTGGAAAGGCTTTGATTGCTCGGGAGGAACAAGAATTGGAGCTGAAGTCAGTTTCTGCTTGAGCGTATTGAACGCCACATCACACTCACGATACCAAACATACTTGACATTCTTCTGGAGGAGATTAGACAGAGGCTTAGCAATTTGAGAGAAGTTCTCCACGAATCTTTTGCAATAGCTAGCAAGCCCGAGGAAGCTATAAAGCTGATTCACATTCTGAGGAGGCTCCCACTTCAAGATTGCCTCAACTTTCTAAGGGTGCACTTTAATGCCCTCGACAGAGATCACATGCCCAAGGTACACCACTTCATTGAGCCAGAACTCACACTTGGAAAACTTGGCATAGAATCGATGTTCTCTTAGCTTGTCAAGCACAAGCCGGAGATGCTCTGCATGCTCTTCTTCTGTCTCTAAGAACACGAGGATATCATCCAGATAGACCAAGACGAACTCATTCTTGAAAGGAGAGAAAATGAAGTTCATCATTCTTGAGAAGGTTGGAGGAGCATTGGCAAGACCAAACGACATTACAATGTACTCATAAGAGGCAAAACTCATCCTGAAAGCGGTCTTTGGAATATCTTCTTCGCGAATGCGAATCTGATGATAGCCCATGCGAAGATCAAGCTTCGAGAAAACCTTGGCACCTTTTAGTTGTTCAAACAACTCATTGATGTTGGGAAGTTGGTACTTGTTTTTGATTGTCTTCTTGTTCAATGGACGGTAATCGACACAAAGCCGGTCCATGTCATCCTTCTTCTTGACAAAAAAACACCACAACCCCATGGAGAAGAACTTGGTTTGATCAGACCCAGACGTTCTTGTTCATCTAGCTGCTTCTTCAACTCTTTTAGTTCTTCGGGGCCAAGTTTATAAGGGCGCTTGCAAACCGGTTCAGTTCTGGGCTCGAGGTCAATCACGAACTCGACTGGTCGGTGCGGAGGCATTCCTGGCAATTCTTATGGAAGGACATCTTCATACTCACAAACCACCAAAATTTGAGAAATAGCCGAGATTTCACCCTTCTCATTGAGAGAAAAGAGACGGATTGTGTCATCGCGAGCTACGAAAATAATCACATCTTCTGAAGGATGAGTCAACTTGACTTCTTTTGCTTGACAATCAACATATGCCTTATTCATAGCTAGGAAGTCCATGCCCAAAATGAGATCAATATCGGAATTTCCGAGAACAATTGGAGAAGCCATAAAAGAATAATTGCCCATCTTGATAGAAACATCCGAAACAACCATATGGGAACTCATGCGCATGCCCGGAGAGACCACATGAAAAGGACTTGCTAAATGCTCCACCGATAACTCATGCATAGCGACAAAAGGCCTAGATATGAATGAATGCGATGCACCAGTATCAAACAAAACTTTAGCAGGAATAGAATTAACTAAGAGATTACCCATGATCACTTGAGAAGAATCCTCTGCCTCTGCTGCGTTCACCATGTTCACTCGGACTAACTTGGGATTATGCTTCACCATTGCATTGCCTGGAGGAGGAGGCGGAAGAAAACGCTGGTTGCACTTGTTTGAGTAGTGACCCTTCTGACCACACTTGTGACCAAGTAACCTCAGATAGCGGACGAAAGTTGCCTAGAGGAGGAACATTTGCTGGCTAGGGAGCATGAGGCCTCTACTGATATCCTGGGTCGGGTGGGTGGGAAGAACCACGGCCATCGAACTGCTTCTACTGCTGAGGACGAAACAGAGGAGGATTAGGAACCCAATACTTCTGCTGCTTAGGGACCATCTAAGAGCTGGAAGAAGAAGAATAGGAATCCCTGGAACGCTTCCTTGAGTTCTCCAACTTGATCTGCTTTGCGTCGACCTTCAAAGCCATATTATATAATTGATCAAACTCACGAGGCTCTTGAAGGACCATACCCGACAGAAGCTCATCCTTCAGACCACCTCTGAACTGATAAATCATGGCCTTGTCATCTGGAACATCTTGCTTAGCATAGCGGGCCAGATTCTGGAACTCGATGTTGTACTGATAGATAGACTTGCTTCCCTGCTTCAAGTGCCTGAACTTCTCATGCACCTCCTTGACAAAGCTTGTTGGAATGTAATGGGCCCCGAAGTCACGACAAAAATCGTCCCAAGTAACAACACAATCGCCCCTGGAATCCTTGTACTGCTGCCGCCAATCAGCTGCCTGGCCCTTGAGCTGGAATGACACAAATCTGACAAAGTCCTCTGGTCTGACAATGCTGCACTCAAAATGCTTACTCATGTCACGGAGCCAATCAACAACATCAAAAGGCTGCTCACAACAGGTGAAAGACTTGGGCTGGTTGGCAAGGAACTGGTTGAGCGTCGCAAACTAAGGTTGATTCTGAAAATTCCCTTGAAAGCCTTGCTGACCTTGATCTCTTTCTTGCAATAGCCTGAGAAACATCTGAGTATTCGCATTGGTTGCGGCCATCACAGCTTGCCAAGCTTCTGGAGGAGGAGGCGGTGGCGGAGGTGGTGGAACATCAGACTGCTCCCCATCACGACCCGCACTCCCGCAAGTTGTTGGAGCCATCCTGAAGATGGAAAAAAACATCAGCACCTCATTGATAAGATGAATTCAAAAGCTGAATCAAATGCTTGAAAGAAATTGAACGAATAACACAAACAACCTTCCTATTGAAAAATTAAGTAAGAATGCCTTCTTCGGTTTTGCGATAACATCATCAGATATTAGAAGCCACTTGTAATAACACAAAAGTATTGAGATAATGTTGCTCGGAACAAATGTATATGCCCTCATACATCTGAAGAAGATAATCCTAGATAACTACATGAGTTCCCACCTAAGAACTTCCGAAAACTTTCTGGTTATGCAATTCGGTGTGGGGGATACAAGGAGGAAATATCTCACACAACTAGCAAACCTACACCCCAACTGTATCCATCCTTCAACACATAACCAGAGGCTTTCGCAAATCCAACTAACTCAAATCCTCGAAAGCACAACGATACTAACCATGGTGGTACCCCGGACGCCTCCCCAGTACTGGGTGACTCCGACCTTATCTCACCATAACAAGTATTGAAGTAATTCCGAGCACTCTCCGTCCCGAGATACTAAGGAAGCTGAATGATAACGAGGTGCCAAGAATTCCCTGGAGCTCAACTCCCCGGAAGAAATCAAGTCAGACAGGAGGCACCAAGACAGAACTCCGTCACATCGGTATCATATAGACTCCAAAATATCCGCGTGATTCTAAATTTTTTTAAACGAGAAGAGGAGTAGAATCAAAATTCCTAAGTCGAATACCTCACCAGAGCATAGAAGAGGAGTAAAAAGAAACCTACTCTCCGATATAACTAGACTCAAAATAGTTTTTAACTAGACTCAACTCGGCCAAGTTCGATCAAGCAAAGGGCTCCTATGGTCGTATGGCTCTGAATACCAACTTGTCACGCCCAAGATGCGCGCCTATCCGTATTAAGACACGAGGGCCTCGACAGGGATAGAGGCGTATCTTGCCGTTTGCAAGTATAGTATCATTACATACATTTAGGAAGAGCATAGTATACGAGTTGGCTTACACTCGCCACATACTAAATTACAAATCCACACAATTTATTCATTCATCCATACAAAGGCAGGGTCCGTGAGGGATCACTAGAAGAGTGTCTAGAGGGGGGGTGGTGAATAGACTACTAGCAGGAATTTAAAACCTAACCTTTCCCAAGTTAATTGGTTGGCAGATTTTAACAGTTTTTAACAAAGCTAGCAAGTCTAATAGCCCTACACATGCATGTCAACAAATGTGGCAGCGGAAAGTAAAGACATTGCATATGAAGTAAAGTGTTGAGATAGGTAGATCAAACACAGATGGAGACGCATGGATTTTTCCCGTGGTTCCAATAGGTGGCAGCAGAAAGTAAAGACGTTTATGGAGTCTTCAACCCACGGAGGGTAATGGTCACGAGAGTCCACGAAGGGCTCCACCCAAAAAGGTCCACGAAGTAGCAACCTTGACTATTCCATAATGGCTTCCGTCCACGAAGGACTAGCCTCAAAATGGGTAGATCTTCACGAAGTAGGCGATCTCCTTGCGCTTACAAACTTCTTGGTTCACTCCACAGCACGAAGTAGGAGGCTCCCAAGCGACACCTAACCAATCTAGGAGGCACCACCCTCCAAACGGTAATAGGCTCGATAATAACGATGACCTCCTTGCTCTTGTGCTTCAAGATGATAGACTCCTCAGCACCCAATCACTCTCTCACATATTTGGCATGGTGGAAGAGATGGGATTGGTGGAAAGCTACTTGGGGAGGCTAGAGATCAAGATCCATATGATTGGAGTGGAATACCTTGACCTCAACACAAGGGTAGGTGGTTCTCTCTCAGAAAACTAGATGGGGCAAGTGTGGAATAGTTCTGAGTGCTTCTCTTTCGAGTAGGTAGTGGTGAAGGGGTATATATAGGCATCCCCAAAAATCCAACCGTTACACACAAAATGACCAACTCGGTGACACCGATGTGTTAATCTCGATGGTACCGAAGTGATCAAAAGGTGCCAACTTTTGAATTTTGGTGATACCGATATAGGAAACTCGGTTGCACCGATAAGGTGACGAACGGTCAGATTTCCAATCTCGGTGACGCCGATCCAACATTCTTAGTGCTACCGATAATGTGAATCTGCGTAATAGAAATTTGGCAACCTAAAATCGGTGGCACCGGTATGGAATCGGTTGCACCGAAGTGGCTAGGGTTTGGCTGAGTCTGTCTTGGTTCTGGAATCGGTGGCACCGGTATGGGAAAGTTGGTTGTATAGAACAGACTTTGGTGGGAGAGTTTGTGGATGTTTTTGGCGACTATCACTTGTGCACGTTTGAGCATATTGTTCACCAACAAAACCTTACCCCCTTTTAATATTATTGGATTTCCTATGGACTCAAAGTGATTTCTCACAAATATAAAATGTATAGTCCTCTTACTCGAAGCTTGGCCAACCTATTTCCTTGCATCTTGGGGTAACTCCACAATCTCCTTTTGCCAAACCTCTCTATAGACTATATCTGAATACACTAGGTAAAAATATCAGTCCAAGAGACAATGTATGTTGTCATGAATTATCAAAACCACCAAGGGAGCATGTTGTGCTTTCAATCTCCCCCTTTTTGGTAATTGATGACAACATACAATCAAAGCTTCAAATAAAGATATGCATGGTTATACTGAAGACTTTAAGAGACACATGACTTAGACTTGCCCCCCCTAAATGTGTGCATTCCTTTAAAGGGTAGTTGATTTTGAATGCATGAACACACATAAGGTAGAAGGGATATAACAGGTCATGTGTATCTTGTCTATATGCATCAAATATATATGAATGAGATGTATCTTGTTCAAGACATCACTCTTGCAAACAATATGTGCAAGAAGCAAGAGATCATCTTGACCAAGGATATGATGCATATACTTACCTTGAGTTCTTGAGCATCCTGGTAATAGAAACACACTTGAGAAAACAATGCTAGGAAACACAAGAGTATTCTACCAAACAACAAGGCAATAGAACTCAAAATTGCCAAGATATGGAGGACATACAGAGAATAGTATTCCTTAGAATTGATATGTCTCCAAGACCATTGATACTTTTCTCACCGTAGATATGAAAATAGATTATCCTCTCCCCCTGAATCTTATCATGTAGATGTTAGGATTGGATAAGGTGAGAAAGGTCAAAAAATTTCTTCTCCCCCTACTTTGATATTCCCCCTTGTTTATAAAGGTATGAGTATTGATATTGGATCTCCCCCTTGATCATATCTCCCCCTTTGCATAAGCATGTATCTCCCCGTTAGTATGAAGCTTTGGTCTTCTCCCCCTTTGGCATTAATTTCCAAAAAGGTCAAAAAAAACAGGGATAGATACAAAGATCATTGACTGAGAAGGGATCCTTGAGAACAAGGGTCATCAAAATGTATGATTCATAGAAATGAAAATTGAGAGAGTCATGGAAAATGATTTGACTTTGTTCTTCTCCTCCTTTCTTCATTGAAGATAGGGATCCTTGAATAAAGAAATTCTCTCCTCAAGATTAACTTTAGTTCTTCTCCCCTAAGTAATACAAAGTTTTTTTAAAGGGATCATCGAAGTAACGGAAGTATTACAAGAAAGATCACTAAGAAAACACAGAATTGCAAAATGAATTCAAATGAGGCAGAATGAAAATCGGTGACTCCAAGATAGATAGATCAGTGGTACCGAGATTTTGTAGTGTAGCTTGTCTACAATTTTGGTAGACCCGAGATATCTGAGTTGGTGGCTTCGAAAGAGAAACCAAGTTTCTATTTTTTCAGAGTCAAGAGAAAGATTTTCAATGAAATATGAAGTTTTTCCAAGGGACATCAACTAGAGAAGATTGGAGTAGTTATGAGAAATCATGCAACAGAGAGCAAACCACACCAGATTCTTAACTAGATGATGGGCGGTGACTAGGTCACCTATATTAGAGTATATCGACTTAGGAGCCAATCAAGAATACTTGATCATAGATCATACTCTATGTTAAGCTCAAAATGGGGTTACCATTTTTCGATTAAGCGTTTTAATGTCTTCATATCGCTTGAGTTGCTTTAGCTCATTTCTTGGAGTAAAGCCTTTTCAAGGACATGAGTACATACCTTTGAGTGATGTTGATGACGTAGCTTGTAGATGAACTTGTTGAGGATGCTCGAGGTTGATGAAGATCATCTTGAGTTTTGAGCAATCCTTCTTGTGCTAGTACACTGGTTACCTACAAATATTAATCATGCAAGGAAGAACAATAGATATATCCAATTGACATGATACCAATTGAGAGTGTGCAATTTTGATCAAGTATATGTCAAGGATATGGTTGAGTGGCCTTCTTCCTTCCATCATCAAGAGGGGTTGTGGATACTTGGTAATGACAAGATTACTTATGATTGGAGTTGATGGCAATCTTGTGGAATGAAGTTTTTCAAGTACCTACAAGAGATTAGATGCAATACAAGGGAACATAGAATTCCATGGCATAAGATGAAATGTTAAGATACATGGAAATATCAAGAAAGATCATGCCCTTGCATGCAACCGAGTGAGTCTAGCTCAAGTTTGAAGCATCGATGATGTTCAACTCACTCCTCAAGCGACAAAATGTCTTCTCATCAAGTGGCTTTGTAAAGATATCGACCAATTGCTTGTTAGTGCGAACATGCTTAATATTAATATCTCCTTTGGCAACATGATCACGAATGAAATGATGTCGAACTTGAATATGCTTAGTTCGAGAATGTTGCACATGATTATGACCAATTTTAATAGCACTTTCATTGTCACAAAGTAATGGAACGTTTTTAACATGAATTCCATAATCCTTAAATGTTTGTGTCATCCATAGTAATTGCACACAACAAGATCCAGCAGCAATATACTCAGCTTCGGCAGTCGATAGAGACACTGAGTTTTGTTTCTTAGAGGACCAAGTTACATGAGATCTTCCCAAAAATTGACAAGTACCCGAGGTGGATTTTCTATCAACCTTTTCACCGGCATAGTCCGAATCAGAATAGCCAACAAGGTCAAAATAAGATCTCTTGGGATAACAATGCCAAAATTTGGCGTTTGTATCAAGTATCTCACAATGCGTTTTACAGCCAAAAGATGACATTCTTTCGGTGCATCTTGATATCTAGCACACATGCAAACACTAAGCATAATATTGGGACGAGATGCACATAGATATAACAATGAACCAATCATAGATCGATAAACTTTTTGATCAACTGGCTCATCTTGTCTAGTAAGATCAACATGTCCGCTAGTAGGCATAGGTGTTTTCATACCTTTGCACTCCTGCATGTTGAATTTTTTGATCAAGTCCTTGGTATACTTAGTTTGAGAGATGAAAGTTCCTTCTTTTGATTGCTTGATTTGCAAGCCAAGAAAGAATTTCAGCTCACACATCATGGACATCTCATACTTCTTGGACATCAACCTTCCAAATCTTTCACTAAATTGAGGGTTAGTGGAACCAAAGATAATATCATCCACATAGATTTAATTCACCATTAACTCTCTTAGTTAATGAGGTTGCGTCAATTTTACCAATTTCAAAACCTTTTTCGATAAGAAACGTCGTTAAACATTTGTACCAAGCACGAGGGGCTTGCTTAAGACCATAAAAAGCTTTATGAAGCTTGTAAACATGATTAGGTTTCTTACGATTCACAAAGCCAGGTGGTTTCTTAACATAAACGTCTTCTTCAATCTCACAATTTAAAAATGCACTTCTAATATCCATTTGATAAAGCATGATATCATGGTGATTGGCATAAGCAAGAAGAATGCAGATAGCTTCAAGTCTAGCGACGGAGGCGTAGGTCTCACCGTAGTCCATACCTTCGACTTGCGTATATCCTTGCGCTATGAGGCGAGCCTTGTTGTGCACGAATTGACCATCTTCGTCTTGCTTGTTCCAAAATACCCATTTGGTTCCGATGATGTTGTGTTCATCCTCGGGCTTCTCCACGAGTGTCCACACTTCGTTCCTTTCGAAGTTGTGAATCTCTTCATGCATAGCGTTCACCCAATCCGCGTCTTCAAGCGATTTTTCTACCTTCAAGGTCTCAATGCTAGAGATGAAAGAATAATGCTCACAGAAGTTTGCTAGACGAGTTTTAGAGTGAGTGATCCTCCCTGTCTGTATATCACCAAAGATTTGGTTTAGGGGATGGTTCTTGGTCACTTGTGCTCGAACTCGGGTCAGCTTTCGATTGTTGGTTGGTGGAGCTTCTTCTTCATCATCATCTCCTTCATCTTTGTTGTTGTTGAAGGTGTCGTTCCCTTGAGGTGGTGGTGAAGGAGGTTGTGGTGGATCTTCATGATGCACTTCCTCCTCTTCATCATCTTGCCGTGTACCGCTTGTGGATGCCTCCATGTCATGTTGTGGTTCACCTTGTCGTGAAGTAGGGGCTTCCACTTGAGTTGATGAAGTACTTTCCTTCACCTCCATGGGATGAATCTTGCCGATGGGTAAATCTAGGGTAGCTTCCGAAGGGTTCTTATCACCTACATCATTTGGCAATTGTTCGACTTGCGAACCATTAGATTCATTAAACTTCACATCTATGGCCTCTTCAACTTTTTGAGTGAAGTTGTCGTAGACACGGTAAATGTGAGAGTTAGATCCATAACCAAGTAGGAGGTCTTCATGAGATTTAGGAGCAAATTTAGTATGACGATGCTTATCAAGAATGTAGCACTTGGAGCCGAATACCCGAAAGTATCCAACTTGGGGTTTGTTACCGGTGAGTAGATCATATGCCGTTTTACCGAGAAGCTTGTGCAAGTAAAGTCGGTTTCTGGCATGACATGCTATTTCCACAGCTTCTGCCCAAAAGTGTTTTGGCATCTTGTATTCGTCAAGCATCGTTCTTGCCATCTCAATGAGTGTACGGTTCTTCCTCTCAACGACTCCATTTTGTTGAGGCGTGTATGTGGCCGAGAACTCATGTGAGACACCTTCTTTGTCAAGAAAGGTATCCACATGGGTGTTCTTGAACTCCGATCCGTTATCACTCTGAAACTTCTTGATCTTAACTTCAAACTGATTTTGCGCTTTGCGAGCGAAGTTCTTGAAGATCTTTTGAACCTATGACTTATCATCAATAAAGAATACCCACATAAATCTGGAAAAATCATCAACTATAACTAGACCATAGGAATTTCCACCGAGACTCTTGTAAGCATTGGGACCGAAAAGATCCATGTGAAGTAACTCGAGTGGTCTCCTAGTAGTCATGATATTCTTAACATGATGACTTCCACCTACTTGCCTTCCAGCTTGACAAGCACTAAAAGGTCTATATTTATCAAATACAACATCTTTAATGCCAAATATATTATCACCTTTGATAAGTTTGTCTAAATTACGCATGCCAACATGTCCTAATCTTCTATGACAAAGCCAACCTTTAGAAGATTTAGCAATTAAACAAGTGCGAGGTTTGTATCTCTTAGTGAAATCGACAATGTATAGATCACCTCTACGGATACCGATAAAGACCATTTTATGATTATCTTGACGAAACACTTGGCAATATATTTTCATGAATAACACATTGAGACCAAAGTTGGCAACTCTAGACACGGAAAGAAGATTATAGCCAAGAGATCCAACAAGCATAACATTTTGAATAGAAATATCATGGGATATGGCCACCTTACCAAGACCAAGTACCTTACCCTTGGAGTTGTCTCCAAATGTTACTTACCTTCGCGGTCCATGGTTTGGTGTAATCTCTTCAAACATGTCTCTATCTCCGGTCATATGATCGGTACATCCGCTATCGAGAATCCACTCTTTTCCTCTGGACATGTAATCCTTGAAGTTTGCCATGAGACTTAGATTCTTCATAATCTTCTCATACTCGATGTCGAACAACTCATCTTCATCATAGTAGCCATGTTCCACATTGTCATCATCAAGTGGAAAATCCTCGTCATAAAGAACAAGAGATTCGTTAGGATGGTGATCATGACAATATTCAAGTTTATGAATGCGAAGGGCCTCTATAATGATATTGTTGATAGTTGTGACATCTCCTTTAGCATGCATGAGGTCTCTAAGCTCAAATAGACAAACATCAAATTTAGGATCACTAGGCGACATTTTGTGAAAGGCAATGGTTTTATGAAGAATTTCATCAAGATTACTTAATGAATAATTTGGATATCGTTTCTCCAAATCATTCCACAAAGTGTAAGCACATGCAAAATTCTTCATTTGGTTAAGCACATTTCTAGGCAATGCTCTAACAATGAGATTAATAGTTCTAAGATTGCATAGCATATCAATTTTCTCTTCGTGTGTGGGATGCAAAGGATCAATAGGAGGCTCATAGGGGCGCATAACACATTTGCTCAATTGAAATTCATTAAACATCTCAAGCATCAAAGATTTCCATTGACTATAGTACTCTCCATCAAGAATGGGCACTCTACAACTCAAACTCCCTATACTAGACACATCCATCTTCCTCCTCGGTGATTAAACCGAAGCAATGGAGACCAATGCTCTGATACCAATTGAGGGATCACTAGAAGAGTGTCTAGAGGGGGGTGAATAGACTACTAGCAGGAATTTAAAACCTAACCTTTCCCAAGTTAATTGGTTGGCAGATTTCAACAGTTTTTAGCAAAGCTAGCAAGTCTAACAACCCTACACATGCATGTCAACAAATGTGGCAGCGGAAAGTAAAGACATTGCATATGAAGTAAAGTGTTGAGATAGGTAGGTCAAACGCAGTTGGAGACGCATGGATTTTTCCCGTGGTTCCGATAGGTGGTGCTATCGTACATCCATGTTTATGGAGTCTTCAACCCACGGAGGGTAACGGCCACGAGAGCCCATGGAGGGCTCAACCCAAAAGGGTCCACGAAGTAGCAACCTTGACTATTCCATAACGGCTTCCATCCACGAAGGACTAGCCTTACTATGGGTAGATCTTCACGAAGTAGGTGATCTCCTTGCCCTTACAAACTTCTTGGTTCACTCCACAACACGAAGTAGGAGGCTCCCAAGAGACAGGAAACCAATCTAGGAGGCACCACACTCCAAAAGGTAATAGGCTCGGTAATGACGATGAACTCCTTGCTCTTGTGCTTCAAGATGATAGACTCCTCAGCACCCAATCACTCTCTCACATATTTGGCATGATGGAAGAGATGGGATTGGTCGAAAGCTACTTGGGGAGGCTAGAGATCAAGATCCATATGATTGGAGTGGAATATCTTGACCTCAACACAAGGGTAGGTGGTTCTCTCTCAGAAAACTAGATGGGGCAAGTGTGGAATAGTTCTGAGTGCTTCTCTTTCGAGTAGGTGGTGGTGAAGGGGTATATATAGGCATCCCCAAAAACCCAACCGTTACACAGAAAATGACCAACTCGGTGACACCGATGTGTTAATCTCGGTGGTACCAAAGTGATCAAAAGGTGACAACTTTTGAATCTAGGTGAGACCAATATAGGAAACTCGGTTGCATCGATAAGGTGACGAACAGTCAGATTTCCAATCTCGGTGACGCCGATCCAACATTCTCGGTGCTACCGATAATGTGAATCTGCGTAACAGAAAGTTGGGAACCTAAACTCGGTGGCACCGTTATGGAATCGGTTGCACCGAAGTGGCTACGGTTTGGCTGAGTCTGTCTAGGTTATGAAATCGGTGCCACCGGTATGGGAAAGTTGGTTGCACCGATTTTGAGTGTTAGGTATAGAACAGACTTTGGTGGGAGAGTTTGTGGATGTTTTTGGCGACTATCACTTGTGAACGTTTGAGCATATTGTTCATCAACAAAACATTACCCCCTTTTAATAGTATTGGCTTTCCTATGGACTCAAAGTGATTTCTCACAAATATAAAATGTAGAGTCCTCTTGCTTTAATCTTGGCCAACCTATTTCCTTGCATCTTGGGGTAACTCCACAATCTCCCTTTTCCAAACCTCTCTATAGACTGTATCTGAAATACACTAGGTAAAAATATCAGTCCAAGAGACAATGTATGTTGTCATGAATTATCAAAACCACCAAGGGAGCATGTTGTGCTTTCAGTCCGGCTATGGACGAAATCAAACGATAAAATGATGCAATGACACTGGCTTGCTAGCCCAAAGATCTCGACCACGGCCACTCTACTCGTCTGGATAAGTGACGTACATCCTGCCACGCTCCTCGTCATACTCCCACTGGAGCCGCATCACATCATCTGGCACGATCTCATCTGTACCTGCACCTGGATTGTTGTAGTACTCTGTGAGCCACGGGGACTCACCAATCTCGCTCCCGGGTACCGAGACTATTCAAGCCTATAGGTTGGAAGGGGGTATGTGTTTAGTTTGCAGCAGCACTAAGAATTTATGGTGGCTAATCTGACGTAACATGAAAGTAAGTATGTGGTCTACGATAAACGATCGAGAACTAGAATGACCTCTAAGAGATCCTGAACACCTACTTACGTCAATCATAACCCCACTGTGTTCTCTCTTGGTTCCTGTTCACGAGCAGAGACGATCACGGTTACTCACACTGTTGGTGCATTTTATTAGAGTTTACTTCAAGTTAACTATAACCGGATGTTAAGCAAATATCCAAGTTGCCACATAACCACAGGCACGGCTTTCCTAAAGTTTTAACCCTGCAGGGGTGCTCCAACTAGTCCATCATAAATTAACCACACTCCGCGGGAATAGGCTTGACCACGGATCTCGTGATCATCCTAGGCCACTCCAAAGGAATTCCAACACCTCGAGATAGCGCGAAGAAAATCAGAGTCCCACACGCAAGCCACTCGATAAAGGTAAAACAAGTCCAGCAAGACCGCCCGACGTGTCGACAAACCCGATAAGAGTCGCGTATCTTGTTGTCAGGACACGACCGGATTGTCCAAACTTTCGGTAGGCCAAACACAGAGTTGCCCCTGCTGGCCAGCGGTGGTTGACATTTTTGGACCAACACACATGAGGAGCACTGGCCCGGGTTGTTGATTAATCCACGGGGTTGCAAAGCCCTATGCACTTTTATTAAGTTGTTAAGCAAATAGTACCAATGTTGGGTCTTGCTAGACAAGTTTTAATCTCAACCGAATCATCAAGGCAGTCCTCATAACAACCCTGAGCATGTTAGGAGCGCAAAGTATGGAAACATAACATCAGTAACAAGAAACTATGGCGGTAAAAGTGGAACAAAACACCGAGAAAAAGGCCAAGCCTTTCACCATACCAAGATATATATGTGCATTAAATTAAATAGCAGATAATATTGTGATATGCCAAATCCATGTTATCACATGGCTACAACCTGCACCTCCAACTAAGAACGCTATAAGAGGGGCTGAGCAGCGGTAACTTAGCCAAACAAGGTTTGTAAGGATGTGGATGGGTTAGAGGCTTTCATGGCAATGTAGGAGGCTTGACATTCAAGTGGTAGGTAATACATAAGTAATGATAAGAGAGAGACATCTAGCAAAGCAAAAATAGTGTCGGGATCCGGGTACGATCATCTTGCATGTTGGTTCTTTAGAGGGACAAAGAGTGGGGTCCTCGTAGTGGTACTCTCCTGGATCCTCGTACTTAGTTTCAACACTCGCATCTACCCAAGAGAAACAGCAACAATAAACATCCAACCAAGGTGCAATGCACAATCAAGATGATGCATGATTCATTTGAAGTAGTTAACATGGCAATCCTAAACTAGTCATGTTTCACATGCATTAGTTTAGTTGTTTACAATTCTGGACAAAACCTCATGTTAAGTTATTTAAACATACATGATCATGCCAAATATGGATGCTTCATGCAAAATTTATACAAATGCATATGTAGAACGTCAGAAACGGAGTTACGGTTCTCACGCTACGCTCACGACAAGTTACGAAGGCAAAGCACAAGACACGAAGGCCATGGACTATTCCTTGGCATTCCAAGGTAGCCACTGGATAGGAAATGAAAAACCAACCACAATGTAGTCAAATATCAAGCAATTCCATGGAGTATAGCTCCCACAAGTTACGAAACATTAAAACTAACAATCTGCCACAAAACAACAACATAGCAACTTATACAGCTAACAACTAGAGCTACAGGAAGTCTCCAACCACAAGCAAGGCATTGACATAAACTAAATAGCATGATTATCAAATTATCCAACTACACAATCTGGAATGGAGGCACACATCAATAAGCATGAAGCTCACAAGTTGGCATGATGAAACAGATTTTAGGGACAGTGAAAATAACAATTTTCTGGAATCTGAGTTAAGCTGATAGCAAGTTTACAGAATAAACTAATGGTGATAGAGACCACATCATGGCATGAAAATTAATAGTAGGATAGAGGACAACATCTACTTCAAAACACTAGCACTGAGCTTGAGCTAATTCTCAACATATTACTTGGTAGCATCCACTCTTCATGGCATAAAAATATTAACAGATTCTCAGACTTAGAAATATTTAGCATGTTTGAAAACAGCAACATTTTAGTAGCTACTTTAGAGCATGGTTCCCACTTATATGCAAGTTTAACATGAAAAAAATAAATACCATGGCAGTCTACTCATCAAAGACTACCATATTCATGTTGGCACAATTATCATAGCATGCATGGATTAAATATAACAAAAATGACAAAATGGCACTTTGAGACAAAATGATGTTTTGACAAACTTGCTCAAATGAGCAATCAAATTACACCAATGAATTCCTTGGGTGATTCTACCCCAAAATTATGTATCATACACATATGTTTGTATGGAGCATCATGGCAAAACACTAGATAGAAAAATTCCCAACATTCCTATAAATTAAAACTTACTAAATATGTCCATGTTCATAAATGCACATAACCATAAATGGAAATATTGCCTGAATTAGAAATAATCTAACATATCAATTAAAACACTAAACACAATAAAGAAAAACAAAAAATAACAGGGGGGCCCACCTAGCATAGACACAAGGCCCCCTAGTGCATGACAAGTGGGGCCTGGGCCCACTTGTCACACACCACACACACACACACACTCATAGCTACACACACAACACACACACACTCACACTGGATCCTGCCACCACAGCAGGTCCACACACACACACAGAGAGAGAGAGAGAGAGAGGCACACACCACACAAAACCACAGCCACACCTGGATCCGGCTCACAGCCGCACCAGATCCTACACACACACAACACCGCACACAGGATCTGACACACTCACATGGATCCACACACGGCACACCACACCCGGCCAAAGAAAAAATGAGCAAAAAGGGGAGGGAACCGGGATCGAACCTGCGACCTTGCGGTCGTTTCCCCGAGCCGGTACCACTGCGCCACTCGACAGATCTCAATAGAGGGGAAATCCTAGCACTTCTAAATATAACAGACAGAGCAAACACTGACAAAACTGAAGAATTGAACACTCCGGCGACAACGGCACGATGGTGACGATTCTGATGACTACACGGGCTCCCCGGTGACGCGAACTGGCAGAAAGAAGCAGGGATCTATGGGGTCTCCATTCCCTTTCTTGTCGGTGGCGGCGAACACAACAATGACGAGCACTGGCCTACGCAGGGAAGAAAGGGCAGCGGGGATGCGGCGGCTCACCGAGGGGTTCTCGAAGGCATGGGGATGCGGACGACGGCGAGACGAAGAGGAAGAAGACGCTGGCGATGCCCTGCTTCCTTGCGAACGACAGCGACGGTGAAGTGGCACTGCAGGGAGGTTCGCCTCACTCCCTAGCAGCGGGAATGGAACGCGGAAGACGCCCACGTGCTCCATGCCATCTCCACCAGCGACGAGGGCCACCGGAGGCGTGAAGACAGACGGGGAGGAAGACCGGTGAAGCTCTTCTCTCTCCAAACTTACCTCTCTGCTCTGTTTCTAATAGAGAAGAGGGAAGGGGAAGGAAGAGGGAGGAGGAGATGGCGGCAGCACGAGGAGAAGCACAAAATCCTAGGGCGCACACACGCTGAGGGGAACTAAATAGGACCAGGGTTGACGGCGTCGCGACAGAGGAAGGTCATGGCGGCGCATGCTCACACTCACTGCTCTCTGAACTTGATGGAAGAACACGACGGAGCAGGTAGCCACTACCTAGCGGGCTAGGCCGGAGGGAAGAAAGGCCTAGTCTCTCTCCCTCTCACTGACAGAGAAAACTCAACAGGTTTTCCTTTAAGTAAAACAGCAACACAGGAAAAAAAAACCTCTAGAGGAAATAAAAGGATTTTTGCAAGAACAAAAATACTTTGACATTGAAATAATATGCACTATATAATAAAATAACAAGTGGATTTTTAAAGCAAGTGTTTTTAATACTATTATAAAACAAGAGCCCCTGTTATTTTAAAACCCCAAAGTCACTAAGCTCAAAACACCAAAAGGACAACACACATAGACACCAAAAGGACAACACACATAGACTCAACATAGACTCAACATACCATAAAAGGTATAGGTTCTTTTTTGAAATAAGGGAGAGGGGAGAGGTTGATTCCCACAGATGCACACATCCACAAAACATACAAGAGCCACTCACACCTCTCAACAAGATCACAAGGGAGCACACCACACAATAATATGCATGACATGATGATGACATGATGCATGAAACAATGACATGGCAAGGAACAAACTCAAATACATTCATCACATGGAACATGGGTCCACATAGGTTACATGCCATAAAAGGCATGGGTAGCACTTGGGCTGTCACAGGTTGCCACTGCGCTATGCATTGGATCTCAACAGAAGGAGGGACCTCGCTGAATATTTACTACGCGCGCTGGTTGAACCCGACGAAACTGAAAACTACGCACACACACTATGACAAAGAATGACGCCGGCGATCTTCGGCGACAGAGGGGTTCTCTTGCGGCGCGAACTGACAGAGGAGAAGTGGGGATCTACGGGGTATCCATTCCCCTGCTCGTCTCGCGACGAGGGGGACAGAGGTGACCGCCCTCACAGCCCTGCCTTGGACTACCGGAGGCGACGCGACGAGCTACGACGATGAAGCAAGGCAGGCTATGGCGGGCGAAAGGCTACGACGACCGGGGGGGCTCACCTAGGGGCTGCTCGGAGACGAGGGAACACGGGCGACGGCGAGGAAGAAGACGAAGAAGGCCGGCGACACAACGCCTCTGCTTGTGGACGATGGCGACAACAGGGCGGCGCTACAGGGGTGCTCCTTACCCTCTAGCACCGAGAAAGGGACGCGGACGGCACCCGCGTGCTCCACGCCATCTCCGACGGTGATGAGCAGACCACCAGAGGTGATGGCGATGAGCGGGCCACCAGAGGCGATGGCGACGACGCGATGCACCGGCACTCTGCTTGACTGAACCTCACCTCTCTGAATTACTTACCTGACAAGAGAAGAAAGGACATGGAGAAGGATGAAGGAGATGGAGAAGGGAGCGACGCTGGCAGGAGGGGGAACACAGAACCCTAGGCGGAGGTGCACGCACACCGAGGGGGTTTAAAAGCCCTGTAGAAGACGGCGCTCGACGGCGAAAGATCACGGCGACGCAAGCTTGTCCCTCTACTCTCGCACTGACTGACGGAAAAGGGAGGGCGACGGGGCAGGTTGCCGCTAGAGGCTGGTGTGGGCTGCGTGGGGGAGGTTGTCTGGGCTGGGGAAAGGCCCAGTGCCCACTCTCTCTCACAAAAATAAAACAGAGGGAGTTTCCCTTTTAAAATAACAGCAACACAAGAAAAACCCTCCAAAGAAAAATAAAAGGATTTTTGCAAGAACAAAAATACTTTGACATTGAAATAATATGCACTTTTTAATAAAAATAACAAGATGATTTTTGGGACAAAGAAATTAAATACTTTTTAAAACAACCAGCCCCTGTCCCTATCAAAACCCCAAGAGTGCAAATCTCAAACACCAAAGAGAGCAACACACCTAACCCCAAAATAGTATTATCTACACCATGAACATTTTTAACAGAATTATTTAGCAAGTTAATTCTTCTGTAGAAAACAAAAGGAATTAAAAGGTTTAGGAAGTTTTGAAAATAAGGGAGAGGGAGGGAGATGTTTCCCACACATGCACACATCCACAAACACACAAGATCTACTTACACCTCACAACAATGGTCACATGGAAGCACACCACAAAACATATTATGCATGACATGATGATGAGATGCATGATGCATGAGATGGAATGGAAAGGAGAAAATCCTATCATTCAACACATGGCAACAAGGATCACATAGGTTACATGACCATAAATGGCAAGGGCGGCACTTGGGCTGTTACACGTAGGCTTGAGATCTTTGTAGTTGGGCATCATATGAATAAATGTGCACACGGTGTCATATCTCTCATTCAAAGCTCGAAATATCTTCTTTATGATGAATTTGTCGCTCATTTCTTCACTTCCTAAGCCGGCAATCTCATTGGTGATGAGAGCTAGCCTAGAGTACACTCTGTGACTACTTCACCACCATCATCTTAAACTTGTCAAGCGGACTCTGAAGAACATCCAACTTGGATTCTCTCACGGATTCAGTACCTTCGTGCATATCAACCAAATCTCCCAAATCTCTTTTGCATTCTCAAGACGGCTGATTTTGTAGAATTCTTTGGGGCATAGGAAGTTGAATAGAATGTCACATGCTTGAGCATTGTATTGCAACATATTCAATTCATCCATGGTCGCTTCACGATCCGATCCCTCCCATTCGCAAAGAATTCACCTTGCAATCCAACACGAACAACACCCCAAACGTTGGGGTTATGACGAAGAATATGCATTTTCATTTTGTGCTTTCAACTAGCAAAATTTGTGCCATCAAAGTACTACCTCGCTAGACGCCATACTCTCCTAGGTTGTGAAACCAATGCAATGGAAACCTGGCTCTGATACCACTTGTAGGATTGAAAGTATGTCTAGGGGGGTCATTAGACTACTTGACCAAATACAAATTCTTCATTTTCCCAATTTTAAGTGTTGGCAGATCTTAGCATTGATAGCAAGTCAAGCACGCCCTATACATGCATGTCTACGAGTATAGCAACAGAAAGTAACAACAAGCATGAGTAGTAAAGGAAGGGTAGGAAGATCAAACAAAATTTGCAGACACGAATATTTTTCCCATGGTTCCGATAGGTCGTGCTATCGTACGCCCACGTTTGTGGAGACTTCAACCCACGGAGGGTAACGGTCGCGAGAGTCCACAGAGGGCTCTATCCACAGAGGGTTCCACGAAGAAACAACCTTGTCTATACCATGATGGCCTACATCCACGGAGGACTAGCCTAACTCAGGGTAGATCTTCGCGAAGTATGCTATATCCTTGCCCTTATAAACTTCTTGGTTCACTCCAAAACACGAAGTAGGAGGCTCCCAAGCGACACCTAACCTATCTAGGAGGCACCACCCTCCAAAAGGTAATAGGCTCGATAGTGTCGATGAACTCCTTTCTCTTGTGCTTCAAGATGATAGACTCCTCAACACTCAATCACTCTCTCACAGATTTGGCTTTGGTGGAAGAGATTGATTGGGTGGAAAGCAACTTGCGGAGGCTAGAGATCAAGATTCATATGGTTGGAATGGAATGGCATGATCTCAACACATGAGTACGTGTCTCTCTCTCAGAAAATCTGATGGGATAAGTGGGGATCTGTTCTGAGTGCTTCTCTTGTGAGTCAGTGGTGGTGGAGGGGTATATATAGGCATCTCTAAAATCCAACCGTTACACATGAAGTGACAAACTCGGTGACAACAATGTGTCAATCTCGGTGGTACCAAGTTGCTCCAAAGGTAGCAACTTTTGAATCCCGATGAGACCAATATAGAAATCTTGGCGGTACTGATTAGGTGTCCAACGGTTAGAATCCAAATTTTGGTGACGTTGATCCAAAAATTTGGAGCTTCATGGTTAGAGTTTGTGGATGTATTTGGTGACTATCACTTGTGCACGTGGAGCATTTTGTTCACCAACAGTACCTTACCCCCTTTTAATAGTATTGGCTTTCCTATGGACTCAAAGTGATTTCCCACAAAGTAAAATGTAGAGTCCTCTTGCTTGAAGCTTTGCCAATCCAATTCCTTGCATCTAGGGGTTTCTCCACAATCCTTTTGCCAACCCAACATTGAACTTTTCCTGAAATATGCTTAGTGGAAATATTAGCTCGATGATATATATGTTGTTATTAATTACCAAAACCACCAAGGGAGCTAATATGCTTTCATACTTCCAAAAGCCTCACAAACTCGGTCACCCGGTGATCCACAATTGACTGCTGGATGCTCTAGACCATGACGCCTAACCGTCTGGAAGATACGCCGTCTATAAAGGTAACAAGTGTCGGTTCCACACAGGAACAATCTCTTCAGTGATGCTTAATCGCTTTGGGTTTGTTGGTTTGGTTTTGGGGTTTTCCTCACTAATGTGTTTCTTTGGAAGTCCTCAAAGGAGGAGTTGTTCTCAAATGACAAGTGTCAAGTACTCTCTCGGAGCAGCCAACCACCTAGTGGTTGTGGGGGCAACTATTTATAGCCAGGGTGCAACCCGACATGATAAGACATAAATACCCCCCAATGATATAATTGTTATGTGGATAGAATATCTAGACAGCCGGCGAAAGCACAACAATGGTCAGAATTTTAACTATCAAATTCCTCAGTGATTACCATATTCTGCACGGTAGGCAATTCACACTGGCAAAATCCTAACTCCTCAGCCAGACAAATTTCCTCAAAGACCAGATCTGTCACTGAAGAACTTGACTGAACTGCAAGAGATTTCCAAAGCCTTCACTCTAAGGATTGGGTAGGTTGAGGCTTTTGAGTTGAGCATCAGTTGGAATTTTTTCCTTAGTATTACCTCGTCCCCCTTTAATAGTATGGTGTTTCCTATGATTCAAAGAAAGGAAAAGAAACTACAAAAACAAAAGTCTTCACGCTTCATAGTCGTCGTGTTAATATCTTCAGGGTCACACCGAATTCTTCGCCTTCAAAGTCTTCAGGGAATACCAAAGTCTTCACCATAGTCTTCAGCCAAAGACATTCATTTTTAGGGGTTGATAATCTCCGAATATGTCAAACTCCTCATTGACTTATAGGACCTGTGTATACTCACAAACACATTAGTTCCTTGACCTATAAGTCTTCAATACACCAAAATCAATAAGGGGCACTACATGCACTAACAATATCCCCCTTTTAGTGATTGATGACAAATAGGTTAAGTTTTGAATGGGGGTAAACATATGAATTGGAAGTATTGTGTTTGAGGAATTTGATTGCAAGATATAGAAGAACTCCCCCTGAAGATGTGCATATTTGAGGAATTTGCTTTGGACTGCAAATGCACATGGTAGGTTAAAAACATGGAGACCCCCCTATATCTTGTAATTCATACACACATTTGATATATAACATGAGGAATTAAAATGTATGGTGAAAAATGGTTTCCGACGAAATTCAGCATGCATGCATTAAGGTACTTGAGGAAATAAGCATGTAGAAAGCAGTTCAAAAGCGTCAGACCACCATCGGACTTAAGTTTACAATTCAATCAACAAACACTTCAGAAGAGCGAGAGTTGTAACTTAAACAAAAACAACCCATAATATAGAGAACCGCTTGAAGACTAACTCAAATTTTCTCCCCCTTTGTCATCATTGACCAAAAGGGACGAAATATGAGGACTAACACCCCAGAAGAATTTCATCTTGAAGGTGGTGATGGAGCACCAACGTTGTCAGGGTCGTTAGTCAATGCAGGGCCCGCAGTAGTGTCGTCAAGATCCTTAGCTTCAGCCGTCTTGCGTGACGAACAATATGAATTTGTAACCAGCAGAGGAACTTGAACCTTTTTGAATTTCTTCTGCGGAGGATGAGACCAGTCAAAGTTCTACTGAAAATCCATCTCCTTGAGTTCCTCAGGAGTCTTGAGATGTGCAAGTATGGCCCAAGTGCGATCGAAGATTTCATGCACATAGTAATGATTTTTCCTCACCAAGTTCTGAATCACAGTCATGTTCTAAAGAATTGATTTGAACTTATGCTTGACCCACTTGTGATTGCGATCAACCTTGTGATGAAGACTTACGAGAAGCTCGCGATCAGTCATCACGAGGGGCAGAAGCTTGAGGATTTCGAGCTGAGTCTTATCAGCAGAATCTTGGGTGGAAGAGTCGTCATTGGTGGAATAGGATGCAGCTTTGCGAAATTGACCATCCAATGGACGAGTGACTACATCAACGACAACTTTGGCTTTTCTTTAAACTAAAGAAAATGCATTCTTGAGGACTTCAATCGGAGGCAGAAAACTAAAGTGAGTCTAAAAATCAGCCCTGAAGGGAATTGAAGACCTTGATCTGATGAATTTCATGATCCAGGGAGCATAAGTCTTCAACTCAAATGGTGACACAACTCCTGATATTTGATGGGAATCCCATGAATGATGTTGAAGAGAAAATTTTTCATGACGCCCACAACTTCTTCTTCTTCAGAGTTGTGGCCCTTGATTGGACTGAGGGTTTTGGTCAATATGCGGTATATGGTCCTGGGCACATAGAGAAAATCCTTCACTAGGAAGGAGGTCCTCGGAGGTTTGTCAGGAGCCAAAGGCTTCATCAGCACTTGCATCATGTGATTGGGCAGCTCAGGTTCGTCATAGATGCATCTTGCTCCTTCTAAAGGAATTGCAATTGGCACAACCTGAAGAAATTCAGTGGCTGCAGCAGTGTAGTGAGTGGTTCTAGTCATCTAATCAAGGATCCACGAGTTGACATCAGAGGCTTCACCAAAAATGTGTAATGTTTCATAGAATTGAAGAATTAGCTCTTCATTCCATTCACATATGTCTACGCAGAAGGGGAGAAGCCCTACATCATGATGAACAAAAAGTACTGGACTGAAGCAAGGGATGGACTCCATATCCAGAATTTGTTGATGCTCGAAGATTTTCTCTTTGTCAAATAGGACTACGACATAGAAATTCATCTGTGAAGATGTCAAGAATCTTGAACGTCCGGACCTTGCCGAGTCATATGGATTTGGCCCTGTGAAGAAAATTTGTTCATCAAGGAAATTAGCCTTGATGAACTTGGGGTGCTTTGTGCCTTTGAATGGAAATTTTGGCTTCGGCTGAAGATTTTGCTTGAAGCGGCCCACAATTTCCTTAGGCATAACTGCAATTTCTTCAGTCTGAGGAACATGAACAGTAGTTTCCTCAGGTGCGATCTCGGCAAGAACTTCTTCAACTTATTCAATTGGAGTTTCTCCAGGAATAGATATGAGGGGAGTGGCCAATCCTTCACATCCTGTTTGAATTTCTTCTGTCCGAGCTGGTGACTGAGGAATTTGAGTGAGAGGAGTGGTCATTGGTGAATTGGGGTGTGCAGCCTCCCAATATTCATCATTGATTAGTGGAGTAGTGTTTCCAATATCCACATCCTCATCAATTTCTTCAAGACCAGCCTCTTCAGTAGTTAACTGAGGCTGGGGTGATGATACCATAGGGATTGAAGCATTTGCTTCCACCTCTATTTCTTCATCAATCTACTCTGAGGAAGCAGCAGACTGGTTTTCTTCATCTTCTTCATTTGGGATGGCATAGTCAACACCAAATGGAACAATTTCATACGCTGGCATGGAGTAGATAGGAGTTGCATCAATGGGTTCAGTTGAAGAACTTGACATAGTCTTCAACTTCTTCACAACTGAGGAATCTGAAGATGCTGCTGCTTTTGTTTTCAATGCAGTCTTCTTCTCCACCGCCTTTGTTTTCTTAACTCCTGATGCAGAAGGAAGGTTGATATTATTCACCCTTGAAGACTTTGCAGTTTGAGCATGGGGTGAAGTTGGAGTAGTTTCTTCAGGCACAACTAATGCAGTCGCCCTGGTAGTCTCAATTTCTGTTGGCGCAGCAAAAGCTTTAGCTGGCTTGGCAATTTCTTCAAGTGTAACAGTGGATGTTGCCCTGGAAGATTCTTCAGCAGCCTGAATTTCTTTAGCCGCACTTGTAGTTTCTTCAGCAGACTGAGCAGAAGTTCCAGCCTGAGGAATTTGTGGTTGTGACCGAGCTGCAATCCTCTTGCTGTGGTCCTTGATGGCTTTGTGAGCCACTTTGACAAAATAGACCTTGGCTCCTTGCCAATCAACATAGTAGCGATCAAATTCCTCGCCGAGGCCTTTGATCTCCTTTTGCATAGAGACTAGCTGTTCTAGAGACAGCTTGAGAACACTATTCTTCATGAAACACTGCTTCTTATACTGAGATTTCTTGGCCTATCTGGCTTGCTCATACTTCCATTTTTTTAGCAATGAAGGCCGTGAGGACATGTTCTGGACCAGGAGGCAGATACAAATCATCAATCAAAGTGTTTGGGTCCTGGTGCCAAATGTCAATGAATTCCAGCACAGTCTTTGGGTCCAACAAGAGAGGAATTTGAGTGCCCTTTGCTTGAGCCACTCTCTCTTGCTTGTTTCTTATGAGTTCCTCAAGTTCCCCATCGTGTGCTTCATCATCTTGAGAATTTGAAGGAACTTGGAACACCACTTTCTCGAATGAGGACTTGGTCGAGTACCTCATCTAGCAGTAGTCTTCTTCTTCAGCAAAGGAGGACTGGTTGATGAATGTGCTTGGGCTGATGAACTTGCAGAAGCCCCTCAAGCAATTGAAAAACCGGTAGTCCTTTGACATGTTGCAAGGTGCACTGGAGATGAGGACTTTGTGGCTGTGGCTGAGGATTGTGCACCCACTGAAGGCATCGCAACAGCCTTTGAAAAAGTGGCTTGCGCATTTTGCTGTGAGGATTTTGAATTTGAGGTACTTGGTCATGAGGGCATTGAGCTTGAGGAATTTGCCCTTACTGTTGATTTCTTCGGCATAGCAGTTGCAGAGGCAGCAGCAGCGGCAACAGCAGAATCTTCATTGAATTTCTTCACTGTAGCTTTGGAAATCCTCTGAAGCTTTTTCTGATATTTTACCCATTCGACGGGAAAGTCCTCACCACGAGCAATGCTAGTAAGATCAACTTCTTGATCAGCAGCAGGAGGAGGTCTTTGGCAAGGAGGCATGAGAGCGAATTTCTTCATGTACTTTGGGGTCACATAACGATATTCTCTCCATTCCTTCATCCATCTTCTTACAATCCTGTGAATGCGGATTTTGCGCTTTTCACTGGTTGCCTTCGCATATATTTCCTCATCAGGTGTGCAGTACTCAGCACATATATGCTCAGGGATATCAAATGCAGTGTTTGAGGATGGTTTCTTTCCACCTTTCTGAGGCCTTTTGCCATCTGCTATTTTCTTCACTTGATGACTTTGAACTTTTGATGATTCGGAAGATGTATGCAAATTTTCTTCAAGGAATGCCTGACGAAGAACACGTCAAATTGTGAGTGGGGGTATTGGAGTTTGTCAGTCCAGATCTCTAGCACCCTAACTCGGCAACGGAAGACAGCTACGGCGGCGGCAAAGTGAATATTTCCACGGACGGTGCGAGTGCAGCGACGGGGAGGTCAAGGCAGAGAAGCTTTTCCTCTTCGGTGACGATGGAGTCAGCGGCGGCGCTAGGTCTAAGCTCGAGTGGGGAAGGTGATAAGTGAGGTCGTGTGGAGTAAGAGAGAGAAGTGAAGGGGAGGGGGTTATTTATAGCCACAGTGAAAACTGACCAGTCCAAAGATTTTGGATCAGTTTGCCCCCGACCCTTGCTCTCTTCACGACATGTGTCAGCCACGTACTGAGAAGTGGACATAGGGGGGAATCGTGGGTTATCTAGTCGTGGAATTATGAGTCGGTTTGAGCGACAACCGCCAAAAATTTAAAGTGAAAAATTTAAAGTTTTCGTTTGCAAATTCTTTTGCTGACAAGGTCTCAGTGAAGACTTTGAACGAGTTTCAAACTAGAACGCACATGAAGAAATTGTGAACAGACTGGGTTGAGTTTAGCATAGAGGGGGAACGAGTCCAGTTAGAATAAAATCAACTTGAAGAGTTAGCAATAAGTGAATGTTGTTGAGGACATTGAAAACTCATATATATATATATTGAAAATTTTGAGGAATTTGAAAATTTGAAGGATTTGCAAAATGACGAAAACCTCAATTTTGAAGAATTTCAACTATGGTTGCTAGCGTGACCCACCGTATAAGAATGATGATTTCAGACACCACGTACAATTGTCGTAGGGTTCTGAGAATCAAATTCTTCATTAATATCTTCACACTTAGATGGTTATTCTTCAGTGATTGAAAAAAATGTTAATTCGTGTGTTGCATATCTAAGTCATCAATTTTCCATAAGGGTTTGGATGTGTGTCTTTTCAAAAGAACATTCAAAGATTCTAAGATACTTAGCTGACACCACAACTTGAAAAATCTCTTTTCATCCAAGGGGTTAGTGAAGATATCAGCCGGTTGTTCTTCAATGTTAACGTGGTCGATGGAGATGTCACCCTTCAATACATGATCTCGAAGAAACTGATGATGAATCTGGATGTGCTTCGTCTTGAAATGCTGAACTGGGTTGTAAGCAATCGTGATAGCGCTCTCGTTGTCATAGTAGAGAGGCACATTCTTCAACTTGATGCTATAGTCCTCGAGAGTTTGCTTCATCCACAACAATTGAGCACAACATGAACTAGCAACAATGTTCTCAGCTTCAGCAGTAGACAATGACACGTAGTTATGCTTCTTCGAGGACCAACAGACTAAGTATCGTCGGAGGAAATGACATGTGCTTGAGGTTGACTTGCGATCCACACGATCACCGGCATAGTCAGCATCTGAGTATCTGACAAGGTGAATATTTGAACCCTTGGGATACCATAATCCAAGCGTTGGCATGCGAGCTAAGTATCTAATAATATGTTTCACACCCTTGTGGTGTGATTCCTACGGTGTTGCTTAGAATCGGGCACACATGGAAACACTAAGCATAATATCTGGCCTAGATGCACATAGATACAATAAAGAGCCAATCATGGAGCGATATACCTTCTGATCGAAATCTTTACCATTGTTGTCAGTGCAGAGGTGGCCTTTTGAAGGCATTGGTGTTTTGGTGCCTTTGAAGTCTTGCATGTTGAATTTCTTCACGACATCCTTGAGGTATTTCTCTTGACAGATGAACAATCCATTATTTTGCTGAAAAATTTGAAGACCTAAGAAGAATTTGAACTCCCCCATCATAGACATCTAATTTTCTTCACTCATCATATGAGCAAATTCGTCACTGTAACGTTTGTCTGTACAACCAAAGATAATATCGTCTACATATATTTGGCCAACAAATAATTCATTGTCATAGTATTTTTGTGAAAAGAGCTGGGTTGAGTGAACCGGGTTTGAAGCCTTTCTTCATGAGGAATTCCTTCAGAGTGTCATACCATGCCCGAGGGGCCTGCTTGAGGCCATAGAGGGCCTTGTTGAGTCAAAAGACTTTGTAAGGATTCTTAGGGTCTTCAAAACCTGGGGGTTGAGCAACATATACTTCTTTCTCAAGATTACCATTGAGGAATGCACTTCTTTACATCCATTTGATATAAGATGATATCATGATGGTTAGCATAAGCAAACGATATGCGAATAGCTTCAAGTCTAGCAACAGGTGCAAAAGTTTCATGAAAGACAATTACCTCAACCCGTGTGTAGCCCCGAGCTGCAAGATGAGACTTAGTCCTCAACACTAGGTTTTTTTGTCTTGCTTGTTGCGGTAGATCCACTTGGTACCTATGATGTTATGCTTGCGAGGATCTGTCCACTTGACAAGTTCCCACACGTTGTTGAGCTTGAATTGATGCAATTCCTCTTGCATAGCTTGAATCCACTCAAGCTCCATAAATGCTTCATGAACTATGGTGGGCTCTATGATATAGAAAAAAGAAAAATGCCCACAAAAGTTAGACAAATGTGAAGCTTTTGAGCGACCGAGGGGGCGTGGTGCATTGATGTCGTCGAGGATTTTGTCAATCTACACTTAATTTGCCACTCTTGGATGAGAAGGTTGACGAGGCCGAGGATTTTCTTCAGCGCCCTTTTCTTCAGGTGTATCAGCATGAGTGTCTTCATTGATTGGCATGAATTCCTCATTTGGTTAAGGTTCTTTAGTGGGTTTGATGTCTTCAGTAGCCTTTAGCTTAATGGATTCCTGAGGAGACATTTCATCTAGCATAGGAGGCAGGTGCTCTCTTTGCGGGCCATTAGTTTCATCGAACCGCACATGTATAGTTTCAACAACCTTGTTGTGATCGGTGTTGAAGACTATGTAGGTGTGCGAGTACTTTACGTAACCAAGCATAAAACCTTAATGTGCTTTCAGTGCAAATTTAGAACTGCTGTAAGGATCTTTAATCTAGCATTTAGCACCGAAGACTTTGAAATAACTCACATTGGGTTTCTTGTCAGTGATGAGTTCATATGAAGTCTTCTTGAATAATTTGTGATGATATACCCTTTTGATGATGTGGCGAGCAGTATTAATTGCCTCAGGCCAGAAGCGCGAGGAGTCTTGTCGTGGGAACGAGCCTGATAGTACAAGGTAGGGGTACGAAGGGAGAGGGCAGAGTCCTAGCTACGGCGAGGATGTAGACATGGATGTATGAGTTCAGGCCCCTCTCGTGGAGGTAACAACCCTACATCTCAGTGCTCAGGAGCTTATGTCGTGTGGAAAGTTAAGATTACAATGGTTGCGAAGCCTTGTGCCAGAGGGGAGGGGTGGGTTATATAGAGTTTGCTGCCCCTCATAAGTGCCCGACATCTAAGGGTCCGATCGTGGGTTTAAAGACTGGCATTACTGGTAACGTACATAATAAATGCTACTAATGACGAAGGACTAACGACCACCCGTTGGCCTCCTAATGGTGGCTCCTGGTCTTCTGGTGTTGACTAAGAATGAGGTCTACCGAGTGCCAGGAGACTGTCGAGTGAAGGAAGAATACTCTGAGTGGATTGAATGTCGAGTGACTTGAACGTCTCATGGAATCCGGTCGGAAGCTTATGCTCGATCTTCAAGTCCTCCAATGTAGTGTCCTTAGGTTGGGTATGTAGGCCTTGCCTAGGACCCTACCCTAGGTACATATCATTTTCATTAGCCCCCGAATGGATCGGGGTTCGAGTGGTGAAATGGGGGTATCAATGCCAATCTCGAATTAAGGCATCAAATCTTCCGAATGATATTCGGGGCCTCAACAAAACTTGCGTCGATTGAACTCTGAGTATTGACGTCAATTCAGTATCAACACGCCCAATCTTCCGAATGATATTCGGGGCTTCAACGAAACTTGCATCGATTGAACTCTTCTCCATTCGCCCGGATCCATTTAGACTTGAAAGTGTTCAAGTGGATGTTCAATGCCTATTTTGCTCTGAGTGAGCTGAAAGCATCTTTGGAGGTGACGGGTCAGTCTGTCAGACCCGGATTTCATGGGATAAGAAAATTTGGGAAGCGTGCGCGCGTGCGATGATGATGCCACGATCAGGGCAAGTGGGAGAACGACGCCTCGATCACCGCGCTGGTCATCACACCATGTATTGGACGCAGATTGTGGCTGGCGTGCACGGTGATCTCACAGGTCCACCAATCAGTGAGGCACTCGGCGGGATATAAATCTCGGAGCGCTGCGGTTCGCACAATACTATTCCCCAAACTTCCTCTCTTCCTCTACCTCCCCTGTCTCCAGCGCCTCATCTTGTTCTTCTCTGATGAGAGCTGCCGCGGCAATGACGAAGGGTACCACGGAGAAGCTGGATCGAGCTAAGAAGGGGGCGACGAAGCTCAAGGGCAGGAATCCCTCGACCGCTCGGTTCACGATGCCGGCGGGATGGATGCAGGGGACTTTCTCCCCTCCGTAGTCACTCGCGAGGACATGGAGGGCCTTGTCGCCGACGGGCTCATGGCGGACAACGCCTGGAGCCTGCTAGAGGGAGAGCGTGAGCCGGAGCCACGCGATGGGGAGCGGGTCCTCCTTCTCTCCCACGTTGAAAGAGGTTTCTCTATGCGACCCCACCTGCTATTTAGAGGGTTCTTGAATTTCTTCGACGCCCAACTGCACCATCTCCCACCGAATACTGTTGCATACTTGTCTGCCTTTGTTACTTTGTGCAAGTGTTTTCTGGGCTGCTCTCCCCATTGGGGGCTGTTCAAGCACATCTTTACGGTCAGATCCCAGACCGTGAAGAAAGATCTCCCTACTGATGGGAAGACTCATGTGCTTCAGTTGTGTGGAGGTTTAGGACTTCAGAAAAGAGCCCGTAGTTCCTTCCTTGCCATGACTTTTCCTGAGTCTGTTAGAGGCTAGCAGTCGACTTGGTTCTACTGCAAAGATGCAGTATCGCCCAACATGTCGACTAGCCTTCCCCCCTATACACCTAACCGCCCAACTGTCCCTAAGTCTCTGAGGGTGACCGAAGAGGAACATGTCCAAGTGGGAATCTTGGTTGAAGTTGTGGTGCAACTGATCCGAGGTGGAGTGACTGGCATGGATCTGTTAGAGACATTTCTCAGTCAACGTATTCAGCCGCTCCAAGCCAGAGATCACACCATGTGGCACTACGCGGGCCCTGAGGACTCGACCAGGGCGCACCCAGAAGAGGTTCCACAAAAAAACTGTCGAGCAGTGGCTTCGCAGCATCACTGGAGCATGCGACAACCCTTTGGGAGCCAAGAGGATCCGACCTTACTCGGCCGAAAACTCGCCAAAGAATCTGGTGAGTTGCGCGGTGTCGACTGATGTACTTGTACTGTCGAGTGATACATTGAATTATAAACTGACTTCTTTACTTGAATCATGGAGGAGTGGACGCACATGCACTCGCCCGTTCCCAACGGGAACCATGTTGACGATGGAGTTGTGAGTGAAGGTGGCAGCATGGACGGAGACAGTTCAGAAGACTCCGTGGACGAGTACGAAAACTCGGATGAAAACGAGCCAGAAGTCAAGCCAACTCTCGGCACCGAACGCCGCACCAAGGCTCGCCAAGATCCTGTGGCTGCTGAGGACAGGGCTCCGAGCCCGAGCGAGAAGAACCCGAAGCGGAGCCGCCCCTCGACTGTCGAGTCGAGCAAACAATCAGCGAAGCAACCCAAGGTGACCGTGGCCAAACCTCGCAAAGCCTTGCCTCGCATGAGGATGGTCGTGCCTGTCGTATCCACGTGAGTGTTTTGCCCTCAAATTCTTTCTGTCGATTGTGACTTGGCGTTGTTGCTAGCCGAGTGTTGTTTGATCCGTCAGAGCTGCTACGTCTGTAACCTCACCTCCTCGAGACGGAGGGGAAGCGATGGACATTGACACTGCTGAGGCTGCCACTTCTCATAGAGGTTAATAAGTTCTTGATTCATCTGAATGAGATTCGTCACTTGCAAAAGTTAACATTGTCAGTTTATGTTGTAGAGATCATCTAGCTGGAAGACGACGAGGAATACCTAGACACTTAGCGCACCCACACCCGAAGAGCTTCATCAGTGCAGACACTTCAGCGTTCGACTGCAAAATCCTCCCAGGGGATGGGTGACTCAACACAAATCAGAGCTGAACCTGCAGTACCTCTGTCGAGTGCCCCTCAAGCTGTCTCGACCATCGTGACATCGACTCCAATCGGACCTACTCAGACTGCTTCAGCTACCCCAGCAACTACGCCGATCCCGCCTATGACGGATTTCTCTCTGCATCACGTCCCAAAAGATCAGACCGGAGATGCGAAGGAGGTTATGATCCAGGCAGAGCAGATAATGCTGCGAACCAAAGAGATATACGAGGCCAGCAAGCTGGCTTACGATGTCAGCGTAGCCCTCCGCACCAATGTTCGAGTAAGTTTGATTGTAAGTGCATTTCTGATTGAATTCGTGTCTTTTCTTGACAGTACACCCAATGGGTGCTTATTGTCCACTCGTAGAATGTTTGAAATTTCTCCACTCGAATAGGTCAGGTCTTTGTCGAGTAGGATTTGGATCGATAGTACGCGTAGTACTAGAGTCATGTCGAGTGTATATATTTTTTCTGACGAGTTACCCGACGGATCGAGTGTTAACCGTCTCAGTGGGGGCACTCTAAGTGCACCCACTGGGTGTAGTCCCCGAGACCACTGTCGAGTGCTTGCATCGGCAGGGGTCTTAGAGCTTGTCGTATGCTTGATACGTTTACCCTTGGTCGCACCACTCCGCAGCTACTTTGTAGGTTCCATGGATATCGTTGACAAACCATGATATGACACTACATAAGGATAGACTGCACTTCACAGAGTGGGGAGGGGCGTGTCACTCGACGGATAGAGTGACAGATGTTTTCTGCCACTCAACTGATCGAGAATTGGTAGATCCAGTGGGGGCACACTAAGTGCACCCACTAGGTGTAGTCCCCGAGACCGCTGTCGAGTGCTTGCACCGGCAGGGGTCTTAGAGTTTGTTGTATACAAGATAAATTTTGCCTTTGGTCACACCACTCCGAAGCTACCTTGTAGGTTTCATGGATATTATTGATAAACCATGATATGACGCTACATAAGGATAGATTGAACTTCACAGAGCAGGGAGGCGCGTCACTCGACAGGTCGAGTGACGAAGGAATGTTTTGACAGGGCTGACCTTCACGAGCGTTTCAGTAACCTGTAGGTGCATGCTAAGTGCACCCACTCGGTGTAGTCCCCGAGGCTACTGCTAATCGTAGATGATAAGAAGTAGTCTTGAAAACTTGAAATCGGGATTTCTGTCGTACGCGTGGTACTAGAGTCACTCGACATGTGGAGTGTATATTTTTTTTGACGAGTTACTCGACGGTTCGAGTGTTAACCATCTCAGTAGGGGGACTCTGAGTGCACCCACTGGGTGTAGTCCCCGAGACCGCCGTCGAGTGCTTGCACCGGCGGGGGTCTTAATAGAGTCTGTTTTGAATTTGTTTATGGCACGTGGAGTGCCAGTGCCACTTGACATATCGGGTGGACTTTTTTGCTTGAATTCTTCTTCCCCTGGACATGGGCTTCATGGACATCACATGTCAACCATTATGTGACGCTGTTCCAGGATGGAAAGACAGGCGTTCGACGGTTTTCATAACCTAGTCGACCGTCCTCGGTGTTATTTTGTCAATTGAATATCTTTCTTTTGTTGATTTCAGAGGGCTTGCGAACTTGGAACACAGTATAAGGATCTGGAGGATGAGAGGAACCGATTGCGCATGGATTTGGCAGCCTCGAACAATGCTCTGGAGCGAGCATGTGCTGAGCTGAAGTCTTTGGGAGGTAACTACTGTTGATTCTCTGCATTCCCATCTTCACCTTTCATGCTTTGAACCGAGTGATCTCACTCGAACAGACGTGCGCAATGAAAATCATCGACTCCAAGCACGACTCAACAATGTTGTTTCTTTTGATTCCATGAAGAAGGCGCTGGAGAACAAGGACAGAGCACTCGACGATGCCCAACGGGTGGCCAAGGACAAAACCAAGACTGCAGATCGAAAGCTGGCAGCTGCCCAGAAGCTGGAGGAGGAGAACACAAAGCTAAAGCAAGAGTGCGTGGACCTCGTCAAAAGGGCTGAGCAGCTGAACAAAAGGAGCAACGACCTGGAGAGGCATTTGGGTGAATTCTCGAGGAAGATGTACATCATGCTCGACGGTGAGTGTCTCTTGTCGACCGAACTTTGTAAAATCCATGAAGATCGTACCTCACTGACTTTCCTCCCATTCCTTCTGTTCAACGGAATTCTGCCAAGACTTCGAAAAGGAGACAGAAGAGATTGAGCCCAACCCGGACCATTCCAAGTTTCCTGTCGCAGATGCGGTGGCCATGAACATGCTCAGACTCAATTTCCGACTCTAGGCCGCTCAGGCATATCTTGTCCGACTGAAATCCGCACTGGAGAGGATTGATATGGAACTATGGCCCGAGGACACTCCTTAGCTCGACCTCAACTCCATGATGGCCCGTCTGAAAGACCTTCCAAGTCGAGTGCAGGCATGGAAGAAATCTGCTGCTCGCTACGGTGCCGACGTGGCGCTATCACTCGTCAGGGTCCATTGCAAAGACGTGAGGGAGGAAAAGCTGAAGGAGCTTCGAGTGGTTAACACAAAGAAGCTTCAGTTTGAGGACTTCATGGAGACCTTTATCAACGCAGCTACCAGAATCACAGATGGCATCGACTTGGACACTTTTGTCGAGCCAGCCAGCCAGTGAGATGATTGAAAAACTTGATCTTAGGAAGAAACACTTTTATTCGCCTCGACATGCCGAGTGAAACTATATCCCTTAAAACTTCATTCAGGCCTTAGGCCTGAGCACGTTAAAGTTCTTTATGAAAAAATTATCCGCGGTTTATCCTTTGGATCTTATCCGTATTTGGCTTTCAATCATTTGTTCGACTGAGTTTGTTTTTAGGCTTAGGCGAAAACATTTTCACAGATAAGCCCCCGAGTGTAAGGACTGCTCTACACTCGGAATATTTTTGATCCTAAGCAAAGACGGATTTGCAAATAGGACGTCGAGTGAACAGAATACTATCCACCAAACAAGGTTTTTAACTTAGGCGAAAGCATGTTCGCAGCTAAGCCCCCGAGTGTGAGGATTGCTCACCACTCGGAGTATTTTTGAACCTAAGCAAAGACAGATTCGCAAATAGGCCGTCGAGTGGATGGATTGCTATCCACCCACATGGTTTTAACTTAGGCGGAACATGTTCGCAGCTAAGCCCCCGAGTGTGAGGATTGCTCATCACTCGGAGTTTTTTCGGACTTAAGCGAATGTCGATTCGTAGCTAAGACGTCGAGTGCATGGACTTCTATCCACCCGACAGGTTTTTTAACTTGGGCGAAAACATGTTTGCAGCTAAGCCCCCGAGTGTGAGGATTGCTCATCACTCGGAGTATTCCCAAGAATGAAACTGTACGATGGGAATCGACAATATATATTGCAGAAATGTGAATTGCATTGATGAAGTATTCTTATTACATCAGAAGATTCTTCTATCTCAAGTATAAAAACGCCGGAGCAGATCTGCATTCCAGGCTCGTGGCTCGTCTATCCGCTTCATGAGATTGTACAGATGATAGGCTCCGTTGTTAAGCACCTTAGTGACGATGAAAGGACCTTCCCATGCAGGAGCAAGCTTGTGAGGTCGGTGTTGATTCACTTGAAGCACCAAGTCTCTCTCATGAAACAATCGACTCTTGACATTCTTCGCATGGAAGCACCGCAGATCCTGCTGATAGGCAGTAGTCCGGATCAGAGCCATCTCTCATTCTTACTCCAGGAGATCTACACCATCCTGCATTGCCTATTCAGCTTTAGCCTCGGAATACAATTACACTCGAGGAGAATTGTGAAACAAGTCACTCGGCAAGACAACTTCAGCACCATAAACCAGGAAGAAAGGAGTTCATCCAGTCCACCGATTTGGTGTAGTTCTCAGGCCCCGTATCACAGACGGCAGCTCAGTTACCCAGGCACCAGCGGCATGATCCAGGTCGCGCATGAGACGAGGCTTAAGACCTTGCAAGATGAGGCCATTGGCTCTCTCGACTTGCCCATTGATTTGCGGGTGAGTGACAGATGCATAATCTACCCGAGTGCCCTAAGATGTGCAGAACTTTCTGAACTCTTCCGAGTCAAAGTTGGTGTCGTTATCTATGATAATGCTGCGAGGAACACCGTACCGGAGAATTATCTCTCTCATGAATGTAACCGCCATACGGGAGTTCAAGTTCTTGATGGGCTTGGCTTCTATCCACTTGGTAAACTTGTCGACTGCAACCAGCAAATGAGTGAAACCACATTTTTCCGGTCTGAAAGGGACCAACCATGTCGAGTCCCCAAAGAGCAAATGGCCAGGCGAGGGCAATTGTCTTTAGGGCAAAGGCTGGCTTGTGTGATAGGTTTGCATAGAACTGGCATCCATCACAGTGACCGACGATGTCCTTAGCCATCTCATTAGCCCAGGGCCAGAAGAAACCAGCTCTATATGCTTTGGCGACAATCGTCCATGAGGATGCATGATGACCGCAAGTCCCCGAGTGGATCTCATCCAGAATCATTCGACCTTCCTCGAGGGAAATGCAGTGTTGTGTAACGCTAGTCGCACTCTCTCTGAACAACTGATCTCCCATCACAGTAAAATCCTTGGAACTATGCACAATCTGTCGAGCCTCTGTTTCATCTTCAGGGAGCTCTTGTCTAAGGATATAGGCAATGTAAGGCACAGTCCAATTGGGAGTGATAACCAGAATCTCCATGACCAGGTCAACCACTGCAGAGACATCGACTTCTGTCGGGTCAGTGGAACTCAAAGCTTGTGGGGGCTCTTCGGTGAAAGGATCTTCTTGAACCAAAGGAGTGTGCAGGTGCTCTAAGAACACACCGCTGGGGACAGGCCATCGAGTGGACCCAATCTTGGATAGCTCGTCGGCCACCTGATTTTTCAGTCGGGGAACATGATGAAGTTCCAGGCCTTCGAATTTATTCTCCAACTTTCGGACTGCATTGCAGTATCCAGTCATAGCGGGGTTACACTTTCACCACTTGATTCACCACCAGATCTGAGTCGCCGTAAACCATGAGGCGCTAGACGCCGAGTGAGATAGCCATGTGCAACCCATAAAAAAGTGCTTCATATTCTGCCTCATTGTTGGAGAAATCATAGTGAATTTGCAAGACATAGCTGAGCTTGTCGCCCCTGGGAGATATCAAGACAACACCAGCACCGGACCCATTCAACATTTTAGAGCCGTCAAAGAACATTGTCCAATGCGTCGAGTGAACTTGGATTGGCTATTGCTGTTCAATCCACTCGGCCATGAAATCTGCCAATGCTTGGGACTTGATTGCTTTTTTGGCTTTGAATCTGATGTCAAAGTGTCCAACCTCAATTGCCCATTTAGCCACTCGACCTGAGGCATCTCGATTATTGAAAATCTCGGACAAAGGAGCATCACTGATGACTGAAATCGAGTGGTCTTGGAAATAATGCGCCACCTTCTTCGCTGATAGGTAAATACCATAAACCAGCTTCTCATAGTGTGGATATCTTTGCTTTGAGGGGGACAAAACTTTTGAGACAAAATAGACTGGCTGCTGGACTTTATAAGCTTTACCCTCCTCTTCCCGCTCGACAGTTAGCGCTGTATTGACGACCTGATTTGTGGTCGCGATGTACAGGAGCAAGGGCTCTTTGCTAGCAGGAGCGGCAAGCAACGGCTGGGTGGAGAGCAGGGCTTTGAGCTCAACATACGCTGCTTCGGCTTCGGGAGTCCACTCGAACGTGTCAGACTTCTTCATCAATTGATATAAATGTAGAGCCTTCTCACCAAGACGAGAAATGAATTGACTCAATGCTGCCAAGCAACCTGTGAGCTTCTAAACGTCGTGCACTCGCACGGGAGTCTTCATTCGGGTAATGGTGCTGATCTTCTCAGGGTTGACATTGATCCCCCATTCAGAAACGAGAAAACCGAGTAATTTGCCGCTAGGGACGCCGAAAGTAAACTTGGCCCGATTCAGCTTTATGTCGAATCTCCTCAGATTGGCGAATGTTTCGGCCAAGTCGGCCAGCAGGTCGAAACCTTTGCGGGACTTGACCACTATATCATCCATGTACACCTCGACATTCCAAGGGATATGGTTGAGTAAACATTTCTGAATCATGCGCATAAAAGTCGCGCCAGCATTTTTGAGACCAAATGGCATAGTGATGTAGCAGAAACACCCGAATGGGGTGATGAAAGTTGTCTTTATTTCGTCCAGGCCATAGAGACGGATCTGATGATACCCAGAGTAAGCATCCAAAACAATAAACGCTCGCACCCCACAGTAGAGTCAACAATTTGATCTATGCGGGGGAGTGGAAAATCATCCTTCGGACATACCCGATTGAGATGTTTGAAGTCAATGCACATACGCAAAGACTTATCTTTCTTTGGAACCATCACAACATTCGAGAGCCACTCGGAGTGGTAAATCTCCCGAATGAACTTGGCTTGCAAGAGACGGGCCACTTCTTTACCGATTGCCTTGCGCTTCTCTGCGGCTGAACAACGCAAATGCTCCCTGACGGGTTTGCTTTCGGATCCACTCTCAGACGGTGCTCAACGAGCTCCCTCGGAACCTCCGGCATGTCAGCAGGATTCCATGTGAAGATATCCCAGTTCTCACGGAGGAACTTGATGAGCTCGGCTTCCTATTTGCTGTCGAGTGTTGATGAGATATTCATTGGGGCAGCAATAGGATCCGTCGGGTGAATGTGCACCTTCTTCACTTCTCCTGCCGATTGAAATGCCGACTTGGAAGCCGGCTTCTTTGCGCGGAGCAAATCAGCAGGGTCAGCGGTTTTCTTGTACTCTTCCAGCTCGACCATTGCCATCTGGTGATCGGCGATCTTGGAGCCTTGCTGGAGGCATTATTCGGCCCACTGTCGATTGCTAGTGAGCATGATCACACCCTTAGGGCCTGTCATTTTCAACTTGAGATACACTTAACATGGTCGGGCCATGAAACGTGCATACGCAGGTCGACCCAAAATGGCATGGTAGGCACTCTGGAAATCCGCGACTTCAAACGTCAGCTTTTCTTTTCGGAAATTTTTGTCGTTCCCGAATGTAACATCCAATGCTATCAGGCCAAGTGCCTTGGCCTTCTTCCCTGGGATGACCCCATGAAATTGCATGTTGCTTTCACTCAGTCGGGACATCGGAATGGCCATCCCTTTCAGGGTATCTGCATAGAGGATATTTAGTCCGCTGCCACCGTCCATGAGGACCTGTCTGAGTCGAATGACCCCCCACCGGATCAACTACCAGAGCCTGTCGACCAGGGGTGGCGACATGAGCAGGATGATCTGTTTGGTCGAATGTGATGGCGTACTGGGACCACTTGAGGTAGGTGGGGGTAGCGGGCACAACCATGTTGACTTCTCTGTTGATGACTTTCAGACGACTCTTGCTCTCGACATCAGCAAAAATCACAAGTGTGGCAATGACATCCAGGAATGTTTCTTTATCTTCATCTTCATCACCCTTCTCAGGAGATTTATCACTCGGCGGGTCCCCCTTGAATTGCTGGATAAGGGTCCGACACTGTCGAGTGGTGTGCTTGGGAAAAATCATATTGCCTTCTGCATCTTTCCTCGTGTGAATTACACACGGCTGATCCATGATATCAGTTCCTAACTGATTTTTTCCTTTCTTGGGGGCATACTATGCTTTAGCTTTGCCCTTGTTTTTTGACTGAGTCGCTAGTGCTGTTGCTTCTGCTTGAACCGGACCCTCAGCTTTTCGCTTCTGTTTCCGATTGTTACTGCCACTAGCCTCATTGGCGACTGCCTTTCCTTTTCCACTATGGAGGCAGTCTTCTTCCTCGCCATTGGCGTACCGAGTGGCGATTTCCATCATCTTGCCAAGTGAAATATCACCCGTGCGCCCAAACTTTAGGTACAACTCCCTATATCTCATGCCGGCCTTGAAAGCACACATAGCCTGGTGCTCTGACACATTCTCCACTGTATGGTGCAAAGTGGACCACCGCTGAATATAGTCTCTCAAAGTTTCATCAGGCTTCTAGACACAATGCTGTAAGTCGACCAGACCTGCAAGTCTCTTGCAAGTACCCTCAAAGGTTCGGATAAACACTCGGTCAAGATCCTCCCAGCAATATATACTGGAAGGAGCCAAGCGATTCAACCAAGCTCGAGCTCAACTCTCTAGCATCAAGGCAAGTGATTCATCATGATGTTGTCGTTGCCGCCGCCAATCTGCACAGCCACTCGGTAATCATCTAACCAAGTCTCTGGCTTGGACTCACCAGAAAATTTTCCAATCCCAGCCGCCAACCTGAAGTTGGGGGGAATCTCCGCAGAATGGATGGCTCTGCTGAAACACTCAGGACCAGAAATCACGACCGAACTACCACTCGGAAAGTCTCTATCTTGGCCTTCTCTGTGGGCTCTGCCCTTGTTGATCCATTTCTAGGTGAGAAAATCTCGAGCATAAAACTCCGCATTCCTCTCATCACCGAACGAGTGCCTATCGTCCGGGTGCCGGGGCACGCGCGGACCGCCCTGCGGAGGAGAAGGCACTCGACAGTGGTCTTCATGGTGAAACTGATCTCTGACCTGATCCTCGCGAAAGCCCCCACCTCTACGACGCAGGGGCAATCCAGGGTTGTGTACAGACTGAACGGTTTCTGCCCTGGGTGAGTTGCTGTGTATCCTATTATGGGACTGTGAAACTACTGAATTCTGACGCTACACTGCATCTAACAGTGCTCTGATCTGCATCAACCCTCTTCCAGCCTCTGACCGCGACGGCTGAATGGAATCTGCTATCCTAGCAGCAGCAACAACATTTAACACAAGAGTTCGATATACCTCAACGTCGTTGCGGGAGCCAGTCGGGAACAGCTATCGCTGCCGTTGACCTGCAACAAGTGAACGCTAGCGAGCGCGCTCGTCGAGTTCGCGCTGAAGCTCTTCCAGCCGAATGCGTGTGGTCTCCAAGGCCTGGGACTCAACGGTCGTACCAACAATGGGGGTGTGAAGAACCTCCCCTTCACGATGCGGCTGTTCACTCGACGCACTACCAGCATCACACTTGTTGGGGCGAAAGCCCGGCGGCGGGCTTTGATGAGAGCCCGCCATAAGTACCTCCGCTGCTGGATTGCAGCTCTTGCACTCGGAAGGGATGTCGGACGAATCGGAATCCGACTTGAACACGCCATGAAGAGACTCGACAGGCTCGAGCGCTGCGATCTGCGGAGAAGAAATTTGACGCACCACTGTGTGCTTGACCCAGCGCTAGAGTCGTGAGCGGCCGGACCGCTTGTGACTGCAAACAGCGAGGGGAGCCGACGTATAGGGAGTCGACGGCTGACACATCAACACGCGCAGGAACTCACGCGGAAGTGCATGGCCCCGCAGACTGGGAGCACCTCGACATCGAGAGGCACTTCCTGAAGCCATGCCGAATCGTCGGCGATGAAGGCGAGTGCACCAAAACGGATCTCATGGCCCAGAGCAAAAACACCATCGGAAGACATGTCGAAGGACGGAAAATGCAACCTCGCCGGAAGTCGCTTAGACGCCTGTCCCATGGTGGGTGCCAACTGTCGTGGGAACGAGCCTGACACTAGAAGGTAGGGGTACAAAGGGAGAGGGTAGAGTCCTAGCTACGGTGAGGATGTACACACAGATGTATGAGTTCAGGCCCCTCTCGTGGAGGTAACAACCCTACGTCTCAGTGCTCAGGAGCTTATGTCATGTGGAAAGTTAAGATTACAATGGTTGCGAAGCCTTGTGCCAGAGGGGAGGGGAGGCTTATATAGAGTTCACTGCCCCTCATAAGTTGCCGACATCTGAGGGTCCGATCGTGGGTTTAAAGACTCGCGTTACTGGTAACGTACATAATAAATGCTACTAATGACGAAGGAGTAACGACCGCCCGTTGGCCTCTTGATGGTGGCTCCTGGTCTTCTGGTGTCGACTAAGAATGAGGTCTATCGAGTGCCAGGCGACTGTCGAGTGAAGGAAGAAGACTCTGAGTGGATTGAATGTCGAGTGACTTCAACATCTCATCGAATCCAGTCGGAAGCTTATGCTCAATCTTCAAGTCCTCCAATGTAGTGTCCTTAGGTAGGGTATGTAGGCCTTGCCTAGGACCCTACCCTAGGTACATATCCTCGTCAAGTCATGTATTCATCAAGCATGGTGTGTGCCATCTCAACAAGGGTCCTGTTCTTGTGCTCCACGAAGCCATTGTGCCGAGGAGTATATGGGGTAGATAGATCATGAGTAATACCAAGTTCATCAAGATATTCATCAAGACAAGTGTTCTTGAACTCAGTCCCATTGGCACTCTTTTTGTTCTTGCTCTTGACGCTGAAGTTTGTTGAGGCCCTTGAAGCAAATCGTATGAAGACATCCTGCACCTCATGCTTGTACAGAATAATGTGCAACCAAGTGTAACAACAATAGTCATCAACAATAAAAAATCCATACAAACATGAAGTATTTGTTAGTGTAGCATAATGAGTGGGGCCAAAGAGATCCATGTGAAGCAATTCAAAGGGTCCAGTAGAGGTCATAATAGTCTTCGAGGGATGCTTGGATCCGGTCATCTTCCCAGACTCACAAGCACCACAAAGATTATCCTTGAGGAATTTGACACCTTCAATGCCTATGATGTGCTTTTTCTTCAGAAGCATGTGCAGTTCCTCATGCCAGCATGTCCAAGTCATCGATGCCATAGGCAGCCTTCTGATGCTTTTGCAAGTAGGCACGTGGCAGACCGAGGACCTGTAGAGAAATCAACAATATACATGTCTCATCTCCTAAAGCCTTCGAAGACTTTGGATTTGTCAGATTCCATGACAATACCACAATGATATTTTCCAAAGATGACAACCATATGAAGATCACAAACCATTGAGACAGACATGCGGTTGACTCTAAGGGATTCGACAAGCATCACCTTATCCATGTGTCGTTCCTTTGATATTGCAACCTTACCTAGGCCCAATACCTTGTCTTTTTTCCTTTGTCAAGGCAGTGATATGCTTCCGATGAGATGGATTTAGTGGTATGTTCATCAATAGATTCTTGTCACCGGTCATGTGGTTTGTGCATCCACCGTCGAGGACCCACTCAGTAGCTTTTGGAGTTTCATCCTACATATGAATTAGTACAACTTACGAACTCATATGCTTCATAGTGAAGAATATGACATCAAATTCATCAAACAAAAAATTATCACACAACATAGTAAGTAAAGCGGTGTGATGATGTGAGAAATGAGGAATTCAATTCTGTATGATTAGCTTGCATCCTTTCAAGCATTTCCTCAGTTCTCCAGAAAATTCATCAAACGCTTAAGTTCATCTCGAGACTTGACCCTGCATAAGAGATTAGTTCAATTTCTTCACCACCCTCATCCGGAGGGTTGGCAAGAGTTCATCATTCTGTGAGCTCCATATGAGAAGGGAGGCATTGAGGCTAGTGCACTTCGTTGCACATGAGAGGGGTTAGAGTACTCATATGAATAAGCAGCAAAATTCTTCGAGGACTTATGAACATAATAATTTGAAGAATAATGCACTAATTCAGAACCCTTAGATTTTCCCTGCAAAACAGATGCATTAGCACGAGAATGATATGACTTTTGACCATCTGAGGAATTTGGTCCAAGTGAAGACTTTGGTCCATATGAGGAATTTGATCTAGGGTCCCTTTTCTTCATTGGTGGTGTCATGATGACATTCACGTGAAGATTTTCCAAGCAGCACTTGGGAATCCAGATTTTCCTCATAGGTGAACTATTCCTGTAGTTAGTTCCAACAAACCTAGCAAATACTTCACCATTCTGATTTTTGAACAGGTTATTGTTGGAGTTAAATGACTTATCAGAGGAATATGAAGTTTCACAAGTAAAGTCGGATAAAGTGGATGGATCTGCAGGAGGTCCTTTTGTAGCAACCCATGAGGTTTTGGGATACTGCTCAGGTTTCTAGTAGGATCCATCAGCATTGAGTTTCCTCTCAAATGCAATACCCTCTTTCCTAGGGTTCCTGTTCAGAATATGCTTTTTGAGCCCATCGCAAAGGGTTTTATGCCTTTTGAGACTTTTATATATGCATGTCACATACAATTCCTTTGACCCTACATTTTTGTCAGTGATATTTGTGGTATCCTCAAAAGAGGAATTTGTGACCACATAAACAGTTGAAGAATTTTGAGCAATAGAAGCATTTGAACATTTAGGTGAAAAATAGAAGTTTCACGTTCGATGCATTTCAAACAAGGTGGAACGAAATCTTCCTGAGCGGTACAGATCTGTTGAGAAAGTAAGGAATCATTGTCCCTATGAAGATCCTCATGAGACACTCTTAGTTTCTAAAGATCTTGCTTTCTTTGAAGAAATTCATAAGAAATCTTCTCATGATCGACTAAGAGAGCATTATGATGACTTTGAATGTTATCATACTTTGACTTAAGACTTTTGAGATCACCAGTCAGAGTTTAAGTTCGATTCATTTCCTCATTTAACAAAGGGAAATTTGCCACAGGACACCGTTATTTTCCGGCGTTTGCCGAAACACACCGCTCAATTGTGGCTTTGCCAGGTACCATTATAATTTCGTGGCACGTTGCTAGAACACACCGGATGTCCCAAAACGGAAAGGTTGACACTTGTGCTTGGAATGACCATTCTATGACCGGTTTTGAACCATTTTATTTGCCTCTGCTTCAGATTTTGGCGTGAGGGAGAGTTTGTACATTTTAAACTTAGGACATTTCTATGCAAAAAAAAATTGAACAACATTTTGCCTCAATTTGAACCATAGATTTCAATACCAACACAATAGTAGACATATTCAACAGTTTAGAAATTTGTGGGCTGTTATGTTGAGCCTCTAGTTGGTTAAATCGTATTGTATGCCTACAGCGAAGCTTCTTGCTTGTTGACTATTCTTTTGAATTTGATATAAATGGTACTACGTATGCCTTATTAAATCTGTTTGTTCCCATAGTGCTACTCCTGGTACTCAAAAGTTTGGTTTAAGTTGAGAGTAAATGTTGTCCAAATTTCTAAACTGTTGAATTTCTCTACTGTTGTGTTGGTATTGAAATCTACGGTTCAAATTGAGGCAAAATGCTGTCCGATTTTTTTGCATAGAAATGTCCTAAGTTTAAAATGTACAAACTCTCCCTCACGCAAAAATCTGAAGCAGAGGCAAATAAAATGGTTCAAAACCGGTCATAGAATGGTCATTCCAAGCACAAGTGTCAACCTTTCCGTTTTGGGACATCCGGTGTGTTCTGGCAAACATGCCACGAAATTATAATGGTACTTGGAAAAGCCACAATTGAGCGGTGTGTTTCGGCAAACGCCGGAAAATAACGGTATCCTGTGGCAAATTTTCCCTTTAGCAAATCATCTCTTTTGTTTAGCAGTTTCTGAAACTGTTCAAGAGCACTTTGTTGCTTAGTGGCAATATTAGCAAGTTTAGAATAGCTAGGTTTCACATATTCATCAGATTCACCTTCACTTGATTCAGAGGAGGAATGATGTTTGAGTACCTTGGCATGTTTTGGCATTAAGCAATAGGTGGGAGCATAGTCATGATTGCTGATGTCAGAGTCATTGGAGTTTTCATTTTCTTCATCATTGAAGATGGACTTGTTGACGAAAGCAGTAGCAAGAGCTAGGCTCGGCACACCAGAGTTTGACTCCTTCTTAGATTCTTCCTCTTCCTCATAATCTTCATATTCTTCTTCAGAATCCATTTCCTTGCCAATGAATGCCCGAGCCTTTCTAATGTTGTTCTTCTTGTGCGATGATGACTTTGAAGATGATGACTTTGAGTACTTTGAAGATTTCTTGTTTTTCTTAGAGTTGTCAGAACTATCATCGTTGTATTTCTTCTTCTTTGATCCTTTTTCCCAAAGAGGACAGTCAGAGATATAGTGACTAGACTTCTTGCATTTGTGACACGTTCACTTCTTGTAGTCGCTTGATGAAGATTCTAAGTTCTTCATGCTACCTTTTGATGACTTTCCAAATAGACCTCTCCTTCAGAACTTCTGGAATTTCCTCATGAGCATTGCCAGCTCCTAACTCAGATCTTCAGGATCACCAAGGCTACTATCAGATTCTTCGCCTTCAGATGAGGAGATTGCCTTTGCCTTCAATGGATGAAATCTTCCATAGCTTGTCCCATAGAGGTCTCTCTTCTCAACTTGTTGGAATTCATAAGTATTGAGTCTCTCAAGTATATTAGCAGGATCAAGTGATTTGTAGTCTCCACACTCTTGAATCATAAAATCCAGTGTATCGAATGAGAAATAAAGAGATCGGTGATCTCAGTGGAAACAAGTTCCTGAAGCTCGTTGGAGATATCTATGCAACGATCAAACGTTTGTTGAACATTTTCATTATCGAGTCTTTCGAAGCAGTTGGAGAGATTGCGAAGAACATCAACTCGGGAGTCACATTGAGTTGAAACACCTTCATTAACTTTGGACGGCCTATCCTAGATAAGCTTAGCAGATTCCAAAGTGCTCACTCTGCCATACTAACCTTTGCTCAGATGGCCACATGTGATATTCTTCGCTTGGGAGTCGAGTTGCTTGAATCTCTTCACATCAGCAAACAAAGACAGTTGGAGTGATGAAGGGAACACCATTTTTCACAGCATACCAGAGATCGTTGTCAATTGCCACAAGATGCATGCACATCTTGTTCTTCTAGTAGGGGTAGTCCATCCCATCGAAGGTAGGACATCCTACAGAAACCTTGATCATACATGCAACCAACTTAACTAGAACTCCAGGTGGTTACACCAAAATCACACAGAACAAGGGAGTACCTTGCTCTAATACCAATTAAAAGTGTGTTATATCGACTAGAGGGGGGTGAATAGGCGATTTTTACAAATTTTTCACCGGGGAATTTCAACTTGAGGAATTTGAAATGTGACGAACTACTATCAACAGAATAAGTACTCAAGTGCATGTGAAATAGAGCAAGAGCATAGTCATCATGATGAAATAGAGCATGCACAGTTACAAGTAACATGATATAAGCAGGTGAAGAACTAGGTGACTGAAGAATTTGAGATGAGGAAATTGAGAAAGTCTTTAGTCAAATTCTTCAAATAGTAACGATCAATTTCATCAACAAGTATTCGAGGAAATAGAAGGGTTGAGGAAATGGAACCAGGTAGCTCGGTGAAGAAAATGGTTTGATGACCCAGTTCCAACTGTTGTGACACTCGTATGACTGGTTTGGAGCGGCTTCGTATTTAAACCAAAGTAGACACAATCCTTACCGTATTCTCCTTGAGCTAAGGTCATATAGACCTTGCCCAACACTTGTGGTAAGTCTTCAGGTAAGACTTCCAAAACCCACACAAACTCGGTCACCCAGCGATCCACAATTGACTGCTGGATGCTCTAGACCATGACGCCTAACCGTCTGGAAGATACATAGTCTTCAAAGGTAACAAGTGACGGTTCCACACATGAAAAATCTCTTTAGTGATGCTGAATAACTTTTGGTTTGGTTGTTTAGTTTTGGGTTTTTTCCTCACTGATGAGTTTCTCTCAAAGTCCTGGAGGTTGGGTTGATCTCAAATGACAAGTGTCAAGTTCTCTCTTGGAGCATCCAACCAACTAGTGGTTGTGGGGGGCGTCTATTTATAGCCAGGGTGCAACCTGACATGATGAGATATAAATGCCCCCCAATGATATGACCGTTATGTTGATAGAATATCTGGACATCTGGCACAAAGCACATCAACGGTCGGAATTTTAACTATCAAATTCCTCAGGGATTATCACATTCCTCACGGTAGGCAATTCACACTGCCAAATCCTAACTTGTCAGTCAGACTAATTTCCTCAGAGACCAGAAGAACATCGTCTATGTCATTGAAGAACTTGACTGAACTGCAAGAGATTTCCAAAGGCTTCACTCAAAGGATTCGGTAGGTTGAGGCCTTTGAGTTGAGTATCAGTTGGAAATTTTTCCTGCTTATTACCTTGGCCCTCTTTAACAGTACGGTATTTCCTATGACTCAACGAAAGGAAGTAAAACTACAAAAACAAAAGTCTGCATGCTTCATAGTCCTCGTGTTAATATCTTTCGGGCCACACCGAATTCTTCAAATTCAAAGTCTTCATGGAATACCAAAGTCTTCACCAAAGCCTTCAGCTAAAGACATTCATTTTTAGGTGTCGATAATCTCCGAACATACCAAACTCCTCATCAACTTATAGGACTTGTGTATACTAAAAAATACATTAGTTCCTTAACCTATAAGTCTTCAATACACCGAAATCTCTAAGGGGCACTAGATGCACTAACACTAGACTACAAGGGTCAAGTCTTGGTGTATCTTTCTGGTGATGTGGATGCACCGGATTCCTTAAAGCAGACGTTCCTTACTCACATGTCGTCTTCATATTTGTGAGTATTTAAATCTTGTCAATGTAGGCTCCTTGTTGAGATCTTCTGCTGGACTAAGTTATCCAGGCACGTTCTTTAGCCATTTTCGACCATTTATCTTCGTAATCACGGACGCACGTTCCTAGCATGTTGCAACGGCCCGAGACCGACGCTCCATTTTCCTTCCATCTATTTTTAGTTTCGCCATGTGATTCATTAGGTTGTCGCATTCATCAACACATCATCCGCATCAATAACATTGCATCGACACTCCATCACCGTCATTCTTTTTCAGAACTTGCAACCGTCCATAGTTGTCGGTTCTCTTCGTTCTTGTCGTTGACCATTTCGAGACCAAACACACATGCATGTGCCCACGACATCATTAAAATATTGTTTTTAAAAGCGCGCATAAAAATTTCTTGGAATGGTTCGAAAGTTGGCATGCGGTCTTAATATATTGTAGGTAGACCACGTGCCAAATTTCGTCGCATTCAGAGGTCGTTAGATACCGCAACCATTAAACATATAGCGACACTATAGCCCGTCAAATCGTTGAATGTTTTCTGGTTTTCAATATTGTCACTGGACTGCCCATTTTACCTCTCATCTCTACCTTGCCGCTCTGCACAGTGCACCACTCTAATCGCAACCTAGTCCGAATACTTCCCTCGATCTGGACCTGGCGATCATGACCATTGGGTCTAGATCGACCCCGAAATACCCCAAACCATCATCCGTTTTTTAGTTGGACTCCCTAATCTATTTATCTCGACCGTTGATTTAAATTAGAGGGCCCCAAATCTGCCCCAATCCACACCCCACCTATTTATAATAGTTGAAACCCTAATCCCTAGGAGTTGTCCCATCCCTCCATTCTTCCGCATCGTCACCCACTGGTCTCCCTCGTGTTCCGAGCCCGACCAACCATCGCTCGATCCATCCATCCACCTATCTAACTAGTACCCACAGCTCCCAGCTGCCGACAAGGACGTGTCCAGCCTGCTGCAAATCCCCAACAGTCAGGATCCTGAGCTTCTCGTGCCCATGGCGCCCAAAGCCGGCCAGTGAGCAGCTCCCCTCGAGCTCCTCCTGCGCCTGCGCTCCTTGCCTCATCTTCCCATAGTCATCCCAAGAGACCCCACGCTCGAACTCATCTTCCATGCGCAGATAGGAGAGGAGCTCCTGATCCTTGGAGTCAAGGCGACCTCGTTGCCATTCCTACAGCGCGCCTCCGTGGATCCAGCCACCAGTGAACCCAACAGCCTCAAGCCTCCTCTGGCCACCAGAGCACCGACTCCCTTCTGCTTCCTCCCAACCACCGTAGCGCCACCCGCAAGTGACCTCCACGCGACCCCCGCGGTCCCTACTGCAAGCAAGCGCCCAAGGCCTCCTGTGCCTGGAGCCGCTTCCTCGAGCCCAAGCTCCCTGCCGGACCTCGCGACCATGGCGACCAGCAAGTCAGTCGTGACGCCCATCTCCTCCCCCGTGCTCTCTGTCCCTCTCAATAGTTCTTTGTATCTCTCTCATCTTCTCTAGGGAACCTCGATGCCCAAGGAGCGAGCTTGCTGCCGCCGGCCCTCAAGTCCTTCTGCACCCGAGTCAGGTCACCCACTGACTCGATCTGCCAGTTGCCGCCATCGCGGCTCCGTTCTGTTAGGTACTAGATATCTCTCTCACGATGCATGGGATACAAGCTTCAATTACACACGAATTGGATTACATGAATGGAGGGGAACGAGGTAGGGGAAGAACAGTGGTATGGGAAGGAGAGATGAGTCGCCACCGGGTTCGTCCGTGATCCAATGGATGATCTCTTCATTACATCCTCTCTAGATATTTGTAGCGTGTAGCGGACGGAGTGTAGCACCAGGCCTAGACCATGTGAGGTCCAGAGGCAAGCCCACGTACACGCATGGGCTAGGGGAGGGCTATCACATCCCCCTCCTTGAAATTTGGCTTGCCCCCAAGCTGATGCCACCGAGAACCTCCCGGATCCCATTGCACTTGATGGTACTTGACTAGCTCGAAATCGTGGTGGCAGCCATTGCTGACTTGAATGACGTGGGAGTAGTAGAGGATGATGACCCCATCCAAAAAGGTAACAAGTAAGATGTTGTTGTGGCCGTGGTCGAAGCCGAGGAGGTTCTTATGGACGACAGAACCTTGCTCAAAGGTGGTGGCGAATAGCAGTCCTCCTGGATCCCATATCATTCCCAACTTGGAGGTTCCCATTCCACACCCCCTCAAATGAACATTGAAGATGAACGAATAGTAGCCAAGTTGAAGCCAATAAAAGAAGCAATTTTAATCATCCGACAGCAACTCGGAGAGGCCCAGCTTTCCTATAGATGATAGAAGTTCTGAATGCATAGCTATGCACACATCAAGTGCTGGGAGTAGTTCTGGATAACACTTTCTTCACATGGCAAAATCTATGAGATGGTGGCTTTGAGTTGATTTGGCCAGTAGAAGTAAGCCACCGTTGCTGCTCTTTTGGGACAGAAAATTCACATCCTTACTTAAAGTGGCTAGAGCCGAGAGAAGCCAGTTTTTTATGTCCAAAGAGAAGAATCGTGCCAGCAAATGAATAGGAATATGAATCCTAAGGATCTACTATATTTTTTATAGTTGGAACAACAGACGGATCGAGCAATCTTTTATAATACCTTCCAATTTAAGGTATTGTCCACTTTCAGTTTCCACCAAATTAGTGCAATTTAGTCCTTCAGATCTCAATTCACACCTGTACTGATTACCACCCAAACGTACACTTCTAGACCTCCCCAATATCTTGTGAGGAACCAAATCATCTAGATATACAGTGGAAGTACATAGATTGGTTGTATTCGAGTTCATTGTTCCCAAATCCACAAGAGGGGGTCACTGGTTCATATTGAGCCGCAACACCCAATTTAGAGAACTTCTTTGTTGAAACATGCAAACAACAAAAACACACACTTGTTATCAGGAGAACAAACTCATAAGTTGTAGCTTGTTGAGGAGCTCGCCGAGGTAAGTACACACATATTAGAGGACAAAGATGGCCCTGGTAGCTTCAGGTGAATATTTTTTGGTTGAACCCAACCCTCGGCTGTACATCTTGAGCACGAAATGCATAAGAGGCCCTCTCAGAGGGACATAGTTTCAACTAAACACGTTATAGATACCGCGTTGACATGCTCAAGACCTGTATTGCTCGATAACTGCACGAAAGTGATGGCCACAGTGGCTTCACCTGGGTCGTCTCTTGACTCAGCACTTGCTTGCGATGAATCCCCACCAACTCATGGCTAGAGAAGATAGTACATGATTGTCGGATTTCGGGCTCCGCAAAACCCTTCAGGTTCAAACACAGGGGCGTATGCGAAGAGCCCTTGCAGCCTCGCCCGACCTACCTCGCTACTCGATGAACACATCAAAGAACTTGCATGATGACGAGGAACAAGATGAACACGACAGTTTACCCAGGTTTGGGCCTCTACGAAGCATAATACCCTACTCCTTCTTTGGTGGATTGCCTCTCGAGGAGGTGAGGTGGATGAACAAATACAGTGTTTTGGGGCTTCCCGAGGGCTCTCAGTGGTGTTCGAGGCTCCTTGTGGTTTGGTAGGTGGTGGAGTTTTATCTTAGGGTTCGGATGCCTCTCTATGGTGCAACCTATGCTCTATATATAGCGATGGTCGGGTCCTTTTCCCTTACCACAATGGCAGGAAGGGATCCCAGAACAACCAATTTTAAAGGGGGACACAGGTTCATGCTCGCCCTGCCCAAAGGCGGTCTTCGCTTGCAAAGTAGCTATTGATGTCGCAGGGGAGGGCTCAGCGATGACGTCCGTCCTATGGAGCTGGTGGTTGCGGTCTTCTTGCACCGGACTAGAAACCTTTGAGGGCTGCTTTGGGAACCCGTGCCTGTCCTTGCTCCCTTTGCACCAAAGGGGAAACTGCGACGCCTGGCGCCCTGGTCCTTGCTTGTCCTTCCTTGCGTCATCTTTGATTCTAAGGTCAGGCCTTGTATAGAGATCTCTGCCGCTCCAAAGAGGTCTTGAGGAGGCCCATCCTTCGAGGGTCTTGTTGTTGTTCTTCCTCGTGAGGCCAGGGCCCCCACGAGGGCCTTGTCTTGAGTGGGGCCTCATCTGGTCCCATTTGTTCGATGAAGTGGGCTATGTCCTAGGCCGTAGGCAGGCAGGTCTGGGTACCTCCATTCCCAGAATGCCGAGAGTAGCCACCGAGCTGGCTTACGGACGAAGCCTAGAGGACTGTTCGAAGCGCTATGGGCCCCTATTGGCTATGTGCCAGGCTTGGCATGCGTTAGATGCCTCGATGGTGACGCCTCCGCTCCTCGAGGCTGTTCAGAACCACACCCATTTGGATTGACGTGACGCCTGGGCGCAACGCAGGACATCATTGCCTCCCATCAAGTGCTGCCGCTGCTGCAGGCCGCGTGGACGCGAATCTTCAGAGGCCAGGGGAGGCGACGTGGATGGGACAACATTGACTGAACCGCCCCATGGCGCCCGAGGGGCGCGTGACGCCTTCCCTCCCACGACGCGTCGTGGCCGTGGTTACACCTATAAATCCGCTCTGTCCCAGGCCAGGGGAGGGTATCACAGTCTTGAGGATTCCTATTGTTTCCTTTGCTCCACCAGCACCAAACCCTCTTTCCTTCTCGCCACCTGATCCTTCATGGCATCCGGAGGAAGCGGTGCAGGCGCAGGGAAGCGGCCGACCCATCTGACTCCTTCGCCCTCCTCTGGAGGCGGCAGAGAGGCGCCCTCGGGGTCGACGCGAACTCGCCAGTGGTGGGCCCTGGCCGATGAGTAAGTATTCCACCGCCTCCTTCTTCTCTCGTTCTTCTATCCACCGTCGGGAGCCTAATCTCCTTCCCCTCTTTCTAGGGTTCTCGTGGCCAAGAAGCACAAACTTGGCGAGCTTCAGGAGGAGGTAGAGACGCTGCAGGCCCGGCTGGCCACCGCCAAGGCCGGCTTCGAAGTCTCCCTCTGGGGCGAGGCCCAGGCCCAGGCGGAACTGGCGTCCCTCCAAACCTAGGTCTAGGAGGTAGCCGATGCCGTGCAGGCCGCCATGGATGAGGCGGCGCATGCTAGGCTGCTGGAGTCCCTCCGTGCCAAGCAATTCCAGGGCATTGCCTGCTGCGCGTCCGGCGCGGTGAGCCGGTTCGTGGGGACGCCCCCGTGCTGCCGTACCTGCACGACGACAGGGACTACCTTGAGTTCTTCTGGAAGGTGGTGGAGGCGCTGGAGACCGGTGTCTCTCGTATCGATGCAGACAACATGTCCGATGCGCGCAACCTTCTGGACCTCGCATTGATGCTCATCTACTCTAACTTACGTCGCCTCGCCCCGTAGCTCGACCTCCGGCAACTTGGGGAGTGGGTGCCCAAAGATCTCCAGTGCCTCCTCCGGGACGAGACGCGCCCGCTCGTGGAGGCCATGGTGAACTAATTCATCCAGGTGCCCTCCTCAAGCGAAGAGGACGGCTCCGGCGCCGAGCTGGCCGGCGGCGCAGGCGGCAACGGCGACTCCTCCCCTTAGGCATCCTCCGCTCCCCTTTACTGGTACCTGTAATGCTTGAACACGAACACTACCCCGTGGGGCCTTAATATTTTGCGTGTTACCTTTGCCGTCTTGTTTTTCTTCCTTGATTTGCTGGTTGCGGTGTTGGTTGGTACCGTCGTGGTTGTGCCCCCTACGTCATCCCCCGATACGGCCCCACGAGGCTCTCCTCCTCCAAGGCGACTCACGTCTGTTGCCCCGGTTGGGCCTTGGGCCTCGCGGCTCATCGCGATCAAGTCCCTCCTTGCGTGTCGCCTCCTTTGTTGCTTCGTTCCTTGGGGGCCTTGGCAGTCGCGCGTAGTAGCCGTAGTTCCTGCATTTTTAGGTTAGCGTGTGCAGTCCTCATTTCATCCCTGGGGCTATTATTAGGAAATTTTCCATCTGCTGCCTGTTTGTCGTCTCCTAGCTGACGGCAAAGACATGCTTTGTCGTCTGCTTTGGGAAAGCAGACGACAAAGAAAGGACTCACGGCATAATTCAATTATGTTGTCAGTCCTTTATTTGCCTTCTGCAAGGAGACGGCAAAGAGGCCAATGGCAGATGGCACAGAGGATGGTGGGCCCCACAAGGGCACGGCCTCGGCTAGGTCACCTCTTTGCCATCTGCTGCGTCTTTGCCGTCTGCTAGCGGATGGCAAAGAAGGCCAAGGTAGACGGCAAAGAGGGGAGGGGGCACCTAACGGACGACCCTCTTTGTCGTCTACTAGCAGACGACAAAGAGGTCATCCTTAACGACTTCCCATGCGCCCTCGATCTCTCTCTCCCCCTCGATCTCCATCTCACCACCCTCACCCACAGCACCTCCCCGCTGCCGCCGGCCCCTCCCGACGCCACCAGCCCCTCCCCACATAGTCAGCTCCTCCCCAGCCCCGCCGCCCCCATAGCCCGAGCCGTCACGGCCCGTGCCACCCACGGAGCCCGAGCCTCCGCCGTCCAGCCCCGCCCCCGGAGCCCGCCCCACCGTCGGCCGGCCCACCCAGCGGACCCTGGCCCGTCGCCCGCCACCACCGACGACCCACCGCTCCGCCCCCCTCGACGCCCCGCCCCTGACCCCACGCCACCCCAGCCCGCCACTCTGCCACCCCTTCCCCCCCGGCGACCCGCCGCCCCGGCCCACTGACCGCCCCCCGGCGCTCAGCCGCCCCGACCCACCTGCGTCAGCCTCCTCCACCTCAACCAACGCCGGCCTCCACCTCCCCCACTCTGATGAGCCACCTCCCCCTCATTTTTTTTCATATTTTTTCTCTGTTAATCATTATAGTTTAGTTAGTATAGTTAAGTTAGTGTAGTTTCGTTAGTGTAGTTTAGTTTAGTTAGTGTAGTTAGTGTAGTTAGTGTATTTTAGTTAGTTTAGTTAGTGTAGTTAGTGTAGTTTAGTTTAGTTAGTGTAGTTAGTGTAGTTTAGTTAGTTTAGTCGTTGCAAGGGAAATAGGAAAAGGAGAAGAATAGGAGAAGAAGAAGAGGAGAATGATAGGAAAAACGAAAAGAATGAAGAAGAAGAAGAAGAAGAAGAATAGGAGGAGCACAAGAAGAAGAAGAAGAAGAACACCCCCAACCCCCGGCGCCCGACGCCACTAACCCGCACTGACCTCCGACCCCCGACATCACTGACCCCTAACCCCCGATGCGACTGACCCCCGACCCCCGACGCCACTGACCCTCGATGCCACTGACCCCCGACCCTCGACGCCACTGACCCCCGACGCCACTGACCCCAAACACCACTGACCCCGACCCCACTGACCCTCGACCCCCGACCCCAACGCCACTGACCCCGACCACCTACGCCACTGACACCCGATGCCACCGACCCCGTACCCCGACCCCCGACACCTCTTCAGCCTCCTGTTGACCGAAAAGGTGCTTTTCGGCCTTCTAGAGGCCGACGGGGTCATATTTTGTGAATTATGAGTTAGGTCATATATTTACCATTTTTTTATGAAAAACGTCATATATATTTGTGTTGATTGGGTGAATTTAAATGTGCAGTTGTTTCGTCGCTGCGAGGGTTTGGTGTTCGACGACCTCCCCATGCGTTCGACGAGCTCCGCCCCTGCGTTTGTGGGTGAGCACAAATGACATCTCCTCCCCCTTCATTTGCTCTGTTTCGGTCTTCGTGTCGATGAAACATGCTAGCTGTAGGTAGATTGAATCATCAGTATGCGTGACCACTATGCGCCTCCCGTTCGAAAGGGTTACATCTATAAATATGCATGCATTTGCATATTTATAACCATGATTCTTTCGGATTGTCCAACGTTATCCATGGACAGCCTGAGTATGTGTAGATTGGGTTCGTTTTCCCATATGATCTGCTCCAGATCCGATGCAGAATTTCGTTAGTGCCTCTCTGCTTATTGCCGAGACATGTATCAGGAGACCGGCGGGGAGGTGCTGCCGAAATTCTGGGTCAGATCCAAAGCAGAGCATGGGAAAATGAACCCAATCTACACATACTCGGGTGGGATTAGGACTTATCTCTACCTATTAGCGTGTAGGTTGCATGGACGTAATAAAACTGATAAACTTGATTAACGGATGAATATAGATGATGAATTATATATATATATTTCTTGTGTGTTTAGTAGGTAGGCAAGATGAGTGATCATGGTTGGATGTACACTGGTCACCCTAGTCAAAAAGACATGACCAATGAATGGTTAACAAAAACGAAGCGCTTTGTGGGAGCCGCATTTGCAAATGGCCAGCGAAAAACATGGTGCCCTTGTCCCAAATGTGACAAATTTAAAAAGCAGACAGAGTTTGAAATGGGTAAACACCTGCAGAAGTGGGGTTTTATGCCTAATTATACTGTGTGGACTTTTCATGGTGAGTTTGACCAACGTGCCAGAGCTGAGGTGGTTCGTCGTCGCACCGACGAGCATGGTACCGGGATCGAAGACATGGTGCAAGACTTTGATGACGCTCGGGATTCGGACGATGAGATGGAGGAATCTGCAAAGGCCTTCTATGAAATGTTGGAGTCTTCAAAACGCCCTCTCCACGAGCAGACTAAGCTTTGATAGCTGGATGCCATCGCACAAGTTATGGCTCTGAAGGCTCAATTCAACCTAGGCAGAGAATGCTACGACGCGATGATGACGATATTTGGACGCTTTCTACCCAAAGGCCATGTACTGCGTGCAAACCTGTACCAGTCAGAAAAAATCTTCCGTGTACTTAAGACGCCCTATGAGAAGATACATGCCTGTGAGAATGGATGTGCCTTATTTAGGCTTGAGTATGCAGCCTTGAACTATTGCCCCATTTGCAATTCTTCCAGGTATATTGTGGTAGAAAGCATCATGGGTGAGAAGATTTAGACCAAAATCCCCATTAATGTTCTTTGGTATCTGCCAATCGTACCAAGACTTCAACAACTTTTCATGGTCGAAGAGACGGCCAGACAGATGACATGGCACAAATTGGGCAAAAGAACCGAACTAGATGCGGATGGGAACAAGATGTTGGTACACACTTCAGATGCTTTTGCGTGGAAGCACTTCGATGCATTACATAAGGATAAATTGGCAGATGTAAGGCATCCTCGAGTTGCCATCATCACGGATGGGTTCAATGTGTATGGTATGACGGCAGCACAATACATTTGTTGGCCTGTATTTGTCATTCCACTCAATCTCCCCCCGGAGAGAATATGAAAAGAAAGTACATTTTCCTGATGTTGATAATTCCAGCGCCCAAATATCCGTGGAAGAATATGAATGTGTACATGCAGCCGCTTAAGGATGAATTGCAAGAAGCCTGAGATAATGGGATCAAGACATATGACACCGCTGCCAAAAAAAACTTCAAAATGCATGTGTGGTACATGTACTCGATGCATGACTATCCGTCGTATGCGCTATTCGTTGGCCGGTGTGTGCATGGAAGGTTCCCGTGGCCCACATGCAAGGTAGCTCTTCAGTTCTGTTGGCTTCAAGCGGGTCGCAAGTTTTCTTGCT